>OY728163.1:873288239-875693864 GCA_963277665.1 Viscum album
ATGTCAATAACAACACAATAATGCATCCTAATGTCAATGATTTTTTGAAATTGTTATAATTATGTTCAATCTCATTGGAAATAACAATAAAGTACTAAAAGATGATAATTATCCCCATTCCCATCAAAATAATATTTATCCAATTCTTTGAATTTGTTAATACAACACTTATTATTCACCCAATGGAATGAAAAATAATGAAATACCCTCATATGGAAATAAATTGGGAGAGAATGATGATCCCCTACCTAAAAAAATATACCATCAGATAATTCTTTATACTAATGCATGGGCTATGTGAATATGATAGAATCACCATAGTATGAACCTGAACTAGTAGTTTTCTGTTTTAATGACTCTGAGGGAAAGGCTCTTGAACTTATTATATATAGACAAGGATTGTGTGAAATAATGAAGGAAATATATTTAGTTTAGAATTATTGATATGAAACTATTAATATTTTAGATTACAGGTAAGGCTCTAATTAAAAATTAAGGAGGATATCGATTAATTAGATGCTGAATGACTCATTAATAGCCTTGATCATTAATAAAATTCATGGATATAATTATCCTGGGGAAAATATACATTAAATTAAATTTATTAAATTTATAAAAATGTATTATTGGTAAAAAGTCATATTCATGACTATTAGTGATATTTTTGGTCGAATTGAAAATTTATGAAATTTTTCTTAGTCCCGAACCAGCTGCATAAATCAACCAACTATTTGAATAATAAGTGACCTCATAAATGAAATGGGAGACTATACCAAATAGCCAAATGACCAACCAAATGACCACATGAACAAGTATCTTACCTAATAAAAAAATTTATTAAGAAAATCGAATGTATGACCTACCAAACTACTTTCTGAAAATTCCAATGGATGCACCAAGAAAACACATAACTATGATTGTCAGAAACACAAATAAATATACTAAAAAAAGTAAAATAATACAATAAGAGAAATTAATAAAACCTGTCAACCAACCAGATGACCATGTTTCCCATTTAATGGAGAAACAACTAACCACATGATAAAAAATCAATTCTCACACTCATATAAATGACTATCTGAAAACCCATAGAAAATCTAAAGATAAAAAGGACTCCAAACACTCTTCAATCTATAATAGATTAGAAAAAAATTGATTTTACAAGTATATGCCATTTCATTCCTCCTTTTACTATCTAGATAAAATGGAAATCAATATTTTTTTCAAGTTTATTTATTTATTTATAAAAAAATTAAATTTTTTGGATCAACTGACTCTAATAACCAAATGATTTATCAAAAATATATAAAAAATAATGGGTTTTAGAAGTCACTGCTATTATTAAATATATATATATATATATATGGAAAATAATTTTCTTAATAATTTTTGAATAAAATAAGTTAGATTAAATATACACTGAGTTACAATTTATTATATATAATAATAAATATGATAATAATGTTTATAAAAGGAGTAAAAATAAATTAAAAGTTAAAAAACATTTGGGTGTTCCATGGATTGAATTTAAATATTTATATAATTTTAATCAATGTTATCAGAATGATAAATATACTTGTTTTATAATTAAATGTATTTAACACCGTAAAATAAGGTGAAAATACTTATTATTTTAACAGTAAAATAATAATGATTCTGTTTTTGATGAGGTAAATAAATATTTTTATATCAATTGAAATAAATTCAAAATAGTTAATAAAAGTAAAGAAAAATAATATAACAATAATCGAATTTTTTTAATGAAATAGATTATTTTCCAAAAACAAATTGGAAATTTTTTTAGTAACACATCCATAAAATTAAAAAAAAATAAATTTATATTATTTTTTCTTAAAAACTATTTTTTTATTTATATGTTTTCTAAGGGGTATAAAATTTAAAAATTTTCTTTTTTGATTAATAATATGAAAAAATATATTGGGAATTAGTTATACTAGTCATGATCTTAAGATTTATAAGAATTATTTTCATAGTGGATATGGTAGAAGTAATATGTCAATTGTCAGATGTTGTCATTTTGGTTTAATTTCATATCATGAAATTTAATATAGTCTAACTAATATTAAATATGGTGGTGTAAAAAATAATTATTTCTCTAAAAATTATAAACAAATTTATAAATTTAAATCAATTCTAGTGTAATGAAATTTGGGTTAAAATAATTACTATTTAGTTCACATTTAAAACCAACCTAGTTTTTGTTGAAAAACATATTTTTTTTATTTTTTTTAAAAAAATATGAAAGTAACTATAAAATATAAATTGGATAATTTATATTCTGGGAATATGATTTTTTAATTTTCAAATTATCACATTTAAAAACTAATGGAGTGATTTTCATTATTTGATGTAGCATAAAGGTAATATTCATAGTATTGTTTTTATTGTAAATTTAGAGACAATAATAATTAAAAATTATCTCAAAAAAATAATGATTATTTTTTTATGTTTATATTTTTATAGTGATATAATGGAACATAAGTAAAATAGGTAAGTACCATCAATTATATTTTTAATAAATTGTTGAATTTATTACTTCTTTTAAATTATAAATAATATATATATTTTGTTTTACATACAATTATGTAATGTATAATGGAGAATCTTGTGGTTTTTTTATATATATTATTTTAATAAGTTCACATGGGTTTATATATTAAGGATTATAACTGTATGTTGTCATATATTTTCTCAGAAATATTTTTCAGAAATAAAATGATGAAAAAATTAATTTTAAGAAATTATATTGGTTGAGTACCTTGAAGCAATGAAATTTATGCATTATACACTAAAGATGTTATTAATCACTTATTGTTTCGACCTAGGACTATAATAGAGAATGTTTTTATAACTTTAAAATATATTAAAAGAGACAAATAATGTTTTAAATCATACATAACACAAAACACCATGATTATAAGGGATTTTAATTCTTTACTAATAAAATATATTGATTTTTGAATAAATTAAATCTCACTGATAGACTGAAAAACATAAAATGATGTGATAAAATGAAACAAAAGAACCGAATAAAATATTTTTCTATAATCATGACCATTATAACCGAGTGGCTAAGTCAGTTCTTATGATTACGAATAATTTTATTTTGAAAATTATATGTTATGGATATTTATAAAATAATTAAATGTTTATCCACCTATTAGAAATTAAATAATAATCACTTTAAAAAAAAATAAATGCTTTATTAAAAAATTAATTTTTTAAAATAGGTTTAGTCGCATGTTTCACATATAATTTATATAAAATTAACAACTTAATAAATTAAATGTGAAAAATAAAATTAATTCTAGAAATATAAATTTCCAAATTATATTTCGTTGAATTTTTAATAATTATTTCAAAATATTAATTTTTTATGAATAGGAAAAAATACTAATTTTTATTGACGAATACGTTCATATTGAAATTGTTCATAAAGCTAAATTATAATTCAAATTTCTATTAATATAATTTTTTCCAAATATATTAATAACAAAATAATATGGTAATTTCTATCTATTGGATTTTTATTTGGGATATAATTTTTTTTAGTTTATTGAATATTTAGCTTTTGAAAAACCAAAAGGTTTTCATATATATGGGTTTATTTTTAAATTAAATTCATCTACATATGTGAATTAAATTTAGGAAAATTTATTCCATATTTTTAATAAGTATGATTTATATTATATAATATGTTCAGTAAAATTTGATGTACATAATATATATTAAAAAAATGTAAAAATTATTTTTCATATATAAGGTAAAAATGTGTTTTTATGGGGTAAAACTAAAATGATAGTGTTTTAAAATGACTAATTGTTTTCTTATTTTATAACTATATTTATACTATATCACATATATGGTTTTATAATGATCCATTTTTTAGTTTTTTTATGAGAAAGATGTGAGAGTAATTATATGTTTTATAAAATACAATGTGCGTCCTCTACTGCTCTTAGAAAAGAACTCCCCTAACCTCTTTACATATCCAAAACTCTTTTTTCCTTAGTATCCATGAAAAATTTTATTCATTAAATACTTCCCCAAATCCAGGGTGAATTATTATTATCATTAATCCCACATAAGAATTATTTTTGTGAATTCCAAAATAATTTTTCCAAAGTAGTCATAACATTCTTAAAGGAGCATTTTTAACTAGATTATACTTCCACGTTCATCAATGATAATTAAAACATTTTTATATAAAGAATAATTATCTTAATTATAATTATATTATACTACATTAATTTCATTACCTATATCCATCTCAACTACCATCAAAAGGGAAAAAAATAGATCATGTGTACGGTGTACTGCAGCCTCACGAGCCAGTGTGATTAATTTTCCATCACTACCACTAATGGTTGCATAAAATAATTGATTTAATATATGAATACAATACATATCAAATTTAAAAATATATATATTTAATATATAAAATATAACTTCTTATATTTTAACACATTTTAAAATAACAATTTCGATTATGTGTATAGCGGATACGCACCACAAGAACCAATTTGAAGTATTTATCTAATTAAAATCATCCATGTGTAATAATAAGTAAATAATAAAATAATATAAAAAATATTCACAACATAACTAATTTTTTTAATGTTATATGATGCAAACTTCCATTTTTTCCATTCTATTTCAAATATGACAATATCCTTGTGTGTAAGGAGGACTACCCCTCACAAGGTAAAGTGACACGAATTTAAAATATTCTATACATTGATGGTAATAATGTAATATTTTATTAGTATATGTAATATATGTTAAATTATAATGAATAATAAATTTTCATATGTGTTTTGCCATCATTTCATTCCTTTAGTTGAGAAAAATGGAAACCCCATTCATGTGTTCGTACGTGATACCTTCTCCAAGAACCGTATATTCAAATTTTTTTCATTACCTTTTACTATTTACTCTCTCTATATATATATTAGAAATATATATGATATTTTAATCATGTTAAAAATTATGGATTTTATGTAACCATGATGAATGAAAAAATACTTAAATTACCAAAGCAAAACTAACAAGAAAATAGAAGAAATTATCACCCTAAAAGTGATTTTAACAATGTTTTGTTAATAAATTTGTTATTAAAGAATATAAGTAGAAAATATATTCTATAAGGTATATGATAAGGGTAATATAATATTTTTATTTTAAAAACATATTTATTAAAAATATGTTTCCAAAAAATTTTAATCAAGTCAATCATGAGGTAAGGGTGTCTCGTCTCACTTTTACTTTTGTGAGGTATATACAGTAATCACCACTACCTTACTTTTTGTGGTATATATATATATATGGCCTATTTTATATTTTATATCATGAATTACTTTTTATTTATATAATTACATTTCTCATTTGTTTCACTCATTTGGGTTATGATTCTAAACATACCAATATAATAAGGGTTTATTTCACAATGTTATCATTATTGAAGAATTGTCATGTTTTAGTCTTTCATGGGGAACTTATTTAGTATTTATATAATATAATCAATATATGTTTCTTTAATATGGTTATTTAGTAATTTTTAATATTAAATAGTAACATTTTTTCTTATATCATGTACATAAAATGATTGATAAAATGATTTTTTGGAAAATATATGTTCTTCCTCTCCTTAATCGAAAAACCATTCTCTTAAATGCTTATATATTATATAATTTTTTAAAATTATTTTATTACAATTCCTAAATTATTTTTAAAATACATTTTATTTATGACGTACAATTTAAAGAAAATTGAAATGTGAACTTTCTATCATATTCCAAATGAGGTATATTTTGTATTTTATAGGAAATGTTAATAGAATCATTGTTTTCATGTATATGGTCTGTACATAATTTAATTTCATACTGAAGAATAAATTTCATAGAGATTCCTTGATATTATTTTATTTTTATTTTAAATAAAATTATTTTCCCTATATTTTTGTGAACAATTAGTTTTTAAATGTTATTTTCAAATTTAAAATGTTATTTTCTTCAAGAATGTTTTAATTATAACTTTATGTAATTTATATTCAACATAATAAATAAAAAATTTATAATTTTTATCTAAAGGTAATATATTTTAAAGATACCATCATAATTATTTATCTAGATAGTTTATTTCTTGTTTGATTTGGGACACGCTATATTTATTTCATTCATTTTACTCTTAATGATTTATGATTATGTTTGTTTATTTTGGAATGTACTAGCATTTTATATAATAGTTTTTAGTATAAATGATTGTGATGAAATTTTTCATCAATTTTATATTAGGATTATGTTATAATTATTAGGTTATGGGTGGAGAATGAAATTGCATTTTCCCTCAATGCTTCAATAGTTTCCATGGGGAAAATAATTTACCTAAATTAAATTTGGTTTTACATATCATTTTAACATTTCATATATGTTAATGATGTAAAAATTATGAATTACCTAATTTTGAGATATCTTGTTTTTTTCTATGTGCCTATTTGATTAATTGAAATATACATGGATAAGTGTCATTCTCATGTGATTATATATATTGATATACTGGACTATAATTTATCCTTCTCATATTATGCAAACATTATTGTTCAAATGGGTTGTTCTTTAATTATTTACCTTTCCATATTAATTATTATTATTTATTAATGAATGGTTATAATATAAAAATACCCTTACATAGAATCTAACCTAACCCATTTCTATAGTTTTATTTTCATTAGGATACTAGGAAGTGTTTTATGAGTCTTATAAATGGATAATCTAATTGAAAAATACCATTCTCAATGAAAACACAATGCGTATTTTATGATTTCTATATATAATGTGGATTTATATTATATATATAGTTTACAATGACTAAAAAAATATTTATCCCATTAGGATATGACTACTTGTATCTGGTGATAATTTAATAAATTAACAACTAGGTCTGGGCTACTAGGGTTATGTTATTTATACGTAGTATCAAACAAGTTTAGCTGAATCATTAAAAACTATAATATGTAAAACTTTGTTAGGGAATATTACCATATTGATGACTTTGATGATAATTCTAAATATGATATAAAAACTATATGGTTTGTTTAAGTATAGTTTATATGGTTAAACAATCAATAAGTAACATCATAATCTATTTATAAAGTATTTATAGTGTGGTGTACCTAGAAATAAATTCATATGAGGATACTAATGGTTGATTTTGTAGTAATACATAATTTATTAAGGGAAATAAATTCGAAAAATACAGGTCATACATGACATATTCATTACAAATTATATGATAATGGGACTTCATACACACCTAGTTTGAAAATACTTATGGAACATTCATTGGTAATTTCACTTTTTCTTTGAAAACCATTTTAAATAATGTTATGATAATTTGACTATATGAAAACCCTCTATTTTTTCAAAAAATTATGAGATTAGTCACGCATAAATTATTGTATTTATGTTATGTGTTTCACAAGTTTTTGAATTATACATTTTGTTTCATAATATTGTGTCCTAATTTAGTGTATTCAAATATTTTGAAAATTATCCAAGTGGATGGAATGGAAACTGTATAAATTCAGCATGCCCCATGTAGTGACTTCCCTATTGTGAAAGATAATGAAGATGAGGTTGATTAAATGGTTGGAACTGATAAATTTATAACTTTATTTGGGAATATAGCCCAATTTATGAGAAATATAATTTCCCAAATGGTATAGCCCCTTGATCCAACATGTGGTGAAATAATGATAGATTGATTTATTTTTCATCAACCACTATCATTAAATTGGAATAAAAATACATTTCTTGTTAGTCAATGGATTGGTTCCTTAGAGAAGATGTGTCTCCATTTTTGAAAAAACACAACGTTGAAATTTTTATTTTATGTTTTTCATCTCTTAGGAGATGATGGTTAATGGTGTTCATTGATTCGAAAAACAAATGATGAAGAAGAAATAGAAGAGTTGGTTTGGATGGATTTTTATTTAATCTTACTAGGAACATTTGTTATTATGAAAAATTTGTAAATATATAGGGACAATTCCAGAGTATAAATAAAAAAGAGATGAAAATTTTTCTTAGTATAAATCTAATATTTTGAGGTTAGTAAGGAAATTTATAAACAATAAATGTATTCCAAATATTAATATTGAACATTTAATATTTTGGTTAATGACAATCCTTTAGTGGGAATTAGTATCCCAATCATTCTCATCATATGAGGAAAAGGGTCATGTTTTATTAGGTTTGGGAAATAATCCTCAATGACTTAAATTCATAGATGGATGGAATTTAAGCATAGGATGAATGATAAAAATATGGTTAAAGGGAATAAGGGAAAGAAGTATTCTCCCTAATGTGATAATTGTGGAAAAAATCTCTTATTCTGGCTTAATTGGAATTGATGTTTACCAAAATTATGGGGATAAAGGACATCATTCTTGTTATTATAAGGGCATAAACTAAGATTCCAATGTTAAATTATTAAAATATATGTATATGGGGAAATACATAAATTATTTCCACAAGAATCATTGAAATACTATTTTGAAGAAGCTCATAGATAAAGGTTAGTCCTATGTTATTAATACTTTTGAGGTGGAATGATTAATTTCCATATGTATTTGGATTATAAAATTATGTTGTTGAACTATTTTATTATTATAAGAATCATGAAACGTTTAAGGATTGTACTTAAGATGAATTTGATTGATTATTTCAAATAAATTGTTCAATGATTCCAAGAAAATAGATTTATTAGAACATTTATATTTTTTGGTAAACAAATCATTGAGTGAACCTAACCATTAATATGTGATCAATATTAATATTAAACTTATAATTTTTTTATGGTATAGTATAAATTTACATGAAATTTTATACTAATTTGATTGTTTATGTTATCTTTCTAGTGTTTGCTAAATGTTTGGATTTATGGAATATATTCAAAATCCATTGATTGTCATTGTACAATGAATTTTTTCATTAAGATTTTATGGTCATAATGATAATAAAATATCTTTTATGTTGCATTAAGATATATTTATGATATATTAGGAATGTAATGTTAACACAATTTAGATAATTTAGTGACCTTCCTTTTGTTTATTTGGAAACTGATTCTGAATTATCATGAAGGCTTCAAATTTATAAAATGGATAAGTTAAATGTTTAGAGTCATTATTACATTATTAGAGATTATTTTTTAATTGGATAAATTGTGATATTTTTTTGTAAATTGTTATATGAAGAAATTTTTATTGTTTTTTAATCTTATAACCTGTTATATGTTAATTTCAGTTCTTAAATAATGAGGAAATTTACTAAAATAAACTTTTTATAGTAAAATATTAAATTTTGGTGTAAATTTATTGATTGATGAAATTATAATTAACAATTTAGAATATATACTTATATTCATAGTGTAGTTGTTAAAGAAATTCCTCCAATTTAGAACATGAGATCTTGAAATAATTTTTTTTCCACTACCTTAATTTCTTATAAACCAAAGGTCCATTCACCCAATGTAGATGTTTTTAGTTATGGTAATTAGTTTTCAAAATCCTTTTCATTCTAGTGATTAATTATCTCTATCCTCTCAATAATTATCTATTCTTCTCTTCTATGTCCTAATTTTTAATTCCCAATAATTTTTCCCTACTTGAAAACCTAGTATGTGTTATTCCATATGACATTTGTACATACCATTATCTATTATCAATATGTTGCTTTATTAAAAAATTACTATGTGGGTTTTTAAAAAATTGATTTTCAAATTTCCAAACCTTGATAATCGAAACCATGATTAAATTATGGGTCTGAAATTTATTTAAGAGGAGTATAATGAAACACCCAATGATTTTAAAATAAGAGCATCATAATTGATATAGAATATGAAATAAAACACAAATATTTGAGGAGAATCCAACACCTTGAGACTCTTTGAAATTTTTATTTTTAAATATAATCAATCACTTTGATAACTTATGATGCATTAAATGTAAGAACTCGGTTCTTATTCTTGAGGTATGGGTTTTCTCTTTTCGCTTTTCCTTTGGTGTTTTTGAGAAAATATGGAAAATTGGGAAAAATCCCAAATTTTGGAAGTACATGCCGCTTACTTTTTCCACACACTGTGTACTTCTGGCCTTGTGGGATGAGTAAATGAGGCGTGTGGCCATGCTGGGTATGAAGGGTGTAGGAACCGACTACACACCGTGTAGTGGTCCTTTACATGCCATGTAGTCAGTCGGCAGGCGAATAGTAAGGCGGTGGCTTGCTGTGGGACAGCACACGCCTTGTACTCACTAAGGCACGCTGTGTAGTCATGTCGGTAGGTGAACAGTGCCATGCTGGCAGGAAGCCACCAGAGAAACAATTTAAAAATGGGAAGTACACGTCGTGTACTTTGATTTTTTTGCTTAAAATGGGATGTAGCCTCCCCTATTCACAGGGAAGGCTTAAAACCGTAGGAAGGAGCAGGAGTAGATGACTGAACCTTTAGATATCTACCAAGTGCACATCGGGAAAACATTTCGGCGTCGGACAATCTCATTGGAACCGCACGGGTAAGCCCTCCACCCTTATTTAATAGTTCTTTCCAATTCTTCCCCTAATGGGAGTTATTTGAGTTTACGAAAGAATTATTTTACCTCAGATCTACGACATTAATGGACATTTTTGAAGGTGTTGTTCGCATATATCATTCGTGGGTGTTTAAGGTAGGTGGCTTGGTGTTTATTTTTCCAACTACTGTGTGTGTTGTTTATTTTAGTGCCACGAACCCATGTTGGATGGTCGTGTGGCTGAGGCCGTGGCTATTTTAAATACCAATAATTTAATAGGTAATTAATTGTGATATTAAAATAATGTTTGGGATCGCTGCTTGGATCCAAGACCACCCAGGGGGTGCGTTCCACTATTTAGCTATTTGGCCAGGATACCCGAGGGTATGCCTTGTTTATTTTATTCATTTAATGAAATGATGGAAGAATAGCCTTGAGAGGAATTGCTTATTTTACTTCTTGTTTACATGTAGGGCTTGGCCCGGTTAGCTATTTAGCCTGAGGGCGGTGTTGTGATTAGCATGTGGGTATTGTACTACCTAGCATGTAGGCAACTTCTTCTGTGCCTGTAGGCAGCTGATTTTGTGCCTATAGGCGACACTTCTTACGCCTGTGGGAAATATCCGAATGCATGTTTCCAGATTCTTGTGGTCGTATTCTCTTTACCTGAGGGTAGGATTTGTACGTGTCTGAGGACATTGCCTATTTACATAGAATATTCCCCGTGGTGGTATTTTAAATTAAATGATTAAATGGATATTAAAAAGGAAATATAACTGGTTAAGTTAGTTACATTCAGTACTGCTTACTTTATTACATTTAAATACTTCACAATGTTGTTGCATGATTTCACAAAGTTGGGCACGGGCCTTGGGTGGGTCCCTACTGTGATTTATTTCTCACACCCTATTTGGGTCACGCTTTTTGGCCCAAACAGATTACGTTTCTGCAGGTGTAGATAGGGTAAAGGGTCCCTATACAGGTACTTGATTGATGCTGGGGTTTAGGAGAGCATGGGACCGAGCATTGGCTCGCGATGCCGCTGGCTATTCTGTTTTGCTTTTATGTACTTGTACATCAGTTGTATTGTATTGCATTGTAACATGTTCTGGTTGTTTTCTTATAATTGAATACATGTTTCATCATATCTATATATCTGATTGGTTATATCTAATTCAGTTGTTTATTTCAGCTGTGTATGGTTTGTTGCTTCTGCTGTTACTGTATTATTGTATGTTTTATATTCTTTTCTGATGCACTACACTTTGAATAATGAGGGAATAGTTTTCCACTACCATACATAGGCCCTCACTTCTAGTTGGTAGCCTCTGGAATTTGGGGAAATGCGATTGAGGTCACGTGGTGAACCAGGTTCGGGGCACCCATTGAGTGGCACCCGGAATCGGGACGTTACAAAGTGGTATCATAGGGGTTCTTTTATTTGAATTACTATTTGGATCCTTAGTCAGGGATAGGATGAGAATGGTAGTTGGTAATAAGTTGTGCCCGGGTGTAGCTAACCCGTGTACAGGGAAAAGCCAATTTACCTCGTATGGCAATTTTCTGATTCTACAATTTTACGGTTGAATTGAATATCACCGAAGGGTGATGCACTTGTATTGTGCTGTTGATATTTTATCCATAGGTTCTATTTAGTTGAAACCCGATGAGATGAGGGTATGACATCTCATGCATCATTTAGAAACATGTTAGAAATCACATGCCATGCATAGTTCCATGCCATGTAGGTCCATTAGAAATTTCATGTTGTTGTGATAGTTATTGTGCAAGTAAAGCATGCTGTTGTGATAGCAGCTTTGATAGATATCCTCTGTTTGATAAGGTATTTTTGTATGAGCCGGTTAAAATAATGGATGCCAGACTTTGGTTTTTGGGGAGTATGGGCCCTCATCGACTGGAATTTAGTGGATCATTGACTGTTTATTTTGTTATAACATAGATAAGATTTCAAACATTGATTTTTGGGGAGTATGGGCCCTCACGGATGGGAATTTGACACTTAGGTGTTGTTTTCCAGTGTTTTCTAGGTTTTGGGGGAGTTTCTAAGGAATACTATCTGGAAACCCAGTATACACGCCGTGTAGTATTTAAACACGCCATGTATGTTCATCTGTTCGGGAAGAAAATTTAAAATTTTTTAGTACACGCCGTGTACCCTGAGTACATGCCATGTAGTCTCTACCCATGTCACAAACTGTGTGGGTGGAGACACGGGGAATATAAGATCTTGGGGTGAATACGCCCTGTATCGGATGTACACGTCGTGTAGTTTTGACCGAGATACCCGACAATGTAACTAATAAACACGGGCTGGTGTAGTCATTTCTTGAACACGCCGTGTCAATGAAGAACACGTCGTGTGGTGTTACCCGGGGACCCAGCCGTGTAACTAAAAAACATGGGTTGGGGAAATCCCATAGTGTACACGCTATGTAGTGTGAGCCATGTATCCGGCCATGTAACAAATCACACGGGTTGGCGGAGCTCGTCTAAGAACACACCATGTACCTGTAAAACACACCCTATAGTCTTGTCCGAGGACAGACCATGTGGAAATAGCCATGTGACTGGGAAATGAGGTAGTGTACACACTGTTTGTGGATGTAAAATGTCGTGTAGTGTCAAGCAGAGTAGTAAGCCGTATCACAAATGACACGGGCAGTTGGAAATAACACCATAAACGCTGTGTAGATAATATACACGCCATGTAGTTTTGATGAAACAGGAGCCGTGTGGATTAGCCGTGCAGAAGGACCAGGGCAGGGGAAGGGAATTCAATTACACACCGTGTAGTCAGTATAAATTCCATGTAGTCTTGTTTTTCACTTTTTTATTGCATTATTACTCCTATTCCCTTTTAGGTTTCTTCATCTTCGGTCTTGATAATCTTGTTCTAAGGTGTGCATTTGATCTTGTAGAGTCAGGATTCCGAGACGACTGCGCGTTGTTCGCCAGGAGAGCAACAACAAGTTTACTCTGGAGATGGAGGGCCATGGGATACCAGTGGATCCTCCAGCAGAGCCAGATGCGGCACCAACTACTATACCGGGCACAGGTGTGGAGGCGCAGTTTCGTGATGACTTTATGCGGTTCATGCCTAATTTTCAGGGAGCACCACTAGCAGCCACATCTATGGCTGAGATGACACGTATCTTCTACCAGCAGCATCCGCCTATGTTTTTAGGGGACGGAGGACCACAGGCTGTGGTGTCTTGGATGGGGTCGATGCATACTATTTTCGAGCATCTTGAGACGCCTTCACGGAGGAGGGTCAAGATCACAACGTATATGCTCCGTGATTTCGCCAAGAGGTGGTGGGATGTTACCACCCAGTCAGAGCATCACAGAGACATGGTGTGGGATGATTTTCAGGCAGTCTTCTATGACTTCTTCTTCCCAGAGACATTGAGGGAAGATAGAGCTTGAGAGTTTATGAATTTGCAACGGGGCGCCATGTCAGTGATGGACTATTCTGCTCTATTTAACAAGCTTCAACACTTTGCACCCGTGCTGGTGGGTGATTAGACGTTGAGGGCCAGACACATTGAGGGTGGTCTTCATTATGACATCCGAGTGCTGGTGAATTTTTTCATGTTGCCTATTATACATGATATTGTGAACCTGGTGCTGATTACAGAGAGGGACCTGTGGGAATCTCATGGTGTGGGCCAGGGCGGTTCAGCACCAGTTGCTGGTACTATTTTATAGGTAAAAGGAAGAGACAGGAGGACTTCTCTCAGGGTGGTAATACCAGTCAGAAGAATGCTTCAGGTGGACAGGTCATGTGCTACCAGTGTGGTAGAGAGGGGTACAAGAGGCCACCGTGTCCATGAGACCCAATGGAGTGCCCATCTTGTGGAAGGATGGGTCATCAGCAGTGCTTTTGCTTGGCGTCTCCACCGATGGCTAGTGAGAGGGGTTCTGTACAGACTCCACTTCTAGGATCAGGACCAGTATCTTCTTACCTGTCCGGGAACTGGAATACGTCAGGGAATGCAGGCAGAGATGGTGGTCGTGGCCGTGGTAGCTACACACCAGGATCTCAGAGGCATCAGGGCGGGACAGCTCAGGGTAACCAGACTGTGTCATAGGGCCATGGCACTGGACATACATATATAGTGCAATAGACCCAGTAGGAGCAGGATCCTGGACCTTCTACTGTCGGACGTACTATTGTAGTAGATTCTTTTATATTATTAGTACTTTTTTGATTCAGGTGCTACACCTAGTTTTATATCTATGCCTATTGTGGAGAGCCTTAGGCTTTTTGTTTCTACTAGTTCTGATATCATGATGCTAGACCCTCCGTTGGGAAATAGAACGGCTAGTGTTAGTCAGGGCAAATAGTTCCCCCTTGAGCTTGGTGTGTGTAAATTCCTTTGGAACCTCTATGTCTTGGATATGACGAGCTATGATGTCATTCTCGAGATGGACTGGATGGTTCCCTTTCGAGCCTTTGTAGATTCCTATCATCATAGGGTGAGTTTCAAGTCACTAGAGGGAAGAGAGTTTCAATACAAGGGAGAATGGGATGTTCAGGCGAGTCGAGCCGGACCATAGCATCGTGGGTGAGGAGGATTCACAGCCTAGATTGCGAGTTTATATCTGGACGACCAGGGGACTTGTCAGAAGGATTTCCCTCCAGTGGTTGATCGTTTCAGGGATGTCTTCCCGGATGACTTTTCAGGTCCCCCTCCATACCGTGAGGTGGATTTCTCTATTGATATTGTGCCAGGAGAAGCATCAGTGTCAATTCCTCCTTGTAGGATGGCTATTCCTGAGTTGTAGGAGCTCAAGGGGCAGTTAGAGGAGTTATAGGCAAAGGGTTTTATTCAACCCAGTACTTCTCTATGGGCTTCTCTGGTCCTTTTTGCGAAGAAGGTGGACGGTACCCTTAGACTCTATGTGGATTATCGGAAGCTGAAAAAGTTGACGATTATGAACCGATATCCCTTGTCGAGGATAGATGATCTTTTTTATCAACTTCGTGGATCACGAGTGTTCTCAAAGATTGACTTGAGATCAGGATAACATAAGATGTGCATTAGACCATCTGATATACCTCTCATGGGTTTCACGAGCAGGTATGGTCTATACGAGTATACAGTTATGTCGTTCGGACTCACTAACGCATCAGCAGTATTCATGGCTCAGATGAATTGCGTGTTCCATCCCTATCATGATTCATTTGTGGTAGTATTCGTGGACGACATCTTGGTGTACTCTCACACTCGACATGACCATTCCACCCATCTTGATATTGTATTGTGTACACTGAGAGAGCATCGGCTATATGCTAAGCTCTCAAAGTGCCACTTTTGGGTGGACCGGATTCACTTCCTAGGTCATATAATCTCAGAGGCAGGAGTTGTTGTAGACCCATAGAAGGTGAGAATGGTAGTTTCTTTGGAGCATCCTAAGAACCTGTTTGAGATACGGAGTTTCTTGGGGCTGGCTGGTTACTACAGACGTTTCATCCAGGACTTATCCCGCATAGTAGTTCCATTGACGGGTTTGACTAAGAAGGGTGTGAAGTTTGTTTGGAACGAAGCTTGCAAGACAACCATTCAGGACCTAAAAGCAAGGTTGACATCAGCACAGATCCTGATACTCCTAGAGTAAAGGAATATCTATACAGTTTACTATGATGCATTAGGTATTGGTCTAGGAGTAGGGTTGATGGAGGGTGATCGAGTAGTTGCGTACGGGTCTCAGCAGTTGATGCCACATGAGAGGAATTACCCGACACATGATCTAGAGTTGGATGTAGTTGTGCATGTGTTGCACTGTAGGAGACATTATCTTTTGGGGGAATGTTTTGTGGTTTTCGACGACCAAAAAAGTCTCAAGTATATCTTTACTCAGTGTGACTTAAATCTGAGATAGTGAAGGTGGGTTGAATACCTTCAGTCCTTCGACTTCGAGCTTTATTATACACCTATTAAAGGTAATGAAGTAGCTGATGCACTAAGAAGGAAGACTCAGATATGGGCTGGGTAGGAGGCCAGTGATGAGTGGCAGCTCATGGCCTTGTTCTCTGAGATGCATTTGGAGGTGCATGATAGTCAGGGGCAGACATATCTATCATCTTTAGCTGTGACTTCTACCCTCCTGGATTGAGTGAGGATGAGAAAACTATCTAATTCAGAAGGCGTAGTTCTACGAGAGTCAGTGGCAAGTGAGGACCCTCATCCTGGTTGGAAGATAGGCGATAATGAAATTCTTCGTTTTCATGTACGGGTGTGGGTTCTAGGGGATATACGCAAAAAGGTGATGTGGGAGGTTCATGCTTCGGTTTGGGCAGTTCATCCTAGGGTTACCAAGATGTACAGTGACTTGAGACATCAGTACTGGTGGTCGGGTATGAAGATAGAGGTAGCTCGTTTTGTCTCGAGGTGTTCCACCTGTCAGAAGGTGAAGGCGGAGAATCAGAGGATAGCTGGACTGTTACAAAAGTTACCCATTCTGGAATGAAAATAGGATGATGTCGCGATAGTCTTCGTGACTGGGTTGCTGAGGTCACCTCGAGGAAATTATGCCACGTGGGTTGTTATGGACAGACTCACGAAGGTATCGCAATGTTTCTTGATCAAGGAGACCTTCAGTGAAGACGAGTTCAGAAGGTTGTATATCTGAGAGGTCGTACGTCTTCATGGGGTCCCTTGTTCTAACGTTTTAGAAAAGGAATCCTATTTTAAATCTCATTTCTGGTAGAGTTTTCAGAGGTCAATGGGTACACAGGTGCTTCGGAGCACGACTTACCACCCTCAGACCGATGTCAAGTCAGAGCGTATGATACATGGGCTTCTGGACATACTGCGAGCTTGCATCCTAGACTTTGGGTGCTCTTGGGAGAAGTACATACCCCTAGTCGAGTTTTCCTAAAATAACAGTTTTCAGAAAACTATATAGATGGCACCATACGAGGCTTTATATGGTAGGTCATGCTTATTACCTTTGTGTTGGTTAGAGGCAGGTGAGACAACTTTACTAGGACAACGTCTCATGCAATATAATTTTGAGCAGGTCCAGTTGATTCAGAAGCGGAAGGCTACTGCGTAGTCAAGTCAAAAATTTTATTCTTATCGCCGCAGATGGCCCTTGGAGTTCGTGGTTGGGGATCAGGTTTTCTTGCATGTTTAGGTGAGGCTGGGACACAAGCGGATCAGGAGACATGGTAAACTATCACCGAGGTTTGTTGGGCCATTTGGGATTCTGGAGAGAGTCCGACCGGTTGCCTATCGGCTGTAGCTACCATAGAGGTACTGAGCCATGCACGACGTCTTCCATGTATCTCAGTTATGCCACTTTCATTCAGACCTATCTCACACTTTTCAGTCCGAGGAGTTTGAGCTTGAGGTAGATGCGTCCTTTGAGGAGCATCTGATTCGTATTGTTGACAGGAGCACGAAGGTTCACTGAGGCCGATCATTTCCTATCGTACGGGTGCTATAGAAGCATGGCTGAGTGCCGGACGAATCTTGGGAGTAGGAGACTGACGTACGTGCCCAGTGGCCGAAGTTATTCTCCGCTATATCTTCGCCACCCTTGGAAGGAAAATTTTGGGACGAATTGCTTTAAGGGGGGGAGTGTGTAAGATCCCAGTTCTTATTCTTGATGTACAGGTTTTCTCTTTTCGCTTCTCCTTAGGTGTTTTTGTGAAAATATGGATAATGGTGAAAAATCCCAAATTTTGGAAGTACATTCCATGTACTTTTTCCACACGGCGTGTACTTCTGGCCATGTGGGATGAGTACATGGGGCGTGTGGCCATGCCGGGGTTGAAGGGTGTTGGAACTGACTACACACCGTGTAGTAGTCTTTTACACACTGTGTAGTCAGTCGGCAGGTGAATAGTAAGGTAGTGGCCAGCTGTGGGGCAGCACACGCCGTGTACTCGTGAAGAAACACTGTGTAGTCATGTCGGCAGGTGAACAGTGCCGCGCTAGTGGGGAGCCTCCAAAGGAACAGTTTAAAAATGGGAAGTACACACCGTGTGATTTGTTTTTTTTTTCTTAAAATGGGAAGTAGCCTCCTCTGTTCACAGGGGAGGCTTAGAACCAGAGGAAGGAGCGGGAGTGGATGACTGAACCATTGGAGATCTGCCGAGCGCAGGTCAGGAATCTGATTCCACCTTAGACGATCTCATTGGAATCGCATGGGTATGCCCTCCACCCTTCTTTAATAGTTCTTGCTAATTATTCCCCTACCGGGAGTTATTTGCTTTTAAGAGTGAATTCTTTTACCTCATATCTATGACATTCTTGGACGTTTCAGAAGGCTTCGTTCGGGTATATCGTTCGTGGGTGTTTAAGGAAGGTGTCTTGGGGTTTATTTTTCCAACTGCTGTGTGTTTTGTGTATTTTAGTGCCACAAACCCATGTTGGGGTGTCATGTGGCTGAGGCCGTGGCTATTTTAAATACCTAGAATTGAAAAGGTAATTAATTATGATATTAAAACGATGTTTGGGATCACTACTTAGATCCAGGACCACCCTGGGAGTGTATTCCACTGTTTAGAAATTTGGCCAGGATACCCGAGGGTATGCCCTATTTATTATATGCCTTTAATGAAATAATTGAAGAATTTCCTTGAGAAGAATTGCTTGTTTTACTTCTTGTTTACGTGTTGGGCATTGCCCGGTTACCTGTTTAGCCTGAGGGCAGTGTTGTGATTAGCCTGTGGGCATTGTACTACCTACCCTGTGGGAAACTTCTTCTATGCCTGTGGGCAGCTGAATTTGTGCCTGTGGGTGACACTTCTAATGCCTATGGGAAATATCTATATGCCTATGGGCAGATTATTATGGTTGGATTATCTTTACCTGAGGGTAGGAGTTGTACATGTCTGAGGACATTGCCTGTTTACTTAGAATATTCACTGTGGTGGTATTTTAAATTAAATGATTAAATGAATACTAAAATGGAAATATAACTGGATAGGTTAGTTACTTTCAGTACTGCTTACTTTATTGCATTTAAATACTGCTCACTGTTGTTGCATGATTTCACATAGTTGGGCACGTGCCTTTGGTGGGTGCCTACTGAGATATATTTCTCACTCCCTGTTTGGATCATGCTATTTGGCCCAAACTGATTATGTTTCTACAGGTGTATATAGGGGAAAAGGTCCCTGTAAAGGTACTTGATTTCTACTGGGGTGTAGGAGAGCATGGGACCGAGCATTGGCTCATGATGCCGTGGGCTATTCTACTTTGATTTTTTGTACTTGTACTTCAGTTGTATTGTATTGCAGTGTAACATGTTCTAGCTATTTTCTTAAAATTGAAGACATGTTGCATCATATCTATATATATGGTTGGTTATATGTACTTCAGTTGTTTATTTCAGTTGTGTATTGTTTACTGCTTCTGTTGTTGCTATATTATTGTATGTTTTATATTATTTTCTTATGCGCTACACTTTGACAAATGAGGGCATAGTTTCCCCACTATCAGACCTTGGCCCTCGCTACTAGTAGGCAGCCTCTGGCATTTGGGGAAAAGCGCTTGAGGTCACGTGGCGAACCGGGTTCGGGGCATCCGCTGAGTGGCACTCGGAACCAGGACGTTACATTAAATTCTTGGTTTATGTAAAATATGATCCTCTATTAAAATATAATAATTTAAACATGAGGATTATAACCCACCAAATAAGTTGACAGGTCTTAATAGAAAATTATAAATTTTGAAAATTAGAAATTTTATACGTGTATAAAATAAATTTAGTGGTTATCTATTGATTATAAATAATAAGAGGATCACTTTAAATAATGAAATTTTTTCTAAAAAATTGAAATTTTCTGAAAGGTTGTGTAGTCCAACCATACACACATAATTTGTTTTTTTTTTCAATTTTGTGAATTTTTTTATTAAATTTAAACTTATTTTTAAATTAAAATTTGAATAATATTTCTGGGTGACCTTTTGGGAAATTTCATGAATGATTAATTTTTTTTCTTAAAGAGTGTAAAATAATGACTTTTATAAAACTCATTCTTTCCATTTAATTTTTTTAAAAGATTACTTATTTTTAAAATCTATTTTAAAGAAAAATTATTTCATTTATATTTGAATTTTACTAATTCATTTCACATGAGTAAATATTAATTTTCATTCTTATATAAAAACCTTTTAATTTTTTTAATGGTTTTATTTGAAAAACAGTGTATGTATCGCATGTGCATGATTATTTTAAAATTAAAACATTTCATATAAATGAATTGAATATGGAAAAAATTTATTAAATATTAGGAATCATAATATTTTGTATTATATAATAAGTTCAACATTTTTTGGTCATAATGAATATTTAATATTTTAGAAACCATTTAGTAATTATATATATATAAAAAGGTTTTTGGAGATTAAACTGAAATCAGAAGGGTTAAAAATGACCAAAAACTTTTTCAATCATATATTATTTAAATATTTAAACCTTATAATATATAATTATTGATAACAACCTATTTTGGATTTGTGTTCAATGATTAAAACTCAAGTGTAATTCATTCTCTTCAATAATTCTATTTTTTTCATGCCAAAAAATTATAAAAGGCCAACAACATTCAAAAACTATTCATACATGAAAAGAAATTTATTGGACAATAAAATACCTAATTTTCTAAATATATACATACACACATACTACATTAACTTATTTTCATAAATACATTCCATGAAGGAATTTTTTGTAATTGTAAATAAGTTTTCTGAAGAGGAGTTAATGTTCATAAAGAAGTATTTTTATATTTTTTATTCTTCCACCTCAATGAAATATTATTTAAACAAGATTATATAACAACCTACATATATTATATATATTAATATTATATTATGAGAATGGAATGACATATATCTGTTTTATCTTCCATAAAATCTGAATTAAAACCACTGAACATGTGTATAATAGACTTCTTCCTCATAGACCAATGTAATTCATTTTCCCTCACTACGTCCCATAACATTTCACTCATTTGTATTGCAGACTACTACTACCCGATCCATTTTTATTTATTTCCACCATTTCCATTTTACATATATGGTAATAAGGACATATTGAAAAATATATATATTATATTCTTAATATAATTATACCTATTTAAAAAAGAAATGAAATATTCATTCATACATTCAATTATGTATATTATACATCAATTTCTCTCATGATTATGGTAGAATACCACCTCATTAAGTGATATGATTCAATTTATACATATACATTATATATAATGTAATAATGAAAAATTTATTTGATATAAAATCATAGTAAATCTATTAAGGTTATCTATTATTTACCTTCTATTGATTCCTTCCATAAATAAAAATGGAATCATTATTCATGAGTATATATGGATTACAATTTATATGAAATGTGTAATCCATTATTAGTCTCAAGATTTTATATATTTTAAAAAATAACTACATACTAAATATATATTTTATTTAAATAAATAATTAAATTATTAATATTATCTAATAATGTTCAATGTAAAGGGACTAAAATTAAAACAATAAAAGAAACAAGAAAGTATAAGCAATTATCAATAAAATAAGTTATTTTAATAAAATATTGATAATAAATTACTGATAAAAGACTATAAATAAATAATATATGTTATGAGATATATTATTACATTTATTCTATATATTTATAAAAAATATAAATTTATTATAACATAGGTTCAATGAAATAAGAAGGAATTTGAACATGTGGTAAGGTTTTCTTGTCTCGCTTTTACTTTTATGAGATATATAGAATATGCAATACATAATTATTTTTTTGTGGTGTATATATACTAACACTTATTATATGGTATTTCATGAATTAATTTATATAAATGGTATATAATTTTTCATTATATTTTTTTGATTTCATGGGGTGTAAGATTCAAAACTCACCAAATTGATAGGCGTTTATGTCACAATGTCAGCATAATCCAGGATTGTGTTTTTAAGTATCCATTGGGAGAATTATTTTATATATTTTTCTAAAAATAAATATATGTTTTCTCCTTAGGTTATTCATGATATTTTTCAATTAATAGTACAATTTTCCATCTCTTGGAACGTAAAATTATAGAAATTTTTTTTACAGATAATATGCTTTATTTATTTCATTATTTGAAATCCCATTCTCTTCCATGTTAATGTATTTGAAAAAAAATTTATAATGTTTTTAATATTTTCATACGATATTTAAAAATAATTTTTAACATTGTTTTAATTTTTACAAAATGGTCTAAATCGAACATTCCTATCATTATGAAAAAAAGTATGTTTTGGCTTTTTCAAAAAATATAAACGTGACAATGTTTTGAACCCACTTAGAATGTAGATAATTGATTAATTTCATGTCCATATTATCTTTTAAGAATTACGTTATAAACTTCAAGGATTATTTAAAAGTAAAATTTATTTTAAAATACTATGTGAAATTTTATTTTAGAAAATTATTTTTAAAGTGGAAAATTTTATTATCCTAAGGAATGTTTCAAAGATATAATTATATAATTTCTATACTTCAACATGAATGTTTAATATTATACTTATAAATAATTGAAAATATTCTGTATTTATATCATATGTATTATTTATATTTATGGTTTATGATCCTCTTGATTGGGGATATATGATATTGAAACCATTTATTTTACTCGGGATGGATTATGATTTGGATTATTGATTGGGGAAGGTATTAACATTTATTGTGCAAATTTCTAATAATAATTTTTATGTTTGTTAAGTTTTAGTCATATCATATGAGTAATTCATTTGATTTTCTATGTGATGGGTGTGTCTGGGACTTACATAGTCCTAAGATGTATTAGACAGTCTAATGAGACAAATGAGTTGTCCATTTTAAATGGGTTTTGACCCATGGTTTAGATAACTCTTGTGAAATGTCATGATGAAATGTATATGATTTCCAACCTTATGAATTTACTTTTTATTTCATCAGTTATTTATGTCCATGTGTTTATTAAATTATATTAGATATCCATGGATATGTTTGGTGATCATGTTATTATTTATATAACCATATTTGACTCCCATTTATTACTTCCATATTAATATCATGTTATTGTTTAAATGTAATTTGTTTCAATTATTTACCTTTACCTATTGATTATGGTTATTTATTATCGTTATCCTCCACTGTATGTATACCCTTACTAAACATCTTATCTCAACCCTTTCTGGTGTTTCATTTTTCCCAATCTACTAGGAAGTGTTTTGTAAATGATATACATGGATAAGATAAGTGGAAAAAGGAAATCATAATAAAAACACTTTTATGTATTTTTTGTTTTTTTACTTGTAATGTGAATTTTATTTATATATCTAGTTTACCAATAACTATAAAACAATTCGGTATATCAGGATGTAATTACTTGTATATAGTGTTAATTTAATAATGTATCCACTAAATCTGGGATAGAGAGGCTGGGGTCTTAATTGGTGCTGTGAAATGTGAAATAAGGAATAATAATTAATTTTTAGAATAATGTTGTGCGGATATATATTTTCAACTTCTTTTGTTATATATATTGATACTAATTGGTATATCATAAAAATTTATTATGATGCCTATAATATATGAAAATCACTTTGAGTTAAGGAATTTTATAAGGATAAATTTTATTTTCATAAAATACATGGTTTTATAATTTATTTTTTGTACACTAAGGCAATAATTGGTATATTTTTCGTAATAAAAAAATCGAATCCACCTTGGTCATCAAATAATTTCATAATAGAATAGTCTTGAATAAAAAAAATTCAATTATAGAGGAAGAATATATTACAAAAAATATTAATGAATGTCATAATTTTAATCATGTGATTTTTTCTCTTATTGATCATAAATAGTTTTTTTTAACATGAGGCATTAATCATCAAATCACAATCAAAAATATATTTTAGATCATTACTAAATAGAATTAGATTATAATGAAAATGAAACTATATAAAAATAATGTAAAATTTCTAGAGAATATATATCCCTCATTGACACACTTAAGACTAGGTTATAGGTAAATATGATAAAAGAGTATGGAATAGAATAATTATTTTAGAATTATAATGGTTTTTATCTTAATTCCTCACACTGAGTCCAAAAGTTTTGAATAGACATTAAATAATGAATGTTTTATTTTAATGATCCAATAATTGTGAAATTAATTTAACTAAAATATGTTATTTTCATTAATTAAATGAATATAATAATTTAATGAAATTTTAAGAAAAATGATTTTCGGAAATAAAATAGAAAATCAAGGAATGATAAGTATGAATAATGAAAAAATGATAGTCAAATGTTATATTCATGATTAGGGAATATATTCCAATAATGTCTATAAAGAAATAGTTATACTTTATTATATAATAATACTTATATCTTATATCACATGAATAAATTTCATGTTTTTCTAAAAAATTAAATATTAATTTCCTAAATGTTTCTTTCTTGAAAATATTTTTCTTGATAAACCACCATTTATTTTTTTTCAAATTTTCATTAAAATATACTAAATAATTATAAAATATAAATAATAAACTTGGGGCAAGGTTAAAATTATTATGATATTATGAATATTTTTCATATTGTACATATTTTAAATAATAATATTTCTGTTTATTTTTTCAATGATATAATTTTTGTTCAAATTTATATGGATAACATTATTTTTGGTTTCATATTAAAATATTTTTAACATTTTTTTATCATTTCCATAAAAATTTATTTGACATTTTTATAATGTGTTAATTGAATTTTCCATTTCTTATAAATATTGTGATATAATTCCTAGTGACTTTTCTAGTATTCCCCAAGTCATGAAGTCCAGTTTCTAATACATTTCATTCCAATTGTCCCTCATATTTCAATGATTACATGTATAATTGACCGTATCAAGTTGAAAGATTTAATTATATCTATGGGAATGAATATAAGGGATTCAACATCCCTCATGTTTCATCATGGTGTACAGCTGTTATTGTTTTATGAAAAAAGATAGCTCAACATATTTTTACCTAGATTATTAGGAAAATAATAAGATAACTATAATGAAAAAGTATCAACAACCCTGTATCAATGATTTGTTTGATCAATTACAAGGATATCATTATTTTAAATTTTTGGAATTCATTGTATATATCATACATTAATGGTAAAGAAGGATTATATACTGATGATATTCTTCTATTTGAGGTAGGGTCATTATAGATTTCTAAATATTTTATTTGTACATACCTATTCCCCTACCATGTCTAAGGATTTAATGAATATAGTCTTTACATAATACGTTGATCAAGTTTTGGTAGCCATTATCAATTATATAATTATGAATTTCATGAGAATGTATGTTCCAGATGTTAATTTGAAGATTACATTGAATAATTAGAGCAAGTATAAGTTTTTTTCAATAAGTTTTAGTATTTAATTTTGTTTATAGAACATTATACACATAATTCCTATAATCTCATGTGAAAGCATATTAGTGTCTCTTTAAATGATATATATTTATGTGAAATAGACAAGATCTACCACGATGACTAAGATCCATGGTTATTATGGATTGATTTGATTCTACCAACTCATTGTTTGAGATATCTCCTAGTAATATTGTAACACACCAGCCCTAAAATCCCAAAGTCAGTGCATTACATTATATAATATGCTTGATTAGATGGAATCAAATCTAGAAGGGACAAAAATATATGTAGTTTTGGATAATCAGATTACAAACTTGTTACAAATTTTACATTAGGTATAGAAAATAAAACAAAGCACAAAAACAAGATAATATGATTCATCCTCAAAACTCATTAGAAAAATTCATATCCTTATCCCAAGGAATGGAAACAAAATAAGGGTTAGCTCAAATTCTCAGTAAGGGTTATGTACAGTGGAATCTAACCTGAATCAATATGAATAATCATAATTCAAAGATAAAAAACTGAGAACACATTCCATTAAATAAATTAAAAAAATTAATATGAAGACAATAAAACTTGATCCAAAAATTTCACATAAATAATCACATGATCTTGAAACATTACATTGGATGTTCCTACAAATCAAATAATCACGTGGAATTAAAATAATAATAGGATTGATAATAGAGTATTTCTATTGTATCATGATCTATACTATATATAGTTATTTCCAAGATCTATCCTCAATATTGTTTAATTCAGTGGGTAGAAACCTATCGAAACTATCATGATCTATCCTCAAGATATTTACTAACAAGATCTATCCTCCAAAAATATTTTGATTTATTTAAAAAAATGAAGGGTTTCTCTCAAACAAACATCATCCAATGAGAATACTGATATATCACAGGACTTAAATTATTTGGTACCCAACTCATTTACTAAATGTCCAAAAAATTAAAAATACATTGAAAAACTAATTAATATTATAAAAAAATTCCCTATAAAGTGTCCATATTAATTAAAGGTTACAGTTTTATAAATATTTCCATAATAAATCAAATAACCTTAAAATTAAACACTATTTGTAAATAAATATGTGGTTTATGAAATAAACATAAATATCACAATTGAATATGGATATTATAATAAAATATAAATTCCAAATAAATCATTTCACAATGAAGATATTGTTTGAGGAAAAAATTTTGAATGACAATGATAATTGAGATTTTTTGGTATGTTTTACCATAGAAAACTTTTCATGTAAAATCCCCTTTTAAGAAATAATGGTTGTTGAAAATTAAAGTAAAATTAATTATAATGTATTAATGATATTATTTTTAAATGTATTAGTATGTAAAGTATATATGAGAAAATAATTAAAAAACAATTAATTATTCCTTAATGAATGGAAATATGACACAAAGTCCCTTACTACATGAGTATGTTTTGAATGGTGATACCTATTAAATAACATCACAAATTGCAACATTGAATAACATAAATAAATAATATTGATGAAATAGCATGTCATAGGGATTAATATACACAAAAAAATAAAATGAGCGAGAATATGGAAAATGTCTCTATGAAATAATAGTGAGACAGGAAATTCACTTACATTACACTATAATATGGTTGAACACACATTAAACTCATGTATAATGGTTTTAAAATATTATTAAATTATAACAGATACATAATAATATTAATAATATCATATATTATCTTATCAACGTATCTATTTACATGTTTGTTATTAATATTTCATTATTTTCATTATTTTCACTCTTAATTTACATGTTCTTCAAGGTTATTTTGAATTATTATTTTGTTCTTACCCTTACATAGATCATGAGTTAGTCACATAATTAATGTACAATATGATTTAAATATTATGTATATTAAATATATATTTATTTTAATTTATTTATATATTTCCATAAAAATTGGATAAAGGAAATTAATTACATCCTTCCGAGAGATAAAAACACATATATTCGCCTGAACGTGGTTTATATTTTTCTTTTTGTATTAAATGAATAAGAATTAAATGATATACATATGTATACAAAATTAGAATATCCATATTTATGTCATAAAAATACATTAATTTAATTTAATATTTCTTTAATACATTATATTTTATTTCTTAATGAATCACATTGCATTGAGAGGTGTACATAATTGAGGTGGTGAGTTCCTCTCTATAGTGGAGGAAGAGTGACATTCTTATAAATACTAAGACATAAACACTATTGGGAGTCATCCATTTTAGAATATGCCTCCAATATAGACCCATCTTAAATAAAATATTTGATATGGTCTAAATTTAGATATAAAATGTGTTTTGGACAAATGTATTTGTCATTTGGATACATAAGATTATTGTATAACCTCAAACTAAACTAATTTATACCATAATCATTGTTACTAATTTTAATTTCATTCTATAATATTATTTGTAAAAACCTAATTTGACCTCTCAAAAAATTATAATTTATTCTGATTCTTAATTTAGAATCCATTTTAACAAATTCAAATCACATATGTTGGTAAAATTAATCCCAATGATGGGAAGAGAGAGAAGGTTATTATTATGAAAATGTTCAAAAGATTGAAATATGTTTAAATCCAATTTCAATATTAAATTAATTCCAATGACCAAAATTTTATTAATTATGTAATATTTACCTATTTATAATTTAAATCTATATGAAAATATAATTTAATAATAAAAATTATGTAGGTGAAAATTTAGTTTTCAATTAATGATCATTATTTTTCATTATTCATCAAAAAATAAAAATCCAAAATAAAATTTAATCATATGTTAATGTTAAAATTTATAATTCAAAACTAATATTATTTTTTTTAAATAATATTGATACAAGTGTTAAAATTCATTTTTAAATTTGATGCGCCATTAAAAGATATCAAAAATTCCATTACAACAGATACACTATTTTATGTGAAATATACAATTTATCCTTATCATATTCTGATGAAATCTATTTTATGGATGTAATAAAATTTAATTAAAATAATAATATATAAATTTAATTATTATCATCCATTAATAGTAATTAACTAATTTATTTATGATAAAATACCATTAATACATACAAATAGTATTTTATTAAAACATTTCCTTTGTATTTAAATGGTTTTTATAATATATTTATACGGTTCTCATAATATATTTAATCTTTTTTATATCCCCCAATATAACATCATGTTTATCTTTTTAATTTAAAATAAAAATAATAATATAATTCTCTAAAAATGAATCATGAATGTAATGTACGATAACTAAGAATGTAATTATATCATTTAACTCAAGATAAATTCAGGGTTCCACATAGAGTAATCTAAGAATATATTCTTATGTTATGAAAGATAAAACAAAAAGTTATGTGTAGTTTAAGATTAAATATGTGTTTTATAGCAATCAAACTACAAAATAATTTATTATTAAAGAATGATATTATAATTTACTACAGCGTTATATTATCCCCGCCTAAAAAAATTTCTTTCATGAACATCAAACTTGATCTCAATAATAACGGGTTTTATGTTTGAAAATATTGTTGTGTAACAACACACTATTTAAATAGTTATTAAAACACCATCTTAATGAAAGAGAAATGGGAAGATAATTGTATCGTAACTAGAATTGCATGAAAGAGAAGATTGATGGGAAAGGGAATCATAGATAGGGAAGAAAAATATAACTATCATGTTCTTATATATAGTGATAGAGAGCATTTATGACAAGAAAGTGGGTGATCCAAACATTGTTAACAACCACAATTCCATAAACCTCAAATGTGTAAAAGAGGTCACAAATATCATAAAAAATGATGATAATATGAAAACATTTTGTTTCAAGTCCCCTTTTCTTGAGCGGAGGAATTATTTCACTCTGTAATATTATTATGAATTATAATTACATTATACATTTCCATTTCATAAGAAAAATTTGATTTTTTTGTTGTGCCATTGAATATATTTTATTCAATCTCTTAGAATAGGTTCTAGCATGTGGTTATGTAGTACACTAATCTCTAGAATCTCTAACAAAGATCAACAAAAACCACATTATAAATGGGTTTCCTTTATAAAATCTTATTATCGAACTCTTAATAATAGGGTCATTTAATTTAATAAATATAATTAATAATTTTTATATATTTTCTTTTATTTACCTTACACAAAAAATGTGAATAAGTTCACCGTGTATTTTCATGAAACATGGTAATAAACTATATTACCATATATCCTTATATGGGACATGAATGATTCTATATTCCTTGCGTAAAATATATGTTATTAGTTATATTTGATAAATCTAAAATCTTATTTGAATCGAAAAATGGTTGTATCACCACATTTCCTATAAATCACTAATTAGTTCCATGCTAGTGAGTAATATTCAATTTACATTTTCCATATAAATCATTTCATTATCAAACCATCATTATCGCAACATTAGGAACATATTAAGGGTTTCCTTTCCCTCAATGATATATCTTCCAATAAGTCAATCTTGTCAAAAAATAATTTTTCTTGGTCATCAATAATGATAAACATATTCTCTTAAGTCCTTAATGTAGTAGTATTGATGAAAAATCCTGATACAAATATTTCATGATTCTTATAAACAATACATAATTGATAAAATACTCAAATAACATAATACTTGAATAAAAAACAAGGGAATTAGTCATCCCACTTCAGTTTACCAATACTATAAGTTTGAATTTAATCCCTTAACATTCATTGATTATTGAGGAATTTATTTTGGTAGTGACCCATATAACTATTGTTAAAAAACAAATATCATTTTTTAAATTCCTCCCATTACACTCTTTTTTTCCTAGTGACCCTTCTCTGAACATTTATTACAAAATAAAAATATCTGCATGAATTTTACCGGGGGGATTCATTCCTCACATGTCATATTTGTTAAAATAAATCATTACCTTATTCCCTTTATACATTATTTTCTCAAAAGTCATATTCTTTCCGTTATTCCCAATAAATATGTATTAATTGGACAATTATTTCACTATCCTGATTGAAAGTAATACTATTTCATCATATAATGAAAATTTTTTCGATATCAATTCCCTTTGGATACTGTGCTCTCATTGTTATATATGTAATTAGTAGCATACATATATAACATTTTAATGGATTCCTAATAAAATGAAAAACTATATTCTCCCTTTTCGTATAATATTATATATATATATGATTCATGGGGGGTACAATAACCTTAAACAAACAGGCACCACACTCTCAGGTCGGAAAGGAAAGACATATCCCCCAAGGTATAGACCACCAATCAAGACTTTTTATTTTGTACATGGACCGAAGGCCTAGTGGGAATAAATCTGATTACATGGCCTAAAAGCTAACAAACAAGACCAAAGGCATAGTTTAGTGTCATGCCAGTGTTAATCTTATATCACCAATTTCATGATTCGTACTTGTGTCACCGCCTACCAGCGGGAATTCTCTACCACCCAAATATGAACCTGGGTCTAATGCATGATTATATGGAGCCTTTAACACCCGAGTAATCCCCCAACTACATACTTTTTGTTTATTTTTTGGAACATTATCATCATATCATTTTTTTACCATGAGGGAAGTATTTATTTAATAATTTATCCATAAATTCATTCGATTCTAAGAGATCTAATTCCTCTTCCTTGCTAGTTTTATAGACTATCGACCGTTATTGATTATAAATACCATTAATAGAATAATTTAGTAATGTAGCCTTTTATGATTCACCAAATCCCATTTCCATAATGATCTTCTCATGATACATAATCCATTTTTATTCCAATATTGAATTATTTCTCCCACAATATTATAGGGTCCTCTGTCTCATAACATGATCTTGCATATGATAATCTTATTGTGACATTGCATACTCAATCCATGTGATGTTATATTCCATAACATGATTAATATTCACAAAAATAACCATAACATTATTAGGTCGAATACCATCTATATTAGATTCTTCAGTAGGAGAACCTGTACATTGGACATGACTTCGGATTCCATTCATCCTTCCATGACAATTTGGTAAATACAATAATATATTTTATTTGATCATATCCTTGTGAATCATAATGTATAATCACAAAACTGGTGAAATAATTAACATAAATTAAAAAATATACACATATCTAACATCATAATCATAAACATGATATATTCATTAAGTTATTATGATTCTTATTCTCAAATTATACAATATGTTTATCTTTTATAATACATGTTTTCCTAAATGTAGTTTCCTAGGTAGCTAATAAACATCATATGATACCAACTATATAGGCTAGACCCCATAAACTAGGAACCAATAACTCACTTTTTTACGGTGGCATGATTACAAGGAACCAAATTCCGAAGGGCCAAAATGCTTCAAAGTTTTGGAAAACCATATTCCACATATAATTACAATTTTACATTGGGGGTAGAAAATAAAATACAGAATATAACAAAGCTACTAAATTCTTTCATAAATTCTCTTGAAATAATTCATCTTCATATCATGTGGAAATTAAGCTAAATAAGGGTCACTCTAAATGATAATTCATTGTTATTAATAGTGGAAGCAACCATGCATATGTTGGAATAAGCAACATTGAAAGGTGATTAATAGAATACACATGACATTAAATATATACATAAAATGTAGTCAATAATCAATATGAAATGAGTAAATTATGATAGAATATTTTCATATAAATAACCAAATGATCTTGAAACATGATCATGGATATTCTAACTAATCAAATAATCACAATGAATAAAAATAATGATGGAATGCATAATGTTGAATGACTGAGATATAATGATATTCCCTCAAAGATATATACAATCATGATATATTCCTTGGACAATTTATGTATGTGGGTAGAATCCCATTGGAATAATAAATATCTATCTACTACAGGAAAAATCAGTATTTGCAACAAGTTATTTGCGACGGGATCGCTTCCTGTCGCAAATAACCCGTCCAAGAATCTATTTGTGATCGGGAAAGTAGCCACTCGCAAATAAACAAGTATTTGCGACGAGATTTCACCTCCCATAGCAAATAACCGGTGGCGGTCAATACCTTTTTGCGACTCGATGTCATCCCATCGCAAAAAGTCTGTCGGTAGGTAATATTTGCGACGGGTCTCATTGCAAATAACCTTTTAACCGCCGACTATAATTAATGCGAGCGAGAGTAATTGCGACCGGGCCCGTTGCAAATACAACCATTTACAACGGGAAGCCTGTCGCTAATAATCTCGTCGCAACTAATCTAATATATATATACCCCCATCCCTTTTTTCACAAATCATTCAGATCATGATTTCTCTCTCTTTTCATTCTTCAGTTTTAAAGATAATTTTTTTTAGTTGAAGTTTTTTATACGAGATCAATCGGAGGGCATCAATATCTTTAGAATATCAAAGTTTAAGGTATTTATATTTTATTTTTCTATGTTTATTTTATTTTTTGTGTTTATTTTAATTGTTGTTTATTAGTTCGAATTTAATTAGATTTTTATTGATTTTTATTTATATTTGCTTTACGTAAGAATTTGATATTGTTAGTTATAATTATAAATAATTAGTTATAATTAATATTAATTATATATAATTAGGAATAAATAGATATATTTAGGAATAAATAGATATAATTAGGAATAAATAGTATTAATTAGGAATAAATAGTATTAATTAAGAATAATTAGTATTAATTAGGAATAAATAGGGGTAATTAGGAATAATTAGTATTAATTAGGAATAATTAGTAATAAATTAGGAATAATTAGTAATAATTAGGTATAATTAGCAATAATTAGGAATACATAGTATTAATTAGGTTTAATTAGTAATATTTAGGTATAATTAGTAATAATTAGGAATAAATAGTATTAATTAGGAATAATTAGTAATAATTAGGAATAAATAGTAATAATTAGGAATAATTAGTAATAATTAGGAATAATTAGTATTAATTAGGAATAATTAGTAATAATTATGTATAATTAGTAATAATTAGGAATAATTAGTAATAATTAGGAATAATTAGTAATAATTAGGAATAATTAGTAATAATTAGGAATAATTAGTAATAATTAAGAATAATTAGATATAATAAGGAATAATTAGATATAATTAGGAATAATTAGATATAAATAGGAATAATTAGGAATAATTAGGAATAATTAGGAATAATTAGGAATAATTAGTAATAATTAGTTATAATTAGTAATAATTACTAATAATTAGTAATAATTAGTAATAATTAGTAATAATTAGTAATAATTAGCTATAATTAGTAATAATTAGTTATAATTAGGTATAATTAGAACTAATTTGGTATAATTAGGTATAATTAGTACAAATTAGGTAGCAGTAATTAGGTATAATTAGTAATTAAGTATAATTAGTAATTAGGTATAATTAATAATTAGGTGTAATTAAAAATTAGGTATAATTAGTAATTAGGTATAATTAGTAATAATTAGGAATAATTAGTAATTAGGTATAATTAGTAATTATGTATAATTAGTAATAATTAGGAATAATTAGTAATAATTACTAATAATTAGATGTAATTATGAATAATTAGTAATAATTAATACTAATTAGTAATAATTTGGTATAATTAGTAATTAGGTATAATTAGTAATAATTAGTAATAATTAGAAATAATTATGAATAATCAGTAATAATTAGGAATAATTAGTAATAATTAGGAATAATTAGTAATAATTAGGAATAATTAGTTATAATTAGTAATAATTAGGAAAAATTAGTAATAATTAGGAAAAATAAGTAATAAATAGTAGAAATTATTAGTAATTAGTAATAATTACGAATAATTAGTAATAATTAGGAATATTTAGGAATATTTAGGAATAATTAGGAGTAATTAGGAATAATTAGGAATAATTATGAATAATTAAGAGTAATTTGGAATATTTTGGAATATTTTGGAATAATTAGGAATAACTAGGAATAATTAAGAATAATTAGGAATAATTAGGATTTATTAGGAATAATTAGTAATAATTAGGAATAATTAATAATAATTAGTAATAGTTAGTAATAATTAATAATAATTAGTAATAATTAGTAATAATTAGTAATAATTAGTAATAATTAGTAATAATTAGTAATAATTAGTAATAATTGCGAATAATTTGGAATAATTAGTAGTAATTAGGAATAATTATGAATAATTAGCAATAATTTGGAATAATTAGGAATAATTATGAATAATTAGCAATAATTAGCAGTAATTAGCAATAATTATCAATAATTAGTCAAAAAATTATATTATCAATATTTATGAAAAAACAATATTAATATTATAAAAATAATAAATAATTTATAAAATATTAAAATTATCAATATTCAAAACAGGCTTTTCTCTATTCTTAACATGTTCAAATCTTAAATGGTCTCCAATTGTCAGGTCATGCACAATAAAAAGTTTTTGTTATCCATGTCCAATGTAAACTCTATAATTGTCCTTGCATGGTTGATCACCTCGCATGTAATGTTGCAATTAGACAAACCAAGTCATGCCCTTCTTATCTATAAGAATTATCTCACTTGAACCTTTACATAGACCATTCTTCCTAGAAAATTTAAGGGAAAAATAATGAAATTTCCTCAAATTTTTAAGGAAGAATGATCTATGTAAAGTGTCATGTGAGATGATTCTTAGAGATGAGAATGTCATTAATTTGGTCATCCTATTGCAACACTACTTACAAGGTGATCAACCATGCAAGTACAATTATAGAGTTTACATTGGACATGATTGAAACCAACTTGTTATTGTCCATGACTTCACAATTAACGACCCTTTCAGATTTGAACATGTTATGAATAAAACAAAGTATGTTGTGAATGTTGATATTTTTAATATTTTATAAATTTTTTATTATTTTAATAATATTAATATTTTTTTCGTAAAAATTGATAATATAATTTTTTATTACAAATAATTAGTAAACAAAATATGCTTGGATAATGAAGGGAAATTTTTTAATCTTATCTGCAACGATGATTACCAAATTTCCTTTCATTATTCCACCAATTCTCCTTTTTTAAGTATTTCTAAGTATTGCTAAATTAGTAATAAATAGTAATAATTAGTAATAAATTTTAATAATTTGTAATAATTTGTAATAATTATTAATAAATTGTAATAATTAGTAACAATTAGTAATAAATTGTTTTAATTTGTAATAATTAGCAATAATTAGGAATAATTAAGAATAATTAGAAATAATAAGTGTGAGAAAGATGAAATTAAATGAGCTTTCAAAGAAAATAGTAGCTGTCAATCCACTGGAAATTGTGTCATCCTTAATTAAAAATAATTATTAACTCGTTGTAATTATTTATCTATTTTTTCTGGTAGTGTTTTTATAATTTCAAACTATTCAAAAACAGTGATGATTTTTTATTTTATATAGGAAAATATGGAACAAGGAAGTCGACATCAGCCATTATTAGATGATCGATCTTGGATAAATTAGCACAGAAATCCCAATGGTTCTGGTTGAAATCGTATATAAATTGAGGGTGTTGAAGCTTTCTTGGCATTTGCATCATCAAAACCAGAATATGTTTCAGAAGGCACAATTATGTGTCCTTGAAAAAAATGTGCTCTGTGAACATTTGACTCATTTGACAAGGTTGGGGGACATCTCTTGCGGTTTAGTTTTTAACCAGATTATGTTTTTTGGTATCAACACAGTGAACGCAGTTCCAGAGAAGATCTTAATAACTTGATTATGGATCCATCATGATTTAAAAAGTTAGTACATGATGTTACAGGTCCATATGTGCAACAAAGTGAAACTCACGATGATATTGATTTAACTCTTGAGTTGGAATCATCAAAATTTTATGAGTTGTTGAGGTCTGCTGAGGATGAATCATATCCTAGTTGCAAGATAGGCAAATTAGAAGCGGTTTCAAACTTTATGGCTATTAAATAAAATAAAGTAATTTCAAATAACTATTTTTATCAGATAAATTCTTTGGTTAAAACACTATTACCTAAAGCAAATGTGTTGCCTGCAAATTACTATGAGAGCAAGAGGCTGATTTGTAATTTGGGCCTTAGTTATCAGAAGATTCATGCATGTCTAAATGATTGCATCTTATATTCTGGAAAAAATGAGTTATTGGATATTTGTCCCACATGTGGAAAATCAAGGTATAAAGAAGCTCAAACAGGGATGTCTAGATCGATTCTACTAAAAAAGTTGAGATACTTCCCCATTACACCCAGGTTGCAGCGTTTACTTATGTCTCAGAACACACCGTCAATGATGTCATGGCACAAAACCAAGATTTAAACTGATAAAAGCTTGAATCATCCTTCTGATTGTGATTCATGGAAACATTTTGACCGTCTTCATCCGTCTTTTTCTATAGAATCCCGAAACGTGTGATTAGGTCTTTATACTAACGGTTTTTGTCTGTTTGGTCCTTATGGTATTCAGTATTCATGTTGTAATGTCTTTATAACTCCGTACAATTTTCCACCATGGATGTTGATGAAAAATCCTTATATATTTTTGACTCTATTAATCCTGGGTCATCAAGAAAAGAAAATTGATGTATATTTGAAACTATTGATTGATGAGTTAAAGGCATTGTGGAGTGATGGTGTTAATACATATGATGTTTCTACGAAGCAAAATTTCATATTAAAATTTGAATTGATGTGGATGATTACTGATATTCCGGCATATGCCATGTTATATGGTTGGAGTACACATTGTCCGAAATCATGTCCTTGCTTTATGAAAGAAAACAAATCCTTTATGCTGTTTAATGGAAAAAACCTTTCTATTTTGATTGTCACAGTAGATTTCTTCCAACCTATCATCCTTTTAGGAGGAACACATCTCATTTCAAAAAAGGTATAATTGAAAGGGATGAACCGTCAATGATGATCTCAGGTACATAGTTAAAATCAGTTGTATTTTCATTATCCCCCATCACATTTTGACCAACAGTAAGCCAACAATAAATTCTTGGCTTTGGGAATGAAAATAATTGGATAAAATAGAGCATTTTTTGGGATCTTCTGTACTGGTCTGATTTGTTCGTCCACCTCATGTTGGATGTTATGCATATTGAGAAGAACTTTTTTCAAAATTTATTTCATACAGTTTTGGATACACCAGGTAAGACCAAAGATACTGTAAAGGCACGATTAGATCTTGTCCAAATTTGCAGGCGACCAGAACTTGAATTATTTGAAAATGTCATATCACAAAGCTTAATGAAGCCAAAAGAAGCTTATACACTCTCCGAAGAGAGTCACTTATTATTTTGTCAGTGTATTGTAGATTTGAGACTTCCAAATGGTTATGCTTCCAATTAGGGAAGATGTGTTAATAATGGTTATATTATTTAATTAAAAAGTCATGATCGTCATGTTATAATGGAAAGACTAATGCCGATTGGATTCAGAGGTTTGTTGAATTTAATGATTTGGGATTCGATAACAAACATATCATATTTTTTCAAGACATTTGTGCAGTGAAAACATACTACGATGTGCTAAGAAAACTGGCAAAAGATGTTGTTGTAATTATATGTAAACTAGAAATAAATCTTTCCACCGGCTTTCTTTGACTTAATGGAACATCTGATAGTACATTTTCCACATGAAGCTAACTGTGGAGGTCAATACAATTTCTATGGATGTACCCATTCGAGAGATGCATATAGATATTACAGAAAAAAATATGTAACAAAGAATGAGTTGAAGGTTCAATTGATGAAGCTTATTTGCAATAGGAAATTGATTTTTTTCTGCTCTCATTATTTTGAATCTCAATATCCCTCAAAACAAAATCGCATGGGGCGAAACTAGGTGAATGTTAATGACAAAATGGATAATCAATAAACAGTTTTTAATCATCCAAATCATGATTTCAGTGGATTTCATGAAGGATGGCTTTCAGATATTGAACATCACAGAGCTCATACATTTGTTCTGCTCATCTGTGAAAAAATGACATCATTTGTCCTATGAGTTCTTCAATAAATTATTCTATAATTTATGTTATAGTATTTAAACTTATTTTATTTATAGGTTATATGATAATAATATCAAGAAACAGCTTCCACAAATTATAGCAGCTACTCTTGAAGAACCGAGACAAAATAAAAATCTCAATGGTTTCAAATACTGGTAACAAAAATTATTGATGGTTTAATATCAATTCCATTTATTATTTATTATATTGATAATTGTTTTACAAATTTTCAGGTGTCTCAATATGCTGATAAAATTGATAAGCGACTATGTATATTGAGTAATCAACCATCCAAAATGGATAAATATTATAATTCATATGTGGTGAATGGTTTTCGATTTCATACACATGAAAATGGGGAATCAAAAAAACAGTGAAAAATGAATATTTCTTTGAGAGGATCACATCACAGAGAAAATGAAGTTTACTTTTATGGAATTTTGGATGAAATTATTGAGTTGTGTTATCTAGGAAAGAATTACATAACAATGTGTAAATGTCGGTTGTTGGATATTGAGAGTGGTTTGCATGTTCATCTGACTCATGTAATCGTCGATATTGAATATAAAAGTCTTATTGTACTTAATGAACCATTTCTACTGGCTCAACATGCACATCATATTTATTATGAAAAGCACTGTGATACTTCAAGAGACTTGAGAGATTAGTGGAGCATAATAAAAATGAAATCATAGGAAAATCAGTTTACTGAAACTGAATGTGGTTTCGCTGAAGTGGAAAGAATTGAAATTTTTCGAAAGATGTCTCAAAATCCATCTGATTCACAAATAGACGTGAATATTAATGATGACACCCCACAATTAAGGATCAATGGTGATGAAGATATTAATGATGTTACAGATGAATTTGATATGACAAGAGATGTTGAAACTGAAACTCATATGGATATTGATGATGCTGAGGAGGAAGATGAAGACATTGACATTGACAACTATGGATAAGAGGATGAAGATGAACGTTGACACAATTAAATACTAGCTGTAATCATAACTAATATATATCTATATATAATAGTTATTTTCAACTATCTGCTAACAACAATTATTTTGTGTTTCAAATGGACTCAGATCTATTGCGTGAGTTGGAGGAGGCTGAGCTACCTTTGGATTATGAGGATGTGGGATCAACTGACACTCAGCCTACTGGTGGTTCAGGAGGTATGCGGAGGGGGTGCGGTCTTGCGCGACTGATGATTCCTGACCCTATCCTCGAGCGACGTCCACATCTTGGTTTTGATCCATACACACAGAGGTATGGTAACCTGTATATTTTAGTTGGAATTTATTAATTTATTTATATATATAATAATTGTGTGATTATTTAATCCTTCTTTCACAGTTTTCAGCATGTAGCTATTGGACAGGGGATCGCTATATTGCACAATTATTTTTCTCATCCATGGATCACATGGGAACATATTCTCGTTGATGTGCGATGCGGCATGTTCCAACATTGGCTGGTACTTAAAAAAATAATTTGTATTTTGAAGTTTATTTTATAAAAAACTTGATATTATAAATTATTTTTAGGGATTATGGCATCCTATTGATGATAGCATGCGCGATGCTATCCACGCGGCATGGCAGGTTTTTATGCGTGACCGTTTTCGCCAATTTTTGCACAATTTGAAAAGGAGAACCATTAAGAAAGCAGGGGTGATAGAATTTGATGAGTCGTATAGAGCCCACCGACCAGATTACATTTCATCTCACTTTTAGTATAGATTATGTTTACACTAGTTGGGTGGTTTATTTTAGAGGAGATCTTCAGTGGGACGACAGAACCGGGGGAGACCGGAGGTGACCCATCGAGCTGGTAGCCATACATTCAGTTCTCATAGAGAGAATCTGGTATGTATATTTTTTAAATATTTTATATAACATTAAATATAAATATTTTATTTTAAATTTCTCTAGGCATTTGAGTATCGTGATATTATAGAGTTCGACGTTTATCGGGGGATGTATAATGATCCAGCTATAGGAGATATTATAGGTGATCACCAGCATCATATTGTGGTTAGTAGTATTTTTTCAGTTTAACAATTAACTACATATAATATTTTTTTAATTTAAATTCCAAATTGGAATTGAAGGACTCAAATGAGGCTGTGACCTCTCAAACACAGGATGAGGGTCTGGACGAGATGGCTAAGCAGACCAGTGCTCACCATTTCGATGAGGCGGCATGGATACAAGTGACTCAGTATGGATTTGAGAAGGGCGGAGTAGTTGGTATTGACTCACATTTGACTCCTGGTACATGTTATGGTACTGCTGCGATGTTGGCGTCCAGCTCAAGAGGAGCTCATGGAGAGGCAACATCTTCTAGCTCATAGTATCAGGAGTAGTTGCGTGCTCAGGCTGAGCATATATAGACTTTGTAGAAGCAGCAAGAAGTGATGTTTCGGCAGTAGAAGCAGCAGGAGCAGCATTACGAGGAGCAGATGCGTCGATGGCAGCAGCAGCATCATGAACAGATGGAGTACATGCGCCGTCTGACTCATAGTTTAGGGATGTTGTTTCCTCCACCTGCTCCTTCAGCTCCTCCACCTCCTCCAGAAGACGGCCCCCAGTGATTTTTTTATGTTACAAACATTTGAATTTAACATTATAATATGAATTATTTACATTTTCTGTCTTTTATATCCGTACAAATATTACATAATTTAATTTTTAATATTTTTTTATTTTTTTTTGAATACTGAGAATTTTTATATTTTTTATTTTTTATTGTTTTAATAATAGTTATATTATTTTTTCATTAATCTTAATTTTATTAAAAATTATTTTTTTAAAATTAATTTATTATTTGCGACGGGACCATTTCTGACAGGGTCCCGTTGCAAATCGTATAACTAAATATTTTTAAAAACATATATGCAACGATCAAGTAGTACCGTCGCAAATAATTTGTTGCGACAGGCTCGTCGTATAAAGTGTTATATATATATATATATATATTGTGACAGTACGAGAGCCCATCACAAATAGTTTTTGCGATGGGACCCTCGTGATAAACATTTACGTATATATAATACATATAATCCAAAGCTTATTTGTGATAGAGATGTTTCCCATCACAAATACTTGTATTTGCGACCGTGTTTTATGGAACGAGCTATTTGCGACGGGGCTCCGTTGCTAAATCCTATTTGCGACGGGATCCCATTATAAATAGTCGGTCACAATTACCAAGAATTCTAATATTGATCCTCAATAAAATTAATTTCATGATATAACCCTTAACCATATTTAATCATTTTGGAAAAAACCTAATGGATTTTTTCAACTAACTACATCCCATGAGACTACCTATTCATCTATAGGACAGAAATAATCGATTCCCAACCAATTTAATACATGAAAAAAATTCCTTATATATTTAATAATAAATTTTAATCATAAATAGTGTTCCTCATAATATATCTATTTTCAGTATAGGATACACATTTATAAGTATTTTCTCAAGAAATCATATAAATTTAAAGGTAAATACTATAAATTAAAATGGAATATGGTTTCGTAAATTATAATATAAATCATACTATAATATTTATATTAAAATGAAAATAATTTTCAAATGAAAAATTATTACAAGGAAGCGGTTTTTTCATGAGAATTTGAAAAATCACCAAAAGATTTGAGATATTATGTTAACTTTTAACACATTTTAAGTTTCATAAAAAATTTCCTTCAATGAGATTATTTAGTTTTTAAACATAAATTACCATTAAATATGAAATAATCATCCTATTAAAAATGGTATGTATATGCACCAAATAGAAAAAATTACATGCCAAACAATAAAGTCTACATCAATGAATGGAAATTGAAACATAGAATTTTAATACCTGTGTATCATTGGAATTATGAGAACCATAGAAGAATATAATGTATTTAAAATATGAATACCATGAATTGAATAAAATTAATGTTATAAAATTTCAATGGTAATTATATACACCAAACAATATAAAGGAGTAGTGAGTATGAAACTAATATTTCAGAAATAAAAGTGACCCGAGAAATCCCATTACTATACACTACATTTGGGTTGAATGAAATTTAACTTTTTTTATAAATTTAGTCGTAGTTTTATTAACATATACAAGAATCACAATAATACTTATAATATCATAAATAATCTTCTCATAATGTATTATTACTCATTTTTTAATAACCATTCATTATTTTCACTTTTCTGGTGTTAATTTCCTTCTTTTTCAAGTTTTTTTTGACTTATTATTTTCTTATTACTCTTACACAGATCATGATTTAATCATATCCTTTAATTAAGAAAATGTTTATATATTTATGTAATTTTTTCCATGAAATTTGGTGATATGAAATAAAATAAACCATTTAGGAATATGGTAGGTAATATGTATGCATTACAGTTGTTTCTATTTTAATTTAATATAAAAAAGAATGAAAGAAAAATTATATATTTTTATATTATAAATATATTTCTAAATATCTTTTATTTTAATAACATGTTTTTTATTAAAACAATATTTAATACATTCTGTCTAATGTGTGATCGAACCACATCACTTTGAGGAGGCAGTAGTTAACACATCCAAAAAAGATATAATCACAGTACCAAATAATAGAAATAATAATGGTATTTTTTATATAAACAATATATAAGCCTAAAAATATTATACAAATATTATATCTAATCTATATAAAATAAATCCTTCATTATTTCCAACCATGAAAGGTGGTAATTGATGAATGAACAACATCGGTACATGAGGTGGTAGTGCACTGTATACATGAATGAGGATTTTGTATCCCATTTGACGGAAATATATGTTAGTTTATATTGTTACATTAAGATCAAAACTTCTCAATATATGAAGTATAAGTAGTTAATTATATAAACTAGATATATTATTCATTGAAGGAGTAGTTTAAGAAATAAAATAAATGTTCTCATTGAATAATGTTTCCTCTTCTTCCGGTATCTCTTTTTGGTTAATTCCAAAATCATTCAGTATTTGGATTTCTTCCAAATTATATGATTCTAGGATTATAGAAGAGGTTTTGTGAGTTTATGATTTCATGTTTTTACAATAAAATAGTATTTATAGGGGATAATAAGTAAAGGGATGAGTGTCTTTCTAATGTGGAGGTGGAATGACATTCTTGTAAATACAAAAAGGTTAACACTATTATGAGAAATTACATATATATTTTCCCTCAATTAATTATCAATTTACCAGAAAATTTTGAATACGGTCTATAATTTCTATCCAATCGTCTTTGGTTGTGTGTCTCGGTAATTTTTTCCATAAGGATTCATGTTTATACACTAAGTAAACTCATTTTTATCTTAATTTTTGTGACTAATTTTAATTTCATTCAATAATATTTAGTATCAAAAAAAATGTTGAATTTAATATAAATTATATATTATTATGATAAAAATACAGAACAATTTTTTCAAAATTCAAATAATATATTTTTGTAGAAAATAATTTACAATTAATCTAGCAATGGGGACAAGAAATGGGGTTTTTAAGTTAAACTTTTCAAATGATTGAAGTGTTTGTAAATCCATTTTCAATGTTAAATTTATTCCAATGAACGATATTGGATTAATTTATGTATAATTGATATATTTATATTTTAAATACTATTAGAAATTTAATTTATCATTATAAATTAATTAGATGAAAATTTGGTAAATGATTATAATTCATGATTTTTCATTATTCATTAAAAATTGAAATTCTCATAAATATAGAAATAAAACTCCCTAAGATATTATTGAATTTAATCATTCAAAATTTATTCTTTTTTCATATAAAAATTATAAAAATTTAATATTTCAGTATAAAAATATGTTCTCCCTTAAAAGGATGAAAATCTACCTTTATAACAAATAAAACATTTTATGTGTAAAATTGGATTCATTCTTATATTATGCCTATCAGATATATTTTTTTGAATTTTAAAAAATATAAATGAATATGTAATATATATTTATATATATTTAATTAATACCTCACACTGATATTAATTAATTTAATTTAACATGATAAAATTCATTTGACATAATAAAATATCTTTTTTATAAAAAAAATATTTCCATGATATTCATTTGATATTTTAATTAATTTTTAATTAATTAGTAACTAATTAATTCAGGCATGTAATTTCAAAAGTTAATTAATCCTATTTATGACCCCCAATTTGACACAATGGATATAATTTTCATTTTTAATAATAATATTAATAATATTGGGTATAACTCAAGGATTCATGTAACACAAGCTATGAAAGAAAGTTATTATTATCGGTAATTAATTATAAATTATAGGTTAAACATAGAGGATCATAAGTATAGTGTTTCATGTAATGAAATATAAACTCAATGTTTAATTTTTTTGTTACTTAAAATGGTGTTTATGTAGATCAAGATATAATTAAATATATTATAAAAGGAAAATATTGTAAATTCATGGGTTTTTAAATATATAATATAATAAAAAATTTGACTCAAATGTGATCCAATTTCAATTAAATATATAAATTTGAGGAAAATTTAAGGAATTAGAAATAAAGGTTGGTCAATGCACCTTTACTCACACTACCCTATACTGGAGAAGGGTTTGGGATCTATAGATATCCATCAATGACATATTTGGGATGTGTTATTATGATTAATGATAAAGTGATAGCTTATGACTCATGGAAGTTGAAAATTCATGCAAAATTCACCCAAATCCAGATTTAGAACAATCAGTGTTTATTTTTACATTACAGATATATAGGTAATATCAGTATGTGCAAAATTAATATATATTTATTGATCATATAATAATTAATTATGTAATAAAATAGTAATATTTTAATATTCACTAAAGGGGATGGATGGAGTTGATTCATGATTTTTATTTCTCAATAAATTTCTACCATAGGAATATAATCAGCATGACTGATACATGATATTAGACGCACCATATTAGTTTTTCCATGATAAAGAATAAAATTAGAAAAATACTTTTGTATCTATAGAATATTTAGAAGAAAATCTAAATGAAAGGGGATAGATCATATCTTTTAATTATGAATGCTCAACACTTTATCTATATGAGGATTAGATATGGGAAAAAGAAGACATTAAGAAACAGAATAATGTGTAAAACATTCATGTGATCAACCACAGTTGTAATGGAGTGATATGATTTGGGAAAAATCTGTGTGTAACATAATACTATTTTGTAAATAGGATTTATTTGATATATCTCATTGTTCATTATTCTCCATTCATCTTGGAATTATAATGTTGTATGGATGTATGAATGGATATTTATTGAACATTAATTGAAAAATGGAAATTATTGTGATTTAATACAAATTCATGGCATGTTATAATGTTATGAATTGAATACATAAGTCAAATGGTATGATACTATGTTTACCCACACCATAATTGAAATGGTAAATCATCATTATTGATTTCAACATTAAATTCTCTAATCCATCAAAATGATATAGTTTTATTTGTGTTATAGTTGATCATAATATAAATTTACTGTATTCTATTATAATGACTAATGATTTCTCTATTGATCATAAGTATAATTTATATGTTAATGAATTATTAAAGTAACCTTGTGAAACATGATCATTTTTTTAATCAGGATCCAAGGATTACCTTGATGTTTTAGAGCAGCTACTAATAATATTTTATTATAGAGTCCAATATTAGCCTGGTATATCATGTTCAAATTAATTAATAGTTATATAGTGAAATTAAAACCCCATAATATATGTTGAGATATTTTTCATTTTATTTAAATGGAGTGTCGTATTAATACTATTCTCTATTAGAGTATTATATTAATAATAATTTTCACTCAAGAATAGATATCTCTCTTTTTCAATTCCTATATGGATAAAAGTGAAAAACTATAATGTGCCGGGGTGAAGTTGGAGAAAAATGTATTATTACCTAAAGTTGTTAATAATATTCAATATTAAGTCATAATCAATAAAACATCCGGGTATTTCATATTAGATAATATATTTATGCTGACAATCAACAATTTTATATACAGTTTGTAGTTGGTAACATGGTATTCCAATAAATATATAATTGGAAGATAAATGTGAGAATTTGAAATAAGGTCAAGGTAATCCCTATATATATTAGTCCATTTGAAATTAATAATCATATTTTGATGGATTTTATTCCTTAATGATTCCAAAATATCACTATAATGTTCATAATGTATTCCATGTAATTCCTAAGAGGAAGTACATACCTAACCCTTCACATATTCTTCAATAATATTTCATACAACTATAATATGATCCTTATTTTGAGGAACAAACAATGTAAATTCAATAACCAAGATAGAATGTGTCATTGAACATGACCACTCACCTGGTGAATGTTTTTTGGAAAACAATTATGCAGCAATTTTGGATGTTTTAGATTTGTTGAAGTAGAATTATACTATTCAATTTTTATCAGGGTAATGGTGTTTCATGATAAAAATTATTATATAGTGGTATAATTAAACACCATAAGATTTTATTAAATATTTATATTTAAATGATTTTTCTGTACTGTATATCATTATTTGGATGCAACACTGAGTTTAGACAACCATGGTATACTATTGATATATTAGACAGTAATGTGATTTTTATATCATAGGTGTTATATTAGAGGGTATGAAAGGTAAAAAATAAATTATGAATAATTAAATTTTTTAAATGTTAAAAATGTATTAATTGTCTAAAAATTGGTTATATATGAAAATAAAATCATTTGATATTAGAAAAGAGTTGTTTTTTAGAAAAAAATTATGAAGAACGTGTTTTTCACTCAATAAATTTATTTAATCCCTATATGTAAATTATTTTAATGAATTTTTTACAATATTATTTTACAATGATCTAATGGTTCTAAATTTTCCTATAATTACAATATATTATGTTTTATGCATAAATAAATTTTTCAAAAAATTGTTTTCATTCTTTTTAGACAATTATTTTTAAAATTAATTTCTATAACATATAGAAATTGAAACTGAAAAAATAGTTTATATATTTTGAATCATCATGTAAAAAATAATAATAAAGAAAATTTCGTTATTTATCATTCTTAATATTAATCTAGGTGAAAATTCATTACAATATTAAATCAAAAAATCCTTAATGAGGGTTTAAAATTATTGTATAAGGTCTAAAATAACCTTATAACATGTATGAATCCCATTTATTAATTTAATTTTTACCAATCCTTTTATTTTTCCACAATTTGGTTTACTTTTCCACCACTTTGAATTGAATATGGATTTATTATATATTAATGTTATATGACTTTTAAAGAGTTCCACAACCCTTAGTTATAAAATTACACCACTTAGCCACTCTTTCAACACTACATGATCCCTTTATCTTCGCCAATATTGTTGTAAATATTGTACCACTATATAAATCCATGACAATGAGGTGATGTACTTCCCAAAAACCAATCAATGATTCCTTAAGCTTTTTTTCAATAGAGGATACCCAAGGAATATGTATATATACTTACCCTTTCTTTTCGTATTTCATTCTTCATAATCCACCACGAAATGTCAAATAACCATATTAACATGATTGAATCAATATCATTACTATATGTATATGTATTAAATCTATATCCATTTCCAATATTCATAATATCTAATGAAAAAATGATATCTTTTGTCATGTGCATATATTTATAATGATACAAAAACACTACACATTTATTACATAACCATAATAATATATATCATTCCATTAATTCATTACTTTTACCATTTTATTTCTATTTTATTAACTTTTATTTTTAAAAATAATCTATTTTGGAGATATATGATTCATTTTTTAAATAATTTTTGGTTCAGTGTGTTTTTTCATGTATGTTAACATGGTTCCATTATATCCACAATTTTATTTATGATATAAATGTAATATATATACATTATATAAATATTTATGATCATTAACAAAAGATATAGATATTAAAATTAATTACATTTTTCTTAGAGACATTAGATTGTACAAACGCATGAACATAATAAGTTGTTCTCAATGGTTCGAAGAAAAGAATATATAATAATAAATAACCCAAAAATAATCATTATTAGAATATAAATATATTGTATATTTATTCAATCAATCCTTATTAACATATATTTATGGGTGAAATGAAAAAATATATCAAATTATGGTGGATGTTTTCCATATGTACACATGAGTGAAATTATCATTATTCACCTAATGAGATGGAAAGGGGGTCAAAATTATCTTATTATTTCCAAAGTATAAATATGTAATAAACATAAAATATTAAATTTAAAAAAAACATAATAAATATTCATAATAGTTGGTCATAGAAAATGAATTGTATCGCTACATGGTTGAGGTGGTCCATAGGTACACACGAGCGATGCATTCTCTCTCATTTTATGGAAAATATGATGTATAAAAATGGTTATATAATCATAAATAGATTTAAAAATATTTAATATAGAGAATTTATTATTTTATGATAAATACAATTGATTTAGAGGATTAAAAATATTAAATAAAATAATAATGTGATCATTTATGAAGAATAGATCTTCTTTTAAAGAACTCTATTAGATCTCCTATTATGGACCTTGGGAGTAGTCTTTTGAGAAGACAAATGTCTATAAAATGTGAATAAAGAAGTTTTTTTGGGATTTTGGAATGGTTAGGTTGAGCCAAATTTCACAAAATATTTAAGGAATTGTGGGGAAGATCTTCGCTTTTATTATCGAGAAGAGTGGCACACTTATAATTTTTCACAGTTTTAAAATATTTCTAATTCACATTATTGAAAAAATGTATCAAAACTGGCTCATAATAGAATATTATATTGTCATGGTGTAAAACAATTGGTATAATCATGTTTTTAGGACATTTTATCCTTTATCATTTTAGATTAACCTCAGAAAAATATGTTTTAACCTTAACCGCATAGAAAACTTTTTCAATTTTGAAGGGTCATCGTGTCAAAATTAAGTTCACAATTGGATCTATAATTTTCATTAAATGAAATATCGTACCAATAATCATAATAATTGTACACATTTAGGTTTTTTATGATTTATAAATAATTTAATATAATATTATTTTTCAAAATATAACATTACAATCATTTTTGACACTATTCATTTAATTTTCCATTAAATAAGTCAATCCAATATAGAATTAGAATATAAACCATTCATAAGTCCCTAATATGTTATATTCATCTATAAAAATCATTTAAAATAATTACTTATTGAATTTATAATGAATGAAATATTATTTTAAAACATATAATTTTAGTTTCTATTTATTGATTATATCTTGTGTCGGTGATTTGTATGATTATAAGGTAAATATATAGTAAATTAGAATTTCAAATAAAATAACATGATAAAAAAATTATTTCAAATTAAATATTATAATAAAAATGGACCATAAATTGTTGTATACATATTGAAAAATGTTAGAGATATTAATTGAAAGAGTGTGGATTTTTGTTTTTATTCTTTTCTTAATGTAATATAAAGATTAATATAAATGGAAATTTAAAAAAAAATTAGATATATTCTATAAATGGATTGAAAATCCCAAAATCCATTCATCCATTATCATAAAGAAAAGTGTTAGAAAAAATTTGGATGTGGCACTTATATTTCAATAGAATAAAATTATATTTAATATCATAGGGGACATGAAACACTAAGATTATAATGTGTTACATAGAATAGTAATTTTTTATTGAATTATATGATACCCTACGATTTTTATGCTCTATGGAATATTTAATACACAACACCAAACATAAATGATCGAGTATGTCAATTAAAATAATATCATTGACATTAAATTAGCAAGTAAAAATATTATTAACTACTTTCTGAAATATAAACATTTAAATATATATATATAAATAACTATATCAATAAATATATATTCATACAAAATACTGAATCAATCTTTAGTAAAATGTTTATAATCTGCAGAAAGATGTATAATTTAGAATTGTTTTTTATTTCATTTCATAAAAAAATAAAATAATCAATTATTTAAAAAATATGATTTTTTGGAAAAAAATAAAATTATTTTTTGTAATTATTATATCAAAATTTAATTTGGGAGATATTTTAGGATTTTTCAAAATTTATTGAATTTATGGTGAATAGTAAATAAATATAGATATTGGTATAAAATCGTTTCATTTCAATAAATTCATTAATTTAAAAACCCCCAATTATTTTTTATTTTTTTAAAGAAACCTATGTAGTATTAAATAATATATCATCAGCTCAACTACTTTAAAATCATTTTTATAATGGTATTTTGTATTTTTTTACATTAAATATGGGTTTCCTAAAAACTATCCAAAAATTAAAAATGATTCTCATTTTTATTAATTATATTTATAAATTTTGCGAAATGTTAAAAATTTATTTTATATAGCATATATTACTAAATATTAAATCATTATCATAAAATGATTTCTATTTTTCGAACCTGGAACATCATTTAAGTCATGGATCTTGATTTCTGGATGTTTTTGGAAAAAAAATGAAGAGAAAGGGATTTTCCATGTACACGACATGTACTTCTGAGCACACACAATGTACCTAGCATGCCACATAAAGCCACCACTAGCCATGTAAGGGCAGCGTACATGACTTTTTGGTGACATGGAGGACTACTTATATTGGGGTGGGTTAAGGCTACAACATGTTGTGTAGTTTTAAAGAACAAGCCATATAGGTTTCTTTTTAATTGACATATCGCAGAGGGGTCACATCTCATATCCAGGACCTTATTCTTCTTCTCATGTTTCTTAAAAGAGTGCTTGGGAATGAAGAATGAAGTTAGAACCCCCGATTCTTTATTAGAGCACCGATTGAGACATTGTTGGGTGTGTTGGAATACCACTAGCGAGTTATCAAATCCTCTAGAGCATTTCATCTGGATTCTTCCTCTATCATGAGTTATACAAGGTTGATCATTTTTATAATTTTGGTAGATCGATTCTAATCTAGGATAATTTAATGGTTGATGTTCAAGTATATCGATCGAACGACATCGAGGTAGGTGATTTGTTCCTTTTGTTGTTCGTCATTGGATTATATATGCTAAAAGTGTTGCAAACCCAAGAATTATTTATTGCTTGATTTATAAGTTAACCCTATTTATTACCTACTATTGTTTGTTTGATTGAAATGTAGATGTTTCTCACAAATAAGGATTGATACCTTATTTCAGGGACACACCAGGGGATTCTTTCCCTTGATTAATAGTTATGGTCTTCTGGTCTACGTTTCCTTGAGGCGTACCTTTTTTTCCATGAATCTATTGATTAGGATGAAGTTTGATTGAATATATGAAATGCATGTGATGTGATTGTCAATGTATATCCATGTAGAAGTTATAGATTACATGACTTGTGTGATATTATATGCACAATGTTTTCTCAAGGGACCATGAGAGCCTCAGTGTATTGGTTTTTCATATGGGGTATTTACCATGAGAGCTACCCAGGAGGTTGTTCTTAATTTACAAATTCTATATTGACCAAGGGGTATTGAATGTGAGAGCTACCCAGGTGTTCATTTAAAATGGATTTTGTACTATATTGACCAGGGGGTTTTGACCATGAGAGCTATCCAAGTGGTCATTTAAAATTGATCAATATTTTTTGGAACCAAAGGGGTTGGACTATGAGAGCTTTACTAGATGTTCATTTTATAATGAATTGGTTCTATGTTAAAACAATTGGGTTAGACCATGAGAGTATTCTCAGAGGATTTTTTATGATTGATTGAATGATTGTGTTGAGTCTGCCAAGCCAAAGCACATTCTTGGACTTGGTTTACTTGATTGTTTAGATGGTCTTATGAGACATCCGTTTCTTTAATATTACACAGGGTGATATAGAGCATGGGATAGATCCTGATATTACATGATTCAAAGGATGAATAATAAATGTAATTGAATGTAATTGAAAATTATAGGATTGTTTACTTTTGAGTACATCCTAGTTTATTGCTTCATTTCTTCATATGACCTGATATATATATTCAATGACAATTAGGAATATATCTTTTGGTGGTTACCTAATTGGATTAATATCACCCCCTTTTTGGGTCATGTTTTGGTCTTAAGAATATTATATGATTTCCAGCATAGATAAGGGAAATAACCCTTATTCATTAGGTACTTGATTACTGTTTGAGCAGGAGAGCATGGGACTAAGCTGAGACTTGAGATGTTATTGGAGCTTACATGATTTTATGAACATTGGTTTCTATATTATATTTCTAGAATTGTGACTTTTTTGTCTGCTTTCCAAGACACATGTTACATGAATCATTTATATATATGATTCAGTTGTTTTTTTACTATCAGTCTTCCATTGTTTACATCTATTTTCTCATATTACTACTTCCTTTATTATAATTTATATGTTTTCTCTTTAATATACTATTCCAATGAGGGAATAGTTTCCCTTATATCAGACCTTGGCCCTCACTCCTAGTCGAAATCCTTTGGTGTTTGCGGAAATGTGCTTGAGCTTATGTGACCAACTGGGTTTGTGGCTCCTTTGGGTGGTACAAGGATATGAGATGTTACAAAGTGTAATTAGAGGAAATTATATGATTACATCTACCCCAAGATGTTGAGGTCTGACTGATCCTAGGAGTTCATGCCTTTGGTGAATGGAACTCTTTTAGTAGTGTATTATTCTACTTTCTTTATAGATCTTCAGCACTTCACACCTGTTTTGCGTTGTGACGAGTTATCACTGGCATGGCCAATTAAGGATGGTCTTAGGTTTGACATCAAATCGCAGGTGAATGTTTTTAGGATGACTATGGGGAAATATATAATGAACTAGGTGCTAATTACTTAGTGCAATCTGATGGAGTTTGAAGCTGCAAGCTATAGAGGTTTAGCTTCCAGGGCCTGTACTACTCCCGTAGATAGTAGGAAGCACTACAGGGATGTTTCTTCAAGGATCCAAGTGGTGTGATACTAGTGTGGAAAGAGTTGGAATAAATGTCTGTATTGCTCGAAAGACCTGGTTAAGTGCTGATATTTCATAAAGATAGGTCATAATCAGTTGTTTTTCAGGATTTTATCAACAACAGTGAGTGATAGGGGATCTATTATGACTCCACATTCAAGAGCATGACCACCAGTTTCTCATTAGTTAGGGAACTAGAGTTCTTCATGCCATTCAGGATGAGGAGGTGGTTGTGGTTGTGGTATCCAGATGAAAGGTTTTTAGTTACAATAGTGTGGATCACCTTTGGGTAGCCAGGTTGGGTAGCATGGTCGTAGTACAAGTCAGACATTTGTGATGGAAAAGACCCAGCTGAAGCAGGATCCCAGACCCTCTATAGTTAGAGTTACGACTCTAGTTGCCTCATTTTTAGCTTCTTATATTTCATTACTGGAGATTCCCAAAGATTTCTATTTATTGATGTTTTGGAGAGATTGGATCTTTGTATCATTACTTCTAATGATTGTATAATTCTTGACACTCTTTTTGGGATTAGAATGGCTAGTGTATGCCAATGAATGGAATTCCCTCTTGAGTTATGTGGGTGTCACTTATCATGGGACCTATATTTATTAGAGATGACAGGCTTTGACGTCATTCTATAAATGGACTGGTTGGTCTTTTTTTCAGCCTTTGTTGACTGATATCACCATAGGGTGAGTTTCACATCACCTAAGGGTGAATCGTTTCTACACTAGGGGTAATGGGATTTCCATGAGGCATATCTAGACCCGAACAACATGGGAGGGGAGGAATTATTGCCTTGGTTTATAGTTTATCTCTTCATGAAACGGAGACTTCACATATAGACTTTCCTCCAGTGCTGGATCATTTTGGAGATGTTCTTTCGGATATATTTTTAGGTTTACCTTTGGATCGTGTGGTTGATTACTCTATTGATCTTATGACCAGAGTAGTAATAGTGTCCATTCCACCTTATAGGATGGCTACACAAGTGTTTCAATAGATCAAGAATCTGTTTGAGAAGTTGCATACAAAGGGATTCATTTTACCCTGTACTTCTCCTTTGGGTTTGCCTATCATTTTTGTGAACAAGGTAGACAATACTCTCAAGATTTTTGGGGATTATTGGAATATGAATTAGTTGATGGTCAAGAACCGATATCCCTTTCCTAGGATTAGTGATCTATTTGATCAATTTTGAGTATCTTGGGTGTTCCCATAGATTTACTTGATGTCTAGTTATAACTAGTTGTGTGTTGACAATCAGATATATCTCTTGAATCCTTTTAGAGAAGCTATGGTCTATACTAATACTTGGTTAGTTCATTTGCTCTCATGAATGTACTGACAGTTTTCATGGCACTAATGAATCATGTGTTCCATCCTCAATTGTATTATTTTTTTGGTGGTCTTTGTGGATGAAATATTGGTGTACTGTCACACTCAATGCGACCATGCCACCCATCTTTTGATCATATTGAGTACACTAAGGGAGCATCAATTATATACTAAGTACTCAAAATGAAACTTTTTGATGGACCAGATTTACTTCTTGGGTCATGGTATCTCAGATATAGGGGTATCATCTGTCCTAGAATATGTGAGAGCAGTAGTTTCATGGGAAAATACAAAGAACATATTTGATTTATAGAGTATTCAAGGGATGGATGGTTAATACATATGCTTCATTTAGGACTTCTTATACTTAGTGGCTCCACTAACAGGACTAACTAAGAAGTGTGTGAAGTACTTGCAGATAGATTCCTTTGATTTAGCCTTTATGGAGCTAAAAGGGATGTTAAATTCCACACCGATACTAATTTTTTTAATTTTGGGAAAGATTTACACTTTTTATTGTGATGCATTAGGTTACTAGCAGGGAGCAGTTCTAATGAACGGGGAAAGAGTTATTCTATATGGGTCTCGACAGATGAGACCAAATGAGAGGAATTACCTGAATCACGATCTGGAGTTGGCTACACATGTTCATGCTTTGTGCTGTTAGATAAATTGTCTATATTTAGATCATTTTTTGGTATACACTAACAAAAAAATCCTCAAGTAAATATTTCCTCATCAGGATATGAATTTGAGACATCAAAGGTGGGTTGTGTAGCTTTATACTTTTGATATTGATCTTTCCAAAAAACCTTTTAAAGGAAACATAGTGGAAGATGAGTTTATCATTAGGACTCAGATATAGACATTCTAGGAGGCCAGTAGTGAGTGGTATCTTATGACTCTATTATCTGAGACACATTTGGAGGTTCATGATAGACATGGGAATAAGTTTCATGCATATATAGTTGTAACCTCTACTATACTAGATTGAGTGTGAATGAGGAATCTTTCATATTCCAAATGCATTGTTTAATGGGAGAGTGTGTTAGGCGAGGACCTACTCCTAGGTGGGCTATAGACGAGGATGAGGTTTTGTGTTTCTATGGGAATGTATGGGTGATAGTAGACATACACTAGAAACTGTTGTTAGATTTTCATTCATCGGTTTGGGATGTTCATCCTGGTGTCTCCACGATGTATCGAGATCTACATCATCAGTATTGGTGGCTAGGTATGAAGAGAGATGTAGATGGATTTGTTATGAGATGAACCACCTACCAGCAGATGAAGGTGGATTATCAGCGACCATCATGGATTTTACAATAGTTACCCATTCTTGAGTGGAAGTGGAAAGATGTCATGATGGATTTCATGACATGTTTACCAAGGTATCCATGAGGAAATGTTGTTGTGTGGGTTGTTTTTTACAAAATCACAAAGGATACACATTTCCTACGGATCATGGAATCATTTAGTTTTTAAGAGCTTGGAATTTTTTACATTTGAGAGATAGTACGATTTCTTGGGGTTATGCACTCTATCATCTCAGACAGTGATGCCTAGTTTACTTCTCGTGTCTGGAAGGGAATATAGATGGATTTGGGTGCATTGTTACTTCTAATTAGAGATTACCATCCCCAGAAAGATGGAAAATCTAAGTGCATGATTCAAATTTTGGAGAACATGATTCTAGCATGCATCCTTGTTATCAAGGTCTCGTGAGAGAGACAGGTACCCCCAGTGGAGTTTTCCTATAATAACAGTTTTCTGAAATGATTCATATTGTACCTTATGAGGCATTGGCTAGGCCTTACTTATCACCCCTATGCTGGCTAGAGGCATAAGAGGCAGCTATTCTAGGACCCCATCTTGTCCTACATACCACTGAGTAGGTGGAGTTGATTCAGAGAGGTTGGCTACTACACAATCATGTGAGAATTATTATGCTAATCGATGGAGATGACCTTTGGAGTTTGAGTTCAGGTTTTCCAACGCGTTACACCAAGGTTGGGACACAAGAGGATTATGTGATAAGGGAAGATTTTAATGAGATATGTGGGGATTTGAGGTTTTTGAGAGATTCGGTCTGGTTGCCTATATATTTTAGTTACCTCAGAGGTACTGGGATTTTCATGACGTATTTCATGTTTCTCCACTACGACATTACTCATAAAACCCATCTCATGTTTTTTAACCCATGGAGGTTGAGTTGGAGGTTGATGCATCCTTTTATAATCACACTATTCAAATTGTGGATCACAACACAATGGTTCTCTATGGCTGGTATATTCTTCATAAATGAGTTCCATGTAGGAATAGACGAGTGTAGGATGAGACATGGGAGATGGAGGAAGATTTGTGGTCCTAGTGGCAGGAGTTATTTGGAGATCGTTATTCACCACCCTTGGAATCCCAATTTGGGGAAGAATTTCCTTAAGGGGGTTGTTTGTAATAAACCAAGTATTTATTTCAGGAATGGATCTTAATTTCAGGTTGTTTCTAAGGAAAAAAAGAAGAAATTGTTTTTCTATGTACACAACGTGTAATCCTGAGTACACACCGGATATCTAGCTTGCCGTAATAAGTTGCACACTAGCTGTGTAATGGCTGAGTACATGGCTATGTGGTGACCTGAATGACTTCTTATGTTAGGGGCCAGTTAAGGATACTACAAAATGTGTAGTTTTAAAAAACATATTGGGTAGTTTTATTTTGAATTGATATATCAGAGTGGGGTTGCATCTCATATCCATAACCATCTTCCTCATCCCGTTATTTGTACAAGAGTACTTAGGAACAACAAATAAAGATAAAAACCCTGATTCTCTGTTCGACCTCCGATTAAGACACAATTGGGTGTTTTGGAATCCCACCAATGAGTTCTCGAATACTCTAGAGCCTTTATTCCTAATTCTTCCTCTCTCTTATTTTATTCAATGTTGAGTTTTTTTCAAATTTTTTTATATCTATGCTGATCTAGGACGATTCAAGGCCTGATAATAAAGTATATTGATCGCACGACATCGAGGTAGGTGGTTTTTACTCTTTTTACTTGGCTTTGGATCATATATGCTAAATGTTCCACATACCCATGATTGGGGTGTTTCAGGATTTGGAATTTTACCCTTTTTATTACCAACTATGGTTTTCATGATTGAAAATGGTTTGTTTCTTATAATTAATGATAAATACCTTGTAAATAGGACACACAATGGGTGTTTTTTCCTTACTGATAGTTTTGGTTGTTTTGTCTAGGATGCCTTGAGGAGTACCTTGTTTTCTATTCCATGACTGAGTAATATAGAGTTTTATTGATTATATGAAATGAATTTGATATTCTATGAAATGTTTTCACATATATTAAATAGATTACGTGCGATTTTTTTTATTATATGCACATTTCTTTTCCAATGGACCATGAGATCCTTGGGGTATAGGTGTGGCCCAGGGGTATTCACCATGAGAGATACCCCGGGGGACATTCATAATTTACCGGTGCTATGTTAACCAAGGGATATTCACCGTGAGATATAACCAGGTTTGTAATTGATTTAGTTCTATGTTTACCAAGTCGTATTGACCATGAGATATACCTAGATGGTCGTTTATAATTTAACTACACTATATAGAACCAAAGGGGTACGACATTGAGAGCATTCCTAGAGGGTCATTATTTAATGAATTGGTGTAGTGCTAAACCAAAGGGGTTAGACCTAGAGAGCTTTCCCAGAGGTTTTTTTATTATTGACTGAATGATTTTGACGAGTCTTCCAAGCCAAAGCACAAGCTTGTACTCAGTGTTATATGATTATATAAATGGTCATCTAAGACATATATTTTGTTACTATCACATAGGCTGATACAAAGATTAGGATAGATCCTTAGATTACATGATTCAAAGGATGAATAATAAATGTAATTGAATTTAGTTGAAAACGATAGGATTTTTTACTTTTGAGTATTTCATAGTTTATTTCTCCATTACTGCATATTAACTGTTGTATATATTCACTGATCGTTAGGCTTATATCTTTTGGTGGTTTCCCACTAGGATTCATTTCACACCCTATTTCAGTCATGTTTTGGACCCAATTATATTATATGATTGCAATATAGATAAAGTTTATCACCCTTCTTCATCACGTACATGGTTGCTATCAGAGCTGGAGAGCATGGGACCAAGCTAAGGCTTGTGATGCTATGGGATTTTACATGATTAAAAAATACTTTGGTTTCTGTATTGTATTTATAGTATTGTGAATTGTTTGGATACTTTCCTAGACACATGTGACATGCATCATATATATACATATATATGCTCCAATTGTTTTATTACTATCAGTCTTCTATTGTTTACTTATTTTTTATGGTATTAATACTTACGCTAATTTTTACTAACTATTTTCCTCTATGTATACTCTTCCAATGGGGGAATAGTTTCCCCAATATCACAACTTGTCCCTCTTTTCTAGTCAGCAACCTCTAAAATTTTGGGAAATACGCTTGTGGTTATGTGAACAACTGGGTTGGTGGAACCTTTGGGCAGCACAATGATCTGGGATGTTATAACTATCATTCATTGAGTTAATATATTATAATTTTTTTAAAAAAAAATAATACTCTTCTTAAGGACCCATTTACTTGCCGTATCTACAAGGGTAATAATAAATTATATTTTCCCACCTATGTGAATTAAATTTTGAATAATAGATTACATAATTAGAATTAGAACAATCATGAATGTCTAATAAGGCTATAATATTTTTTACCAAAGTAATTAGTGAAAATATTTAACCTTAAAAACATCAATCATTATAAAAATGAGTTTAAAATGGATTAATTTTTAATTTATTGATGAACAATTACCTTGATTCTTTTTCAAAACTCATATTGTGGACATTTATTTAGCCTTATGACCTCAGGATACATTTCTATGTTTTTTGGGGACACGTGTACTTGAATGTGACCCATATACATGGTTATGTAAAGAAAAAGTAAAAATGGATCCCTTTACAATTTAATTTATATAAAGGTTTGGGGTAGGTAAAAAATAGTATGTTCAGTTATGTATATATAATTTTGAACTATAATTTTTTTAAATCATGATAATTTATCTGTTATTTTTATATGTGAAATATTTACTGAAAAGTATTAATAAATTCAAACATTCAGATTATTTAGTTAATTAATTAATAAAATAAATGATATAGAAAATATTATAGGTTATGTAAATTGAATTAATTATTTAGTTATATTAATTTTTTAGAAAAATATATCATCTTATAATGTTTTCAACTTATTCAATAAACACTCCAACATTGTATTCATATTTATTAATTTAAAATAACTAAATAATGTCAAAATTGAAGTTACTATTATTTTATGACAAATGATATTTCATTATATGATTTAAAATTACTAAGAGTCCTATATTGATAGAATTTATTTTTATATGATAATAAGTATCAATTGTTTTTTAATTCATGGACCAATTGATCTTTTATAATGAACATATTTAACCCCAAATAGTAAAAACATTAATGTCATAATTAGTGTTGTAGTAGTGATTTTGTTTGTTACATGTGCTTTGGTTAAATTTAATTCCCAACAAAAATGAGATATCAATTTTATAATTTAAATTTAAATTTTATAATAAATTTATCAAAATATTATAATAATTATGAATCTGATTTAGTATTAAAGGATAAATTACTTAGGTTAGGATACTAGTTACCTTAATCAACTACCAAAATGAGAATAACACGAAAACATTGGAGTTAAGGATCAAAATGTTTAGGAATGTATTTATTTTGAGTGTTGGATGTTTATATCTAAAATACATCCCTAAACTCCATTACTTTTCAATATTTTTTTCATATATGGTACAATAGACCTCCAAAGGGTAAATGCTTTTGAGTATTTACCAGAATTCCACTCATCCAAAGCTATAAAAGGGAAATATCTACCATTACATGATCACACCTATTAATCCATTTGGATCATCAAAAATCATCCTAAATAAAATAAAAAAATACCTCATATAATTATAGAGTACTCAAATTGTGCATAAACAAAACAATGAATTTCCATTGGATAAAAGAAAAAATGACTAGCTTGAAGAAGAGGTAATGTTCATCAATGAGAATTTTTATTTTATTTATTTCTCCAGCCAATTGAATTTGTCTTGTATCATGATAATATAATGAACTCATTAAAATCTATATAAAAATAATTTTTATGTTATTTTTATATCATTAAACCACACACACTTCCATAAAATGGATTTTAAATTCTTCATTCATTGGTACGGTACACTCCTTCATCACGAAATGATGTATTCAACGTTTCCAATACCACCTCACTTGGTTGGGAATAATGACGAATATAAATAAATAATTATTATATTCATAAAAAATTATTTGTATGGATCAATTATTTCATATATATGTATATATATATATATATATATATATATCAATTTTTAAATTCCATGTCTTTGGGTATATGATAATGTTGATCATGGATATATAGTACTACTGCGTCAATAAGAAATGTGGAGAATTTTTCAAAAATTAATTACATTTATGCTAATAGGGGTAATTATAATGAATATATATGAGATAAATTCCATAATCATGATATTATTTATATAATTAAATTTATTGAAATAAAATATATTTTTTCCATTATTACCTTTTGATACACAAAATATATGATAAAATCAGTCTTGGATGTTTAGACTATAACCACGTTGTGATACGTAATAAATCCTATGAAAAATATATATATGTATATATATAATTAAATATCATCTCATTTTTTATATAATGATAATTCATGAAGGTTAAAATATTTCTTACCTTCTTTCCATAATGATCTATGAAAAATGGGAACATTACTCATGCATACGTACAACCTACCTTATCTATGATCATAATGTTAGTTAATTTGTCATAAACACATTTCATTATTGGTTTAAAAAATTTAATTGGTGTATAAATATGATAATTATATCAAGATTCATGTTTTGGATATGTTTAAATAAGGACCTTATTGACCATAGTCAACCCAGTTAGGTCTTTTTATACACATACAATCCAATTACAGTCAAAACATTTGAGATAATTTTATTTGATTATGTCATAATATATAACTTATTAATATTTAAAATAAAATAAATAATAAACATGAAGGGGGTAATAAATAATACATATAATAACATATTTCTATTATTAAGTAATATAAAGATACACTTGGCAAGTTGGTTCATTGTTATAGTATTTTATAGTCAAACATTTCATTTTTTGAGATGTATTACATATTCACAACATATTTTATGTGAGTTTAATATAATGATGATGAATTTATTTCATGATCATAATGAAGAGAGACTTACATATCTATTTTTGGATCTGTAATTTAGGGGTATTACACTTTCAAGGTTTCCAATGTAATTAGTGGTTTTTGTCTCAATTTTCATTTATTGAGATGCTTGTTATTTTGTGTACATATCTTTTTTAATATATATATATATATATATAATTCACATATGAAATTATATATCGTTAATCTAATTATTTTAACGATGATATTTATTTTATTTTATATTATTATTTAATGGTGCATACGATTTAATGATACCAATGTGGTATGAGTTCTATGTTATAATATCATTGTTTATGAGGATTATTTATGATTAAGTTGGAAATATTTATATATTATGAAATAACTCCAAATAATTAACATAAAATTTTGTATCCTATATTTATTTCCTGACAATACATTTTTTCCTTAATTTTCCTCTCTTTATGTACTCTCGAGTTTCATAGACATTTTTTATGAAAAATCATCTTTTCGATCAAAAATACATTTTCAGCCAATTTGTGTTTTAATTTTTTTTAAATGATTTAATTTTTTTATAAATATTAATGGGTATATTCATAAGTAAATGTTTTAAAAAATGTTCAATATATTTTTTATAAGAATTAAAGGTAATTTCTAATGAATGTTTTTTCAAAATGTTTTAATTTTTAAAATCTTATTTTCAAAAAGAAAATGAAATTTTACTCAAAATGTGTTCCATGATAATTTTATGGAATTTAAATTAATCATTTTTAACCATATTTATTGTTATATATTAATAATTAAGGATATTTTTGGGTGTTATTATAGTTATTCTTTCACTGGATAGTTTAATTTTTTTTTCAAAGAGATTGTTATAAAACCCTTTCTTTTACACAGTTCCATTTTGTTTAAAAGTGATTAATATGAAACCCATTTATCTTCCAAGGGGTAGTGATGTTATAAAATTAAAATTGATTGTTTTATTAGTTTCAAGATTGATTATCATTTTATATTATTCATTTTGTTCTTATAAAACATTACATATATTATGGGGTGGCCCATATAGCATTGGGTGAGAACGTTACAGTATATATGATGGGGTGTCCAAATAGAACTGAGTGATAAAATTACATGTTATATGATGGGATGGCCTAGATAGTATTGGGTGGTCTCGTTAAAGCTTATTTTATGGGTGCACTCAGATAAGAATCCAATTCATTCAGCAATGATTTCTTTTTTAATTCGACCATATGGTTATTTTTATTTTAAGTGTTTTGAAATGATTTTCAGAATTTGATGCTCCAAGTTACTATTATGGGGTTTCAATATCTTATTATGGGGTTATAATGATTATCATGATAAAAATTGATATCACATTCCTCATCATAATTTATTATTATGAATCTTTAATTCTTAATGCTTACATATTTTTTATCCTTGTATTGATGGGTAGGAGTTCTATTATGATTATATCAATCACATTGATTATATCTTCATACCCTTATAAACATATAATTCTCATTGATGAAATTGAAATTCAAATTAATATTTTTACCTTTACTGAGCATTTTATCCCACTGTAATTACTTTTACTTTTGCGGTGGTTATAAAAAATGATATTGGATGAGTTATGGTTTTAATGTATTTAATATAGAAGATTTTTTATCTTAATGTTAAAGAGGAAATTCATCCTAAGTGGGAGAAATAATATTTTTATGTCATGTGAATTTTTTATGTACGAGTTTTTCCTAATTATATAAAAATATTCACCTAAAGGTTCTTCAATGTTTTAATTGATCCCATTTTTTAGTGAGGATAGTTTCAAATGAAAAAATTGGGAGAAAATTATCAACATCAATGATGGATATGTAATAACTATGATTTTATGACCAAATATAAGAGTTCATGTTAGGGGATACTATAGATTGTATCAAATTTCATATAATATATTCTATATAATAGGATGTTTTCATTTGAGTTTCTATTAAGAGATATTGATACCATAACATGTCTATAAGATTATGTATGGTAAAATTTTCAATGTCATAGATACCTAATTGGAGGGTTTAATGAATTAAAAAAATTGATTTTGTTAACAACATTTTTAGAGACAATTATTTGGTTTGTTAATTGTTACCCCTAGGATCAATATGAACTATTTTATGGGAGGATTTAATTTGTAGGATTAATGATAAAAAAAGAAAGATCATATGCTAGTTCACAACCCAATATGTCTATCATGGCACCGAGGCATGAACCCCTAACTAATGGAATAATATGGGTTTTACGCTTACCACTTCCCTATGTTATTTCATGTTTCGTACAACATTTTTATAATTTAATATTATGTTTCTTTCAGAAAATATGCAATATTATATAAGGAATAACAATTGTTTTTACTAATAATAATATATGATCAAATAATTTTAACAATAAGGTTTCTAACTAAGTCATGAAGTGCATGAAAAATGTCAAGGAATGTTTTTTATGGAATATTTTAGTCAGAACATTACATGTTTCTAATATATTATTAAAATTAGTGTCCCATGTAATGGTTTATTAATTTTTCTAATTATCTTACCATTACAATGAATTTTGGGTCTTGCTAATGATTAAAGATATGAACAGTAGATTATTATCCCTTATAGTATGATGTGATAATTATATTTTTATTTTAGTGCATTAGGAATTAAAAATTCATCCATGTAAAACATAATTTAGTGAGAAATATGATTTTTTTATGGAATTTTTTTAATATATTAAATTTTACCGATCATGTAATTATGTTTTCAAATTCAATTAGTCCTGATATTAAGATAACCCCTTAAATCATTGAAAATGATATTGGAAATAATGTTATCTTAGTTCCTTCATTATTAATAAAAACGCGTTCTTTTCTACCATCACGTATTTATGATTTTGGGACCCCTAACATTCCACTAACCATTATCTTAATTGTGATTAGTGACCTCAATCACTTTCTGTAGTTGTTTATTATTTTCCCTTATTCACACCTATGTTATCTTACATGGAATCCTTGTTATGGTCCCATACATATGATCATTTAAAATTATTTTCTCCATTATTATGATGACTTATTATTAACCATGATTATGTTGTCAGCTTAGAAAATGTTTTTTAAAATTTCCATCATTTGATAACTAAAATAAAGTTCAAAATGAGGGGACTCAATTAATCAATGTGGGGGAAGTAACACACTGCTATTTTAAAATAAAAAAAATTATATTCAACAGCATAAAGGGAATACCAGACAGATTTAGTCTTTTGTTTCATGAAACAATAACTTTATAATTCATCACATATAACCCCATGATTTTTATAATTTATGGTGTATTTCACGCGCAACGATAAACCTAAAGGACCCATTATATAAACTATACATATAACCTTGCAATTAAATTTTTTGTTAGGAATGTTATTAACTAATTAATGATATATAGATATATCACCCAATAATATTTATTTCTATATAATCAAATAATTTCTGAGAAATTGATTTTATTTTTAAAAAATTTGTTTTATTTAAGAATGAATTTATTTTGTTTCTAGAAAAAGGTATTGTAATAATTTTTTGGAAGCCTTATAAATTATATTTGATAAAAGTAACATCGTTTTTGGAATCTAAATATCGAAATATAGTTTTGGTGAATGTCACGACCCCCTCCCCACAAGGTGTACCCTCCTAGGAAGGGAATCCGAGATGGGAGATAATGGCCCTCGAGCCCCGCCTCTAGTAAGCCCCAGGTTGGCAACTAGCACCGAGGGTATAGTAAACACACAAATGGGAGGCATTACCCTGTAAGAGAACACATCTAAAATAGAGAGATAAGATAGACACCGACCAATTACAAATCCGACAATATAATAAAAGAAATCTCGAGTACACATATGTAATGTCATGTAAAACTACTACAAATGAAAGGGGAAACTTCAAGTACACAAAAGAAAGTGAAAAAAGATGAAACCACAAAGCCCGAACAGCTCCTACAACCCCAAACTCTTAGAAACCAGCATGATCTCCAAGATTCTCTATGTGACCTCAAAAATAGTTTATATATACATAGGGTTAGTAAAATAGTATACTCAATAGGATCCTCCCCGAATCCTCTCCTGAAAAGTTCAAGAAAGCATCCTCAATCATAGTGAAAAACAAGTTAAAATAACTTGTCACCTTAATAGGTATACTAAGTTCTCAGCCTTACCATGGATACTCATAACGAGTATCCCATAAAAAAGTTTATAATATAATAAATAATATCAAGGGTACCCGATACTACTTCCCCACTAGTTGGCCACTTTTCCCCAAGTCACACGTCCTAAACATTTCTCTCCAAAAAGGCATGCCCACATACACTTAGGTGTATCACTACAACATGCACCTTGTGAAACCAAACTACCATGTCCACGTATGAAAAGTAACTCGGTTGTTTATGGGAGCCACCACAACTCGCATAACATGTATCGTATGTCAGGTATTAAACCCCATGCCATTATATCCCATACACTATGTAAGGATCCTCAAGCCATCATAACCTATACATGTTACACATATAGTAGTCCATTGGAAACTATATCTAGAATATATATTTGTATCAATAAAAAGAAGTCATTAAAATCCTCTACACACATATATGGGAAAAACTAGCTGATGTGCCTACCATCACATGTAACTACTAAGGGAAGAGGGTGCGGCTAAAGGGGTTGTCATACATCCGTCCTCCAACATGAATGTCGGTAAAAACACCCCCTAGTTCTTAGAATCCCTAGGGTGTCATTTTCCCAAACTAATGGGTTGAGTAGCATATAGAAATAGAAAAAGTACGTAATATACTATAGCTCAAAACCAAACTATGGGAATAACCTATTCTATAACTCAACTGCAGCTAATGTCTCTCAGACTCCCAACTACCGCTTCTAAGACTAGGTATCCTATAAGCACACAACCATTTAAAGATCTTTAATACATTACTTGATTCCCATTTTATCAGTTAAAAATTACGTTAATTCATTATTTAAACATTAATTAACCATAAATAATTTCCACACTATATTACATTAGAATCACAACCAAGGTCAAATGTTCCTTCAAATTACAACCTCAGCATTGCGTCCCAACAAGCTCAAACCCCATGGGTTAACATTATTTATTTAATTATTTATCAATAGCATTACTTACCCATACTCCCAATCATTCTAGAAAAACATTCTATGCTATTATACATAAGAGGGATCAACAAGGTGAGTAGATGAACTACTCGTTGATTCTTTTCCACCTATATAAAAAGCATAAACCCATCCTCCCTAAGGAATCTAATCAAAGAAATCATGTGGCATACCCCACACGTCTTCACCCCTTTTTTTGAAAGGGTGTAAGAAAACCCATATCCCTTGAGTAGTGGGGAAATTAATGCAGATAAATAACCAAAAATATCAACAAGCATCCAAATATGCATATAAAAGTCGTTCCATCATCCCTAGTGTCCTCTCCCACACCCACATGCATACTTTAATGCTTCTCACAACTCTAGGCGTCAACTATTGATGCAACAAATAGGCCTCTCCTCCCCAACATATCACAATAGCCTTCCAGGCTCACATCACAACACAAATAGTAGAAAAAATATATCAATTGGGCTATTGGCCCTCAAATAAGCAAGAGGGTAACTCATAACCCTACATAGAATTATCTTTTACCAAAAAACCAGTTCTTTAATCATTCTTGGATTAACCGATTTTTTATTCGTAGGTTCTAACATCATGAAACCTATGTAGTAAGCTATCCCAAATAATTAAACATCTTACTACACTAGTTTGATTAACATCAAATTACAAAAAGAAAATCCAAATTCATTTACACTCCTCTATATCATTATCAAAATAATTATTTATTAATTTCGGATTTACTTTCTTTACCAATTTCCATCATGAACGAGAAGATCCACAAATAAAGCATATATATCACACTATCTTTAAAAACAAGAGGCAATGACATACGATTGATATCAATTTATTTATCCAGTTTGAATATTTATTATGTTAATCCCATTGTGATATAGTGGGATAAAACATGATAACTATACAGTTTCACATAAAATAAATGAAAAGCAATGAATCCCTTACCTCAAACAGTTCTTGACATTCCTTATACGAGAACGAGCCACACAACGAGTTACGATATCCTCCCCTCATGATAACGGTTTCCACACGAAGATGCAGAGACACCACAACACCTGTCAACAAGCAAGAAAAGCCTATTAAGAACATGGAGATAGCATTCCATAAAAGTGAAAGGAGAAACAGATGGATATGAACTCAATGGAATGATGATTGAACACACCTTATATCAAATTTTGATCGATACTTCTAGGTTTTTTCAAAAAAGAGGGGAACCAATCTAAGGATGAATGTTCGACTGCACAAATCCTACGGGAATGAATGGAAGGTTTGAGTGCCTCATAGCTAAGAAAAAGGAGGAAGAACTGGTGATGATGATATATCATCCCTTTAGAAGATGTAACAGAGTAATGGTTTAAGAAATGCTTGATTTTCCACTAAAAGAAGATCTCATTGGACCACGTGGTTTGACCAAGTAGAAACATCCCGAGCCTTATGAAAATTAATATAGGAGTTATGGCCTTTGAATTAGCCTTAGAGTCCTTAAAATGAGGTTTTAAATGCATTTTAAGTCAAAGGAATCATCAAAGGGGTGAAACTGTTGGAAGCTGGAAACATTGTTCATGAACACGATATTTAGCAAAGGAACGAGGCTACCGTTGGAGCCTCACCATTCTAGAAACACTATTCATGATACCAATATTTGGAAAATGAAAGAGGAAAGTTTTCGACTATTAAAATAACTGGAAAGTTGGAAAAGTGTTGGGGATAAGTCACCTGGACCTCCCGGAACACCTCAGACACCAGATTTTCGCAAAGGAATGGACTAGAGAGGTCTATGACATTACATCAGATACATCTCAAAAAATTCTTGTCCTAAATAATTCAAAACCAACCTAAAAAGAAATAGAAAATAAGTTCTAACATCCACCCATCAAGATACCTCTCAAAAGAGAGCGAGCCACAAGAAGTATCCATAAAAATCCATTTTATAAACAAGAAAGGTCTATAACCCCAGACATGGACATCATTACATTGAAAGAGTTAAACATCAAACAACTCTAGGTATTGAGCACGTATATGTGACCCATGATTCCATGTAATCTCTTCCATGACACTCTATTTCTAGAATACATGAAAAAAGGGGAAGGAACACCCTCAAAACACTTTCTCTTTGTAGTCTTGGATCTCCACAGGCCGCTCCTCGAAGGTCGCATTGTCATCAATATTAATCTCTCCCCAGTCGATGAGGTGTGGGTCATCATGAAGATAATGATGGAGTGGTGATACATGGAAAACATCATGTATCTGGCTCAACAATGGTGGGATGTTCTACTCGATATGCCACGACTCCAACATGATCCAAAATCTCAAAAGGACCTACAAACTATGGAGAATGCATACTCCCATGACCAAACCTTTGCTTCCCATGATGGTGAGTCACCTTAAAAAACATGTGATCCCCAACATCAAACTCTAAGGGTCTCCTCCATTGATAAAAATATTATTTATAATGATCCAACACTATCTTCATCCTCTCATGAATCAGCTGAACCATCTCTATTGTATTCTATAGTAGTTCTGGTCTGAGAATAGCTGACTCTCTGAACAGCTCAATGGAGAACGACAAGGTCAACCATACAAGGTTTCAAATGGTTTCATGCTGATGGTGGAGCGAAAATCATTGTTATAATATAACTCCACCAAGGGCAAGTGACTCATCCACTAACCACCAAAATCTACGACACAAGAGCATAACATTTCTTCAAGAGTATAGATGGTTTGCTCTGTCTGACCGTCCATTTGATGATGAAAAGCAATGCTAAGGCACAACTGAGAAGAAAAATCATGCTTGAGACCTCTTTACACCATAGAGGTAAAATGAGGATCTTGATCAGAAATGATCATCCTTGGGACTCCCTGAAGTCTCACCACCTCCACCACATATTGCCATAACAAAACTTCCACTAAGCTTAACTCCCTGATTTTGTTAAACGATCCACTACCACCCAAATAGTGTCATTTCCTCCCCGATCTCGAAGTAAATCAGTAACAAATTCCATTAATATGTCATCCTAATTCTATTGAGGAACATATAATGTCTAGATCAGACCACCAGGAACACGATGTTCGACCTTCACATTCTGGCAGACCAAACATCATGACACAGACTTTGCAACTGCACGCTTCAGCCCAGGCCACCAAAACAGACTCCTCAAGGCTCGGCACATATATGTTATTCTAGGAAGCACCCCAAAAGGATAACTATGGATTTCACTTTGAATTGTCTCTCAAAACATTAAAGGAAAAAAATCCTTCTTTGATACAACACCCAGTGTTGTTCATCCACAAACCAGACATCATGGGTCTCACCATAGAAAACTCAATCTCTACAAACCTCCACCACTAGATCCCACAATTGGGACTCTTCATCCTGGTGCACTAGATAAGACTACACCATCATCTAGAAAAGAAAACCTAATCCCCCAACTTCTCCCATCTCAAGATGTAATGCTGATATTTCTTCCATCACTCTCTAAGAGTAACCAGATTCATGAATTTCATCACTACGTGACATCCGACTCAGCGCATCTGCTAAAAATTTCCTATTTCAATGTGTATACAATATTTTGAAGTCGTATTCCTATAATAAATCCATCCACCGATGTTGTTGTATGTTCATGTCATGCTGGGATAAAACATACCTCATACTCTTATATTCGGTGAAAACCACAAATCACTTTTCAATGAGTTAATGTATCAAAAACTTCAGAGAAAAAACCACAGCTACCAATATAAGATCGTGGGTGGAATATTTACGTTTATGGGGATGCAACTACAGAGACCCATAACAAACAATTGATCTCCACGGTATCAGAACATAGACTAACCCTAGATGCCAAGCATAGTAGAAAACATCAAACTGAACTCCCTCTCCTTGAATAAAAAGAGATGAAGAACTTACTAACTACACTTTTAGATAAACAAAACCTACCTAACACTGATCAGCCCATATGAGTTTTTGATTCTTCCTTGTTAAAGCTATCATAGGAGTCACAAATTGAGATAAATCAGCTATGAACCCCCGGTTGTAGCCCATGAGGCCAAGGAAACTTTGCACCTTTAACACTTTCTTGGGGGAATCCCAATACCCAACTACATCTATATTCAATGTTTCCATTGCTATTCATTACTAGGACCCAACATTCATCATGTAACATACTTCTTGATCCCAAAACTCACACTTCGACAACTTCCAAAATAGATGATGTTGACAAAGAAATCCAAAAATGGCGTGTAGATGCTCTGCATGTTCTTCCTCATATGTGGAGTACACAAGGATGTCCTCGATTAAAACCACCAGGAACATGTCTAAGAACTCCTGGGATACAACGTTCATCAATCCCAAGAACACAGCTGGAGGACTTGTCTTTCCAAATGACATTACAACAAACTCATAATGCATATAATGACAACAGAAATCAGTATTTGGGATATCCTCATTCTTCACACGCATTTTATGATATTATGACCACAATTCTATATTTGAGAACCAATTTTCATCAATCAAATGATCGAATAAATCATCAATACGCGTAAAAGGATATCGATTCTTCATAGTCAAATTATTTAAGCAATGATAATCAACAAAAAACCGCTAACTGCTGTCATCCATCTTCACGAACAAAACTGGCCCACCCAACGGTGACACACTCGGCCAAACAAAGCCACATTTTAATAGACAATCTAGCTGTATACGTAAATATCTTAACTCATAAGGGGACACCATATATGGAGACATGGAAATAGGATGAGCTCTTGGTTGTAGCTCGATCCCAAACTTGATATATCGTCGAGGGGGTAATGCTATATCCTCTTCTGAAAATAAACAAGTGTACTCTTCTATAACCCAAGGAAATGCCAACTGTTGATCCTCTAAAGAACTCAGCATCAGCTCATCCATCATGGGTGATAAGGATGGAACACTCCTCTGGCCCATCTGAGGGTCTCGCTTGCCAACGAACACCACTAGCTCTCCATCCACATCGAAGAACACAACCTGCCTCCAGAAGCAATCCACGAGAGTTTGCACCAAATAAAACCAATCCATGCCAAGGATGACATCATATATTTGTATTTTTAAACATAGGAAATCTTTACAAGGGCAGTGCTACCCCAACACTAGCTCACAGTCATTATATATTTCAAACAAGTCAGATCGACCTCCAACTTGCGTAGTCAACGCCAAGGGAATTGGAAGCCTCTCTACCTCAATTCCCAAAGCATGGACAAGGGTTGGTGATATGAAGGAGTGTGTCACTCCCAAATAAATAAATCCATACACTAAGGTATAAAACAAGTAGAGGGTACCTAGAACGATGTCTCTCTCTCCTGGTGCTGCCAACACTAATGAATGAAGGTGTCCACTACCTCCTCGACACCCTATTTGACCCTGATGACAACCACCAACATGGCCTCACTCTTCTCCCTAAGGATGGGGAAAGTCATGGGGCTGTCCTATGTCTGTCTAATCTACCCTCTACCAATCCAAACCTCGGACAACCTACTGTTGCTGCCTTGACTGGAACTATTTCAATGTAGGAACCTGGAGCAGAAAACCTGGTGTATGATTAATGCTCTAAAAGTTCGGGAACTTTCCCTACTGATGACCTCGACCACCACAAGAAAAAAAATCACATGATACCTTGGCATAATACTGAGGGCTTATAACCCCATAGAAATGAGATGTTGATGGATGGGACCTACCCCTTGCTAAATGGAAACTCTTCTACCCCAAAAATCAAAAACCCCAAAACACAACTCTGGTTCATGAGGAATCATGACGACTCTCCTCTCGTGATCATCCAGTTCTGGACAATGTCTTCTCGGTGTCCTATGCACTCTCCAGAACCTCAAGTTAAGTCTTTTGCATAAATGGAGTGACCTGGCGCTGGATATCTGGACGCAAATCCTCCTCAAAATGCCTTACACTGGCCTCCTCATCTGGAAATAGGTCCAAAGCATGTCGTAAAAGGTTTATGAAATGGATACCAAACTCTCGCACAATGGAGATCCCTTGTCGAAGGGTAAGAAGTTACAGATGATTCGAAACCATCGTAGTCGAAGAAAGAAACTCAACTTCAAACTTCTCCCAGAAATCCTCCCATGAGATTGTCGACTTCTCATGATCCCCTAGGAACAAGAACCACCACTACCTTTCTTCTCCATGTAGAATCCTCAGAACCAAGGACACCTATGATCCTTATGAGCACATATCGAACTGAAGCCTATCTCAACCTTCTCCAACCAGTCATACTAGACTGCATCTGAAACAAATCCCTCAAACTTCTGCAGACTCTAGCACTGAAACTCTCAGAGTTTCCTCCTCCAAGTGTCATCGTCATCAACCTCTACCAGACAACGATCTTCTGTCATAGCCAGCTAGACATCATCTATGTGATCCTGATGAGGACATCGACCCAGAGCCATACCTCAGAAATAAAAAATAGTTTGAGCTCCTAAACCGAGAATATGGGAGACTAGACATTAATTACTTAATTTTTTTCTTTTATTCATTTAAGTTAACATATCCCAAGGTCTACCCATTAAAATATAGGCACAAATAAGAATGATGCATGATCATTTCCAATGTCTTTATCATGCAACTAGTATCACCTAATTTAGTATCAATTTTAAACATAAAGTTTAACCATCAGATCATATGGGGGCCCTAAATGGATATGTCTCAGATGGTCTGTAGTATTTACGTCACTTTCTAAACATGACTGGCATTGTTTCCCTACTAACCCATGATACCTCACAAGTGACTAACACCCAACTCCATCCTATCCCTCAACCAGACATCTGATACCACTCTGTCATGACCCCTCCCCACAAGGTCTACCCCTCCTGGGCCGACAATTTGAGTAGGTAGATAATGACCCCCTGAGTCCCGCCTCTAGTGAGCCCCGGGTTGGAGACTAGCACTGAGGGTATAGTAAAAAAACAAATGGGAGGAATTACCTTCTAAGAGAACACAAGAAAAAGAGAGAGATAAGTTAGACACCAACAAAATCCAACTTGGAAATCAGAATAAAAGAAATCACAAGTACACATATATAATGTCATGTAAAACTACTACAACATAGAGTTGAAAACTACAAGTACCCTAAATAAAGAAAAAATAGCAGTGACCACAAAGCCTGAAAAGCCCTTGCAACCCTAAGCTAGTAGAAACCAGCTTGATCTCCAACCTTTTCCAGGAGACCTAAAAAATAGTTTATATATAAATTGGGTGAGTATAAAGATATACATAGTAGGATCCTCCCTGAAGCCTCTCGTGCAAAGGTAAAAAAGCATGCTAATGCATAGCGAACAACAAGTGAAACAAACTCATAACCTAAACAGGTATACAACTATCCCAGCCTCACCATGGCTACTCTCACCATGTATCGCATACAAGAGTTTATAATATAATAAAGAATATCACGGGTATCCTGTTACTACCTCGCCACTGGGTTTCCACTTTTCCCCAATGTCGTACTTTTTAAGCATCTCTCTCCAAAAAGGATTGCCCGCAGACACTTGGTCGAAGCACCAGAACATGCACCTCGTGGAAAAAAACCACCACGTCCATGTAAACAATGTAACTCAATAGTTTCTGGGTTCCACCAAATCTCACATAACATGTATCATATTTCGGGTATTAATCCTCTAGCAATTATAGCCCATACACCAAGTAAGGATCCTCAAGCCATCATAGTCTATACACATTACCCCTATAGTAGTCCATAAAAAACTATATCCAGAATATATGTGTGTGAATAAACACAATCCATTACATCCCTCTACACACATATATGGGGAAAACTAACTGTCGTGCCTACCAACACAAGTAACTTGCAAGAGAACAGAGCGGGGCCAAAGCGGGTAGTCAGCCATCCATCCTCCCACTGAAATTTTGGGGATAACACCCCCTAGGGCTCAAAATCCCTAGGGTGTCAGTTTTCCTAACTGATGCGGTGGATTAGTGTATTGAAACACAAAAAGTACACAATATACTATAGCTCACAACCACACTATGGGCATAACTTAGTCTTAGATACAACGACAGCTAACGTCTCTTGGACTCCTAGATACCACTTATGAGACTAGGTATCCTATAAGCACAAAAACATTTAAGGAGCTCTAATACATTACTTCATTGCAATTTTTTTAGTTGCACATTACATTTATTAATTCTTTAAACATTAATTATCTATCAATAATTTCCACAATATATTTCATTAGCATTAAAACCAAGGTTCATCGTTCCTTCAAATTATGACCTCATCATTGTGCCCCAGCATGCTCCAACCCCATGGGATAACATCATTTATTCAATTAAATATTTACAGCAATACTTTCCCATATTACAAGGAATTATAGAAAAACATTCAATGATACAGAACAAAAGGTTTATCAACATGTTTCATAGATGAACTACCCATCGAGTCATTTCTGCTTATAGAAAAATAATAAACCCATCCTCCCTCAGGAAGCTAAACAAGGAAAGAACATGGCATACCTCGCTCATCATCACCCTTTTTTGGAAGGAGGGTAAGAAAAACCAGCTTCCTTGAGTAGTTGGAAAAGTAAAGTAGATAAAAACCCAATAACAGGAACAAGAATCCAAGCATTCACATCTAACTCGGTCCATCATCCTTGCTGTCCTCCCTGACACCCACAGACATAAACTGTTGCATCTCACAACTCTAGGCATCAACTTCTGCCACAACCAATAGCCCATCGTGCCCCCACATATCACAACCGCCTTCCAGGATCACATCACAACACAAGTATTAAGAAAAAACATCATATAAATTTGGCTCATGGCCCTTAAACAAGCAAGAGGGTAACTCATAACCCTACAAGGAATTATCTTTTATCAGAAAACAATTTGTTTAATCCTTCATGGATTAACCATTTTATTATTCATAGGTTCCATATTAAGAAACCTAAATAGAAAGCTATCACAAATAATTAAACATGATTACTGCACTAATTTGATTAACTTGAAATTACAACAATAAGAACCAGATTAATTTGCATACATCCTTATCTTTAGAAAAAAAATATCAATAAATTTCAATTATAAGTTCATTACCAATTTCCATCAAGAATGAAATTCTAAAGAAAGAAATCATACATATCACGCTATCTAGAAAAATAAGAGGGAATAACATACAATCGATATCAATTTATTTATCCTGTTTTTAATATTTGTTATGTCAATTCCATTGTGTTCCATTGGGATAAAACATGCTAACTATACAGTTCCACATAAAATAAATGAGATGAAATGAATCCCCTACCTCAAATGGTTCTTTAAATTCTTTATACAAGAATGATCCACACAATAGATTATGATCTCCTCCCCTCGTGACAACTGTATCCACCCAAGGATGCAGAGACCCCACCACACTGGTCAACACCAATGAAAATCCCATTAAGAGCAAGGAGATAGAATTACATAAAATGGAAAAAAGAAATAGAAGAAAATGAACCCAATGGAATGATGATAGATCAGACCATATATCGAAGGTGATCGATATTTCTTGGTTGCATCAAAATTGAGGGGAACCAATCCAAGGAGGAATGTTTGATCGCACAACTCATACAGGAAGGAATGAAAGGTTTGATTGTCTCACAACTGAGAACAAGGAGGATGAACTAGGGATGATGATATATCGTCCCTTTAGAAGATATAATGGAGCAGTTGTTTAAGATATACTGTATTTTCAATTAAATGTAGATCACATTAAACCAAGCAATTTGACCAAATAAAAACATTAAGCCTTAGGAAAATTAATATATGAGTTATGGCCTTTCAATCGGCCATAGAGTCCTTAAAATGAGGATTTAAATGCATTTTATGACCAATGAAATGTCAAAGGGGTGAAACTAGAGGAAGATGGAAACACTATTCATGAACCCAAAATTTGGCATAGGAAAGAGGCTACTGTTGGATCCTCACCATTCTAGAAACACTATTTATGAACCTGAAATTTGGAAATGGAAGGAGGCTACCATTGGAAACTCACCATTTTGGAAACATTATTCATGAAAATAAAATTTAGAAAAGGAAAGACGCTACCATTGGAACCTCACCATTCTGGAAACATTGGTCATGATCTCAAAATTTGGAAAAGGAAAGAGGCTACTGTTGGAACCTCACCGTTCTGGAAACATTGTTCATGAACTAAAAATTTTTCAAAGGAAAAAGGCTACCATTAGAATGTCACCATTCTAGAAACATGTTTTTTGAAAGCAAAATTTTCCAAAGGAAAGAGGAAACTGTAGGAACCACATTGTTCGGGTAGCACTATTCATGAACTCAAAATTTGGAAAAGGAAAGAGGCTGTCATTGGACTATTCCCTAAACTGAAAATTTTGAAAACTGTTTGGGATAATTCACCTTGAACTTCCAGAACAACTCAGACAATAGATTTTCGCATTGGAATTGACCAGAAAGGTACATACCATTATATTTAAATTTTCAATTTTTCAGAAGATTTTGGTTTTTTGGTGAATAGTAAAAATTATTGATTTTTGAATAAAGCATTTTATATTCAATAAATTAATTATTTTAAAAGTCTTAATATTTTTCAAATGTATTTACATGTAAACTATGTATTATTTAGTTATATATAATAAAATCCACTACTTCTAAATAATATTTATGTTTTTTAGTATAAGTTTGTTTTTTTTGGTTTCGAAATGGGTTTCCTAAAAACTGTTATAAAATTCAAAATGTTTCCACATTTTAATTACTTAAAATATTATCTAATTGTAGTTGTTTTAAATTAAATTTATAAATTTTATATCATAAAAATTATTTTAGTTTTACACAATGATTATTATTTGCCATTATGTTAATATATAATAATCTATTTCTAAATAACACTCTTCTTAAAATCATGTTGCCTCACCGCGTCTTCAGTATTAACTTAAAATTGAAATTTTCCACATATTTTAAATTAATTTGGAAAAATGGATTCCATATTTTTATAAGAATATTTCATATTGTATAATAAAACCAACATAATATTTTACCAAAGTGATTAGTGATAATTTTTTATTTTAATTACATCAGTTACAGTAAATTCGTATTTACCAAGGGATTAAAATTAAGAAGAAGAAGAAAATGACCTCTAAAACTATCCAAATAACTTTTATGCACATATATAGACCCTCAGGGCTTTATAATAGAGTTTTGTGCATTTATGAAACACTATTAAATTAATTATTCTGATATATTGTGTTATGTAATGAAAAAGAAATAAAGGAACTCAATTTAATTTTTTATTTCAACAAAGCCTATGGATAGGAAAATATAACATATATTTGTTTATACATATCGTATTAAAATAAAAATGATTTTTTATTATAATTTATCAATAATTTTGAAATATTTTATAAATACTTAAACTAATTAAGAAATTAAGATGTATGGATTATTATATTAGTAATTAAATAAAATAAATGATATTAAAAGTATTAAAATTTTATGAAATTATATTAATTTTTTTATGAAATTATATTTTTTGATGAGTATATCATGTTACATAGGTCTGAAATTAATAGATTAAAATTTTCTATTTGTTTAGATATTTTTATATTTGAATTAAATAAATAGTGTCCCAATTGAAATTACTTTTATTTCATAATAAATGATATTTTATTAAATGATTTAAAAGTAACTAAAAAAATTCATCTATAATGTTATTTTAAAATATTAATAAATATAAAATATGGATCACTAATTGAAAAATTTATGATTTATAATGATCATATTGACCCCTAAATTTTAAAAACATTGTTTTCATGGCTAGGGTTAAGGCATTAATTTTTTTGTGCATTTTATACACATCCATTAAAATTACATTGAAACACATAATAGATTGTTAAATTTAACATCGATTTAATATCAATAATGTGTGGTTCAAATTGTTTTAATAATTCTTACCTTAAGTAAGTATTAATTAATAAATTACTCTGGTTAGAAAACTATTTACATTAATTAAAACCAAAAATAAAAAATTATGGAAACATAAGTGTTAAGGATTGAAATGTTTGAAAAATATATTTATTGTATGTCATGGATGTGTGTATCTAAAAATATAATTCCTACCATACATTATTATTCAATTCTAGTGGAACATGTGGTATGTGATACCTCCCAATAGTAAATAATTTTGAGTATTTAAAATAATTACACTTCTCCACATCTATAAAAGGGTACTCAAAACCTTCACATCCTCACACCACTGAAGCCATTTGGTTCCTCAAAACTATACCAAAATCACTTTAAAACATGCATCATATCATCCTATTTGCCTCATTTTGGGATGAAATTAAATGATGGATGGCATTTGGTTCAAACGAAAAGTGGTTACCTGTAGAATTGGTTGCATTCATCAATGATTTTTTTTATTTCTCTATCCCCTTAAATTAATATTGTACAATTAATATATAATAATACTTATGATGGACTAAAAAATCATGAAGCGATGTAAACAATATTTTACAAACAAGTTACTTGAATGATAATAGGTTTAATTATAATTAATATATATTATATACATGAAATAATTATGATATTGATGACATAAATATACTCATATAAATATAAAATATCATTTAATTTATTTCCTTTTCGCACTCTGAAAACATTTGTAACACCATTCGTAGACGTGTGGACTACCGCCTCCTTGATGCAATCTGATTTCTTTACATTGTAAAATTAATATATATAGGTATATATAAATAAATATAAATTTATTTATAGTATAATTACCATTATACAAACTCAAAAAATTACTTAACTTATTCACATAATGATCATTTAAATATGGAAACGTTACTGATGCATATGTACAACATACACTCTCTAGGATCGTAATGTAAGTTCATTTTTTATAAAAATATTTCATGATTATATTTTAATTTAAAATTGAGCTATAAATATGATAATAATTTCATTACCTTCATTCTAGGTTTTTTAATAATAACCACATTGACCATATTAAACCAACCGATGTTATTTTTTTACAAACACAACTCCAATATAATCAAAACATCCGAGATAACCTTAATCGATTTTACAATCATATATAACTTGTCAATATGTAATATAAAATTAATAATAAAATTATGTTGGGATCTCAATAATATATGAAAATGAAATAGGTTTTTTTATTATAAATGAAAAAGGAACACGAGGAATGTCGGACTCAAGGTAAGAGTTTTTTCTCATCTCACTTTTATTTATGGGGGATACATGTCATATTGACAACATGTTTTTACGAGTGTTGTATATAATAACCATGAATGTATTATATGAAAATTATATTTATATTTATGGGTTATTATATATATAATTTATTATCACTTCTTCATGGGGTTATAGTTTCATTATGACTGAACAATGGATTTTTGACTTAATATTCCTTCTTTGAAACGTTTGTTATGTTATACACCTATCATTTTTTGAGGGTAATATATTGAACCTTTAAAATTTTAAATAATTAATATCCTTATATTAAGGATATTATAATATTAATTTCATGTAATTATTTCATGGGGATAATGATTCGATTTTACAAAACTAGTAAGAGTTTTTTGTTACAATCCCAATGTTTATTAGGATTATTTTTGGTAAAGTATGCAATATAAAAATTATAAGATCTACCTCTGAGTAATTTTAATTTATTTTATAATCCATTATTTATTTCATTATAATACATGTTTTCCATCAATGTAACGTTTTTTATGTGTTCGTGTTTTAGAAATAATTGTTTTATAAAAAAATTATATTTTTGATCGTAAACACATTTTCATCTAAATCTTTTTTTCGAAGTGTTATATATTAAAAATATTATTTTTGAACTGAAAATTATATTTCCATCAATATATGTTTTAATTTTTTTAATCCTTCTGTATAATAATTCATCGCTATTTTCATTGAAAATTATTTCAAAAATAATTTACGCTTTAAAATGATATTTTCAAAAGAAATAGGGTATTTTATCCAAAATGTATTTAATGTTATTTTAATGGTATTTAAATACATATAACTAAAATACCTATTTTTTACCTATGCTCAAATGGGGAAATTTTTTATTGATCCCATCTATATTATTTCCCTTTATGTATTGCGAGTGTTTATAACAGATTGTTATGGAACCCATTTCTTTTCCAAGTGTTAATTGTGTTTAAAAGAGATTTACATGAAACCAATTTATACTCTCCATGATAGTCATGTTATAAATGGAATAATGATTATTATTATTAGTTTTATAATGAAATATCCTTTTACATTATTCATGTTGTGGTTCTTTGTAATTACTTATATGATTGGGTTTCCAAGAAATTCACTGGTGAGCCTGTTATGGCTTATACAATGGGGTGGCCCATATAGAATTAGGTCATCTAGTTATAGATTATATAATGGGTGAAATCATATTACATTCCATTGCACTGGGTAATGATTATATTGGATGCATGCTATATGTTTATCTTAATTGTATTGATATCAAAAGGGGTTCCAGAATATTCATCTCCATGTTTTCGAAGAGGGGTTTTCATTGCTTATTATGGGTTTATAATGTTTCTCATGATCTTGATTTATATCAAATGAACCATGATCATTGAATCTGATAACTCTTTCAATTTTAATTTTTTCATATTTTATTATACAAGTATTGATAGATATGATTTTTGTCATTATTTTTTCATTACCTAAGATTATTTCATGTAATATCCTGACCCAGTTGCCACATGCATGTTCCCCAAGCCATTTGGACACAAGACTTAAAAAGAAAAAATTATTATACACTAGATGTCATCAAATAGTGGTGATGGAATAATATTTGTATTACATGGGTATACTATACCCTCTTCATCAATGTATACAAAAATATGGTAATTAAAATATAATTGACAAAATATGATAAAAAATTCTCAAAATGATACCATATCCAATAAAAACTAGTAAAAATAATGAAATAGAATTGGAAGAAAACAATATCCAATTAAATCAAAAGATAACTATTTCCATATATTTTTAAAAGTTCCAATGAATAACCCAAAAGGATAGTGAAAACAATTATGTGGTTCCTAACACATGGTTAGGTTCCCCCGTCCATGTTATTTCCCATCATAGAAATCTATCATAGGGATCTTTCCCATATCCCCTATTATAAAATTAATTATTTTTTACCGATCAGGATGTCGAAGTGGGCTGTGATTACAACTCAGGAAGCAACCACCAATGATGTCAAAACCAATATCCAGCCTAAAACAGTGTATGATTTATTTATAAATAATAATATATATGTGATAAAATAAGATATGTACTTATTCAATTACTATTTAAATAACCAAAATAATTAATCATATTCAGGATAATACCAAAACAACCAATAGCTATATTGTTCCATGCTAATTTTTGAACCATATAACAATGGGAATCAAAATTATTTATAGTTTTGTCATCAATTAACTTTTTAATATCAATTCATATCATGAATAATTTTACCTATAATCCAATGTTGAAATTATGGGCCTAGAATTCCATGGATCTGGCACCATAGGCACTTGATGTATCAGAGTACATCCCATATCCCATTTTTTCAATCAATCAAAAGATTTATTTTTTATGTTTAGCTATGTTTCCCAAACTCACCTATCACGTGGATGACTATGAGATTACAATTACATGTCAAGCACATCATGGGTAATTGAAGCATCAATCAGTGTATAGAAACCAATTTATCAAAAAACCACACATTTCACATATGTCACATTTATCATGTTTCATCATCTTTAACCCTCTAATCATAATTTCACATCATGGCATACCATTCCAGTTATCAATGTAATCAACGTTCACCACATTAATTACTTGGACTAATATGAACATTTAAACATTAAACCGTTTATCGACATTTAGTAGAATAAATTATTAGCCCTCTATGGATAATCTGATCAACCCATTAATTCCCACTAATTAATCAATTAAACATCTCATTGATTGACCAATTACATATTCATAATTATCCCATCAATTTCATAATAAAAAAATTCCATTATTTAAATATCCTTTTAATTTCCCCAATTAATTATATGATTTGAAAACATTTATATTTATCTTTCACAAATTCATACACTTAATTATAATAAATACTATGGGATTTTAAATTATGTCTACCTACCTCATGATCATTGTCAAGTATTCACCAAAATTAATTTCTAAAAATTAAATCAGAACATTCACAAACTTGATAAAGAATGAGATTCAGTACCACACCTAGATTTAGGATCATACATTATTATATATATCATAAACTATATCTAAACCGTATATATAGAAAAATAAAAAATTCCTCTTCATTTAGTAAGATTGAATATAGAGAGGGTAAACCATAGAAGAAGAGATCTTTGGGATGTTGTGGTTAAGATCCCTCAATTGGATATTCAAATAATTATGAAAAGAGTGCATGGATCCATGGAATTTTATTCAGGGTCTATCAAAATGTTAGATAATTATTTGGTTAATGAGAGGCTAAATGAAATTGAATTCTGTGTGTCTTGGGATTCTTTTTGAAAAAATAATGCAAATTAATTTCATATTCTTGGTTTCTTAGGTGGGGGAATTTGAATTTAAAAACTATGTGCCCGGACCATGAACCTAATATTAAGGGTTCATAGATTCTCATAAATGTTGTTGTATTATTAAAAATATGCAACAACCATATAATACTTGTCTTGTGGCATGATTTTCTCTAAGTAGGAACATGATTTGGAAAAAATTTCCCCCAACCAATAACTACCCCTATTCCTTCCAAAATTCTCAAATTTTCACCTGAAACAACATGAGATAAAAATTCACACATAAGGTATAAAAAATTATGTTTTAAATATTAGTTCAAAATAATCCCAAGAAACATTTATAAATCATCTAGATCATGAAATCTCTCCACTTATAATAGCCCATCTTTATGATGTAATCCCATTTTTCTCGATGATTATGATGTAAAAATATCAGGCCATCGATCCCAAAAATTGTCTTATCTCTATAGTGTTTCCTAATGAAAACATCCATTTTTCCACAATAGTCAAACTATCATCATAGTCATTCCCTACAAGACATTATCATTGTGATCCAAAATACGTATCATATTCTCCGCAAATTATGCATCGTTATAAAGATAAACATCATTAAAATTGATCACATGAGAAAGGTAAGTGGTATACATTCAAAGTTGGGACACATGGAAAGTTTCATACATAATATTATACATCAGAGGAAAACAAAATCATTTTACCAGTGGTTAAATACTCTCCACAACCTCAAAATGTTGGTTAAACATAGGTCATAACACACCATGCCTCCTGATCCTACAATGAAAAAATATATGAAACATCAAATGTAATACACGATATCTGAATATAAACACAATGGGTCATCGTTATCTACCATCATACAAATTCTTCCTACTATGTGATGTATCCATATGTTTCTGATTCAACTAAACATAACATCAAGTCTCCAACAAAATACATGGTCCCAAAAACTCTGTCTCACCAGCCTCCATCCAGTATAGAGGTAAGATTAATGGCATACCATATATAGTCACATATGTTGTAATCTGAATTGTCACATAATAACTATTTATATAAGAGAACTCCATAAGTGCATTTTGATTCTACCAAGACCTATCAAAATTAAGAATTCATGCTCATAGATTATCCTCCTAATCCAATATAGTACCCTTCTAATTCCTATATATCTGTGGGAGCAAGTAAGTAATTATAAACTACTATGAAAAAATAATATTTGGAAATACCTTCCAGAAGCATGATGAATCATTTGAGTTATGGTCTAAAATTATTTTCCCTAGAACTCTATGTAGATGGACTGTCTCTCAAATGTACAATTCTCCCAACTAATCCAATAATAACTTCACATGAATTAGTAAGAAATGTTATTCCTTCATTAAGTGATAAACATTCACCCAAATAGTTTCATTCTTATGATGCTTACTCAGGAGACTTACCATGAAATCAATGGTAACTTCATACCCCATCTATTCTAGAATAGTAAATGACTATAGTTAACCCCTAGGTCATTGATTCTCGGTCTTCAACTTTTGAATGTTTTTTGTATCATTTCATGAACCAAACAATCTCCTTTTTTAATCCTAGACACCAATACTATCGACGTGTGTCACAATATATTTTATTCAATCTTGGATGCACAAAACACATTGAGGAATTAAATTCATACTATAGCTCCTCTCACATTATCATAGGCATAGTAACACAATTCTCAAAATAGAAGATATCGCTATCATCTATGGTTTAATCAAAAGGTCTCTCCACAACTCGATGATTTTCCTTTAAGGCTAAATACTCCTAAACTTGATACTTCTTTTCCATGATTCATCACAATTGTGTGGGATGCACTGATACTAAAACAATACTCATCTACTCCTACCCTCATGAACCATAACATTTATATCATCCAATGAAGTCATCATTTTTCACTTTAAACTAGACTCTGGAACTCCCTGAGTTTTATATTTCCTACTCAATGTATCTGCATCAATGCTTCCCCTTGCGGGTATATATGCTAGCTCAAAATAAAATGATTAAATATATTCACATATCTCCAATTTTAGAGATTTCAATATCATTGTGAAAATATATACCTTGGTCTCTATTGGTTGTTATAAATAGTAAACCACTTTCCCAACTGATAATGTCACCAACACATCAACTAATAAACTTATACTTTTATATCATGGGTGTGCATTGGGTAATTACACTCAAATTTCCTTTGTGTCAAAGACCCATATTCCACAACTTGATCACCAAGTATTGACACTAATCCATGCATTATACTAGATGAATAAAATGAACATTTTAATCCCCCCATTATTGACTAGGATCAAGATAAGAGTGGGTTTCAAAATAATATTTAACACATTGAATGATTTATAACATTCCCCATACCATTAAAACATAAATCCCTTCTTGATCATTCCCGAAATAGGGGTGACTATATGGAAAAATCCCTGATTTGGCCTCTGATAATAGTTTTCTATGCCTAAAAGTCTATGTATACTGAAACAAATAATGGGATGATTCTAATAAAAAACATCCAACATGTTCTCAATGTCAATAGGCACAACTTACTTAAAGCTTATGTTACCAAATAAGTTCACCTGATCAATCCATAATTGTCACATAGATAGATTGGATTATAGTGGATTCTCTCTCAGGGTATGTAGGATGATTTCAAGATGATGGAAATGGTCATAAAGATCATAGAGTATAAAAAGATGTCATCTACATACGCAACCACAAATTGAACTATGTATGGATGGAAGATTTGGTTCATCAAATTCAATGACACAAAAAAAATAATTTATCAACTGAAATGGAATCACAATGAACACATAAAGTATATAAATTATTATGAAATTTATTTGAGGTATATTTGATGGATGAACTCCCGACTAATGATACCCAAATCTCATTTTAATCATTGATAATACACAACCACCCATCAACTGATCAAATATATTACTGATACATAAAGAGGATATAAGTTGGTTATTATCTACTGGATTAACATCGAAAAATAAATGAATATGTTTAATATCCCATCAGTATTCTTGGTTAAAATACAAAGGAACACTAATAAAACATACTAAAATAGATAAATCACATATCAACTACATATTAAAATTGATTCTTATACACTTGATGTCATGTTCGTTACAATCTATAGGCCGGAATAGAAATTGTTTCAGAACAATAAATGAGTTCAATTGTAAATTCAATATCTCCATTGATTGGTATCCCTATGAAGTACATAAGAAACATATACTATAACATGTCCACTATGGGTGAAAAATTGAATTATTCACACCTATATCATCCAACCACTTGATTTAAACCCGGGTGGTAAGTTCCCAAAGTTTCTATATAATTATACCTTTACATCCCACCTTGATATCCCACTCTCCTAAGTGAACAAAATTATCACCTCCATATACGTGATATTCACTATCCCATTGTAAACAATTGATGTGGGATTAGTATGATAATAAGTATTTCATATTGAAAATCATACCAACACCTATAATATCATGGATGTAGTTTTCTCAATGAAATTTACACTCCCCATACATGATTGGAACCCCCTTGCACAAAAAGATGTATGTTTATTGTACTCTCGATATTGTGTCAATCTCCATTACCATGATTAAAAAAACCGCTTATAGCCAAAATCTATTCACATTTTTTAAAGATATATTTGAATGAGAGGAACCAATATCAAATAATCCACTAGAATGTGTATAAGTTATATGAATATTATCTATAACTGTTGTTTTTCCAACCACACAATCCATAAGTGTATGGAGAACTGCCTGAAACTGTCATACTCATCTTTCTTGGGCTATAGCTTGATTCCCCTAATATTTACAACTCTTTTGATATAAGCTCTATTTCCTAGAAGTTCTACATCTACAACCTCACAACCATGTATAGACGAATTATTTCTATAATAATGATATGTTGAAGAGGAAACCCTTCATGTAATCTAATATTCCATTTCAACTATATCACTTCCCATTAAATGAGGGTTCCTACAAAACCATTTTAGATGTCCCATAATGTTGTAATATCGACACACTACTTGTTTTTGGTGACAATGTCTACAAACCTGACTCATCCAACAACACTAGTGGTCGGTCACTCAGTAAGGTATTGGGTAACTGGCCCTTCCCATTTGGAACTCTTCTTTCTAGCAACCTAGTTGACAATGTAAAAATGATGTTTCCTACCATCATAATATACACCTCATGATCATCTAAAAAAACTACATGTCGTACATAGAAAGTATTATATATTTTCTCCTAATATATGATATCATAATTTACCACTTTTGAAAACTTCTTCATTATGACGATGTATACATGGGATGTAATTTCACATTTTCATTATTCTAAAGTTATTTCGTTGTATTAGACTCATATACATACAATTCTCGATAAACGAGTTATAGATATATAAATTGACTAGAATAGACCATGATGGATATACTCCACTTAGTAAACCTAAGAAACTCAGCTTCTATATCCTCCTTTATCATCTAAATGTAAACGTTCTCAAGGAACATATACCATCCACTCTATATTGTCCATCATTGCATATAGAGTCTATATTTACAACCAATGAATAAATTTTCAATGTAATATATAAGTATAAATTTATCTATATTCTCATAATATATCTGTATGTGGTCAAGAATCATCCAGATAGACTCAATCCTGAACTCAAATGCCTTAGGTCCACCCCATCAGGTGAAAGTTTGAGGGTGCCTAAATTGAAACTCCACTGTCAAATCAGACATGTTCCACACAACCCACCATGGGTTACATTTTTAGTAAAAATATAGTGTGTCAAATTTTCTCACTGACATACCCTCTGGCCCCTTCAACAAAAACTATTGGTGCCTCTGATTGTACCATTGGAGGCACACTTCTAGCCATGTCCTCCTATCGTCCAATAAAAAATCATTTTCATTGAGGCATATCTATAAAATTACAAAAACCTATCGTAGGATACATTACAAAATATAATCACATTTATATAAGAGGGATTCACATAATATATAAAAATTTGTCCCTCATTCATCACCACATGGTCAAAATGTAGGTTTGATAACTACACTAAAACCATTCATCATCATAGAAATGGTTAAAAATGTGTAAAGACAATTTCAAATAATGTTTCTCATTTGAAAACTGTTTCCATATTTTTGTTTATAATTTACAATATCAATTTTTAATTTATAAAAAAAAATATTAAACATATAAATAAAAACATTTTCATTTATTTAACAACTTACCCAAACCTATAATTCAAGGATAGCCTAAAATTATGTATGTCACAATAATTCCGGAGTGCCTAAAATGATACACGCATACTCAAATCCAATTTCGTACTGATACATGAGTCAAATATAAAAAATTATCAAGAAAATTAATCACATAACAAAAAAAATATCATCACTAGATGTTAAATATCATCAAAATATAATAGCAGGCATCATAAAAAAAAATTCTACCATGGTTACATGGATTTTACCCCCACATATGGGTTTTCTACTCCCATAAACAATCTCATAACCAAGGTACAACTCATCCTAATCCACTATATACCATTCCAAAATAGTAAAGGAAATGAAAAAGAAAAGAAAACTACAGTAAAACAACTTTGTAATATCCCGACGCGAGGGCCAGATGTTGTTGGCCTGGGCTACTTGGTCACATGACCTTAGGTGTGCATCCCTATACGTAAGAGAACGGAGACTAGAAAAGAGGGTATAATATATATATATATATATATATCATGGGAATACTATAAACTCTTTATCAATGTATAAAAACAAAAACAAAATTAAAAAGAATAGACACCAGATGATAAATAGTACCAAGAATGATGCCTTATCCAATACAAGACAATAATACATAATGAACTATAATTTAAAAAATATACAACAAAATATACAAATATGTAATTCCAAATATTTCTCATGTTTTTAATGAATAAAGCTAAATTAATGACAATAAAAATAGTTAATCATGTCCTGACACCATGTCTAATATCCTCTTTCATGCATCATCCCAACTCATCCATAAAAAATTGGTCTTATTCCCTTATATTGTCTTCCAAACGTGATTTCTATTTGGGTACCGATGAGGAAACTTGTGTTGGTTGTCAATAAAACATAGTAGTCCAACAAAAAATATTTGAAAAATAATATCCACTCCATAAAAGTGTTTGTAGTAATATGCTGAAAAAAGTAGAAGTGAAAATATTCATAGTTTAACATTTCTATAATTCATTAAATAACATCAAAAATTTTTGAGGTTCAAGATGAATTCAAGACCAGAAATACCTAATTCATCCCCTGTTGGGTTATGAACCATATCACAAAGGGAATAAAAAATCATTATAATATGATCATTCATTATCAACTTAATTTCAATTCATATCACAACTAATTGGAACCATAGTCCAATGCCAAAAGTTTCGTCCTAAAATGCGATGGATAAGACATCATGGGTATTTTAAGCATTACTTTGTTTCCGATAACACATTTTTCAATTGATCCAATGTTATCTATAAATGAATCAAATAATTTCCAACACTAATTTATCACTTGCACATATTTGGGTCTAGAATTCCATGTCTAGTAAACCATGGTTATTTGAAGCATTAGTATGTGTCCCACAACCCTATTATCTTACTGTCACACATTTCACATATATAAAATTTTCAATGATTAACAATTATTCACCATGTCATCAGTATTTAACATCAGGGTATACCATTTTATTTATCAATGGGATCCTGGTTCAGTACATTAATCACATCGAATTATATGAAAGATTCACTATTTGACCATTTAGAAGGATTTAATAAATTATACCATTAAACCTTTAATTTTAATCTAACCAACCCTCTAATTCCGATTAATAAATCAACTTAAAATCTATTTAATTAAATAAATCCATAATCTTAACACTCCATTAATTTCATAGTCAACTCATTCTATTAATTAATTAACTAATTATTTTACCCAATTTGTGATGTGATTGAAAAACATGGAAATTTCTATTTAAAAACTCCATACACAAGATTATAATCAAGACTATGGGTTTATAAATTTTGACCGCCTACCTCAAGATCATTGATGAGAATTCTCCAAAGATAATTTCTGAAAATTGAAAAAGGGATTTTCAAGAACATGATGAAGAAATATATCTAAAACAAAACAAAATAAACATGATCAGGATGAGTTAGATCTACCAGAGGAAAGATCTAATACACTAATAATAGAAAATAAAACATTCATTTCAACTAATAATAGGGATGGGGGAGAGGAGAAACCACAAGGGAATAGATATCTTAATGAGAGAGGTGATATTCTATGAATCAGATATTTAAATTCTCTAGAATGTAGGTCTTGGAGCATTGGAATCCTCTTTTGGCCACAAAACACAATGGAAAATGAGTTATGTTGAGTACAGGATATGGGTGTGAGATCTGGGGGTTCAGTAATTTAAATAAATTGGGGAAAATAATCCGATGTGCATGGATTCTTGGGTAGAAGATCATAGATTGAAAAACAATAAACCTCATCTTATGGGTGAACTATTTCTCATAAGAGGGAGCATGGTTTGAGAAATATGTGGCCAAACATGATATCGACCACAACCTAGGGTTGCACAACATTCTTATTGTAGGTGAATAGTTTGGAAAAACAATATAGAAACCATGAATTTTCCATTTTCCTTCCAATAATCATAGCTTTTCGATGAATCACCCTGAAAAGATTCCCACCCAAAGAATAACAAACTAATGGAAAATAGTACCTGAAAAAATATAGAGACACCACGAGGAATGGCTGGGATCTTACATGTCACTGTACCCTTATGAACTTCTTATGCTAATTTATAAAATTCAATTTATTATTTAATTTTAACCCATACTAAGCTTTTAAATTCTCCCTTCTTAGGTATCCTATTATCAAGGATAAAAATATGATGTTGAATGAGTTATTTATAGAAGTGATTTTATACGCATGATGATGATGTCTAAATTAGAAAAATAAATTATTTTTTAGTCTACATAAATTCTCATTTTATTTCGTTGAATTTTTTGTTAAGGTGTTTTTCATAATTATTTAAAACTATAAACATAAAAGGTCATTAGGGTTGTAAGTGGTACAATTTTTCCAATCGAAGTTGTATGGTTTGGATGTAGAAAATTAGGTCATAATTTTTTGTTTCAATTCTGGAAAAGTAATGTGCATGGTTTCAGCACCAATTCTACAATATTGGGTTTTAGATTGTTATACTAAATCCTTATCAATATGTTTAATTATATATTACCCACTTTTACTAAACAAGGTCATAAATATTCACCAAGGTTATCGATCAGAATGAAAAATTAAAATGGTCCCATTTAAGAAAATTTATCATCCTGAATCAAAATTATGAATAAATATTTCATGATATAATTACAAAATTTTTATAAATTTAATTTATAATTAATCTAGAATAATGATAAGAATAATAGTTTTTGAGAATTTTTTTTGTGTAATATAATCATATTTATTCAGATTAATACATATAATTAACTATAGTGACCTTAATTTTATTTAAAATAATAATAACATAAAAAATTGTCTTTTATGAAATTAAAAAATATACATTTTACAAATTTTTAAAGGAAAAGCAGTTTTTAATAAAAAACAATATTTTTTATTATTCATTGAAAAATAAATATTTTAAGAAAATTTCCAAAAACTCCTTAAATGATAATTTTGACATGATTATTTCATTATTTATGATATTTTTATCTTATAAACATTCAAATAGTTATTCAAAGTTACTATTTTATTTCCGATAAAAAAGAAATAAAATCAATTTTTAGGATACAAATTTATTTTTCGAGCATAATCCCATTTTAATCAAAACTGGGTACATATTTATCGACATCTTTTATTTAAAAAATGATAATAAGAAAAAAACTATTCTAATTAAACCCAAGAAATTAACATATTGGATATAAATATGACATTTAAAAAATAACATTTAATATTATATCACGGTTCATTTGTAATAAATGTTCTGTGAAAATAATTCTATGAGTGAAATTATTTTAATTTGAAGTATAATAAAATATAAAATATTGAGGTGTAACATTCTACCCCATTTAAAAAAATTACCCCTCGAAATTTATTCCTTATCATAAAAAATTCAATATTTTAAAGGACCATATTTAAAAACACGCAACATACAGTGGGGTAATAAATATTCAATCAAAAAGAAATGTGGGAAACATTAATGTTACAAAAAATATAAAATATTTGGATTAATGGTTAAAGTAAACATTGTTGGAAAGAAAAATTATATAAATGGAGGATTAAATTAAATTCAAAAGACTATTTGATATAGATAACTTAATAATGATAAAGTTAGAAACCATAAATTCATAAATCAGTGAGGGGTGAAAGGACCATCTATTCATCATACTTTAAACTAAAAGGATAGTACATTTATATTAATATCATTTTACTAGTTATTAGGGATTCCTTTACTATCATATAGAGTACATTAGAGAATATAATTACATTATTTATTTTCATTTCTTAATAAAATTTTAGCCATTTTTCTCTTCAATCAATTACTTTCCTTCTCTTACTCTATTGAAATGGATATTGAAGATGAATTTTTCTTTCTTGATAAATTAACATTTATTGAGTCATATGGTCCATATGTCATTACTTCAACCTATAAATATTTTCCAAAGGAAAATGGTTTTCATAAGTTATCCAATATGGATAAATGCAATACATTAGTCTCTAAAACCAAAATAATATCCCCTAAATGCCTACATGATCAATTCTATAAATATTTATCCTTTTGAATCCACAAGAATAATTCTGAAAAAATTGAATACATAAAAATTTGAAACATTTAATCATATATATATTTCAAATGTCAAATTTAACATTTATCCCTAGATTAAATAATGTGACTCTCATTATCACATACTAAACATGTAAAGACCATGAAAATATATTGGCATAAAATATACCGAAAATCTGAATCACCATTAAATCTCTAAGAAAATAAACATGCTTCCAAATTCTAATATAGTTTGTATTCCTCAAATATAATTGTAAACTATTAAATATGAAACGCAAGTCTAAAAAGGAAATAAGATTTATCAACAATGACCAAAATACCATTTTTATCAAATCGTTATGAAATTTCACGGTCACCAAGAAATAAATATTAAATTTTCTATTCGAATCATCTTTCTATCAAATCTCTTCATAACTTACATAACTTTAGTTTCATATCAAGGGATATATTTCCATTCATCATGTGTTCCCCAAAATTATCCTCATACTAGTGAATCAATTTTCCTAGTTATCAGTACCAAATGATTTTTAATCCTTAAAAACTAATGAGGAATATTATATAGTTATTTCATGAATCTTATTAATATAATATCCTTTATATAAGTCTCATATAACAAAACCCTTGAATTAAAATTTATTGAAACATAGATCATACCACTTAAACTATTTTCATAACATAATCCTTTCTTTAGTCTATGATTTATCCAATTAATGATGTAATTGAATATGATAATTCAATTATTCCCCAAACAAAACAAATTTAATTGAACATTAATGAATTGTTCTATGAAAATTATTCAATGATGAAAAAATATTCCCATTGAGTTGAGACATTAATCTCAGCTCTTCATCTAATATAATTAACACCTAAGAAACTAATTATTCATCATGCTTTCATCTTCTTAAAACAACAGTTTTATCTTATTTGTTGTGTTAGGAAGATCACCCATGTTGAAATTTTGAATCATATAATAAGGTAGTTGATTATAAATAAACAAAAAAATTACCTTCTATATCACATTTAATTTGGATTCTTAGGAGGATAGTAATTCCATTTTACATATTATTTTTCACAAACCCAATTAAATTTAGTTCTAGCCATTGATTAAAAAAAAGTTTAATGTCTGAGAAACAATAATCACAATGAAAAATCATGAAAAAGGTTTCATATGATTAATGAATTATAAATCATCACTTTTAATCATAGGATGATTAGGATTAAAAAATAATTTCATGCTCATTTCTTATTGAAATAATTAAGATTGGTTCATAAATAAATATGAGTTAACAAATTAATATTCTATAAGAGTTTGAAACTAGTGGTGTAGTAAGGGAACAATCATTTTTCACCATAATGATTTATAGGAAATAATAGACAAAATATTTTCCATGTTATTTCAAATAGTTACATCTATAGAAAAAACACAACCATGTATAATATTGAGAAAAAGATGTATTTCTTAGAAAATTATATAATATATCCCTTAAAAACCACAGTATATTACCCTATATATATATCCTCAAATATAGTCATATTGTTATGTTAATATTCTATGTATCCCTAAATATAGTTCCCAGGGTTTCTGCAAAACATCCTCTTTTAACCACTATAATGATAAATACCCTAGTAGCCCAATGTAGGTGGGCATAGTATTATATTTGAACTAGATTCTTGTTCCAAAATACGAACAGAATGGATAGTTTGTGAGTCTTGAAAAGAAATATTTGTAATTAAATATGAGTATATATAGGAAAAAATAAAATAAAATATATTATTTTATTTGATAACATCATTGTTATACCTGTCGTTTTTGAAAATGAAACACAATACACCACATATAATCATGGGGAAAGGAAATTTAAGAAAGGGGTATGAAAATATGCTCAGTAAGGGCATGCTTTCATTTGAATATATCATTACAAAATATGAAATAATCAATATGAATAGGTAAATAAATGAAAAAACATTCCATATAATCAATAACATGAGCAAGAAGAATAATATGTTAGGAATTGATGATGATCGAATAATTCAATAAAAATAATATCATGGGATTGAAACTTTTCGCTGGAAATCATAACTATACATATAATTTCATGTACATAAATATATGATTTCATAAAAGTGGGATTCATAATTCCAAAAATATAAAACATACTATTAGGACCTCATTCAAAAACATCTAAAACATATAGTGAAGGACTCATTCCAATAAATCTTATATAAGTGGGTAATGAATTTTAAAAATTCTCAAAATATTTTGTCTTATGAGACCTGCCAATGTATATAGGGACTATATAATTATAGGCCCAGAATGTCGCATAAAATGTCCAATTCATTCACCATATAAATAAATGTTAAAACATAATTAAATCAATGACATGTTATATTGGAAAAGCTAGTATAAATAATATTATCAATTTCTCTAGTAAAACATATCATATACCATCCATAAAAATATCGTGGATTGTATCATTTTAATATAACATTGGTGAAGTATATTATGTAACAGAGGATTTCATCACAGATGAAAATATATTAAAATGATCTCTAAAAAGATTAATTAGGAAAATACCCCATTCACTTTGAAATAAAATATTTAATATTCTAAAATTTAATAAATAGTAATGAAAACATTTTCTTTGAAATGAAGGAAATGTTCATCAAATCAATGATAGTTTTTACATTTTTGGTAAAAATTTATAAGTACATAATTAATTAGATTAAAATAATATTAAATTTAATTTTTTGGTAAAAAATTAAATATTAGTAAAAAGGAATTTAGTATTTAATTTAATAAAAATAAATATATTATTCAAATAATTTTATGTGAAATTTTGAATTAGAAGAAAAATGTTCCCTATGATGTATAAAAGAATTTATTTTTCCCTGAAAACATTATTTGTAAATATTGAGTAATAAAAAGAAATAAAATTAAAGGAAAAATTGTAATTTAAAAATATATGCATTTGAAAAAAAAACATATTGGTTTTAAAGTATATTTATCAAATAATTACACAATTGAAAACATAAAAAAAACAATACTGTAGAAATGATGAAATTTGGAAATATACTCCTACTACATTGGTTACATTGCAATAAAAACACCTTGGATTACATATTTTAAATTGTAACATTAAATAAAATGAATTCATAAATATCAATGACATAACATACCAAATGTAACTATATTAAACTCATAAATATAAATAGGTTCATAATGTAAAATGTGTCTCAACAAAATTAGTTTTGAGGGGAATAACACTTAACTCAAGTATGACTTCAACTATATGTGTTTCAAAATTCTATATAAATATTGGATTATCATAAATATACTAATGAACCATACACATATATATCTTATCAAGAATTATTTAATTATAACACTCTATCAAAATTTTGTTATATATTTTCTACTAAAATCATCATTTCTTATTATAACAAGTTCATTTTGCAAGTATCTTCTTGCTTGATAGTTTTTTCCGTGTACATTGATCGTGGTTTCATTATATTCAAAACAGTTTATTGGATATAAATGTAATATATATTTATTATTAAGTATTTACTTAATCCCATTGAATATATATATATATATAAATTAATTAAAATGTTCATAGAGATGGTAGGTTATAGGTTTTCATGAATGACGATTTCAATTTTCAATAGAAGGAATGAAAGAAATTAAATTAGATTTATCATTTAAAAAACATTACTACAAAATTAATATCATATATTCTTATTAAATATTTAGTAATTTTAATCCATGTAAAAAGGAAATTAATAATGATTCACATCACATCATGGTTGTGTATGTCCTCACATGTGCACATGTGACAGAACCATTTTTTAGTGGATGTAATCTTAAGAATGTAAATATGATATTATAATTATAGAATCATAATGTTTTCATTAGTATCATATATAATCCTTATTCCCATCATAATAATATTACATGAAATAAGGTTATGTAAAATGAATTTTATGACTACATGTTGGTGGTAGTCCACACATACACTCAAGTTATAAATTCTCTTCACATTTGATGGAAAATAGGTTGAATAAAGGTGGTTTCATATTTAAAATAAAATTTTAGTATATATAATATACCTATGTTATTATTTTTTGATAATTAATTTATATTTAGAGGATTTATCAAAATAAATAAAAATTAGGTTATCTGTTATGGGGATTACCTCTTATTTGAATGAAATATTTATGATATCCTCATAAATACCATAGAGATACTTTTTGAGAGGACAAAAACACAATGAACTTGTATAACTATGTCTATGAAGTATTTTATCAGTGTTTTTGTGACAATATCGTTTCAAATGGTGTGAATAAATGAGTGGAGGTGTCACTTTTTAATAATTGAGGCAAATAAATGAGTAATAATTTTTCAATGCTTTAAAATATAATTAAGACATTTTCAAAGAAAAATGAACCTAAAATTAATCATATTAGAGGATGATATTTTTTATGATAAAAAAAACAAAAAATGGAGTTTAAGAAATAATTTCGGTCAATTAAACACATATCATTTTTGATGAACCCCTGATAAAAAATTTTATCCTTAACTATGGTTGTGACGTTTTCAATTTTAATGAGATATAATTTTACATATATGTAACAATTCACTCATTAATGCATAAGGGATGAAGTTTTCATCAATTTATCATCCACATTGACAAATTATAAAATTTTTGTTACTTTTTATCATTCAAAAAAATATTATTTTTTCAAAAATATCATTTATTTTATTTTAACACTATTCATTTAATATGACATTAAATGCATAAAAAATATGGAATTAAAATATATTCCTTAACAAAATCCTGAATTTTTCTTACACACACACAGATATATCTATATATATATTTAATTTTTATACCAAAATAATTATTTTAATTTTTATTTCATTAATTTTTTTATAAAATCATTTATTTTATTTTTCATTGGAAAAAAACTATATCGACATTACGTGAGGATTTTAGGTAATTATTATATATCTAAAATTTAAAAATAAATTATCATGAAAAAAAATAAATTAATATTTTAAATTATTATTTAAATCCTAATATATCATACTTTTATACATTTGTAAAATGTTTTAAGATATTAAAATCACGAGTGTGACACATTGTTTGTATTCATTTTATAAAGTAATATAAAGACCAATAATAGTGTAAGATAGAATAAACTATCCATAACATTGATAATTAAATGGTAATAGATTCGCTAAATTAATCCAATAGGATAAAGGAAAATTTTATAAAAATACTAAAGTCTTATCCCATTGTTTGGACATTATATTTCATGTGTTCCCTTACCGTGGTGATAAATATTCACGAAGGATATTATTCATCATAAATAAAATAAGTAAAAGGGGCCTATATAAAAAATATTATCCATATAATTTAAAAATGGAATCTATTTTGATAGATTGAATTTATTTTAGTGGTAGAAATTATTTTAATATTGGAGACATTAAACACACTGAATATTTTTCATCCATAAAAAAATGTTTTCTGAAATATAGATGTTTTTATACTGAAATTAAACACAAAATAAATTCCAATGATGTTAATAATATTATTAATAATATAAGGAAACTAATTTATTTCATAAAATAACTTTATAACAAAATTTATGTTGGTACTATTTGTAAACTAATATTAAATTTTCAATAAATATTTGTATTTTAACTATTCATTGAAAAATCATTTTTTATAAAAAAATACCAAATATTAACTACAATATAATTTTTAAATGATGATATATAAAATTAATCTCATTTTGGTATATAAAATATCAGAATGTGTTAGATATTAATTATATTATTTTATGAAAAATTTCAAAAAATCCCATTCTTATGAAAAAGTTAATTTCTGAACAACAAAATTACTTAATTGAAAATTTGATAAAATTTAACAATATATTTGACTTATATATAGAATTTATAAATATTATATAAGGTGTTTATTCATATTCATACCACCAATTTTAATAGAGAGGATAAAATTTCACATTTAAATTATTATGTTTTAATTGTATATTGTGATATGTTTAAACTCATTGTCATGTCTAAATGATTCTATTAATGAAATAAAAATTATTTAAAGAGAAATATTACATCAAATATCAAGGATTCATAACCTATTCCTTATATTGAATTTATTTTAGATCATTTATAAAGAAAAATATATCTTTTTATAGTTACAAGACACTTTTATAACATGGTAAAGATCAAATGAAATAGATGAATTTGAATTATTTACCAAGATTTAAGTGAATAATCCCCATTGAGTTTTCTAATAGTTTTATTTATTCATATTTCCTTTTGCCAAATGGCGATATTCCCTAATAATATTCATTATAAATATATTGTTTCTAGTAACCTTCTCTTAATCTTGACAGCCAAATATGATATTTCTCTATAGTGTTTCCATAAATAACATACAGAGTCTTCCAAATTTCATAAGTAGTAATAGAATAACTAGTTTTCTTATGAAAAATCAGATAAAAATGATCTATTTAGGATATTATAGTTTTGGTAATTATCCATTAACTAATTATTCTTTCTCAAGAGAGAATGTCTATAGATTTATTCCATAACCTCCATTATATTTTTTTCATGGAGAATAATTATTTTTTCAAACATCCATAAATTTCAGTTCAATAAAAAAAATTATTTTATTCATCATAATAAACATGTGAAAAATAAAAACACTAGTTATATGGATGGAAATTGAGTCTTTACCATTATCCTATGACACACCTTGTTGAAACTAGAGACACATTATAGGGGGAATTTGGTTGAATATTGAGTTAAATTTTCTATTACTCATTTTATCTTTAGTGAGGGATATATTTCATAATTTTACATGTATTGTCTTCCATCATTTATTCTTGAAATCTCAATCACAAAAAAAACTCGATTTTACAAGAATGTAATGCGTGCACATTGTAAATATATTTTTCCTTACTTCATAACAAAGGGATATGTCTATGGATAATACACTAAATTTGTTCCAATGTGATAGAATCAAATAATTCTCACTAGTTTTATGGTAATAATGTTTCAGTCATAGTAACTTAATTCCCACATAACTGCCTTTATTAGCTTTTGGTCTCAGTCGATCCTCAACTGAGGACAACAACCAATTATTCCCCTCCACACACCACATAATTGAATTATATTCCACATATTATAACCATGTAGGTATTTTAAATAAATACAGATAATGAATGTACATCTCAGTTTATCAAAAAACTCTTATTTCACCATAACACCTAATTTTATTCACTATTTATCTTGTCCTTTTTGCAATATTATTTTCCTATGATATTGAGATTAGATCATCAATTAGAGTTTTATTTATCTATCTTCCAATAAAATTTTATCAAAATTACTTATTCTCTATATGTGGATAATTTCTAACTATAAATGTTATTTTTACCTCTATCTAATATCACACCCAAATATAACTAATAATACTTAACCTTCATCCATATGGATCACTCACCAACCCCAAATTATCTATTTCACCACCAAAATACTTACTAAACATCTTCATGTGAAAATACCAATGTGAATATACCTAGAAATATAATAACTCCAAAACCATTTTTATGAAAAATCCCTTGGCCAAAATCAATTAGCAGATAACTCATAGTCTTTAACCTCATGTGTGTTACCCCTAGAATATACCCTCAGTCACATAATTCCACATGTGAGCTTGACTGTGAGACTCTAGTCACACCTACCTATCTTTTAAATATTTTCACAAGACCCTTATTTCTGAGACCCAGGAGCATATGTCTACTAATATTATTACTTATGAGTGAAATATTCTCGAGTAAAATATTATAACATGATACCCATTTGTTATCCACATTACATGCTACAAATATGTGACTGAAATTGTATATCCCATTGTACAACTCATATATTTTGTCTCATATTCTATATAACAAATCTTTGATTACGGATCAATTGTATTATGCATGATTAAACTAAAAAAAGTTTGAGAATGGTATATTATTTATATAGGTTTTATACTATTTTATTCTAAAAAATATGGCTTATTATTTAGTCTATCAGCCTATAAAATTTACAAGTATTTATTAAGCATACTATATTCGATCAGAGAGCCCGCATGACAAATCTGGGTCATGTGAATTCCTTCATGATCCTCCTCTATTCCCAAATACCTTAATTCATCATTCAAAGGAATTATCTATTACATTAATCATATATTCCACTACATGTTCAATTCACCTAGATTGCCTAATTTTTTTTACCCATAATAGATTACCTTTATTTTTTATTGTATGTGATGTACCTCAAGTATATCATATACCTCATTTGAAATTATTAAATCACAATCCACCACACCTTCAAATGTATCATGTTTAATTTATTTATTAATTTTCCCCCTTAATAACATAATCCAACATTAGACGACCCATAATGGTTTACGAGGACGCATTTATAGTACACACTAATGAGATCACATAACCATGTTATAGGTCTCCTTTATCTGTATCATCAGAACATAAATGTAATTTATATTTTTAGCATAAAATTCCTTTTTGATCAATACATGAAGATCAAATTTCCACATCAGTTGAATTTGTGTCAACCTAGATTTTATGGTACACTATATGGATGACTAAGATAGTGTTTTTTGATTTAGAAGGATTAAGATCTATTTTTGGTAGATTCTTTAGATCATAGGACACATTTACATTGTATAATTTTAGATTATGAATAATGACAAAATATGTTTTATGAAACAAAAATAATTAAACAAATAAAATCACCCTTTTGTTTTAAGTTCCTTTCATGATATAAGATCATCCATTGTACCATATAATAATTCATTAGAGTAAATTTAGTATGTTGGGACATAATTTTATACATATGTGTATTATAAGGATTTTAAACTATAAATACCAGATTTATATAATGAACCATTCGGCTTAGTAGTATTTATCATGATAAAATATATGATTTTTTATAAATCATTAAAAAAATCACCTCTTAAACCATAGGTCTTATTCTAGGAAATTTGGTTGTCTCCTCTTCTTTGTGTTCCTCCATTCATTGCTCAATCCACTTGGTAGTTTAATTACTTCTCCCCATTAATATGATTTTTTGCTTCTTCATTTTTAATTCTCATGGTAGCAGAGATGTTCTACATTATAGATTCATCAATACCATGTTAGCATTTTTTTTGGAAAATTCTGAATTTTTTGATTGATCTTAATCTAAGGGGAAATCCTTTTTTGGTTATAGTGTGACATTAGCAGGTTCATTAAGGTTTCATGTGACCTATACTTATCCTAGAATTATTTTTTTATATAATGTGATTTTTATTTATGATAATCAATTCATGTGACTCCCTTGTTGTATTTGTGTTACATCTTGTAATGGTGTATCCCATTCTGGGCATATATGGCCTAAGCTTGTGGTATATGGTTTTGACACTATCCCATGTTGCATGAATTATATTTATCCTATTTTATAATTTAAAATATAATTTAATTGTTATGATTGATTTGCGTGTGTAAATAAATTTCAATAAAATATCGATTTACACATTTATGTGTAAAATAAAATACTATTTTAAAAAAAATTGGTGAAAGAAAATGTTGTAATTTATTTATGAAATCTTGGACCCTATGAAATGATTTATAAAAAAATTTGAATACTTGTGTACTTTTGTGTGAGGTGTAGATTGGATAAATCATCCATTGTATTATAATTGGTCTCACTCATGGGGTGCTACATTACTCCATAGGGATGTTGTTCTAGGGACTTGGTTTGACATTGCTGGGGGTTCACTCATGGGGTATTTCTCTAATCCTTATGTCTATGACATAAGATGTTTATCAAAAAGTAGTCATTGATTGTTGTACGAGTATTACTATATCCTAGTATATTGTGGTCATTCACATATTTACCATTTTGATTAAATTTATACTATTCTTATTTTATTATGGAAACTATTCATTAGAACATTTTTCACCAGACATATAATGTAACAAAAGAGTAATTTAAATATTTAACATTATGTTGATATAAAAGTTTTTAATTCATATCTTGTGATTATTTCTTTTAAATGGACATATAATAATTAATTTTATATATAATTAATATGTAACTCATGGGTATGATCCTATCAAGACTACATATCTCACATCATTCACAACCCTTTAGTTTTGTATATACCTGGTTATGTATTTTGATATGGGGATATTAAAAGTGTTTGAGTGAGAATGTGGGGTTTATAGTAGCTTGGTGTGGGTTGATGGTGGTGATATTGTGGTACATTTCCTATATATAACATATAGTATTATTTACTATATTTTGTTTATCCTCTGTTTTTGGACTATTACCTTAGGATTTGGATTAGATTTATTGAGTTTTAATTATTATTCTATTTTATTTCAATGATGGAACTTATTTTTTTTGTTTTTTATTCCACTATTTTCTTATAATAAATATATATATGTTGTGTCGCATTTCCTACAATGGGTGAAATATTCCCCAAAAGTTATAGTTGATTACCTAGAGCTAGTCACCAACACAAGGAGCTATGGAACACCCATCGTGTAAATTGATGATCTGGTTGGGTTCTAGTTTATGAGAGTATCCCTTGTCGGTTTATTATAATTTTTTTATTTGTGGGAGGTTTGGATCGGTATTGGGGTGTTATTATATGGTAGATAGGATTTTCATAATGCAATTGGTATGCTGTAGTGAGTGACATGTCAGATGTTGTCGTGACAAGACTGAAGTTACCATGGGATGATGGGATGTGTTCTCGCCTATTGAGTGCATGAACATAAAATAAAAAATTTCACATATGGACATTTGGATTGAAAATATATTATAATTTTTTTCTTATTATTTCATCAATTTTTTTATGCAATGATATACCAATGATATTTCATCAATAGGTTCCACAGGTGGTTGCAATAGATTCTTCTCAAGTGAACCTGCCTTAGGTTCATAATTTTATAGTGGCTATCAAGCAACCAGTTTGTGTTGTTGATGACAATATACTGCATGTTTAAAACATAGTTGTCGATCTATAACTAGTAGCTTTAGGATAATGATAATAATCATGGTATTTCTTATATGATAACCCACCTTCCATTGAAGGTATGAATGAACCTCAAGTGTTGCACGAATCGATAGAAAATATTGATCAAGTCCTCATATTATTAGGTACACTTGATGATATCAAGGATAAGTGAATGGAATTCAAGATTGAGGGTCCAAGTAAGTGATGGTGAGATTTCATGGTACTATCATAGAATCCCATGGTTTTGGATTTTAAGGGATTCATGATTTTATTATTCAATAAAAATTTTCCAGATTCATTGATGTTCGAAAATTCATTTGTGTTCCTACAATTTAAGAATAAAGAGTTCTTGATGTATGAGAAAAAAACTTTTTTGGGGATATAATTCATTTAACTTTATAGGTGGTAAATTGTTATTTGTTGAATGATCAAAAATAATAGTAGGTTATGTGATCAAATATTATATTATTGGTATTTATAATTAATAACTATACATATATTAAGATAAATGATAGGGAAATCATGAATGTGGTGGATATAACATAAAATATTTGATTTTTACCCATTTTCTCCTATATAGGGGTAGTGTGTGTAGAACACATGGATTGAATACGTAATGTAATAAAAATTACAAGAGTTATGGTGGATGTTCCTAGTAATAGTCATCAAATACACTATCAGTTTCCTTCAGTACTATAACACTCGCTTTTTTCAAATTCGGAATGGTAGGGAAAACCCAATGATCCAATCCATCCATATAAAATATGTGATATTAATATGGATGCTATGATAATCTGTTATCTTTACTTTAATCTATGTCTACACATCATTATTTATATAGATTATTGAATGAAAATGATACTGGAGAATAGTTAGATTCTTAAATTTCTTTAGTGATACAAAAATATCCTCATGAGTAAGCACCAGAACACAAAAGATGAGTTTTTGGTAGTGGTTGACGTGTATCCAACAATAATGAGTGGTTAATGTTTTTTCAATCCTTTAAATATAATTATTAATTTTTATATTGGATCCTCCCACCAAATTATATCTTCAAAAAATGTATTAAAAATGTAAATGGATCTCAGGAAATTTGTCGTGGAGTAAGAAACACTTATAATAAATTAGAATTCGTAGCGGTTTTATTGTGTGTCATGTTATCCTTTTATAATGGATGCATTGTTTTGTAATGATTTTATTATTCTCAATATGGACCTATTTTAAATATCCATAATAATGGATTGTTTTATCTCTAATCGTACACTAGTTTATTTTTTTCATGTTTGTTTCACATTATGTACTGATGATGGGAGCTCTTAGGTTTTTCATGGATCATAGGATCTAGGTTTAGGTCATTCATAAAATTCCAACATAGATATCATGAATTTATCTTCTCCACTTATAATTAAACATATGTGTGTAGGATCGAAATGGTGATGTATATGCTCAATTTACAAGAGGGGGGTGAATTGTACATTTTAAAAATTCCTTTGGAACCTTTAAAGTTAGTTAAGAATAAATATGTTTTCCTTAAAAAAGGAAAGGGCTAAGTTTAACAACGTTAAACTTATGCGAATTCAAAACACCTCTAATACCAAACAATACTTGGAAAGATATTCCAAATGAAGGTTCCAGAAATATGGTTCTGGAAATAGAACCTTAACAAAAGATTAAAATATGAGATTCTACATTAAAGCGTATAGAATCTGAATGAAATAGAGTACAAATAAGGAAGTATAAGAAAGTTATACTTTCCTTATAAATCGATATGCAGCAGAATACAAACAAGTTGTAGAACTACAAGTAACAAGATATAAGTCTTTTAACCCCAAGAGAAGGGTATCCAACAACTTTGGATAAAGGTACCTTGATTTATACTTTCAAGCAAGTCTTCCTTACCCACACCAAGGTAAGCCCTCAATACGAAGATCAGAGTCTCTGTCTTGCTATCCCCGCAAGCCCACAACTTCAAGGTAGCTGGCAACCTCTGTCTTCCTCAGCAAGGAATCCCTCGAACTTCAAGGTAGTCGGCACCTCTGTCTTCCTATCCCCGGAAGCCCTCGAATGTAATCACCAACATTCAGAGTCGCAGGAAGCTTTGAGAGTTAATAAGAGCCTCTCTCTCTAGAAATCACTTCAACAGCATGTATGCACAATAACCAAATTGTTCATCCATCAGTTGTGAGCTCTTTCAAATGGGCTCCTATTTATGGGTAAGGTCTGCCTCCTTTCCAACGGTCATATTTTTTTTAAAAATAGGAGGGACCTGTACACGTGTCACTTAGACAATGGTTAGTTTATAACAAAATAGACGACATCGTTTTATAAAAAAACAAGTGTAACAGAATGTACGACACCGTTTAAAATCTTAACTAAAAAGTTCGGAATGAACACTTCAGAGTGAATGTTTGGAGTGTAAATAAATACAGAGTGTACAAAAATAATATGATCAGATTCTGTTTCATAGGTTAATTCGGAATGAGAATTTAGAATGATAATTCGTCATTAGAATTCGTAATGAGAATTCTTCATCAGAATTCGTAATGAGAATTCCTCATCAGAATTCGGAATGAGAATTCGTCATCCGAATTCAGAATGAGAATTCTTCATTAGAATTCGTAATGAGAATTCGTTGTCGAACATCATAAGGATTTATATCCTAAGTCTGAAGTAGAACTTAACTAGAGTTCGTATCCGGAATTCAGAATGAAACTTCCTTACAATTCTTATCCAGAATTCGGATCCTAAAACAGAATGCTTCATATCAAAGTTTCAACAATTCCGAGAAAATAGAAATGAATCCGAATCTCATACTTAAGAAAGAAAATATGATAAGGATAATTTTTCTTATAAAAGCGATTTTCCTTATAAAAGCGATTTTTCCTATAAAAGCAATTTTCCTTATAAAATCAATTTTCCTTATAAAAGAAATTTTCATTATAAAAGCAAATTTCCTTATAAAAGCTATTTTCCTTATAAAAGAAATTTTCCTTATAAAATCAATTTTCCTTAAAAATAAGGTGTTTTTGATTTTCAAAATAAGAGGAAGGAAAAAGTCATAAGGAAAACCTTATTGACTCTACAATCTCCCCCTTTTTGGAAAGCACAAACATCCTTACGAAAAAGAAATTCTAAGAAGAAAAAAACTTATCTCCCTTGTTTTAAGGATATAGATGAATACGACTAACTCCCCCTTTGGCTTTGAAAATCTAAGGATCTTATTCTAGATTACTGGATTGATATTTCATTTATGAATAAGAGAGTCTTCTTTAATGAAAAACTTCCCCTTAGATAAACTCCTATTAGATTTCTTTTTCCTTATGGATCTTTTCTTTCTCCCCCTTAGATAAACTCTTATTAGAGTTATTCTTTTTCTTAAGGATATTTTCCTTCTCCCCCTTTGTGATTTTCAAAAAGAATTTGAGGGAATGGAAAAAATAATAAAGTACCTGAAAAATTAGTAATAACAACAATAGAAACGAGAAGCACAATTTTCATTAGATTTGAAATGTCGGCAACAAAGAAAATTATTTACAACAAAAAGATTGGATCTAGTTATTTAGGATATTTTTCCTTCGACATGAGCCCCTTAAGAATAGTCTTGATCTTCTTCAGGTCTTGATGATCTTCTTCAGCTTGCTTCTCTAAGACCACTATTCTTGCAGATTGAGCTGCAATCTTTTCTTCCTGGGCTTTCAGTTTTTCTTCTTGAGCTTTAATTTTTTCTTCCTGAGCATTCATCTTCTGTTCAAACTCAATCCGATGATCTCTTTCAAATTTCCAGTTCTGAGAAACGGAATTCAGCTTCCCATTCAGATCTCTGACTTCTTGAATCTGGAAGTTCTTTTCATCTGTCAGCTTCTCTTCAAAGGATGAAGTTAACTCATTTATCCTCCTGTCCTCAGTCTCAAAGGCATCTTTAACAATGTCTTGAAACTCATCGAAGAGCCTCATCTCTTCCACAGTCTTCCTCGACCAGCTTGTCATTCTCTTGCAAGATCTTTTATGTGCTTCATAACCAACAATAAAAGATTTGAACTCAGCTAAAAACTCGACACAATTATCTATAACCAAGGATACGGAATCTAATTTCTGATTCAGAGCATGTTGGAGCATTTGGCATCTTGATTATATAGTCGAGATGGTTGGAATGGAACAAACTAACTTCCTAAAAGATTGAACAACAAATTCATGTCCCAACGAGGATGACTCCGAATCTGAAACTTTACTTGGAGAATTTTCTTCCTCAATAATCTCCAACTTCTTTTTAGATGAATCACCACATTCTCTTTTCTTGCTTGCCACTGATTTCAGAGTCTCAACAAGGTGTTTCTTTCCCTTGACTTTTTTTAGAATAGAATCCTAATCAGGAGTTTTATGCTCGCTATTAGATACTTGAATAACATCATCAACAACTTTTTGGACAACATCTTCCTCAATCTTTTCCTTCTCTGGAGTTACTAACTTATAGGATTCAGCCTCTGTAGTTCGGAGTGATAGATGTTCCGAAGGTGACCCTTTATAATCATCTACTTGTTTCAAAAGATCTTCTTCCATACTTAAAATAACTTTGCACACAAACTTTATAGTAGAAAAAGTTCGTAAAAACAAAGTTCGGAATAGAAAAGTTTGGAACGAGAAAATGAGCAAGAAAAACTTATTCGTAAGTATAAGTATTTCAGAGACCTCCTCTGATACCAATTGTAGGATCGAAATGGTGATGTAGATGCTCAATTTACAAGAGGGGGGTGAATTGTACACTTTAAAAATTCCTTTGGAACCTTTAAAGTTAGTTAAGAATAACTATGTTTTCCTTAATAAAAGGAAAGGGCTATGTTTAACAATGTTAAACTTAAGCGAATTCACAACACCTCTAATACCAAACAAAACATGGAAAGAGATTCCAAATGAAGGTTCCCGAAATATGGTTTCGGAAATAGAACCTTAACAAAAGATTACAACATGAGATTCTACCTTAGAGCGTATAGAATCTGAATGAAATAGAGTACAAATAAAGAAGTATAAGAATGTTATAATTTCCTTATAATACTATATGCAGCGGAATATAAACAAGTAGTAGAACTACAAGTAACAAGATATAAGTATTTTAACCCAAAGAGAAGGGTATCCAACAACCTTGGATAAAGGTACATTGATTTATACTTTCAAGCAAGTCTATCTTACCCACACCAGGGTAAGCCCTCGATACGAAGATCGGAGTCTCTGTCTTGCTATCCCCGTAAGCCCTCAACATCAAGGTAGTTGGCAACCTCTGTCTTCCTCAGTAAGGAAGCCCTCGAACTTCAAGGTATTCGGCACCTCTGTCTTCATATCCCTGGAAGCCCTCAAATGTAATCACCAAAATTTGGAGTTGCACGAAGCTTTGAGAGTTAATAAGAGCCTCTCTATCTATAAATCACATCAACAGCATGTATGCACAATAACCAAATTGTTCATCCATCAGTTGTTAGCTCTTTCAAATGAGCTCCTATTTATAGGTAAGGTCCGCCTCTTTTCCAATGGTCATATTTTCCTTAAAAATCGGAGGGACCTGTACACGTGTCACTTAGACAACGGTTAGTTTATAACAAAATAGTCGACATTGTTTTATAACAAAACAAGGGTAACAGAATGTACGACACTGTTTAAAATCTTAACTAAAAAGTTCAGAATGAAAACTTCGGAGTGAAAGTTCGGAGTGTAAATAAATACAGAGTGTACAAAAAAAAGATGATCAGATTCTGTTTCATAGGTGAATTCGGAATGAGAATTCGTCATTATAATTCATAAAGAGAATTCTTCATCAGAATTCATAATGAGAATTCCTCATCAGAATTTGAAATGAGAATTCGTCATCCAAATTCGGAATGAGAATTCTTCATTATAATTCGTAATGATAATTCATTGTCGAACTTCATAAGGATTCATATCCTGAGTCTGGAGTAGAAATTAACCATAGTTCGTATCCAGAATTCAGAATGAAACTTCCTTACAGTTCTTATCCAGAATTCGGATCCTAAAATAGAATGCTTCATATCAAAGTTTCAACGATTCCGAGAAAATAGAAATGAATCTGAATCTCATACTTAATAAAGAAAATATGATAAGGATAATTTTTATTATAAAAGAGATTTTCCTTATAAAAGCGATTTTTCCTATAAAAGAAATTTTCCTATAAAATCAATTTTCCTTATAAAAGAAATTTTCCTTATAGAAGCAGTTTTACTTATAAAATAAATTTTCCTTATAAAAGAAATTTTCCTTATAAAAGCAATTTTCCTTAAAGATAAGGTGTTTGTGATTTTCAAAATAAGAGGAATGGAAAAGTCATAAGGAAAACCTTATTGACTCAACAATGTGTTTTCCTATTTTTTTTATCTTCTTGTAGTTTGTCGTGATATTAATAGAAATTTCCTAAATGAATTATCTAGTATTACTATAGAAAGGTTGTTATAGTTTATGATTAATATACTTAGTGAATGCATAAAATATCAATGCACTCATATTGTACAGAACCAGTAGAGCTTAAAGATATCATGAATCAGTTTTATAATTTTATAAAGAAAGTTTTCCTTTTCCCTAGTATTTCCCTAGGGAAATCCCTTATTCTCTTTTCCATGAAGTATAATGGTTCACATCAATTTTGAGTATAAAATCATAATTAAAACATATAAATAGGTATAAATGAAATTAATTTAACCCTCATGGATTATTTTATCGTGAAGTTAAATATGGAATTATGGTTTTCAAATATCTATCAATGGATGTGTTATCATTAGCTCAGTGTTCGTCAGTCTGATATACCAACTACATATTTCAAGAGATGGATGTTCATTTATAATATCGTGTGATGTGTTTGGTTAAAAATAAATTTCCTATAGTTTCTTGGAGGTTATGAATAAAATATTTCATGAGTATTGTGAAACATTTTTTTTAGTGTTCATGGATAGTTTGTGGGTTTATTTATTGTTTGATTGAGAGCATGAGCATCGAATGAATATAGTTTGGTAAAATATCATGAGTCACCATACCTATGGAAATATATTGATATGTAGTTTTTTGGAACCATGAAATGATGTTGTATCTATGTTTTATTTTTGAACATTAATTCTTATTCGACCATGATAAGGTGAAGGATTTATTTTCTTGGGAGGATCCATGAAGTCATTTTGAGACTCAGAAATTCCTTGGTGTTGGTTGTTACTATCAATTGATCGTTAAGGATTTCAAGAAGTATTCATCACTTCTGATCTCTCTTATGGGAAATGGGGTTAAATTAATATGGGGTCAAAAATTCTTTACATGTTTTGTTGACGTGAAGTATATTCTAATATCAGCACCTACCATGATCACACTTTATCCTAATTTAGGTAATGTGGTGTACTGTGATGCTACTAGTGCTAGTTTGGGATGAATGCATATGTAGAATTATCATGAGATGGATTATGGTTCTAGAAATAGTTGACCACATGGGAAATACGCCAATCATATATAAGATCTAAAAACCTCAATCCCTTTCTTATTCACCTAAAAAGCCACTTTTTGTTCAAGTTGGATCATATAAATCCATAAACATCCAAGAATACAACAAAAAAATCATGATTCAACATTCATTTTCACATTTCAAAATTCAAAATTCAAAATGAAAAAAATCATCACTAACTCAAGCCATATCTCTTAGACCTATCATTACACCAAATCCTTTGAGCGGATCCCCACAAACTGTCAAAACCACAATGTTGAATCGGTGGTTATACATGAACTTATGTGTTGAAAACATTTTATTTTTGGGGAGATATTTTTTTCCTTTTGTAATAATAAGGGAATATTCTATATATTTTATTAGATGTACATGAATCTCAAAATGACTCAATGAGTGAAATACATTCATATGTTTGATTTCAACATTTCTAACACCATATCGAAGGGGGTGTCATCATAGATTCTCTCAATACTAATGTACAATCACAGACTATCATGGAATCAAAGGAAGCATGGAACCTGATGGGACTCTTCACTCAGTCTCATTTAAAAACATTTGAGGATGGTTTAGTTAGGTTTTTGACTACTGTTAAGAAATCATCATAACTAATTTAGTCTATTCATTATAGTGAGTATCTAGATGATGATTATTAATAATTTAGTGAAACCCTTTCATATTAGTGAGGCCAATTTTGGAAGGAATGTCCAATATAATTGTACTCCCTAATTTTAGAATTGGTTGGTTATCCGATATTATGTGAGAAAATAATATATTATAAATGTAATTGTTCTTCATGGATCACTCATCTGGGAACTATGAAGATGTCTTATAATATGGGATAATGATTATATTTTATGGGTATGAAGTGGGATATTGTAGATTATGTGTCCCACTATTAGACCAACCAAAACCTAAAGGAAAATCAAATGAAACCTTGGTGTTTAATCCAGCCTCTTCTATTACCATCTTGGAAATGGGATGGTATGTCCATAGATTTCAGTTTTCAATTACTATAGAATCTAAAAAGGGAATAATTATACATAGGTGGTGATTGATCATTTAATGTAATCAACCCATTACATAATGATCAGGTTAACCACTATTTTTGATGATATGGGTAAGATATATGTGATAATGATTATGAGGTCATAAGGGGTTCCATAATATGTTGTTTTAGATAGGGATCATATGTTTTCATCCCAATTTTCTAAGAGACTATAATATATAATGGGGACTCAGCTATGGTTGAGTATAAGTTTCATCTACAATATGATAATAAAAACTATAATTTTATTTTGATCATATATATAAATATTTATTCCTATATCATGGATTGTAAGGGTTTTTTGTATAGAAACCTATGGGCTATTGAGTTTCCTCATAATAATAGTTATCAAACATCGATCATGATGGACCCCTTAGAGGATCTTTATTGTTTTCCATAATTATCACCTCTTTATTTTAAAGAGGTCAGTGATGTGTATTTTATGGTATTAGGTGTTGTTCAGGAGATATCAGTGAGGAATTAGGATATATTTCACCATATTGTTATTGTTAAATTTTAGGATAAATTTTATTTGGGTAATTACAATCATCCTTTGTATTTTCCAATTGGTGAAAATTTTTTATTGAAAGTTTTTCCTCAATTAAGTCAGTATTAGCCTGGGAAATTGGGAATGTTTTCTAGGAGTTATTATAGAATGGTTGAGGTCATTAATACTCTATGTAAGGTTTTATATCAATTATAATTACTATATTATGTTACTAGTTTACATGATGTTATTAACATATCTCATCTTAGTAAGTTCCATTATCATCCCACTCATGTCTGAGTCTAGAAGATATTGAGTTAAATTGTTGATGTTTCTATTTTATAGAATCCACTGGAAATCATTGATTCTATAGTAAATGTAGTGTGTGAGAATTTTTTCCCACTGTTGAGAGTTTTATGGTGATATGAATTATATTCTAATAAGACATCATACCATGAATCATTTATAAGAGAGAAGATACCCCAACTCTCTGCAACGAAAACTTCTTCCACATTAATTTTTTTAGATGGAATGTCTTATGGTGGGAATATTGAAATGTCATGGAATTTAATTTACAATAAATAAATTCTTTATTTTTTTCATGTTTGGAGTGATTATGATCAATTTTTGAGTGTTTTTTACAAAACCCAATACACTATAACATCATAGTATTGGATTTCAATTTTTTTTCCTTGGTGGGTACCATCTGTTGGATGGTTTCAACACATAAATCATGCATTTCATCAAATACCTCTCACACCAGAAGTTACATTTATTCCTTAAGATCATCTTTTACATCATAAAACTATTGATCAAGGTAAATTTAATTGGTGCAAAATATTTTTTTGAATATTAGTGTTATACGGAATTTACGCATTAAATATCTAGTTAAATTGAAAAAACAAGATTCCCTGTAGGCTTTAACATGATATAGACCTGATATTATACTTATTTTTTGTGAAACCTTTGTCTCTTAAACCCTATGTATTCTTCTAGGAAATTAGGGTGTTTAATATCCTATCATATTTCTCTCATCAATGTTTCATCTCTATGGTGTCCTTGACACTTCTCCCATGTAAGAGTCCATTATGGTTATTTGTTTCCATTTTTAAAAACTATGGAGAGGAACTAAATTTTCTATTCATCAACCCTATGGTGATTATTTTCCTCAGGATCAATTAGGTAATCTTATTTCTACGTTGATCCATTATTGGCTATGGTGTGGCAGTTGCATGTTCAATGAGGTTTTTTGTTACTTAAAATATCTTCTTGAACTTGTTTGTTAGGGAATTTAATTATAATATGTGTATATCTATACAGGAGAATCTATTTTTTTCTTCACATTCCATCCTATGTTGATGGATCCCTTTTCATGTGTGTGCATCATAATTATTTTGTAGGTGGTTTTATCTATATTCTATATTTGATGAATATTATTTTTTTAAATTGAAACATAAACTAATGTTCGTTAATGATTTTTGTTTATAAATTTATTTTAATAAAATATATTTTTCTCTTGATTTTGTGGAAATTAAAATGATTTTTTAAGAGTATGTTTTGATGGAATAATGGTTTATAAATGTTTTTGTGAAATGTGTAAGCCTTTGAAATGATATATGAAATAAATCACTAATGAAGCCTTGGGTATATTTGTAGGATTCAAATATTGGGATCATTATCAACATTATTCTTAGTGGGTTCACTGATGGTGTGTTCTTATGAACTATAGTCCCACTGATCAAGAGTCATTATTTTTAATTATTGCGGCTTTCAATCTTGGGGTGTCCCTACACTCCTTAGTTCTTTGTTCTTATGAATTGAGTGAGTACTTATCAAGGATTATGTTCTTAGTAGTCCTATTTCCATATCGATTTTGATCCTTGTATTAAATTCTATTTTATTATAATATTTAAATTTGATTATGGAAAATATTCCTTTATTGTTTTTTTACCAAACTTGTTTTCTAAATGTAAATATAAATAAATATTCACCCTTATTTTGATAAAAAAAATTATTTCTTATCACCCAATGTTTTATTTTAAATGTGTATACTTGTATTATATGTATATGTAATTGATATGAAACACATGGGTGGTATCCTACTAATCTTGTTTACTCACACCATATCGACCCCTTTGATGTTGTGTACACCTAGTTATGTTTTTTTATACATTCAATGGAAAGGAACAACACTAAGATAGTGAGGTTTCTATCAACTATGCATGGGTTGTAGGTGGTGAGATGGTGGGATAGTGAACTCATATTAGATGGATTCTATTGTATTTTATTCTGGTTTTCTGTTATTTTCAAACTTATACCTTGTAATTTTGGTTATCTTCTAGGAGATGTATCCAATCTATTTTTTCTGTTCAGTTATGGCATATAATTATCCTATTTTTTTCTATTTTGTCCTTCATCAATGTATATATATTTATTTCAAATTATTCATGGTTGAAAATGGATTCCATATATTTTTTAATTATTCCCATGGGTAATTCAGTAGCCCATATGGAATTATAATGTTCTTTGGGTATTTGGTAATTGAGTTATGTTCTAGTTTTTAAGTGTTTCACAGGACGGTTAATAATATAATCCTTCATACATATATGATTCACCTAAATTACGTTTGGTGAGCCTTTTGGATATACATTATTGCATTACCAAGTATAGAATACATGAAAATTTATTCATTCCTCATATTGTGATCTCCAATAATTGTGAAAACACTAAGGAACAATTCTATTTTTAATTTTCATATTTTGTGCCTCAAATTTAATTATTTCTACTACATCATACCAATGATTTACCAAATTAAAAAAATCATTATATGTGAATCCATATCCTAATATAATATCACAACCACCAGACATCAATCTGTTTCATGGTCTTCAGTAAACATATCTATCTCAATTCATAATACCATGGAAATATTCATTTAAAATTATTTATGTCCAAAACTAATTGTTGAAATTTTATAAAAATTAGTTCCTATGTTATAAAATTCCAGCTATTAAACATTTATTTTTTTATTTACATCCATAATAATTTCCTTGATGTGTATCAAAGATTCACATTCCATTTATATATGGAATGTCTATATAGACTACACAACTTCCAAAAATGACTTCATTGTATACTAATACTACAACTGTGCACTGTGATACACTGATTGAGAAAAAATCCAAAAAAAAACCTAGGTTTGTGTGTAAAAAAACATTTGGGGGTGATACATTCCAATATACCTCTCAATAATGTTGGGATCAGGTATGGTATATATGAGTACATAGTGATGTTGTATGGTCTAAATAATAAAATGGAGATGTTTACGGCTCTGATGAAAAATGTATTCCTTCCATAATGGGATGTTATTCTGGTAATACTTATTTAATATAACCTTGTGTATTTCTTATCGATGTAGGATCATGAAAAACATTGAGATTTTGTATTGATTACAAAAATAGAGGATCAACTATATTAAAATCTCTCAAAATTCTATAGTTGGATTAACTAGATTCACTTTGAAAGGAAAATTTATTAGGGTTTGTTCTATGATTATTCCTTTACATGTATGACGTAGTGGATGTTATGTAAAAAGTATTATTGTGACTTTTATGTCTCTTGTTTTGGAAATCACAAATCACATTATTCATTTCTCAAATAAAGGACTTACTTTGAAAATGCTTTCTCTATCTAATGTAAAGACTTTTTCTACCATAATGCTATGTCTATAGGGTTGACACTATCTATCAAAATGACTATGTATATCATATTGACTCTATCTAGCGTAATCACTCTATCTATCATACCGACTCAGTCCATTGTACACACATTATGCATTATTGCTACTTTTAATCATAATAGTGTTTTTACACTAAGAAATATTTATCGTACTCCTTTTTTACTTTTATAACATACTTGTTTTCATAATTTTATCAAAACATGTGTATTATATCAATCATACTGATGTTAAAATTTTCATATATCTTTTGTTTTAATCAAAAATATGTCGTGGAGATAGTTATAAGCTAATAAAAAATGATTTAATATTTTCTATTTCAATATTACCATTACAATGCCAAGTGTCAATGTCCCTCGGAGTTTTCCTGAGAAATATTAATGTTGGAGAAAACATGAAAGGTGGAACCTAAGGCTTAAAAATAGAAGTTCATTTGATGTAGGGAAAAAAACTGGAACAACATCAACTACTTCTCAGTTCTATATAGAAACTTTATGACTTCTCTCTACTTAATGCCAAATCCTTGAAATTGACAAATATGACTAGATTGTTCTTAGATTTTGTATTTCAATAAGTTCTTTGTTTTGATTTGTGCATCTCATTAGGTGATTATGATTGAGGGCTATCAGGGATAGGCAGACGATCCAACCGCTCATCATATCTAGGGAATTCAAGTGTTTAAAAGATAGAGGTATCGATTACCTTCCTAATTGAGGGATTCTGGGGATTGGTAGAAAGTCGTGTTGATCATCGTATGGAGGGATTAACAAGGTGGTTCTAAGGCAGAGACTTATTCTATGTGAAAGGATACCCAACTCTTTGTGATCAAATAATTGTAATAATTTTACCTTTCCACTTCTATCTGTATTAGTAAGGGAACCATATGGTTTCTTCTTTATTTTCTTATTCAATTCAATTTTAATTGTTTCAATTACGATTCATATTGTATTAGGATATCCTATACTCTACTTGGTAGAATCCTTATCAATTGAATTACTTTGATAATTGTATTTTATTCAAATACAGTTGTTTCACATAAGTTGTAGTATTACATCATAATATTACCATCGGATCCAATACCAATATGGTTTCTGTATTAATTGTGAATTGTATTGGTTTAATACATCTTAAACAAACTCCCTAAGTGTTAACATACATAGTTTTTTACCTATAATTCATCCCCTCTTGTATTGTTCCATAAAATATACATAAACATCTATATTATAATCCAAAAACTAGTATCAGAGTAGATTTCAACTATTTTGTATTACTTTCTTTATTTCATTCAACAATACATTTGTAATTATTTCACAGGCCTTTTTTATAACTGCTTAATACAAAAACGTGTGGGGTGGAAATATATTGTTTTATAAGATGGTAAGAATGAATACCAATCAATTGAAAATATAAATCCAAAAATACCACCTATTTTTGATGGAAATGATTATGAGTATGGGAGAGATTTAATGAATTTTTTTTATTAAAACTAGAGTAGAAAACATTATCTTGCATAGATGAGGATACAAAATCCCAAACAAGGAAATCAATACCTTCACCAATAAAGATAAACAAAATATCAATTAATCTACAGGGTACTGACCTCGTTTTCGTGACACGTCAAATAGATTATATGTTTAAGGTTGATTTATAGTCTAGGGAGACCCTAGGTCGTCTCTCAAAGAGCGTTAGTAGGTTTAGAGTGTGTATTTTTAATAAAAATGACTATGAGAGGGGGTGGTTTTGAAAACAGTTTAAAAAAATGACTTAGTTGAAATAGCTTAAAAGATGAGTGACCAAGTGGATTTTGAGAAATATGAGATAAAAGGGTCGATGTGATTTCACTACACACATATCAAGTTCATTGTTCATAGAGATTCATCTTAGGTTTAGAGTAATTCTTTGGTTGGAATTAATTGGACTTCCGATTAATTCCTAAGATTTTATTTCAATGCTTTAAGGACCAATCATTGACGTAAGAATCATATTGTCAAGGTCTAGTACTTATTCATGGAATAAGAGCGTCCAAAGAATATTGAAATCTCAATAATTTGGGAATGAAAAGGATTCTTGTGATGTCCAATCGGAACAAAACAAGTCACGCACTCAAAACCTCACACCGGTCGGTTAGAAATTAAGAGCTTAACACTCACATGTATCAAATCATGCATTCAAATATGAAATAAAATAAGATAAATGGAATGAAATTTTTAAACACCAAAATTACTCCAAACCAATAGCTAGTTTATGCATTGGAACTCCCTTGACATGTGTGTAGCTCCCTCACAATGAACACCCAACTTTTAGCTCGACATCAGGAGGAGGAGGAAGATCGGGTGGAACTCCTTCTTCATACTTGATTCCCCTATGAGGATAGGGGCCTCTAGAACCTCCAAGGTGATTAGGAGACTCCTCTAGGACTCCAAATTGGCAGCACTTCACTCCTTGTCCGAACTTACAAATGAGGAGCCCAAGGTGCCCTTTTATAGAAAATGTGGGAGGCAGTTTTGGGCAGAAAGATTTCATCAATCCACTTGCACGACATGTTTCGGCCTTCAGATAGTATTAGCTCGCTTTGAAAAAAATAAAAAATTTGTTTCCCTACCTCTTTACTGTCGCCACCGAATGTTTGTCACCGTTTGGACAACCACTACTCGAGATATTGATAAAATACAGAACACCGCATTTGACTTGGTCCGAATTCGGTGGCTTGGACAGATCAGTTCGGATGGGCCCCAGACAAGCCGAATCAGGATTAGGTTCCTTAATATGAAATTTATCCTATTAAATTTTGGACAGGCCCGAAAAAGTTTAGCCCATTTCTATGCACGGATATCGTATACTATTCAAAGCAGTGGACAAATGTCCATGGACATATGCAATTTTGGCCCATTTTTCATTCACTTCATCAAGGGCCCTCCAAATCACCTCCACCTACATTGAAACAATAAAAAAAGTAATATTTCCCATTCTAACAGTTATAAACAAAAAATTATTTAATCAAACATGAAGCACAATTTGATAATATTTTTATAATTTTTAATACAAAATATGTTTAGCACAGCGGTGTAAGGGTGAAAATGAAACAGTGAATCGTGGTACCATCACACCCCCACACCTAAAAATTTGCACTCCTGGGAAAATTCACATTTCTAAAAATTATGCATATATATACTCTCAACATTATGAAGATTTAACATTCTTGAGAAATTAATTTCTGATAGAATTGTGATCAATTCACAAATCACACCGAGGAGTTATTCTCAGTGATCGTGGAAAAAGTCGTCTAAAAAATTGTATCCAAATGAAATTCGAAGAGACTAATGATACCAATCAAAGAAAATAATTCAAAATTTAATCATGTCACCAATTCTACACGTGTGTATGTGACAACCATTTCATTATATGCTTTCCACTTTCTATTAAATAAATATAAGTTATTTTAAAATTAGTCTACTGACTTGATTCTTTCCACTGAACCTTCCCTACATCCTTTGCAAGCAAATTCCAAGACCCACTCAATTAAGCATTCCCAGAAGTCAAACCTAAAGCTCCAGACCTATATATCCCCATATGTTGTACATTTCATCACTCCCCTCAAATTTTTTTTTCAAAAGTTGCACTTGGAACAAATATCACACTCTTATCTCAACCCATGTTTGATTTCCTCATGACACTAATTGTAATAGTTATAACAACATCAAAAGTCGAGAAAGGGTGGTTTTTGACCTGCCCAAAATACAACCCCATTTTTTTGTTTTTTTAGGGCGTACAACAGTCGGATAACATGTATACACACGTAGGTCAATCTGGTACAACAATGAAATAGATCGGATAAGGAACGAGCGTATGTAAAGATCATTTGGAAAGTAGAGAAAAATTAACCTAACTTATATTTACCTTCAATAAAGTAAGAAATATTCACACTTCATGGTTGTGTGCAAAAATTTTGGGAGAGATTAAATGACACAATTTCCCCTTAAACTATTCACAAAAAAGGGTACCTCTCTTCTCAATGGCTTCAAAATGATACAACCATTCATATCATCGACCAACAACCAATTTTTAAGATAAATTCACACCACAATGTTGAATTCATGCTGAAAATCACATTTCATCAGATTTTTTTTGAATGTTAAAACAACTTGAAAATGGGAAATTCCTCATGTATTTTCAATAAAATCAATGATAAAATGGGAATCATTTTCCATGATAAATTAGGCATCGAAATTATCATTTTATCACATAAGTGAGTGGGGGAAAGAGGGGGGAAAGTGACAATACCATGCAGCAAGTGAAAAAGAGAAAAAAAAGAAGGAAAGATGATAAAAATTCCTAAATAACCCAAGAATGTACCCATCCCCCACACCTAGAGAATGCAGTGTCCTCACTGTAATAAAAGAGACTATGGGAAGGAAGGATAAAACCTGGTGAGTGTTATTCATAGACCGCTTCTTGAACATGGAGTTCCTCCATTGGGGACTCCGGAATGGCTTCATGGAAGTGCTTTAGCCGCTGCCCATTGACAGTGAAGGTTTGCTTGGTGTCTTCATTTTGAACCTAGACCACACCAAATGGATAGACATTAGTAACAATTTATGGTCCAAACCAGTGGGAACGAAGCATACCAAGATGCAACTTCAGCCTTGCATTATAAAGGAGGACCTTCTTCCCAATATGGAACTGACGATGAAGGATAAGGTGGCCATGGGCATCCTTGGTTATCTCCTTATAAATCCTAGAGTTTTCATATGCATCTCTTCTCATTTCCTCTAGCTCCTGAATCTACAACTTCCTTTGAGCACCTGCACCAGAATGATTATAATTTCATTGTTTGATGGCCTAGTAGGCCCAGTGCTCTACCTCAACAGGGAGGTGACAACTCTTCCCAAAAACTAGCTAATATGGTGATATGCCAATTATAGTTTTGAATGCAGTACGGTAAGCCCATAATGAATCATCAAGTCTAAGACTCCAGTCTTTTCTTTTTGGCTGAACCGTTTTCAAAAGAATCTGTTTTACCTCTCTATTTGACACTTCTGCTTGACCATTTGTTTGGGGGTGATAAGCAGTAGACAGTCTATGCCCAACCCCATACCTGCGAAAAAAAGATTGCATTGTGTGGTTGCAGAAATGAGAACCCCGATCACTGATGATAAACCTAAGTAATCCAAAACTATAGAATATTTGGGTTCTCAAAAATTAAACAACTATCTTGGAATCATCTATCCTCGTGGCTCGTGCCTCTACCCACTTTGAAACATAATCCACTGCCAGAAGAATGTAAATGTTCCCAAATGAATTGGGGAATGGTCCCATAAAGTCAATTCCCCAAACATCAAAAATGTCCTCGAATAGCAAGGGTTGTTGGGGCATCTCATTTCTTTTAGAGACATTCCCCATTCATTGACAACAAGGACAAGATTTAAAGAATTCATGGGCATCTATAAACAATGTGGTCCAAAAGAGACCAGAATCTAAGACCTTGCGAGCAGTCTGTTGGAGACCAAAGTGGCCCCCACAAGCAAGTGTGTGTCAGAACTTAAGGACATACTGAAACTCACTATGGGGAACACAACGCCTAATAAATTGATCACTAAAAGTGCGCCATAGGTAGGGGTCATCCCAAATATACCAACAGGACTCATGTTTTAGACGGTCGGCTTGGTTTTTGGTGAAATCAGTAGGAATGAAAGACACTGCCAAATAATTTACAATTTCAGCATACCAATGAATAATATCTTCTACTCGGTACAATTTCTCATTAGGAAACAATTCATTTATGGGAATACAGGGGGATGAGTCAATGTTCGTGGATGGGAGAATCCTACTTATATGGTCAGCAACCACATTCTCTTCTCCTTTTTTATCCCTAATTTCTAGATAAAATTCTTGAAGGAGGAGCATCCAGCGAATGAGACGTGGTTTGGCTTCCAGTTTCTTAAGGATATACTGGAGGGCTTCATGGTCTGAGAACACAATGACTTTGGACCCTAGAAGGTATGACCTGAATTTATCCAAGGCAAACATAATGGAAAGAAATTCTTTTTCAGTTGTTCTATAGTTTCCTTGGTCAGGGTCCAGATTACGTGAGGCATAAACTATGACATGTGGAGCTTGGTCGACCCTTTGTGATAAGACTGCCCCAACTGCATAGTTAGAGGCATCACACATGAGCTCAAATGGTAAATCCCACCGAGGTGGTTGGATTATCGGGGGTTATGTGAGACTCCATTTTAACATATTGAAATCATCCTCACATTTTTTATCAAAAACAAATTCTTTTTCTTTTTGGAGTAATCGGGAGAGGGGGAGTGCAATTTTACTAAAGTCACAAATGAAAAAACGATAAAATCCAGAATGACCCAGGAAAGACCACACATCCCGAACATTTTTAGGGAATGGTAGGGAGGAAATGATATCTAATTTTTATTTGTCAACTTGGATACCTTCCCCAGAAATGACATGTCCCAAAACTATGCCTTGTCGCACCATGAAATGGCATTTCTCATAATTTAATACGAGATTCTTTTCAATACAGCGACGTAGGACAGAAGCAAGACTACTCAAACATTCATCAAAAGAAGATCCATAAACAGTAAAATCATCCATTAAAACATCCATGCAATTCTCCAGGTAATCTAAAAAAATACTAACCATACATCGTTGGAAAATACCTGGAGCATTCCACAGACCAAATGGCATCCTTCTATAAGTAAATGTAGCAAAGGGGAATGTAAAGGTTTTCTTTTCCTAATCCTCAGGGGGAATATGGATCTGAAAGTATCCACAATACCCATCAAGGAAACAGTAATGGGACTTCCCTACTAGCCTCTCTAGCATCTGGTCAATGAATGGAAATGGGAAATAGTCCTTCCTTGTGTGTTGGTTTAGTCGATGATAGTATATACAGACACACCAACTATTCTGTACACGAGTTGGAACCAATTCATTGTTTTCATTTTTAATTATAGTAAGGAAAGTTTTTTAGGAACTACTTTAATGGGACTGACCCATTGGCTGTTAGAGATAGGGTAAATGATTCCAGCAGCCAATAGTTTTGTTACTTCCTTTTTAACAACATCAAGTAGCTTTGGGTTCAGTCGACGTTGTGACTGCCTCACTGGTTTAGCCTCATTATTTAATAAAATATGATGTGTACAAATTGATTGGCTAATTCCAGGAATGTCAGAAAGTGTCCATCCCAAAAGTTGTTTATACTTCCTCAAAAGATCAAGCAGTCGAAATTCATGCTCAGGAGGGAGTGAACTAGCAATGATGACGGGAAATGTGTTTCCTTTCCCAAGATATGAGTATTTTAAATCTTGAGGCAGTTGTTTCTCTTCCAATTCTGGGGGATTTTGGATTGACGGAAGTGTGTGTGAAAGTGAGAAGTCACTGATCTCATCTAACTACTCAGTGGTAACATCCTCAGATGAGGAATGAGCTTTTACAAGCTTAGCAATATCATCGATGGTCATGTGATCCTCTATGTTAAAGAAATCATCAATTAACAAACATGCATGACACTTTTCTAGACCACTACAACAATCAACACATGATTCATTTCAAAGAATTTCTATCAAAGAGGAAAATTCAGAAAGGGGATCAGGGGAAACAAATGAAGTTATTTTAGGGGAAGGGAGTACATCAATTGAATTTACCGAGAATAGGAATGTTCTTATGAGGGGTGCTTCATGGCATCAAGGATGTTGAAATGGACTACATCACCACCAAATTCCATAGATAATGTACCATTATGGACATTAATTATGTATTTTTCAGTTTTCAAGAAAGGTCTCCCCAATATAATTGGGGCATGTCCATTCATCATATCATCTTCCATTTTAAGCACGTAAAAATCAGCAGGAAAAATTAAATTTTGCACCCTCACAAGAACATCCTCTAACACACTAGAGGGGTGTCTTGTACTCTGATTTGCTAGCTGAACGACAATACCAGTGGGATTCAATTCACCGGCCTGCAATGAAGAGTAAATAGAGTGAGGCATCACATTAATAGAAGCACCCAAATCAAGCATAGCGTTGGAACATGAATACTCCCCTGTTGTGCACGAAATCGAGAATTTCCCAGGATCATTGAAATTGGTAGGAAGTGATGGATCTATCAATTCTGAAACATTCCTCCCCAGGATCACCTTATCATCTCCACGAAGCCTCCTTCAGTGTGTACACATCTCCTTCAGAAACTTGACATATCTTGGAATTTCCTTCACAACATCAATCAAAGGAATTCTAACCTGTACATTCTTGAACGTTTCCAAGATTTCTTTATCATGTTCGGTTTTTTTTTGTTTCCTAGGTTGGGCATACCTGTGAGGAAATGGAAGAGGAATGGTTGGGATAGGTGGCTCATCAACAACCACAGTCTTCCCTTTGGAAGGGCTTCTCTCAGGAAAAGGGTTTTCTTCTCTTGGACCATTTTCAACAGTTGGGATGGCGGTTTCCTTTTGATGGGATGACTCTAATGGAGGGGTCATTTGGATTTTGAGTTGTGTCCCACTCCTAAAGGTGATAGTACTAACATTTTCTTTATCCCTAGGGTTTACTAATGGTTGAGATGGTTTTTTACCTGACCCATGACTTTGGATTTCCCCCACTGAGTTGGAAGGTTGGCCTAGTGGGTCTTTAGGTCTTGTATGGATGCTTGGGTTGTTTGTTGGAATTGGATATTATTGGAAGCCATTTTCTTCATCATATCTTCTAGTCTAGGCTCGGTTTTTGGAGGGGGTGGTTGGAATGGCCTTTGGGGTGGTTGAGGATTTCTGGGTGGTGGTGGTTGATGACTACTTTTCCCTGGTTGGTTCCATGGTTGATGAGGCTGGTTTGAATACCCCCTTTCCTATAAGCTTGGTTTTCTTTCCACCCAGGGTTGGATGGATAGTAAGGTTCTTGCCTAATGGGTTGGTTATAGGGGCGTCCTGGGAATATTGTCTCACAACTCTCAGTAGTTTATCTCAATTGGGGTCATTTGTCAGAATAGTGGGTATCAGAAGAGATTATACCACAATGTATTAGAGGAGGAGATTTAGATTTTCCTTGGGAAAGAGAAAGTTGTCGTAGAAGGGTACTCACCTCTTCAATCTTTGTGTCCACATTCTTCTCGAATTCAGTACTTTGCACCTCATGGACACCTCGAATGGGTACACTGGACCTTGAACTAAATTGTTTAGTGTTCTGTGCCATGGTATCAATTAGGGACCTTGCTGCGATTGGGGTTTTATCCACTAGTGCACCACATGCAGCAGCATCAATCATGTTTCGATCAATAGGGATTAAACCATTATAAAAATACTGAATTAAAAGTTGATCACTTATTTAGTAATGTGGACAACTTGAACACAATATTTTAAATCGTTCCCAATATTCATGAAGGGTTTCTCCTTGAGATTGTCTTATCCCACATATTTCTTTCCTTATTGTTACAGGTCAAGAGGCTGGGAAGTATTTTTCAAGAAAAAGTCGTTTCATGTCCACCCAACCTCTAATAAGTGAATTAACATAATACAACCAATCTTTAGTCATGTCTTCTAAGGAAAATCGAAATGCCCTTAGTTTTACTTATTCTTCATCCACATTAGAATGTTTTAATGTTGATCACATAGTATGAAATTCTTTTAAATTCTTATGTGGATCTTCTCCAGGCAGTCCATGATATCTTGGTAATAAATGAATAAACCAGATTTTTGTTCAAAATTGGGTGCTTCGCCCTGTAATTGAATGTAAGTGGGTCGGATATCAACATCAGGTGAAGTCAGTTCTTTTAGTGTTCTATTATTTTCAGCCATGTTATACAAGTTATGTTCAATTTTAACTTAGGTTTCAGAAGAAGAAGAAGAAGGATCAAGAATAATTTTAGATTTGATGTCTACTCCTTCAAAGTGTGGTCTTGTGTGTCTCGGTTTCGTTGATGTAGGACCCTCTCCAGTTCGGGTTCGAATGATTGTAGGTCTCCTAGAGTATAACGCGTCATACACAGAACCTACACAATGAATAAATTAGAATACAAAAATAATTACAAATGTAGATGATGAAACAAACAAATATTCACAAAAATAACAAAACATTTATCAAAAACACACACAAAAAACCAAAGCGCTCCCCGGAAACGGTGCCAAAATTTGACAGCTTTTTTGTGACATGTCAAATTGATTATATTTTTAAGGTTGATTTATAGTCTATGGAAGACCCTATGTATTCTCTCAAGGAGTTTTGGTAGGTTTAGAGTGTTTATTTTTAATAAAAATGACTAAGAGAGGGGGTGGTTTTGAAAATAGTTTAAAAAATGACTTAGTTGAAATAACATAAAAGATGAGTGACCAAGTGGATTTTAAGAAATATGAGATAAAAGGGTCGATGTGATTTCACTACACACATATCATATTCATTGTTTGTAGAGACGTGAAGCTTGACGTACATGGACATTATATTACTTTTGTGGAATAGATAGTACATAACAAAAACACATACACACAATGATCATAATAGTTTAGTGTCTTTGGAAACATTGAATATAATCTTCTAATCGTGGTGGAAGATCTTCAACATCTCCCAAAAAGATCTTCATTTTTATACCTAAAACCTTTCTTTATATCCTGGGGAAAAGAAAAAATAAAAGGGTGAGCTCAAATGCTCGGTAAGGGTAAACAAAAGAAATATCAATCACATCATATACATAAGAACATAGCTTTTGGAAATCTTAACCTGCAAAAGAGATCATAATATCATAACATGGGATAAATCATGGAAGTGAAATGTAATCAAAATAATCATAACATAAAACATGAAACATTGTGGCATACACACATAATCATAGAGAATCATTTCTTGTTAGTCAAGACTCATTTCCAAGACTATCTTAGTGGACAAAGTCCCTTTCTGAACCGAGTCACCCTCGTTTCAGTCCTGTTTCACTGAACCGGTATAACCTACTATTCAAGCCATGTCTATCCCATGAGATATAAAATCTTTACCCAATGCATTTGAGGGAGATATAGGTCCCACCCATCTCATAATGATACCATTATTATGTGTGCCACAAAATCATAAATCATACATCATTTCATAACCCATGTAATAAAAATGGGAATCTTAAACATCATGACATCATAAAACAATTCATATAAGATAAAAGAATTCATACAAATAATTCCATCACAACATTATCAAATCAATGTAATAATATAGATAAAAACAGAAACCTTTATTATCATAGATGGAAAATAATTTTGATAAAACACTTGAACTCCATTCTTGAGGAAAATATCCTTTCTACTTCAAAAACACTTTTCCTTTCTTAAAATGTCATACAATTTTAAACTAATAGAAGTTGACTAAAAATAATATTGAAAACTTGTAAAGGAATCTTCTTGGAAATAATGTTTTTTAAAAATCCATTCATGCCGAATAAGTTAAAAAAAACATTCTTCGTACTTTTGTCGGAAAAGTCAAAAAGTACCTCGTACGAAAAAACGACAAAAGATTCCTTTCATATATTTTACTAAAAACTCACCGAAGGGTAAAATTGGATTTAAAAAAAATTGTAGGTGAATGGAAATAATATTACATATTGAGGAAACATGGACGTGGATGATAAAATACACCCCATTAAATGCCAAAGTATAAACAATCTCGGATAAAAATGAGATTGTGATATTTCCCTTACCTTAGGTCCGATTTTCTTCGTAAGTGTCCGAACCTCCTGTATATTGATTTAAATCATTTTATTGACTTATTACAGAATCATATTCATTGTTATTATATCATATATGGTCCACTTATCACTTTATATTACCCGTTCTTTTGTAAATTCGTGTTAAAGTAGCGTTTTGGGTAAAATCGTCTCATTTGTCGTTCGTGTTTTTAACTTGTAATTATTAATATGATTACTTGGATCATGATTACTTATATCTAGAATGTAAAACATGATTTATATATAATATATATTCAGAATATATATATATATATAATATATCGATAAATGGAATGAAATACACCGTTCATGGAGACGGTAGTCCGTACGTACGCATGAACGCTGTTTTCGTTTCCTTATTGAATTGAATGGAATTAAGTATATGACATACATATAAATATACATAAATCCAGTATCATTATTATGTCATATATTTCATTAGTACTTATTATATATACTTTATAATCATTCATGAATGGTTAATTATTGAGAATGAATCTCATCGCGTCGTGGAGACGGTAGTCCGTACGTACGCACGAGCGATGATATCGTTCCCGTGGTCGTGGAATTTTGTTGACGTGTATGTATACTTTTTCAGTATCAATATCACTTTATAATAATCATATATAGTTACTCATTACACCATTATACCCATCCAATTAAGGTGGTGGCAGAAAATAGATTATACCACGGCGTGGAGACGGTATTCCGTACGTACGCACGCGCGGTGATTTCATGGATAGAAGGTTAATTAGAGTTGTTTCATATTTATAATAAAATATCAGTATATAAGAAATACTGATGTTATTACTTTATCATGAAACAACTAAATAAGAATAAGTTGAAGAAGAAAGAAATTGAAAAAGATCAGTAATGGATATTACCTCTTTTTGACGCGCCTTCACTTAACCTCCAATTAATGAACTAAGGATAGACATTGAAGAAGACCAGGACCTCTAGGATGATACTAGGGAAGTTGAGAAGAGATTTTGGTAGGGGTTTTCTGAGCTTGAATGCTCAAATTCGTGTGAGGAGGAGAGGGAGGAGGTGCCCTTTTATAAGGGCGGAGAGGGGCATCTTAGGAAAATCTCAAAATATTATTTTATATTAAGGTCAAATTCTGTTTATAATGGTTCCATATGGTCTTATTTCGAAGATAAAGTGGGGATGGGTCTAAATCCTCTCATCCAATAGGAGTTAGACAAGTTTAGGTTATTATTTTAACCTTATCAATTAAATTTAACTCTAGGTTAAATAATTTAACTTTTACCGTGTCTTTTTTTTTCTTACACAATATGGTTAATAAACTTACTATATCAAGCCAAAAGAACCCCAATTTGTTTATTATTAATATATCTATACTTATCTAAGTCATTTGGCCGAACCATAGATTTTTATGAATTAAATAACAATTAATAATATAATATTTGTTTTCAAAACTAATTCATGTCAATTTTGACACTATTTGGTACATGATTTTTATAAAATTTCTAACAGAATGATAAGTTAGAACCAAGTTACTTAAATCAACAATAACATGTCATATTAACCTAGAAAATTAGTTCAAGTCATAAAAAGTCTCAAATGACATTTATTTGGGCATTTATAACATCAATTATGTCAATATTTCATTAATAAGATAATTACTGCATCATCTTTGTGTCATAAATAAATTAAATTATGTGATTTTTAAAAATTACAAATAAAATACCATTATGTAGGAAATATTTTTAGATATCTAATGAATATTTATAGTCGAAATTATATTATGTATAACCCTATAGGAAAAATGTTTTAGTAAATAAACATTGATTTTAACACTTTTAACTCTTAATTGAATTAAATAATAATAAATGTCCTAATCTAATCCAAGTGGGCCTAAATGATAATATTTTACACTTAAGGTTGTTTTTGTTCGAGATAAACTTGTCCAATAGGATTAGGACATGTGTTAGGGTAATAATAATATCTTTTTTACACTTAATTACCCTATTTTCTTTTAACCGTGGTAAATAAAAGTAAAAAGTTACTATTCACTAAAAATTATTTTCATCTCATTGAACCACATTTTACTTATTGACATCAACCGTGTCTCTTGGATTTTTGAAATTCCATTCACAGAAGCGGTAAAATTAAAATTTATGAAAAAATTAATTTTTTTAACTACCACTTAGTAGTTTCACTATTCATCAAAAATTGAAGTTTTTCAGAAAAATGCCAAAATTTCACCATAAGCTATAATTGATATTCCGAATTCAGAAATGATTTCTATTTTAAAAAATTCCCAACATATAAGTTGCATTAATTAATTTTATAATTAATTTCCGCTGTCACAACAAATAGCGTGTTTTTAAGAGATAATAACTATCAAAAGATTAACACTTGTTTATGTCTGGTGTAAATGTGGAATTACATTCAATGACCAACATTGTATTAAATTGTAAAAATATATTCTAAATACACTTTAAAAGCACTCAAATTAACAATTTATCACTATTAATTATTTCGATTAAAAAGTTGTTTTTAATTAAAATTTAGTAATTTTCACTACTCATCAGAATATAAAAGTTATCTGAAAAGTACCAAAATTTCACCTTAGGCTAAATTCGATACTCCGGATCCAAAAATAAAGTCGATTTTGAAAAATATAATTTACAAAATTTCAAAAAGTGGTTATGACTATTCATAACAGCTAGTTTTAATAATATTTTAATAGCATATTACTGTTTAGTGAAACTCGTTATTGCGTACTACACATGCTATCGAGGAAGGTCGCGATTGCGTGTAATGCAAGGCAAGTCAAGGATGCGTGTTGTGCAAGCTCCTTTTGGTGTAGCGTACAACACAAGACATTAGTGAAATTAAAAAGAATATTTTTCATAAAATCTTGGGCTGTTACATTCTACCCCCCTTAAAATGAATTTTGCCCTCGAAATTCGTTGGGGTTATAAATGGTTTACTATTAGAAAGTTTCTTTAATCGAAACCCACATCGTAAACAGGAATACCAAAACCAATCTTTTTAAAAAAAAGTATGAAACGTAATGGTTACTCAAATAAACTAATCATTGGGTTTCCACATAGGTGAAAATATGGATATGGAAGAGAAATCTAACCATCATGTTCTGATGGAGAGTGGTAGAGAACATGGCTATGGAAAAGCCAGCAATCACAAAGCCATAAATTTGTGACGATCTAAGGTACCATCTGATTCATCAGATATAAGATCACTAGGAAAACATTTTTGGTTTTCAAGATCATTTCCCTAAAGTTGAAGAATTTGGATTAGAATAAATACTTACTTTATTTTGGTAGAATCTCACTGTTGTTCATGCCTTGAACAATTTCCACTTCATCTCTTAAATAAATGAAGTTGAATTTTTTATTCGTGAAGTGTTAGCAGATCATGTGATAGAATGACGGGTCATTCCATATGTCTCAAACAAAAGGTTAACAAAAGTTATTAAATATACATAAGTCATTCTATAGTGAGATTAATCATATATGGTTCCTAAAATGGACTTATACTTCATATAACATACTGCTTAATATAATGAAACTAGTTTCTACTAAACAGGGACTTACTGTAGGCTAGTGGTAGGCGATAAAGCCCAGTCGCACTTCAGTTGTGGGTTCGATTCCCACAGCCTTGTCCGACGCGATGGGCTGTCGCCCGTCCTGCAGGTTGTCCATTTTCTAAAACTACATTACTATAACATCCCATCAATAATATCGAAAATCTACTATCCTTAAACAATACTAACTTATGTCCAACATAATCCATTCTAATCTTTAGGCTTATCCATAATACTGCAGTCAACTCTCATAATATAGTGAAAAAGATTACCAGAGATTCAATACTGTCGTTGATCCCCATATATCATAAGATATGTCTTGTTGGTCACATTCCAAACATTCAAAGGCCTTAATCATGTATTCTCTTGAATACCCATTGAACCTTAGTGAAAACATGAATGAAGTTAAAAGTTAACACTTTCCACAAACCAAAATCCTCAAAATTATTTATACTCAAACCATTATATCACTTAGTCTTTATATCAATCATGAGCTCATGAATACAATCAAACATCTCATTATCGTCTTATCCCTTCATTATGCGCATATCATCTACATTCCAAAAATATCTGAATAACCTTTCATGGATACTGGTACTATTAATCATACACTTTCAAAACTCAAGGAAAGACAACATTGTAACAATCCTTAGATGTCTCTTTATTCCATAGTACCATGAGATTACTTATACAACATTACAAATAATAAACATGTCATCATTCCACTACATTCTTAAACCATTGACCGAGCTTCGACAATTCTTTCATCTCACTTATCATTTGTAGTCTCTTCATCATCATCAACATAAATACTTCCAATACGACCATACTGATTCTCTTCATGAGACTTTCCCTTAGGGAATTGGTTTGCATAATTCCCGTACATTCCACATTTAAAACATTTAACCATTGTTGATGTCGTAGCAATACCATTATCCTCATCCATGGTGTTAACTGAACCTTTTCCTTTGCACTTACTTCCTTTGTGTCCTTATTTTCCACACCCAAATCATCTTCCAGTTCCTTTGAAACATTATCCTTGATACATCTTCCCACATGATTTACATAGGGGAAATTTAACTTTCTTTCCTCTATGATCATCATGAAACACCATCTTTCTCTTATTAGCCGAGTCAGAAAACTTACCAAATTTTACATTATTGTTCAGATTATGAGATTGCTGATTCAGCATAATAATGATGTTTGGACTTCCAAATCCCATTTCATTATGAATAATATCATTCCATTGTCCATCATATCCTCCATTATCGTGAATCATCTTGTTTCTAGCCATTTTCTAAAACCCAAAAAAGAATAGTGTGAGAGGAAAAAATCATGCTAGGGAAAACAACATAATAAAGGTGGAGTATCCTCAATATCTAACATCTTAGGTTAAATTCTATGATTGTTACCGTAGTTCTAGGACTGTATCCTATACGTATACTTATCTTTAGGGACATCCCTAGACATACCTTATAAATATCTCTAGGGATCTCACTAAAGTTCCCGCATCATAGTATCCAAAGGTTGACTAAACCTTTTCTCTGATACCAACTGTAGAGACCCGAAGCTTGACGTACATGGACATTATATTACTTTTTCGGAATACTTAGTACATAACAAAAACACACACACACATGGATCGTAATAGTTTAATGTCTTTGGAAACTCAGAATATAATCTTCTAATCGTGGTGGAAGATCTTAAACATCTCCCATAAAGATCTTCCTTTTTATACCTAAAACCTTTCTTTATATCCTGGGGAAAAGAAAACATAAAAGGGTGAGCTCAAATGCTCATTAAGGGTAAACAAAAGAAATATCAATCACATCATATACATAAGAACATAGCTTTTTTAAAAATCTTAACCTGCAAAAGAGATCATAATATCATAACAGGGGATAAATCATGGGAGTGAAATGTAATCACAATAATCATAACATAAAACATGAAACTTTGTGGCATACACACATAATCATAGAGAATCATTTCTTGTTAGTCAAGACTCATTGCCAAGACTATCTTAGTGGACAAAGTCCCTTTCTGAACCGAGTCACCCTCGTTTCAGTCCTGTTTCACTGAACCGGTATAACCTACCGTTCCTGCCATGTCTATCTCATGAGATATAAAATCTTTACCCAATGCATTGGAGGGAGATATAGGTCCCACCCATCTCATAATTATACCATTCTTATGTGTGCCACAAAATCATAAATCATACATCATTTCATAACCCATGTAATAAAAATGGGAATCTTAAACATCATGACATCATAATACAATTCATATAAGATAAAGGAATTCATAAAAATAATTCCATCACAACATTATCAAATCAATGTAATAATAGAGATAAAAACAGAACCCTTTATTATCTTAAATAGAAAATAATTTTGATAAAACACTTGAACTCCATTCTTGAGGAAAATATCCTTTCTACTTCAAAAACACTTTTCCTTTCTTAACATGTCATACAATTTTAATCTAAATGAAGTTGACTAAAAATAATCTTGAAAACATGTAAAGGAATCTTCTTGGAAATAATGTTTTTTAAAAATCCATTCATTCCGTATAAGTTAAAAAAAACATTCTTCGTACTTTTGTCGGAAAAGTCAAAAAGTACCTCATACGAAAAAATAACAAAATATTCCTTTCATATAGTTTACTAAAAACTCACCGAAGGGTAAAATTGGATTTAAAAAAAATTGTAGGTGAATGTAAATAATATTACATATTGAGGAAACATGGATGTGGATGATAAAATAGACCCCAGTAAATGCCAAAGTATAAACAATCTCAGATAAAAATGAGATTGTGATATTTCCCTTACCTTAGGTTCGAACCTCCTGTATAATGATTTAAATCATGTTATTGACTTATTCCAGAATAATATTCATTGTTATTATATCATATATGGTCCAATTAAGACTTTATATTACCCGTTCTTTTGTAAATTCGTGTTAAAGTAGCGTTTTGGGAAAAATCTTCTCATTTGTCATTCGTGCTTTTAACTTGTAATTATTAATATGATTACTTGGATCATGATTACTTATATCCAGAAATGTAAAACATGATTTATATATAATATATATTCAGAATATATATATATATAATATATTGATAAATGGAATGAAATACACCGTTCATGGAGACGGTAGTCCATACGTACGCATGAACGCTGTTTTCGTTTCCTTATTGAATTGAATGGAATTAAGTAGATGACATACATATAAATATACATAAATCCAGTATCATTATTATGTCATATATTTCATTAGTACTTATTATATATACTTTATAATCATTCATGAATGGTTAATTTTTAGGAATGAATCTCATCGCGTCGTGGAGACGGTAGTCCGTACGTACGCACGAGCGATGATATCGTTCCCATGGTCGTGGAATTGTGTTGAAGTGTATGTATACTATTTCAGTATCAATATCAATTTATGATAATCATATATAGTTACTCATTACACAATTATACCCATCCAATTAAGGTGGTGGCGGAAAATAGATTACACCACGGTGTTGAGACGGTATTTCGTACGTACGCGCGTGCGGTGATTTCCTTTTTCCGTAGGATGGATAGAAGGTTAATTAGAGTTTTTTCATATTTATAATAACATATCAGTATATATGAAATATTAATGTTATTACTTTATCATGAAACAACTAAAGATGGATAAGTTGAAGAAGAAAGAAATTGAAAAAGATCAGTAATGGATATTACCTCTTTTTGACGCGCCTTCACTTAACCTCCACTTAAAGAACTAAGGATGGTCTTAGAAGAAGACCAGGACCTCTAGGATGATACTAGGGAAGTGGAGAAGAGAGTTTGGCAGGGGTTTTCCGATCTTGAATGCTCAAATTGGTGTGAGGATGAGAGGGAGGAGGTGCCCTTTTATAAGGGAGGAGAGGGGCATCTTAGGAAAATCTCAAAATATTATTTTATATTAAGGTCAAATTCGGTTTATAATCGTTCCAAATGGCCTTATTTAGAAGGTAAAGTGGGGATGGGTCGAAATCCTCTCATACAATAGGATTTAGACAAGTTTAGGATATTATTTTAACCTTATCAATTAAATTTAACTCTAAGTTAAAAAATTTAACTTTTACCGTGTCTTTTTGTTTTCTTACACTATATGGTTAATAAACTTTCTATATCAAGCCAAACTAACCCCAAGTTGTTTATTATTAATATATCTATCCTTATCTAAGTCATTTGGCCGATCCTTAGATTTTTAAGAATTAAATAACAATTAATAATATAATAATTGTTTTAAAAACTAATTCATGTCAATTTTGACACTATTTGGTACATGATTTTTATGAAATTTCTAACAGAATGATAAGTTTGAACCAAGTTACTTAAATCAACAATAACCTATCATATTAAACTAGAAAATTAGTTCATGTCATAAAAAGTCTCAAATTACATTTATTTGGGCATTTATAACATCAATTATGTCAATATTTCATTAATAAGATAATTACTGCATCGTCTTGTAATAAATAAATTAAATTATATGATGTCTAAAAATTACAAATAAAATACCATTATGTAGGAAATCATTTTATCTATATAATGAATATTTATATTCGAAATTATATTATGTATAACCCTATATTAAAAAATTTTTAGTAAATAAAATTTTATTTTAACTCTTTTAACTCTTCTTTGAATTAAATAATAATAAATGTCCTAATCTAATCCATGTGGGCCTAAATGATAATATTTTACACTTAAGGTTGTTTTTGGTCAAGATAAACTTGTCCAATGGGATTAGGACATGTGTTAGGGTAATAATAATATCATTTTTACCCTTAATTACCCTATTTACTTTTAACTGTGGTAAATAAAAGTAAAAAGTTACTATTCACCAAAAATTATTTTCATCTCATTGAACCACATTTTACTTACTGACATCAACCGTGTCTCTCGGATTTTTGAAATTCCATTCACAGAAGCGGTAAAATTAGGATTTATGAAAAAAATAATTTTTTTAACTACCACTTAGTAGTTTCACTATTCATCAAAAATTGACATTTTTTAGAAAAATGCCAAAATTTCACCCTAAGAAATAATTGATATTCCGAATTCAAAAATGATTTCTATTTTACAGAATTCCCAACATATAAGTTTCATTAATTAAATTTATAATTAATTTCCACTGTCACAACAAATAGCATGTTTTTAAGAGATAATAACTATCAAAAGATTAACACTTGTTTATGTCTGGTGTAAATGTGGAATTACATTCAATGACCAACATTGTATTAAATTGTAAAAATATATTCTAAATATACTTTAAAACCACTCAAATTAACAATTTATCACTATTAATTATTTCGATTAAAAAAGTTGTTTTTAATTAAAATTTAGTAATTTTCACTATTCATCAGAATATGAAAGTTATCCGAAAAGTACCAAAATTTCACCTTAGGCTAAATTCGATACTCCGAATCCAAAAATAAAGTCCATTTTGAAAATTAAAATTTACAAATTTTAAAAAAGTGGTTATTACTATTCATAACGGCTAGTTTTAATAATATTTTAATAGCATATTGTTGTTTAGTGAAACTCGTTATTGCGTACTACACACGCTATCGAGGAAGGTCGCGATTGCGTGTAATGCAAAGCAAGTCAAGGATGCGTGTTGTGCAAGTTCCTTTTGGTGTAGCGTACAACACAAGACATTAGTGAATCTAAAAAGAATATTTTTCATAAAATCTTGGGCTGTTACATTCTACCCCCCTTAAAATGAATTTCGCCCTCGAAATTCATTGGGGTTATAAATGGTTTACTATTCGAATGTTTCTTTAATCGAAACACACATAGAAAAAAGGAATAAAAAACCAATCTTTTAAAAAAACAAAAGTATGAAACGTAACGGTTACTCAAATAAACTAATCACTGGGTTTCCACATAGGTGAAAATATGGATATGGAAGAGAAATCTAACCATCATGTTCTGATGGAGAGTGGTAGAGAACATGGCTATGGAAAATCCAGCAATCACAAAGCCATAAATTTGTGACGATCTAAGGTACCATCTGATTCATCAGATATAAGATCACTAGGACAACATTTTTGGTTTTCAAGATTGTTTCCCTAAAGTTGAAGAATTTGGATTAGAATAAATACTTACTTTATTTTGTTAGAATCTCACTGTTGTTCGTGCCTTCAACAATTTCCACTTCATCTCTTAAATAAATGAAGTTGAATTTGTTATTCGTGAAGTGTTAGCAGATCATGTGATAGAATGACGGGTCATTCCATCTATCTCAAACAAAAGGTTAGAAAAAGTTATTAAATATACATAAGTCATTCTATAGTGAGATTAATCATATATGGTTCCTAAAATGGATTTATACTTCATATATCATACTGCTTATTATAATAAAACTAGTTTCTACTATACAGGGACTTCTTGTAGGCCAGTGGTAGGCGATAAAGGCTAGTCTCACTTCAGTTGTGGGTTCGATTCCCACAGCCTTGTCCGAAGCGATGGGCTGTCGCCCGTCCCGCAAGTTGTCCTTTTTCTAAAACTACATTACTATAACATCCCATCAATAATATCGAAAATCTTATATCCTTAAACAATACTAACTTATGTCCAACATAATCCATTCTAATCTTTAGGCTTATCCATAATACTATAGTCCACTCTCATAATATAGTGAAAACGATTACCATAGATTTAATACTATCGTTGATCCCCATATATCATAAGATATGTCTTGTTGGTCAGATTCCAAACATTCAAAGGCCTTAATCATGTATTCTCTTGAATACCCATTGAACCTTAGTGAAAACATGAATGCAGTTAAAGGTTAACACTTTCCACAAACCAAAATCCTCAAAATTATTTAGACTCAAACCATTATATCACTTAGTCTTTATATCAATCATGAGCTCATGAATACAATCAAACATCTCATTATCGTCTTATCCCTTTATTATGCGCATATCATCTACATTCCAAAAATATCTGAATAACCTTTCATGGATACTGGTACTATTAATCATACACTTTCAAAACTCAAGGAAAGACAACAGTGTAACAATCCTTAGATGTCTCTTTATTCCATAGTAACATGAAATTACTTATACAACATTACAAATGATAAACATGTCATCATTCCACTACATTCTTAAACCATTGACCGAGCTTCAACAATTCTATCATCTCACATATCATTTGTAGTCTCTTCATCATCATCAACATAAATACTTCCCATACGACCATACTGATTCTCTTCATGAGTCATTCCCTTAGGGCATTGGTTTGCATAATGCCCATACATTCCACATTTAAAACATTCAACCATTGTTGATGTCGTAGCAATACCATTATCCTCATCTATGGTGTTAACTGAACCTTTTCCTTTGCACTTACTTGCTTTGTGTCCTTATTCTCCACACCCAAAGCATCTTCCAGTTCCTTTGAAACATTCTCCTTGATGACTCTTCCCACATGATTTACATAGGAGAAATTGAACTATATTTCCTCTATGATCATCATGAAACTCCATCTTTCTCTTATTAGCTGAGTCAGGAAACTTACCAAATTTTACTTTATTGATCATATTATGAGATTGCTGATTCGACATAATAATGATGTTTGGACTTCCAAATCCCATTTCATTATGAATAATATCATTCCATTGTCCATAATATCCTCCATTATCGTGAATCATCTTGTTTCCAGCCATTTTCTAAAACCCAAAAAAGAATAGTGTGAGAGGCAAAATCATGCTAGGGAAAACAACATAATAAAGGTGGAGTATCCTCAATATCTAACATCTTAGGTTAAATTCTATGATCATTACCGTAGTTCTAGGACTGTATCCTATACGTATACTTATCGTTAGGGACATCCGTAGACAGACCTTATAAATATCTCTAGGGATCTCACTAAAGTTCTCGCATCCTAGTTTCCAAAGGTTGACTAAACCTTTCCTCTGATACCAACTGTAGAGACCCGAAGCTTGACGTACATGGACATTGTATTACTTTTGCGGAATACTTAGTACATAACAAAAACACACACACATAAGGATCGTAATAGTTTAGTGTCTTTGGAAACTCGGAATATAATCTTCTAATCGTGGTGGAAGATCTTCAACATCTCCCATAAAGATCTTCCTTTTTATAACTAAAACCATTATTTATATCCTGGGGAAAAGAAAACAGAAAAGGGTGAGCTCAAATGCTCAGTAAGGGTAATCAAAAGAAATATCAATCACATCATATACATAAGAACATAGCTTTTGGAAATCTTAACCTGCAAAAGAGATCATAATATCCTAACAATGGATAAATCATGGCAGTGAAATGTAATCACAATAATCATAACATAAAACAGAAACCTTGTGGAATACACACATAATCATAGAGAATCATTTATTGTTAGTCAAGACTCAATGCCAAGACTATCTTAGTGGACAAAGTCCCTTTCTGAACCGAGTCACCATCGTTTCAGTCCTGTTTCACTGAACTGGTATAACCTATAGTTCCATCCATGTCTATCTCATGAGATATAAAATCTTTACCCAATGCATTAGAGGGAGATATAGGTCCCACCCATCTCATAATGATACCATTCTTATGTGTGCCACAAAATCATAAATCATACATCATTTCATAACCCATGTAATAAACATGGGAATCTTAAACATCATGAAATCATAAAACAATTCATATAAGATAAAGGAATTCATAAAAATAATTTAATCACAACATTATCAAATAAATGGAATAATAGAGATAAAAACAGAACCTTTTATTATCTTTGATGGAAAATAATTTTGATAAAACACTTGAACTCCATTCTTGAGGAAAATATCCTTTCTACTTCAAAAACAATTTTCCTTTCTTAACATGTCATACAATTTTAAACTAAAAGAAGTTGACTAAAAATAATCTTGAAAACTTGTAAAGGAATCTTCTTGGAAATAATGTTTTTTAAAAATCCATTCATGTCGTATAAGTTAAAAAAACATTCTTCGTACTTTTGTCGGAAAAGTCAAAAAGTACCTCGTACGAAAAAACGACAAAAGATTCCTTTCATATATTTTACTAAAAACTCACCAAAGGGTAAAATTGGATTTAAAAAAAATTGTAGGTGAATGGAAATAATATTACATATTTAGTAAACATGGATGTGGATGATAAAATAAACCCCAGTAAAAGCCAAAGTATAAACAATCTTGGATTAAAATGAGATTGTGATATTTCCCTTACCTTAGGTCTGATTTGTTTCGTAAGTGTCTGAACCTCCTGTATAATGATTTAAATCATGTTATTGACTTATTACAGAATCATATTCATTGTTATTATATCATATATGGTCCACTTATAACTTTATATTACCGGTTCTTTTGTAAATTCGTGTTAAAGTAGCATTTTGGGTAAAATCGTCTCATTTGTCGTTCGTGTTTTTAACTTTTAATTATTAATATGATTACTTGGATCATGATTACTTATATCTAGAATGTAAAACATGATTTCTATATAATATATATTCATAATATATATATATATAATATATCGATAAATGGAATGAAATACACCGTTCATGGAGACGGTAGTCCGTACGTACGCATGAACGCTGTTTTCGTTTCCTTATTGAATTGAATGGAATTAAGTAGATGACATACATATAAATATACATAAATCAAGTATCATTATTATGTCATATATTTCATTAGTACTTATTATATATACTTTATAATCATTCATGAATGGTTAATTATTGAGAATGAATCTCATCGCTTCATGGAGACGGTAGTCCGTACGTACGCACGAGCGATGATATCGTTCCCATGGTCGTGGAATTGTGTTGAAGTGTATGTATACTATTTAAGTATCAATATAACTTTATAATAATCATATATAGTTAATAATTACACCATTATACCCATCCAATTAAGGTGGTGGTGGAAAATAGATTACACCACCGCTTGGAGACGGTATTCCGTACGTACGCACGCATGGTGATTTCCTTTTCCCGTAGGATGGATAGAAGGTTAATTAGAGTTGTTTCATATTAATAATAACATATCAGTATATAAGAAATACTGATGTTATTACTTTATCATGAAACAACTAAATAATAATATGTTGAAGAAGAAAGAAATTGAAAAAGATCGGTAATGGATATTACCTCTTTTTGACGTGCCTTCACTTAACCTCCACTTAAAGAACTAAGGATGGTCTTTGAATAAGACCAGGACCTCTAGGATGATACTAGGGAATTGGAGAAGAGATTTCGTCAGGGGTTGGCCGAGCTTGAATGCTCAAATTGGTGTGAGGAGGAGAGGGAGGAGGTGCCCTTTTATAAGGGAGGAGAGGGGCATCTTAGGAAAATCTCAAAATATTATTTTATATTAAGGTCAAATTCGGTTTATAATGGTTCCAAATGGTCTTATTTCGAAGATAAAGTGGTTATGGGTCGCCATACTCTCATCCAATAGGATTTAGACAAGTTTAGGTTATTAATTTAACCTTATCAATTAAATTAAACTCTAAGTTAAATAATTTAACTTTTATCGTGTCTTTTTGTTTTCTTACACTATATGGTTAATAAACTTACTATATCAAGCCAAAAGAACCCCAAGTTGTTTATTATTAATATATATATCCTTAACTAAGTCATTTGGCCGAACATTTTATTTTTAGGAATTAAATAACAATTAATTATATAATATTTGTTTTAAAAAATAATTCATGTCAATTTTGACACTATTTGGTACATGATTTTTATGAAATTTCTAACAGAATGATAAGTTCGAACCAAGTTACTTAAATCAACAATAACATTTCATAGTAACCTAGAAAATTAGTTCAAGTCATAAAAAGTCTCAAATTACATTTATTTGGTCATTTATAACATCAATTATGTCAATATTTCATTAATAAGATAATTACTGCATCATCTTTGTGTCATAAATAAATTAAATTATTTGATGTCTAAAAATTAAAAATAAAATACCATTATGTAGAAAATCTTTTCCGATATCTAATGAATATTTATAGTCGAAATTATATTATTTATATCCATATATTAAAAATGTTTTAGTAAATAAACTTTTATTTTAACTCTTTTAACTCTTGTTTGAATTAAATAATAATAAATGTCCTAATCTATTCCAAGTGGGCCTAAATGATAATATTTTACACTTAAGGTTGTTTTTGGTCGATATACACTTGTCCAATTGGATTAGTACATGTGTTAGTGTAATAATAATATCATTTTTACCCTTAATTAGCTTATTTACTTTTAACCGTGGTAAATAAAAGTAAAAAGTTACTATTCACCAAAAATTATTTTCATCTCATTGAACCACATTTTACTTACTGACATCAACCGTGTATCTTGTATTGTTGATTTCCATTCATAGAAGCGGTAAAATATAGATTTATGAAAAAAATAATTTTTTTAACTACCATTTAGTAGTTTCACTATTCATCAAAAATTGAAGTTTTTCAGAAAAATGCCAAAATTTCACCCTATGCTATAATTGATATTCCAAATTCAAAAATGATTTCTATTTTACAAAAATCCCAACATATAAGTTTCATTAATTAATTTTATAATTAATTTCCGCTGTCACAACAAATAGCGTGTTTTTAAGAGATAATATCTATCAAAATATTAACACTTGTTTATGTCTGATGTAAATGTGGAATTACATTCAATGACCAACATTGTATTAAATTGTAAAAATATATTCTAAATATACTTTAAAACCACTCAAATTAAAAATTTATCACAATTAATTATTTCGATTAAAAAAGTTGTTTTTAACTAAAATTTAGTTATTTTCACTATTCATCAGAATATGAAAGTTATCCGAAAAGTACCAAAATTTCAGCTTAGGCTAAATTCGATACTCCGAATCCAAAAATAAAGTCAATTTTGAAAAATAAAATTTAAAAAATTTCAAAAAGTGGTTATTACTATTCATAACGGCTAGTTTTAATAATATTTTAATAGCATATTGCTGTTTAGTGAAACTCATTATTGCGTGCTACATACGCTATCGAGGAAGGTCGTGATTGCGTGTAATGGAAGGCAAGTCAAGGATGCGTGTTGTGCAAGATACTTTTGGTGTAGCGTACAACACAAGACATTAGTGAAATTAAAATGAATATTTTTCATAAAATCTTGGGCTGTTACATTCAACCCCCCTTAAAATTAATTTCTCCCTCGAAATTCGTCGGGGTTATAAATGGTTTACTATTTGATAGTTTCTTTAATCGAAACCCACATCGTAAAAAGGAATACCAAAACCATTCTTTTAAAAAAAACAAAAGTATGAAATGTAACGGTTACTCAAATAAACTAATCACTGGGTTTCCACATAGTTGAAAATATAGATATGGAAGAGAAATCTAACCATCATGTTCTGATGGAGAGTGGTAGAGAACATGGCTATGGAAAAGCCAGCAATGACAAAGCCATAAATTTGTGACGATCTATGGTACCATCTGATTCATCAGATATAAGATCACTAGGACAACATTTTTGGTTTTCAAGATCGTTTCCCTAAAGTTGAAGAATTTGGATTAGAATAAATACTTACTTTATTTTGGTAGAATCTCACTGTTGTTCGTGCCTTGAACTATTTCCACTTCATCTCTTAAATAAATGAAGTTGAATTTGTTATTCGTGAAGTGTTAGCAGATCATGTGATAGAATGACGGGTCATTCCATATGTCTCAAACAAAAGGTTAGCAAAAGTTATTAAATATACATAAGTCATTATATAGTGAGATTAATCATATATGGTTCCTAAAATGGACTTATACTTCATATATCATACTGCTTAATATAATAAAACTAGTTTCTACTAAACAGGGACTTCCTGTAGGCCAGGGGTAGGTGATAAAGGCCAGTCGCACTTCAATTGTGGGTTCGATTCCCACAGCCTTGTCCAACGCGATGGGCTGTCGCCCGTCCTGCAGGTTGTCCTTTTTCTAAAACTACATTACTATAACATCCCATCAATAATATCGAAAATCTTCTATCCTTAAACAATACTAACTTATGTCCAACATAATCCATTCTAATATTTAGGCTTATCGATTATACTGCAGTCCACTCTCATAATATAGTGAAAACGATTACCAGAGATTTAATACTGTCGTTGATCCCCATATATCATAAGATATGTCTTGTTGGTCACATTCCAAACATTCAAAGGCCTTAATCATGTATTCTCTTGAATACCCATTGAACCTTAGTGAAAACATGAATGCAGTTAAAAGTTAACACTTTCCAAAAACCAAAATCCTCAAAATTATTTATACTCAAACCATTATATCACTTAGTCTTTATATCAATCATGAGCTCATGAATACAATCAAACATCTCATTATCGTCTTATCCCTTCATTATGCGTATATCATCTACATTCCAAAAATATCTGAATAACCTTTCATGGACACTGGTACTATTAATCATACACTTTCAAAACTCAAGGGAAGACAACAGTGTAACAATCCTTAGATGTCTCTTTATTCCATAATACCATGAGATTACTTATACAACATTACAAATGATAATCATGTCATCATTCCACTATATTTTTAAACCATTGACCGAGCTTCAACAATTCTTTCATCTCACATATCATTTGTAGTCTCTTCATCATCATCAACATAAATACATCCCATACGACCATACTGATTCTCTTCATGAGACATTCCCTTAGGGCATTGGTTTGCATAATGCCCATACATTCCACATTTAAAACATTTAACCATTGTTGATGTCATAGCAATACCATTATCCTCATCCATGGTGTAAACTAAACCTTTTCCTTTTCACTTACATGCTTTGTGTCCTTCTTTTCCACACCCAAATCATCTTCCAGTTCCTTTGAAACATTCTCCTTGATGCCTCTTCCCACATGATTTACATAGGGGAAATTGGACTTTCTTTCCTCTATGATCATCATGAAACTCCATCTTTCTCTTATTAGCCGAGTCAGGAAGCTTACCAAATTTTACTTTTTTGATCATAATATGAGATTGCTAATTCGGCATAATAATGATGTTTGGACTTCCAAATCCCATTTCATTATGAAGAATATCATTCCATTGTCCATCATATCCTCCATTATCGTGAATCATCTTGTTTCCAGCCATTTTCTAAAACCCAAAAAAGAATAGTGTGAGAGGAAAAAATCATGCTAGGAAAAACAACATAATAAAGGTGGATTATCTTCAATATCTAACATCTTAGGTTAAATTCTATGATCATTACCGTAGTTCTAGGACTGTATCCTATACGTATACTTATCGTTAGGGACATTCCTAGACATACCTTATAAATATCTCTAGGGATCTCACTAAAGTTCTCGCATCCTAGTTTCCAAAGGATGACTAAACCTTTCCTCTGATACCAACTGTAGAGACCCGAAGCTTGACGTACATGGACATTATATTACTTTTGAGGAATACTTAGTACATAACAAAAACACACACACACAAGGATCGTATATAGTTTAGTGTCTTTGGAAACTCAGAATATAATCTTCTAATCGTGGTGGAAGATCTTCAACATCTCCCATAAAAATCTTCCTTTTTAAACCTAAAACCTTTATTTATATCCTGGGGAAAAGATAACATAAAAGGGTGAGCTCAAATTCTCAGTAAGGGTAAACAAAAGAAATATCAATCACATCATATACATAAGAACATAGCTTTTGGAAATCTTAACCTGCAAAAAAGATCATAATATCATAACATGGGATAAATTATGGTAGTGAAATGTAATCACAATAATCATAACTTAAAAAATGAAACTTTGTGGCATATACACATAATCATAGATAATCATTTCTTGTTAGTCAAGACTAATTTCCAAGACTATCTTAGTAGACAAAGCCCCTTTCTGAACCGAGTCACCCTCATTTCAGTCCTGTTTCACTGAACCGGTATAACCTACCGTTCCAGCCATGTCTATCTCATGAGATATAAAATCTTTAGCCAATGCATTGGAGGGAGATATAGGTCCCACCCATCTCATAATGATACCATTCTTATGTGTGCCACAAAATCATAAATCGTACATCATTTCATAACCCATGTAATAAAAATGGGAATCTTAAACATCATGACATCATAAAACAATTCATATAAGATAAAGGAATTAATAAAAATAATTCCATCACAACATTATCAAATCAATGTAATAATAGAGATAAAAACAGAACCCTTTATTATCTTATATGGAAAATAATTTTGATAAAACACTTGAACTCCATTCTTGAGGAAAATATCCTTTCTACTTCAAAAACACTTTTCCTTTCTTAACATGTCATACAATTTTAAACTAAAAGAAGTTGACTAAAAATAATCTTGAAAACTTGTAAAGGAATATTCTTGGAAATAATGTTTTTTTAAAATCTATTCATGCCTTATAAGTTAAAAAAACATTCTTCGTACTTTTGTCGGAAAAGTCAAAAAGTACCTCGTACGAAAAAACGACAAAGGATTCCTTTCAAATCTTTTACTAAAAACTCACCGAAGGGTAAAATTGGATTTAAAAAAAATTGTAGGTGAATGGAAATAATATTACATATTGAGGAAACATGGATGTGGATGATAAAATACACCCCAGTAAATTCCAAAGTATAAACAATCTCGGATAAAAATGAGATTCTGATATTTCCCTTACCTTAGGACCGATTTGCTTCGTAAGTGTCCGAACCTCCTGTATAATGATTTAAATCATGTTATTAACTTATTCCAGAATCATATTAATTGTTATTATATCATATATGGTCCACTTATGACTTTATATTACCCGTTCTTTTATAAATTCGTGTTAAAGTAGCGTTTTGGGTAAAATCGTCTCATTTGTCGTTCATGTTTTTAACTTGTAATTATTGATATGATTACATGGATCATGATTACTTATATCCAGAATGTAAAACATGATTTATATATAATATATATTCATAATTTATATATATATATAATATATCGATAAATGGAATGAAATACACCGTTCAAGGAGACGGTAGTCCGTACGTACGCATGAACGCTATTTTCGTTTCCTTATTGAATTGAATGGAATTAAGTAGATGACATACATATAAATATACATAAATCCAGTATCATTATTATTTCATATATTTCATTAGTACTTATTATATATACATTATTATTATTCATGAATGGTTAATTATTGAGAATGAATCTCATTGTGTCATGGAGACGGTAGTCCGTACGTATGCACGAGCGATGATATCGGTCCCATGGTCGTGGAATTGTGTTTAAGTGTATGTATACTATTTCAGTATCAATATAACTTTATAATAATCATATATAGTTACTCATTACACCATTATACCCATCCAATTAATGTGGTGGCGGAAAATAGATTACACCACGGCGTGGAGACGGTATTCCGTACGTACGCACGCGCGGTGATTTCCTTTTTTCGTAGGATGGATAGAAGGTTAATTAGAGTTGTTTCATATTTATAATAACATATCCGTATATAATAAATACTGATGTTATTACTTTATCATGAAACAACTAAATAATAATAAGTTGAAGAAGAAAGAAATTGAAAAAGATTGGTAATGGATATTACCTCTTTTTGACGCGCCTTCACTTAACCTCCACTTAAAGAACTAAGGATGGTTATTGAAGAAGACCGGGACCTCTAGTATGATACTAGGGAAGTGGAGAAGAGATTTTTTCAGGGTTTGGAAGAGCTTGAATGCTCAAATTGGTGTGAGTAGGAGAGGGAGGAGGTGCCCTTTTATAAGGGAGGAGAGGGGCATCTTAGGAAAATCTCAAAATATTATTTTATATTAAGGTCAAATTAGGATTATAATGTTTCCAAATGGTCTTATTTCGTAGATAAAGTGGAGATCGGTCGAAATCCTCTAATACAATAGGATTTAGACAAGTTTAGGTTATTATTATAACCTTATCAATTAAATTTAACTCTAAGTTAAATAATTTAACTTTTACTGTGTCTTTTTGTTTTCTTACACTATATGGTTAATAAACATACTATATCAAGCCAAACGAACCCCAAGTTGTTTATTATTAATATATATATCCTTATCTAAGTCATTTGGCCGAACCTTAGATTTTTAGGAATTAAATAACAATTAATAATATAATTTTGTTTTTAAAAACTAATTCATGTCAATTTTGACACTATTTGGTACATGATTTTTATGAAATTTCTAACCAAATGATAAGTTCGAAACAAGTTACTTAAATCAACAATAACATGTCATATTAACCTATAAAATTATTGCAAGTCATAAAAAGTCTCAAATTACATTTATTTGGGCATTTATAACATCAATTATGTCAATATTTCATTAATAAGATAATTACTGCATCATCTTTGTGTCATAAATAAATTAAATTATTTGATGTCTAAAAATTACAAATAAAATACCATTATGTAGAAAATCGTTTTAGATATATAATGAATATTTATAGTCGAAATTATATTATGTATAACCCTATATTAAAAATGTTTTAGTAAATAAACTTTGATTTTAACTCTTTTAACTCTTCTTTGAATTAAATAATAATAAATGTCCTAATCTAATCCAAGTGGGCCTAAATGATAATATTTTACACTTAAGGTTGTTTTTGGTCGAGATAAACTTGTCCAAAAGGATTAGGACATGTGTTAGGGTAATAATAATTTCATTTTTACCCTTAATTACCCTATTTACTTTTAACCGTGGTAAATAAAAGTAAAATGTTACTATTCACCAAAAATTATTTTCATCTCATTGAACCACATTTTACTTACTGACATCAACTGTGTCTCTCGGATTTTTGAAATTCCATTCACAGAAGCGGTAAAATTAATATTTATGAAAAAAATAATTTTTTTAACTACCACTTAGTAGTTTCACTATTCATTAAAAATTGATGTTTTTCAGAAAAATGCCAAAATTTCACCCTAAGCTATAATTGTTATTCCAAATTAAAAAATGATTTCTATTTTACAAAATTCCCAACATATATGTTGTATTAATTAATTTTATAATTAATTTCTGCTGTCACAACAAATAGCGTGTTTTTAAGAGATAATAACTATCAAAAGATTAACACTTGTCTATGTCTGGTGTAAATGTGGAATTACATTCAATGACCAACATTGTATTAAATTGTAAAAATATATTCTAAATATACTTTAAAACCACTCAAATTAACAATTTATCACTATTAATTATTTCGATTAAAAAAGTTTTTTTAATTAAAATTTAGTAATTTTCACTATTTATCAGAATATGAAAGTTATCAGAAAAGTACCAAAATTTCACCTTATGCTAAATTCGATACTCCGAATCCAAAAATAAAGTCCATTTTGAAAAATAAAATTTACAAAATTTCAAAAAGTTGTTATTACTATTCATAATGGCTAGTTTTAATAATATTTTAATAGCATATTGTTGTTTAGTGAAACTCGTTATTGCGTAGTACACACGCTATCGAGGAATGTCGCGATTGAGTGTAACGCAAGGAAAGTCAAGGATGCGTGTTGTGCAAGCTCCTTTTGATGTAGCGTACAACACAAGACATTAGTGAAATTAAAAAGAATATTTTTCATAAAATCTTGGGCTGTTACATTGTTCATAGAGATTCATCTTAGGTTTAGAGTAATTATTTGGTTGGAATTAATTGGAATTCCAATTAATTCCTAAGCTTTTATTTCAAGGCTTTAAGGACCAAAACTTGACGTAACAATCATATTGTCAAGGTCCAGTACTTATTCATGAAATAATATCTTATAATACATATTGAAATCTCAATAATTTGGGTATGAAAAGTATTCTTGTGATGTCCAATCGGAACAACACAAGTCACACACTCAAAACCTCACACCGATCGGTTAGAAATTAAGAGCTTAACACTCGCATGTATCAAATCAAGCATTCAAATCTGAAATAAAATATGATACATGGAATGAAATGTTTAAACACCCAAATTACTCCAAAATAGTAGCAAGTTTATTCATCGTAACTCCCTTGACATGTGTGTAGCTCCCTCACAACGAACACCCAACTTTTAGCTCGACATCGGGAGGAGGATGAAGCTCGGGTGGAACTCCTTCTTTATCCTTGATTCCCCTATGAGGATAGGGGCCTCCAGAACCTCCAAGGTGATTAAGAGACTCCTCTAGGACTACAAATTTGCAGCACTTCACTCCATGGCCGAACTTACAAATGAGGATCCCAAGCTGCCCTTTTATAGAAAATGTGGGAGGTGGTTTTGGGCACACAGATTTCATCAATCTACTTGCACGACACGTTTCGCCCTTCAGACAATCTTAGATCGATTTGGAGAAAATAAAAAGGTTTCATCCCTACCTCTTGAATGGCTCAACATAAAGTTTGGCACCGTTTGGACAACTACTGCTCAAGATATTGATAAAATACAGAACACCACATTTGACTTGGTCCAAATTCGGTGTCTTGGACAGATCAGTTCGGATGGTCCCAATAAAAGCCATATCAGGATTGGTTTCCTTAATATGAAATGTAGCCTAATAAATTCTGGATATGACTAACAAATTTCAACCCATTTGGATTCACGGATGTTGTGTAATATTCAAAAAAGTGGACAGATGTCCATGGACCCATGCAATTTTGGCCCATTTTTCTTTCACTTCATCAAGGGCCCTCCAAATCACCTCCACCTACATTGAAACAATAAAAACAAGTAACATTTCCCATTCTAATAGTTATAAACACAAAATTATTTAATCAAGAATGAATCAAAATTTGATAATAATTTTATAATTTTTAATACAAAATATGTTTAGCACAACGGTGTAAGGGTGAAAATGAAACAGTGAATCGTGGTACGATCAGGTACACAATACTTTGTTGTGTTCCATTACCAGGAATATATATAGTTAGATAACATGATGTGAAGTAGCCAATTGTATCTATAAGAAATTGGAAGTCACACATTTTTCTACATCTATGGTTATATAAATAAGAAGAGCAATGCTTCGAGTAGAATATCAAGGGTTTTTTTCGTTGTAGAGTACCAGTATGCAAGGTACACCAAATATTTATAACAATTGTCAATAGTCTAAAATCAATGGGTGAAAAGTTCCTTGATGATGAAGCACCTATGGAAAAGATAATAGATATAATGACCAATTAATGGGAATAAAAAAAGACTGTTATTGATGTTAATAGTATTGTTACACAAATTACTCTTGATGGGTTATTTGGAACTCTTCTTCAACATGAGACAAGAATGAAAATAGATGATGATTTCAAAAAGAAAAAGAATGGTAACGGGATGGTAGATTTTACTAATACATCCAAAGTTAAAAAACATTAGAGGATAGCTATATCGAATTCTATAAAAACCGTTGTCATATCAGAATCAAGTGATAGTGATCACATAGAGAATGAGTTATCCCATATTTCTTGAAGGATGAAAAATATTGTTGGAAAGATAGACTTTAAAAAAAATTCAACAAGAAATAAAGTAAGTACAAGAAAGACTCAAAAGTAACATGTTATGAATGTAAAAGAGAAGGTAATATTACACTATATTTTCCTACAATAAAAAGAAAATATATAAAGGATAAACATTCTAAAAGAAACAAGAAAAAATATTACATGTCAATGAAAAATAATGTCCTGAAGGAAAATGATACTTGGAGTGCATGTGGAGGAGATTCGTCAGACAAATCCTAGGAATATGAAACTTCTGGTCAAATGAATATTAGACTTATATTTAGACTACGGATAGAAAATACTTGTTTCATGGCTAAAGTACACAATGCTGAATCTCTTACAAATGTATCTTTATATCTAAATTACCCTGATGATAAATATTACTACTCTTCAGATGAAGAATCATCCTCTAAAGAGGAAAATTTAGCTTTTTTGATAGAGTTTCCAAATTTTCAATGTTACATGAGAATGAAAATTATAAACTAAATAAAAAGCTTCATAAAAAAATTTAGAATATCTATTATTACCAAAGAAGTAGTAGATCTTTAAAAATATCTTCATATAAAAACTCTTGATTTTTAAAATATTTCAAAAACCCTTAAGGAAGTAAGTTCTGAGAAATATTAACATTATAAGGATTTTAAACAACTTCTTTTAAAGGAAAATGCTTTTGAAACTGAAAAAAAATTCCAAAACAATTTCTTGTGAGAATGATAATTTAGTCATTAGACTAAAATATGAAAAAAATTCACTTAAGAAAAATTTATCAAAATTTACTATGGGAGGAAAATAATTTGAAAAAATTTATTCTCTAATTAGTCTTATTAGAAATAGTTCAATAATTGGTTACACTCACTCAAAAGTAATTTTTATTCATAATTATTTTCTCCTCAAACTTCCCAATTCTATACTAAATATCAATGTGGTAGACATAGGGAAATACAATATTCTCTCAATAAAAATCAATATTTAGGATTTCATCAAGACAATTTTTCAAAACAAATGCAGATTCACAAAATTCTCTTGTCTAACATTCCCATATCCAAAAAAATTTGGGTTCCAAAAAACATTTATTTCTTTTTTAAGAAAACATGAAGTGTACTGACAACAAAAACATTTGGTACATTGATAGTGTTAGTTCTCGACACATGGCAGGAAACACATATTTCATTGAAAAAATTATTGAAATGAAAGGAGGAAGAGTGACCATTGAAGATAATTCTCAGGGAAAGATCATTGGTATAGGTAATATTTTTCTTTTAGGAAAAGTTTTAATTTCAAATGTTTTTTTCAATGGTCTTAAACACAACCATATCAACAAAACTCAATTATGTGATGAAGGATACATAGTGAATTTTAAGAATGATAAATGTATCATTCAAAATTATAATGATGAATTCACTCTTTTATCCAATATACATAAGACTATATACACAATCAACTTAAGAGATCATAGGATCCAATACATACCTTCCTAAAGTCCAATGGAAGACCTATCTTGGTTATGGAATAGATGGTTAGGACACTATAACCTAAGGAACCTTTGTAAACTCTCATAGAAAATACTTGTTAAGGATCTATAAGATATAAGGTATGATTCTTAAAATGTTTTTTACCCTTTTCAATATGGAAAGAAACATAATACTTGCTTTAAATCAATATATAATGTTTCATCTTCTCATGCATTACAGTTACTTCATATGGATATTTTAGGTCTTACCAAAACTAAAAGCATTGGAGGCAAGTACTATGTATTTTTCTACTTGATTATTTCACTAGATTTACATGGGTCTATTTTCTAGCAATGAAATTTGAATACCATTTATATTTCAAAACATTTAGAGACCATGTTAAAAATAATAAAAACCTACCAATGATTACTATTCATAGTGATAATGGTAGTGAATTTCAAAATTCATATTTTGAAAACTTTTGTATTAAGAAATGTGTTAATCAGAAATTTTCATCTCTATGAACCCCACACAAAATGGTGTTGTTGAGAGAATGAATCATATTTCTTTTAGAAATGATAAGAATCATGCTGAGTAAATTCTCAATTGCTATTCATTTTTGGGATGAAGTTGTTACTACTACATGTTATACTATAAATTTTGTGTTATCTAAACCTTTTCTTGATAAAACATACAATAAATTGTGGACTCGAAAAAAACCTAAATTATATTACTTCATAGTGTTTGGATGAAAAATATTCATAATGAATACAAAAGAGGATTTACAAAAATTTGCACCAAAATCCTATGAAGGAATATTTCGAGGTTATTCCACAAATTTAGAGGCTTATAAGGTTTTCAGTAAAATCTCATGTATTTTTTAAGAAACAGTGCATGTTTTTTTATAAAACTGACCCCTTTGTTTTTAAACTATTCTTACCTATATAAACTGTTGTATTTTCACAAACTGATTTTTACCCTATGATTGAACAATATTAAAATAATGGAAATACTCATGAAATTTTTTTTGAAACATTTACCGTAGAATACTTTCACTTCTATGATGATGAACTGGTTATAAAAAACCAAAATCAATTATTTTTTAAGCATCATCCTAGTTAAAATATCATTGGGGATGTATATCAACCTGTAAGGACCATAAATTATTTATGAAATGAAATAGTATATCTTGCCTTTCTATCTCAATGTGAACCTAAAACATCTAATGAAACTTAGGTTATGAATATTGGATTAAAGAAATACAAGATGAACTAAATGAATTTTATAGGAATCAAGTAAGGAATTTGGTCAAATTACCTAAAGAAATAACTTTAATTGGTTTAAAATGGGTTTCCCAAAACAAGTGTTATGAAAATGGATTCATAATAATAAATAAATAAATACTTGTTGATAAGGGCTATAATCAACTAGATGGAATAGACTATTAAGAAATATATGATCTAATAGCTATTCATGAATCTAGTCGAATTCTATTAGCCTTTGCATCGTACTTCAATTGCACACTTTTTCAAATGGATGTAGAATGTGCTTTTCATAATGGTTTTGTAAAAGAATAAGTTTTTAAAACAACCAAATAGTTTAATAGATCCAAAACAACCTTATCATATTTATTAACATACCAAAACATTTTTTGTAGTTAAAAAATCCCCAAGATCATGATATGATAGACTCACATGATTTATTTTACAAAAAAATTATAAAAAGGTACTACTGATCCAACTATTTTTATAAAAATGTAATAAAACGTTTTGATTGTCAAAATCTATGTTTAGGACATTATATTCAGTTCAAATCAGCAATATTTATCTAATTCTTTTGAAAATATAATGAAATATGATTTTTAAATGAGTATGATGGGTGAGTTAATATTCTTTTTAGGTTTTCAAATATCTCAAAAACCAGAAGGATCCTATATATCTCACCATATGTGTATCAATCACTTACTCAAAAATTATGGATATGAAAACACTTAAACTATTTTCACTCCAATTAGTACCTCAAATATTCTTGATCATGTTGAAGCTGGGAAAACAGTGGATTAAACAACTTTTAGAGGTATGATAGTAAGCTTATTATACTTGACACCTAGTCATCCGGACATAATATTTTATGTATTATTATGTCAATTATACAAATCTAAACCAAAAAAATATCATTTAAAAGTAGTGAAAATAATTTTTTTCTACTTAAAGGGGACCATTGAGTGAAGACGATTCTATTCTTCTAGAAATGATTTTTTGAATACTTTTTCAGATGCTAGCTTTGGTGGATATAGAATGGATAGAAAGAGTAAATTTAGAACATGTCATTTCATAAGAGATTATATAGTTTATGTATCATTAAAGAAATAATACTCAATAGCCCATTCCACTGTTGAAGCTGAATATGTAGCTGCTAGAAGTTGTTGTGCTCAGGTGTTGTGGATGCAATACACACTCACTGACTATAGCAAGAGTTTTTCCAAAACTCAAATACTTTGTGATAAAAGTAGTTCAATTTCTCTTATTAAAAACCCTACACACCACTCACATGAAAAACAAATATATATTAGGCATCACTTTCTTAGGGATCACACACAAAAAGAAGAAATCATTCTACAATTCATCAGAATGCATGAACAACATGCTGATATTTTTACAAAACCATTACCTCATAAAAGATTTGAATTTACTAAATTGAATATACAAATGATTACACTAAAATAATAATTCACATCTAATATATGTTTTTACAATTATCCTTACATTAAAACACTCATTTTCATAGGGGGAGAACATTTGTATTTTGTTTAATATTTTACCTGTTTTTTTCTTTCTTGTTTTACATATTACTATTTTTCATTTTGCATAATTGTTTGACAATCATCATTTTATTAAACATAATTCTTTCATTTTTTGTTTTATTTTTATTTTATGACATTTATCCTCACCTTTTATAGTTTTAGTTTCTACATAATGACTTAAAACCTAGATTATCAGCATGACAGTCTGCCCATCTGTTTGACAACTTGTGGTAATGACTTTGTTTTCTATCAGATTGAAAACCTATGGAAATGAATTTTTTTCATCATTTTGAAAACCTATGGTAATGAATTTGTTTTACATAATATTGACAGCCTATGGTAATAATTTTATTTTAAATTGGTTTGACAACGTATGGTAGTGACTTTGTTATCCATTAGCTTGAAAACCAATGATGATGACTTTTTTTCCTTAAGATTGACAACCTATGGGAATGACTCTGTTTTCCATCGGCATGAAATCTTATGGTAATGAATTTGTTTTCCATTGTCTTAATATCCAATGTTAATAACTATTTTCCATTGGTTTGATAGCTGACCGTATTCAATTTCTTTTTCATTGGATTAATGTTCGATTGTATTTTCATTTCATAATTTAAATTTTTTTTCTATATTGTATTATGTTCTTACTTTTATAATACGTTGAAACCAACAACTTTATAGAAATATCTAACAGGTACATTCTTTTTTGTTTTTGTATTGATTTTCTTTTGAATTATTGTTTCTCTTTTTTTTAAATTTTCCCTTTTATTTTTTAATTTTGCTTAAAAACCACTTTTATTTTCCATCATTGGATTATTTATTTACTTATCTAAACCATATAAGACAAACAGTCATCCTAATTTTTCTATAATTAGAGGAATCGCCTACTGAAACCCACAACAGTTCTTCAGATTTATTGATGATGCTCCCCCCCCCCTTCATAAGACTCAGTATGATAATTTATTTTGCCTAAAACATTTAAGTTTCATTCTTCTACCAATACACCTACAGATATATCTTCAAAGACTGTTTCAGAAAAGGATTTTTTTAGAGAAAGGTTAGTCTCTCAATATTAAATTGATAGTTATCACCCAAATATCAAAAGGATTATTTTATTCTAAGGCTGGGAACATATTTGTGCTGAGAAACCCATTTCTCAAGATCTGATTCATGTTGAAGAGGTTAAAAAATTCTACAATATTGTGTCTTCTGATAAGTATATTATAATTAACGTTGTTGTATATGATAGAATTTTTACAATGTATGTAAAACAAGAATCACATTTCATAAATGTCCCTACAAAAGGTGACACGTTTCTCCATCTCATAGAGAAACTCTTATGGTTTCTAAAATTTCTATGTCAGATTATCTTGTAAATATGAGAAATAAAAATCTCAGGGGTTGTATTTTTTAAACAACTAGGAATGTGAAGACTAGAGAAATTATGTCCCAAATTATCATGTATCAATGTATTCTCAAAAAATTAATTTTTGAAAGATTTATGTTTTGTAATATTCTAGTGAAAGGATAATTGAAATGTTGAAGGCTTTTTAGTTTATCTAGAATATGATAATGAAATTGAATATTTGATTTGATGAAAAGTTGAAACTCTTCATCAAATATATGGAAGAATTGGCACCAAATTAATTTTCACCACTTCTATTTGAATCATCTCTAACAGTTGTAGCATCTCAAAAGTCAAATACTCAAATCAGTACGAAGCCTAAAAAGTAAAATATAGTAAGGATGTTATTGAAAAATGGAGAACTGATAAAGAACAATGAAAAGAAGGTGATCCTAAATTTGGTCTTCATCCAGCTCAAGATCTAGCTGAGAAGATTAGAATAGAAGATACTCTATAGGTTGAGAAGAAGAAGAATATTCTTTTGAAAATAAATTCTCATGATTTTGATGTTTCCAAAATTCTAAAAAGTGTTGAGTTAACAAGTCCTCAACTGATAGAATAAATTCCACAAGAACCAATCATAAAGAATTTTCCAGAGAAAGAAAAAGGTAATGAAATATTGAATCAATTTTTTAAATTAGCATCACAATAGGAAGGTGAAAAAGAGGAAGATGACGTTATTTTGGAATATATTCAGAGTTATAAAAATAGTCGAGAATAATCCTCTCTTGAAAAATAAAGTGGATAATTTCATTAACAGAATCCTCATGCCAATCAAACACAAGTTAAATCCTTAGAAACCCAATCATATAGAATTCCCACACCACTCAAGAAAGGGGATCAAATTTTTCATGATGAGAAAGTAATTGTCATCAGTGAGAATATTGAAGAAGAAAGAGATGATAAAGTAGAAGAAATGGTTGAAAAGAAAAAAGAGAAAGGAAAATGAAAACAGCCTGATGTAGACACGAGCCTATCTATGAACATGAATCATTCGATGATTATACTGATTCGGAACACATAATTTCTCTTAAGAAAAGATGTTACTTTGTTCCTGTTTTAAGAAAAATTTACAATACTATTCCATAACTTCCCAGAATAGAACAAACATTTTTTTCATTATAGATAATCAATGGAAGAAATTTGGTTTAGTACGATAGCATAGAAAAAGAATATTGTCAATAAAGTATGGTCTAAATGCTATGACTGATAGTTTTGTTCCTTATAAGAAATATTGAAATAAGATGACCAAATGGTCATAAAAAATAGAAATCTCATTGAATGAACACGAGGAATCAATTAAATACATATGAATACTTTCAAATGATCTTGTCATTTCTTTTAACAATATTGAAAAGGAAACTATTGATGGGTTGAATTGGATTTCAAAAACCCTTGGTGTTTATTCTCCTTCAATAAAAGAGATGCAAGAAAGGATTACTGCTTTCCTATAATATTTTTCAATGGTAGAATCTTTAAAAGCTGAAATGTTTTTTTGATGAATAAAATACTTTATTGACTCAAGAAAATAAGAATATGCAAGACAGAATTGATACTCTTGATGAAGTGATCAGATTTCAAGAAGAGACTGTCAAAAACCGGTATCAACTTTTTTTTGACCAACAATAGCTTCACAAATCCTAGTGTGTTTCTATCTCAGAAGACCAAACATAGATAAAGAAGATGAAAGCTGCTCTTTATGAGTTGATCAAGAAGGAAAAATAAAAGGGAAAAAATAATCTTTTGTTGCATATTTCATTCTTATTTTTCTTTTGAAAATTGTACGTATTTTAAAATTCAATGAATAGTACGGTTGTATCCCCATTATTTTTAATCCATTTTATCTAACCTTTTCAGGCCATACAAGACTAGACTCTTCTCTTTGTAAATCTCAAAGGGGGAGAATTATTAATGTTTTACTCAAAATAAATACATTAAAGAAAACGATAATCAAAACCAAATACATTCTATATGAATACAATCCTTAGGAATTTCTATACCTAAGGGGAATTAGTTTTATTCATTTCTCTATTTAGAAGAGTTTTCATAACTCGGGGGGTGATAAGTATTTATTTCTAGTTTTTGTTTGTGATTTTGGTGCTTTCCAAAAATTGGAATATTGTAAAGTCAAAAGTCTTATATTGAATTTTATGTCTTTTATTTTGGAAATCAAAAATCTAATTATTCATTTCTCAAAAAAAGTACTTACCTTGAAAATGGTTTCAATTTCTATCATAATGAAACTATCTATCGTGATGACTCTATCTATCATAATGACTCTGTATATCATATTCAATACATATATCATAATGAATATTTCTATCATATTGACTCTATCTATAATAATAAATCTATATATCATAATGACTCAATCCATTATACTCGCTTTATGCATCATGCCCACATTGTATCCTAACAGTGTTTTCACACTAAGAAATATTAATCGTACTCATATGTGATTTTTATAACATAAATGATTTCATAATTTTATCAAAACACTTGTATTATATCAATTGTTCTCAATTTATCTTTTTCATATATTTTTTTAATCCAAACGATGTCATGGAGTTTGTTATAAACTGATCAAAACAATGTCGTGCTTTCAATTTCAATATGACGGTTATAATGCCTAGTGTACATGTCCCTTAGAGTTTCTTAGTGAAATATAACCGTTGGAGAAAATATGATCGTTGGCACATGAGGCCTATAAATAAGAGGTCATTTGAAGAAGATAAAAAAATACATGAACAACATCAGCTACTTCCAAGTTCTTGAGAGATATTTTCTGACATCTCTCTTCTTTGTGTAAAAGACATCAAATTACAAAACATGAATGGATTGTTCATAGATTTTTCATTTCAATTAGTGATATGTTTTTATTTTTTCATCCGATTAGGTGATTATGATTGGGGGATTTTGGGGATATGCAGACGATCAAACCGATCATCGTATTGAGGGAATTCAATTGTTTGGAAGACATAGGTGTCAATTTCCTTATTAATCAAGGGCTTCTAATGATAGGAAGACAGTTGTGCCAGTCACCATATCGAGGAAATACCAAGGTTGTGGTAAGACAAACCTTTATCCTAGTTGAAAGGATACCATACTCTTTGGGATAAAATAATTGTAATAGTTTTACATTTCTACTACTATCTGTGTTAGAAAGGCAATTGTATCATTTTCTATTTCATTTCATATTCAATTCAATTGTAATTATATCAATTATGATTCATACTATATTAAGATATTAAATACCCTTTATTCTAGAATCAATAACATTTTTATTACTCTTATCATTGTATTCAATTCAAATATAATTGTTTTACATTACATTTAATATTACATTATAGTTTTACCATCATATCCAAGTCCTATATGGTCTATATCATTGATTTTGAATTGTATTAGTTTAAGACCTCATAAAATAAGTCTATAAGGGTTTAAATACATATATTTTTTACCCACAATTTACCCCTCCTATATTTTATCATATAATTTACATATACAACTATATTATGAGCCAAAAGTGGATACTTTAGAGAGACCCTAGATAATTTTTCGAATATACTTCTTTTTGGTATTAGTTGGGAAATAAATAAGTTTTATGAAGAACATATATTTTTTGGAATCATTAATGATTATTCTAAAAAAGTCAAGGTCTGATTGTCTCTAGTAGGAAGGTTGTGAGATAGAATTTCATTCTCTAAAAGGGTGATTGAGATAAACACCAATTATGACTATACTGATGATATCTAAGGAGTATATCTTGTATTTTGAGTCAAAAATTGTTTCCTATGAGTAGTTCCCATATATGAAAATTGTGTAGTATCTTATAGGTCTAGGTTTTTGGGGTATCATGAGAAGAACTACCACATGAATTATATTGATTGTGATGTGGTGATGAAATAATTGAGATATTTTTGGAATTATATTGGGGGGAAATGTATTATGGTATACATAAACCACATTGTATTGAGTTAAATTTTCCAATTTCTAGTCCTAATCGCACAATACGGAAGTAAGATCAAGTCTATTCATTTCATTTATTTTTAGCAATTTTATAACCCTAAATAGTAACATGTAGATTAAAATTCACTGAGATATGGTTCTATGTTTAGGTGTATGAGGGTCGATAAATAAATTTAATTATCTATAACTTCTTCAAACGTGGGTAGGATTGAGTGGAGTAAATTAATATATTCCCTTTTTTTGTTTTGATGGAAAATATATATGTTGGGGAGACCCCATAAGATTTCTCTATTGAAGAAAATTGGATACATTATCTATAAGGTCATGTTTTGGTGTATGTGAGAATCGATGAGGTTCTTACAAGGGTCTCAAACACATGGAGTATTGCTATACATCCATGTATGGCCAAGATATAATGAGATATATGTAGGAGGTAATAGATGACTCGAATGATGAAGGATGTTGTGGGTTTCATTAAACAATTCTCCACCATTTATCTAATGAAGTTCAAACAATAGAAATCCACTAGTTTTATACCATCACTATATATTCTTGAGTGTATATGTGGTATGTTTCCATAGAGATCATTATTGAATTATCTATGAAACCATAAAGAAAAGATTTTACATGGGGTTTTTGGGACTGAATGACCATGATTACAAAATATTTTTAAATTGAGAGATGGTCTTTGTGGATGAGATGAAAATAATCCTTGTATGAGTGATAATATTTATATATAGAGTTCCTCAAAGTATTTTCCTTAGTAATGATTACCAAATTACATCATTCTTCTAGCGGGTATTATAGAGAATGATATATAAAGTTAAATCTAACAACACATTTTCAACCAAAAATATTGGGAAGTATGAATAGATAATCGAAATATTAAAATAATTACTTATGTAATTTGTATTTGAGTTTAGATTTTATTGCGAAAAATATTATCCTATTTTTTAATCTATCTAAATAAATAGATATTATTTTTTGATTTAGAAGGAACCATTTCTGTAAATTAAAGGTATGATTTTTCATTGAATTCTATGATGGTTGGAGTACTAGGAATCAGTTGTTATCAATATGAGTCTCACATAGGGGAAATGAGAGTATATCCAATTGATTATGAGGTTGTTGATAACCACTCACAACAAGAATATTTCATCTAAAAATCAGAACCTCTATCCTCTAAAGTTATGGTTGGGGGATAAGTACTTCATAAAAGTATTTATTATATTGTAAAATCAAACTTTATATAGAAAGGGGAAATTGGGATCCAGTTATATGGGTCTATATCAGAGATTGGAGATAATCAGTATAAAGGCATAATGATTAGTTATTTTTAATATTTTTTTTTCTATTCAAAAAACATCACAATTCCAATGGTACTACCCTATCCCTAATAATTTTATCAATAATATTTACATTTATCCTAAATATTTTTAATCCTTTGTGTATCATGTGGTTTGTATAGAATATTGATGTAAAAAGTTTCTAACTAGGTGGGTGGATTCTTTTCTAAGGGTGTAGTGTTAGCACAATCATATAAAAGAAGAGATGTGGTAGTGCGATTAAGGTATATAGTCTGAATGGATTGGGTAGTTCATCAAAGATGTCATGTGATATTTGGGAACACCACATAAGGATGTGAAGAAATGTGGTGGAATATTTTATAACATTATGAATTGGGTTAGGTATTAGATTATTTAATTTAAGTAAATAAATTGCTATTTTTAATGTTTATTCCTAAAATCATAACTTATTAAAAAATTAATATATACATATTTAATTAGTTTTGAGTGTGTTTTTATGTTTATAAGGTCTAATTATATAATTTGGGTCTAACATTATATAATAAATGTGTATAAGAACTCGGTGGAGGTTTTGGGAGTGTTATAATTAATTTAGAATGATGTTTATGTGTTGGTGTGGTGAAGTGATATTCTTGTAGAAATTTTAAAATGATAGGTCATTGGGATTTAACTTGTACATTTTTTTGATTGATTATTTAATTCTTGTAGGGTTTTAGTTTGTTTAAAGAATTTATCAAATTCCATTTTTTTTTATAAAATTATGTGTAAGAAATTTTACCCAATGAAAATATATTTACATATATAAATAAGTTAAAAATTATATAATGTATCAATAAATTTATATTATATAATGATTCAAGAAAATGTTAAAAAACCACACTGAAGGTAAAAATATTTTATTTATAATAAATATATTTCAAATTGAAATTTGGAAATGTAGAATATATCCCCTATTATGAAAAATATATTATGTATTAATTTTTCACTTTGTAAAATATATTTTGTATAAAGTAAAATAATATTCTTAATAATATTGTTATTTAGAAAACCCTCTATATTAGGAATAATATTACAAATGGTGTCAGATATAGAAAAATATATTACACATTGAATGAAAATTTCATGAATGTTTTTTTTCATTGGAAGTAAACATATAATTTATATAAGATTATTATGCATGAGAAAAAAACTATATATATTTGTTTTTCCATAAAGTGGAAAAAAATTCTATTAGAAACTATATTACATATTTGTTTTTATAAATGGGAAATAATATTACATGTGGTAACATATTATTCATGGATTTTTCCTAAATGGAAATGTTTCCCTTCATTATAATTTACTTATCTCTAAATAGGGGAAATCTTCCACTTTGTGATACACAATTTCATTTCAATGAGGCATCGTCACGACCTATCCTCGAGGACTGTGTCGTGACTACCCCAAGCCCGCCTTTCATAGGATAGGGGATGGTGACTAGAATCAAAGGGATAAATCCCAGTAAAAGGGAAGGCTTTGCTTTTATAAAAGTAAAAAAACACAATAGAGTACGCAAGTGAAGTAAGCACTAAGTAAAACTAAGTACAAAAGTAAGTTCTGGAAAGTAAATGAGCCAGTATACAAACCCAACTGAAAGTATAGTACAACTGAGAAAGAAATTACAAAAGTTGTAATGTAAAGAAGCAACCACCGAGTCGTCCTCCAGGAATACCACCTGAAAGGTGGGTATAGAAATTCTCGTCGGTACCTCGGTTCCATCCGTCCACACCGTGTACGTCCCACCTGGTGGGACACCTACAGATACTGTCCAACTCCTCAAGCCTCAACCACGATCAATGTGGTTCGTCATCTGCAACCAACACAACGTAGTGCGGGCATTGCCCGTGCAGGGGTGAGTATAACGATACTCAGTAGGTACCCCGAGACTCTAGAAGGTCTCCCAGAATCCATGAAGTATAAACCACAAAAAAAATACAAACAAGAAGTATCAACCAAACCCTACATAGGTATATGCCCATATATATACATAAGTTATCAATCTCAGTTCGGCTACATCTTCCAAGACCATGCACTATCTGGTCCAAATAGGAAAGAAGTCAATCACATCAATGATAATCATTGAAAGACAAGACTCAGCTCACATAGTTATAAAACTTTCGAAGAGAGGTGGAGAAGATTAGATATAGCCTCTAAATCATCTCCTCTGCCGAACCCACGTAGGATCCAAGTACGGATGTCATTGTGGCCAAACCCATGTAGGATCCAAGCAAAGTAACCATCGATGTGGAACCCACGTAGGATCCAAGTACAGTCATCAACACTGTCAAACCCAAAGAGGATCCAAGTACAGTCTTCCTCCCTACCGAATCCACGTAGGATCCAAGTACAGTCATCTTTATCGTCGAACCCACGGAGGATCCCAACACGATAGTCATCGCAGTCGCAGCCAGCTCTAGGTTTCCTGCACACAACGTACTCGATTCCAGGAGGGTATGCTCCTCAAGTAAAGCGGTCGATACATCAACTATCACGAAGTCCATAGATGACATATCCCGAAGTTCTGTCTTGTCAAAAGGAATTCAATGCGACAGACGGCTCATTAATTGGACGCCCGATCTGAGAGATATTGGCCTTTTCGTTCTAGGGGCCCGGTTGGAAATATGCTCATTCCAAACCCGGCCATTTACCAAAGTTTTCCTCAACTCACTTAGAGTATCGAAAAAGGACCGCCTCGTCGATAGGGCCCCACTGTCGCAGATGGCGCGCCGATCAGACGCACAGTCTTTATGTTATTCACGATTAAGTGAATAACAGGCACAGCCCGTTAAGCCCAGTGGGTTAGCGGGTCGGGTCACCCAGTTTTGGAAGTCCCATCCCGGTAGGGGTGTTGGACCGGCCCGAAGGTTCACGCGGTCTAGCCTGAGGGGTGAGGCCCGGCCCGAAGAGGGTGCGGCCTGACCCAATGTGGCACGACATGGCCCAACGGGTCCGATTGGACGACCTTCTGGCGCAAGAGGCCCGCATGGGCGGGCTGCGGGTTGTCCAGCGCGGCGCCCTCCTAGTGCCACGGCCTTTCTCGGCCCTGCCGGCCGATGGGCCATGGTTCAGGCTGCACAAACAGCGCGACAACACCAGCTTCCTCTGCCACGGCCTACGCTGGCCGCGGCTCCGCATCCCCGGCGCGGCGCGACAGCACCGTGCTTCCTCCGCCATGGCCCGCTTGGCCACAAATTTTCTTAGAATGCGCGATGGGGGCCCTTGATCTGTCAGTCTCTTCCGCGTTCTGCCTCCGATCATCGATTCTAAAAAGATCAAGTTCCAGTGTAGGTTTGTCGGGCCATGTTCGTTCGGCCCGCACCCTTTGCATTAAGCGATAGCAATAGGTCGTGACAATCAAGGTTAAACAACATTGAACTATGGCACAAATTTAATCCATTAAAATTGAACATATCCCCTACCTCGATAATTGACGTCGCACATCGGGCATTGCGGAAGACGACATCATGGGGAAAGAATTCATAGGTGATGTTGGAGTGCGTCTCAGGAGGAAGCGACATCTCCTCACTTGTTGAGGAAAAGAGAATGTTTGGCGCGTTGTTGTTCATCATGGAACCAGTGTTCTTCATCGAAGAAGTCACTGTTCTTCGTCGGAGGGTCGGGTTTCTTCCCCAAAAACTCAAGAGCTCCCACACAACAAAAGCCTTTCTCAAAATAAAATAATAAGCTACCTTATTATTTTATTTAACACAATCCATTTCAAATTCAAACATTCAAACTACATCAATAATTAAATATGTTGGAAATTAATTAAAGAGAGGGAGAGGAGGTGGTAGATCTCATTAATTTTGGGAGAGTTGTCAACATTAAACAAGGGTGTTTAATGGGCAGGTTTAAGGGAGTTATTTGGGGAGTTTAAAGAGGGTTAAGGGAGTTGAATGGTTGGGGCTCCTGTGGGCCCCGCCTCTCATTTATCAACATATGGGAAGTTGGGTGGTTGTAGTCCCCACAAACAACTTCCCATGGGAGGGTTTAACTTCCAAAGTTAAAAAATAAAATTGTTCTAACAAATTTAATTATTTTAAACTAATTCCCCAAATAATAACTCGAAACCCTCTTAAAACGCAACAGCGGTAAAGGTCCCCTTATGTAATTACTGGCGCTGCGAGTTCATCGATGCCGTTAGATTTCAATTCCAAGCACCGTTTTAAAAGATAGAAAAACCTTCTCATTTGTTTACTGAACATACCGATGTTAAATTTCGAAATTGATTCCAGCCACACCGGGACTCAGAATCAAATGTCGTCAAAAGCCACAAACTCCTAAAATTCCAAAGTATTTAAAAAATATTCCTTGAAATTCTTTGGTCTTTACATTACTCCCAACATAGAGATTTACATCCCCATAAAGCTACAACATAAATTAGGGAAACAAATGGGGGTATTATGCATGCATCTGAGCCTCTCGCTCCCATGTGCTCCAATGGAGGTTCCCATGCTACCAAAGAATGTGCAACAGAGGAATTAACCATCCACTTATGACCTGCTCCCGTCGATCCTCAATCTCCACTGGGACCTCCGTGAATGTAACCCCATCATCGATGTCTATCTCCCCCTGATCAATGATGTGGATCGGGTCTTGCACGTATCTCCTCAGCTGAGATAAACAGAAGAAATCATGCACGTGGTGAAACTGAGGTGGAAGGGCCAGACGAGAAGCCACCTCACCAACCCTGCTAAGGAACTATAAAGGTTCGATGAAGCGCGGAGATAACTTGCCGCCCCATCCAAATATCCATAATCCACATCGAGGTGAGACCCATAACAAAATGTGGTGGCCATCCTTGAAATCCAGTGGTATCCATCTCCTATCACCATAGGACTTAAGTTTGCTCTGTACAGTCCTCATCCGCTCTTGGATGATATGAAACTTCTCCATCGTAGCCTGAAACATCTCTGGTCCTACAAGTGCTGACTCCCTAGGGTCAGTCCAGCATAGAGGTGATCTGCAAGGTCGATCGTATAGTGCCTCATATGGTGCCATCCTAATGGGGGAGTGGTAGCGGTTTTTTTACAAAAACTCCACCAAGGGTAGGTGATCCTCCCAGCTACGACCAAAGTCAAGGACACATCCACGGAGCATATCTTCCAGAGTCTGTATGGTCCTCTCCGTCTGTCCATCCGTCTGAGGATGAAAGGTAGTGCTCAGGCGTAACTGCATCTCAAATTCCTCCTGAAACCCCTTCCAAAGCCGGTATGTATAGCGAGCATCTCGATCTGAGACGGTAGATGATGGCACACCATGAAGTCGTACGATCTCCTGAATGTAGAGGCGTCCCAAGCTCTCTACTAAGATCTACTCTCTGATAGGAAGGAAGTGGGCTGACTTGGTGAGTCGATCGACAATCACCCAGATAGGGTCGTGTCCCCTAGATGTACGTTGAAGCCCCATCACAAAATCCATGGATATCCCATCCCACTTCCACTCCGGAACCTCTAAGGGATGTACCAAGAATGCTGGTACCTAGTGATCCACCTTCACTTACTGGAAAGTGAGGCATCGTGAAACGAAATCTTCTACAACCTTATTCATACCCGGCCACCAGTGCTGTCATCTGAGGTCCTGGTATATCTTCGCCATTCCAGGGTGTACCGCTAGAGGGGATGTGTGAAACTCCCTTAGCACTTCCTCCTACAGTGAAACTGGTACCATGGTACGTCCCCTGAAGAGGATGAAATGCTATCCTCTTTCAGAAAATCCATCAGCACCTACCCTATAGAAATCTGAGCACATCACATCTCACAGTCAACATACCCACGTTCTGCCTCTCTAACACATTGAAGTTTTAGAGGATTGATTGTGAGGGACTATAGAATGGCTTCCCTATCTCTATCCACAAAGGATATCTAAAAAGAGTCTAATTTCTTTGTCACCTCTCCAAGTAGCTGAATTCCTGATCTCCTGCTGAGAGCATCTGCCACAATGTTCCCCTTCCCAGGTGTATAGACTATCTCAAAGTCATAGTCCTGGAGGAACTCGAGCCATCACTGCTATTTCAGGTTCAGGTCCTTCTACGAGAAGATATAACTGAGACTCTTGTGGTCAGAGTAGACTGTAAAGCTCTCTCCCATCCGATAGTGCCGCCACATATTCAGGGCGAAGACCAGAGCTGCTAACTCCAGGTAATCGGTAGTGTAGTTCTGTTCATTCTTCCTCAACTATCATGAACCATTGGTGATCACTGCCTGATCCTGCATCAGGACACACCCTTGTCCGGTCCCTGATGTGTCGTAATATACCATGTACCCATCGCCCTCCTATGGTAGCCTCAAGATGGGTGCAATGGTCAATATCTGTCTCAACTCCTGAAAGCTCTGCTGGAATTTATCTGACCACACAATGGTTTTCCCCTTCTTCATCAAAGCTGATAGAACTGTTGCAAATATGGAGAATTCTGGAAGAAATCTCTGACAGCACCCAGCCAGACCCAGGAAACTTCGCACCTCCTTCATGCTCCCGGGTGGCTCCAAAGCAAGTGATGCCTCAATCTTCATAGGATCCACTGCAACTCCCACCTCCAAGATGACGTTCCCCAAGAAGTGAACCTCTCAAATCTAGAACTGGCATTTCAAGAGTTTACCATAAAGATGGCGCTCTCGGAGTGTGTCCAGTACAACCCGTAAGTGGTAGGCATGGTTCTCCTTAGTAGTTAGTATATCAGTATGTAGTCGATGAACACTACAAAAAAATGATTGAGGTAAGGCTGGAAGATCATGTTCATGAGACTCATGAACCTTGCTGGTGTGTTGATTACGCCGAAGGACATAACCAAGAACTTGTAGTGGCCATACCGACATCTGAAACTCATCTTCTGCACATCCTCGTCTAAAACTCTGAGATGATGATAGCCTGCCCAGAGGTCTATCTTCGAGAACCATCGTGCTCCCTTGAGATGATCAAAGAGTTCATCAATCCATGTGAGTGAGTACTTGTTCTTTATGGTCACCTGATTCCGGAAACGGTAGTCGACACATAGTCGTCATCTCCCATCCGCCTTCTTGGAGAATAAAATCGGAGAAGCCCATGGTGAAACACTAGGATGGATGAATCCCTTTCCTTATAAGTCCTCTAGGTGTACCCGCAACTCACGAAGCTCAGCGGGATCCATCTGATATATGGAAGTAGATATATGTGTTGTCCCGAGGTACATGTCAATGTAGAAATGTACCTCTCTGTGAGGAGGTAGTCTTAGAATGTCGTCAGGAAAAATCTCTGCATACTGATCCACCACAATAGGAAAACTCATACTCCACACATCAACCGCTCTTAGGTTGAGACTAGCCAACTAATGTGCGATCGGCTTCCCTCTCCTCTGCGTAAGTCCATCCTGCACAGCAAAGGCTCCCTTCATTCTAGTGAAGGTGAACATACTCCCATCTGTGCGGACACAATACACTTTGTGCCTATTACAGTCGATCTGGGCATTAACTGTAGATAACCAATCCATACCCAAGATGACGTCGTAAGGCCTCGACGCCGCTACAAGAAGATCTCAGCTGAAGATATAGCCTCCTAGAGTATGCTCACATAGCCGCTACTAGAGCATAATCGTCGAGTCTACTCCCGTAGGTGTCTCTAGGATTAAGGATCTAGTCAACGACTTCATCAGAATCTCTGAGCTCCAAACAAGTGTAGCGGTAATAAAATAATGACTCACTCTTGTGTGTATAAGAACTGTAGAAACGGTGTAGTAGACACAGATAGTACCTCCAATCATCTTAGTTGCGCCGTGGCCATAGGCCTCGACTACCTGGAACCGAGCCTTCCCCTTTCTGCCCACTCCCTGTGGTCGAGGTGGTCCTCCTAGTGGTGGTGGTGGTAGAGCCTCGAAGCGTCGTCCACCATTCGCTGCTCGGCCAGATCCTCAGCCTCGTCCCCCTGCTCCCTACAGACTGCCATGATCGAACCTCTACCTCTGCATAGGTGGTCCCTCAACTATCTGCTACTCATCAGCATGGCGGGTCGGATAGTCACGAGCCATGTGGCCCTACCATCCGCATGCATAGTACTACCTGCCCCTCGTATGGCTGGCTCTGCTCCATGTTCCCCGCACATCTGAAGCTGTATCCTGAGGTCGTACACCTAATGGCCAAGTCTTCTTGGACCTCTGCGACATCTATCTACTTCCGGCTATTGTATACTCTGCTATGTGTCTCTCTATGGTGGGTCTCGCTGCTGGCGTCGGCTCAGTAAGAAAGATATCCACAAGAACGGCTCTCTCCAGTACTCCTGCCTGCGTCAGAATGATGAGGGAGATCATCAAAGCCCTGAACTCATGCCTCAGTCCCTGCTCAAAGGTTCAAGACCGGAATAATGGGTCTCGTACCATGTCCGTGGAGTAACGCGAGAGGTCGGTAAATCTCACCGAGTACTGAGCTACTGTCATGTTGCCCTGCCGCAACTGTAGTAACTCCTAGATGTGAACAGCACGGAGGGTGGCTGGAACAAAATCTGAGTGTAAGAGGCTCTCGATGTCCTTCCAAAGTAGAGATGCCTCACAGTGAACCTAGAGCATCAGGCTCCACCATCTACCTACTGTTTCATGCAGTAAACTCGCGGCAATAATCACCATAAGGTCAGCTTGTGTCCCTACCAATATGAAGACTCTGATGATAGACTCTAGCCAATCCTTGGCTGCCTGAGGGTCCGTCTCTCCATGGAACCTAGGAGGCCTCTGTCACTGAAACTCATGCAACGCACTCAGGTGGCGTGCACTCTCTGCTGCTGGGGCTGGTGGCATCGGTGGCTCAATGGGTAGCAGTACTGTTGGTGCCTCCGCTGTAAGGAGACCTTAAACTGAGGCCTCGTCGCTTGGTGGGTTGACATCTCGCAAGTAACTGGGAACCCTAGCTAGCTGCCTTCGTGGGGCCTTCCAGAAAAGAAACATGTACGCCACGGTCAAAAAATATACCTGGTGAGCTGACACAAAGTAATCAAAACAAAAACTTTTTAAAGACACATGCAATTAGTGTTTTAGAGCACTGAGTCAGAAATCAGAAGTCAAGGTCCTGGTGTATGGATAAATCGGCTACCGCACCAACACTGGACTCCCTGGACTAAAAACCACACTCAATACTCTTAACACCATTGCTTCATAGAGAATAATTTTTCAGAGTCCTGAGTTCTGCGGTAGAACCAACTCCTCTGATACCAATTTGTCATGAACCATCCTCGTGGCTCGTGCCGTGACTACCCCAGGCCCGCCTTCCATAGGCTAGGGGCTAAGAACTAGCACCAATGGCATAAATCCTGGTAAAGGGGAAGGTATTGCCATTATAAAAGTAAACAAACACAACAGAGATCACAAGTGAAGTAGGCACTAAGTAAAACTGATTACAAAAGTAACTGCTGGAAAGTAAATGGGACAGTATACAAACCCAACTGAAAGTACAGTACAACTGAGAAAGAAAGTACAACAGCTATAAAGAAAAACAGCAACCACCAATTTTTCCTTTTGGAATCCCACCTGAAGGGTGGGTATAGATAGTCTTGTCGGTACCTCGAGTCCGCCCATCCGCTCCATGTACGTCCCTCCTGGTGGCCCACCTCTGGATACTGTCCAGCTCCTCAAGTCTCAACCATGATCAATGATGTCTGTCGTCTGTAACCAACACAATGTTGTGCTGGCATTTCCCGTGCAGGGGTTCGTATAATGATACTCAGTAGGGACCCCGATACTCCTAAAGGTCTCCCAGAATTCACAAAGGATAAACCATAATGAAAAGATACAAACACGAAGTATCATCCAACTCTACTTAGGTATATGGTGATACATATACCTAAGTCATGAATCTCAGTCCGACTCCAACATCCGAGCCCATGCACAATCTGGTCCACACATGAAAGAAGTTAATCACATAAATGATAATGATTGAAAGACAAGACTCAACTCACATAGGTATACTACATTCATGGAGAGGTGGAGATGATTATATATAACCTCTTAATCATCTCCTCTGCCGAACCCATGTAGGATCCAAGTAGAGAAGTCGTCCCTACCGAACCCACATAGGATCTGAGTACATTAACAATCGCTGCTGAACCCACGTAGGATCCAAGTACAGTCATCATCGCTACTGAACCCACAAGGGATCCAAGTACAGTCGTCCTCACTTCCGAACCCACGTAGGATCCAAGTACATTCTTCCTCGTCGTCGATCCCACAGAGGATCCCAACATGGTAGTCGTCATAGTCGCAGCCAGCTCTAGGGTTCCCGCAAACAACGTACTCAATTCTGGGAGGGTATACTCCTCGAGTAAAGGGGTCGATACATCAAATGTCTTGAATTCTAGAGTGTATGTATCCTGAAATTCCGTTTCTTCAAAAGAAACTCAACGCGATAGACGGCGCATCAATCAGACCCCTGATCTGAGAGATATTGACCTTTTCATTCCCGAGGCCCGGTTGGAAATATGCTTGTTCCAAACCCACCCATTTACCAAATTCTTCCACAACACATTTAGAGTATCGCAAAAGGATATCCTCGTCGATATGGCCCCAGTTCCATAGACAGCGCGCCGATCGGACGTGCTGTCTTTTAGTTATTCAAGTTTAAATGAATAATGGGCCCGACCCGTTAAGCCCAGTGGGTTGGCGGGTTGGGTCACCCAGTTTAGGTGGGTCCGTCCTGGTAGGGGTGTCAGATCAGCCTAAAGGTTCACACGGTCCGACCTGAGGGGCGTGGCCGTACTCAAAGAGGGTGCGACCCAGCCCGAGGTGGTCCCGCTCAGCCCTGCGGGGCGTGGCCTGACTCGGCGGGGCCCGGCGCGGCCCGACATGGCCAGAATGGCTCAGCCCGATGGTCGAGCAGCCCGAGGCAGGGTCACGGCCCCCCGGCTACCCAAACCGGTAGCGCTACCCTCCCAAACCGGCCGGCTAGGCAGGGTGACCTTCTGGGGAATGCGGGCCGCATGGGGGGCTGCAGGATCTCCAGCACAGGGCCATCCTGGCGCCGCGGCCTTGCTCCGCCCGGCCAGCCGACGGGCAGACTGGTCCTTCTACTGAAGCGGGCCTCAAAGCGGGATGCGGTTCCCGCTTCACAGCTGACGCGACGTGCCGGCTTTCTCCGCCACGACCTACGCTGGTCACGGATCTACATCCTTGGTAGGGCGCGACAGCGCCGTGCTTCCTCCTCCCCGGCTCGCTTGGTCGTGGATGTTCATAGCGTGTGCGATGACAGCCCTTGCACTGTCGGTCTCTTCTACATTCCGCATCCGATCATCGATTCTAAAAAGATCATGTTCCAGCGGATGGTCTTCGGGCCAGGTTTGTTCGGCCCGTTCCCTCCTCATTAAGCGCTAGAAATACGCCGTGAAAATCAAGGTTAAACTACGACGAATCGAGGCACAAATTTAATCCATTAAAATTGAACATATCCACTATCTTGATAATTAATTTTGCACGTTGGGCGTCGCAGAAGACGGTATTGTGCAGAATAAATTCGTAGGTGATGTCAGAGTGCGTCTGAGGAGGAAGCAACATCTCTTCACTTTTCGTGGAGAAGAGAATGGTTGGCACATAGTCGTTCTTTGTGGAAACGGCGTTCTTTTTCGATGAAGTCACCGTTCTTTGTCAGTGGGTTGGGGTTCTTCCCCAAAAACTAAAGAGCTCCCACACAAAAAAACGCCTTTCCCAAAATAAAATAATAATCTACCTTATTATTTTATTTAACACAAGCCATTTCAGAATCAAACATTCAAACCACCTCATTAATTAAATGTGTTAGAAATTAATTAAAGAGAGGGAGAGGAGGTGGTAGATCTCATAAATGTTAAGAGATTTGTCAACATTAAACAAGGGTGTTTGATGGGGGGTTTAAGGGTGTTATTTGGGGAGTTTAAAGTGGTTTAAGTGAGATGAAAGGTTGAGGATCGTGTGGGACCCACCTCTCATTTATCCACACATGGGAAGTTGGGTGGTTTTGGGCCCACCAACAACTTCCCATGGGAGGGTTTAACTTCCTAAGTTAAAAAATAAAATTTTTCTAACAATTGTATTTAGTTTAAACTAATTCCCCATATAATAATTCTCAACCCGCTTAAAACATAATAGTGGTAAAGGTTTCCTTAAGCAATTACCGACGTTGTGAGTTCATCGGTGCCCTCAGATTTCAATTCTGAGCACCGGTTCAAAAGATAGAAATACCCACTCGTTCATTTACTGAACGTACCCAAGCTAAACATCAAAAATTGATTCCAGGAACATTGGGCCTTAAAATCAAGTTCTGTCAGAAGCCATATACTTGTAAAATTCCAAAGTATTTATGAAAAAAACCATGCAATTTCTGGGTCTTTACCGTCATTTTCATACACCTTATGATTAATGAATTCGTTTTCGGGCCTGAAAATATTACCCTATGTGATATATGCCTTTCTTTTTAGGAATGGGGATCCCTCCATCTGATAATCTATTATAGGTTTCCATGGTGGGGTGCTCTTCCTCACAATGATTACTAATTTTTTCACTTGTAGGGTGCCCTTTCCCCCAATCATGTTATGATCTATCTTGTTTAGAGTCATAAAATACTAGTCAAAATAGATATATTGAATTTTAGTAGTCCCCATTGAGCCTAAGGATAAAAAATGATTGTCATTTAATTATTTCATTTTGTTATCATTTCTCTTAAACATGCACATTACCACACTTGATTTATTTAGTGACACCATTAGTGTTATCCTACTCTGTGTCACTAACATCTGACTTGGGTCCCCAAGGTTACATGATCAGACATCATTTTTTAGGATAGGATATGAGATTAAGACCCATGAATGATTTATTTCTTTTAGAGATAGCATGGGTAATGGGTGAAAAGATCGGGCCAGGACATGGGATGAATTTTTTTCCCCACTTTTATTTATTTTGTCATTTTTGTAAATTCATATACATGATCCACCCAGCATCATTTTTGATTGGAAAAATATTACTTGAACAATACTAATTTAGATATATTAAGTGATATATTTGTGGGTTTTGGTGCTTGGATCTGATTAATTGTATTTTTGAGTTATCATGTTGTGTGCAATTATTATTTGATCCACTAACTATTATATTTTATGTTTTTATATTATTATTTTGCCTTTTAAAAATAAATTTCAGGTAATGTAACTAAAAGTGATGATGAAAATAAAATTTTAACTTTATTTATTTAATATTATTGTTAAAAAATTTACAATTAAATTCTCTCCCGCCCATCATTTAATGAATGGTGTGAAAAAAAATTCCCTATAAAATTTATCGAAAAACGATATGAAAATTGAGATTTCTCATTAGTTCTTATATAAAAAAATTGAAAACCATTTATCTTGTTTTATATTAAATGATTGACATGAACGTTTAGTTTTAAAAAAAAATTCATGATTGAATATAGATCCATAGTTTTATTTTTCTATATAATCAACAACAAAAATCAATGATTCATATTTAAAAAATATTTTTTTTCTAATTTAAATAGTACAAAATAATGATGGTTCAATGAAAATATAATTATAAAAAACATTAAAAATTATAGAAATCCTTATTATTAATGACATATATTCTTCAATAGATTTTTCCAATATGAAATATCCTTGAATATGTCATAATGTTCAAAAAATAATATCTTCATTGTATAAATAGTTACTATCATTTTCAATATCACTGATGTTGTCCACTCCATCTCGATAATAAACATTTTATCATGATTTAGAATATATGAATGAATAATCTAAGGAAAAATGAAAATGGTGAATAAATATTTCATGGATGAGATATATATTAAGATAGAGAGAGAAGTGTGATTAAGAGGGAAATGGAAAACGTGAATTTGATGAAATAAATTTATAAATATGATATATAAAAATGATATTTTTAATGTATAAGGCACCAATTAAATGTGGAATTGAAGAATTTCATCGGTGTGATTTGAAAAATAAAATTCCTACATTTTGTATGTTTGTTAATGGTGTAACTATCATTGGAAATACAATAGTTTAATGAATTTAGTTTTTTTGTTGAATGAGAAGACATGAATAAGTTGTACAATTTATTTTTTTAGGATGAAAATTTAAAAAACCAATATAAAAAATATTCTAAATTATTTTTTTCCATAATTATGAAATTGATTTAAGAAACATAAATTTCTATTTTCTAACATGTCATATTAAAAATATTATTTTAAAAAAAATTATCATCTCTTAATTAACAAGTAGTGTTAAAATTTTCGATTATAAATTAATTTTTTCATTACTGACTATTATTATATTATCTAATATGAGGTTATATTATCTCTATAAAATCATCATTGACTATCACTTCTAGGAGGAATCCTATTACACATGTGGGTATAGAGTTGATTCATTTATGAATTTTTATATAGAGAAATTTCATAGACTTCTTATCTTAAGTGAATAAGAATGTTCTAAATTAGATAACATGAGATTTTCAGTTATGTCACTGATAAAAAAGGCTCACCTCTATACAATTTATGATATGTATATATTGTAAAAATGGTGGTGATAAAATGAGAATATATAAATTTATATTAAAAGTTATTTATGTGGCATAGTTATGGGGATTCAAAAAAACTAAAAATGGGTGGATTTTAGAGTCTAATTGATATTGGTGATTTTTTGTTAAAAATTACTAAAATTGACATCAATATGTGAGGGGTGATTTTAAAGAGCCCAATGAATGAAGAGGTTATTAAGAGATATAAAACATGGAAGAAGTTGTCTACCATTGTACACGTTTGTAATATCCATTCATATATTGTTAATTGAGAAGTTTTTGAGATGAAAATGTGTAATGATTCAAACAACATATATCTTATGATTTAGAGTGTATCATGTAAATAATATATTTTATGTGTTGTTGTTACTAAGAGAGTAATATTATATATTTTCATGAAATATTTTGTAAGAAATAATTTTTTCATTCTTATAATTTGAAAACTACTATGGAATTACACTTAAAAGTTATTAGTGATATAATCCATCATTAAGTATTATAGTAATTCTAGAATCCCAATTTTAAAATAATTTTACATTAATGATAATAAAAATGATATTAGGTTAAAGAAATGTGAAGTGAATGTAGTTTAGTAGTATAAATTACATATTACAAGAGTTACATGATAAATTATGGAAGTGGATTCTGAGATCAAGAAGAATAATTATAACTAAATATTATATTTTTTTAAATAACATATTAAATAATATGAAAATATATTTCCATAAATAAAATGAAATAAATTTTTTATTTATACATCTATTTTTTAAATAACGGTATCAAATAAATGACGGCATTTAGGAGAGCTTAAAATGATCAATAATAATGTATAAAAACCTATATATTCATGATACATCCATAAAAATCAACAATCATGTTATATATGAATACTAAAAATATTATATGGTAGTTTTTGTAGTATCCATGATAATAAATACATAATTATGGTGACCAATTATTTAATAAAAAAACATCTTAGGATTTGACAAAAATGCCCTTGAATCATGAAATTATTACTAAGGAATCCCAGATACTTGAATGGTGTTATGATTATCACTATTTGACTACAAATATTTTTTTCTATGAATATATATATATAAATATTTATTTAAAAATAATTATTATTCCAATATATGTGATCAAAACCATTAATATATACATCATTGATGTTCCTATTACAGGGAAAAGAATATAGAACTCATGTAACACATCAAGTGTATTACATCTTATATACAAATCCATTAAAAAAATTAAATTTATATATAATAAATATATAATCAAATTAAAATTGATTAGAAACTAATGAAAAACATGTGTGGATATGTCATTCACTAGTACTATGCTTTGTTTGGGGAAGAAATATTAGGTTGCATTGTAAGCATATTAAACATTGTTATTAATAACCTAATATCAATCCATAACATTATGATACATTGAAAAATATAAAATATTGATATATATGTGTTAAATTAATATAATTTCTAATTAAATAAAAAAATATATTCAAGTAAATAAAATCCATAAGACATATATGCAAACTATGCCATTTAATTATGAACTCGTACTAGAATATTTTTGGTAAAAATTTCACCAAACAATATTTTTAGAGAAAATAATTTGTTTAAAGCATAATACATATCCAAAATATGAATTTTATTATATTTGTGACCTTTATAGCGTTGATAAAAAATAAAAATTCATATTTCGTAGAGAAAATAGTTTGAGACTCCACCTAAAAAGTCTTCTACTTGATGTATATCAAACCTTATCTTGTCACTATAAAATCATGTCAACTACATGTTATATCATATAAATCATATATAAACATGTATACTCCATTTTATCATGGAATTATGTATCTAATAGAAATGGATAATTTTCAATAGAATATATTCGATGTAATGTTTTAATTATTCTCTAAATAAACTAAATAGGTAAATGAAACATCACATGATATTCATCATTAATATGAACACATCACATGTCTATTGCCCATGTATCTGAAAACATAATATGTATCCTATATAAGAACTCATGTGATTTTTATATGTCTCATTCATTCATTTTCTATATTTTATTACACATCATATGATTGTACATATCCAATATTGTTTATGCAAAAACCTAAATCATGATAAGTAACATATATAACAACACCTGGACTAGCTATATGGTAAAGAATTTTATTAAAATGATATCATTGTATTTAGGTTATACTACTATATATCTATACATGCTCATTTAATAGGTTTTGATATCAACTATACACCTCTATGTATATTGATGGTTGTTTTAAATTCCATGAGATATACTTGGTTGATCAGTTCAAGTAAGCTTTATCGACTTATTACCTCCTGAATCAATTCGGCATCTCTCATGCAGAACCCTTTTTATTTCAACCAAAATTACATCGATGATAAACATAACACATCATCATGACCAATAATACTCTATAATGAAACCTGACTATGGATAAGTCATATTCATACATTTTATCAAACAATTTTATTCAATGATTCAAGTAATGTAAATTGTATCAGACATGAATTAATGAAAAATTGAGATTTTATTTATTATAATAATATTGATACACTATAAAAACATTACATCAATCAATTATGTATTATATAAAATGATACTCTATATAAAAAACATACTTATACTATAATATTGTTTTTTTTAACTAATCTAACACACTGACATCTATAACCACCCAAATGTTCTTTGTGTATTATCTCAATGATGTTTTGCATAATATGGTATTTATGAAATATGTTTTTTCTATAACTAATACCTCCTAAAATATCTTTGTAGATAATAGATTCATAAGGCAGAACATTTTTTCAATAATTATTTGGGTTACTTTAATGTAAGATTTTTTTGAACCTTGGGGTTTCTGATTTTTTTCATTAAATGTGTTATGGAAATAAAAGTATAATTTTCATTCAATCAGATAAGAATGTTCTTTCTTCTTTGGTGAAAAAGAGTATCATAAAAATGAAAAATGGTGCCATAGATTAAAAATTAAATCTCAGTTGTCTTTTCAACTATGTGAACCACTTCTAGTGTTGAGATAATCAACTTGATTCAAATATCCAGTTTTATAGTATAAAATGTGGCAATGTACACTAACTCATTATTAATGAAACGATAAAGGATTTATTGGATGTCTAAAAATTAATAGATCCTCCATTTATGCCTTACATGAATTCATATTGAGATATCACAGTCATCTATGTCATATATAAAACTATAATTTCGATAACCTTTATATTGAGTGCATCCTCTCCCGTAAAGATCAATAACACAACCTAAGTCCTTTTCATGTACATATTTATTTTAATTACAAAAATATATCTATACTCTACTTGATTTGATTAGTATTTTATAATTATATATAGATTATAGTTTACATCATTTTAGGTACAAAAAAATGTATACATTGTATATCATATGGAGGATGCATAGGTAATTCAATATATCCTTGAAAAATCCTTATAAGGATCTGAAATCATGTAATAATTTGTTCCATCAAACACTAATAATATCACCTTCAAAATGATCTCCCTCATGAACCTCTTTTAACTTTATAAAAGTATGTTTCTAGATTTATTACATGTATCCACTTAAATACATAATTATATATATTAACACATATTATATCACCTTATTCAGTAATGTCCTTCTATGAAATTCAGTTACATAGCCAAATCAATAAAGAGAGAATTGTTGATATGTCATTTATAGAAAGCAGTATGTCATCCTCATATAGTATAAATAATATATCTACACTCACAATAGTCCTTTTTACCCACAAAAATCATTCATGTAATTGATATAACCAAAATATTTAATTTTAACATGAAGGTGGATAATATAACTAAGAGAAACATGCTTCAGTCCACAAATTGACCATTAATACATGTATATAATATAACCCTCATTATTCACTATAATAAATTTATTCTATACAATATACACATCCTTTTCTATTTCCTCATTTAGGAAATACGTTTTTATATCCATTTAATACTTATCATAAAAAAACAAGTCAATATAGAATGTAAATGTGAATTTTATTTTTTTAATTCTATTGTGTAACATTTTTTTTCTTAGTCCATAGAATAAATTTATTTATAAAAGTTTATATCCATTAATCCATTCAATATAGGATCTCTACCATATATATTTTTTTCTGATATAAAACCATATGACACTCTATTACAATAATCCTTTCGGGTGCATCCATATAGTTCCTATCATATTCAATGTATTTAAATTCCATTTTAGATTCTCTGGATTCAATAAATTTCTTCTAATAATAATTCTTCTTATTCTATCAGTTTGTGGTATATTCGACTCCTATGAATATTACCTCATAACCCCTAGCTATTATAAATACATATTTTAGTGGTTATTCATAAATATTAAGAGACCATATTGGTTCATGTACATCTTGAATCAATTGTTTATCCAAAACACTATAATAAACCTCCACAACATACAAGTTAGGTATATTTAGTGTTTATTGGTCATGAACTTCTCCACGTTCAAAATTCCTCACATAGACTCTGTAATTAGAAACCACTTTCTCTATTAATATAGATGTTCATCTGAAAATCACATTTAACTCAACATGGTTTTCTGAATAATATCTCATTGAATTTGTGGGATAATCAATAAATTATCCCTTTTCATATTTAGAGTAAAGATTATCATAATTAAATCATCCTCTAAATAATTCATATACCAACATTACTCATTAATTTAATATAATAAATGATTTATTACACAATATTATAATTAATACAACACAGAATATTGATAAATATCGTGTCTTTAGAAAATATGTACATTACATGAAAACTCAAAACATGAAATACATCTACATTAGTGAAACCTTTGATAACATTCCCATAATATTCCATGGATTTTAAAATTTCATGGGATAACATGGGGATATATTTGAAAAATAGGTGATCTATATAGCGTAGTAAGGTAAAATGCAAGGAATAAGGTGAAAAAAATTAAAAAATAGGAATCAATGCTGAATAAATAGAATATCAATAATAAGACATGATATTACATAATATTCATACTATTGGAAATGTGGCACCAACTTCTAACACGCCATAAAAAACATATCTCAAGGAAAAAATCCTAGAAATCCAAATGTAAAAAATACCATAAATGAACAAGGTTGACTCCCTATAATAATTTGACATCTCATGAGACTAATAATTACCCTATTAAATGGAGCACTCAATAATTTTGGATTCACCTGTCTAATTCATTTCATTGTCATGCTTAAGTGTGACACATAGATCATTCATCATCGGTTAATTAATCGTAATATTTTAATCAAATTTCAAGGATTATAGAATAACTAGAAGTAATTAACTTGTCAAATGGATATATTCTTATAAATATGAACACCCTTGATAGAAAATTAGAGAGGTATTCACTACACAATTATTTTTGGATGCGAAATCGCACTTAAATTACTATAGCATAATAGTGGAACCTAAAAATTAATAAAATGGGATGATGATAAGGAAATGGGTCTATATTACAGTGGAAATAAAATAGGATATAATATGATCATGGAAATACATATCCCATAATAATGAATTGTAAATTGGGGGAATAACATAATAAGAAAACATGAATAAAGAAGAGAGGACTTGGATCCTTTCCATGATTGTGTGACTCAAAATGCATGGGAGGAGATTATTGAGAGATTAAGAAACATTGGGGGGGGGATCTAGAGATTTAAGGATATAGAAATTACATTATCCAATTAAATTTTAGTGAACATGAATGGGATATTTGGTGGTTTTATATAAGAAATGAGTGGGGATTTATTTTTTATTTCAGATACTTTGTTTTTGGACTCCATATAATAAAATAACCCAAACCAAAAACCTTGTTATCATTTTAGGAAATGGTTTCTTCCAAAATGGTAAGTTATTCATGATTTTATATGTCTATGTTCCTAAAATAATAAAATAACACCCTTTATTAAGTGTTGGTGAGTCCTACTCTTAAAGAGATGAATTTAAAACCCCAAAGTATAATAATGGTTTCATAGGATTTATAATGGATTTATCAAATATATCTAATAAGAATAAAATTTCATTATTTTAAAAGGGAAACATATATTTGGTCATATATACCTTTTAGGGTATATATTAAAAAACGTTTGGGTCATAATGATATCATAATTCACAATGTAAATTTATACATTATTTAATTTTTTCCAAAAAATATGAATTTCTTAGAACATTATAAAAAAAATCACTATTGGATAATTTCAATCCACTGATTCTTAAAATAAATATCTATTTTTTCTAAATAATTTTGTTAAGTATTCTCATTTTTACTTTTAAAATATAAATTATCATTTATTGATAAATTTTAGGTCTTTTGACAAAAAATTTTTTTGAACCCATATTAAAATTACATTTGACATCATAAAAAATATATGATCTTTAATAATTAAAAAAATTATTAATTAATAATATATTTTTAAAATATTATTTATTTCCAAAATCCATTAATTTATCAAAATAAATAAATAAATTTAATGGGAATATTTACCACAAACACTATTTCTATTTTATTGAATCAAAAGAATAATAATTTTTAATGTAACAATTGTAGGATGAAAAAATATTCATTTTTAAATAAAAAAATAAAAACATATATATGTAGTTCCTTCATACATATCTATTTAATACTCTAGAAAACTTCTTATTGTTAAGGTGTGTGATGGAGAGACTTTCATGGGGTTGTTACGAATACATAGTTTGTGACGTGATCTTGATGAGCTTGAATATCTCTCATAAACTGTTTTTGTCATGCTTATGTTGTTTATTCTCAACATTGTCATGGTCATGGTCATGGGAAACTCCTAGTGATGATATCTCCCTTAGAAGATCTGATAAATGTGCTTCATAGGATATGACCCAAAAGAAGTACATGGGTTTTCTATCACCATAAAATAGAATAATATATTTAATTAAATCACAAGGAAAATATTATTTATAATTTATGGGGTCATTATGCTTTACATCACTATGTATTAAAAAAATTTAGTAATATATTTTTCAGTCCATATCACATATATAATCTTTATATCAAGATTTAATAAATCATTGTTTAGGTGAATTACTGTAGTCCTTATATCGTAAAACCATATTGTAATTAGAATGTCACACTTATATTTAGACGAATTATAGTAGTCCAATATCATAAAAAAATATTGCATTTACAAGGTGATTTTGATGCTTATGGGTTTATACATGTAGCATTATTCATATATAGAGAATGATTTTTGGAACATGAGACTCAAAATCTGAGGCCACATGTTTGAACAACCCTACACGTGACCTCAAGATAGCTTCATTGATTTATGCATTGAACAATTTGATCTCATTATATATTGGTAAAAAAGTTTCCTATGTGTATAGATCTATAGAGTTTGAAATATATCTTTTGGCGTCAAGATTTGAATCATTGTTCGCATAGGTGGGTTGAATATATTAGGTCATTTGATTTTCAGATATAATATATGCCTCAAAATGGGAATAAAGTGGATGATTCTTTGAGTAGGAAAACTCAAAATTAGGTTGTTCAGAAGTCTTTTGATGAGTATAAAATAATGACTTTGTTGGCTAAGTTGCATGTGGTGGTTCAGTAGACATAGGGGAATATTAAACATGTATGATTTAGTGAAGTCAACACTTTCTAGACGAATTAGAAATATGTAGTATAAAAATACTTTTTCCATTATTTTGGGGTAAATCCTTGAATAATGGGAGCCATCTTCAAATTATATCATCGAGGAGGATGATATCATCAATGTTAAGAATCAGGTATTTTTACCTATAAGAATGTGGGTGGAGCTAATGTGCAATTTTCATGCCTCGGATTGGGTGTTACATCTTTTTGTGACCAAGATGTACATGTTGAGTCAATAAGGTTTACCTTATGACTTTTCCATTCCTTAATGTAAGGGGGAGATGCTTGAGTCATCAAGGTTTCCTTATGAACTTGACCATTCCTCTTGTTTTGAAAATCACAAACACCTTATCTTATGGAAAATTTTATTTTACCCTATATTTTACCCCTATAAGGAAAAATTTTCTTCCCCAAGGAAATATATCCTTGCCTTGTTTTCATTGTCCAAATCATTATTTTTCTAAGTGTAAAAATCAAATTGGAACCAAAACCTCAGAATAATATAATACTTTGATATGAGGAATTATGTTTATAACTCCGAATTCTGGTTACGAACTCTCATGAAGTTCAAATCAGAATGACGTATATGAACTCCCAAGAAGTTTAACTCTAAAATCTATTTACAAACGTTATAAATTTCAACTCTGAATTCTGATTACGATATCTTCTGAGTTCTGACTCTGAATTCTCATTAGAAATTCTGATTATGAACTTTTCCAAGTTATGACTCCGAGTTCTCTGAATTTAGGCTCCGAATTCTTATGAGTTGTAACTCTGAATTACCGAATACTCATGAAATCTGACTCCAAACATTGTATGTTCAAGTTTCAAATTCTGGTGAATCTGGACTCTGAATTTCTATGAAATTTAGACTCCGAATTCTGTAGAATTCAGGTTCCAAATTTATATAATACCGAATCCAAATATCCTTGTGTTGTAGACTTTGAATTCAGTTTTTAATTAGACTCCAAACTTTTATTTACCTTCTTTATAAATATCAGATTTGTTTACGGTTATACTCATTTTGTTATAAAACGATGTCGTGCCATCAGTTATCAACTAAACATTGTTTGAGTTCCATTTTCACAGGTCCCTCTAAAATTCAAGAAAAAATATGACCACTTGAGGAGGGAGACGACCGTTGGAGCCGCGCCTATAAATATGAGCTCATTTGAAAAGAGCAAAAAACTTTTTGAGACTTTAGAAAAAGTGACGGTGAAGTTATTTCTAGAGAGAGAGGCTCTTATAATCTCTCATGCTTCGTGCAGAAAGTTTGAATGACTTGTTCAAACTTTGATTCATGAAGATTTGCTTCGTGTATAGGTTTGATTTCCTTGAAAACAGATAATTAGGGTTGTGAAGCCAGAGGTGCCGATTTCCTTACAAATCGAGGGCTTGTGGGGATAACAAGACAGATATCAATCTTCAAATTTAGGGATTACCTTGGTTTGGTTAAGACAGACTTTCTTGAAATTATAAATCAAGGGACCTCTTATCCAGGGTTATTGGATACCCTCAAATTTTGGTTAAAAGAGTTTATTCTTGTTACTTGTAGTTTTACTAATTTGTTTTTTTGCTATATTTGTATTGTTGAGGAAAGTATAACTTTCTTATACTTCCTCATACTTGTACTATGATTTAGTTATATTATATACGCTTGAAGGTAGAATCTTATTTGTTGTAATCTTTTTTAGGTTTCATTTCTAGAATTAAATTTCCAGAATCAGGCAAGTTATTAGAACTTAGAGTTGTTGTGAATTTTGGTTACACAAAATTTCCATAAGGAATTTTTTAAAGAGTACAATTTACCCCCCCCCCTCTTGTATTTGTATCTAATTTTGCATATTTGATCCTAAATTTGTATTGTGGAGTATATCATACTCAGACATACCATTCTAACAATTGCTATCAGAGCATTGGTTCAATATGAATTAATCTCATTATTAGATTCCAAAGAGAATACACAGAATTTATTTCTCGGAATCGTATTTTACAGATTCATATTTTTCAGAATCTGTTTTTTGGACTCACATAGTTCGGATTTAGTTTTTCTTAGAGATACTCTTGCTCTATATTTTCCTTATTTAGGAATATTTTCCTTGTTTACACACTCTTACTACTGACATGTTCATGTGTCAATTATTTTCTTAAGAATGGTAGGGTTAAATGTTGGTTCTATAGATAATCTAAATCCTACCATACCTACTGTTTTTGATGGAAATGATTTTGTGTACTAGAGAGATAGGATGAAGAATTTTGTTATCAATACTGGAGTAGATAACTATCTAATGTTGACTGGAGATTATAAGATTGTGGATAAGGATTTGAGAACCTTTACGTATCAAAGGAGATATCATTCTACAATTCATCAGAACGCAAGATCATCTTGCTGACATTTTCACAAAATCATTACCTTCTGATAGATTTGAATACATTAAACAAAAGTTAGGAATGATAACCGTGAGGTAATATTCCTCCATTAACATCTTGTTCAACTAATCTCCTTATAGTAATAAACTATTTTTCATAGGGGAGTATATTTGTTATTGAAGGTTTTTCAAAAAATTTCAAAATGAAATTTTTTCGTAGTTATTTTTTCATAAATTTTCATAATGAAAATTATCGTAGTCATTTTTTTAAGGTTTTTGTAATGAAATTATTCGGACATGAAGTTTTCGTAATGAAATTCTTCAGACCTGAGGTTTTCATAATGAAATCTTCATAACTACGGTTTTCGTAATGAAATATTTTAATTTGTAATTTTCATAATGGAAATTATCAGATTTGAAATTCTCGTAGTGAAGTTTTTTTTTCATATTCATGTTTTTATTGAATCTAAAGTTCTTTAAAAAGAATATCACCTATTATGAATAATCTTCCTAGAAATCCCAAAGGTATGATTTCCTTCTTAAATATTTATAGTCATTATTTCATTACTGTGAGTTTCTTTAGATTTTCAAATTTCTTAGATTCTAGTTTCCTTAAATCTGAATGTTTTTTTAGACCTCAAAACATCAGATTCAACCAAATTTTTTCCTTGTGGCTGTCATATCAACCGTTAGATCAGATCAGAAGTTTCCCAACCATTAGATTGGAATTTTAAGTTGAAATGTCACTTCCGTCGCCTATATAAAGGACCCCCAAAGGGTTGTCCCACATTAGTTTCCAATATCTCATGTCTCGAAGCTCTACTCCTCTACAAAATTCCGTTCTGAATTCTTCAGAAGTGCTTAGTCCGAATGTCTGCAGAACCCCTTCTCAAGATATGTCTACTGTGAAACCGTTTCCGGAATGGAAAATATACAGGGAGAGGTTAGTTCATCCAAACTTCTTCAATAATTATGACTCTGTTATTTACAATAACATCAAGCTAAATTGATGGAAAATCATAGCTATCTCAAAGACAGCAGCTAAAGATGTAGTCTATTAGGATCTTCTCATCAAATTCTACTAATCAGTTTGATTCTTTAAGGAAGAGGGTAGAGAAAAATTCTCTTTCAAGAGTAATGGAAATACATATAAACTCTCTTACACTAAGGCTATGAGCTTGGTAGGGATCTCATATGAAGGTAAAGCCGAATTCTGCTCACACAAGCTGCTAGAGGTTCAAGGAAGTCTTAATAATGAAAAGGCTATGGAATGCCTTGGCCTCAAAGATGTCAAGACAGCCAAGATTTTCCACCTATCTACCAACAATATGATACTAAAATGATGGGTTTAAGGTATCATTGTACCATGGAAGGGTGACAAGGAAACCCTTAAGAAAAGTGACATGTATATCATAGACTTTTTGGTAAACCTAAGGAAATTCAATCTCATTAGACACATCCTCGTTATGATTCAGTACATCAAGAACGGTAATCTGAGAGATTAGATTATTATGTATTCGCCCTTACTCTCAAAGTTGATAGTTCGGTGCCTAGAATCATTGAAGATCCCCTTTAGCTCCATGCCGAGGAATTTTATGGTATTGTTGATCAGTGATGACACCCTGAAGAGAATGAAAGTAGGTTTTTTAAGGAGTCTGGTGAGTTTTCTGATCTACCTGAGTAGGAGGTAGAGGCCATTCCGAAAGTTGATGTTGAAGCCGAACCTTCGAAGAAGGCTGGGAAAGGAAATAAAATTGAAGTAAGTGGAGGATAAAGAAAAAACCCCTAAGTCTAAGAAATTACAATCCACACCTCCTAACCCCTAGAAGCAAAAGGACTACCCGGATGAGGTGGAATCAAAGTGGAGGCAGGATATACAGAATAGAAAATTAGGGGAGCCACAGTTCTATTTTGATCCTACTGAGGCTAAGGCTTTGAATGAAAAAGCTGGTGATGACCTAGAGAAGCAGGACAAGGAGAAGAAGCTCAAGAAGAATATGTCAAAGGCTGAAATTTGTCAATCCCTTTCGAGGGATGCTGAAATTGCAATGGAGAATATTTATGTTCCGAAATCCTTTCTGCTGGAAAAATTGCCTGAGACTCCGAGATAGAAGCTCATGTCTCTGAAAAAAGTTAAGGAGAAGGAAGTCGAAAAGGAACCTGTAGAAGAACTCAAGGAAGCCCAAAGCTCTGAAAATACAACCGACTTGTTAAAGCAAGTAGGAGATTTTTAGGATAAAAAAAGTACTTCCGATAAATTTTCACTCCAGACTTCTCAATCTGGATCTTCAAAACTTGTTACACCTAGAGATGATGAGAAGGGAGGAGAGGAAGTCAACAGGACATCTGAGGAAGAGAGTCAAAATCATGAATTTATTCTTCCTAAGGATATTGAAGCTAGAGATGATAAGGAAAAAGTTTATGAAGACAATATTGTACAGTTATCCGGAAGTGAGAATGAGTCTCCAAGAGAGGAAGATGTTCTGAAAATTGATAAGGGTAAACAAGTGGTTATTGACACCCCAACCAAAAAAATTCTTGAGGAAGAAAGAAGCTGGAGGAACCATAAAGAGGATGTTTATAGAGTTAGAGGAAGAAACATCTCCTAGTAAATTGTCTGATTCAGAGTCATCTCTATTGGGACATGATTTTGTGGTCCAGTCCCTAAAGAAACTAGTGGATACCATTCTGATTTTTCCTATAATTGATTCTAGATTCCAAATGCTTCAGCGCAATACGAATCAGAAGATATACTCTATATCCATGGTGATGGATAAATGTGTTAATATATAGGTCGAACACAAAAATTCCATGATCAATTATGAAGCCCACAGAATTTCTTGTAAGAAAATGACCAAATGCTCTAAAAAGATTGTTGAAGATATGGAAGAGCTTGATCAGTTCCAAGAAGATGTCAAGGAAGCCTTTGGTACTGAGGATTCCAAAATAAAAAATCTTTCCGAAAATTTCAGGATAGGTTAAATCTTGAACAAAATTCTTGGATTCAAGATGTCAAAGATCTGAATAGGAAGCTAAGTTATATTGTTCAAAGATTAAAAACAGAAAAGGAGCATCAGATTGAGATGGAAAAAAAGCTAGTAAAGCAACACGAATTACTGAAGCCTGAGGAAGAGTCCATTAAGGCTCAAGAGGACAAGATCAAGGCATTAAAAAAGAATACTGAGGAAGATCATAAAGTGCTGGAGAATTTTAAGACAATTTTGAAGATGCTAATTCCAAAGGAAAAAAGAAAAAAAATAGGCCACTATGATCTTTTATTGTATTTTCCCTTCTAAAAATTATTTCAATCGTAATATAATTATGGTTTTTTGTTTGGTTGTCTACAAAAATATTTCAGGTACATTATTATTTTTCCATTCCCTCAAAATCTTTTTTTAAATCACAAAGGAGGGGAAGGAAAAATAATTTTAAAGAGGAGAAATAAAAAGATATATCCCTAAGTAAGGGGGAGTTTTTCTAAGGGGGGGTTCTCATTACAACAATTTCCACAGCCAAATGAAATTTCTCATTCCAAAAATCTAGAATATGATCCTTAGAGTTCCAAAGCCTAAGGAGGAGTTAGTCGTATTAACCATTGTCCATAAAGAAAGGGAGATAAGATTTAATTTCAATGTCTAGAAATTTATTCAATGTCCTTATATTGTTTTTCGTAAGGATGCTTTTGCTTTCCAAAAAGGGGGAGATCATTGAGTCAATAAGGTTTACCTTATGACTTTTCCATTCCTTCATGTAAGGGGGAGATTGTTAATTCATCAAGGTTTCTTTATGAACTTGACCATTCCTCTTGTTTTGAAAATCAAAAACACCCTATCTTAAAGAAAATTTCATTTTACCCTATATTTTACCCCTATAAGGAAAAATTTCCTTCCCCAAGCAAAGTTATCCTTACCATGTTTTCATTGCTCAAATCATTGTTTTCCTAAGTGTAAAAATCATATTGGTACCAAAACCTCAGAATCATATAATAATTTGATATGAGGCATTTTGTTTAAAACATTGAATTCTGGTTACAAACTCGAATGAAGTTCAACTCCGAATTCCGGATACGAACTCCCATGAAGTTTAACTTCGAATTATGGATACGAACATTATAAAGTTCGACTCCAAATTCTGATTACGAACTATTCTGTTTTCTGACTCTGAATTCTCATTACGAATTCAGATTATGAACATTTCTAACTTCTGATTCTAATTTCTCTGAATACAAACTCCAAACTCTTATGAGTTCTAACTCCGAATTCTCATGGACACCGGCTCCGAACTTTGTAAGTTCAGGTTCGGAATTCTGGTGAATCCAGCCTCCGAATTTCCCTAAAATTCAGATTCCGAATTTTATATAATTCAAGTTATGAATTCCTACAAAACCGAATCTAAATATCCTTATGTTGTAGACTCCGAATTCACTTTTTAATTAGACACCGAACTATTATTTACTTTCATTCCGAATATCGAATTTTAGTTACTCTTACACTCATTTTGTTATAAAACTATTTCGTTCCTTCAATTATCAACTAACCATTGTTTGAGTGACATGTGTACATGTCCCTATTAAATTCAAGGAAAATATGACTGTTGGAGGAGGAAGTCGACCATTAGAGCCGCACCTATAAATAATAGCTCATTTTAAAATAGTGAAACAACATTTTGAGACTATAGACAAAGTGCTGGTGAAGTGATTTATAGAGAGAGAGGCTCTTATAAACTCTCAAGATTCATACAATAAGTTTGAATGACTTGTTCAAACATTGCTTCGTGTAGATTTTCTTTATGAAGAGGTTCGATTTCCTTGAAATTGGAGACATTGAGTTGTGAAGTTAGAGGTGCTAATTTCCTTACAAATCGATGGTTTACAGGGATATCAAGACAGATACTGATATTTGGATTGAGGGATTCACTGGTTTTGGATAAGATATAATTTCTTGAATGTATAAATGAAGGGACCTCTTTCCAGGGTTGTTGGATACCTTCTTTTTTGGGTTAAAAGAGTTTATTCTTGTTACTTGTAGTTTTACTACTTTGTTTTTCGATGTATTTGTATTATTGAGGAATGTATAACATTATTACACTTCCTCATACTTGTACTCTTATTTAGTTATATTCTATATGCTTTAAGGTAGAATCTTATTTGTTGTAAACTTTTGTTAAGTTTCATTTACAGAATTATTTTTCCAGAATCAAGCAAGTTATTAGAACTCAGAGGTCTTTTGAATTTTGGTTACAGGAAATGTCCTTAAGAATTTTTTTTAAAGAATACAATTCACCCCCTCTTGTATTTGTGTCTTATTTTACATATTTGATCCTACATTTGGTATTATAGAGTATATAATACATAGTCATACCATTCTAACAATACCAATACATATACCAACAGTTTATCTAGTTGATCATAAAAAGGATATAGTAGGGTTTTTGAAATCATCCTAAACCTATCAATAGATGATGGATGAGCATTAATGACCAGGTGGTTTATTACACTTGTTTCTCATTCTGAAGTGGAAGTGGTATGATATTTCTATCAATTTTGTGGGGGTGTATCCAAAGGATAACTCAAAATAATGAAAACTTTTGTGTTACTGTGGATGGACTTATGATGGTAGTGTATATCTTTCCTACACTGGAGACATTATTAGTAGATCAGCTAGGGGATTTTTATTATTGGGATATAGTCCTTCTCCATGGACACCCACATACAACATTTTTAGATTGTTAACCACACATTAATCCATACATCCTAAAGGTACTATATAAGGCTCCTGGTACACATGTTTTACTGAGTTCCTCATTCAATTAACATATAGATGGGTAGTAATACCGCATAATACAAATATTTGAGGATAATCTTTGAGCTTGTGTTCTAGAAATTGGTGGGTTATTAGAGAAATACCTAGTACTTATGGATTTTTCATATAATAATTATTATTAAAAAATATATTATGATGAATATGAGGCTTATTATGGTAGGCCCTGAAGATCAACTCTATATAAGGCACAAGCCTAAAATATTTACTTAATATTGAGGTATGTCAAGAATTCACAGTAAGGATCTTTTCAGGTTTAGAGTTTTAGAGAATTAGTCCATAACTGTAAAATTACATCTCAAATATTACAAATTAAATAATTCTACTCAAACCAATTTTTTGACAACAATAAAACTCCTTAAATAAAACATGAATTCATTTCTTTATATAAATCTTCTTGAATTCTTCCTTTATCTTACCCTTCCCTATACCATGTGAAAAAATTTCAAAATCAAGGGATGAGAAAAAAAACACAGTAAGGATAATAAAATAAGGAAATAAAACATTATTCCATCAATTCATATAAATCAATGAAATCATACTTTTCAATCATAAACCATATCCTCTTTAACTTAATCCCTTAAATCATAAGATTTATGAGTAAAACATTGCAATCGTAAATCATAAAAGGTAACTTGTGGTATCCATAAGATACTTAAATTGTATCTTTCACAGCTACATTGGGAGATATGTTTGGAATACCCATCATAGTATATTTCCAAAATCTCATAGGTGAAACATTAAAATTTACCTCTATCATGTTACCCAATGCATTGGGGAGATATCTCGGGCTCACCCGCCCTAGGTTTATCACAGAACCACCCGTATTTGGTCTTTCACTTGACCACCTATCAAATTTACAAGTACCATTACATAATCATAACACATAAAATATTGAAATTATTAACATTTCACTCATAAATCATAGTATATAAATTCTATATACTGATATATTAAATCCATTTCCAAAACCATTTAAAACTTTTAATAAAGATATTTTTGAATCAAAGTGTCCCATAAAAATTTGAAAATGTAAATGGAATTAACATTTTAAAACATTAATTTCCATATAAATAAATCCTTAAAAAAATTTATGAAAACATGGAAATTAATGAGAAATATTTATATGAGTAAATCTTTAAAACATTTAAAATGGTCTTTCAGTTAAAGAGTCTCATAATACACACTAAAAACTTGAATAAAAATAATTAAAGAATAACATCAAACAAAACATTAAATTTCATGAGAATATAGAAATTCATGATATAAAATTTAAAAATGGTTGTTTATACACCTTATTGGATATTAAGGGTTAACAATATAGAGACATGTCTCATTGAAAGAATATTGAGATGAAGTCCCTTACAAAATCTTTATAAATGATGTAAGAATTTATGAAAGGAGTGATTATGTGTAGCAGTAGAATATCCAAAAAATAGTAAGTGGAAATTACAACATAAATTAATAAATTATGATTCCACACATAATCATGTCATTATAATATCAAAAAAATATATGTAAAATACAATGAGTGAAAATTTCCATTAGAAACTCCCTTTTGAAAATTCGGCAGCCTAACGACGTCACTTAAAAATTCCAAAAATGAGTTGACAAGAGAGAAAAGGTCTCTCATCACATGGAAATAAACTATAAATAACAAGGATATTTTAGAACATATCCAAATATTATAAAATGAAATTAAAATACATAACATAAATGTAGTCTTTGAGTAAAAGATAAGGGTGAAAGGCTTCGTTATCTTGGGTCCTATTTGTCAAGCACATTCCCTCTTCATTAGGAATAATAAAATTATGATAATTTCTACATACCTAAGAACCTTTTTCAATTTTATTATTAATTTTATATCACTTAATTCCATGTTATAAAAATTATATAATTACTTATGTTAATATTATTCATTTTGTTGATATTGGGTACTTGAGTGGAAAATGAACTTGTTATAATTACTAATTGTCCATGTTTTTAAAAGACCACTATCTATAGAATTGTATTGTTGATTTAAATATCATATATATCCAATATATATTTATTTATATCTAATATATGTGTATCTAAAATTTTTGATAAAATTTTTATATAAGAAATGAAGTGCATCGTTCATAGAGAAGGTAAGCCAAATGTACTCATGAATGCTAATTTTATTTATTTTTCATTTGAAAATTAAATGATAAATAAGTATAATATATTCTAATTATAATATATATCTTATATATATTACATATTTTCATTAATTACATCCTTTATATGTTCCATGTATAGCATGAATAAGTCATATCACATTGAGGGGGCAGTAGTCTGCACATCCTCAAATGAAATTATACTATTTACGCATTATGGAAAGAATAAAGGTATGTTGTAAAGGAAAAATACAGAAGAATAGTGGAAATATGAATATAATATATATCATATATAAAATCAGTTCCATCATAATAGATTCTAGGATAGGTTGTAGGGGAAAATCAAACAATCATCATTTCGTGAGGCAGTAGTTCGCTGTACACAGAAACGGTTTGTTCATATCCATTAGATGGAGGTGTGTATAAGTGTAGTCCTAGTAATTATATTAAAAACATTATAGTATACTAAATATACTACTGTTATTATAAATTAATGGAATAAAAATAGTTTAGGGTGTTGGAGATGGAAAATAAATTGAAGAAGCTTCAGCGAAGACATTGCCTCAAATCAGGTAACTCCTTTTAATATATGCTAAAAGTAATTCTTGAATTTCCTTACTCCGAAGGTAAGGCTCCTAGAAGGAAGGTAGGGATTTTGGTAGATTATTTGGGCAGATTTTGGACTAGAAAATGGGGATTGAGAGGTGTGAGTAAGGTTTAGAGTTAGTGGCCTTTTATAAGAGGGAGGAGGGGCACTTTATGAATGTTTGAAAGTATTATTTAATTATAAAATGATTTTCGGTTTTAAAAAGGTCCCAATGTCATTTATTTCAAAGATAATAGGTTTTTGGTTACTAAAACTCACAACCAATAGTTTTTAGACAATTCTATGTCTAAAATTTAACTTTATCGTTTACCTATAACCCTTAGTTAACTAATTTAACTCTTACCATGACTTCTTTATATTCATACTATATGGTTAACATAGTTACTATAAAAGGCCAATCAAACCTCAAGTGGTTCATTAATGAAATTTTAAACATTATTGAAGTCATTTAATCTAATATTATATTTTTAGGACTATTATATAATTTAATAAAATATTATTTTTTTTAAAAACGCATTTATGTCAATTTTTATATATTCTTATCATGAATTTTAAAAATCCACAAAAACTTGCTTCTTTCCAAAAATAAACCTCATTAATTCAAAAATAAAAATTCATTATCATACCTCAAATTATTTTATAGCATAAAATTTTTCTTAATATATTTATTTTAATTTTTATAATCTCATTTATTTAAATCATTCATTAACAAGTTAATCATTACATCATCATTGGGTCATTAATATATTTATTTATTTGATGTCAAAAAAATATAAATAAAATATCATGATGTGTTAACTCTTTGTATATTTCTAATGAATACTTATAGTCGAAGATATCACTTATATAACCCCATATAATTTTTTTAGTAAAAGAAACATTTTTAGGGTATATTTTCCTTTTCTTTAAATTAAATGTAATTTAATGTCATTTTCACTCACAAGTGGCACCATGAGGTCCTAAAATGGACCAAAGGATGCAAATGGAACTAAATATATCATCCAATAGGCTTATGAACAGTTTTAGGGTAGTTTAAAAGTATTATAATATTTTTTTACCACTATTTACCAGATTTTCTCCTTAACCATGGTAAATTAAATATTTACTAAAGTTACTATTCAGAATGTCTAAAAATAAAAGGTACCTATTTAAAAAATATGGACCTCTAGATTCCAAATATGGAATCAATTTTTCCAAATTCATTACACATAAGTTTCATTAATTAATTAAAAATTATTTACCATTGTCAAAACCAAAAAGCGGTTTTTAACGAAGTAATCACTATCAAAATGTTGACATGTCTTTATGTACAATTTAAATATGAAATTCCTTCCAATGGCCATCACTGGATTATATGATAAAAATATAATAAAATTTTACTTTTAAAATAAATATAAATAATATTCTAACTATATAAATAAATTAATTGAATAATCGGTTTTGAATTAAAATGTAGTAATATTCACTATTCATTAAAAAATGAACTTTATCTGAAAAATACCAAAATTTCATCCAAAGTAAATTTTTAATTCCTGATTATAAGGAAAGATTTTATTTTTTCCAAGAGAACATATATAAGTGAAAAAACTTGATTTAAAAATTATAGTCCATAAAAATGCAGTAAAATTACCTTTTAAAATTATTAGAGTATTTCATACATAAAATATGATTCATTCTTATTTTAAGACTCTAAAATTTATTGAAAAAATGTAAAGACATTTTATAATAATATTGTACTTAGTTATATTCATTTCCTGAGAATAAAATGTCTATAAATTAACTACCATTTAAAATAATAATGTTATCATATTATTTTTTTTGGTATAACGCAAAGTTGTGTGCAACGTAAGACTTTAAAGAAACTCATTATTGTGTGTTGAGTACACTATTGGAAAAAGAATCTACTTTAATGTAAAAATGTTATCTTATTCATAAATTTTAATAGAAATGAAAAATGTATTATTTTATTAAATCTTTGGTCATTACATTGTTCCCCCTTCTGGAAATTGTGTCTCCACAATTTTAAAATTGGGCTTGAAAACAACATTGAATGTCCTAAATCAGAAAAAGGGTCAATAAAAGAATCACTCTAAAAGAGAGAAAGAGAAGTAAAAAGGCCACCAAAGATAACTCATACTATGATTACATGTAGGAAAACATATATGGAAGATAAACTAAGTGTCATGTTTTGATGGAGAGTGATATAACACACGACCAGGAGAATGTTAACTACCAAAAAAGCAATTTGATTACTTAAATGGTCTTTGATTCCCCCGTAGGAAAAGTGAACTGACAGCATTTTTGTTTTATGTTCCTTTTCATAAAGTTGAGATATTTATTTATTATATTGACTATGAACATAAGGAAATATAATTACCTTTCAATTAGAGTTTCATCATTTAATCAATTTCTACCACAAAGTCATCTTTTCTCCAAAATATGTGTATTGATGATGACATGGTCAATCCTAAAGCACTAGAATAAACTTATATAGAATCACATAATCCAAAAAATATGAACTATATATTTACTCTTCCTTTATACATTATCCAAAACCAAAATGGTTAGTATAAGATTTGATAGTCCTTAAAAAATGCAATCCTTTAAAAAAGAAATACTACTCTTAATCTCCAAAATTGAACAAACAATACCCAAAGTTCAACAAAGTCCATTCAATATGCAATTCTCCTTTAAATTCTTCAAAATAATCCAAATGAATATTGAAACCCAAAACTAATAAATATTTAATCACATTGTCTTCCATCATAAATATTAACATTTATCTACAAATAATATCAACAACTCTTAAAGTATCATACTTAAAATTATTAATCCTAATCACATATTCTCAAATAGAGGTTAATAATTTCCATAAATAACCAAAATCTCTATAATTACACAATAAAAACATATATTATTCCAAAATAAAATTCTACGATTACACCTCAAATGAAATCCCACAGTATTCTATTTTCCTTAGGCATATAGTTTCCCAAAAGAAAAAAAAATCTTCCAAAATAACATTTCTCACTTAATCACCAAATTATTTTCCCATATTATGGATATACATTTGATAAAAAATATTTTCCCAAATTCAACTTATTCTTGATCCATAAAATCATTTAATTAAAAATAATTCTTCATACTAACCAGGGACATCATATAGTAAAGAGGTAAGTGATAAATCATAGTGACACTTTTGTTGTGGGTTTGATTCGTGCATCTTTTTCTGACACGACAGGTTGTTCCACGATATACAAATTGTAATTTTTTTAAAAATATTTAATTTTAATAACATTAACAAAATGAGATAAAATAATTAAAAATATATAAAACATGATTTAACCATAAATGTTATCTCATACCTCACATTTTCATCCCAAAAAGTAATAACCTGTAATTTCCTCAAATTCAAGGATCATATAAACCCAAATGATTTATTATAACTATATCCAAAAAATAAAAAGATAATTATTATACAAAAAATAGTTCCATATAACACACTTTAGGGTTACACAAACAAGAGAAATGTCATCTAAAGTAATCTGATCAACAAAATATCCTTAATACTTTAAAAAATATCATCACCCAGATATCCACTATAACTCTTGAATTCCTAAAATGTATACATATTAATCATTCAACATTATTCCTGATCCTTTATCCATGTTTTCTCATATTATTCTATTATACTTTTTTCGTACAAAAAATCATGCATAATGTCCTAATATTTAAATAATGTAAAAAAATGAGCTATGAAATAATCTATACCTTTCAAAGGACATTTTCTATTTCCTCAAATTTAATTGGAAAGGCATTTGGAATCTGTAAAAATATATTTGTACGGTACTAATAATCCTATTCTTGAGCCTTCATTATATGACATTTATTTTCATAATGATCATGCACACCATATTTAAAACATTCAATTGATCCATCATAAATAACTTCTTTCCATTTATTAGAGACAATTTGATGCTTCCTTTTTCCATGAAAGGTTATTACATTTTAACGTTCATTTCAACATCTAAAACATCTTCCTATCCTAGTAATTTTTTTCTAGGAGTGTCTTTTCACATCCTAGACACATAGGTTTTTGAATATACTTAACAATATGATTATAACTTGAACATTAATTGGGATTCATTTCTAACATATATGATTCCTTAGAAAAATCCCCAGGGTTCATGTGGTTAGTCAGGACTCGGGATACTTGGTTAAGAATAACACCAAGAGTTCTCTTTGTATCCCCTATTTAATTCAGTTTCTTATTCAGAAAACCACCACAGTTTCCTTCACATCCACTATTACTTTGGTGTCTGCTTGATCGAGGCATTCATTAAAACAAAAATGGTCAGTGTGAGTATATCCATAAAATAATCATATACTATCTCATAAGGAGGGTAAAAACTAATATATACTTTTTATTGTTATATTAAACTCATTAAATTTATATAAAATAACTATGAATCTTTCTAATATGATAACCATAATAGTTATGTCACATGGGATTAAATAAAACACTAAACTCTAATGTTTTCTACACTTACATCTCATACCAACAATAAGGCCCCATCCTTAAACAATTAATTAATATTGAATTAAAACAATAATTCACATTGAGGGTTTTTCAGGTTTTTAGTTTTTGAGAATTAATCCATAACTATTACATCACATCTCAAATATTACAAAGTAGACACAACTACTATAACAAATTTTTTCACAACAATAAAACACCACAAAATAAAACAAGAATTATTTTCTTGATATAAATCTTCTTTGACTTCTTCACTTCTCTTAATCTTCCTTATAACCCGTGAAAAACATTTCAAAATCATGGGATAATAAAAAAAGCTCAGTATGGGTTATAAAATAAGTAAATAAAACATTATTACATGATTTCATACAAATAAATGACGTCATATTATTCAATCATAAAACCTATGCTCTTTAACGTACTTCCCGAAATCATATGATTTATGTGTAACACATTGAAATCATAAATCATATAGGTAACATGTGGCATCCATAACATACTTAAATTGTAGTTTCCAAGGATACATAGGGAGTTACTTTTGGAATTACCATCAAAGTATATATTCTATAAATCTCTAAGGAGAAACATTAACGTTTACCTCCATCATGTTACCCAATGAATTGGAGAGCTATCATGGGTTCACCTTCCCAAGGATATCACAGAAGCACCCATATTTCGTATATCACGTAACCACCCATAAAATTTCCAAGTACCATTAAAAAACTATAATACATTAAGTAATTAAATTATCAAAATTTCACTCATCAATCAAAATAAATCAATTCCTGATATTGATATATTCAATCCATTTCCAAAACCATTTAAAACATTTGATAAAGAGATTTTTGAATCAAAGTGTACTATTACTCTTTGAAAATTTTAATGCAATTAACATTTTAAAAAATTAATCTACTTATAAATTAATCCTAAAAAACAATTTGAAAACATTGACATTAATGATAAATATTTATAAGAATAAATAATTAAAACATTTAATATGATGTAACGGTTAAAGAGTCTCGTAACACTTGATAAACACATAAATGAAAATAATTGAAGAATAACATCAAAAGAAACATTAAATATCATAAGACTATAGAAATTAATGATATAAAATGTAAAAATGGTTGTTTATACATCTTATAGGATATTAAGGGTTCACAATATTGAGATATTCGTCAATTAAATGAGATTGAGACGAAGTCCCTTACAGTGTTTGTATAAATGACGTAAGAATTTATCAATGGGGTGATTATGTGTAGAAATAATATATCCACACTAAGGGAAGTGAAAATTATTTCATTAATCAATAAAATGTGATTCCACACATTATTGTTTCACAACAAAATCAACAAAGTATGCATAAAATCCGATGAGTAGAAATTGAGTCCAGAAATTCCCATACGAAAATTCGAAAGCCTAACAGCGTCACCTAAAAATTTAGAAAATAAGTTGGTGATAGAGAAAATGGTATCTCATCACATTTAAATAAACTGTTAAAAAATAAGGATATATAATATCATATCTAAACATAATAAAATTGAAATTGAAAGACTTAACAAAAAATAAGTCTTTGACTAAAAGAGGAGGGTGAATGATTCCCTTAGCTTTGTCAGATTAGTCATGTATGTTCCTTGTTCTTCCAAATTAATAAAATTATATTGATTTATACTTGATTAATAACCATTTACAATTAATATTTCCTTTTATATCACTTTTTAACATGTTATAAAAATTACATAATTCTTTAAGTTAATATCAATCATTTTGTCAATATTGGGTACATGAGTCAAAAAATAAATTTTTGTATTTACAAATTGTCATTGTGGTAAAAAGTCTGTTATCTCAAGAATTGTATTCATGATTTAAATATCATATATTTCTAGTATATATATATATATATATTAATATCCATTATATATGAGTTTAGAATAGTCCATAACAATTGGATATAAGAAATGAAATGTGTTGTTCATGGAAACCGTAAGCCATACGTACACATGAACGCTACATTCAATTATTCATATGAAAATTAAATCATAAATAGGTATATTATAATTATATTATAATATATATGTCATATATTTTGCATAATTTCATTAATACCATCCTTTATACGTTCCAGTTATAGCATGAATGAGTCATATCACTTTCAGGGGGAGGTAGTCGACACTTCCTCAAATGAAATTATAGTATTTACGTGTTATGGACAACATATTTTTTTTTGTAAATTAAAAATAATGAATAATATAGACAATATAAATATAATATATATCATATATAAATACATTTCCATCATAATATCCACCATGAAAGGTGGTACGGAAAAATTGAACAATCATTGTTTCGTGAGGTAGTAGTTCGCGGTACACAGAAACAATATGTTTGTATCCATTAGATGGAGGTGTGTTTAAGTTCAGTTTTAATTAATATCATAAAAACATCATAGAATATTTAATTTAAATATTTTTTTATAAAAAAATTTAATAAATATATATTATGGGGTTGGAGGAGGAAAATAAATGGAAGAATATGGAGAGATGACATTACCTCAAATCGGGTAACTCATTTTTATTTATGCTAAAAGGCCTTCTTGAATTGAATAATTTCCAAGGAAAGGATTATAGGAGAAATATAGGGATGTTTTGAGCATATTTGGATAGATTTTGGACTTGCCATGGGGGCTTGAGAGGTGCGAGTATGGGTTAGAGGTGGTGGCCTTTTATAAGTGGGGGGATGGGCACTTTAGAAACGTTTGAATGTATTATTTTTTTATAAAATGGTTTTCCTTTTAAAAAAGTCCCAATGTCATTTATTTCCTAGATAAGATGTTTTCGGGTTGAAAAACTCTCAACCAAGTTGTTTTAGACTAGTCTAGGTTAGAAATATAACCTTGTCTTTTAGTTTTATCCCTTAGTTAACAAATTTAACTCTTACTATGTCTTGTTGTATATTAATACTATATGGTTAATATAGTTAATATAAAATGAAAATCGAACATCATGTCATTAATTAATGACATTTTAAACATTATTTATGTAATTTGTCTGAATCTTAGTTTTTTAGGACTATAATATCATTTAATAAAATACTATTTGTTTTAAAAACTCATTTATGTCAATTTTTATAAAATTCATATCAAGACTTCTAATAATCTAGAACAACATGATTCATTAAAAAAAACTTTATAAATTAAAATATAACAAGTCATAGACATCCCTAAATTATTTTACGGCATAAAATGTTTCAAAATAAATTTACTTTCATTTTTATAATATCATTTATTTAAATCATTCATTAATAAGGTAATCACTACATCATCATTGTTTCATAAATATATTTATTTATTTGATGTCTAAAAAATATAAATAAAATACGATGATGTGTTAAATATTTTTTTAGTTATTATTAATATTTATAGTCTAATAAATCACTTATATAACCCAATATAAAAATTGTTTTAGTAAAAGATATATGTTGAGGGTTTATTTTCTTTAACTTTAAAGTTAAAGTAATTAATTGTCATTTTCACAAAATAGTGGGACCATGGGGTCCTAAAAACGACTCCAGTATTCCCATGGTCGGAAATATCTCAACCAATAGTGTTAGGACAATTTTTATGGTAGTTTTTTATTATTATAATATTAATTTTTACACTTATTTACCAGATTTATCCTTTAACCATGATAAATAAAATATTTACTAACATTACTATTCATAATGCATAAAAATTAAAGGTATATATTTACACAACTAAGACCTCTTTATTTCCAATTTGGAATCCATTTTTCTAAATTTAAAACACATATGTTTCAGTAATTAATTTAAAAGTAATTCTTGTTGTCAAAACCGAAAATCGGGTTTTTAATCAGTAATAACTATAAACAGATTGACATATGTTTATGTCCATTTAAAATGTGAAATTACATCCAATGACCATCATTAGATTAAATGGTACAAATATAATCCAATTATACTTTTAAACTAATAAAAATTTCAACATAACAATATAAATAAATTAGATGAAAAGGAAGTTTGGAATTAAAATACATTATTTTTCCCTATTCATTATCCAAATGAACTTTATCTAAAAAATGCCCAAATTTCATCCAAATTTAATATTTGTGTCCCTATTCTAAGGAATGGTTTAAATTTTTTTGAAATAAAACATATATATGTGAAAAAACTAGATTTAAAAATGGTTCTCCATCAAAAGGTGTTGAAACAGGCATTTAAAAATATTAGAGTATTTCATGTTTAAATTTGAATTCATTCTTCTTTTAAGACTCTAAAATTTCATGGATAAATATAAAGACATTTAATAACTATATTGTAGTTAGTTATACTCATTTACCATTAATATAATTTCTTGTCATTAACTACCATTTAATATAATATTATTATCATGTTATTTTTTTGGTATAACTCATAGTTGTGTGAAACGTATGATTTCAATGAAATGAGTTTTTAGGTGTTGAGTATGCTATTAGAAAAAAATTCACTTTAATGTAAAAATAATATATTATTCATAAATTTTAATAGAAATGAAGAAGTATTATTTTATAAATAATTGGTTCATTACACTCTATACATGATGGAGGCAGTTGAGTCAAAGTGGATGGGAATGAGTCTCCTATAGGAGATATTAGAGTAGGTTCTGCTAATTCTGAAATTATTGAAAAATAAGTAGATAGAAGTAATATGAATATAGATTAAGGTGACCCAAAGAGTTTAAATATATTTAATATATATTAATTTAACTTTATCCAAGTGTGGGTCAACATATGATATAGAGGAAGTTAAAGTTAGCACCTTAGTTTGTTACACCATTTAAGCATGTGGAGGGAATCAGGCTTATAACGTACATATTAGATCTTCCTAGGAGATATTGTTTCATGAATGCCTTTTTCATCTATCACAACATTGGCAGTGTTAACCCAACCCTTCTCATGTGACTGGTATAAATGATATTTATCATAAGATAGATGCTTTCATTGAAGATAATATGATACATTTGTTTGATCATAGTGAGAACTTTTTTTGTGAAAACTCTTTACTAGTAGTTCATGTATTATGTCATCATGGATGTGTGGAGGAATAATCATGGGAGATAGAAGTAGATATAAAGGATCAATGGCCTGATGTTTTTAACACTGAATCATAGTGATTCTTGTAAGTTTAGTTTGAGGATAAGTTGTTAAAAGGTATGGATATTTTAAGATCCTAATATTTTATGGAGATGTCTTAGGATCATTTACAGATATTTGTTTCATTTATTGAGAATACATCAGTTTGGTTTATCATTTGGGTATGTTTGGTTGAAAATAGGAAATTTTTGATGGAGTAGGAATGTTCATGGTCGGCACATGATTTTATGAAATGTGGTGCCCTGGCCTAAAACCCATGTGAACCTAGAAAGATTGGATTCACATTGTTGCTGCGTAGTTTTTAAAACTATGCACCCCCTAGAAGAGGGACATGGTTAAGGTGCATGGTTAGTGTTAACCTTGCACCCTAGTATAGAAAACTACGTGCATGATTTAAATTAATCTAAAAAATATATTTTAAATTCTAACCCCCCCCCCCATTTTTACCCTTAATCTACCAACATTCAATCATAACCTCTCTTTTACAATTTTTATTTTCCCTAGTAGATTCCAGGCCTTCCAGAACTGTCTTCATGGTGAATTGAAGGGAATATTGATGATCTAAACCTCCACTAGTATATGATTTCATACCATATAGATATATCTCTCTACCCAAATCATGATTCAAGATAAAATATGTATTTTTTCCACTTTAGGTTCTATATATAGATCTAATTTTGTTAACGTATTACCATAAGTTCTTAAGAAATATTGTTTTTCAAATTTATTAAATCTTTTTGATATTTTTCATTTCACATAACACTTAATATAGCTTGTGTTATATAAAATCACCAAGTTATTCTTCATTTGTATATACACCATGATAACCATTCATTATATGACACCCCACTATAATTTTGTGATACATAGAACAATAGATTATGTTGTGTTATATATAACACCGACATGTCATTTGCTACACACGATAACGAGTTTCCATGAAACAATTTTTTATATATATAACTAAATGAGATAGTTATATCAAATCCTCTATACATAATAATATGACTATTAAAAAAAATTTAAAATATTATCTATAGTGTTTTCATATAAATAATACATAATGATGATAAAATAGATAAATTTTGGTAGATGATTTATATGTTTGGAAATACTATTTTCTAAAAATAACTTCTATTTATGTACTTTTCTGAAAAATTATAAAATTAATTATTGAAGCATTCAGATGTTTTTTTATAAAATAAAAATTATTTTTAATTTATAATGATGAAATTTTATTTGGGTAATTTTTCTAGGTTTTTCTGAGAAATATCATTTTTGGGGAATAGGGAAAAATACTGATTTTTAATTCAATACTACATTGTAATCTAATTTATTTTTATAGTAATAGTTTATTTTAAGTTTTTTTTAAAGTAATAATATATCATTTAAAAATTTATTAATCGAATTAATTCCATTTTAATAATTTTTTGTTTATTTTAGATATAAAATCATAATGAGTTATTAAAAATTCTATCTGTAAAACCCACCTTCCTTGCCACATCTTTGAGATTATAATTAAACATAACATCACCATTAATCATATCTCTCAAGCAATATAATTTTGGAAAATCCTTAACATATTCATCACCCCAGACCTCTAAATTTCTCCTCATTTCCCCCTTTTTATAAGAAATCCGTCCAAGGATTCTTTTTGGGGCAAACAAAAAGGAGTTACCCAATGAAGAGGAATCACTCATCCTCAAGATCAGTTCCCTTATTTTCTTTACAAAAATAAAGAATTATATTTACTCCTTCAATACATATAAAAATAAGTATAATAAATATAATAGGACTTATTTATATTATTTTGAACTAAACATACATACACTTCCATATAATGGGAAATGAGCTTACTGTTCTTCTGTATGGTGATCATTCGCCTCACAAAACGATATTGTTCATATTCTCCATTTCCAACAACCATGGATGAGAATAATGATGGAAAATATATTTTTATATGATATATATTATATATAATAATTTCTATTATTTTTTAAATATTATATAACACATACTATCATGCTTTCTATTTTTTGTAAATATGGTTATTTCATTTTGGGAAGTGTGGACTTCCACCTCTCCAAAGAAATTTTATTCGTTCACACACTACAGAGAATTATTTAAAGATGGAATTTGTAAAATTATATTATATATATTAGAAATTAATTATAATCTAATGATATTATATTTATACCAATATTTTATTTATTTTATTTCATTGAATATTAAAAAGAAAAATTTAAACATGGTTCTTGCCAATGTATGGTCAACCATATCCATGTTCATTGTATTTTATTCAATATTTATATATTATATATATTATTTTAAATTAATATTTAAAGAATATATATTATATATATATATATCATATTTTAAATTCATTAAATTTATAAAAATTTATGTGGAATCATATATAAGATACAGGTAAAAAATTAAGAAATATTACCCGAAGCGAAACCATAACATGGAATTTCTAAATGAGAATAATATAAATTCATAATAAAACCATATATTGTATTTTATATATTAATATATTTATTTTAAATATTTATACTATACTTATATTTCTTATATAGGAGATTTGAATGAGTATTAAGAGAGTTATGACAAAAGGTAACATAATTTCATCACAGTTTTTTTCAAGAGATTCATGCCTTAATCACCACACATTTCTTTTGTGTGGTGTGTTTAATGACCATGAATGTATTATATTTTTATTATAAAAACATTTATGTTTATTTATATATCCATTTTTTGGTATTTATTTCATTTATTTTATGTTCCAAAATTTACCAAATTTGTAATGAAATATTGATTCGATCTCTCTTCATTGAGACACATACCATGTTATACGGATATATCTTTCCATTTGGTATATATAATTATATTTACATGTAATATCGTGTATATAATTATTTCTATTAAATTCTAATTTTTATTTAATACTGTTATTTCCATTTTTTATTCAATATTACCAAATTGGTAACATTTTGTAGATACAATCTCACAGTTTCATGAAATTGCTTATGATTATGCTCTAATTGAAGAAATCTTATAATAAACATCTCATTACCAGTAATGAGATTTAATACCTCATATTTATTCATGTTATATCCAAGTAAGAATAAAATATTTCCACTCTTAGTTATAGAATATGACCAGGAAATTGATTTTAAAATTGTTTGACATTACCTCTCTCTTTAGTCGGGAATATGTGTTCCTTAAAAAATATTTTTTCTTAAAGGATTTGAAAAATATAAAAATATTTCTTGATCATTATTAAATACATTTACCCATTTTAAATCTTTTAAAAAAATTATTTTTTAAATGTAATCGTCTTTTAATTCTCTAGTTGATGCACTTTTTTAATCAAATTATAGTTCAAAATCAATGTTCGGCATGTACAGATTTTCCCACCATCAGGACCTGTATTACCATGAAATTTTTTTTACAATATTACAGTGTACATTTTTATGGAAATTTGTATATTAACATTCTATAAATTTTCAATTTTAATGTTTTTTTCATTAAAAAATGTTTCCAAAAATTTGTATATTTAAAACATATTTTAAATGAATTTTAAAAATTCATTAATAAGATTTAAAAATGTTTCTTTGAAAGAAAATTATTTTAATTATTTTGAAGGTTTTTTATAAATTTTCAATTTATTTTCCATGAAAAAGTTTTTCAAAATTTATTGAGGGTCCTTTGATATGATTTCAATTAAATAGGTTTTCAAAATGATTTCATGAATTCTTTATATGTTTTAAAATTACATTTAAATAAAATATAATTTAATAGTGTATTAAATATTATTTAATATGATTCTTATGGAAAAGTGTTTCCTAATGTTTTAATGGCTTCCTTTTAGGTTTTGAAATTATTTTCAATGAAAAATAAATCAAAATATGTTTGAACCTTATTTTATAAATTATTGAGAGAAATGGTTTTAAAAAGTTATCTCAAGAATTTTCATATGTTTTAAAAGTGGTTTTCATCAAATATGTATTTAAAAAAGGTTTTATGTTTTAAATAAATTTTTTATAGAAAAAATGATATTTTGCTCAAGAAGAGTTTTTAAAATGATATTTCAAAATTATTTTTACATCTATGAGGATATCCATTGGTGTTACTCATACCTTTCTAGAAAGTTATCAAAAGGTTCCATTACTGTTCTTTCTCCTAATGGTTTACATGTTTATGACACCAATTTCATTTCATGGGATATGATTGGATGTTTATGGAACCCATATTTTTTTATGGGTCTTGATATGATGAATGTTTTATTATCTTGTTGAACAAGTATGATTGATTTTATTATGGGATGGGTGGGACCTATATCACACACCATTTAATTTTTTAATGATTTATATCCCATGAGATAATGATGGGAATCAATTTGACGAGCTTGATCGACTATGAGATGATGGGGAAACATGTCCCATTAAATATAATGGACTGAAACTAAGGAAGATGGTGCATCCCTCCCAGTTGGTGTAGTTATCAGGAAGATGGATAATGGGGAAACCTGATAAATAATGGGAATATGGGGAAACTTAATTTACTCTGGGAAGATGGGTAAACTCAATCTACTATTGGAATATGGGGATACCCAATACCATACAAGGAAATGAGAATGACTAGGCATGGAGGTGTGTCCCAACCAGTAGGTGTAGACCTCATAAAGTTCCGTAATAATTATCAGAAAACCTTCAAGACATATAGGGAATTTTATTACATGTTTATGAGTATTCCAAAACTTTATGTCTTATTGTAATGTTAGGATTTCATTTTCTATTCACTTCCTTCGATTATGATTCTTTTTTTAACTAATAATCATTATTGAACGATTCATATCTATGATGATTGATATATTGGTTATGATCATCTAATGTTATTATCAAATTATCAAATATTATGATCAGGTTTATTCTTATATTTCTCACTTTTTACCCTAATTTAGCATCTGAGATCACCCATTTTATTATTTAATTCCCCTAATTAGGAATAAATTTTTCATATGAGATATTTTTAATAGTGTTCAATGTCATGGAAAATCTAATAAGAGAAAACTTTTCTCACTTCTGTATCATTTTATATATTCTCATGGTTCCAAAGGAAAAATCTAATATGGTATTTCGGTTTCTTTTTTAGAAATTTTTTATGCATACCAAAAAAGAGAAGTAATGACTTTGTAAATTACAATCGGGTTATCAATGTTTGTATTAGGGAAACGGTTTAGTTAACAAATAATAAGTAGGATGAGAAAACATTATTGAGATCCATATGTATATTTCTAAAGCTATGTCTAGGTATGTATCTATGGATAAGTATAATGATGAGTTAATATTTAAGGAAATGTCCTAGAATTTTGGTAAAGGATTGAGTGAGTGGATTCCTAGAAATACATTCATATTTGGATAATAAAAGTGGACATAGTTCTGGAACATATTTACCTGGTATTAACAACTATGACAAGTTTTATTGGACTTAACTGGGGAATAACCTAGTATATGAAAATGTGCCTTACTACACAATCGATTTCACACTCCCAGGGGATATGATTTGGGAATTTAAAAACACCATACAAACCATAATGAAGAATTTTAATAGAATATTACTATGAATAACCATGGTTAAACCTAAGGCTTCATATATTAATTAATTATGTATCATTATTTAGACATCATATAAGTAATTGTTCAATATTATATAGGATTCTTCTAATATTAGTGTTTCATGATTATACAGATTACTACAATGATAAGTTATTAATATTTAATATTCTAGGAAAGTTGTATGAAGTTATAAGATAATGAAGCATGAGTAATGGTTTATGAATAATATTGGACAATTGAAGTGTATATGTTTTGGAATTAAATGATTATTTTATATTATTAATTATTTAAATAAGTATTTTTCGTATCAGTTATTCATTAATGATTGAAAAGGATATTTTGAATAGTTCTTATGAGGTAGAAAAGTGATTTCGAGGAATGGAGATATTTTGATTAAGGTAAATTAACCTATCATATAATCCTGATGGTGAGATAATGATATTTAGATAAAGATATTTTGGGTATGAAAAGCTAAATTGTACGGTACAGAATACCTCATAACTGTTATATGATTTTTTTAAAAAATTTGTATATTTTATCAAGGTTTATTTTTAAAAAATCATTGATTTATGAAATATATATAGTAATCATTTGTATATGTATGTATACATATTTTCAAATAGGATTTATGGTAATTCAGTTTTTTACCATGTTTTAAGAGGATATACGATGATGGTATGGACATGTTTTGAATGTGAAAACCAAGATTTACATTATGATATATGGGGGATAAATTTAATCTAATTTCATGACATTAATTCTAAGACAATGGATTTTTATATTTCAGAAGCATTAAATGTTAAGAAATTTATGGAATACTTATTCTAAGAATCAGATGAATTTTTTGAGACTAAATCATTATCTCACAACATTATGATTTATTAATATTGGATAACCTACTCCCACATTTATTGTTATGTTAATTGAATATATACATTTTGATTTATCATGGAAGTCATGATATATTAGATATTATTTAAGAAAAAATTCACCATCATTTTTGAAGAAGGAGGTGAAGTGGAAATTTTTTAAGACATGAGGAAAGGGAGAGATTTACATATGATAGGGAATAAAATAAATTATGTGTATATTCTCATAAAAATTATAAACCTATATGGTAATAATCATGAAACTTAAAATGTTATCATAGTACCTTCATTACAGATTAATAAAATGTTCCTTTAGATTATCGCAAATTTATACATTGTGATTGTTATTAGTCACATGACCAAGTTCTCTATCACTTTAATCTAGAACATGATAGTTATATTTACCTTCATTTTCCATGTTATCACCTTCCAGCAATATTCTCCTATGTGGAAAAACATTTATGAGTTACTTTGGGTACCTATTATGGATCCATTTTTTTTAAAGGATGTTTTAATGAACATTTTTATGATTTGGGTTTTCATTATAGGAACTGAAAAGAATTATACCATTGATAAACCAGATGAATTTTTACGGAGATATCCATTTTAAGGTTGTAGAATGTAAGAACCCATTTTTTTGGAATAATTTTTCAAATCAATTTAATCTTCTTGGTATTTTGAATTTCATGCAACAATGAATATAGATAGTATTATATGGGAGCTCTACATTGTTTTTTTTATGTTTTACCAAGTTAATTATTTTATATGATACCTTGTGATATGTTTTTGCTACAAAAAATAATGACTTTTATTGCATAATACACAACACTAACCTGGCTTGTGTTACATGAAACACCGAGATTCGATAAAATATCATTTTTATAATTAATTAAATGATTTAGTTTTATAATAAAAAATAAAAATAATATTATGCATATTAATATTATTTAAAATATATATATCACAATGATTATAAAATATAATATTTTTGGTAAAATCTTTATATGATTGAGAATATTATTTTCTAAAAAAATTACTTTTTTATGTCCTTTTATGAAAAAAATTAATTCTATAATCAAATTGAAATTAAATTTATTAAAATTAACATTGTTTTTTAATTCATAATGTTGAAATTATATTACGTTGAATTTTTTAGAGCTTTTCTATGAATCATCATTTTTGGTGAATAGTGAAAAATACCAAATTTTAAATCCAATATGATTTTTCAACTAATTTATTTTTATAGTAAACTTATATTTTTACTTGTTTTAAAGTAAAACCAGATCAATTAAAAATATATTAATACAATTTAGTTCATTGGAATAATTTTTCATGTTGAATTTATATATATATCTTAATGAACATTTGAACATTATCACTTTAAAAACTTGATTTCTCACCACATATGAGAGATTTTCTTCAAAATTAATTTTTTTCCTTATATTAATTAAATTTTGGAAAATGGAAATATAATAATTTAATATGTATAATATTTATAGCATAATATTATCAACTTTTTTTGTGAACAAAAAATATTATTGAAAGTGATTAAAATTAATTACATTATTTAAGGTAAAAATAAGCTTAACAGGGGTGTAAACATTCAAACATAGTTCCAAAATGACCAAGATAGTCATCCAAGACCCATATTATAGATATATTTAGGCTATAAAACATCCATTCTTGAGTTTAATTTATTTTTATGATTTTTTTGGTAAAAACATGGGTAAAGATAAATTATTTTTAAAAATTCCTTGTGTGTCCCCTCTCTCCCCAAAAAAATACCACCACCTCTCCCCATTTACCACACTAATCAAACCACTTATGTTTGGCCAATATCAGCACAATTAAAACATATAAATCCCCGCCTTATTCCTTGAATCATCACTATGAGAATAAATACAACCAAATAATCCCTTTGGTTCAAACCAAAATGAGTTACCCAAACAAGAGGTAACATCCTTCCTCAATCTAATTTTCCATTTAATTTTTTTCTCAACATCCTAAATTTTGAATATTAAAAGAATAAATAATAATAAAATATCAAAAATATTTTTGTAAATTTTTATGATAATATTTTCAGCTACATAAAATCACTCCTCCATCAATTTGGAAACAAACATACCATTCTTGGGTATGGTGAACTACCGCCTCACAAAATGATCTTTTTAATTTTATATTTTCCACCAATAATTGGATGATAATAATGATAAAAACTCAATTTTTTACATTATATATTTTATGTATTTATGTTTTAGTGTCTATTATATATCAAATAGATCCATTATTCCCATTTAGTGTAAATATTATAATTTCATTTGTCGAAGTGAGGACTACCTCATCCGTAAAGTGATGTGATTCATTCACAAAGTACATGGAATGTATTAAGGATGGGTCACTAAAAATATATTATATATATGACATTCTAATCATAATACAATTATATTATATAAATATAACAATATTTTATTTACTTCCATTTGATCAAAATTATAAAGAAAAACACAATCAATATTCGTGTGTACATACAACCTACCGTCTCCATGAATGTTGTATTCCATTTCATATAAATATTATATATATTATTTTAATTAAATATTTTCTAAATATATATAATATTAATATTTTATATTACATTCCATAAATAATGATATAAGTGTGAGGAAAAAAATATCAGACACATGTGAAAAACAAAGAGAATATTACTTGAAGCATAACATTCAATTGGAATTATTAAGAAGGATTTAATATAAAATAATATTCAAAAAGTAAATTGTTTTATATATAATAACACGGTTCTATTATATATTTATAATATGATTATACTTATTATTCAAGAGGTTTTTATGAGTACAATGAGAGTCAAGATATAATTTAACGGAATTTTATCTCACTTTTATTTTTGTCGTATTTTTTCATAACACACCACTCAGTTAGTTTGTGTGGTTAGTATAATGCCCATGGATGTATTATATGATTCTTAAAATTAAATTTATGGTTATTTAAATATCCATTTGATGATAAATAATTCATGTGGTTTGTTTTTCAATAGTTAACAAATCAGTAATGAAATTTTTTCTCAATTTCTATTCTTTGTGACACATTGCATGTTATGCACCTATATATTTACATGAGTTTTATATACATAAATTGCAATGTTATATAAAATATCTTTTTATTGCAATTATATGTTAATATTAATGTAATTTTATTCTTTCCATTGTCTTATGATTGAAAGCTTCCAAATTGCTAAAAGGTTATAGCTCCAATCTCAGCGTCTATCGAGATTAATTAAGATTATGATCCAATTGTTGAAATCCTATGATCCATCTCCAAAAAACTGTAATAAGTTTTCCTACCTCCAATTTATTCATGTTATATCCAATTAATGGTTAAATTTCACCACTCTCTATTACATAATATGATCAATAATTTTTTATTAAGATAGTCAGACATTATCTCCCTCTTTGGTTAGAAATTAGTGTTCCTTAAAATCCATGTTCTTTTAGAGGTTTCTAGAAATATTCATCTATTTTTCAATGATATTTAAAAAACATTTTTATGATTTTTTTAACATTTAAATAATGTGTTTTTCAAAAATTAAACAATTTCCCCTTTTTATTTGCTGCACTTTTTAGAAAATTTTATAATGCAAAAAATTATGTTCAACATGTACATGTTTACCCGCTTTTATGACTCCTAATCCCTTGAAACTTCTTTTACATGATTATAATGTTATTTTGGAAATTAATTTGTATTTAAAATATTATATAAAATTTATTTTTTAGAGGTTATTTCAATGAAAACGGTTTTCAAAAAAGTATTATATTAAAGAAACTATATTTTCAAAACATTATTTATATGATTTGAAGTTGAGGTTAAAAAATAAAAGTATTTATATATATTTAAAGCTTCAATTATATGTTTTAAAAATAATTTCAATTAAAAATAATATAAATTTTTTTCATGTTTGTAATATTTTTTAGGGGAAAGGTTTTCAAAATAATATCAATACTTGTTTCTAAGTTTTAATGTATTTTCAAAGAAAAATTTCTTTTAAAAAGATTTTATGATTATTTTTGATGTTTTCATGGGTAATGCAATTACAAATTTTCAATCCATATTTCTATATCTTCAATTTATTTTTAATTAAAAATAATTTAAAATTTTATTCAATATTTTTTTATAATTATTAAATGGAAAAAGTTTTAAAATTGATTTCAAGAAATCATTTTATGTCTTAAAAGAAGATTTCAAACAAAATGGATTTTAAAAATGTATTTTGTTTTAAAAAAATTAATTTATAAAGGATATTATCCTCATGACATGTTTTTAAAAGTTTACTCCAAAATTATTTTTCCATATATAATGGAATCCAGTAGTTTTACTAATGACTTTATGGGAAACAATTGAGTCTTTCAATTCATATTTTTTCTATAAATGGTTTGTGGTTTGATGTAATAATGCTTATGAAACACATTTTTCTGCTAGTGTTTTTTTTAATTATTAAAAATTTTCCTCTTCCCCAAGTTTTATACTTATGAAACCTACAAATTTTTATGTGTTATTATCTAATTAAATTATGATAAAACCTTTATTTTTTAAAAATATATGATATAATTACAAATTTAGGATGCCCATTTCATTTCATGGGTTATGATTGGATTTTTTTGAAGCCCATATTATTTTATGGGTTATGATATGATGAAAGTTTTATTATCATGTACCACATGAAGGAATGATTTTATTATTATATGGGTGGGATCTATATATCCTTCAAATTAATTGGGTAAATATTTATATCTCATGAGATAATGAGGGGAATCAAGCTGACATGATTGTTCCACTATAGGAATATGTTAAAGCCAATCCCTCACAAGTAATGGTCTAAGATTTGGTATAGTGGTGTGCCCCACCTAGTAGGTGTTATCATCATGATGTTGGGAGATGGGGAAACCATATAAAAAATAAAATTATTGGGTACCCTAATACACTTTGGGAAGATGAGGAAACTTGATCCAATATAAAAAGATGGTGAAAATGTTCCCTTGTAAGGAAAAGACAGTGACTGGGGATAGTGATGTTTTTTACCCCATATTTTTAGTACCCATAATTCATGCCTTGATATGTTCTATCAAATCATAATGACATATAGTTAATGATACTACTTTGTTATAGGCATCTCATAATTAGATTTCTTATTCACATGTAATGATTTTATGTCTTATGCTCTTGTATCTTCTATGATTCGTGTCTTTTGAGTTTCTAATATATATTCCATGATTCAGGTTTTTTTTATTTAATATCCATGGTATGATCTTCTATTGTGTTGAACACATTCACATAACTATATGATCATGTTTATGATTACATATTGTCATTTTATACCTTTACCAAGAATCTAATATCAACCTTTAATTCTTTCCTTCCCTAGAAAATGAAGACATATTTCATGTATTATATGTATAAGATGGGTGATAGTAATGGAGAACCTAGAGGGAGATAATTTATCTCACTCATATATCATTTTTTATGTATTTTATTTCCAAATAAACTAAACGAATATAGTCTTTGGGTGTCTATTTGTGTAATGTTTTAAGTATTATAAAAAGTGATGTAATCCCTATAGAAATTTAGGATTGGTTGTTACAGTCATATCTTTATATCTTTAGTTTCTTATTATATATTTTTATATATATCTTGTTCTTCATTGTTTTCTTAACTAATTCACTTCAAATTTGGGATTCTTTTGTTGGTTTCCATCGTCAACATATCGATGTTCGTGGTCTACTATTCAAATAACATAGTCATTATTTAAATTGCATGTATGTAATTATAGAATTTATAGAAATTTTAGGAGTTGAATTTAACAATTGATTTAGTTAATTTTTTAAATTAATTAAGTAAGGAGTTCTGATTTGGGGATAATTAAGTTTCGAGTTAATTATCATAATATTAAAATTCTGGAATTTGTGATAATTAATTATTGAGTTAATAATTAAAATATTTGATTTTCATTTGAAGATAATTAATCGTTGAGGTAATTATCAGAATTTTGAAATTTTGGAATTGGGTATAATTATTTGATGAGTTAATAATGTGAGTATTGATTTGTAATTTAGGAATAATTCATTTTTTTAGATAATGATCGGAATATAGATAATTTTTAATTGAGGATAATTATTTATTGATTTAATTATATGAATAATGAATTGTGATTTGGGGATAAATAAATTTCAATGTAATTATTAGAATAATGAAATTATGGAATTAGGGCTAATAAATTTTTCAGTTAATTATCGGAATACTGAATTTTGATTTGGGGATAACTATTTATTGAGTTAATTATCAGAATATTGAAATTGGGGAATTGGGGATAACTAATTTTTGAGTTATTTATTAGAATATTTAATTATGATTTAGGGATAATTAAATGTTGAGTTAATTCTCAAAATATTGAAATTGAGTGAATTTTGGATAATTAATTGTGGAGTTGGTTATAGGATCATTGAATATTAGAATTGGTGATAGTTAATTGTTGATTTAATTATAATAACGTTAAATTGTGGAATTTCATATAATTAATTATTGAGTTAATTTTTAGAATATTGAATTGTGGTATATGAATAATTAATTTTTGAATAAATTAGTGGTTATTGAGATTTTGTAATGATTAATATATTATTTAATTAATTAATGGAATTTATGTACTTAATTTTTTGTTAAGTTAATTCATTAAATTATTTTTATATCCAATTATTGAATTCTAATAATTACATGGATTATTAATTAATGTTATAATCATGTCCAGGTTATGGTATAATGCATCTAAATATTGTAGTGTGATAAAAGATGATGAATATTAATAATGAAATTATAATGTTATAATTGTGTGTGGGAAATGACCTACTACATCAAAATCCTTAATAGTGATAAGAACTGATGAATGGAAAAAATGGAATTCACATGTGACAATTGTGTGTGGGACATGGTCTACAACATCAAAAGGCCATATTGTAAATTGAAATGATCATTGTAAATGATGTAATTAATATATGATTTTAAATAATGAATGTTAACAGTTTCATTATTGTGCATGAGGCCCCTTAGGGATAGTTCATCATTTTACATGGGCTAAAGAATGTATTAGGAGTTCAGATTTCATTGAGAACATGAGTGGAATGAGGTTAAATAAATAAAAATTAATTAAATGTAAAAATTTAAATTATAACTTATATGTATTCTTTATAAAAATACATACACTTTTTATTGAATTAATATTATTATAGTGGCCGTTGGGGGTGGCCTATAGAGTTATACTCACACCCTGCTCATGCTGCCTAATCGTTACCCAAATAGTTTTAATGTTTGTAGGACAAGATTATGGTAATGGATTTGTGTTGGATGGATGATTTCGGATGGATCTAGGAAGATTGAATCAGATGTTTTTATATAGTCTAATTTGATTTACAAGTGTATTTACATTTGGGATTTCATTTTGACATGTGGCATGTACTTTGGAAGGGAATAACTACTAATTAGTTTTGATATTATATTTCTTGTTTTGGTCATATTATGATACTAGAATTGTCCTTGGTATGTTTATATTTAAATTAGTTATGATTTATATATTTCTATTCTGGTATTAATGTTATACATAGTCTATAATCTCCCTTTTATTGACCTAGGACATTCGCTACTACTTAGCCTCATCTGGTATACGGAGTGGCATGCCTAAGGTCACGTAATCGACTAGTTCAGGGAACCAGTTTGTGCCATCTGGGTCAGGACATTATATCTTTTCCTTCTTCCAAAATATAATTACTCTATCCCATGGTGATATTTAATGTAATAACTTTTTTACAGCATAAATATTTAAATAACTACAATAATCATCAAAATTTGTATTTTGATGGCATTTTGGTTCTTTATTATATCGTTTAAAAAATCAATATTCATTGATCTTTCCTGATATAGATATACTCAAAAAACATCCACTCTAATACATTATCTCATCTTCATGGTTATTTATACCACTAACCATATAGATTCCTATATTATTCGATTTTAGATATCAAATGACAATTATTTTTATATGTGAACTTTTCTATGTGAATGAGTATATGCCAACCTAATTTTGAATCTTTTGAGAAGTATAGTATCTTATTTAGAAATTATTTAGTGGTATTTTTATATTTACCATCCATATCAGGATTGTAAGAAATTATAAACACTAAATAAACATCCTATTATAACTAAATAAATCTCTACGACTTCAATTAGAACCATATACCTAAAATATATATAGTCGAATGTAATACTCTTTTATCATTAAAACCTACTATATATAAAAATTATAAAGTTCATAAATTTAGTAATACAATTTAATTTAAATTAACTTTTTCCACTTTTTATGTCTTTCACCCCAAATCAAAAAGTAATTATAAACAATCAATGATTTGGGAAGACCTATGATTAAATAAATGGGAATTTCTAGTCATTTCTAATTAGTAATGTGTAATGTTTTAATAATACCCATGGAAAACATATATTGAAAAATAAATTGATAGAAAACCATGTATTTTTATATGTAATCTACAATGTTTCCATTAATTTTTTCAATCTATATGTGTATATTGAGATATCTGTACTTTGTAATGATTTTAGTAGGGACAAAAAAACTATGATATAAATGTAACATCCAACATATCCTTATTCAATTGTATTATTTAAGGGACATGTATTCATTTCATGAATATATAGTTAAACCATTTTCAAGTTTAAACATTAGAATAATACATACACTCATATTTAGATTTTGTTTATCCATTTATTCCTCCATGAAATTCATTCATATATTTGGTTGAGGAATAAAATTGAAATAATATGAGTTATCCCATTAATTTATTATTTTCAAGTATATAATTTAAAAATTAATATGTATTTGGTCACTTTTAAAAATCAAAATTGACAAATTCATATGTTCTTTCTAATAGAATCACCTTCCACCTTATTCTCGTTCCTTCAGAGATAATTTATTTTGTAGTTATAATACCTAAAAAACTAAAAACTTTTACATTGGAAAATGTTCCACTCATTCAATGTGAAAATATAATAAGAACTATTGTGTTTAGTATATATATCACTCTTTTTTATCTATATAAAATGAATTAAAATCATTAATAAAATCTACTATACCAGCCTCAAATTTTTTTGTTGGGTAATTTGTCTCATTCACCTATAATTTTCATGATACATATTCTATAACTATGTAATTTCTAATATGGTCACACTAAAGAACCTTTTAGGATGCATCACTGTATATTATAAACCCTTATATATTATAGGGTAGTATGCGAAAATGTTATGTGAATAACCTCCATTTAATCACATTGTAATTATCTTCACATTATTTTTTTTAATGGAATATGACTCACTTCAATATTTACATATTTATTATATTATAAATTCATGAGATATTTCTCTATTATTATTGATGGTATCCAGATAATCATTGGGATCATTGAATACCTAAAAAATTAATTTTCTTCACCCATTAAAAAATATAATCCATATTTGAATGACCTTTATATATATACCCTATCGTATTATTAAACGACCAATGTATGAGACTTTTTATAGTCTTAAATTATAAATTCTAAATTTATAAATAAACTATCCTCTCTTAATGGCTCGAACATAATCCAAAAATTCTATACATGATCATACATGATCATGGAATATATAAGAGTATCATCTATAAATAGAACCGAATATTGATAAAGGTAATAACTAAATACTTGATTCGTAAAATCCATGAAGAAAGATGGGCCATTTATCATTTTTTAAAACATAAAACTGATTTGATACTATCAATATTTTATATGGTTGGCTATCAAAGATATATCAAATCTATTGACCATTAATTGATGATTTTATAATTAAAGGCCAATCATAGATAAGTAATAATCCCCTCAAAGTTGTTTGATAAAGTAATCAGTACAGGATAGAGGATGTTGTTTCTCGATCATTAAATTCTAATGTTCATGATATTCAAAAAAGATACATTTATCAATCAATTTTTTATTTATTAGGATAGATTCACACCATGGAAGAAAAATTGGGTTTGTAAAACCCTTAATAATATTATCTTGTTTTTTGTTATTCAACACCTCTCATTAATTTTTATTTATTGTATTTGGAATCTACAATATTGGAAATACCCCATGTATGTGTTCTATTTAAAACTCAACCTCGTGATGTCCGAGAAGACCTAGAAAAAATTCTAGAAATACATTGACATATTACAGAAGAATTGGCATAACATTAATAGTTTTTTCCTCCCAAACTATTTGAGGAAACTACCCCATGAAATATTTATTAAGTCCTTTATACTAGATATACATTCTATGGAATATTCATAGCCAAATTTTTATTGATCTTTGTCAAATGATGATTTTTGATTGAAATCTGGATTCTACATTAGGAAAAATTTTATACAAATTTTAAAAGATAATTATTCCCTTCATAAGATTATATATGATTTTACCAAATATATAATAATTAGATTAATATAAATCATTATCACACAATCCTAAATATTATAATAGTTTAATACATTTAATTCAATGAATATATGAATTTCCTTTTAAATATAATTAAATATCTTTACATTTAGAAACTGATTTAATGATTTTAGTTGATATTCATGATATATAAGATCTTATATAAATATAATATATTGAAAAAAATCGAGTTTCATGAATTTATAATAAGAACCCCTATCATTATTTTATTTTAGTTTCAATCATTTACTAAAACAAAAGCTTATTATAGATATTTTTATACAATAATATCTATGTTAAATAATAATATGATAATGAAAAGGATTGTTGTAATTTATTGGTCTTAATTCATGTTGAATATATGGAATAAAGTATGTCATCATTCTTATAGGTTATTTAATCGAATAGAATACGGACATATGATGATAATGAATGAGTAATATTATAGTGTAATTATATAGAAATGTAAAATTTATTGAAAAAATTTATATGAATAGAATAAAACTAAAGTAGTGAAGGATATTTATAATTATGGGATATAATGTGGTAATTGAAAAAGAAGGTGAAGAACTAGATACTTATATTGATGAATCTTCTCCTAGTAGAAAATGGTTCACTTAGAATGACCGATTTTCTCCATATTATACTAGAGGTAAGATACAAAAGTGTATGAAGACAGCATAAAGGTCTGTTTTTAAGGGATTCTAGAGTGGTATAAAGAAAATGTGTAGTTTTTAGAGTTTGGTTGGGGGTTCTTTTATATTTCAGTTTTATTGGAATTTCCGCAAAAACCAAATTATTATAATGTGTAAAATTTTACTTTTTAGGAAAATTTAATCAAAAGATGAAATATAACTCAATTAAATCATGAGTAATCTCATTAAATCAGTCTATAGATAAATTTAGTGATATTTTATGTATTTTCCTACTTTTTTATCCCCATTTTATTAATTCTATCATTCTAGAGGCAAATAAGTTTTTCCATGGTAACATATCCTATATTCCGAAATGTTATAATAAATTTAATATCTACTTTTAATTCCCTAATTCAAAAATTGAAATATATATTATTAAATTTAATTTACATAAGTGGTGAAATATATTTTTATTTAAAAATTGAAAAATATAAGAAATATAATTCATAGAAAACTATTTGTCAACAGAAAAGTAAAATTATTCTTATTCATTAACAAGTTATAATCCCGATATTATTGTTAATATTATATATATATATATATATATATTATTTAATTAAAAATCATAGTAAAATTCCATGAAATGAACCTTTGAAATTAATACATTTCATATATAATTAAAATCATTTAAATAATTTATTTATTGCTGATGAATCATTAAATATTATTTCCTTATAACTTCTCCATTATGTTTTAATAAAAATTGTTCTTAAACTATTAATTCCATGAGCTTTTTCAACATATTTAATTAAAAATATTATTTAATATAAGTAATTTTATTTAAAATAAATCATTATTTTTTAAAATAATAGATATTTTGAAAATTGAATTCTTATCATTTAAGTTATAATTTATTATGATGCCAATAATATGTAAAAATATTTAATTTCAAACCCATTATTAACTTATAACTATAAACTAATATATATTAATATTTGAAATATATGTATATATACACAAAAACTGTATATCCAACACTAATTTATTAATTGAAAAAATACCCAATGACAATATAAATAACAGTTTTTTGTATACTAGTCATATTATATTCCTATATTTGACCTTATATGATTAACCAAAATTCAATAATCTAATTGATTTAGATCTCTTTAAAATTTATTATTATATTTCTATTGTTTATTATTATTTTCATAGTTCTGATCAGTGGAATGATATTAAAGGAAAGAAATGAGGATACAGATTTTACAACCATTTATTTATTACATATATATAATTTTATTCTATTTGTAATTTTTTAATTATTTTTCATACTGATTTATCATATTGTATTAATGTTTGTCATATTTTAATACTATTTCTCAACAAAATATATCATGGTTCCTTTTAGTTCAGTGATACATGTGAAATTATCTATTCAATGCATTAATGAAATTTTAATATTGAGTGTTACAAATATGGAGGAAAAAATGAGGATGTATCTTGTTTTTTACATTATATATTTTGTAGAAAATATACTAATGACAAGAGAATTCTAGATTTCAATGTTTTTAGGAATATTTATCTTAAAAATGATAAAATAATAGGTGTATGTTATATGGATATTTATAGTTTATTTCCTACAAATTTGAAATTATTTTTATTCGTGAGTTTGGGGAATATAATAGAAAATACACCAAATTAACCTTAATTTAAAATTACTATGTCAACAGTTTTAATATAGTCAGAATATTTTATTAATTTTTCTAAGAATACAATTCCCATTCTAAATTCCAATTAATTTTTGTATCATCATCATTAGAGTTCATATATTTTAGAAAAGAGAAGAAAATATGAGAAATAATGTCAATGCCTGAGGTGATGGTCAATTTAGGGATAACCACAATGAGGTGCCAAATGGTATAAGAGAAGGTGTTAAAACCACATGGAAGAAAATTACAAATTAACTATTGTTTTGAAATATTACATGAAACCTAAGGAGATTAGAAATCCTATATTAAAGGTTAATATTATGAATCATTCCAAAGTATATAAATGGTTGACAAGTTTCAGTGGATCATATTATCCTTCAATTGTTTAAAAATTGATAAATTATTTTGGAAACCTATTTTATGTGATCTAGTGATCTGATTAATGAGAATGATACTGGAAAATTAAAAATTTAGTATGATAACCTAATAAATGGATGAAACTAATCAAGAATACAAAAAAAGAGGAAGATATATATTCAATATATTTTGATTAATTTGACCAAATATTTTTCAAAAAATATTTTCCATGAACTCTCTAAAATAAAATAGTGATAGAAGTCACTGGCCTTCTGAGAATTTAATTTAAAATTATTAGGTTATAAGATGATAAAATAATATGTTAATAACGTAAATGTATAGATTTTTCATTCTACTAAATATTGAGGTTAAAATATTTATATTGTCCTAATATAATATATTTGAAAAGAATTAGCAATTAAAGACATTAATATCTCTGAGTAAATAGACAGATTATCAATCTAAATGTAGATAGAGAGAGGAGAATATCCGCAATTTAATGGGATTATAGGTAAGAATAGAATACAGTATTCTAATCCATGATCATCTTGAAAAGAACACCATATTTGGAATAAGAAACTATTAACCACTTGTATTAAGTGTCAAAATAGGTTCCCTAGGAACTACAATAAAACAATTCACTGATAACTTTTGTGTGAAAAATAAAGGATTTATTAAAATTAATGACAAAGAGACATGAATAATCCAGTAATAATGGTGGAAAAAAATAAAATTCCTTAAAATCCCCATTTATAGTCAAACATTTCTATGATGAGAAATATAGATTCAATATAAATCATTGCCCTAATAAAATTATATTTTGGAAAAGTTAATGATTATATCATTAAAATCGAGGGATACATAGAGGGTATTATATTATGACTTTCTTCAATGTTTATATTTAAAAGGATGTGTATTTATATGAAGTTATTAATCATTAAATATTAGTGACTCTTTTATTTTATTATATCTATAAGCATTCATTCATATCATGAATGTTCTTTAAAAATATTCAAACAAAAACATAATAAATGGTGTTCAATCCATTAATGAAAAAAAACATGTGGTTGAATCATGTTTTTCCATGTATATAACTTTTCCATCATTTTCATTTTTGGGGAAATTATTATAGATTAACAGTTTATTAACCAAATGATATAATTCAATAAAATATTATTAATGGATACGTTATACTTATATACAGTTATTATCAACATACCTATTAGGGAAATCATTATCCATATCATAATATATATTATAATTCTATTCGAGTGGATGTGAAATTATGATTTTGTTTTCAAAAATACATTAAATGAATGTATATTATTTCCTTAAGGGAAATATTAGATTTAAAAATGATTATGATAATGAAAAGTTATATCCATGGTGGTATTACCATTTTAAATAAGTGTGCATGTTTATTACCAATAAGTATGATGTTTTTCATCATAGTTGAGAATATGCTTTCTCTATAGATCATGTATATACAGCTCTTTCCATATCTATGATTCCATTCCAGATGGCCGATATAGAACTATCATAATTGAATAAGTAACAACAAGTCACTATATAAAATAAAATTATATGAATTGGTTCATCACCATGGGGTTCCCAATACCTATTTATCACAATTAAGTTTTATCTAATAAATTTCCATATTTATTATAATTATCATAAAATTATAATAATAAAGATCAACAATTCTCAACCACTTATTTATGAATTTATTAATTAGATAAATGATGATCAATAATTCTATAAGGTTGATCCCTAATCGAGTTATCATCAATTTTTTATGAAATATGTGAACATTATCAAGATTTCATTTTATGGATGCTATAGACATAGATATTTCGTAGTGAATCCATTTGGATTCCAAAATCATATAACAATTTTCACTGAATTAATGAATTGTTTATTTAGGAATTATCAATAAAAAATAGTGGCATTTATACATGATATTAATTTTTAATCCAAATATAGAAAAAGGATATTGTTTTTTCATTATGAAAAATGCATTATGAATGGTAATATTGTATAAAATGTAAAATAAATATTACTTTTCGAGGGAACATGTCACATTATTGGGCCATCCAATAACATTCAAGGAGATATCCATGCATCCTTCAAATTCCAAGTCCATCAATGAATGACTTAGAATAGTATAAATGATAGAGACCACAACTTCTTAGGACTGGCTGTTTTCTATTGATGGTTTATGAGAAATTTATCCAAATAATAATATTAGAAAATATTCATAACTCATAATAGTGAAACGTTTTTCACAATATAATAATGTTATTATAGCTTCATGTAGTAAAGGAAAATTCAATATTTAGAACATGTAGTCAAAAAAAAACTTCTTATAGATGTTTTATAGGTATAAAATAAATGTTTGGATGAAAGTATTTGGTGGTGTCCCCAAGTAAAATGATAAATTTTATCCTAGGAATCACGATATATAAAATTAGCATAGAAAATCACATGACTTCTGGTCTTGATATTATTGTAGTACTATTTTAATTTATGATTTTGAGTGATTATCTAAATTTTAAAATTTGAGGCATTTATACTAAAAGAATGGATTTAACATTCACATAGAAGGATCTAAAAATGTTCCAATGAATATGGTTAGATATAATAAAATACTTTGACTTATCAATCTATTATCCCTATATAAAAAATGAATTGTTTAATTTTTTGAGTATTGAAAATAAAAAATTATAATGATTTACAGAGATATAATATTCATAGAAGTTTAAAGGATTGGCATTAGTATAAATATGGAAGGTCAATCATACCCACATTAAAAAAGTACTACTCAACAATTAAACATTTAGATGATTATGTGGCATAAATGTATGATTCGGAGATTGAAGGGAGTGTGGAATAAATTAGGAATATGAAACATTAGATATCATCACAGATAAAAATATTTTATATGATTTGTAAATTATAATGTGGATTATTTCAATTTGAGATAATTAAGGAGATAAATTATATTGGTAACATCTCAAGATTAAATATCCAATAAGTGAGAAATGATATTTATAATGATCCCTAAAAATATTCCTTGAATTATGCTGTGAAAAATGATATTTATAAATACACATCATATTTAATACTTTGAAAATATATTATAGATGAATTTTAAAATACAGAGGGGATATTGTAACCCATACCCATGCCAATATATAATTTCAAGAATATTAAAATGGAAACTCTCTTGGCCTGTCCATATAAATCAAAATGAAAAAATAAAATCTAGTTATAATCTATAATACTTAATAGTTTAATCACTTAATTTTCATTCATAGGGACTTATCTCCTTAGTAATTTTACAAGATATGTAAAATATAATCTGTGAGAGATCATGGAACACAATTATAAATTATATTTTTTTTAATTGAAATATAGCATTAGACTTTTTTAAGAGGTGTAAAAATGTGTTGAATAGTATTATAAAAATTTGTATAATTTATACCGGTTAGATTAATTTCCAAAAAAAATTGACCATTCAAACTGTAAAGGAATTTTGTAAGATTTCTCTACAGAAATTAATACATTTTAGTATTAATACCTTTAATTGAAAATGATATGATACAATAATTTATTATACTCAATAATTTTAATGTATTCATTAATTTTTTTTATTAGAGTAAATATAGAAAAAAATAATGTAGGGATGTCGTATGAGAAATGAATCAATTAAGACAACACACATGGAAAATGTGTTAAGGTGAATTTTTAAAGCATTCGACAACACATTAAAGAATCCTAGGGCTAAAAAAATATATATGATAATAATAATCAGTGTGATTTAGAGTTATATGTTGTGGATTATTTAATCTTAAAATTATCTACATGGAACAGAGTCATGAGGTTTATGAACAAGTTGTAATCATGTACAAGGTATGTCGGCCTCATTATGATTCAATATCATGTTGGGGTTTTTTCCATTGAATATTAAATTCTTAAAAACACATTCTTGGAATATAATGTGATATATATATAAAAATATGATTACATACATAAAAGAACCATCATAAGGTACTAAATCCAGTGGTAGTATAGTTGAATCACGGTATACCATATGCGGAGTATTAAATTTTAATCATTGATTACAAAGATAATGTGATATAAAATATGGTCACCAATATATTTAATTTAATAAGATGATATCATACATATAATGATTCAAAAAGAGAATTTTTGGATTTATGATAAAAATGAAATTTTATTTTATTTTAACCATAAGGATTGAGTTGAAATTTTTAAAATGAATTTTTTAAAAGTGGGAATGATTTAAGGACCCATAAATTGTATTTTCAATGATTTTCATGATCTAAATATATGTTTGCATTAATTATGATTAATGTTTTTTACAAATAATATAAACAACATAACAAAATATAGTATCATTTTATTTCATCAATACGTAACATTACACATGGAGTATAAACGAACAAAAAAATGTTTAATAAAATATAATAAAATAATAAAAATAGCTATACATTATATTTTTACATTTAAAATTCGAAGGGTAATCTTTTACTAGAAATATACTAACTTGTCTCAAACCTATAAAAAGAAACAAACTATTTATAAGATTTACATTTTTTAAATGAAATGTATGAATATTTGATAGAAATGTAGTTAATGAACAATAACAGAAATTACAAGTAATTACTATATGAATAGTATTAATATCAATATTATAAAGGTAAATGATTGTTGGCATAATATAATACCATAAATGAGTTAACGTGTCCATTTAGAGAAATAAAATTTATTCTATTTCATATAAAATTTCATTGATATAATATATTATAAATATTGAAATCCTATAAATTGATTCTTTAAAATAGGTGGATTTATGTATATATAATTTTAAATTTTATCATGTTTTGAATTATAATATTTATTTATTTTATATTTTAATAATAAAATTTAAATAACAAAATATATTATTTTTATTCATTACATCATTATGAAATTAGTTTCTTCAATCAACACATCAAAATTGTTTTAGGATGAACATTATATGTCTTACAATGAAATTGAATTATTTTTTAAAAAGTACTTAAATATATTTTTAAGTATAATGTATGATATAATAAATGAAATAAGCCATTTAAACATCAAAAATACAACTTTTATACCAATACATAATTACGATGCCAATGTTTAATTTTATTCTCATATTTTTCTAAATATTTACAAAGAATAAAATATTACCAACATGAAGACTTTTTTAGGTTCCTTAAAGATTAAATTAAACCATTATATATATAATCAATCACTAATAAAGTTCATAAGATTAAAATATATTCATAAGATTGAAGCTGAATTAAAAATATATTCACAGATACCCATCGCCTTGGCTATATAAACACACATATTCTACCACTATTCACTAGAATCCAAAACACTTTAATGTGAAAAGACACTATCCTAATATCATTCTAAAATCCACCATAAATGTTCTTGTTTCCATTTTAATTCCATAATTATTTCCTCCTTGGGATTTTTAATCAATCCAAATAAGGAAACTCAATGAGAAATATGATTATTTAAAAACCCATGTCTTCTCTTTTTAATTTTATTGTTTCCTGATATATAATTTATTTTTCATTTAAATTTTACATAGTAAATTATCTAATTATTACTTCAACTAGAATGGAAAAAAATTTCTATTATATTTTTCCATTTAATAAATTTATATTAAAAAATACATCATTTTCCTGTGATGGTTTTACGTGACTTATTTGAACAATGAAGTTTTATTTTTCATATATTCATGTCATGTATATTTGTTAAAATTTAATTCAATATTGATTAGGTATTTTGAATAAAATATTATCATTTATATGATTCATTAATAAGAAAATATGCATGATAATAATTATATTAAAATTAAAGAATAATAGTCTCTTCGAACAATTTAATATTATCTTGTGGAGAAAATAATTTAACATCGAAATCAATGTTTAAATATAATAAAAACATATATATCATTAATTATAATAAAAATATAACATTAAAATAATCGAGATAATTAATACATTATAATGTGACATTTGATAGTTTCCATTAAATAGGAATGGTTTTGAAACTATGAACCAAACTAAGAAGTGGTGAATAATAAAATCAATATAAATCTTATAAATGAATAATAAATGATAAAAAATGTATTATTATATATATAAAGAATAAGGATAAATTTATAAAAAGTAATATATAAATAAAAAAATTTCCATTCCATTGTTTATTAGAGAATCTAATGAAATGCAGACTAAAAGTATGGGTTCATTAACATTCTTCTTTGTTCGTTTATTTTTTTTCTATCACCCACTTTGTATGTCTTAATATATATATTTTTATAATATTATTTAATTATATATATTTTTTACCATTTACATTCTTTTTATTTATAGGGTTATGCAATACATTATGTATACCTTTCGATTCTTTATTTTTTTCATTTTTTTATTGATTTTATAAGATTATAATCATGTTTCTATCCCTTTTCCCAAATATTTTTATATTGTTACTCTATAATTATTATTTATATAGTGTCCTAAAAACATAATATTTTTTTTATTAAATCCACTAAGAAACAAATATTATATAATTCTATATTATATTGAGCGTCAAAATGTTTTTCCATTTCATTATACATTTTTATAGGTAGTAAGCATTTTAAATGATGTTATATCATTTTGGCAGTTAGAATTTAGTTAGGTATATGGTTTCATTATTGATAATATATAAATTTAAAAAATATTATTGATAAAACATTATAAATAATTTTTAAAGACATGTTAGAAAATGTATAAGGACTAGTTGTCTATTTTTTGTAATATTTATAAATAAAACATGAATAAATGATATCATTTATGTTTTATGGAAGTCACTCAATGATAATAACATGAAAAATAATTTCAAAACATATCATTATTGTATATAAAATTGAGAATAAACCATGTATCATCTAAATGATACCAAATGAAATAAATTTTAGTGTAATTAAAATTAATGATCATCATGAACATATTTCTAAATTATTAGAGATATGTTTTATATTAAAAAAATTCATATTTTAGGTGATGTAATTTGTAGAGAAACATTTCATTTTCATTATATCGATTAATGTGAAAATTTGTTTGAATCTCCATCCTCAATAATTGATAATTACTTGCTATATTCGTCTGAAAAAAATCATATATAATTTATTCCTTAAAAAATTATGGGGAATATTTTGGTGAAAATCCAAATTATTTAAACAAAGAAAGATGAATAGCATTACAAACATGGGAGAGATTTGAAATGATTATTTGAAGATAATTTTTTCAAACACACATAGTTATTTTCTAGTATCTGATTATTTATCTATCTATTTATATTATTATATTTAAATTTATACAAAATTTTATTTTATTTAGATAATATTCCAAGTTTAAATACTACCTAATCATATGTGTTTAATAGATATCTTGGGACATGGGATTATAGAAATGTTCAAATGATTTGTGTTTTGATTTTCCATAAGCTTGATGAAGCCATGTAGGTCATGTTATTAGGTTTCGTAATATAATATATGCATACTAAATGGTTAGTCTGACCATGTGACCCAACCATTTAGCTTGTTAATATTTTTAATATTTGAAATTATAAATACCTATCCAATGAGAATAAATTGGTCTATTAAATCTTATAGGCATCATATTTGTGATAATTCAACAAATAATTTCCACCATCTCTTAACATATTATTTGTCTTGAAATATTTTTACCCGATCATAAATATATTAACTTTTCGTAATGTATGAGAATCAAATGACTTCACAAAATTTTATTTTTATATATAGATCATTTAATTTCTTATCATGATTTCTTTACAAATTAGGATTATGATATCCCAGGGGTTTAATTCAATGATTCATGATGCTTGGGATTTTTTTATCTTCTTAAGATCTCATATCACATCAATTATAGGAATATCATCATATTTAAATGCCCTCATTTATTGTAGGTAGATGGTTTTATGTTTTTTCATTATTTAAAAAACCATAAATTATTCATTTATTTAATTATATTTTAAATCTATATAATATTTTAGTTTACTTACTTAGGGATTATATTAATATAATATTTAAATATAAAATTTCCCTTAGTATGGTAAAAAATAGGGTTTATATGGAAATAATTTGATATTGTATTTATAAAATCTATAATCCACACTATTGAATTTGGTGCTAAAATATAAATATTTCACTTCTTACATTGATACAGATTAATGTGACCATATTTGTTTCCCATCCAACAAAATACAACATTAAAAGTAAAAAATGGGATTCTTAACACTCCCTATGTCCATTTACACTTTTGAGTTTTAGAGAATTATGATACAGACATAACAATATCGATTAGTAATAATAATCTAATAAATATCAACATTATATTCCATTATACCTAGCTTTATATATTTCACAATAGTTCATCATCATAATCATATATGTTGAATCCTTTGATAAATAATTCCTTTAACATATTTCCTTATATACTGTTTAAAAAATAATAATATGATTGATCTTAGATTCCCAACTTTGTTAAATAAGTGAGATTACGATAATAATATATAAATAACATGTGAAAAAGTATATGAGAATCTGGGATTTTCATTTGAGGTCAATACCAAGAAAATTAAATATCACAATTTTGAGTGATGACATAAATCATGTAAGGTCATAAGATATGAGTCATAATGGAAGAATATAACATGATACATTAGAATATAATATATGTATAAAACAATAAATTATGGCATACACATAACCATATAAAATCTTTTCATTAGTACTCAAGCATTATTTTCCAGAATATCAAAGTGGATTGGGTTCTCTCCAAGAACTATCCATGTATATATTGATAACTCCCAAGTCTATAATAAGGGGTTGGGTTTACTCCCCAAACCATCGTCTTTATCAAGGATCAATACCAATACTATTATAGTGGATAAATTTCCATTAACGAACTATGGACACTCGCCTTTAATGTTGTATAACTATCATGAGATATGAACCATTAAACAATTATATATAAGGATATATAGGTCCAACCCATTAAATAGTAAAATAATACATATGTTTTCCATAAGTTGATAAATCATAAAGATCCCATTAAATGAATTGGGTTTCACAAATATTTCATTATAACATTACTCAGGGAAATGAAAACAGATAAACATCAAGCTATCATAGACATTAACCATTGAAGGAAAGAATAATTAAGGATCAGTTTTAACCAAAACCTTGTTAAATCGGAAATAATGTTACCTTCTATAGAAAATGATTTTGAAAATTTACATGAAAAAATACTTGTTGAAAATATCCATTCCATTTTCAAATATTTTTTTTTCAAATATTCCATGCAATTATAATGGGGAAAAAATATCTTACAAAATAACCTTTTATGACTCTACAGTAAGATTCAAATCCCCAAGGATTCATGATGACATGAAAGGCCACTCATTCTTTATAAATTAATAAACAACATCTCATTCAAATTTTTATAAAGAAATTATCGAACTACCTAATCTAGAAAATGGGAAAAAGAGTCCTTTTTAAACATTTTTTTAAAAGAAAAACATGACTAAAAATGAATTTACATAATTTTATATCAATAATAAAAATCATTTTTTGGACCATTTATAAAACATGTAAATGGAAGAGAAATATTTTATTTTGGTTAATTAAACATAAACAATCCAGAATAATAATGAGATTATGAAATTAAACCTTACCACTTTAGTAAAATATAAATCATAAACCCCATGAAATAATTACATTCATATGGGATATATATATCCCACTTTGGTAACTTTTAGAAATATCAATAGAATATAGAATTCATAGAACCATTAATATGGTTTCATTTAAAAAAATTAAAAAGGATTTACTATATTATGGCTTAAATGTGATTCCACTATTATTGTTTTGGACATTAAAAATTTCTTGATTCATCATTAATGGAGGCTCAGAACTAAATGGATGGAATTATTAAACACCCATTCTATATTGTAACACCCCAAATAAATATATGGTATGCTTATCTTAAATACATTATATTCATTGTATAACCTTTATTACATGATTCATTGTGTCTATGTAAAACAACACTTGATTATTTATAAGATAAATTCATAACCTAGATATTTAACATAAATTTTCCAGATCAATGTTTAGAATTTCAAAAAACAATCATCTACAGTTGTAATCAGTATGTTATTTCGAGTCTGATAGAATCAATTTTTTCATAAATAGTAACATAATTTTATGAATATTAATATGAATATTAATAGACCCTTTTGAATAGTAAATAATATTATTATTGTTTTTTCTTATGGTTATACGGTAATGAGATGTTGATTATTTTTTCAAATTGTTAAAATATGAGTTATAGATTTAATTTTATTAATAAATTATAATTTTATTCAAAAAATAAATTAATAATATATATAAAATTATTATCAAAAAATAGAGTTCAGTTTTTTGATTCAACGCGTTGAAAAAATTTATAGGAGAATTTTTTAGATTTTTTTTTAAAATACTTGATTTTTTATGAATAGTTAAAATACAATTTTGGATTTTTTTTTTTTAGTTTGTTTAATGACATCATAATGATGTTATAATTAATATAAAATGATGGTAAAATTCTTTACAGAATAATGTGACATGAGGTTTTCCAAGTGGCTAATACTATGGGAAAATACCATGGGAAGGCTCATGGTTTATCAAAAACCTCTAATGAGGCGTCCTTTGAAATTAATAAAAAAACTCCCTCACATTTACTATAAATACCTACTCATTCATTTTTTTTATTCCAAACACATTATCCTCTAATATCTAGTATTTTTACTACCCTATGATTCCTCCCATGGTGTCTTAAATCCCATATGGTCCCAACCTTCATGTTTTATTATTTTCTCTACGAAGTAAGGGAATCTACTCTCATTCTCTTTTTAAAGCCCTTATTTTATATTATTCTCTTTTATTTTCAACTATATTTTTTCAAGATATGTCATTAAATATTCCAATTTATGTTTATATTATGTAATAATTATGAGATACCCCTTATCTCCCATAAAAATATTTTATGAATTTTTAAGTGACGTTGTTAGGATGTAAAATTTTCAAGAGGGATTTCTCAACTTTTATTTTATTTCAAGTTCCTTTATTTTCCTATTATTTCCTTATCTACCCTCATACAAGTGCTATGATAATTATATTACCTTAAATGAACTATAATTTTATTATGATATTTTAATATTTAATTTTCATCTCTTTTTTCCCTCCTCTTATACTAAAAATTAAAACATCGTCCAAGATGTGTTAATTTATCATATTTAAGGACGACAGGTTCTCAATTTTTTTACCATTTCAATTATGTTCATGAATACATTTTTAGTGTTGAACCACATAATAATATATTTGTTTCATCTTATTTATTTTTATTTAATCCATACACACTCTTAATATAATATATTAATACAATATAAGTTCATTATGCACAAAACTGCCATGTTAATCTTAGTGTTTGTCATTATATTTTATCAAACATCTCATCCTCATGGTATGAAACCCAAAATAATTATAAGATCATATATATATCTTTAATTTCACTAATAATATATGTTTAGGATTTTGTATATTTTATCACATTTCAAAAGAACCTCTATTTTGAATATGAGTAAACTGATCATGAAAACCAAGGAAGAAAATGCTTCAAAAACAATAAACCTGAACCTTTTAAACCCATCAAAAAGGCCATGAATGGACTTAATTAGGTTATAATAAATCATTAACTTTTATATTAGGTCCTGTAATTATTAATTAATGAATCTATATTTGATTATTCAGGTCATAAAGATCAATAAAAGAACACATTCGGTCATAAAATAAGGGGTTTTTTATCTCGCTTTTAATTCTACGATATTTCCATTGTTCACTGCTAATTTCATTAATGTAGTTGATTATGTACAAACATTTGATATAAATTATATTTATTCTCTTTTATTTATTTTATTCTATGATTCCTTTGGTGGTTATTAATTTTTTTTCATACGACCCCATTGATTACAACGTGGTAATAGACTTTGTCTCAATTTCCATTTCATTATCTTTTTTATCGTATTGTGCACGTAATATTTCTTATGTGGTGTATCCACTGACTATTTGAGATAATTTTTCATTTTAAATTTTAAATATATTATATATCCATATTATAGATTCATGGATATGATTATTTTCTTAAGCCGTATACACTTTTACATATATTGTTTATTTGGAATGTTGTTTTAACTATGGAAATAATGATAAATTAGTATCCTCTACTCTATATGGATATTGAGAGGGAATATTATACTTATATTAAATATATGTATTAATTAATATTTCGACATGTAGTAATGGGTGGGGCTTGCAATATCCCCTCGATGCATCGACTAGTCTTATGGGAAAATCAATTAGCGACAAACCATTCGAGTTTGTTTCCAAAAATTAAACAGGTTTCTACCAATAAACAAAAACTTTATTGATGGTATAATGGTATCATGTTCTTGATACATGATGTATAATTAATAATAATATCACTTTTCATTTTTATTTTTTACTATCTTGGATATTTTCACTATAACAAAATATATGGATGCAGTTACATTCTCATTTTATTAGTGGCGTTCTTTTTCATTTATTCACCATTACCTATAGACTAAGCCAATTTGATAATTATTCAATTATTTTTTATTAATGATAATTATATTTTTAACCCTTAATAATAATTTGAGTTCATCCATTTCATTTTTTTCCTTAAATATGTTATAAAGAGTAGACCATTTACTGAGTTCCCATGCATGCAATTTATTATTTTTTTATGTATTGTTTTTTGTGACATTTATCAATGTATTATTAGTTACATGTATGTATCTAGATTTTCATGACTACATAACTGATCCCTTATTTAGGAAGTCATTCCTATTTATCATTCCAATGTAATAATTAATGCACCGAATCTGGGCTTTTGGGGTCAGTGTGTTATAAATTCACAATGTTTTTGCGAGTAATTTTTATAGGGATATTAATTAGGTGTCATATGGACTAGCCTATAATGGTATTGATAGGACTCTTAAAGAGATGGATGATCTTCATTTTTAAATTATTTATTTTCATGATAATGATTATTGTAAAATCACATCATTCATAATCTTGTAATTTTTCACAATTTTAATAAATATTACTTAGCCTCTTTGGTGAAGGAAAGCCCCCTCCAAAAAATTGTTGTGTATAGGGAATTTGGACCATAAAATAATTGGGTGACTAATATTCCTTACCACACATATGACAACATTTTTATGTGTTTTAAATTCTTGTATAATAAATACTAACTTGTTGTATATTTATTTCGGAACTATACTCATATATAACAGACCATATATTGATACTCATAATCTTTTATCACATATTTACTAAAATTACCTTATTAAAATCATTATTACGGGTGGTAACTGATTTATTTTTCATGTTTCTTTTGGTTTATTAGTTTAATAAAATTTACTTATATTTTTTATAAATTATATCAATAATGTTAATAATTAAATAAATATCATATATATTAATTATAAATGTATTTATAGTAATCTCTAAATTTAATATTTGTAAACATTAATATGACCATTAATGGATATGGTAGGCCATACATACAAATGAATGTTATTTTCCTATTTCAAAAAAATATAAAGAAATAAATTTACATAATAATTCAAATTCAAAAAATCATTTTATAACATATATATCATATATTTAATCATCATTTCCATCTTTATGAAAAAACCATTTAATGTGGTGATGAAAAACAAAGTACACCACTACGTGGAGTTGGAATGTCATATGTACGCACGAGGGATGATTTCAATTTTAATAAGATTGAGAGTATATAGAAAATATATTTCATGTAATCTAAATAACATATAAAAATATTCATTATTCTGGATTTATTATATTAGGTTTGTAACAACACATGATGCGGAGCTATGAGAATAAAAAACATGATAGTTTCGGAAAAGGCAATTACCCCTTATTTATAAAATATCTTTTGATTAAGGCCTTTAAAATATAAAGATTGTATTATTCCAAAAATAATCCAAAAGGCGATGGGTATTGATTCTTGTGAAGGGTTTTGGTATGTACTAGCTGATCCAAAAATGGTTTTACATGTATAGGTTTAAGAAGAATAACTACCCTTTAATAAAATATGGGAGGTGTACTATTGGATTTTTTTCACAATAATTAATTATTATAAATTAATTTATCATGCCAATTTACAAAATATGTAAATTGATAATAAAAGAAGATAGTATATAGCTATAATACCATTAAAAACAAAAATTAAAAAAGTTTTTATTAAAAGCCATATCATTTTTATTAATCTATTGGTAAGTTATTTTTGACCTAAATAGTAGTAACCACTAGTTTAAACTTAGTTGGTTAACAATGTTACTATTAATGGATAAATGAATATTAAATTAAATATGTATGATGTTTTATATAATATTCCCCTCAAAATGATGCATATAATATTATTTATTTTTAAATAAATTAATAAAATATTGTCTAGATAAATTATCATCAATTTCTATATAGACACTATTCATTTAAGTGGACTTAAAATACATCATGAAAAAATGGGATTTCAACTATAATACTTTAAAATATCTCTAATATATCATATATACCTATAAAATTAATTTCATAGATTTGATCATTCATATTACGTGAAAATTAATTTTTTTAAAATAATTTATTTTATTGTTCTATTAATTAGAGAAACATAATCTTAGTATTTCACAGTATTTTAAGGTAATCATATAAATTATAAAAATAAAAAAAATGTAATTAAAATAATTTCACTAGGATAAAAAATACATTTTTTAATTCTTTCCTTGTTTTTACCCCGACGTAGACACTTAAAATATATTAAATACATAGAGAGTGACATTTTGTAACTATCCTTGATTCATATAATATATAATCCATTTTCATGGAAAATTTCCAATTACACAACTCAAATTTGAGACTAAAGTGAAAAGGTCAGGAACTATTTAAATAATAATTGTTTATAAATTTATTTAATGAATATACACATATATTAGGTTACCTCTCATTAACTCTTTTGATAATTATCATACACTTAGTTTTTCTTATATATAAGGTATAATAATTTTCATATAAAATAAAAAACATACATAAAACTAGAATATGGTTATTAGGACCTGACCTTAAAACATTACATAATCTTGAATTAAATGAATAATTCACATTGAAGGTCTTTTTAGGTTTAGATTTTTAGAGAGTTAGGACATAACTATAACATTTCAAAATATTACAAAGTAGACACTTCTACACAGTTTCCATTTTTTTCATAAAATAAAAACTCTTTAAAAAAAGAGTCATGTCTAGTTCCATGTTTAAGATAGCATGACTTTTCCTTGATCCCATCCTTGACCATATTCCACATTACGTCCTGTGAAAAACATTTCAAAAACATGGGATGAGCATAAAAATCCTAGTAAGGGATACACAAAGAAGGAAAACAGTTAGTTTTTCAAAACTACAAGTAAACCATGAATACTTTAACAAAAGTAATACTTTTCACCTTTATGAATTATTAAATACTCTTTACTGAATAAAAGATCATTACTTACCCTTTTGTAACCAAAATATTACCATAAAACCCATATAAAGAACACATAACATATAAAGGTAACTTAGGACATAAACCTACTTAAATGGAATAACCATACGGTCGACTTCCATAAATATCTCTAAATGGAATAGCCATATGACCAACTTCCATACCCAATGCTTTGGAGGTTATAACGTAACCACCAGTCCTAGTATTCACGACACCTCCCGTCATTTGGTTTATCACATAACCACCTGTCAAATGTCCATGTAACATTATAAAATCATAAGACATAAAACAAATATAAAGGAATGAAAAAAATTCCACATTTCAATCACAATATATCAATTAAATATATTTACATAACAATTCAATTATCAAAACCATTTTCAAAACCAAAATACATAGAAGAGTATATGGTATTTATTTTCTTTTAAAAACATTTTAGCTTGTTGAGGAATCCAAAGATTGAATAATTCTCGCGGCGGAGGAAAAGGTCGTTGTCACCGCTTATGTTAATAGAAACAATCATTTTTTTCATTTAGTAAAACGCTTTGTAGAAAAATATTCCCTTTTAAAATTCAGGGGTGTTTATATAGCGTATAAAATAAAGTCTTGTATTAAAACAAAACATGCCTCAATGAAAGGATATTGAGACGAAGTCCCTTACCTCGTGTCCTACTTGACTCGATCATTATTTAATCTTCTGAATAATAAACTAATGTTAATTTATACTTTCTTAAGAACCTTTTTCAAGTTTATTATTCCTTTTATATCACTTATTACCATGTTATAAACATTGTGTAATCATTTAAGTTAATAATGTTCGTTTTGTCGATATTTGGTGCTATAGTCAAAAATGGACTTCTTATAATTACATATTGTTCGTGCGGTCAATAGTTCATTATATCTACATTTAAATTAATTATTTAGATATCATATATATCGTATATTTCCAGTATGTATATTTATTTATAATAGTACATAACATTTGTAGGTAAGAAATGAAATGCATCGTTCATGGAGACGGTAAGCCATACGTATGCATGAACGCTACATCTATTTCTATTTCATATTTATTAGAATTAAAAAATAATGATACATAGTAGTATTATAATTCCAGTATGGTATCATATATAACATCATTAAATACATACCTTATACATACCACATATGGTATGAATGAGTCTTATCACTTTGAGGGGGTGGTAGTCTCTACTTCCTCTAATGAGATTATCACATTTATCCATAATGGAAACCATAATGGCATTCTATAAAAAGAAATTACATAAGCATAAAGAAAACATAAACATAATATATATAATATATAAATATAGTTAAATCATAATGGCCACCATGAGAGGTAGTAGGAGATAATTTAACAATCATCGTTTCGAGAGGCGTTAGTTTTCCATCCACAGAAACATTATGTTCTGCATCCATTAGATAGAGGTGTGTGTAAGTGTAGTTCAAATAATTCTCATAAAAACATCCTAGTATATTTATGATACCTGTGTAGTTACAAAAAAAAGAGTTTAGGGTTTGGAGAAGTAGAATAAAAGAAAACACTTTAAGATAAATGATTACCTTTAATTTGGGTAAATCCCTTTGGTTTGAACCAAATGACTTCTTGAAGTGCCTTCTGCCTAAGTTAAGGATTCTTGGAGAAGGAGAGGTATGTAGGGAGAGTAATTGGGAAGAATTTGGACGAGCCAAAAGACTTGAGAGGTGTGAAAAATTGTTTAGAAGTGGTCTTCTTTTATAAGGGAGAGGAGGGGATCTTTAGGAAAGTGTGAAAATATTATTTTATAATATAATGATATTCTATTTCTAAAGGTCCAAAAATCATAATAGTCAATGATAATATGACTCATGATCTAAATATAATCATCCAATAGGAATTGGACATGTTTTGGATAATATCATTATCATTATAATATTATTTATTTAAATCATTTATTAATGAGGTAAATACTGCATCATTATTGTGTCATAGATAATTTACATTATTTGATGTCTAAAAAATATATAGAAACTACTATAATGTATAAAATTATTTTATCTTTCCAATGAATATTTATATACAAAAGGATAATTTATATAACCCCTTATAAAAATTAATTTACTAAAAGATATTTGCTTTTGTCATTTTTGCCTTTACTTTAAGTTAAATAATCTAAATTGCCATTATCACTCCCAAGTTGATAAATGGGGTCCCAAAATCGAAAGAAATATTTACATGGTCGTTAATGAATCATCCAATAATGTTTCTACAAATTTTAATGTAATTTTGAATTATTATAATATTCTTTTTTACCTTGAATTACCCTGTTAACCTTTAACCGCAGTAAATAAAAGTCAAAAGTTACTCTTCACTAAAAATTATTTCAATCTTATTGAACAAAAGTTTACTTCTTGATAACAACCATGTATGTAATATTTTCTAAATTCAATTCACAGAAGTGTAAAAATTTCATTTACATTAAAAAGTCAGTTTTTTTAACTACCACTAAGTAGTTTCACTATTCATCAAAAATTGATGTTTTTTAGAAAAATACCCAAAATTCAGCGTAAGAAATATTTGATATTCCAAATTCAAAAATTATTTATATTTTTACAAATTAAATACATATAAGTGGAATTAATTAATTTCAAAATTAATTCCCGTTATCAAAACAAATGGCATGTTTTTATGAAACAATAACTATCGAAAGATTGATACTTGTTTATGTCCAATTTCAAAGTGAAATTAATTCCAATGACCAACATTGGATGGTAAAAATATATTTTAATTTCACTTGAAAACCATCTAAAAGAATAATCTATCAATATAAATAAATTATTTTTAATGGCACTTTTTATTTAATATACAATATTATTCATTATTAATTAAAAATGAACTTTATCCGAAAAATCCCAAAAAATAACCCAAGGTAAAATTTAATGTCCCCATTCTAAAAAATGATTTTATTTGGTCAATTAGAACATATAAAAATGACTAAAACTAGATTTAAATATAGTTCTCCATTAAAAGGCGGCAAATCGACATTTTAATGTAAATTATGCTTAAAATTAGATTCATTCATATTTTAAGCCTCTAAATTTTTATTGGATAAATGTAAATACATTTAACAAACATGTATAATCATATTATAGTTATTTTAGTTCATTCCTGCTAATACAACAACTAGGAGTTAACTACCATTTAAAATAATAATATTATATTATTAGTGCACAATGTAAGATTTGAATGAAACCTGTTGTTGCGTATCGGGTATGCTAACAAACATAGAAACCCATTTAAAGTAAAATTAATATTTTATTCACAAATATTAATAAATATAAAATATGTCTTATTCGTCATTTACCTGGATTGTTACATCCTTCCCCTCTTTTTGAAATTGCATCCGCACAATTTTTATTCACTTATCAAAATAAGTGGGGGTATTTATCCCTCATAAAATTTTCAGATTCCCATGTTCCCTCTTCAACCATATAGTTTTTCCACAAAACCATTACCTGGTATATTACCTTATTCGGAAACACTTTCTTTTTACGGTCAAGAGTCTAGACTTGTTGTTCTTTATAAGAGACATTCTCTTCCAACTGAACTACCTCTGGGCTCAAAACATGAGATGGATCTGACATATACTTTCTCAACATCGAAACATGAAAAACATTGTGTACCTGGGACAAACATGGAGGTAAAGCCACTCTGTACGCAATTGATCCAACTTTCTCCAGAATTTCACAAGGTTCAATGAACCTCAGACTCAACTTTCCATTATTACCAAAACACATCACAATTTTCCATGGAGAAAACACATTGAGAATGACATGATCACCTACCTTAAAAGAAAGATCCTTCCTCTGGTTATCTGCAAAACTTTTTTTCTGCTCTGAGATGTTCTCACGTGATTCTAAACCAACTGAAATTTCTTTACCATCTCTTCTACCAATTCTGGTCCAATCAGCTTCCTTTCACATGCTTCATCCCAAAAAGTTGGAGTTTGACAACACTTTCCATATAATGCCTCGAATGGAGAAATCTGTATACTGGAATGAAAACTGTTATTATATGAAAATTCAACCAAATAAAGGTGTTGGTCCCAGCTTCCCTGGAAATCCGTCAAACAATCACATAGAATATCTTCCAATGTCTGAATTGTTCGTTCTGATTTCCTATCTGATTGAGGGTGAAAAGCTATACAAAAATTTAATTTAGTACCCAACATCATCTGAACGCCTTTACAAAAGTTATAAGTAAACCTGGTATCATGATTAGATACAATGGAGAGAAAAAATAAATGTAACCTGACTACCTCTTTAACATAAAATCGAGAAAGTTGATGTAGAGGCAAAGTATCTTGAATAGGAAGGAAATTAGCAGATTTATTCAATCAGTCAACTATAACCCAGATTGAATTATTACCTCGAGATGTCTTTGGTAATCCCACAACAAAGTCCATGGATATATTTTTCCATTTCCCCTCTGGAACCGATAAAGGCCGAAGCATTCCTTTTGGTAACTGTCGCTCTGCTTTAACCAGCTAACAAGTCAAACAATTCATAGAAAAATCAGCAATATCTCTTTCCATTCCATCCCACCAGTAATAATCTCGAAGATCTCTGTACATCTTAGAACTTCTAGGATGAACTAAAAACGGGGAACTATGAGCTTCACATAATAAATTATTCTTCAACTGTGAATTACAAGGCACACATAATCTCTTTCCAAACCATAAAACACAATCCTTATCAATGTTAAATTCAGGAAAATTACCCTTCTGAACCAACTCTACTTTTTTTTAACTCATTGTCTTCTTTTTGCACTTTCTTTATTCAGTTTAATAAAGATGATCTCACTGAAACATGAGACAAAACAAAAGAATTTCCTACACCAACAACTTCTATGCTAAAGTTCATCAAATCAAAAACCAAAGGATCTTGTTCCAAACGTAACATAGTTAATGAAGCATTACTTTTTTGACTCAAAGCATCATACACTTTATTTTCTTTTCCCGGATAGTAATGGATCGTGTAATCATAATCCTTGATTAATTCCAACCATCTCCTCTGTCTTATGTACAATTCTTTTTGAGTGAATATATATTTCTAACTTTTGTGATCAGTATATATTTCACATTTTACTCCATAAAAATGACACCGCCAAATTTTAAAAAAAAAACAACAGATAATTCCGAATCTTGTGTAGGGTAATTTGACTCATGTGGTTTCAATTGATGTGAAGCATAAGAAATTACCTGATCATTATGCATTAGGACACAACCCAGTCCTTTCAACGAAGCAATACTGTAGATAACAAACTCGCCATTTCTGGAAGGTCGTGCCAAAAATAGAGCATTCACCAATCTCTTTTTCTATCATGAAAACAATCATCCCATTATTTTGTCCAGATAAACGTAACACCTTTTCGAGTTAACAAATTCATTAGAGTAGAAAACCATAAAAGTTTTCAACAAACCTCTGGTAATAACATGCCAAAAAAAATAAAAATACAGATCTCAGTTATATTTGTGGTTCTTGGCCATACTTCAACAAATTTTGTTTTAGTAGGATCAACATTTATTCCATTTTTTTTAAAATGTGACCATGGAACGAAATTTGTTGTAACCAAAACTCACACTTGCTGCATTTACTATTATGTTTATTTTCTTTTAATGTTTTCAAGACAACCTTTAAAAGAATTTCATGATCCAATTTACTTTAAGAATAAACCAAAATATCATCAACAAACACAACCGAAATTTATCACCTGATTCAACTGAGCTACCAGTATAGTAAACTGCTCAATTCGGATTCCGACAACCTCTGGTTCTTGATTCGGAATGTCATTCTCCTCTGTATGCCATCCCAAAAATCTACTCTATTTCCTTTATGAAAAATCATTCTTAGCACAGACATATCATAGATGAAGCAACATGGTAATCTGTAAATGATATATGATTTAAATATTAACATAAATTACTTTATGGATATTAATTTAACAATTCCCTAACTCCTAAAGTTATCTAAACTGACCTCTGATACCAAGTATAAGGAACTAGCCTTATAAAATTACATAATCATGAATTAAATAAATAATTCACATTGAGGATCTTTTCATGTATAGTGTTTTAGAGAGTTAGGCCATAACTATTATATTTCAAAATACTACAAAGTAGACACATCTACACAGTTTCCCTTTTTTTCATAAAATAAAAACTCTTCAAAAAAAGAGTCATGTCTAGTACTATGTATAAGATAGCATGAATTTTCCTTAATTCAATCCTTTACCCTATTCCACAATATGGCCTGTGGAAAACATTTCAAAAACGTGGGATGAGAATAAAAATCTCAGTATGTGATACACATAGAAGGAAAACCGTTAGATTTTCAAAACAACAAGTAAACAATGAATACATTAACATAAGTAATACTTTTCACCTTTATGAAGTAGTAAATACTCATCACTGAATAAAATGCCATTACTTTCCCTTTTGTAACCAAAATATTACCATGAAACCCATATAAAGAACATGTAACATATGAAGGTAACTTGGGACATAAACATACTTAAATGGAATAACCATACAGTCTTTTTCCACACATATTACTAAATGGAATAGCCATACGTCCAAATTCTATTCCAAATGCATTGGAGTTTATAACGTAACCACCCGTCCTGGTATTCACGGCACCACCCATCATTTAGATTATCATGTAACCTCCAGTCAAATTTCCATGTACCATTATAAAATCATAAGACATAAAACAAATATAAAGGAAAGAAAACATTTCCACATTTCATTCACAATATATCAATTAAATATATTGGCATAAAAATTCCAATATCAAAACCATTTTCAATACCAAAATACATAAAAGATTATATGGTATTTATTTTCTTTTGAACCCATTTTGGCTTGTTGAGGAAGCCAAAGATCAAATAATACTCGTGGCGGTGGAAAAGTTCATTGTCATCACTTATGTTAAAAGAAAAAATCATTTTTGTCATTTAGTAAAACGATTTGTAGAAAACAATTCCATTTGAAAATTAAATGGTGTTTATACAACGTATAAAATAAAGTCGTGTATTAAAACAAAACATGCCTCAATGAAAGGAGATTGAGACGAAGTCCCTTACCTCATGTCCGACTTGACTTGATCGTTTTATAATCTCATAAATAATAAACTAAAGTTAATTTATACTTTATTAAGAACCTTTTTGAAATTTATTATTCCCTTTATATCCCTTATTACCATGTTATAAACATTATGTAATCATTTAAGTCAATAATGTTCATTTTGTCTATATTTTGTACTTGAGTCAAAAATGGACTTCTTATAATTACATGTTGTTCTTGCGGTCAATAGTTCATTATTTCCAGAAAGACATTAATTATTTAGATATCATATATATCATATATATCCAGTATATAAATTTATTTATAATAGTACATAACATTTAGAGGTAAGAAAGGAAATGCTCCTTTCATGGAGACGGTAAGCAATACGTATGCATGAACGCTACTTCCATTTATATTTCATATTCAAGGGAATTAAAACATAATGATACATAGTAGTATTATAATTCCAGTATGGTATCATATATAATATCATTTAATATATCCTTTATATGTGTCACATATGGTATGAACGAGTCATATCACTTTGAGGGGGTGGTAGTTCGCACTTCCTCTAATGAGATTATCATGTTTACCCACAATGGAAACCATAAATGAATTCTATAAAAGGAAATTACAGAAGAATAAAGAAAAAATAAACATAATATACATCACATATAAATACAATACCATCATAATGGCCACCATGGGAGGTGGAAGAACATAATCGAATAATTATCGTTTCGTGAGGCGTTAGTTTCCCATCCACAGAGACATTATGTTCTTCGTCCATTAGATGGTGGTGTGTGTAAGTTTAGTTAGAATACATCTGATAACAACATCCTATTATATTTAGGATACTGTTGTTGTTACAAAATAAATTAATTAAATTAGTTTAGGGGTTGGAGAAGTAGAATAAAAGAAAACAATTTAAGAGAAACTGTTATCTTTAATTTGGGTAACTCCCTTTGGTTTGAACCAATGGACTTCTTGAAGTTCCCTATGCCTAAGGTAAGGATTCTAGGAGGAGTATAGGGATTTAGAGAGCTTAATTAAGTAGAGTTTGGAAAAGCCAAAAGGCATGATAGGTGTGAGGAATTGGTTAGAAGTGGTCTATTTTTATAAGGGAGAGGTGGGGCTCTTTAGGAAAGTGTGAAAATATTATTTTATAATATAATGAAATTCAGTTTCTAAAGGTACAAAAATAATTATAGTCAAAGATAAGATGAATCATGGTATAAATATAATAATCCAATAATAATTTTATAGGTTTTGGACAATATTTTAATCATTTTAATCGTATTTATTTAAATCATGTATTAATGAGGTATATACTGCATAATTATTGTGTCATAAATAATTTAATTTATTTGATGTCTAAAAATTATAAAAAAAATATTATCATGTAGGAAAGATTTTTCTCTTTATAATTAATATTTATAAACAAAAATATAATTTATATAACCCCTTCTAAAAATTATTTTACTAAAAGATAATTTCTTTTGTCATTTTTGCCTTTACTTTAAGTTAATTAATCTAAATTGTCATTATCACTCCCATGTTGCTCAATGGGGTCCCAAAATCAACCCAAAGATTAAAATGGTCGTTAATTACTCAAAAAATAAGGTTTGGACAAGTGTTAAGGTGATTTTGAATTGTTGGAATATTCTTTTTTACCTTGAATTACCCTATTTACCTTTAAGTGTGGTAAATAAATGTCAAAAGTTACTATTCTCGAAATGTTATTTTCATCTTATTAAACCTAATTTTACTACTTAATAACAAAAATGTATATCAGATTTTAAAAATTAAATTCACAGAAGTTGTACAATTTCATTTAAATGAAAAAGTCTGTTTTTTTATCTACAACTAAGTGGTTTCACTATTCATAAAAAATTGATGTTTTTCAGAAATATACCAAAAATTCATCCAAAGCTATATTTGATATTCCGAATTCAAAAATGATGTATATTTTTCAAAATTAAAAAAATAGAAGTGGAATTAATTAACTTTAAAATTAATTCCCGTTATAAAAACAAATAGCATGTTTTTAAGAAACAATAACTATCAAAAGATTGATACTTGTTTATGTCCAATTTTAAAGTGAAATTAATTCCAATGACCAAAAATAGATTAAATGGTAAAAATATATTTTAATTTCACTTTAAAACCAACTAAAAAGATAATCTAACCATATAAATAAATTATATTAAAAGGCACTTTTGAATTAAACTACAATATTATTCATTATTCATTAAAAAATGAACTTTATCAGAAAAATCCCAAAAAATTAACCAAAGTAAAATTTGATGTCCCCATTCTAAATAAGGATTTTATTTGGTAAATTAAAACATATATAAATTACTAAAACTAGATTTAAAGAGGGTTCATCGTTAAAAGGTGGTAAATTGGCCTTTTAATGTAAATTATGCTTAGAATTAGATTCATTCATATTTTAAGCCTCTAACTTTTTATTGGATAAATGTAAATACATTTAACAATCATGTATAATCATATTGGAGTTAGTTTCTTTAACTCCCGCCAATATAACATCTAAGAGTAAACTACCATTTAAAATAATAATATTATATTATTAGTGTGCAAAGTAAGATTCCAAATAAACATGTTCTTGCGTATCAGGTACACTATCAAACATAGAAACCCCTTTAAAGTAAAATTAATATTTAATTCAAAAATATTAAAAAATATGAAATATGACTTATTCTTCATTTACCTAGGATGTTACAATGGTAGATTTCATAAATAATATAACATTAATATCTCTGAAATTATGTTTTTTATTTTTTTAATCTTTAAATAAAACATTATACACTGTAAAATATTCATAATGATAGTCTTTAGATCAATTTATTAATATGAAATTAACTATATCAATATAACCCATATAATTAGAACCAAATAATTTATTATATAAAAAACTACAATGGTCATCTATAATTTAAATCAAACTCAATAGTTAGCTAAATTTATTATTCGTTTTCTATATCATTTATTTGATTTTTCTAGTAATTGAATAATTTATGCATGTGAACTATGTAATAATTTAATGTAACTATTACAAAAAATAAAAATTATATATAGGTTCCTTGATTAAGAATATTATTTTCTATTTCATAAAAATATTTATAGTGAAATATATCCATTGGATAACCCCATATTAAAGAGTTTATAGTTATTAATAACATAATTTTGGCTTCTTTGGATTTTCATTATTTAAAATATTATAATTATTATAATCACATAAAATTAGATAAAAATACTATATATTTTAACCATAAATGATTACAGATTAAAATTACTCATCCAAAAATATTCATTTTGTAGGGGAATTTTAAAATCTATATCATATAATTTGTACCTTTAATTTCTTAATTTACCCTTTTCTTTTGTAACCAAAATTACTAAGTTTACTACTCATATTGACCAAAAATATAACAGTATCTTTTAAAACAGTTTTACAAATTATTATAAAATTTAAATTAATTTTTAATAATTTTAAAAAATTAAAATTTAATTTAATGTTAAACCTGCAAAACCCAATAAAAAGAGATGTTTAGAAAAAGTTTTCTTTTAAGTATAAAAATATGTTATTAAAAATCACGTATGGAATAAATTGCATTGGATAGATTATATAATATATAATAAATAATAAACAAATAAATTTTAAACCTAATTATAAACCAAACTTTTCATTGTGATGTCCTTGAAACCAAAATCATTTTTCTACAAAAATCAATAGATATCACTATACATAAAAAAATCAAGCATTTTTTAACATTCTCAAAACATTATCATAATATAATTTTAACAAGATTATTTCCAAAATGAAATGAAAATTTATAAGTAAATTTTCAAATACATCTACAAATTAATTATAGTATTTACTCATAAAAAATATAGAATTCTTATTTTTGAAGGAAAGATATTTTTATAAAAAAATCACATTATTAAAAGAGATTTTATTGTATATTTAATAATTTTAAATAATTTGATATTGAGTAGTAATATTATATTTATTTCAATAATAATTATCTCATATTCAAACTTAAATATTTAATAGATGTGGTTATAATTGCCACATTTGAATAGTAATATTTCATTTTTTGTTTAGGAATCGTGTTGTGTATCTTGTACACTATCAGAAATTTTATTTCCATTTAAAATATTTGGATATTAGAATATCCACCAATTTAATAGATTTTATTAATTAAATTTGAAATCATTTTCTTAAGATAGTTGTGTGACTTTTCAAAGTACCTTTATTGAAATCTCACATTTTAAACAGGTCAATAAAACATCCATGTAAAAGAGAAAAAATAAATATATGAAGATCATATAGAACAAAATACTAGGATTTAAACTACGATTACTTAAGAGTCATGTTTAAAAATATATACAGAAGAGAAAAATATAATTTGTGTACTAATAGAGAATGATAGAGAACAAGAGCCTGGAAAATTTAACCATAAAAAAACCAACATTTCTTGATGGGATATAAGTTTGTTGATTTCTTGGTAGGAAAAGTAAATAGAATTTTTCTTGTTTTCTTATAATTTTCATAGTATTAAGTAATTCCTAAAATAATATAGAAATATAAATAATTGGAACTTATAATTTCACCCTTCTATCTATTTCTTCTACAATAAAATATTTTTCTCTAATGGTTTAATATTCAAGTTTATGTTTTCTTGAATGATGCACTAAAATCAACATCTACAAATCAAAAAATTCAAAAAAGAATAAAAATATATTTATCATATATTTATAAATTCAACAAAATAAAAAAACTGTTATCATAATATTTGATAATTCCAAAAATACTTTTATCTCCAAAACCAAAAAATATTACCCAAAGATCAATTGAGGCCATTTTAAAAATATAAATTTTTAGAATTTTCTTCAAATAATACTTAAAAATATTGAAACACAAAAAAATAGAAGGATATTATCAAATAATATTCCAAGATAAACTTAATATATTTTTTTTTCAAATAACATCATTCACACATAATGTCTCGTATAAAATAATTTATTTTCTTTAATTATACAATCTATAAGATACGATCATTTTCAAAATTTCCATATTCACCAAAAATACACAGGAAACTCATAAATACTTCAAATATATATTTCACCCTTAATTTATGAAATAAAAAACCATTATATTCTCTTTAAATTAATAAAATAAATTTCAAAACGTCAACATAATTACATAAATAATTCTATAATAACCTATACAACACATTAAGTTGTGGTAGGCGCTACACCCTTATGACCTTTGGTCTTTAGTTCATGTCTGGAAGCTTTACGGAATTTTACATGTTGTTGCATGGCCTAAGGGATGCATTTTTATAAAAAACTATAACAATTATAACATTTCATGAAATGATAAATACATCTTTAAAATAATCATAATTTTTTAAATATTAGATAAATTATTTAACCACAAAGGATAACTAATACATTTTATCTAGAATCCCTAAAATGTAATTACCCATAATTACCACAAATTTTATTTTCATGTAAATCATAATGGTTATCTGTACCATTATAATAATTTACAAAAAAAATTGTCCTTATATAACATTTTTACAAGATAAACATCTGGGATTCATATATATCAAACTCAATAAAAACATATCCCAAAAAAATCATTAGTAACATTAAAATTCCATCACTTAAATCCTCAAAAAGGGTGTTAAGGAATCTAAATATATAGTCATCAAAAAACATAAATACCCATAATGGTATACATAATAATTAAAATAACCTCACTGGAAAATATCCAAATCAGTAAATTGTTTAAAACCTTTAATTGATACCAACTATTATTTCCTCAAATCCACAATCCTAAATTTGGCCCAAAAAACATAAACAATATATTTTTTTTCCATTGATACCGATAAATGTGACATTTTCCTATCCAAAATGGTAAATATAAAAAATTAAATTTCGGGCCTTTTCCTTACCCAATCACCTATTATGTTTTTTGGATCTCAAAAATTATAATAAACACTTAATTGTTTTATAAATAACTTGCTCATAAATATCAAAATTATCTCTAATTATACATAGATATTCATATTTTACAACAAGTTATCAAAATAATCTAAGTGGTATTATTCTAAAAATCATTCGTTTTAAATAGTTTCTCATAACCTTGAAGAAAATAAACACAACTACGGTGATCGAAAATGCTTGATAAAGGTAAATATGTGAGATATCATGGATCATATAAGAATAACTTTTAAAATAGTGGATTATAGCCTGAGATTATCATTTTAAATCAATACCATGTTATTATAATATCACAATCCTGAGTGATGACATTATTCTTTGTATATAAAAAGATATGATTCATAATAGAAGAAAAGAACATGATCCAAAATAACGTACCATAGGCATAAAACATTAAATTATAGAATACACAAGAGAATATAAAATGATTTCAGTAATATTAATGGCTCTTATAACAGACATTAATATTGTTTTTAATTCCCTCCCTTATCCATTTTATAATACAAATTCACTACCAACATGGTAATATAGGATTTCATTCACTACAGAAACCATCCAAGTAGACAAGGTTCAATCTCAAAACTATCATTGTGGAAATATTATATCACTAATCTAAGGACACTTCACAATTTAGTCTTATATATATTATTAGATATAAATAATTACCAAATTCATAGGTTAGAGATATAGTTCCTACTTGTCACATAATTAAAATCATTCACATGTGTGTCACATGATCAAAAATTATACTAGATCCCATGAAAAGAGAAAAATTAATAAACCATTAATTATTTCATAAATCATGGAAAAGAAATGAGATACATAAACATCATGTAATAATATAATAAAATAATTTAGGCAAATAATAAAGATGTTATCCATTGATCATGTCCCCATTAAATCATATGAAACATCAAATAATATTATCGTATATAAAAGATGATTTTGAAGGATCACATGAAATAATTTTTGATAAAAATATCCTTTCGAATTTGAAATAATTTTTTCTTCAAAAAGAAATTTAAATATAGAGGAAAAAATTCATATGAAAAGAAAATTTTATTATTTTAAATTAATCCTAAAATAAATAATGTTTAATGACAATAGGTAAATCACTCGTTGTCTTATAACATAAAAGACCATTATGTTTGAAATTTGTTTATGGAAAATTCACAATGTACCTTCTTTTTAAAATGGGAAAATTTATAATTAAAAAAATTTAATGATAATTTAAAACACGGTTACATATTTTTTTCATAATTTAAAATTATAAAATAAAATATTTCTAAAAAAACTTTTAGAAAACATGGACATGGAAGATAAATATTTCTTATTGTTAACTTAAACATAAACAATACAGAATAATAATGAGGTTTCGAAATAAAACCTTACCACTTTGGTAGCCATTGAATCATAATACTTCGTAAAGAAATAAATTTTTGTTGATATTTATATCCCAAATTTTTCATGATATGGATCATAAAATACATTCATGGGCATTATACACACGACACAAAATAATCAAAGTGCATATAAGGAATGTTTCCCACAGATAAAAAAGTGAGATGAAAATATCTTACCTTAGGTCATGCATCCCTTGTATATGATTGAACATCCTATATACTAAACATATTACTGTTATATATTAATTACATAACCATAATAATATATATCATACCATATATGGTCACTTATAATATTTTTTACCCCTGTTATAAATAATTATTTTTTAAAATCACTCTTCCGAGTAGTTACAATTTGGTTTTTTCATTTGTGTTCTAGATCGATAGTTTTGGTACATTTATATTAATTGTGGTTATATCATATAAATAATGATAATAATTATTTAAATATAATTAAAAATTATAATATTTTTTATAGTAATCTATAACTTTTAGAGAACAAAAATCAATAACATCGTTCATAGAGATGGTAGGTCATACGTGTGCATAAACATTGTTTTTGTTTTTGAATAAGGAATAGAAATTAAGATATAAAATAAATAATATTTAAAAAATAAATATTATATCATATATATAATATAAAATAATTACCTATATCTTTATAACCATCCACATAATGTGGTGATGGAAAACAATTGACACTACTATGTTGGGATGGTAAGGCGTACATACTCACGAGCGATGTTATTTATTTTCATAAGATGGAGAATGGATGAAAAATTGCATAAAAACATTAATAATAACATATTAATATATTTATGATAATTTATTTTTTATTTCTATATGGTTTAAAAACATTAACAGAAATTATAATAATAAATATACATAAAAGAGTTCATAAAGATGATTACCTCTTACAGAAAAAATATCATTGATGAACACATTATGTCATATAATATTTTTATTATTCCCAATATAAGGCCTCTATAAAATTGTTAAATATTTTGTAATTTTATTTTGGAAGATCCTGTACCAACCCATACAGTTTTTATTTTTATGTTATTGAGAATAATATGTGATCTTTTATGAGAGATGGGTGGGGCACTGTTGGAATTTCTCAAATGATTAAATTATTTTAAATTAATTTATCATGGAAAATTCCTCATAATGGGAATTTATTTAAAGATAAGATAGTGTATGATTCTTATATAATAAAAAAATAAAAAATTATTGGTTTCATTTTAAGCCATATCATTTTGATTATCCCCCTTGTTAGTTATTTTTTATGATATTTATGTTATCCACTATTTTAATTATAAATGGTTAATAATGCCACTAAAAATGAAAAAATTACTGAAAATGGAATTTTTTTTATTTTTTAACATTATTACATTCATATGGAGAATGATTATATTTTATATAATTTAAATAATGTAATAATATATTATTTTCATAAATTATCAATAATGTATATTTTAAAAATATTCATTAAATTTGATTTCAAATACATAAAAAAAATGCGATAATTCTAATATAGTGATTTTAATACTCTCTAATATATCATGTATAACAATAAAACTTGTTTGACAGACTAAAAAATTAAAATTCTGTTAATTTTAATATTTTTCAAATAATTTATTTATTTTTTTGTTAATTAAATAAATAATTTAATATTATTACTCATTAATTTATTGTATTTATATAATTTATAAAATTTTTAATTAAATATAAATATATATATATATAATGAAAATAATTTCATTATGATCAATATAAAATACAAATATGTTCATTTTGAACTTGTAATTTCCCTATATTGACACATAAAAGATTCTAAATACTAAGAGAGTGACATTTTGTAACAACATTTGATTTAAATAATATATAAGTCATTTCACCAGAAACATTTCCATTAAACAACTTAAATTCAAACCTATAGTGATAATGTTATAATATTATTCATTAAATTACTTTGGGACTAGTTTATTTCCTATTATTACCCTTTTATGTTTTTCTCCTCCCATTAATGATTTTGATAATTAATGGAAGATTTACATTTTCTACTATATAAAGGTTAATAATGTGAGTATAAAACATAAAAATACCCATAAGAAGAATATCATAGATATAAGTGACCATATAGTATTTATTATGATGAATTTAATATTTTTATTATTGTTTACTCATTTAATAAAATATTATTTACCATAAAGTATTTGTTATGATAATTTTGTGAACTATTCATTACATTGACTTTGAAAATATAAATAAAAACATTAAATTTAAAAAAACATTAGGTTATTTTTAAAATGCCAAGGTCATATAAAAGGTTAATTTATATCACTATTTATTACAAATTAAATTTGTTGATTTAATATTAATTTATTTTATTTTATTTTTCAAATAATTGAATAACATCTACATCAGAATTGTGTAAGAATTTAAGGTAATTTATTTTCCATTATAAAATAAAAAAAATAAATTATGGAGGTAAAAACATTAGTTTGTAAAAGAATATTTATACTCATTCATATACTATAGACAACCCCATATTAAAAAATTATATTGCTATTATAAACATGAGTGTCACATCATTGCTATTTATTTAAATAATATATTATAAATATCATAATCACTTCCAAATTAAATAAAGAACACATATTGGATCCATGAATGATTATAGAAAAACATTACGCATATAATAAAATTGGTGTAGGTGTTAGGATCATATTATATTCCTTACAATATTATTTTTACCCTTAATAGCCATATTTACTCATTACCGTGAGAATAAAAATATTTATAGTGATTATTCATATTGAATAAAAATTGAAAGGGTCTATTTACAAAAAAATTGACTTCAAGATTAAGAATTGTAAATAGACTTTTTATATTTAAAATATTAAATTTTAAATTAATTAATTTTAATGTTAATTTAAAAAAAATGCAATGAAAATCACTTTTTAAAAAAAAATACATTTTATGTATGTGATTTGTCTATACTAAATTCATGTATACTGTTAATTTCAAAGAAAAAAATTAGATAATTTTTAATAAAAATAACTAATTAAACTTTTTATCTAATCTAAAATAATAATTTAATTTGTAAATTCTCTAAATTGAAATACAATTTTCAATAAAAATCATTATTTTTCACTACTAATAAAAACAATCAAATATTTCATAAAAGTATCAAAAAATAACCTATTATTTATTTGACATGTTTAATTAAAATATAAAATTCATTATGTCTAAAAATTTTTTTAAAATTTCTAGAAATTAAATATAATATTTACTGATAACAAATCAAGAAACTCCAATCGTGAAGAAAATATATTTCTAAAAAATACCTATTTAAATTAAGTAATTATTATTTAATAATTTACCAATAAATTTATATTTTGTATAAAGTATATATTTGTTTAAAAAATTAATTTTTACTAGAAGTACCCTCTTTTTTAGTTTCTAGGCTATAACGATCACATTTAAATAATAATATTTCATTATTTCTTTTAAGCATGGTGTTACATATATTACTAGAAGTACCATCTTTTTTAGTGTCCGACTTTGTTTTGTATTTAAATAATAATTTTTTTTCTAAATAAACTTTTAGTTAAAATTATGTGAATATATATAATAGTTTTAAGATTAAAAAACATATAATGAAGAAACCATTTGGTTAAAAATTTATATAATATTAATTTGGTAGATTATATATATATTATGTGTTTTCCCCAGGGTCCAACCAGTGGGTAGAAAATTTGTGGGTTCTCGAAGAGGTCTCTGGTTCAAGTATGTCTTCGTTATTTAATATTGTAGTAGATTATTATTTTCATTTTATTTATCCCAAAGAAAAATTACAATAATATGAAAAATAAACAAAATTATGATATAATTGAGAAAGTTTTGATTTCTTATTATACCTAGCTGGTGTACCCAATATTTTTGAACTCTTTGATATTGGGATTTCAAAAAATGATCCCCAATTATTTTTAAAATGACGGATTTTTTTCACTATATTACCTCACCCTCAATAACTACTCTTCCAAGTGTTTCATACATTAAAATTTCCAAGAAATGTTTTTTAACATGTCTGAGTTTTAATTTCCTTCTTTGTCTTATAAACATCCTTCTCTGTTTTTACATTTTTAACTTACTTATTAATCTAGAAAAACTATAATATTCATAGAGGATTATCTAGATAAATTTAGGTGGAGAGGATAGAAATATAAACACATACTTTGTATTATTTCAATTAATCCTCTATTATTAGTTAAAATGTAAGGATATCTTATACATGTTCGTTCATCAAATATTTACTTATGTCATATAGATCATGTGAAGAAAAAAACACCTAAATATTTTTTCAAGGTTAAATTTAAAAACATTCTCCTTCTAATCATGGTCATTTACCTCAATGAATGATTCACTATAAATATTATCTTCAGGGTTATAAATACATATGAAATAACTTTTTGTTCTCCCCAATACCTATTCCTCTAGTGCAACATAGTTCTACATTGTAGATACTTAATCATCTACCAGCATATGATATACATCGAAATTTATATTATTCTCCACATAATAATCTGGTTATAAACATTAATCCTCAATTATATTCATAATTTAATTATACACCATTGTTGTAATGCCATTCTATTCTTTATGTTCTATTGGTTGTAGAAAGACCTCCTTCTTAATTAGACTCATATTCCTACATTATCCTTTACGAAAAATCATTCTCATGAAACCCTTCACAATCTTCAAATTCTTAATGAGATTTCAACAAATCATAAAAAAAAATTAGAAACATGATGTACATTTTTTCTATATTTTTATAAAACATGATATTTTATATTTTTGACACATTCTCTAAAACAGTTTTCAAGGAATTATTCTGAACTAGTTTCCTAGAATGTTCATTCAGATTTTGTTATTATAGAATATTTTCCATCAAATTATTCTTATTCTAGAACATTATGATACTAGATAATTCACTATACATTTTAAAATCATGTTTTGGTCCTCTAAAATATATAACCATGTGATTTTCTAAAGAAAGTACATGGTTGGATTCCTCCTCTCATTTTAATTTTTTATAATCAATATCTCTATACATATCATTAATCAATCAACATAGGTGATAACCTCTATTTATATAAACAATTTAACATTTATTTTTATGAGGAACACATGGGTTTTAATTTGACTTTATATATAACTTGTTTTTTCAAGTATCACTTTTGATTTCTATTCAAATATTTTTAGATTTGACTTCCTAAAAGACTCAACAACATCTATCATCAATCCATTCATAGATCATGTCTTGAATCAAGAACATTAGGTCAATTAATATATTTATTTCCTTTATAATTATTCTCAAAAAAATCTTCTAAAAAATAAAAATTAATTAATATAATATCTGGAAAAAGAAATAAATCTACGAGAGATAATATCAATGTATTTTCATAGAATCTAAATTTAGATCATCATAATACTATAAATAATTTTAGGAACATTATTAATCTTTCTATCCACTCACTTTCTATTGATCATCAATTTGGTAACACTTAAAGAATCATGATGCTTTATATGCATCCTCATTTTTTGTGGAGATGTCATTCAAAATTTAACATGACATCAATCACTATTTTTTCATCCTTAATTTTTATGTTCTTATGATGAGTGAACAACTTATAATATTCTGAATAAATTTTTTAAAACCCAATAATAGCCCGGGCTTTAGATCATGTTCTTCCAAAAAATGGGAACCTTTCACTAAATCAGCAACGTTGATTATATTAAGTGAACAATGAATAAACCTCTTATGGAATATAATTTTGGAATCCTATTTTTTAATTCCATTCAATTTAGTTTATCAATGTTTAAAGTTTACAATATTATTTATATATGTTATCCTATTATATTAAGTGTATTTTCCTGTACATCACTTTTTTCATCTTTTTATATGTAAGTCAATAATTCCCCTTATGATGGTTTCATATTCATGAAAACATTATTGAGTAGATAGTTGAGATAATCTAGTGAAAATATCTCCTCCTAAAAATTAATTACTTATGGAAAACTTCTAGAAGATTATTTATTATCTATTGACACACTAATTTCATTGGTTCATCATTATAGAACATGTTTTTTGGATTGGAATTATTCATGTTTAATATTAAGAGACAACTTAAACCTCAACTTGTTAATAAATTAACTATAAAATATTTAAAAAAATATAAAATATTATTATAATCATTTTATGGTAACCTTAATCATACCATTATTACTTTTTGTTAATATATTCTCACTTTCAAATTATACGATTTTTATCTACCCCTTGATAATAATAAACTCAATGTCTCTCTTATCTCATTCTTCCAAAAAAATGTAATATAATTACTTCATTTCCTCTTTAATGATATAAATTTTAAGTCCCCCTTATTAATATGTAGTGTTTTGGGAGATAGATTATTAAAACATATAAATCATCCCCCCATTACATTTGTTGAAATTTATTTCCTTTTGAGAATTATAATTTTAAATTTCTTGAATAAATATATCAAAGTAAACCAACTCTATTACTACTTGAGTCATGATTGGGGTAGAAAAAATGATTTATTAATAGATAAATTAAATCATTTCCATATAATTTAACAATAAATGGTATCATTTAAGAAATTTCTATTATATAAAATTTTATCTTTTTGACATTGAACATACATTCATTTATCTCAACTAAATTATTATATCAGAAACATTCATACATACAACTTAGCATCTTCCCCCACCATTATAAAATATTATTACTTTTTGATCAATAAATCAATTTCCAAATATTTTAATTAGAAATTCAATTTTTATTTGCGTATTTTAATAGTATAGACAATTTACCACATAGATGATGAAATCATTGATTCTCTAGATCATTTAATATTGAACATTATTTTTATCATCTAGATCTCATGCATCCGAGATATTTTATATGGAGATAAGCCAAAATGGCATCAAACTAAATTAATTATACAATTTTTGATATATGTAATGTGTGAGGAAATAAGGTGGATTCTATATTTTCCTTGAATATAGAGTAACATGAATGTGAAAATTGTGTCAAATTAAAAAGTCAATTTTCTTCAACTCCTAATCGATTCATGATTTATCCCATTTATTTGAAGCATTGATCTCTATATTGTACATGGGATAATTACAATTAATATCCCTTTAGTACTTTATTTATATATTTCTTCTTAGAAACATTTAATTTTTTTATGAATTTTTCATTACATTTACATAAAAATTACATCATTCCTAAAACTTTGTATCCCTTAAAATCATGAAAAATATCAAAATATGTTAAACATTAATCTTGTGGTGAGATTTATTTAGAATACTACTTGTTACTTTTCAATTCTATATATTTTTAAATATCAACTCCTTTATAGAAAAAATGTCATGAATTTTTATAGAATGTGGTAAAAAATCATAAATAAACCACATATATTTTTTATTTTGATAAGTAATTCCATTGATGTATCATATATTTAAATTTAACTTCAACATTAGAGATGTATTATGACATGATAATTTGTTTATACATTTCTCATATTTATTTACATTTTACCTTGATATTCCATCTATTAACATGATTTTCTATAATGAATTTACAACTATCCATGATATTATGTTTCTTCTCATATATGTTGAATCTCTTATTGGGAAAGAAATATTCTAAAACATTATTCATGTTTTCATCCATCCATTTTTATTCCATTTTTCACACAAATATATATATACAATAAATATTATTTTTTATATTTATTTTTATTTTGTGTACTATTTTAGATTTTTCATTTTTCATGGGACAATTACCATGACCAATTCTTATACAGCTTTAATTAAAATGTTGACATATATGTAATATGTTAGATATATTTTTCATCTTTTGTGAAAATTTGATTGAATTATGATAGTTTACAATTCCTTTTAATGTTATCCCACTTAATATTTCCCAATTTTTCTTTATAATGTGGAATTTTATTCATGCAATTATTTACCACATTCCCAAATATTCCATTGTCTCAACTGTAACCAATAATCAATTGATTCTTCCATTTCATTCTAGTTTGGATGGTGGATACTACATCAGAAAAGCTTTTCTTGTTAATATTTAATTTAAACTTATTGAAATATTTGGGGGGTACTCATTAATCATATTTTATTACTTACACATTCTTAGAATATGTGAATTTATTACTCTTTTCACACATCTTTATCTATATCTATTACAACCCGTATTCAGTGATTGGATGTCAGTTTATATTGATACAATAGAATGATGATTTAAATTCTTCTTCAAGTCATTAGAAGATGATGATTCGATTGATTTCATATTCATTCTTCTAAAAGATAGAGCTATTATGAAAATTAAAATTTTCATAGAATTAGAAACCTTGATTTTGGGACTATTTTTATACTTATCTAACGACTTGACATGTGTAGATTCCATGTATTTAAACATTATTTCTAACTCAAGACAAATTAAACATAATGTGTTATTATGACTTTCAATATTTTTTTACTTAACTTGACATTCATATTTTGACATTAGATTCATTTCTATTATTATATTTACATCATCTACTATAGATTTTTCATGTTATTTTACTCTCATGGACTATAATGATATTGATATTTGATGACTTATACATATCAATCAAATCATGGAACATTTGTGGGATAAAAAATTTTAAAAATGCATATTTTTTATGCTTCATCCATATGATATTACTATTATTGGGAATTTCATTCCATTTAAAATGAAAATATTGAATTTATACTTAGATAATAATATTTGTTTACTTTCATAACTAATGATTCCTCTATATAAACAACATCATTATTTTGTTGTGATTTTTATTAATTGATCACCTTGATAAATGAAAGATTGAGCACCATAACATAAATTAAACCATCGGTCATGTTATATTTATTTTTATTGTAACAAATCATAATGTTTTAATTGAATTTAATGACACCAAATAAAGATATACATTCTTTTAAAGTATTAACATTATCAAAAAATTTACAAATCACTTTAACATAAAATATTGTTGGATAATCCATAAATTTTTTTGGGAGGATATATTCCTCTATTTATGAGCATATATATTCTTTTGGTTATTTATTATTTTAAATAAATCATTCGCGTATCTTTAAAAATGAATGAATTCTATTTTTCTTCATCTCGGTCTTTACATCAATATCTTTAGAAGACAAAATATCTCTATCATCTTTATATCTACACATCATGTATAATATTTAGGCACAACATGGAATATACTTATAGGTCAAAATAATGGTTACCTTAATTTTGTACTAATATATATTTACATAGGACCATGTAGTCTCCATGATAAGGGTTTGGGTAAATTTTTGTGATCAACATCATTCATTTATGATCAACATAATCTCTTCATTTAACATTGAATGATTAGTACACTAATATCAATTATTATATATTAAAATTTTATAAGTCACTCTCACCAAATTATCCCTTATGTTTTGAATAAATATTAATGAAAACACAACAGAATGATTTGTAATGTTTTGGAATAATATCATGCTCTTGGATATATTGGTTATAATCTCTAGCATGTATTCTCTACTACTGCGATATTCAAGATTACAAAGTCACTAAAAACAATCATTTAGTCACCCAAATACTCAATTATCTGGATGAACATAACTCTACATTCCATAGAAACCCATGTGGTATAATGTTAATGATGTCATCTGGGATATGTGGATAACTATTCTTCATGCATAGGTTATAGTTAACAATTAAGATTTTTTAGGTATGATTCGACTATACCTCTCACAACCTTACGGTTTAAAGTGAATTATGTAACATCTAGGTGAATGTTTTGAATGATTTTGCACTATTTTTAATTTAGGAATTCACGAAAATGAAAATACACTGTATATTTGTATCCTAATTTGGTCCAAGTGGTTCAATTTCTTTTCATGTATTCTCCTCTCAAGATCTAATAGTATGTCATTATGTTAATTATTTTTTAGGGTAAGAGTAATGTTGTAAGAACCCTGATCTTCTTTCCAGGAATATCTTTAATTTATTATTGTTTTTGTGAAAAATAGGAGATTCTTGACATTTCAGGGGTACCCAATGTGTACTTATAAGTACACCGCATGTACCTGGTTATCACTGGTGACCATGTACTAACCGTGTAACATCTAAGTACATTTCCATGTGGGGTGACCTGGAGATAGCCTAAAGTAGGGTCTAATAAAGGCAATTACAAGCCATGTACTTTTAAAATACACACCTTGTACTTTTGTTTTTATTTCATTAAACGGACCGGGGTCACGTCTCATTCACAAAAATACCTTCTTCTATGCCTGTCTCATCCAGGAGATATTGTATGACACTAATCTTCTCCAATCCCCTGACCCACCATTCATTCTTTGAATCAGCCATCGTCGATTGTGTGGTAATCGTCACGATAAACTCTTCCTTCTTCTAGAGCCTCATTTCCAAATTTTATCTCTTTCTTGAGATATGCTTGGTTAAGAGTTTTAGTTTTTTTTGTAGATCTACATCGTTCTTGGGCGATTCAAGGACTGAGGTTCACGTATACCGTCCTTACAATTCCAAGGTAGGTGTTTTTCACCATTCCATAGTTATTATTTGAATATTACGTGCAAAAGGTCCCAATACACTATAATAGGGTATTGCGTGTTTCGGTATTTTAGACATGTTAATGCTTGATATGCCTTGTGTGCCTGAGTAGAGGTTGTTTGATTATGAATAGGGGTATTTATCATGTTATGGATGTGCTTCCCATGTATTTATTGATATTGACTGTTTATTCTATCTTTGCTTGTTAGACTGTTTTGTTTTCCGTTCCTAGTGTTGTTAAAATTGAGTGATTTTTATCTGACATGTTGTGATATGTTGTATACTATTTAGCCAAGTAGGTATTGAGTTTTATTTGGCTACCTTATTTTTTTATGCATGATTTACTTCCATAAGGTTATGGGAACCTGGTGTAGTTGACCATATGGGGAATGTATGTTGAGGGCTTCCCTGGAGTCTCTATTTACTTTTATGATGCAAGACCATAGGGGGATGGACTTTGTGATCCCTCAAAGTGTTTGTAGTTTACTGTTAAAATATTATAGGGCGTATTGACGGTGAGTGCTTCCTTAGAGAGTCTTTGATTACACGAGACCACATGGGGAATTGATGGTGAGTGGTTCCTTAGAGAGACTTCATTTTATCCTTCTTATAAATTTAAATAGAGGGGTTAGGTTGTGATATCTACCCAAAGGGTCACTCGAGATTTTTTAGCTGAACCAGAGGGGAAAGGCTATGAGGACATTCCAAAAGTATTTTTTATTGTTTGGATAAACTATTAAATATAAATGATTTTACTTGAAACTATAGGAATATTTACTTATGAATACTTCCTTGTTTATTACATCTTTTTCATATTGCTGACAATATATATATTCACTGCCTGTTAGGAAAATATCTTTAGGTGGTTGCATACTGGTATTCGTCTCACACTCTTTTTGGGTTATCCTTTTGGGCCCAAAAAGATTATATTTTTTTAGGTCTAGAGAAGGGAAAGTTCCCTTCTCTTTCAGGTACTTGATCGTTATGGAGAAGAAAAACATAGGTCCATGTTAAGGCTTGAGATGTTGTGGACAATTTATTTTATTTTCTTTTTTTACTTTGGTTTAGTACTATATTACAGCATTGTGTCCTTTTTGGCCAATTTCGTAGACATATGTATCTTGCATCATTATATATTTTCTATAGTTTTTATTACCACCAGTCTTCTGTTGTTTCCTTATTGAATTTTATTACTATTTCTGCTATAGTTTTTGGTTAACATCCACTGATTTACTCTACCAATGAGGGCATGGTTTCCCCACTATCATGCCTGAGGCCCTCGCTGCTAGTCGGCAGCCTCTGGCATTTGGGTAAATTCAATTGAGGCCATGTGACCAACCGGGTATGGGGCACCTCTCAGTGGCACGAAGAACTGGGATGTTACAAAGTGGTATCATAGAAATTATTTTCTTCTCGGCTTACTGTATGGGCCCTATATCCAGTGATAGTATGGAATGGGTACATGGTAACAAGTTGTGCCCAAGAGTAGCCAACCAGAGTACAGGGAAAAGCTAATTTACCTAGATTATTTTAATTTTACTGGTTATGTAATTTTATAGTTGATTTTTTTTCACCATTGGGTGGTCATATGTTTTGTTCAATTTTTGTTGATGTTATTGAGGTTCTACTTTCATTGCATGATAATGATATGAGGGTATGTCATCTCATGCATCATATAAGCACTTGCTATAAATCAAATGTCATGAATTATTTCAATTCCATGTTGGGTGCATTACTGATTTCAATATGTTGTGATAGATTTTGTGATAAATATGAATAGTATTATGATACATGTCTTGATAGAATACCTGCTTTTTGATAGGGTATTTCTAATATGTAAGGTTTCATTTGAATTAATTCCAAAAATTGGTTCTTAAGGAATTATGAGGCCTCATTGATCAAAATTTTGTTGATCATTTCTTTGTTATTAATGGAATATGAAATTTATAAGATTAAAAAACATTATTTTTAGGGATTATGGGCCCTTAATGGATCAGAATTTGGCACTTTAATGTTTTCTTCAGTGTTTTTCTAGGTTTCAGAGTACTTTCTGAGGCTTACTGTCCAGAAAAACCCAGAATACAAGGTGTGTATTTTTGGATACTCACCATGTATCCTTATTTTTGGGAAGGAACTATTTATCTTAACTACACTCTGTGTACTATATGTCCACACCGTGTAGTCTCTACATATGTTACTACCTGTGTGGGATGAGACATGGGGAGGGGAAATTTTTTGTATGACATTTCATGTACCCTATTTTCATGTTGTGTATTAGGAGCCATGTGTTCATCCATGTTCTTAACAACACAGGTGGATTATGGGTAGCTCATAAACACTGTGTCTGGAAAAAACACGCAGTGTAGAGCTAGTTCTGTAAATGGATGTGTGAAAAATGATACGGGTCGGTGAAATCATTCAACTACCCGTCGTTTCTAGAACAACCATGCTGTATAGAGTCATCCATGTAACCGGCCGTGTGACTAAAAAAAGGGTTTTCTAAATCCATTTAATACATGTTCTGTCTAGCACGAAAATGTTGTGTAGTCCCATTCTAGAAGAACCCTATGGGTTATGTCATGTATAATAACTCAGGCAGGGGAAGAGGATTCAAGTACACATTGTGTCTTTGGATAACACGTCATGTGTATGGGGTGTCACACAACCTAGGTTGGAAAATATACACGTCCATGTGAAGGCATATGGGAACATGCCTAGAAACGGTTATACATGCCATGTATCCTTTTTTTTAAACAAGAATGCTTTCTTTCTCATGTTCCCTTCTTACACTTCTATGTTTCAGTCCAAATAATGATGGTCTATGGTTTGAAGGTGACCTTGAAGAGTCATTAAATAGATAAGTCCTCCGGTTTTACACAACATACAGGGAAATGATCAAAAACCAGACTTGGATGATCGGTGACCACCAGTAGATCCTCCTTTAGTGCCAGTATTGGAAACAACCATTATTCCAAATATAGATGTTGATGCACAATTACGAGAGAGATTTATGGGGATGATGAAAACCTTCTAGGGAGAACTGGGTCATGCCCTTTCGATCTATGATTTGATGTGGGTATTTCAGCAGTAGTATCCTCCCACTATCTTAGTGGATGGAGGACCCTAGGTTGCAGCATCATGGCTAGAAGCCATGTATATGATCTTCAAGCATCTGTAGATTCCTCTAGAGAGGTGGGTCAAGCTCGCTACATATATTCTTAAAAATTCTAAAAAGAGATGGTGGGATGTGTTCTCATGGGGTGGAAGCCAGTAGGGTATGTATTGAGATGAGTTGTATCATGAATTCTACGATGATTTCTACCTATAGATATTAAGGACTAATTAAGCCTGAGTGTTCTAGAGTCTAGAGTCGGGTACTCTTTCATTCATTGAGTATTCTTCAGACTTCATAGAGCTACAGAGCATTACATCCATTCTAGGGGGAGGTGACTTGTTCCTAGAGAATAATTTTGAGGATGCTCTCAGTCACGACATATGATCACAGGTGATCATTTTCAGGTTGACTACTATATCATTCCTAGTCAACCTAGTGCTCATCACATAGCACAATCTAAGGGATTATAGAGCTGTGAGCCAGGTCGGTTCTGTATCCCAAGATGGTGCTTCTTCGTTTAATAGAAGGAATCTCCATAAGAGGTCTACATGTGGGTATTCGATTAGTCAGAATGCACCTTTGGGTATCCAGGTGGTATGCTACCAGTGTGGTAATGCTAGTCATACCAGGAAACATTTCCCTAAAGACCTAGTGGAGTGCTGATCCTGTGGCAAGATGGGTTATCTTTAGTGGTTCTGTCAGCTTTTCTCTCTGGAAGCTGGTGATATGGAGTCGTTTATGACTCCTCATTCAGGAGAAGCACCACCTGTTTCTAATCAGTCATGGAACTGGAGTTCTTCTGGACATTCATGTCGTTGTGGAGGTCGCGTTCATGGTATACAGTCACTGGGATTTCAGTGACAACATTTTGGATCTCCTCAGGGTGGACAGGTAGGGTCGTAAGGTCATGGTACAGGCCAGACATTTGCAGTAGAACACACCCAGCATAGGAAGGATCCCGGCCCCTCTACAGTTCGAGGTAAAATCATAATTTCCTTGGTTCTAGCATCTTATCATTTCGATATAGAGGCTTCCCATACATATATATATATATATATATATATATATATATATATGTTGCTATTATGGAGAGAATTGTTCTTTGTATCCTAACTTCTACTGATTTCATGAAATTGGACACTCTATTGGGGACAATAATGTCTAGTGTATGTTAGTGCAATCAGTTTACTCTTGAGGTTGGTGGGTGTCACTTCTTATGGGACCTTTATGTCATAGAGATGATAGTCTATGATATCATTCTCATAATAGACTGGTTCATTCCCATCCAGTTTGTGGTTGATTTCTATCATTGTAGGGTGAGTTTCACATCACTAGAGGGTAGATAATTTTTACACAAGGGTGAATGGGATGTCTGGGCGAGCAGTGCAGGATCCGGGAATCAGGGGTTGGGAGGAGTAATAGCCCAGATTTATAGACCATATTTGGATGACCAGTGAAATTCTCATATGGACTTTCCTCCAGGGATGGATCACTTTTGGGATGTCTTCTTAGAGTACTTTTCAGGTTTTCCTACAGAACGAGAGGTATAATTTTCTATTGAGCTTGTTCCAGGGGAAGCATTGGTGTCTATTTATACTTATAGGATAGCTTTAACAGAGTTACAGGAGCTGAATAAGCAATTGTAGGAGTTACAGGAAAAAGGTTTCATCTGACCCAGTAGTTCTCCTTAGGGTTCGCTTATCCTGTTTGCAAAGAAGGTGGACAGTACCCACAGACTTTTTGTGGATTATCAGATGCTGAACCAGTAGATGGTCAAGAACTAATTTCCCTTTCCGAGTATTTATGACCTCTTTGATAAACATTGAGGAGCCTCGGTGTTCTCAAAGATTTACTTTAGATTCGGTTATCATCAGTTGCACGTTAGAATATTTGATATATCTCTTGCAGCCATTTAGAGTAGGTATGTTCTATACGAGTATGTGTTTATACCATTCAGTATCAAGAACGTGCCTGCAGTTTTCATGGAACTGATGAACCAGTGTTCCATCCATACATTGATACTTTTGTTGTAGTCTACATGGATGATATCATGGTGTACTCTCACACTTGACATGACCATGCCACACATCTTGAGATCGTTTTGAGTATAGTGAGAGAACATTAGTTATATGGTAATCTCTCAAAATGCCACTTTTGGATGGACCGAATTCACTTATTTGTTCATGTTATCATAGAGACATGAGTATCATTAGACCTAGAGAAAGTGATAGTAGTAGTTTCCTTAGTGCAGCTAAGGAAATTCATTGAGGTATGGTGTTTCCTAGGATTACCTGGTCACTACAGATGTTTCATAGAGGTCTTTTCATGCTTACCAGTTCCAGTAACGAGCCTAACTAAGATGGTTGTGAAGTACCTGTGGTCAGATTCTTGTAATTCAGCCTTTCAAAAGCTGAAAGGGAGGTTGAAATCATCAGCGATACTAGTTTTTCCAGATCCAGGAAAAATCTATACAATTTACTGTGATGCATCAGGTATCGGTATGGGATTACGGATTATGTAAGGAGAAAGATTCGTTTCATACGGGTCTCGGTAGTTGGGTCCACATGAGAGGAATTACCCTACACATGATCTCGAGTTGGCTATAGTTGTTCCTAATTTATGTTGTTGGAGACATTATATGTTGGGAGAGCATTTTTTGTTTTTCACAAACCACAAAATGTCTCATGAAATTTTTCACTCAGTGTGATCTGAATCTGAGACAGTGAAGGTGGGTTGAGTGCCTTCAATCTTTGGACTTTGAGTGCGATTATATGCCAGGGAAAGGCAATGCAGTGGCTGATAAGTTGAGCAGGACTAAGATACATTTAGTTCAGAAGGCCAGCAGTGAGTGGCAGTGTAACACCCCAAGCTTCCATGTTACGCTTCTCCTTCAATAATGCAATGGCTTGCATTGTATGAAAGTTCGAGATACTAACACACTGCGACCAATCAATATAGCCATTATGAATAGTAATACACACTTCTTGAAATTTTATAAATTTTATTATTCAAATTGGACTTCATTTTTTGATTCGGAATATTGAAATTATCATGTGTTGAATTTTTTGTATTTTTTCGAGAACTTCCAATTTTTGATGAATAGTGAAACCACTAAGTGGTAGTTAAAAAATTGATTTTTTGTTTAAATGAAATTTTACAGCTTATGTGAATTTAATTTAAAAAATCCAACATACATGGTAATTATTAGGAAGTAAAATGTGGTTCAATGGGATGAAAATAATTTTTGGTGAATTGTAACTTTTGAGTTTTATTAACCGTGATTAGAGGTAATTAGAGTAATTTAAGGTAAAACAAATGTTATAATAATCTGAAATTACCTTGAAACATGTCCTAAGATTATTGGATGACTCATGACCGACCAAGAAAATCCATTTTCCAATTTGTGGGACCCCATTGAGCCACTTTTTTATGATAATGACATTAATACCTTTTATTTAAAGTAAAAATTAAAATGTCAAAACATGTATTTTTTTATTAAAAAAAATTAAAAGGGGTTATACAAGTTATCTTTTCGACTATAAATATCCATTGGAAATATAAAAATATTTCCTACATCATTGTATTTTTTTTTATAATTTTTAGGCATTAAATAAATTAATTTATTTATTACACCATGATGATGGAGCGATTACCTCATTAATGAACGATTTAAATAAAATGAAAATATAAGGTTAACTATAAGACTTAAACTTGTCTAAAGCATATTGGATGCGTGTATTTAGAACCCTTATCACCTTATCCACTAAATATATCATTGTGGGACCTTTAAAATTAGAAAATAATTACATAATAATGTAACATTTCATGACTTTTCAAGAGTGCCCCTCCTCTTCTCTTATAAAAGGCCCCCACCTCTACCACCTTATTCACACCTTCAAAACCCTTTGGCTCAGCCAAACTCTACCCAAATACTCTCTCATCTTACCTATATTACTCTTGGAAGCCTCACATGGGGCATATGTCTTCCCAAGCAAGCCTTTGGCTCAAATCAAAAAGAGTTACCCGAATTTAAGGTAATGTCTTCTCTTATGTTCTTTTGTTTTATTTTGCTTATCCAGCCCCTTAAACTCTTTTTATTACTCTATTTTATAACAACACCAGTAAATTCAATATACTAGGATGTTTTTATGATAAGTATTCTATTTACACTTACACACACCTTCGTCTAATGGTTAAAGAACATAATGTTTTTGTGGGTGGTGAATTACTGCCTCACGAAACAATGATTGTTCAATATTCTATTAATACCTCTCATGGTGGCCATTATGATGAAAATATTTTTATGTATGATATATATTATTTTTATGTTTTCCTTATGATCATGTATTTTTCATTTATGGCATAACTTTATGATTTCTATTATGGGTAAACACGATAATTTCATTTTAGAAAGTGCGGACTACTACCCCCTAAAAGTGATTTCAATCGTTAATGCCATATATGGGACGTATAAAGAATGGAGTTAATGATATAATATATGATATTATACTATAATTATGATATACCTTTATATCTTTACTATTTCATTCCATTAAATACGAAATATAAATGAAAGTAGTGTTCATGCGTACATACGACTTATCGTCTCCATGAACGGTGCATTTCCTTTATTACCTCTAAATGTTATGTAATATTATAAATGCATGAATATAATGAATATATATGATATATATGATATTTATATCATGAATATAATTATGGAGATAATGGATATTTTACTACATGAACAACTTGTAATTATATGATGTTTCTTGTTGACTCAAGTACCAAAGATCGACAAAACGAACGTTATTATCTTAAATGACTACATAATGTTAATTACATGGTAATAAGTGATATAAAATGAATAATGAACATGAAAAAGGTTCTTAGGAAAGTAGAGATTAACTCTAGTTTATTATTTAGGAGATTAGAGAATGATCAAGTCAAGTTGGACACGAGGTAAAGGACATCGTCTCAATCTCCTTTCATTGAGGCATATTTTGTTTTATACAAAACATTCTTTTATACGGCGTACAAACCCCTTTGAAATTTAATTTTATTCAAAAGTAATCTTTTTGTATAATCATTTTACTAAATGACAAAAGGAATGTTTTTGTCTTACGTATGTGGCGACAACGACTTCTCTGCCACCGTGACCATTATTTGTGTTTCAGGTTCCTCTACATGCCTTAACTTTTTTAAAATAAAAAATAAATACCATGTTTTACTTTTATTTTATTTTGGTATTTAAAATTGTTTTATTATATAAATTTGTTGTATTGATATCTTGTGATTGAAATTTTGAAATATTATGTTTCCTTTATGCTTGTTTTATGTGGTTGGATTATGTTATGGTTTATGATATTTATAAACCTTTTCATATAATAAATTCATTGGGCTTAGTAAGTGATTGGTGGAGCCCGCTATAGCTCCTCGATGCATCGGTAGGTCTCATGAGACAAAATAGTGTCTTGGAACAAGGCCTTGAAAAAATCTTATTTCTAGTCTTGGCACAAGGCCTTGACTACGTGGTTATGATAGTCCGGCATTATGCATTTCATCATTATGAAAGTGGTTATTGATATTCCATGTGATTATTCGACTAGTAGAATATCCATTTGAATAAGTAAATGGCATTATTTCATTTTATTTTGCCATATTATGCTGAAGTTCATGTTTAAAAGTCTTTTGTTTCAGTTATACATTGCCTTAAATGTTTATGTTTATTTATGAATGTTTTTGCTATATTGTTATCCTTACTGAGCATCTGAGCACACCCCATTCAATGTATTAATTTTTTTAGGATGTGAAGAAGTATTTTATGAATGACCTGTAGGGATAGTATGAGGGGATATGATGACAGGATGTTTTTGTAGTTTTTTTACTTTATGATGTAATGTAATACTTATGAATATATCTAGTGTTTTCAAGGATACTGATCTAATCGGTCTTTCGAGACTTGATCTTTTGTGATCATGCCAATGTTACGTTATAATGCACCGACTCTGGGTAACTAGGGTCGGGGTGTTACAGTTAGTATCATAGGCTGTTTAGTACTAACCTTGGAAGCTAGATTTAGATAAACTCTAATTAGAGAACAAATCTCTAAGATAGACTTTGAGGATTAGTATAAAAGAACTTCCTAGAATTTTGGTATTATAGAGATTTTGTGTGTTTTTCGATGAATACATCCCTGTCAGGATACAAGAAGGTAGAGGCTTCTCTAGCGCAGAAGTACCTAGGGGTAAAACACAAAAACACCACTTTGAGCAAGACTCGAAAGGGAACTGGTGCACGACAATGGGCCTTGTTTCACTCTTATTTACGACAAGCCTGAGGGATATGATTAGGATAATTCTCATTTTCATTACAAATCATTATGAAGGGTTTATGAGTATATAATTCCTCAAAGCAAACATTTTTATGATTATGGATTATATCCATAAATAGTTCAATTTATGTTAACTGTTTTCCAATTTTGTTATTATTTATTTCGATTCATAAACCAATCTAGTTTTTTAAATTGTTTATAAATGGCTCCTAGTGGAAGGAATGGAAACCATATTAATGCATCCACACCATATAGGGATTTCCCTCCTGCTCAAGATAATTATAGTAGAGCTGGTGACACTACTAGTGCTGATCAGCTTATCACCATACTGGGACAACCCACTCAGGTTTTGAATAATAACCTTACTCGTATGGAGCACCCTGATCCACAATGTGGAGGATAAATGTTAAAACTCTTCATGAGGCAACAACCACCAACATTTAATGGGGGTAAAAATCCATTAGTAGCGGAGCAATGGATAAAATCCTTAGAGAAAATATTTCAGGCTTTAGGGAGTAGTGAAAGGGAAAAAGTTGTCATGGGAGTTTACCGCCTCACTGGAGACTCTAATCAATGGTGGTCATTGATTCAAAATAAAAAGGAAGATGAATAAGTATCAAGTATGGAATATAAATAGTTTAAAGAGATTTTATAAGAAACATACTTTTTATGTGACCATCGAGCAGATATGGAAAGTAAATTGCTGAGTCTGAGGAAAAAGAAGGATGCGAATGTCGCAAAGTATGAGTCTAACTTTACAAGGTTAGAGAGTCATGCTGTAGATTATATATGTATCCCAAGAAGTAATATTGATTGTTTCTTTTATGGGATAAACCCGTTTCTCCGTCAAGAATTAGTATCATAATCTTTCTCAACGTACGGAGATATAGTCTCGTGTTCTATCAAGACTGAAAAAGAATTTTCTAAATCTTATGACAATAATGTAAAGCAAGAGAAAAAGACAACGATGGAATAAGAAAAACATAAATGGAAAAAGGGAAATAAGGATTTTTCATTATGCGATAATTGTGGGAAGAATCACCCTGGTACATGCCTAAAAGGAATGGGAGTTTGTTATAAATGTGGAGAAAATTGTCACCAGGCTCATGATTGCAAGGGAAAGAAAGAGGCTGTCAATGTTAAATGCTATAATTGTAGAGAAATGGGGCATTATGCCAATGAATTCCCTATGCTCCAAGGAAACATACCTCAGAAAACGCTAAGGGAGAAAGTCCAATATTATGATGTTACTACAGTTTAAGTGGAATAATTATTTTATTTGTGTTTTTGGACTCAAGAACTATATTATGGTTATAAGAATAATGTGATATATATATAAGGATTGTACTGCAGTACTTGTTGTTTTCATTAAGGTTTTAATATGATGAAGGTAATCATACTTTTAGGATGTGACAATAAGAGAAACATTACTCTTTTTGGGGAATATTATGTTATAATTGATTTTGGAATTTAGAGACCTTTTAGAGGGAGTCTAGACAAATGTATTTTGGATAACTATAAAGGTTGGAATGGATTAAGTTGAAATTTGGATAGTATTGTTTAATTTTAAAACATTTCTGACGATTATTTTTGGAATATTATAATACTATAGTTTTAGAAAAAGGACAACCTTCTGCTCGGGGGATAACCCATCGTGCCAGACAAAGCTGTAGGAATCGAACCCACAACCATAGTGCGGTAGGCCTTTATTATCTACCACTAGCCTACAGGAAGTCCTTGGTTATTAAAAAATAGTTTTCCTAATCTAAATGGTATGTGTTAATATTTGGAACCTTTTAAAATTAGGATAAATATAATATTTTTGAGTTCTATTAACTTTTAGAGTGAAAGATGGGTTTGTGGTAAAAATTTATTAAAGAATAAAAGTCTACATGACATGTAAGTATATTTCCTTACATTCCTAATAAATCACCAAAATAAATTACTCAACTTTATGAAAGGTAACATAAAACAAAAACATTGTCGGTTAATATTTTCTACTGGGGAATGAATGATCGTTTAACCAATCACAAGTTTGTGATTTTCTTGTTGTAAAATTTCCCCTAATCCTATTTTCTACAACTCTCCATCAGACCTTGATGGATTGTTTCTCCTCCATATCCATGTTTTCATAGAATCCTTGTATGGGCTATCTCGGGTGACATTTGTACTTCTCTTTCATTATTTTAAAGTTATATTTCTGTTGACCTTATTTATGATGTGGGTTTTCCACAAAGGTATTTGTTACTTTCAACCTTTTATTTTCGAAGAAAAATTTCAAATTACAAGGATGCAATTTGTTGAAGGAGGGTAGAATGTAACACCCTAGGCTTCCATGGTATGCTTCTCTTTCAATAATGTAATGGCTTGCATTGTACGCAAGTTTGAGATACTAACACACCGCGACCAATCAAAGTAGCCCTTATGAATAGTAATACCCACTTTTTCAAATTTTATAAATTTGATTATTCCAATTGGACTTAATTTTTGGATTCGGAATATCGAAATTATCTTATGTTGAATTTTTGGTATTTTTTCAAGAACTTCCAATTTTTGATGAATAGTGAAACCACTAAGTGGTAGTTAAAAAACTGATTTTTCATTTAAATGAAATTTTACTGCTTCTATGAATTTAATTTCAAAAATCTGACATACATGGTTGTATTTAGAAAGTAAAATGTGGTTCCATGGGATGAAAATAATTTCGGTGAATAGTAACTTTTGAGTTTTATTAACCGCGATTAGAGGTAATTAGAGTAATTTATGGTCAAAATAATGTTATAATAATATGAAATAATCTTGACAAATGTCCTACTCTTATCGGATGACTCATTTCCGACCAAGAAAATACATGGGTTAATTTGTGGGACCCATGGAGCCACTTGGGTAAGATAATGACATTAATACCTTTTATTTCAAGTAAAAATAAAAATGTCACAAACATGTATTGTTTTACTAAACCAATTTTTACAAGGGGTTATTAAGGTTATCCTTTCGACTATAAATATCCATTAGAAATATAAAAATATTTCCTACATCATGGTAATTTTTTTACAATTTTTAGGCATTATATAAATAAATTTATTTATCACACCATGATGATGCAGCGATTACCTAATTAATGAATGATTTAAATAAAATGAAAAGATAAGGTAAAATATATGACTTAAAATTGTCTAAATCCTATTGGATTGGTGGATTTAGAACACTTATCACCTTATTCTCGAAATATATCATTGTGGGACCTTTAAAATACGAGAATCATTTCATAATAATGTATCATTTCTTGACATTCCAAGAGTGCCCCACCTCTCCTCTTATAAAAATCCCCCACCACTACCACCTTATTCACACCTTCAAGGACATTTGGATCTTCCAACCTCTACCCAAATACTCTCTTGACTTCCCTCTATTACTCCTATAAGCCTCACTTTGGGCAGAAGTCTTCCCAAGGAAGCGTTTGGCTCAAATCAAAAATAGTTACCCGATTTTAAGGTAATGCCTTCTCTTATATTCTTTTGTTTTATTTTGCTTCTCCAACCCATTAAACTCTTTTCATTCATTTACTTTGTAACAAAACCAGTATCTTCAATATATTAGGATGTTTTTATGAGAATTATTTGATTTACACTTACACACACCTTCGTCTAATGGTTAAAAAACATACTATTTCTGTGGGTGGCGAATTACTGCCTCACGAAACTATGATTGTTCAATATTCTTTTAACACATCTCATGGTGTCCATTATGATGAAACTATTTCTATGTATGATATATATTATTTTTATTTTTTCCTTATGCTCCGGTATTTTTCATTTATGGCATAACGTTATGATTTCCATTATGGGTAAACATGATAATTTCATTTTAGGAAGTGCAAAATACTACCCCCTCAAAGTGATTTGAATCGTTAAGGCCATATGTGGGATGTATAAAGGATAGAGTTAATGATATTATATATGATATTATTCTGAAATTATAATATAACTTTATATCATTAGTATTTATTCCATTAAATATGAAATAGAAATTAAAGTAGCATTCATGTGTACGTATGACTTACCGTCTCTATGAAAGGTGCAGTTCATTTCATACCTCTAAATGTTTTGTAATATAATAAATGCATTCATATAATGAATATATATGATATCTATGATATCTAGATCATGAATATAATTCTTCAGATAATGGATATTTTACCACATGAACAACTTGTAATTATAAGAATTTTATTGTTGACTCAAGTAGAAAAGATAGACATAATGACCGTTATTAACTTAAATGACTAAATAATGATCATAACATGGTAATAATTGAAATAAAAGGAATAATGAACTTGAAAAAGGTTATCAAGCAAGTAGAGATTAACTATAGTTTATTATTCAGGTGATTAAAGAATGATCGAGTCAAGTCAGACACGAGGTAAGGGAAATCATCTCAATCTCCTTTCATTGAGGCGTATTTTGTTTTATACACAACATTATTTTATATAGTGTATAAACCCCATTGAATTTAACTTTTATTCAAAAGGAATCTTTTTGTACGAAGCGTTTTACTAAACTAAAAAATGAATGTTTTTGTCTTACGTATGCAGTGACAATGACTACTCCTCCGCCGTATCCATTATTTTTGTTTCAGCTTCCTCTACAAGCCATAAATTTTTTAAAATGAAAAATAAATACCCTGTTTTACTTTTCTTTTATTTCGGTATTGAAAATGTTTTTATTATATAAATGTGTTTTATTGATTTTTTGTTATTGAAATGTGTAAATGTTATGTTTTCTTTTATGCATGTTTTATGTGATATGATTATATTATGGTTTATGATTGGTTTAAACCATTTTATATAAGGAATTAATTGGACTTAGTAAGTGACGAGTGGAGCCTGATATAGCTCCTCGATGCATCGGTAGGTCTCATGAGACAAACTATTGTCTTGGCACAAGGCCATGAAAAAGTCTTATTTGTAGTCTTGGCACAAGTCCTTGACTATGTGGTTATGATAGTCTGGCATTATGCATTCCATCATTATGAAAGTGGTTATTGATATTGCATGTTATTATTCAACTAGTAGAACTTCCATGTGAATAAGTAAATGGAATTATTTAGTTTTATTTTCCCATATTATGCTGAATTTCATGTTTAAAAGGCTTTTGTTTCAGTTATACAATGCCTTAAATATTTATGTTTATTTACGAAAGTTTCTGCTATATTGTTATCCTTACCAAGCATATGAGCTCAACCCTCTTAATGTTTTCATATTTCTAGGATGTGAAGAAGTATTTTATGAATGTCCTTCAGGGATAGTATGATGGGATATGAAGACAAGATGTTGTTTTATTATGTAATGTAAGACTTATGAATATATCTAGTGTTTCCAAGGCTACTAAACTAATCAGTATTTCGAGATTTGATCTTCTGTGATCATGCCAATGTTACGTACTAATTCATAGAATCTCGGTAACTGGGGATGGGGCATTACAGGCTGCTTATGGCTCTATTTTATGAGATGAATTTGGAGGTGCATGAAAGATAGGGGCAGACACTTATTTCTTTTGTGGATGGTGACACTATTCTACTTGAATGAGTGAGAATGTGGTAGTTACCAGATTCTAAAGGCCTAGTCATGTGGGAGACTGTGTCAAGAGAGGACCCTATTCTTGGATAGGCCATAAGTGAGGATGAGATCTTCCATTTTCAGGGGAAAGTATGGGTGTCCCCAGACATACATGAGGATCTAATGCAGGATTTTCATTTCTCTGTTTGTAAAGTTCATCCTGGTGTCACCAAAATGTATCATGATCTACACCATTAGTATTGATGGAAAGGTATGAAGAGAGATGTTGGTGGGTTTTTTCATGAGGTTTTTCGCCTGTCTGCAGGTGATGGTAGAGCATCAGCAATCAGCAGGTCTTCTACAATAGTTACCCATTCCCAAGTGGAAGGGGAATGATGCCACAATGGACTTTGTGATATGTTTACTGAGATCACCTCAAGGGAATGATGTAGTTTGGGTTGTCATTGATAGACTTATGATGGTTTCCCACTTCATTCCGATCAAGGAGAATTTTTGTGTTGATAAGATGAGAAGGTTGTACATCTGGGAGATTGTATGTTTACATGGTGTTTCACACTTTTGTTTTAGACAGGGAATCTTGTTTTACTTTATAGTTATGGTAGGAACTATAGAGGGATTTGGGTACACAGGTACTTTTGAGTATAGCTTACCATCCATAGACTGATTGCCAGTCCGAGTGTACGATTCTAGTGCTAGAGGGCATGCTTCGAGCATGCTACCTAGATTTTGAAGGTTCTTGGGAGAAGAACATGCATCTTGGGGAGTTTGGCTATATTAATAAATTTCCATAAACTATTCAGATGGAACCTTATGAGGTTTGGTATGGTAGGCCATTCCAATCACACTTTTGTTGGCTGGAGGTAGAAGAGGCAGCTATATTGGGTCCTCATCTGTTCTATGAGACCACCGAGTAGAAAGAGCTTATTTGAAAGATGATGGATACTACATTGTCACGACACAATTCTTATGCAAATCGACGGAGATGACCTCTTGATTTCGAGGTTGGAGATCAGTTTTTCCTGCGTGTCACACTGAGAATACGACACATATGGATAATGATATAGGGAAATCTTTCGCTGAGATATGTTGGGCCGTTTGAGATTTGGGAGAGGATGGGACCTATTTCCTATAGTTTTTAGTTATCTCAGAGGTATCAGGCTATGCATGACTTCTTCCATGTTTCTCAGCTACGACATTACTTCTCAGACCTGTCTCATGTATTTTAACCCATGGAGGTCGAGCTAGAAGATTATTCATCATTTAATGTGAATAAGATCCTGATTATTGATTGTTGTATGAAGGTTCTCCATGGTCAATCGGTTCCTATTGTGCAAGTTCTATGGCAGCATGGGAGAGTACAGGACGAGACATTGGAAAGTGAGGCCGATGTATGATCATAGTGGTTGGAGATATTTGAGGCTTCTTTTTCTATGACACCATGCTACAGAAATTGAAGGAATAATTACTTTAAGGGGGGAAGTTTGTAAGAACTCAGATCTTCTTTTCAGGTATGCATTTCATTTTTGGTTGTTTCTGAAAAAAACAAGAATTTCTAGAAATTTCAGGAGTACACACCTTGTACTTATAAGCACATTCCATGTACCTAGTTATTGTGGGTGACCGTGTGCTGGCCATGTAATGGATGAGTACATGGTTGTGTGGGGTGACCTAGAGACTACCTAACGCGGGGCCCGGTAAAGGCAAGTACACACCATGTAATTTTTAAAATACACGCCATGTAATTTTGTTTTTATTTAATTAAACAGGGCAGGGTTGCATCTCATTCACAAAAATACCTTCCTCTCCACCTGTCTCATCCATGAGTGACCGTATGGCATGAATCTCCTTTGAGCCCCCAAATTTCCATTCATTCTCCGAATCGACCTCCATCGATTGAATTAGAATCTCCATGGTAATCTCTTCCTTTATCTAGATACTTGTTTCTTGATTTCATCTCTTTCATGAGATATCATTGGTTGAATGTTTTAGACTTTTTTGTAGATCTATGGAGATCTAGGATGATTCAAGGCCTGAGGTCCAAAATCACCCACATTGATATATTGTTGCTAGTCTAGGTAATGGAACGTTCCCTTCTAGTTCAGGTACTTGATTTCTGTGGAGCTTAAGAGCATGGGAAAAAGTTGAGTCTGGTGATGTTGTAGAGTTTTTTACTTGATTTTATTTTGTACCTTGGTTTAGTACTATATTATAGCATTTTCTAAATCGACCTCCGTCAAATTCATTAGAATCACCATGGTAATATCTTACTTATTCTAAATCTTTGTCTCTTGATTTCTTCTCTATCATGAGATATCATTTGTTGAATGTTTTATACATTTTTGTAGATCTATGGCGTTCTTGGATGATTCATGGCCTGAGGTTCAAAAGCACCCAAACAGATTATATTGTTGCTGGTCTAGGTAAGGGAAAGTGCCCTTCTACTTTAGGTACTTGATTTATGTGGAGCTTAAGAGCATGGGAAAAGGCTGAGTCTTGCGATGTTGTGGATTTGTTTACTTGATTTTCTTTTGTACCTTGTTTTAGTACTGTATTCCAGCATTATGACTTGTTTGGTTTCTTTCCTAGACATATGTATCATGTATCATTATATATGATCCATAGTTGTTATTACCTTTAGTCTTCCATTGTTTACTTATTGCATGTTATTAAAATTTCTGTTATTGATATCTTTTTTTACACATACTGCTTTAATATTCCATTGAGGGCATAGTTTCCCCACTATCAAACCCACGACCCTCACTTCTAGTCTGCAACCTCTGATGTTTGGGGAAATGCGCTTGAGGCCATGTGACAAACCTTGTTTGGGGAACCTCTAGGTGGTACCCGGAACCTGTACGTTACAAATATAGTTGTCTTCATCACAATTTTCTTCCAATATAGATTATGTGTGATTAATATCAACATCGATGGTAGATAAATTTGGGACATAGGAGGACATAGTGACATACCTTTAATATAAGTATATCTTCTGGTTGTAAATTTTATTATGAAATCTGGGCCAAATCCATTACTATATACGTTTATTTAAGGGTTCTTGATCCACCTGATGGCAGTTTTTGTAATGAGGCCACTGATTGCAGAAGAATAAATGATCTTTTCAATCCCTCATGTGTTTTAAATCGATGATAAAAGGGGAGTGTTCTAAAATTTAATGAACCTTATGGGATACTACTATATTTGGGAAAAGATGGTATATTCTATATATTGGTGAGGTAATGATCCAAACAGAACAAGGTGCATTAGTTTCCTTTTTTATTATTGCACCCCATAAACTTATCACTCAAGAATCCCATATCAAGGAGAACTTTTTGAGATGTGAAATAGTAGAAATAAAGACTCTCTCTCCATGGGTAAAATCCTACTTCGTTCTTCTCTAAAAATTGCATATTTGTGTTTAATTAACCACCCACTAATTGAGATAATCCACTGCGTTTGACTAGCTCAAGATCACACTATAATTTATCACCTTTCCAAAGAATCTCACGTATCATAAATGAAGGAAAAAAAGTAGCCAAATTATTGGAAAAACATTATTAAAGATGCGTGGTTCAGAAATATAAATATTCTCTACTGAGATAGATGATCTTTAAAAGACACAAATATTGTGGTGGATGGGTTCAACATGAATGAAACCATGAATTCCAATCTTATTAAAAAATATCTAATCTTAGAAGAGAATTGTTTTAGAAAAATTTCATGGAAATAATTTTTATCTTTAATTGGGAACCTAGGCCCCATGTATTCCAGATGATGATGGAAACAATCATGCTAATGGGCTCTTGGATTTTTCCCTCATGCAAGATGGGAATTCACTTGAGAAGAGTAGGAATAAATCTATTTTGGGTGAGACCTGGTGTAATAACTACTTATTAAGGAAAAAAATAAAGGGGAGTCTAAGGGTCATCATATAGAGTATGAAAAAATACATCGCTTGAGGGGGTGAAGAAAAAATAGATTCAATTAAGCTATCCTAATCATATGATATTTCATTTTAGTTGTTCAACATCTATATTGGGTCTAACTAAAGGATAATGATCTTAGGAATGGAGTGGATGGGGAGGGTAAAATGAGAGATCTAGTTCGTTTCCCAAATCATATAATATATTAGGGTGAGTTATATTGCTATGAAGCTAGTTTTATTATGTTTTAGATGAGACCTTTAGACAGTATGTGACAATATCCATACAAAGGTTAACTGTATAAACAACTACATGAGATGATAGATCTAAAATGGGGAAGAGGAAATATATGGAAAGAAAGAGGATGAATGATCATCACCAAACCCACCTACAATCTATGGAACGTTTTTGGAAAATGAGATTTATAATTAACGATTATTAATGATTTTCAGATTTCAAAGAGATTTGGAAGATGCAAGGTTGTGTGATTTGAAAAATGATTTTTATACAATAACATGGAATGACCATGGAGGTTATATGACAAATAGTACCTGGGGGTAGAGGGACAAAATAGTGATTTCAACCATTAAACATATATTTCATGCTTAAGGAGAATCCATGACAGAATATGGAGAGGAAAGTCGATATAAATGAAATTACAATCCATCAAAGATTTTAGGAGTTAGAGAGTGCTGTCATATGCACAACATAATTCACTATGGTAATCACTAGACATTTTGTGAAATGATATGTTTCTTAAGGGGAGTTGGAGTTCTAGAATATTAACCCACACTATCTCTTGAGAGGAGTCCCACCCTAGCTGAACTATCATCAACCAGAGAAATACATGTAAGCACCAGTGACTAATAGACCTAAGGGTTTTTATTCAAGTCATTGATGAAATCCTTTCAAGAATCTGGGATAATTGATAATGATTTTTTATTCATTTATGAGTCCCTAATGGGTCATTATAAACCCCAAGAGACCATGATGTTCTAGAAGAAAAAAATAGATGTATTTCACACTATAAAATGATCCACCAATGTCTATATTTGAAGAGCGGATACTTCCCCAAAGGAAGAGGGGAGAAAGACCAATACCAGATAGCCATCCACTAAGCCATGATAGGAATATTCTAGTTGAACTATCATGTTCTAAGGAAGAAGATGTTTTTAGTGGGAGGGGTATGGGATGAAAATCCATAATAAATAGTCTAGTATAGGTCACAGAACCATATGCTTGTGGCTCAAAAAATCATAAGGATCCTAGATCAGTGATTGTCGAGTGAGGGGAAGTGATCCCACCATTGACGGATGGGGAAGTTCTTCCCCCTCAATGGTAGCTGAGGGAAAGGGAATTCTAGGGAGGTTTAGATTTTTTTAATGTATGTATAACATAGTCATTTTCATTGGATAATCCAACCTATTAATTTAAGGACCAATCCTATTTAAGAATCACTTTTAAAACACCATTTTTCTATAAATTGTTACAAAGTGTTTAATGTATCTCCATTTTAAATAATTATATTAATTCTCAATTAAGAATGATTTATTTTTAAATTAATGTATTATATTTTTTAAAATATGGGGTTAAATTAATTTAATTATTATTACTTGTATTATATTTAATATGGGAAAATATTTTCCTTATAAAAACATTTATTGAGAATCCAGTTCATTGACATAGCTGTATGTTTAATTTTAAATTAAATTCTACCAATTTTGTCAGTTTAATTTTGAAAAAAATATTCCATATTTATAATAATAAAAATTTATATTATCTAACATGATCAAAGTAATTTTTTTTCTATAATTAATAGTGGAAAAGTTAACGACCTATTATTAATTTATAAATGAGTTTACAAGGTGTCAAACTAAAAAGTGTAAGGTTAAAAATGATTCAGAACATCTATAATTACTATTTTATAGTTTTATGTACACATTATCTCTTCTAAGGATAAAAAGTGGTACATTTTGGAGCCCTTTGTTTTGATAATAACTTGGTTTTAATTTTTTACTTTCAAAAATTCCAAAAGTGTCTTCTCACACACTTATTATAGGACACCCCTCTACTATCCATTAAATACTTCTAAAGCCATTTTTTTCTAAAATAACTTCTCAAATAACAGTCATATATAACTTCCCTTATCTTAGAATCATTTTTTTGTCCTAAATACAACATAGTAAGGCTTTTGGGGTAATCCAAAATAAATTCTCCGAAGAAGAGTTAATGTCCTTAATGGAGTGTTTTATTACATTCCTCCCTCCACTTCATTAAAATCTTATGAAAAGATGATTATAGAGTAAAATAAGTATATTAAATATATTTTTATATTTTTATGTTAAGATAATTACTTAAAATTATCTACTCCTCCCCCAAATGGGAAACAAAATTGTTGATCGTGTGTACGGAGGTCTACCCCCTAACGAACACACTTAATTCATTTTACAGAACATCCTATCATAAAAGAAAATAATTAAGTATATAAAAATTATATATTATATTTATGATATAATTATACTTTGGTAAGTATATTATTACAAATAACTACTTACTTCTCATTCCTTGGAAAATATGATAATGTCGTTCGTGTGTGCGGTGAACTATCGCTTCGTGAAGTGATGTGGTATATTTTTCACATATGATTTACATGGAAGGTATTAAGGGTTAAGTTGATGTCAATATATTATATTCATGAAATTTTGATCAACATATAAGATAAATATACCATATAATTTCTTATCTTACCATCTATTAAATAAATGAAAAATTTTCTCGTGTGTACAGCAGACTATCGCTTCACCATGTGATGTGATTCATTTTTTTATCATATCATATGAACGGTATATATATGTGTATTTATATAAATATTATCTTTTTTATGATATAATTGTAATTCTAGAAACATAAAATAACAATTACTATATTTCTAACATGATTGTCGAAAAATGGAAATGTTTTTCATGCGTACGTATAGTCTACCCTCTCCATGATTGTAACATAGCAATTTTTTATAACCATATTTAATAGTTTGTATAAAAAGTAAAATTTTTGTATAATGAATATAAATTATTAATTATTTAAATTATATATATGATTAAATAAAAATACCTTTCACCTTAGTCTCCAAATCAATGTGATTTTGGATATATGATTTGTTTATCATTAAAACGTACGATGTGAAATTAATTTGTTAAGTAATTGAACAAGAAATATTAAATAATAATATAGATGAAATAAAAAACATGAAAAATGAATTTAATAAATAAAATAGGTAACCTAATTTATTTATTTATGAAAATAAATAACACATGTGACAAATCTGGTTTGAGGTAAGGGATCATTATAACCCACCCTTTTATTTGAGTTATGAACATTCTACCTATAACTCAATTTATTTATCTTTAAGATATTGATTGATTATAAAATATGGATATGGATATTTTAGATGTATACTTAGATTTTTTATTCATTTTTAAGGGGTAATACATGACTTATAACCATTTCTCAAATTCCTTCTTCAAGTAATAGCTTTTGATAATGTTATGATACCAGATTCTATAACCAATTTTTTAATAATTCTAATTTTTATTTTTTGTCGTTGATATCCTTATTTTGATGGTATATTCATGTACATGAAATTATTGTGACAATTTTTCCTAGGATAATATATACCTCTAATAAATTTTGAAATGTTTTAGTCTCATAAGATATCATGTATAAGATTAGGGGGTGAGCCCAATCCATTATAGGGATATTTCCACCGTGATATTGTTTTGGCAGTTAGACTTGAGCTATGTTAATGCGTTGTTTTATGTATTTTCCACTTTCCTATGTTTTCATTTTTTTATGATACCATTCTCTTAATATTATTATCCCATTTTATTACTCAAGTAACATCCCTTTTATGATATAATGTTATACCTGTAACTCACATGTTATGCTTCCTTATCATGATTATTACCTCATTGGTATTTTAAACTCACCCATTTACATCATGTATTACTCAGGTTTTCCCATGTATATTTATGATCTCAAATGGATTTTAGGAGCTTACTATGGAATATAAAATCATAATGACATGTTTTAGTTTCATTTTATATATTATGAACATAGTATTCCAAAGATAGTGGTCCTTTATGGTCCTTGTGTTGTGTTAATTGATATTTATGTTTATGATTAATTTAATAATTTGTGTAAAAGGATTTGGTCACTATAATTAATTTTAAGGAAATGTTTTAGTAATTATTTTGAATTATGATGAGAAAATTTTAGTGAGAACCCTATGGATATGTCTATAGACAATAAAAAATAAAAAAAATATCATGGAATCTTTGTGAATTATTATAAGAGTGATTTCCAAGAAATTTCATCTCTCTATGGATATTACAAGTGGATGTTGTTCTAGAATAGAATTTCCTAGGGTTAATAAATTTGAATCTTTTGTCATACTTGACTTTGGTTTTCAATTGTACATAACAATGGGCCATACTACGCACCTATTTTGATATCCCTAGGGATATGTTATTCATGTTCACAAACTATTTATGAACCATTATTAATGGAATATAAATGGCCATAATATTTTATATTATAATATAAATCATAGATAACTTTGATTGATACCTTGAAATTCTTATGTTATGGAATATGTGTCATTTATGTGTCATCCCATTAATGTTCATTGTTTCCCATAAATGTATTTTATACATTAAAAACAATAAACTTTTTTATCTTTTTATTTCAGTAAAATGGTTAGAAATAGGATAAACCGAGTCAAAAAACACTATCAAGGAAATTTGATGACTTTACAAATGATATTCCAAAACCTACTTAAGCCTGATTCAGGAATATGATGAAAATAATTTCTTATATGACTCAAGTTTTGAACAGAAACAAGAATTAAGAGGCACATATGAATACCCCAAAGAAAGAGAAAGTAGAAATTGAAACCATTATCTAAAAAAGGAATCCATCATTCATTGGATATTTTGACAATTTAATTATAGAATAATGGATCAAACCCATTGAAAGTATATTCTCTTTCATTCAATTCTCTGAGAATGAAAAAGTTGAGATGTATTTTTTTTGTACAGAGGGAGAAGCTGATCAATGGTGGACATTGATAAAAAAACATGAATCCAAATGAATATATCAAATAGTTGGGGTGTAAGTAATTAGTGAATTTTGTTTTAAAAAAAAACACACGCTCTCCAATTTAAAATGGAGATGGATTTCATTAGACCAATGTAAAAGGATGACGAATATATTGGGTTATCCATTAAAAACTTCAAAATACTTAAACCATACACTTATGGATTTATAGTATTCCCTGGAAATAAATTTGACCCCTCCTTTGGTGGGATAAATCCAGATCTATGAAATGATTTTGAAATTCAATACTTTCAAGGCTATGGAAAAATTCTACAATGTTCCCTTAAAGTCAAGATGGACATCAATGAATCTCAAAGCTATCATAGGAATAAGTACAATAAATTTGGGATTAACCCTAATAGTAGAATAAATAAATATAATGGTGGAATGAAATTCAAACATTAAAGTTGTTAATAGTGCGGGAAAAAGCATCCTGGAAATTGTATAAAGGGGATAAGTAACTTCTTTATGTACAGGAAGCAAGGGAACCGAGATAGTGATTACAGATGATAAAAACCCACTAATGTGAATGAAGAAACAAATTATCCAACCATACCAAAACCTATTTCCATTTTTTATAATTACAAGGAACAATAACACTATGTGATCCAATACAATAAGCCAATGGTTATTGATTAAAATCAAGAAAAAAACTTCTAAGGACCCTAGATTAAGGGTGAGCTTATGCTGTTATAACTGTGGAGGTGGATCCTAATAATGAAGTGGTGATAGTTATGATAGTTATTCATTTAAGAATATAAAACATAATTTTTTTTATAGTTCTACTCATTCTATCATATAACCCATTATTAGTAGAAATATTCAAGCACTTCCTCAAAACATGCAACTTGAGTTGTTAGTGATGATGGAAAATTGGTCAATAATAATTTCCAAAGAATGGAAAAAATATTTCCCATATTTATGGAATGATCTTCCTAGTAAACGTTGGGATACATCCTCTTGTACAATTTTATTTAATTATGGTCATATATTGTCTTTTCATACAGAGATCCAACATAAAATGTTGAGATAATAAAAACATCCTCTAAATTGTGAATCTCACTTTGTTCTAAATAAGTGAAAGGAGTGTGATGAATATCCTTTGGAATCATAATGTGAAGAATGAATATTTTTCCCCTATGAGAAAGTGTATATTTCTAAAATTATTAAATATATGAAAAGTATCATGCTTGAAGTCATTCCCATTATGTGGGATTGTACCAATATATTTCCCAAATATTTTTCTAGACTTCCTCTTAGTCAACAAGTTGAATTTTCAACCAAGATTATACATGTTTCTTTATCGATATCTATGTCTCCCTTTAGAATTCCAATTTTGGAACAATAGGATATAAAGAATAACTATAGGAGAATGAGTTTAATTAGTTTATATGACAAATTTCATCATCATGGGGTGTACCAGTCCTCTTCATCAAAAAGAGCAGTGGGTCAATTCTCCTCTACATTGATTATCATGAGGTCAAAAAAATCAAGATAAATAATAAATATCCCCTTCCATGGATAGATGAATTATTCAATCAACTTCATGGAGATTTGTATTTTTCTAAGGTGGACCATCTCTAAGATATCACCAAATTTTTTCATGAAATAAGACATCCCCAAAACATCATTCTAAACAATAAATGGACATTTTGAGTTTATAGTGATGCCATTCAAACTCAATGAATATCCAACAGTCATCATGACCATAATGAATAATTTTTTAGGGATTACCTCAAAAAAATTGTGATATTATTTATAGATGATATTCTACGATACTCCATGAGAAAGGAGGAACATGATGAGCATTTGAATATTGTGCTAACAGAACTGAGAATGGGGAACCTATTTGAATATTACATTGTTTGTGAGATCTCTATGAAGGAACATTAATTATTAGTTAATATTATCACCAACATAGGGATATTTAAGCACCCTTATATGATAAAGAAAATATAGGGTAGGCCTTGAACATCATCTATAACGGATATCCATATCTTCCTTGGACTATCAGGGTATTACTAAAGATTTTTGAAAAACTATTCAAGGTTTACAAAACCATTATCCAAGCTTAAACCAAATGGAGTAAATTTTTCATGGACCAATGAATGTGAATATTTAGTTAAGGAGTTTAAAAACAGGTGTTTCAATACACTTGTACTTATTATTCTCTCAAGTGGTGAAATTCTTATGGTGTACAATGAATCTTCAAAAAATGGTTTGGGATGTGTAATAATTCATATGATAATTTGATATCCATGGTCTCAATGAATTATAAAGATCATGAGAGATACTATCTAACACGCGATCTATAGTTGGTTGTACTTATCTATGCATTAAAAATATGTTGACATTATCTCTAGGGGAAATTTTGAAATATATATAGATCAAAATAGCCTAAAATATATATTCACGCATAAAGAGATTATCCATTTGAAAGGGAAGATGGTTTGAGATGATTTGGGACTGTAAATTCTCAATCAACTACCATCCTAGGAAATTAAAAAAAAAGTGGTAGATAGTTTACGTAAAAAGGATCTGGAAATTTTATCAATGATGGGAATTGAGAAGGATCTAATAATCTAATATATCAAAATAATGGATATTTGAATAGTAAAGAATATTCATCTAACCTTTCAAAAATAACTTCTCAACCATCCGTTATTGAGAGGATCAAGGATACCCTAAAAGATGATGAGGTGAAATAGAAAAAGTTAGCAAATATTCTGGAGTTCAACATTACTGATAATTGGGTTATATGTTATAGAAGTTGTATATGTGTCCCATTCAAACCATTGAAGAATTGGGAACTTATGTATGATTAAAATATCTTTTGTTTCTATATTAATCCATAAATCAATAATATATATAGATATACGAAGAAAAACATTTATAGGGATAACATGAAGGTATAGATTGTATAATTTATATCTCGATGATTAGAATTCCAACAATTCAAGGATTAATGATAGACATAAAAGGATATATTGAAACAATTTCTCATACCATTATGGAAATTGGAAAAAATAACCATCTATTTCATCAAAGGACTCCCCAGGACACCTAAATCCAATAATGACATCATGGTGGTAGTCAATCACCTTACAAATTTGACATATTTTATTACTATTAAGGAATAATTACCTCTTCAACAGCTCATTATATTATACATAAAAGAAGTTTTAATAATTTATGGAGTTCCACTTTCACTTTTATCTAATCAGGGTATGAGGTTTACCATAATGTTCTAGAGAAACATTCGAAAATTGTTGGATTCATAACTCAGTTTCAATACTTTTTATGACCCTCATATGGATGAACATCCTGAGAGAACCAAAATCACTATATAGAATATGATATGGTATTATTCAATGTATTTTAATGATATTGGTATAAAAACTAGCCTATAGTATAGTTTTCTTATTAAATAGCATCTATTATATCATTAAATTGGCGCTTTATAATGCTTTGTATGGGAAGCGTTGTTAGACTCTGGTATGGTTGGATAAAGATAAAGAGTGGAAGATAATGTGACATGATCTTTTCCATGATATGAAAGAGAAGTTCCCAAACATTTTGTGTCATATAAAATTGACACAAAATAAGTATAAAATCTATATGGATAACCTTCAATGAGACCTATAGTTTGAGGTCAAAGATAAGGTGTTCCTCCATATTTTTTAATGGAATAAATCCCAAAGGTTTCGCAAGATGTAAATCAATAATCCTAGATACATTGTTCTCTTTTAGATCCTTGATCTCATCAGAGCATTTTCCTATTAACTTGCACTCCCACCTAACCTATCCCATGTACATAATTTGTTTCATGTATCCTTCTTGAGGAAGTATATACCAAACCCCTCGCATATAGAAAATCCAAATGTGGTAACATTGGATAAATTCCTTTAATATGAAGAGAATATAGTGAAGATAATTGATCATAGAAAAAAGTTATACAGAATAAGAAAACTCACCTAATCCAATTGTTGTAGAAAAAAACTCATGTTTGAGGAAGCAACATGAGAACCTGAAGAGGTGATGAAGTGTAAGTACCCAAAGTTATTTTCATAGTATTTTGTAATATAAAATTTTGAGAGAGAAATTATATACGGTGGGAAGAATGTAACACCTAGCGACTTTATGATATATTTAATTTTAAATATATTCTATAGCTTTCCATTCATGAAAAATTATGTTAAAATAAAATGTGACACTCTATTAAAATATAAATATATAACAAGTCCACTATAACAAAGCCACTAACTATACATGTTTGAATAGGATACATTAAATATTTAGAATTATATGGTTTAAAAATTTATAAAATAAACTCAGTGGTAATATACTAATTAGGAATAATATAAGCACTATTTTAAGGAAAATGAATGTTTTCTGAAAAAATATATTTTTCTAAAAGATTTTTGTTGTCTTTTTCTCCGTATAAAATTTTAATTTTATTTTACTCAATTTAAAAAAATTATTCTAATTTTTAAAGATAATTTTTGAAATTATCTTATTAATATTAACTTATGTTTAATTTTTTTTTTGTATTTTTATAAAAATATCGATTTATGAGTGAATATTGAAAAATGTATTGTTATAAAATTATCATTTATTATTAACAAATTATCTACTATTATAATTTTATTTTTATTTAATGTTGAATTAATTATTTTTTGTTTACATTAATTCCAAATAATTAAATTAAATTCAACTTTATATTTTATTTTATTATATGTTTATCTTTAGGATATAAAACAACTTTTTTTAACTTTTTTAATGTGTTTAAAAATTATCGACTTATATAATTAAATTTACACATAGTTTTGTATTATTTAATTGAAAAATATATATTATATATCTATAAATATGAAATTATTTTCATTTAGGTGTGATTAATTTTCATATAGTTAATATGATATCATCTTTTCTATAGAAATGTATTTCTTGAAAAATAATTCTTTTGACATGCATGTGGGTTTAATTTTAAATTAAATTATTCTAATTATATGAGTTTATTTTTGAAAAAATGTATTAAAAAATTAAAAAATTAATAATTTATATTATCGGATATGGTAAATTTAATTTGTGACCTTAATGAATAGTGAAAAGTAAAAATTATTTATCATGGTTAAGGTAAAAATGAGTTTACCTACGGGATAAACTAAACTTATAAGGGTTAAAATTTACCCAAAACATGTATAATTATTATTTTATGGTCATATTTAAGCATTATATCTTCCAATATTAAAAAATGCTCAATTTTGGGGCCTTCTATGTTTATAAAAACATGGTGGAATCCTTTCCTTTCAAAAATTCCATGTGTGACCTCTCTACCCATTTAAAAGGACACCTCTTTTACTCTACATTAAATAGTTCCAAAATTATTTTATTCAAACAAAAACTTCTTCAATCTAAGTAAAAATTCCCGCCCCACCCCATCCTAGATTCCTTTTTTCATCATAAATCCAACCTAGGAAGGCTTTTTTTCAACCTAAAATAATATTCCAAAGAAGATTTAATGTCCTTCATTAAGGATTTTTTTATAATAAATATAATAATATCGTTTTATGTTTTGGTAATCACCATAAACCATCCCCTCCTCCATCAAATAGTAATTGAAACCATTGACCATGTGTATATATGACTACTACCTCATGAACCGACATAATTCGTCTTCCATCCCCAATCCTCGCGGTATGATAAAATAATGTATATAAGGATTTTTTATTATATTTAGGATATAATTATATTAATTGAAAAATAATATCACATATACCTTCTTACATTTTATTCTACAGGAAAAAATATCATGTAGCTTGTGTGTATGGCCTACTACTACCACATGAAGCAATGTGATCAATTTTTCAAATACAATTTACATGGAAGGAAATAAGGATAAATTTTATGTGGATATATCGTATACATGAATTATGTATCATTATGGAAAATAAATATACAATATAATTTCCTACAATACTATCCATTGAATAAGTGATAATTTCGTTCGTGTGTGTGGCTGACTACCACCTCATGAATTGATGTGACTCATTTTAATTACTGCATCACATGGGTAGTATATGTAATCGTAATTAAATAAATAATTTGATATTTATTATATAATTAAATTTAAATAAAATTAAAATAACAACTAAATTATTTACAACACAATTATATAATAATGAAAACATTACTCATTCATATGTACATCCTACCATATCCATGATTGTAACATAGATTATTTTTCATAACATTATTTCATGGTATGTTTTAAAAGTATAACATATATAATGATAATTATTTCATGATAAAAATTCTAGATATTACTAAATAAAAATCTATTTGACCATTCTAATCTTACTATGGTGATTTTGGACATATAAACCTTTAATCAATAAAATGTTAGACATGAAATTAATTGGTAATGTAAGTCAATATGACATGGTAATGAATGAAAGGAAATGTATAACATACATAAAATGGTTATTAATAAATTAAAAAATAATCATAATTTATTTATTCATGTAGATAATTAATGCATGTGAAAAATAAGGCTTGAGGTAAGGGTTCTTTCTGACCCACCCTTCTCTTCAGGTTATGACCATTCCCCATCTAACTCCATTTATCTCTCTTTAAGTTATGGAATTATTATAAATTATGTATATGTGTTTCTATCATTTATACCTATATTATTCCTCATTTATTTTATGGTTTAATACATTCAAAATAAAAATTTCTCAAATAAATTATTAAACGAATGTATTTTGATTATATTACATGACATGATTATAGATCCCATTTCATTCTATGGGAAATTGTAATGTTTATTCCTTATGATTTATATACATATGTTTCCTGAATATTTATTTACAGGAAATGAATTTTATGGTCAGTAATAAAATTGTATATCTCCATGATACATTGGGAAGTGTTTTAGTCTCATGAGACATCATGTATTGGATTATGGAGTGAACCTAATTATACATTTTGAGACCCTATACACCGTGTGATGTTTTCATGGTAATTATCATTAACATATATTTATGAAATTTTTTATTTTGTTTCAATGGTCATATGATAGAATAAAATTTAATTTATTCACCCATTTTTAACTCATGTACCATTTCATTAATGATATCATGTTATACCTTTAACTCACATGTTATTCTTCGTTATCATTATTATACTGTTGCTGGTATTTTTGGTTCACACCTTTCATTCATGTATTCCCTATATTTTCCCTTGAAGATTTAGTAGCTAGAATGGATTTTAATAGAACACTATGGAAATTAAAATAATCATTCCAAATTTTCGTTTTATTTTATGTATTATAAACCAATACATAATGACCCACTATGGCTTTATGTCCCTTATGTTGTATTAATTGATAGTTATGTTTGAGACTCTGGTTATGATATATAACAATACTAGGAATTTGTAACCACTATTACCTATTTGGATAGTTCTATATTTTGATATTTAACCAATCATAAACATTTCTGAACAATATATTAAGTAGTAAATAAAAGAGGACCTTTTACAAGGTTTGGTCCCTCTTTGGAATCTTACTCCATGTAATGCATTTAATGTCAAAGTCATAGATTCTTCAATAATAATATTATTATCAATGAAATTAGTGTTTTTTAGGAACCATCATAAATTGAAATCACAACATATTAAACATGTTTGAGACCACTTTATTACCCAAGTAATCACTACAGTAGCCCACTACACTATTTATACTAGAATCCCACTTATTCCTATTTATCTCTTATTTATCCTCTTGATGCATATAAAAATTTGTATAAGAGTTTATTTGTAAAATAAAAATAATGTTCTACCTCACCTAAATGACTTTAACTACCTTTAAAATCTTTATAACCTAAATATGAAACTCTGCCTCTCTGTCTCTACCAAATTCCCAATTCTTCTTCAGAATCAATTACCAGTAACTCATCTCAGTTCTAAAATACTATAAAGATAAATAATAAATATAAATATAATGCATAAATTATTTTTTCCCGCTAAGTTATTATTTTTTATTGTTCAAAAAACTATTAGAATAATTGAAAATATATTTTTAGATACACACAACCTTAGAGTTGGCTTTTAGATTTCTCACAATATCTTCAAAACAAAGTATGTTGTTTAGAATTAGTGATATTTATATTCATTGATATAGGTTAGAATGGATTATCCTAGTTCTTACTCTTCAAGAGATCTCTAGTTAGCAACACTATGTCATTTGTTCTTGACATTCTCTTCCACATGATGAGTATCCGTTACTCTTATTTTATCTTTTTTCTCTTTGGTCCTCTCTACCTCACACATACATTGGAAGTGATATTCAACGTCTGGGGTTATTTCACTTTTCAAAAAAAAAAAATGAGCATCCCTATAAATAAAATCCATTGGATACACCCCTTTTTCTTCTTACAAAATTACAATGATCAAGGAAAATCGTCATTTATATAACTTTTTGTATAAGAAATAATAATGAGAATACCATTGAGTTTTCATTCTGATTATTTTTAAAATCAGGTAATTATATTTTCATATTATTTCTTTTGTACCAATCAAATTCATCTACATCAAATACCTACTACATCTACACTTTAATTCACAACTTTCATATGAAAATAATACTACACAATACCTGTTATGTGGAAGTCATTATCTATATGAGATAAATTCAAGAAACTAGCACAAAACACAACTTGAGTTTGTACAAAAAGTGTGATAATAAATATTCTAATGTCATCTGAAATTGTTTTCTTTATAAATGCATTAATATGTAATTTTTAAGTCATGCTTCAATGTCCATCCATATTAATTATTCTTTAAACTATGATAAATTAATTTTATTCTAATAAAATATTATAGGCATTCCTGAACACTTTATACTTATTCTATATATGCTTGGATATCATTAACTCATAATCATATTACTTTTATCAATATTATTTTTTAATTTTTTTGAATATAAAGATTATCCCATGAGTACATAAGATTCACAAAATTATAGATATATCAATATCTAGTCTCCTGGGGTCATCAAAATTATCTAAGTGAATTTTAAAAATAGTATAAAACTATTTTCATTATAATGTAATTAACTTTAAAATTATATAATTCACTTATACCACTTAAATTAATTGTCCAAATTTTTCATTGGTTCTCCAATATTTATTCTCTATAAATTAATTATATAATTATAGTCTCCCTTGTAGATTATTTCTATTACACATTGGTCATTATTCATTCATGTAGGTGAATTACCTTTTCCAATTTTCCAAAATCATATGTGTAATTATATTTAAATATCAGATATAGAAATGACTTCTGTATCACTAAATTAAATTTTGTGGTAGTCATGTGGCATAAATTACATATCCTTTTTTTTGAAAAAGCTTCCATCTAAATGAATTCTTATACTAGTAGCTCCTATATCCTATTCCATATGAAATTTTTATTTATAAATTATTTGAAATATACATTGTTATATGAGATTATAAAATTATCTCACAAGAAGATAATGTAGATAAATCTACTAATGGATAGATGGATTATCTTACAGATAGGATAAATACCATTTCCAATCATTATCTCTCCATCTCTAAAAATAAAATTCCAAATTATGTTCAAATAGTTGTAGATATTTTTCAAATACGTTATATGATTTTGGAATTTGTTAAAAATCACCACAAATAATTGCTCAAATTATTCAAATAATTTTAATCCTATTTCAAATTTTTCTAAATAATTTACAAATAATAATTTTCCACACCTCATATTTCAATTTTCACCTCTTCCATGTTAACTACACCATTATTTCATCCTAAATAAATGATTAATGTAGATATCTTAAAAATTGTAATAAAAAACATTATTCCTTCATGATCACCCAAGGATGAATCCTCCACTTTTAGTTATGCCTCCAAAATGATTTGACCATATTTATCTATTGTTAAATGTAGGGAATAGAAGATCGCTATATTATGTTTAGCAACCACCTTCTCTCAACTATTAAACATTAGAATGGACTATTTTAAATAATTTTCCTCTATCATGTATCATATACCATAAAATGAATATTATATCTAAAATCATATAAAGTATATATAAAATACCTAGATTTTTTTCATTTAAATCAACATAGGTGGTAGTAGATTCCAATTTTCATTACCCATGATTGTATAGAAAATAGATTAAAATCATTTATGTGTATCATTTCTTTTTCATCATGGATATAATATTTTCATTAATTAAATTTTATATTTTCCTAATTGAAAAAAATTACAACCAAACACCTTATGGTACTTAAATTTCATCCTTTTGGTTTGTTTCAATTAAAAATAAACTCAATTATTCAATGTAATTCTTCTCTATTTATTGAAAATAAATAAAAGGGGAGAGAAATAATTCTACCCATTAATGAAATTAAAGGATAATTATTCATATTTCTAATAAACACTTTTAATTTAATGAAATTAATCTTATACACATGTGATTCCATCAGCTTTTCTTATCTTTAACTAATTCCATGAGGGAAGAGATATACCATATTAATCCAAGAAAATTGAAATCAACCAATAATACCTATGTGTATGTGGGAATAATATATGGAACCAAACTTAAATATTACATATTTCAGTGAAATAGAAAATAATTGATTTTTGTTCATTCCTAAGGATCTTTTAGTTTTCGAGATTTTGATAATAAGGTCATAACTCTTACATGATAATCCAATATATCATAAAGTGTAAACTTATATTCACAATACATTTTTTACACCAAAAAATATCTAAAAGAAAACATGTTGGATTTTCATCCCAAATCATCATGACTTTCTTCTTGAAAACTTTTTTCCCTTACCCATCCATAAACGATAAAAAAATTAAAATCTGGGATTAGTAAAAAAAAGCTCAGTAAGGGACATAAAAATAAATAAATTCCTTAGACTAATAATAAACATTAAAACCCATAAAATGCATACCTTTATTACAATGTTCTTATATCTTATGAAATAAATTATCTCTTTAAGAAAACCACACATTTTTTTAAATGTAAATTGTAGAAACCCATATAAAGCGTAGATATAACATAAAGAGAACTTGGGAATCATTTGTGTGTCACTATTACATATGGAATAACAATAAAAGTTACTAATTAAATTACCATCATGGTTATACTTCAAATAATAATAATATTATATTCCAATAATCTATTATGAGAAATCTAGTTATTTAACTCCATCACATATTTGGAATTACCATCACATTATATAACCATATTCTCCTAGGAGAAACCTAATATGTAAACTCTGTCCGTTTACATAATGCATTAGAGAGAAATAACATCGTCACACACTCTTGTTTTATAATATAAACACACATCTTCATCAATAATTACCAATAACTATAACATAGTATGACAATTCCTACATTATAAAATGTTCTTTTCATGCATAAGAAAAAAATTGTATATCGATATATCCATTTCATTTAAACCCCATTTTTAAAAATGAAAATTCTCTAGAAAAAAGGGAAATTGTTTTTTCTTTGAATAAAACAGAAATATTATAAAGGAATTCAAACATATAATAATGGTTATAGTGGTGGTAAAATTTATTATCTACATAAACAATAAAAAGAAACATATCTTTTGTCCTTTGTAAAAAATGTCAACACATTCCAAAAAAATATTCCTTTTCAAAACTATTGAAAGAAATTAATAATAGATATACAATTAAATTTATAATAATTTCTTCCATATAAATTCATCCATGAATTAATTTTATAAATTTTTACATCAATGAAAAGTATTTTTTTACGGGAAAATATAAAAAGATGATTTATTAAATTGAAAGTCCCTTACATTGAGTTTGAATCATCACATATATTTTTTATCTTCCAGAATAGTAAAATTATGTTAATTATTTTCATGATTTAGAAGATATTATTTTTTATTCCTTTTATCAAATATAGGACTATGCTAAATAATTACTAAATCATTTAAATTAACATTTAACGTCTCCACGGTATTTGGTTGAGAAGTCCAAAATGACTTAGGTAAGTTGAATATTGTAAATGAGGTCATTATTCCATCATCTCCATCATAATAATAATCTTATAATAATTTTTTATACATCAACAATAATTTTAAAAACAATCATTAAATATGATTAAGAATAATAAAATACATTAAAATCATAGAGATAGTTCGCCATACATATGCATGAGTAACGATTCCATTTTTCAGCGGCCATTTTTGAAAGATGTAATGAATTATTTGATCATTATATATATTTCATTATATCATAAATATCATATTGATTATTTAAATGTAATTATAAATATCATTTGTGTGATGTTGTGATGAAATACTATTCACATTGCTCTGTGAAGATGGTAGCCCACATATACACGAGAATGACATTATCATTTATTATTGAGTGGAAGGGTGATACATTAAATGATATATTACCATTTAATAATCAAAAGTAAATCTATAATATCATATATAAACATTAATTTAATCTTTATAACCATCTGTGAGATCTGGTGATGGAAAATGAATTTCATCAGTTCGTGACGTGGTAGTACTCCGTACACATGAACAATGTTTTCATTTCCCATATGTATGATGAAATGAAACATAAATTTAAGGTTAACATTATACCTCTTATTTTTAATATAATCCTTACTAAATATATTAGAACTTCTAAAAATGGTATTATATGAAAAATAAGGCCTCCAGATTGTGAGGAGGGATTATATAAAGGGATATATTGCAGTAATGGATGAATAAAATTCATTCAAGATTGAAGGAATAAGAAACAGTAGTTACATATTTATAAGAAAATGCAGGGGAACACTAGGAATTTCATAAAATATAAGTTTAATGAAATTAATTTTGAAGTATAAATGTATAAATATTGATAATATTTGAATATTAGAAGAGGATTAGTTGAAAACCTCTCATTAAATAATATTTGGATGAGTTTAGGTCACATATCTACTAGTATAATTTTGTTTTAACCCTTCATTATCCCCGTTGAGAATTATCATTATATTAGAGTTTTAAACCCTTTAAGGGTTAATAATATTAATATAAAATACAAAAGACCAATAAATGGACCATGGTTGATGTAATTAACCATATTCCATTCATTTCGAAGAATATAACATTTTCATTAATTTTAAACCATTTAATAAAATATGTTTCATTATAAAATATTAGTAACATAATTTTTAGAACAATTAATTTACTTTGACATTAAGAACATCAAGAAAATAGTTTTTAAAATCAGTTGAATAATCATTTCTATATTATTTAATTTGTTTTATGAGATTATGGGGTCACAATTATTCTTTCAAATTATACAAATTTTAATATTTTTAATATAATTTATTTTCTACATTAATGGAATAATTATTGTGTCATCATTACATAAGCATGCAAAATAATTATTTATTCCATGAAAAGTAAAAATAAATTAAATTAAAAAATAAATATTTTTTTATTTCATATTACTATATATAAATAAAATTATATTATATTCACCTACATGTTAATAATATGATAGTTATTAAAAATAAGAGTGTGACATTTTTTACTTCTCTTTACATTAAATATTATATTGTATATAATCACTTAAAAATAGAAAAAACTTCATATATTACACCCTTTTATGATTATGGATGATATATAATCATAATATAAAATTAATTCAAGTGCTAGGGTCATTAATTAGTCCTTTCCATTTTATTTTTAACCTTTATTACTCCATTTACCATTTTCCATATTAACAAAAATTACTATGGTTGTTATTCATATTCAAAATAAATAAAAGTGTCATATTAACCAACTCTAGACCCACAGACATCAAATATGGGACCCATTTTTTATAATAAAAACAACAAAATGAAATGAAAATTTTTTTCATATAAAATCCCCTAATAAGTGTAAAACGTATTGACACTATATTAAAGAATAAAATTCATTCAAAAAATAAATAAATTGTTTTAAATCAAAATTAGCTAATTATATATTAAAAACATTATAAAATATAATTTTAATTTCTAAATACATTGAAATAAAATAATTGTTTCAATAAATATATCTATTTTTCAATATTCACCTAGAAATCAAACATTTCAAAAAAAAATTCAAAAAGCAATCCTAGGAATATTTTTACATGATGATTTTAGAAAAGATATTATTTTTATAAAATAACATATCTGAAATTAAAAAAAATAGTATTATTTCACAAGAAAAACTATTTTTTTAAGAAAAATTATTTTTAAAGAATAAAGTATCATTATAAAAAAATGAGTGCTTACATCAAAAGAAATAATTAGTACTTTACAAATGAGTTGTACCATTATATATTTCACAATTCAGTTATTCATATTAATATCCACCAATTCAATGACTAGTTTATAGGGGCCATATTTAAATAATAATACATCACAATCAATTAAAGCTCAATGTTGTGTATTTTTCATACAATTAAACATTATATTTGTTTCAAAATCTGAGGATATTATATTTCCCCCTCCCCGCCATTTAATAAATTTTTTCCTTGTAATTTGAAAATGTGATCGGTAATTAAAAAATTAATCTTAAAATACCATTGTTCAAATCACACATCATAAAAAGGGTTATTCAATCATTATCTTGATGATAATTAAAGGGTTGTATTAATTTCATATAGAATAATGAATAAATAAGTTTCCAAGTAGGAAACAAATTATGAGAACTGAAAATATATACATTGAAGAGAAAAATAACACCAGGGACTTTTACAGAGTGATAAAGAACATGATCAAGAGAATGTTAACAACCGTAATGTAAAAAAAATTATGGGTGAAGAGTCTATCAATTCATAAAAAATGAATATATTAGGATATATATTTTGATTCCATATCCTTTTCTATATAGTTAAATAATTATTTTACCATCCAGACTAAAATAATAAGAAAAGATACTTACATGGTATGTAAAATTTTGTAATCTAAACAATTTTCACCATAATATAATATTTTTCTCAAAACGATGATTATTCCTAATGATTTATTTATTACTAAATAAATAAAATAAAACTTCATTAGATCATATATTCCATAAAAGGATAAAAATTAATTTATCCTATCTTTATAAATTAACCAAAAATAAAATGTTTAATATAATGTAATGAATAAACTATCAAACCACATGAATCTTTGAATCCTAATAAATGTTTATCATAGATAATTTGATAAAAAAAAATTCATAAAAGTAACTAAAAATATTACATACTAATAATGAAACTCCAATATTAGAATGATTCAATCACTTATTTTTACAAAATAAATTAAATATTTATCTCTAAATAACATCATCACTTTTAAAGTTTCATACCACCCCTATTAATATAACCTATATGATATAAAAATAATTTTCATAAATTATATGATTCACCATAATTCCACATTATAATCATATATTCTTCCAAACGATAATTCATCCTATATTCTCCAACTAAAATACATTAATTTTCTATTTATTGTAATCATATATGATTCAGAAAATAGTGTAATTCTTCTGAAATGACATTAATATCCTCATCAACAATTCACATTTCAATCTCATGGTCATATATATGACGTAAGTTATATTCCAAAAATAAATATAATCATAAAAATGACATTTTATCAAGTAAATCACATAGTTCATTCGTAACCATTTTCCCTTGTCACCCTTTAGTTGTGGATTTGTACTCGATGGGCTTTTCGGATGCAACATTTAATCGATATTGTTGTGGGCTTTAATTTGTATAATACTATATTAATATAATTCAAATAAAATTCATTAAATACGATAAATATCCAAAAAATTAACCTTAGTCCTCAAATATCATTTAAACTGTAAAATGTATCAATACTTTAAAAATTGTCTCCATAAAATGAAATGAATGTTATTCCTAAAATAACATATCACACATTAAAACTAATGTTCACACATAACTCAAACATATACAAATCCTCATTAAATATAACCCAATGTACTGAAATTATATAATACATCAACAGGGTATTAATGATTTTAAATAGATTATCATCACTAAATCTACCTCTAAATCATAACTCTCGAATCATTAAATGTTTTGTCATAAATCATTAAATTTTATTCATATTCCATTAACCATATTTTTTCATATTAGTTCACAATACATCCTTCCTATAAACAAAGCATTGAATCATGTCATATCATTCAACAATATCAAGTCATATTCCAAGTTCAAACCCATAGCATTCATAAGTCATTTTTAGTTTCACATCTTCAACATTAATGGAATTAGGAATTGGTAAAAATTATCTGTATTGTAATACTACTCCCTTTCTTGATCATTACCCATAGGATTTCAATTTTCATAATTCTCATACTCCTAAAATTTAATGAATTGAATTGATGCCTTGAAAGAACATTATTCATCTTAATGGTATTAACTAAACACTTTATAATTCCTTAGATGATTATTTATTTATTCACACATTTAAAAAATTAAATACATCTTCTTATTCCTTTGATACATTACCCAAGGTTATTATTGACACATTATTGACACATAGAATGTTGAATATTTTTTACTTTATGATCCTTATCTTTTTAGCATCCCTGAAACTTCTTTTTTCTCTTATTTGGTGTGTTAGCAAACATACATATGTTCTTGTTATCAACAATAACTCAAGATATCTCGTTAAGAATAATTACTATACATTTCACTAAAAAATTTATTCTTTTAGATTTCCTATTCCAAAAAACCACCACAACGTGCTTCGCATAAATTGTCAATTGGTTACTACTAGTTCCATCCATTTATTAAAACAAGGAATGGTTAGAATGAATACACCAATAATTGAAACCATCTTATGATGATTATAAATAAAAATATATATTTAACTATACCATTTTTTATTGAAATACTTTGAGTTTTCCAAAATAACCATAATTATCCATAACATATTATCCATTTTGGTTATAAAGGACTATTAACTTTTTCTAAAATAACATCCAAACATATAATGATATCTAAACCATTTCTATAATAGAAAATATAATGAATTGTCCATATACATTAAAAATTCTAGTGACTTAGACATGATTTCATTTTCCTTATTTCATAAATATCTTTTATTTTTAGAGTTTTGGAGAATTAGGTCATAACTATTACATAACAAACTTGTATGTCACATAGTGGAAAATGCTATTTAGTAAAGATTTTCCCACCAAACAAAACATTTAAAAAGAAATTTTTTTACTTTTCATGGAAAAACATTATTACATTCATTTTGTTTTATTCTTTTCCCATACCCATCCTTAAACCATGTGAAAAATATTTTAAAGTGTCTGATGACTATAAAAATCTCAATAAGGGACATAAAATTAGAGAAATACATTAGTGCAATAGAAAACATGAAAACCCCTAAAATATATACATTTATCCCATTATCATTTGAAATTATGAAATAAATCATTTTCATAAGAAGTGTACACATTTGTTATTAATGTAAAATTTTGAAACCCACAACAAACATAGACAAAACATGTTAGAAACATGGGAATCATTTTATTATCACTATTATGTAGAGAGTGACCCTCATGATAACACATAGAATAAGTATCATGGTTATACTTATAATAACCAATATAGTATATTTCCATAATCTCTTAGGATAAACTTCATTGGTTCCATCTATCCCATATTTGTTATAACCATCACAGTATATTCCCATATTCTCTTAGGAAAAACCTAATAGATTAATTTTATCCATTTTCTGAATGAATTAGTGATCAATAATGTGATCAACCTGCATTGGTTTTTAATGGAACCACACATCCTCATAAACAATCCCCAAAAACCATAAAATAGTATGTAAAATATTTCATCATAAAATTTTCATTGAACCTATAAGAAAACATTTTTAGATATTGATAAAACCCTTTAATTTAAACCATATTTTTTAAATCTAAAATTCTGAGAACAATGGAATGGAGGTATTTTATTTGAAGAAAACATGAATTATTATATATTAATCCAAGAATCAAATAAAGTTTATAGTGCATGGAAAAGTCACTTTCACTATATAATCTAAAATAGAACATTTATTTGGTATTTTGTAAAGAAATTCAGAACATTCCATAAAAAGATTATTTTTGAAAACCTTTGAAATAATTTCAAAAGGGAGTATAAATTTAAATTATAATTAATCTATGCCCATATAAAAAAATATCAGGAAAAAAAATTTAATATATGGATATGGAAGAAAAAATAGTTTACGGGAAACATTAAATGATGATTTCTTAAAACGAAAGTCCCATACCTTGAGTCATACTTGTCACTTATGTTATTTATAATTATAAATAATTAAACTAAATTTATTATTTAATTTATTTAAAAAAAATTTAAGTTTTATTATTTATTTTATATAACTTATTACCATGTTATATTAATTACATTATCATTTAAGTTTATATTGAATTTTTTGATGACATTCGGATCATAATTCCAAAAAGAATCTGTTAAGTTGAATATAGTAAAAGAGATAATTATAAAATATTCATCAGAATAATTTTCATGTTTAAATTATAATTTTTATAAATAAATTATATTTTTAAAACCAATCATTAAATATGGTTAAGATAAATGAATTATGTTGCAATCATAGATATGGTAGGGAGTGTGAGAAACGTTTCCATTTTTAAATGTTCATTTTGGATAGAAGGGAGGAATTATTATATCCTTATATAATTATAATAATATAGTAAATGTAATATTATTTTTTTAAATATACTTATATATATTATGCATATGTGTGGTTGTGAAAATGAATCACATAAGTTCATGGAGGTGTTAGTCCACACGTTAACACGAACGACGTTATCATTTTTCAGTGACCGGAAAGGAAAAAAATTAAATAATATATTATATTTTTAGATTTATAAATATTTAATCAATATCTTATATAAAAATTAATTCCAACTTTATAACCATTTTGGAGGAATTCTGATGCAAAAATAATTACATCGGTTTGTGAGGTTGTAGTTCACCGTAAACATGAGCTGTGATTTTGATTATTATTTGATGGAAAATGTGACGTTTATGTGTTAGGAATTTAATATAATAAAATATCATTTTATATAGGATAATAATTTTCTTTTTATAGAATGTTTTAATTAAGTTATAAGGTGGTGGAAAAAAGAAATAAAACAATTATATACAGTTAAAACTATACCTCTTCTTCAAAGAAACCCCTCTACTTAACACCTTAATTCTAATAATATTAGTATTATGCACAAAAAAAAGAAACATTGAACAAGGGGAAGTATTCTAGTAAATAATTTGTGAATTTATTGGATTAAATAAATTCTTTTTATGTGTGAAAGATTGAGAGGAAGTGGTTCCCCTTAATAAGAGAGGGGAGGGTCACTCATGGAATTTCTTAGAATATTAATTCAATATAATTGATTTTTATGTCCAAATGGATAAAAATTGATTGTATTAGAAAATAATATGAGTATAGGTAGAAATAATCTCATACAATTATTTTTTGGACTAGTTTAGTGCACATTTTTACCCATATATTTTTGTTTCAACCTTTCGTTAAGCCTTTTGAAAATTACCATAATATTAAAGTTTTAAACCATTTAAGGGTTAATAATGTTTCTATAAAATAATAAAATACCTTTAAATGGACCATGGATAACATAGTTAATCATATATAATTAATTTGGATGAATTTATGATTTTATTAATTTTAACTTATTTATGAAAATATAATTTATTAAAAAATATCATTAATGTAAATTCTAGAACTATACATTTACTTTGAAATCTTTAACATCATTAAAACAAATGAATTACTATAAAGTATATCAAAAACCCTATAATATTTCAATTTTATTTATAAAATTATTGCTTAACGTTAATTATTTCAAATTATATTACTTTTAATATTTTTAATATCATTTATTTTATTTATTCCATTAATTGAATAATTACTACATCAGCATTCTGTCAGAATTCAAGGTAATTAATAATTCACTAAAATTAAATATTAAATCTCCAAGATAAATATAAATAATTATTATTTAAAATTAATACTTATAATAAAACAATTCTTAAAATTATGCCCATGTTATAAATATTATATTTATTAAAAACAAAGTGTGACATTTTTTACTTTTCTTTACATAAAATATTATAAGGATTATAATCACATAAAAATGTGAGGAAATGACATATTAAAGATACTTGGATCATTATGGATGATATATACATATAAAATAAAATTAATGTAAGTTTTATTTCCATTCTTTAGTCGTTATCATTTAATTTTTACCCATAATTACTTTATTTACCCTTTACCATGGTAACAAAAAATATTAATGTCACTAATCATATTATCCAAGAAAAGGGAAATATGTACCAAATTTAGACTAAATTTCTAAAAATATGGAATAATTTTAAAAAAAAAAAATGATGCAAATTTAATTTCAAAATAAACTTGAATTACACAATGGAAAACCGTTTTTCATAAAAATGGCCTTTTTTGTATAAAATGTTTTTATACTAAATTGATGAATAAAAATAATTTTAGAAACTATAAAAATATTATTTTAATTTCAAGTTAACAAATTAAATTTTAACACTAATCTGAACTATTATTTTGTTTTTAAAATACATTAATAGAAAATAAAATTTTCAATAAAAACCTTATTTTTCGGTATTCACTAAAATGTCAATATTTTCAGAAAATTCCAATAAACTCATTATAAGATAATTTTGAAATTATTAATTATAAAATTTTATAATTTTTATGAAATAAATTATTTAAATGTTCTAAAAAAATATTGTAATAATAACTCATATAAAGAAATAAAAATCATGTTTTAAGAAAACATATTTTTGAAGAATGAAAAATCTTTTCTAAAAAGGATTTATTATTTCCTAAACATTAATTAATAATTTAGCAATGAGTATGATTTTTTTATATTTCATAATTCTGTTAATACTATTAATTCCCACCAATTCAATGGCTATTTTATAACAATCATATATTAATAATAATATTTCGAGGTATGTTTAAGCTTATTGTTGCATTTTTTTGAACACTATCAAAAATAATATTTCTTTTAATATATGGACATATTACACTTACATTTTTTATGAAAAAATATTGTTTAATTTATACAAAACATATTTCACTAATTTTCCATCATTTAGTGATTGCTTTAATTTTCCTTGTGTAGGGGCACCTCAAGTAGATTAAAATTAATTTCATGAACCTTCACTTATCATGAAAAAAATACGATAATATTTAAATTGAATTGTTTTATACTAATATGGATAGTTGATCACTCCAAATTAACAATGATAAAATATATGTTTCAATGAAATAGTGAGAGAATGAAAGTTATATCCAACATGTCAGTGATGTAGGATATATAAAAAATTTTATATTCAATAAAACTATATAAATCTCTAGAATAATAAAATCATTTGAAATATCTCCCAAATGGGATGATATAATCCTCTATTCAGCTTTAATTATTATCATTTACAGTTTATGAAAATAATATGGGAATATAGTGATTCATCTTATCTTCTCAGTTGGAGTAGAGGTTCTGATACTTATTCCTCAACCCGTATGACTTCCTCTTGGAAACTAAAATATATTAAGAAATCATTGTATTATCTCCTAGCTTGATTTTCTATGTTTTATCACCACAGATAATTACAATTTTATATACATTATTCTTTGTTGTAATATTATTTTTTACGTTAGTAATTTGATAAATTTTATTCTAGTCAGCTTACCCTCTCCTCATATGTTGTTTTAACTAAGGTTTCGAAATGATAACATATTTCTTTATTCTTATATTAATACTCAATTGGATGTACTGACTTATTATTTGTAGCTAAATTCTTTTAACTATGAACCATAGGTTCTTTTTATTTCTTACCAATAATTTTTATAGGAAAAAGAATCATACATCTAATAACCATGGGTTTTTCATTGTTTTACCTTCCAGAAATGACTTCACTAACATTTACCTTACCCTTCCTAGGGATATTAAAAACATATTCATGAGGTGTTTCAACCAAAAATACAATCCTATAATATATTTAGTTGATATATTCGATTATGGTTTTTAAATTATTTAATTTTTATGGATTTTTATTTCAATCTTATAGTGGTCCTTGATGTGTCATATCTTTTTGATATAAAATCATTTTTCCCTATTGGCTTTAAAATGTAATTAAATTTTCTCTTAAATTCATGGTAGTATATTGTTTAAATATATTATTCATTGATGTATCTCTTAGGGGAAACATGTTATATTTATTTACCCGTATATCAGTCTATTGTGGGTCTCTTTCAAATTTAGTTTATATGTGATACATGTTGGGGTTATTCCATTATTCATCATAGTTATGACAAGAATTATTTCAAATCCCAAAAATGTTATTCAATTTTTCAAATATTTTTTTACGTGGCCAATTTTCAATTTATTTTGAATTCTTCTTTCTTCCACCAAGTATCGTTTTATTTTAATCTTTTCTTCAAATTAATTATATACTACTAAAACTTTTATATTATTGCATGTTATACGATAAATAGATTTCCCTATGCCTAAATCTCAAATGAATCCAACAGCTTTCTATTAGTGTTTTTCTTTTATGTTGGCATGAAAATTGTTTAAAATTAAATGACTATTTTTTAGTCAGATCTCCAAAAATTTTGGGATCTATTTGGGGAGAAATTTCTCATGGGGATGCTCAAATACACCCCTGAATTATCGGTGGGATTTTAAAAAGTATTACTCTTCCAAATTTCAAATTAATTTAAACCTTTTACTCCACATCCAAAAAAAATTAATTTAGAACAAGTTGAAATTTTTAGATTCTAGGATACATATTTTTAATGATATTTAATTGGATTATTCTCTATATGATCACAATAATATTATACCACTATTTTATATCTTATTTTATAATTGAATATTCTTAAAAGTATTTGTGGAAGCCCTCTTTTCAAAATGTTTTAAAGTTATATATTTATCTACTTATCTATTATTCAGTAATTGTTTTTACTCTATAAATGTTAGGTTTACAGTTTTATTATCATCTTCCATTAAGCTATACTTATCTTCCTAATAAAACATAAACTTTTCAATTTAAACATCACGCATATTTCTTGTCTTTTGTATTGAATTATCCATATCGTTCACCTTATTTTCATTCCCATATATATGTGAATCCATTATATTTATCGATACATGATGTAGCTTCTCAAATTTAAGGATCACTTATTTGAAAAAAAATTAAAAATTTATTTCCTTCAATTATATCATTTAAATTCAACATCATCATGATATAATATTTAATTAAAAATTGAAGTCTCTTATTCCATGACTTTCCTTAAATTTGTTAATGTACTATAGGAACTTATCATAATTTATAGTGGTAATTAAAATGAATCAACTTATGATTATAACTATGAGTTATAATAATTAATTCCATTTCATGTTTTGAATATATAATCCACCATTTAAATAAGGATATATTTTAGATAATCCTTATCCCCGAGATTGAGTTCTTGAGAAGACATAATGTAACCGATCTAATAGATTTGCCTTTATTTTTAGAGTAATAATGTCCAATTGATTTATCATGATGATGATGAACCTAATTATCTTTAATATATGATTAATTATCTACATTTCCCAAGATAATCCAAAAAATCATCACCCCATTATTTTTTATTTACTCTATGTTGCTTCTGGGACCTCCAAATCTATTTTTAAAGGGATGAATGAAAATCATTTCCTTTAAGGCTCTTCCATTTCAAATAAACACATAATATATTTTAATAAATATAATTTAGAAAAATTCCTAAATCCAATTAGAGACATTATTTACACTGATATCGATTACTTCAATCCAAAATATTTAATTATAAGGAAACTATTATCTGATTAAAATTATGGTTCCTAGTGGAGTGTGTAGAGATACATGAGATAAGGTTTAATAAGGTGTTTCCAAATTTCGACAAATTATAATCTATCCTTTAACTCTTTCAATGGATTTTCGAAATGATCCACAATTTTTAGTTAGGTTTCTTTGATATTTTAATTTTTATACTATCATGTACCTTTTTTAATGAAGATAAAAGAAATAAATACCATCTGTGTTTTTACATGCCCCCAAGTAATCCATCTCCTTATCATGTCTGTGATATTCAAGTCATAGATTTTCCACTAATAATTTTATTATCAATTTAAGTAGATTCAAAAGGTTATATACCTAAAAACAAAGCACCGCATATAACTCAAGTTTGAGATCACTATATTTCACAAGTCGTCACAAAAACATCTCAAAGAACTTTATACCGGTGCCCCACTAGTTCCTCTTCAAATATTCATTATCCTATTGAATTATATCACAATATTTATTGTGATTTATTTGAAAAAAAACTTATCTTCTTCCATAACTCTGAGGCTTCAATTGTAAATATATTATTCAAAAAATATACATACACATTGGCCTATGTGACTCTAAATATCTTCCTATTATTCTTTAGAATCTATTTCTAGAGATATAACATAGTTCTAAAATAATATATGGTTAAAAACTAAATATCAAATTTGGAAAATAAGATCAATATCTCATTAGTTATTATTTATTATTTTTTATCAAAACTATATACATTGGTTGTAATATTTTTTTGATGCACTTGACCTCATATTCAATTCCTCATATTTCTCATAGTTTCTAAGAAACATAGCTTGTTGAAGAAAATATATTATGATTTTATTCATCACTAATGATTTTAATGAATTCATCTTCTTATTTTCGTTTTATGTCTCTCTATTTCTCTATATTATGTCCCAAAATCTAAGCCTTCTCTTACACATGATAGGCTATGTCTCCATAATATTTTTTTTAAATTTCTTCCTCCTTAATCTTCTCAACATATCATGTGTATGGGTGGAGATTTTGAATCTGTGGAGTCATATAAATTTTCCAAAAATGTAAATATGTTCAACCCTAAAAATTATATAAATAGGACACACCCATTTTTCATGTCAAAAAAATTAATACAATCAGGAAAACCCATCTTTTAAATAACTATTTTCATCTACTATAATTCTAAGAAAACCCTTTCTTTTTATTTTACTTTATTTTAAGTCTCTGATAAATATATTTCTCTATATTTCATTCATTATCCATGAATTTATTTTGAAAATAATAACTATAACATCCACATTTAAATTCACCAGAGTTTTAGGAAAATTATATACCACAATACATATGTGGAAATCTCTTGATCTTTGAGAGGAATTCATGAAACCATTATAAACCTTGTGTTGAGTCAAAAAAAAAATTTAAAAACCCATAACACTTCTTTATTCTAAAATATATTTCTTTATAAATGGATTATTTATTTTATGTATAATTCAATATTTTATGTCAGTTAATATTAATTATTATTTTCAATCTAATATGTTAATTTCAATATATTTGAATGATTCATGCCATTCTCTATACATGAATCTTATTCTCATTCCTCTATAAAATCGAAAACAAATAATCATCATAATTCTTTATAATTTTATTTTTGATGTATTTTTTTAATATCATCCCAAACACCATCTAAATAGCTATTTTTCATAATCTAAAAATTTTATAAACATCAATTTTTATCTTAATCATATCTAAAAAATCATCTAAGTACATTCTTATATTAGTAAAAAATTATCATCCACCTAAATGAATTTACATATAGAAGGTATAATTCTATTATGTGGATCAACATACATTGTATGTTGCACGATCATTCCTGACATTCTTCTATGTAAGTTGGTTCTCTTGTGGAAGTCACTCACATAAGTGAATTTTATTAAAATTTGATGATTTTAATTCTATATAGCTAAATTTCTCTAATAAGTTTCCCAGAAGACAAGGTGTAACTCAATTTACTTTTTTGATGTCCACACCTCATTTCTATAACCAAATTTGCTTAAATTATTGTCCCATATGATAAATTGCATGTCTATTTTTTCAAAATCTCTCCACTTAAACTAAATATATTATTTGTGTCACAAATTATCTACAACACATGACTAATTACATGATACAATTCTAGTATACTCAATTTTCATATGGGATTCAAAAAATGTTATATTATAGGATCATGTAGTTGATTATTCTACATTTAAATGAATTCACATACATATAGAATAGACTCATTTTCCAATAATTGGCTCTCTAGATAAAAAATTAGACTTCCATATTACATTCAAATGACTTCAATGGTTCTTAAAATCTAATATAGTCCACTAAAATCTTCTTAAAAGTTTTTATAACTACTAATATTAACTATGGTAGTAATGAGAATAAATTTAAAACCATTTATTATTTATCAAAAGTCTTATATCATATAAATTATCATGATGAAGATATCTAAAATAACATCTACCTTCTGAACACCTATATTTTTTCAAACTTCATACGTAATCATCCAAGAGCTTTAAGTAAACTATCATCATCAGAATCTTTCACATGTTATCAAATAAGGTAGGATTCTCAACATTTCGATATCCCCCCAAAAAATTGAACATACTTAAAAAATGTTAAATATAACACATAAAATCTATCCCGATTCATCTCAACAACCATGTTTTATTAACAATTCAATTCAATAGATGATGGTCAAAACCACTATTTCCCAACACCATATCACTTTTTATGATATTAATACAAGATCGAAAATAATATTATGAAAAAATATAGTAGCTAAAGTTTATTTAGAAATATCATCATAGGAAGTAGTAGCTTCCAATTTTTATTTTGATTTATAGTATAAGAATAATCCTAACTTCCATTGGCAGATTATTTATTTAACAAATAGGATATCTCCATTACCTTAATTTTAGTTCTAGGCTCAATAATTGAAAACCAAACACCTATGGTTAATTCATCCTTATATAGAAAATGAAAATCAACTAAATAGACACAGTATACAGCTTATAAAGGATCAAAAAATGTAGATCCAAGGAATTATTATGAGGTATAAGCAAATATTGAGGATGATTTCATGGATTTAAATGATCATATAAATACATTTTTTAATTAATTGATGAGGTTATTAGAAATATAAGGTATGGTTTCATTTAAGTTCATTAATTGAGAAACTATTATACATTTCTTAGTAAATTACCTATAGAATGGAAAACAATATGTAGATGATGAAAAATCAAAATGGTCATCAAGTTGAAACAATGTCAAATGAAGTCAAAGTGTAATAAATATGTCCAATTTAAAATAAATGTGTGATGAGTCAATTAATATAATTTTTTTAAAATAATGATTTCATATATTTTGATGAGAAATATAAATCACTGATAGATGAATTGAAGAATGGTGGGAGAATGACATTCCTTGAAAAATCAAATGGCCATAAAAAATTTTAGAGTAATGAAAAATATGTGAATAGTAAAGATGATGAAATTAGTGGTGAGGAATCACAAAAATTGTTTCAATTGATTATTCATCTCAAAGTATATTCAATGAGAAATATAAAAATTGAACTAAGAACTAAATCATTGAAATCGTAGAATAATCCATTAAAAAAATCACTCAACGTGTCAAAATAAAAAATACATTATTGGGATTAAACATTATTTAAATGAAATGGTAAATCATATTATTTTAATCCCCTTAACAATGGATAATTTTCATGGGGTTAAAAAACTAATCTCATCAGTAATAAGGAATAAGTGATAGTGCAAGAGGTAAATATTGTTGATATATAAAATACCATGGTGAGAAGTCACCATATATTAAAAATACTCTCAATGATGTTGATGAAAGTTATAAAGTAGGGAATATATTTTTTCATATTATAAATAAACTCAAAGAAATTTTTATGGTACAAAAACCCATTTTTAGGAACTTGGACTAGCATTAAAAATAGAGATAATAGTGAAAATGAATGGAAAATGTTATTATATCACCTGACAAGGAAAAATAAACTTTGGAAAAAATAAAAATTAGTTTCATAAATTTAGAAATTATTATATTGTGTGGATGTAATAACACTAAGTCTATTAAGGTTAATATGATAGAAAATTATTCAAATAATGGGAAGTTTTTAAACCATTTAAATATTTTTAATTTTAGAGGAAGAGAATTAGAATATTATAAAAATTATATTTATTACTATAATATTTTTTTCTTTAATGGATTATATTAGGGAAATAGATTCTATTAAAATGATTAATATGTGTAATGATACAATTTAATACTTATATAGTCAAAGAGAGGTGCTAAATCAAGGGGTGTCATCTAAAAGAACCTATAGGCTAGTTTGGAGATAAACCAAAATAGAAAGTAATATTAAATAATTAATTTGTCTCTCTTGGGAAAACTTGTGGGAGGTGTGATTATATTAGATAGACATCGACTATATTCCATAATATAAAATCAAAATAACTAAATTAAAAGGGAATTCAAAATCTATTATGATAAGGAATAATCAATATAATGAAATGATCATTGCGAATACTAGCAAAGATTAAAAGGAGATAATAATAGGATATTAGATAGTGGTTTTCCATCACATTTTAATGGTCACCAAAATATCTTTAAATACATAGAGTGTATTAATGGTGAATTTTTTACATTAATTAATTATGGATCACTTGATGCTAATATTTTAATATTCAACAAGATTAGAATGAAGGAATATAGTTCTTTTTACTTCATTTATGGGCTCAAATAGAATCTATTGAGTGTTTCATATATTTTTTAAAATGGTAATGAGGTTAACATTTAAAAAGGTATATGTTTGATAAGAAAGATGAATAATGTAACAATCTTGATGAAGGGATAATGAAAAATAAAAAATCTATTTAAAATTATCAATACTAATGATGCCTTATAAATGATAATAATGAACTAATATTAATTATTTCAATGAAAAAAATAGTAATATAAAAAAAGAACATGGTTATGTAAATGAAATTTAAATACATAAGTAATTTACAAAGGCTATATTTTGAAAGCATCAATATGTGTGATATATATTAAAAATGAAAAAAATGGTGAAAATAACTATAAGATACTAGAAATCATCAAAAAGAAAACTCTATAATTAGTGTACTAAAATTTGGTTATTACAATGAGAATATTCAAACAAAAGTGATAACTATTTGAATTTTATTTTTACATTACATGGAGGACTTATGTTTGTTTCAGGTCATGTAAGTCAAAATAACATATTAGATTCAAGTACTATCACAGAACTATTGATAATCTATTAGGATGGAAAATAAAATTATTTTGTTCTAGAAGTGGATTTAAAAATAAGAAAGATGAATTTTAGGAATATCTATGTGGTATTGTATAAATACTAAAGATATAACTATACACGAAAACTAATAAATTTGTGTAGTTGATTTAAAGAATCAATGCTTTGAGGACATTAGTAGGACTATTTTATCAATTAATGATATATTTAAATTACATTGAATATAATTCATGATAGTATTTATGTCACGAACCGAATCTGGACACCGCCGAAATCGGCACCAAACCTAGACCGTGACATGTTCTGAAGGGTGTTCCCGATCCCCACGGGCTGGCACAACTGCTCGGGTATCATAAAATGATAATTGGGAATGATTTACCTGAGTTTATAAACTTAAAACAACAAAAGAATTCAATAAAACGAATCTGGATTTTTCAAACCAAATAATCTTTTTCAAAAATTCAGAACTGAATTACACAATTTTAAACAATGTTTAAATACCATTACAAAGGTACGATCCCAAGAAAAGACAGCCCAAGAACCTCCACATGGAAAGAGGCACCGCCCTCAAGCCATCTCCACGAAACTGCATCACGATGGACGGCTAAAAACCAGAACCAATGGCATAAAACATGTACCCAAACCTGTGACATAAAATAAGAAAGTCTACTTACAACCAAAGGTGTAAGTAGGGTGTGAGATAAATCTCAGTTGGATACCACCTCTAAGAGATTCCATGTGATAAACATTTCATGACAAAAAGCATTTCATGTTTTGTAAATAATAAATGCTTGTTACAATTTTCTAAAGGATGCAATAATAAATGAAAACAGTTTTCATGTGGGAAAATTTTAAAGGACCAACAATTTCAAAATAACTAACAAAGATACTTAATTTTCAAGCCAACAATACCGTATACCGACGGTAAGTACAAAGGATCTAATGAGCACAAGTAATAGGAAATAACCCCTAGGCACTAGCTAGCTGTGGGTCCCAGGTACCTCGTATCTCGGTGAGAGTAACCACAAAAAAAAATATTTTCTCGTGCATGAGCCACTAGTAGGGATCATACCCATAACCTAGTGGTCCCCAATCATCATCATCATTGTTTAGTTAGAGTTGTAAGCGTCAATCATGATAAGTGAAACTGAGGCCAAACCCCACGGAATCACTAGCATACTAGTACACATCCACCCACCTAGATACTCGGGTTTTCCCATTGTGATCAAACACGTTCACAATCCAAGAAATATAGTTTTAACAGGAAAATATCACTTCCACATCACACATTAACCAAACATCCCCATGTATATCACTAATGTAACAAATTCCACTTTTCATTCAAATGCATTTTGAAATCAATCTCACTCCAAATTGCCTACAACACTTTTCACATTTCTATAACACTTCCACAAATCCATTAAAAAATTTTATAAAACCATTTCACGATATTAAACTCACATAACAGCCCACAAACATGTCACACAATACCCTTCTCACCTTCACAATTAATTTTATAAATAAACTCACACAAAATATCCCACACCAGTGTTTCGCACACAAAACACAATTTAGTAAAATATTTCGGCAATTTATAAAAAATTCTAAAAATTTTTAACATCTCAAATCACCACTTTACCATTAAAAAACCCACATAGGTGAACACACTCACCCAAACAGTACATATACACTCTTTCCCAACTTTTTTTAACCAAATAAAACATTTTCAATTTTTATAAAACAAACCCAAGACGTATAACCATTGTTTGCACACTAAACTCATTTCAAAAACCTAATTAAAAACCAAAATCATACCAATACCAATCCAAAGCAGAATTTTTCATCCCTAAAACAATTATTAAATCACCCCCAAATCTTATAAAAATACATCAAATAATACCACAAAGATACACATGAAAAACACACGTCTTCATAAATCACCTTCAAAAAGTACAACATGGTTTTATACCTTAAACTCATTCAAAAACCTCTTTTGAAGGCCCACATGACAATAAGGAATTAAAAAACATAATTGGAAGCCCCTTTCAAGACTAATGTATCACTTTCATACATTATAAACTAAACCCAAACATTACCCCAAGAGTCACACATGAAAAGTACCCAATTTCAAGCTAAAATACAACTAAAAATTAAATGTCTTACCAAATTCATCAAAAAAAGTTTTCAAACCACACAAAACAGATTATAAACATACTAAATTAATAAACCAAGCAAGCTAACTCATCATAAAATGGTTACAAATGGAATCACCTACCTTTTGAGTCGAAACCCTCAAAACATGGTGCGAAACATTAAGCGTACCACCGCCGCACCACAAGGAATATAAATCCAGACATAGACCACCAAAAATTGACCTAAAAGATACCAAATCAGACCTTAGGATCTAACCCCAACTTCTGGACATGAGTAAATTCAATAAAGAGGAATAAAAACTAAAAGAGAATGAAAAGAACCAAGAAGGAATTCCCTTACTTGAAATATCTTGAAGAAATAAGCCCCAATGCACCAATATATGAATCTCCATGTACCCAAAACGGATATGGAGGTCCAATGGAGTCATATTAGGTCATGTGGGGACTGAAATGTGGGAAAAAGGATGAAAATTTAAGGATTTATGAAAGATTCATTTTACCTCATCAAATCTAGTCGATTTGAGAATGATTGAGAAATATCGTCCAACTCTGAGGGGTATATGAGCTGCAAAGAGGCAAACACGATACGGGGTGTGAGGCTGAGGTTTTTTTCTTCGATTGGGATGTTGAATCACCAAAAAACAGTAATAAACTAATGAGATATTGAAATTTTAAAACAATAATTTAATGCAGGAAATGGGCTTACGGGCATGCCCATTACCTTAATTAAAAACCCAAATCCATCATGATTTGGGATTTCTATGCGGTTCAAATGGATATGGTGATTTTAATATATTAGGGTATGCAAATTGGGAAGTTTAATGAGTATAAAATAGTAAAAATTGAATGAGTTATAGAAGAAACAAATTTTTTTTTTAAATCTGGATTTCGGCTCACGGTTTGGCCCAAATTTTCAAAACCCACCATTTTTTACCAAAATGAGTCGTAAACCCCCAAAACAAATCAGGAATGGAAATTAAATGAGTAATGAATTTAAAAAAAAAGTCATGGGTGTGACAATTCTACCCACCATAAAACTTTCCTCCCTCGGAATGCCACATCACAGACAAAGCAAAAACCAAACCAAATCGAAAGGCATGAATGGACTCCTTTGCTAAGATTCGCCCCCAAAGGCCAAAACACCTCCAGTGATAAATTAAGGAAGGAATACTTCACAACCAAAAAATACACCTCATTACTAATAATATCAAGCACATTCAAAATTTATCCTAAAATAAAACACCTCAAAAACTATCTGAACAAGGATCAAGCAATTTACCCAAACAAACAAGAACATCGAACAAGGTTACACTTACCTAGATATAAATAAACCACTAGGAACTCTCCAATCCCAACATTTACCCCAGGAAGATATATGTGGTTATATAGCTCCGAACGAGACTGCCCACATCCAATCCAAGACAAAGTACAAACGTGAGTTAATAGTATAAGGATACACAAATGGGCTCCCCAAGCATAAGAGGCAACTTAAATTTTTTCCAATATAGAATCAAGACACTAACAGGGGAGCCCCGAACAAACTCCCCAGTACAAGGGGTAGAATCCCATTATGCATTTTCAAAATAATATACGTGAGACTCATACTGGTTCTCCCCACCATAAGAACCATCCATCTTAACTGACCAATATGAGCCGACATAGAAAAACCCCAAAACTTAAAGAGTTGGGATGACAACACGGTTAGCCCACACAGTTTGGGAAACTGTGCGCTAACCATGTGGGTCCTTATACGTACATGGTTTTCTAGGGAATGGTTACTAATAAGTGTTCACTCAACATGTCTAGAAATATCTAAAATCATGACCCTGGACACAAAGGAAGCCAAAGGGGAAAAGAATGTCATTGGGAGATAACATGGGGATGAGGCCCTCCACCTCTTTCCACCGAATGAGAACAAATGAATCAAGATGACAACACCAAATTTTTAAACTATTACCATATCTCATACTAAGAACAGTTCTTTTTTCAAGGTTAAACACTACCCTGGGATTTCCTCTGACTACGTGCTAGATTCTCTTCGGGACCTATTGCTGGATCTGGAATGATTGAAGCATCTTCAGCCTCGCATTTAGGATTTGGAAACACCTGAATATAATTTCTTCTTTTGATGCTACAAACAACTACACGCAACATGTGATGGGTTCACCCAGACATAACACACTCCAAAACTCACTTTTCCCTAACTTTCAAATTCACTGATATAAGGGTTTAGAGGATGCACTCACATCACACCTTGCTTCTTCGAGTGAGAAACAACAGAAACAAAGGACACATATAAACAGCTTCCTCTAAAATTGAGGATATTGAGATCTCCCAAAAAGGAAAAATAGTTTTGAAAAAAATAGACTCACATAATATTGTACAACTTCACCTTTACAATCAAATGAGCACGTGACATCACATCACATCACCGAACATGACCAAGGTGACTGGTAGAAATAATTCAAGGAGGGGGGCCTTATACAACATCACCAAATATCACAGCATTCCAGAAAGTGTCCATAATAGCCTCTCGTGGAAAGATTTCCCACACTGGTGTTTTAACATAATCCCCTTCTATGAAGAGACTATGAAGGACTAAGAGGCCCTCTTAGACACTATCCGTACTGACAACCCCATACAACTTTCACCTTCAACGAATCAGGTAACTTAAGAAACTAAGGTCTCTTTCAACCATCCACGAGCACTCTTACGCAATAAGAGGATTTGAAAAAAAAACAAGAAAGTAAATGGTGTATAATCATTCTATAAATCTCAAGAAAAGATTCCTTACATTGATCAACTGGAGGATTTTCCCATGGCGAAACAATCTGCATTGCACTTCAGTTGTGCACTAAATCTTAATGGGGGTGCACATTTTCCAATGAGAGAACCCAAGGACCCAACCAAGTTGGTCCATTGGTAAAAACATGCAACAAAACATATCCAAACTCATTAATGGAACCATCTTAATGGTGTCATGAAACATATATCATAGGAGACTACTAACATGTCCTTCTACCCAGCTTACCGACCAAACACAAACCCAAAATATAGTTCGAACAGGAGGGGTTCATGGACTCAAAACATCCCACAACATCAACATTTTCCAAAAACACACAATATACACCATCCCAAACAATTCATCAAGACATCATGATTTTATTTAAAACCCAATCTTTGGAAACAAATTGTTTAGCAGTAAATGTATCCACCAATGGTACCCCATGGGCCTCACACATTCATGTTTTTGTGCCACACCAGGCGCCCTCCTCATATCTATCACGGAACTCATCCAGTCGTGCCATAAACCATCCATAATCCCATATAACCCCATGAATGTGGTCACTCAGGGAAATACCAAAGGTTAAAACAAATATTCATTCCACTTTTCAAAACCAAAACGGTCAACCAACACCACCTTTTTTTCAAAACTATTAACAATGAGATCAAAATCCCAATTCGCATATTACAAAACATTTCATAAGGACACAACCATTTAGAAAAGAACACACTCTCATTTTATTCACATCAATTTCAAAACATCTCATCCTATTAAAACACCCTTTAATTGCTTAGAAAACTATATTAGAAACAATTTTGAAAACCAACTTCAATATGGTTCCATCTTTCAAAAGAGCTGTAAGCATACTATTTTCCATTTCAAAGCAATTTTGAAAATTTAGTTACACCATTTCATAAATCAAAACATTCCATATTTATTTTAAAATCATTTCACAAAAACTTTAAACTTCTTAAAACCAAGTCACTTTAAAACCAAAGTTCCATGATTTCAAAACTAAAGCACAAAACAATGTGAGAGGAAACTAGTTTCAGTGGGTGACTTGGAAATATAGTTGGAAGTCATATTCCAATCACTTCACCATCACAGAGAGTATTCTAGGGAATATCCCCAGCTCCACATGGCTTGCTAGACCCTACGAGCTCCCTGAGACCATTAACCCAACTCTCTTTTCATTTCCCCTAATCATCGTCAGACCAAGAAAACCAAAAGACATAGATAAATCCCAACTTCCCCTAGAAACTTGAATCCCATAATGAGGTTTGGTGATCAGCCACACTACTCATAAAAAAAATTCCAAATCCCGACAATCATAAATTCAGACTATCCCGACTGTTCCCCAAATAACATGACCCAAAGAGAGCGGTCCTCCTCTGATACCATTTTGTCACGAACCGAATCTGGACGCCGCCAAAACTGGCACCAAACCCAGATCGTGACAAGTCCCTAAGGGTGTTCCCTATCCCCACGGGCTGGCACAAGTTCTCGGGTATCATAAAATGATAATTGGGAATGATTTACCCGAGTTTATAAACTTAAAACAACAAAAGAATCCAATAAAACAAATCTGGATTTTTCAAACCAAATAATCTTATTTTAAAATTCAGAACTGAATTACACAATTTTAAACAATGTTTAAAGACCATTACAAAGGTACAAACCCAAGAAAAGATAGCACAAGAGCCTCCAAATGGAAAGCGGCACCGCCCTCAAACCATCTCCACGAAACTGCATCACGATGGACCGCTAAAAACCAGAACCAAGGGCATAAAACATGTACCCAAACCTGTGACATAAAATAAGAAAGTCTACTTACACCCAAAGGTGTAAGTAGGGTGTGAGAGAAATCCCAGTAGGATACCACCGCTAAGATATTCCATGTGATAAACATTTCATGACAAAAAGCATTGCATGTTTTGTAAATAAGAAATGCTTGTTACAATTTTCTATTGGATGCAATAATAAATGAAAACAGTTTTCATGTGGGATAATTTCAAAGGACCAACAATTTTAAAATAACTAACAAAGCTACTGAATTTTCAAGCCAACAATATTGTATACCGACGGTAAGTACAAAGGATCTAATGAGCACAAGTAACAGGAAATAACCCCTAGGCACTAGCTAGCTGTGGGTCCCAGGTACCTCGTATCTCAGTGAGATTAACCACAAAAAAGTATTCGTTCTCGTGGATAGGCCACTAGTAGAGATCATACCCATAACCTAGTGATCCCCGATCATCATCATCATAGTTTATTTAGAGTTGAAAGTGTCAATCTTGTACTGTGAAACTGAGGCCAAACCCCACGGATTCACTAGCATACTAGTACACGTCCACCCACCTAGATACCTGGGTTTTCCCATTGTGCTCAAACAAGTTCACAAGCCAAGAAATATAGTTTTCACATGAAAATATCACTTCCACATCACACATTAACCAAACAGCCCCATGTACATCACTAAAGTCAAAAATTCCACTTTTCATTCAAATGCATTTTGAAATCAAACTCACTCCAAATTGCCTACAACACTTTTCACATTTCATTAACACTTCCACAAAACCAGTAAACAATTTTATAAAACCATTACAAGATATTCAACTCACTTAACGGCCCACACACATTTCACACAATATCCTTCTCACCTTCACAATTCATTTTATAAATAAACTCACACAAAATATCCCACAGCCGTGTTTCGCACACAAAACACAATTTAGTAAAATATTTCGGCAATTTATAAAAATATTCTAAAAATGTTTAACATCTCAAATCACCAAATTACCATTAAAAAACCCACATTAGGTGAACACAATCACCCAAACAGTACATATAAACCCTTTCCCAACTTTTTTTAACTAAATAAAACATTTGAAATTTTTATAAAACAAACCCAAGAGGTATAACCATTGTTTGCACACTAATCCCATTTCAAAACCCTAATTCAAAACAAAAATCATACAAATACCAATCCAAAACAGAATTTTTCAGCCCTAAAACAATTATTAAACCACCCCCAAATGTTATAAAAATACATCAAATAATACCACAAAGATACACATGAATAACACACGTTTTCATAAATCACCTTCAAAAATTACAACACGGTTTTATACCTTAAACTCATTCAAAAACCTATTTTCAAGGACCACATGATAATAAGGAATTAACAAAACATAATTTTAATCCCCTTTCAAGACCAATAAATCAGTTTCATATGTTATAAACTAAACCCAAACATTACCCCAACAGTCACACATGAAAAGTACCCAATTTAAAGCTAAAATACAACTAAAAATTAAATGTTTAACCAAATTCATCAAAAACAGTTTTCAAACCACATAAAACAGATTATAAACATACTAAATTAACAAACAAAGCATGCTAACTCATCCTAAAATGGTTACACATGGAATCACCTACCTTTTGAGTCGAAACCCTCAAAACATGGTGCGAAACATTAAGCGTACCACCGCCGCACCACAAGGAATATAAATCCAGATCTAGACCATCAAAAATTGACCCAAAAGATACCAAATCAGACCTTAGGATCTAACCCCAACTTCTGGACATGAGTAAATTCAATAAAGTGGAATAAAAACTAAAAGAGGATGGAAAGAACCAAGAAGGAATTCCCTTACTTGAAATATCTAGAATAAATCAGACCCATTGCACTAATATATGAATCTCCAAGTACCCATATCTGATATGGATGTCCTAAAGAGTAATATTAGGTCATGTGGGGACTTAAATGGGGGAAAATAGATGAAAATTGAAGGTGTTATGAAAGCTTCATTTTACAGCATCAAATCTGGTCGATTTGAGAAAGATTGAGAAAGATCGTCCAAAACTGCAGGGTATATGAGCTCCAAAGAGGAAAAATAAATACAGGGGGTGGGGATGAGGTTTTTGGCTTCGCGTGGGAGGTTGAATCACCGAAACAGAGTAAAAAACGAATGAGATATTGAAATTTTAAAACAATAATTTAAAGCAGGAAATGGGCATTCGGGCAGGCCCATTACCTTTATTAAAAACCCAAATCCATCATGATTTGGGATTTATATGTGGTTCAAATGGATATGGTGATTTTAATATATTAGGTTATGCCAATTGGAAAGTGTAATGAGTATAAAATAGTAAAAATTGAAGGAGTTATAGAAGAAACAAAATTTGTTTTTAAATCTGGATTTGGCTCACGGTTTGGCCCAAATTTTCGAAACCAACCATTTTCACCAAAATGAGTGGTAAAACCCCAAAACAAATCGGGAACAGAAATTAAATGAGTAATGAATTTTAAAAAAAGTCATGGGTGTGAAACTTTATTTACATTATCAATTGATACCTACTCTAATAATATTCATTAAATTATTATGTGCAAAATAAAAATACTTCACCTATATTACTTCCTTTTATTGATTTAATTGATGATGTTCTTGGAGAAAAAATTAAACAATATGGAATTATTTGGGATGTGTAATATTATTGTCAAACCCTCCAGTCATTTCTAAAATATATATTTTTGAGGAAAAACTTTGGAAAGATGGAACTATATTTTAATGATTTAAGAAGCCAATGGATGCTAAAAAATACATGGGGATAAAATTATAGTTATTCAAGTATGGATAAATTTTATGAATTAAAATAATCCTTTAATTAAAAGGTAGAATAAAATATATTTGATGAATCATTAACACATAATGATTAGATAACGTGGATATAATTAGTGGTGATTAAAATGGGGAAGTATTACACTTTGGATTTAGTTACATATCCTAATGATAATAATGTGATCTGGATAGAATGGTTTTTTGGAATAAAATTAATGAGAAAGGAAAACTAGAAATAAATAAAGGATTCTTATTTTTTTAATGGATACTCAAAAATTTTGGGTATTTATTTATATTATACATTACACCCAATAGAAAGACATAATAAAATTTAAATTTAACTGTGGTTTTTTAAATGAAAGGGATAATCGCATAGTATTAAGTTGTGATAGTGAATTTATTATACCCATTTAATTTGGGGTGTGAAAATAAAACTATAATTAATGTGTAAATTAATCTATAGAAATATTCATGACTTTATTATATTGACAGAAAAAAATAACTCATCAAGGAGAAGGTGGAGAATAGAAAGATTCTATTATAATTCTTTTCAACTATAGAGAAATCATTCTTGGTCAAGTCTCTGATGAAAGATTCTTTTCAATAATTGAGTGTTATAATGAGAGTAAACTCTACCCCAAAATATATATATGTTTTCAAATTTAAATTCCTTATATTATTACTTTTAATTTAAAAACAAAGGTGGATAATATAATAGTAAATATACTTATAATGGTGATAGACTCTAGTTTTAAGTATTATAGGAAATTCTCTAGGGGAAGACTTGGTGTTTTGGTATCTAGATCTAAACCATATAAAATCATTCAATAATTTATATGTTTCTATTAAACACAAATTATGATATTGATAGTCCCTATAGAGATTTAGTAGAAATTTATGATTAGGGGAAGTTGATCCATGTTCATGTTTGGAGAATCGACTCAAGAATTGTGAACAAATAGGGGAGTTGTGAGATATTCACAATATATTTTTTCAAACATGGAATTGTTCATTCACTAGGTGTTGGAGTACCCTCAAAAAAACTGTTCCATTTTATGGTGTGATGTTCAAATAACCTTTATATTTAATGAATTTAATCATTTTTTCTTAATTAAATTCATTCATGGGTTTTAATAGTAGTTCTAGATTATATTTATTAATAAAATGATCATGGATATATTGGAGGCCCACTAAATTTAAAAGAATATACAAAGGAGTGATTTTTTATTGAATAAAAATGAACCATTACATGATTTAGGTTGTCTTTTTAGAAATAATAGTTTCTAATGAATAGTGAAACCCTAATACATTACCTCACATCACTACCAAGTTTATGACACTATAAAGTAGTTGTGGTGGAGAAGAGAGGTACCATTATTAAGAGCATTGAACAATGAAGAATGTATATGATGAATTGTGGATTTGGTTGTAGAATGATAGGTAATACATGGGTTATTGGTTTCATGTTATTTTTTAGATAATTTTCCACACTTTGTATCATAATAACTGTTTCTACAAAGGGCCAATTCATGTCTCAGTTTCTATTCCATTAGATTTGTGTGTCTCAATAGAATAAAAAAATTAATATTTTGAAAATATAATAACTATGTCATAAATGTAATATGTGTTCTATAGATATAGGATGATATAATTATATAAGGTGTTCATGTTGTAATTTCATTCACAAAATAATAATTGTGTTCACATATATTTTGTATTAATTTTCAATATCTTTTAGATCTTGGAATCATGTTATGAGTAAATAAATCATGTTAAAAAACACCACCTTTCTATAAGTAGAATTTTTTGATGTATAAAGGGGGATTGAGTGGTTATAATGAAACATTTAGTTAACGTAAAATACATTATAAGGGGAATTATAAGGGGGTTAGATTATATTTATGAAAAAGAATAATAGTTCACATGTAATCCAAATTCAAGATCCACATGAGTTTTAGGGTACATGGATAGAATTACATTTTGATGAATCTCATTCTATCAGGGACCATGACGTTTAGAGTCTCCTTTATATTCTTTTTATTAATAATATTGGTAGTATTATAATATTCTGTCTAGTTATATGATAATTATTTCACATTGAGGACTACACATATAATAGTAAAAGTCGGTGAACCTTTTAATTTTACATTGTATCAAATTCATTCAATTATCATAATATGGTTTCTATAATGATCCTTTTATTAGTAACTAGAATGGTAAAGTGAGATTAATGTTTCTGTTTTAATTAATCACTAATTCTCCCATCCAATCAATGGTGTTATATATTCACTGAGACCTTTCACCATGTTTTTACAAGGTTTTCCTAACATGGTATGTAATAAACATTCTTCCTGTAAATAGTATAATTAAAGTCATCTATTTTTTCACAAATTTGATAAAAAAAATTAAAATGGTTTTATGGGATGGAATTAAACTTATTCCACCATGAATTACTTAATAAAATTTTATAACATTCCCTCTAGATTAAAATATATAAATTGTATGGACAATGAATAACTACTTATAGAATGTTCTCTATGAGTTATTCCAAAAATATAGAAATATTTAATGATATGATAATTTATTTTTCCTTAATATATAGGATATTAATCAAAATTAACTGACTTAAATTTCATTTCTTCCATTGATGCATAAGTAAATTATTTCTAATATTACTCAAAAACCCATCAACCCTATTCAGAACCAATTTCTATTTATTTTTTATTTTTCATATATTATTGGTCTTTATTTTGGTTTTTCATTGTATTCTATATATTTTATAAAAAATAATTCTTTATTTAATGAATTTATTGATTTTAATAGATTGATTCTGTTTTAGTAACCTAGATCCATGGTCTAATTTAACATCTCTAACATGATATTTTCACTCCTTTTTCAATGTACAAACACATAATATTTTAGTTAATGGATATTATTATGAAAATAATATGAATACATATTAAAATGATAAAATATATTGGTAAATTATATTTATAATATCTCTAAGTGTGATGAATTTACCGATCCAAATCAATTGTCATTTTATTTTACCTGATTATGGAAGAATTTATCATCATTTGAATCGGCATATATCTCATCACAAAACCAACCAAATTTTATTATCATAATTGAAATACTACAAGATCATAATGTTTATTTTATATGTTTGGTTTTCTAGAAATATATATTGAATAATTAAAATATTCTACGGTCAAAAATGTTTTTCTACATGTATTCCTCAATTTAGAGTATCAAAACAAATGTTACATGATAAATATTCTATAACGTTTTCTGATTAATACCCTTGTTAATTTCTATATAATCTATTCAACCACTAACTCATTTTTAAGGATTTAAACTTCAAATATTTTGGTAAAAATTTCATACTATATTAAAAAAATTATATAAATACTACTAATGTTTTGTCTATAAAAAATATTCAACATTCATTGGATATTTTTTAAAATGGTCTAATAGGTTTGTGTCCTTTGAATAATTATTTCATTGTCTAAAAAAATATAAACACTAAAGTCCTAGTTTATATTATTTTTATGAAACAATTTGGGAAATGCACCTACAAAAATTATTTTATTTAATGTTCTATAAATCTATCCATTAATAATAGAAATCATTGATATGTCATTGAATAATTTTCTTTTGCAGTTTTTAACTCATTTTTCATATAAAATTAATAATTAAAAATAAAAAATAATATTTTATATCACTATAAATGTTTTTTTCTAAATTATATATGATAGAAAAATGTTCCATTAAATATTTCATTGTATAAAAAACACTCTAAAAATATTTTTAATAAACTTTTACCTATAATTAATATTTTCCCTTAGTGTGTAACTTTTCAAAAATTGTGTTATATGAAAATGTTTATCACACCTTCAACATCGATTTTCATAATATATAATTGTTAATAATACTTTTAAAATATTAATATATTTTATAAAAATCATTAATAACACAAAACTATTTTATCATCATGTATTAGAAATAAATAATTTTTATAGTTTTTCTCAGAATAATATTCAATGCACTACTTGAATATGTTCAGATTTTCCCCACTATATTTTTAAAAAAAACATAAAATAATTTATATAATTTATTTTCCTTAATAACTTAAACATAAAAAATTCTTTAGTAGAATACTAAAAACATACAATATCCACTTATCATCTATGTCAATAGCTAAATGTTATGTTATAATGAAGAAAATGTGATATGATAGTTTAATTTTCATGATCAAAGCCTTAAAAAAAATTTAACGTAACTTCATTAAATTTTATCCAACGCACAATATTTCTAATTACATATAAAATAATATGATTCAATAAATATATGTTTCTTGTTTTTATGATTTTCCTACAAATTTAAAAACTATGAATGTAATTATAAGATAATACATAAGTTTTAGGCCTTTTAATTACATTAAAAAAGATATTCTACACATGTTATTAAAGAAAAATTATTTTATTACTCATCAAATATCATTTATGAAATTCATTATCTGTCATTTAAAAATATATTTTTGTATGATTATATATTTTGTGTAATAAAAATATGTCATGTGAAATACACACAAAACACATTATACCATCTTATTTAGAAAAAAATTATTCTTTGAGATAATTATTATTGTGTTTTCTAATACATTATTGATAAAAATTAAAAAAATAGATTAATGGGTATTTTAATATTTCAATTAAAAATAAATTAATGTAGTATTCAATCATTATATATTATTCATTAAATTGAAATTTTTTCTCTCTAACTACCTAGAAATTTTACAGCAAATTAAATATGTTTTATACTAATTTTTAAAACCTTAAGAATTGATTGAAAATAATTTATTTAACCCATTGAATATCATAATGCCATAAATTTAAAATTTAAAATCCTCCATTATTTCATAATTTTACCATCCAACATTTGATAATATATAAATCATTAATTCAGCTTAGATAATATTATAAAAATATATATATTCTGCAGGGTTCATGTAATCAACCTTAGTTCCTAAGGGTTTCAGGTGAAACATTTATAATCATCCTTATTTTCCAAAATATATATTTTTATATGCTCTTGTAAATAAGTTTATAATATTTTATTTTATGGGTGTATATTCAAGATTCATAGCTAATCCTACAAACTTATATCTAATGAAAACATTCTTAAAATAAATATTTCTTGATTTTGAATATTATATTAGATTCTTTCATAGAAAATTTATATTTAGTTTATCATAAAAAATCATTTATGGAAAATGTAAACTTACCTTTAGATCTTCTATATATTCCTTCATCCATACCATTTATGTACATGGTCATAAAATATGCATAAACTTTACATCAATAATGCTTTGTAGGATTGAATTTTACGTCTTACATTGTTTACTCACACACTTTATTATATGTGATAATATATCACCTAAAGTATTTTTTATGTAGTATAATTTTTCTACCCAATTCACATTCATACAGAAAAATAACTCTTTATCACACACTCCTCCATTAAACAACCCATAATCTCATATTTATTTCGCATATTTCCTATCACTTTTATCATATGTCTTGTGTGATTCTTTCAGATCACTTTAATATATAGGAACAATTTCCTTTTTAAAAATAATTTTAGTTTTTAATATTTTTTGATATAGTAAAAAAATAATAAGATTTTTAAAATCAACCATGTTATCACTTGGGAGTACCTTTTCTTTTCCAAATTTGACACCCAGTATGGTAGGTGTATATAATTTCTTTTTAAGACATTTACAAAAAAATTATACAAAAACCCATAATATAATTTTTCAAAGAAAAAAATATACTCTTTCTCCTATATAACTGGTATTTCAAAATTAAATTTTATTTCTCCCAGTATTGACATCTGAAAAAAATTATCAATATATTCAATAAATTTTATACAAATATACCAGAAAACTTTTATCAGCATATAAAATTAAAATAGGAGTTTATTAAATCATCTTATTCATATTGGTGACTGTTTTCTATTATTCCATTATAAAAATTAAAATTTTAAAAAAATTCATCACATTCTAAATAAAATGCCAATACGCTTATCTATAAAGAATATTCTATAGTTTTAATGATTTTATTCAATGCCTATAAATAAAATAACTCATTTTAAATCGAACTAAATCTTTTTTTACTATTGATCATATTTTAACATTTTTAGTTCATCATCAATTTTTATGGTCTTTAAATTTCATTGGAAAAATTGGAAGAAAATTTCAGTAGTTTCTATCCATTAAACTAGAAACAATATTCCAAAAAATCAAGTCTTGTGACCTATGAATAACTTTTTCATACCATTTAATCCTTGTTTGACATAACCTTAAATTTTTTTATTAAAATTTTATTCAAATAACCATGTAGTTATAATTATATTTTCATTGCTGGACTCAATAGAAGATCACATATTCTTTATCCTCAGTATGACCTAGATATTCATTCGTAACACTCACCTATTGATTTCTTTATCAATATAATATTCTTCGATATATTATATAAGTGATGTTAGATATGTGACTTTTAGTTTCATTCATGCTTCAATTGGATCCTCTCCAACCCTAATGATATTTTCATCTTGAGAATGATATTTTACCATCTTGTTCAATTTTTGTGCCTCTAATAATATATTTTTCAACATTACAGATGAATTTTGTTTCATGAATCTGCCTAAATGGCTTCAATCCATGATACCTAAAGGCATCACTAATATATCTTGAAGGGAATTTCAAATCCCCATGGGTTTACGACTGGTGCCTGGAATCATACAAGATCGAGGAGGGAATGATTATTCCACAAAAAAGGTGAAATGTAAAACATAATTATGATTTATAAACACTCATAAAGAGAGATAGTGCCAATATAAAACAAGTATAACAGATCCCAGTAGAAATTATAGTAACCCAAAGGAAACTACAATGTCATCCAGATAAAATTGTTGGAAACTCATGCGTAATAAGTGGACTACAACTCCACTAGTCACCAATTTCACTCCATGATCAAATGGAGCAAGAACATCTACCACCACTAAGTGTTGATTTCACTTGGCTTGGACCTAGAATAAGAAACTATGTAAACACCTAATGGTAGAGGTAGGGTGTGATCTAAAAAGACCTATAGGGTCTCACTAAGTGTTCTATAATCAATAACATAATAATTAAAATTTTATGCTATTGTTTTAAAAAAAATCCATGGAATTACATTTTCATATTTTAAATCAAAATATTCTTGGATTCAAATAGATGGGATATATATCAAAACGTATTTCAGATTGAATTAAATGAATATTTATATAAAATAATATATATAAATCTGTTTTTATGAATAAAATAGTTCAGTAAATCCACAAAATGTGTAAAAAATCACGTAAATCAAACACCATGAAAAATATCATTTTGGTATGTCATTTTCTCTGTAATAGGATCCTCACTCTTATAATTTATCAACATAGATGTTTATATTTTTTTACACTCAAATCATCACCCTTTTCAATAATCTACTATAGAAAATCAATAGAAACCCCGTTAGGGGATTCATTATAGGAAATCAAGTCAATCATGGTTGAGTTAGTGTTTTTATCATAATGGAATTTTTTATGGGATCAATATCCTAGTGTGGTTCACCTAGTTACCTACTTACTACCTTCGATTACATTTTATTCAGTCCATCGATCAATCAAATAAATTGGAATCTAATAACTTCAAATAAATATAAAATATAATTTCCCATTTTCAATTTACACCATGCCTTCTCATTTGAAAACCAAAATATAGGTTTTCATCAGTTCTTTCCATTTCAATTTAATTGATTTTCTAAATATCTTCATTAAATAATTTCACAAAAAATATTTCCCAGTGAATTGATAATTTATTATAAATTCACTACAAATTTTAAATTCTATTGAAGTTGGGGTTTTCCTCAAATCACTTTTCATTTAAAATCAATGATAAAATAATAAAAAAACCTTTTGTTAGAAAAAAATTAAATAATAATTTCAATATAATAAACCAAATCATGGTTTTAATAGAAGGGAAAATAATTATGGAACCACTTACCTTTAGATCAAATAATCAAATTGTACAACACCTACTATAGGGAGTTCCAATGAAGAAAAATGTGGACAAGATATAAGAACCTAAACTAGAATCAAGATATGAACAATTGGAGTTTAGATCCATTACATACATGATGATCTATATAGATCTAAGGAGGATTGAAGAAGTGATATGGAGAAACTACATTATAGGGGATCCACTACACAGAAAATATCAAATAATATTAATATCATCTCAATCCCCTATTAAAAGGGTTTGTAGGAGTCAATTTCCACTCTTGAGATCCTACATGATCCAAAATATCAATTTGGGGTCTAATGGGGGGATTAAGCATCTTAAATGTGGGGTATGAAATTTTTAATTAAATATTTGGTGATTGGTGAGGCCAGCTATATGCCTGTCGATGCATCGATAAGTTTCCTGAGGCAAACTACTTTGTAGAACAAGGCCTTGACCAAATGATTATGTATGGTCTTGGCACGATGCCTTGACAGAATGGTTAGGATTGTCCTCCATTATTAAATCCCTCATTACATGATTAGTATTTAACTAACCATGTGATTATTCGACTAGTATAATATTCTTGGTTAAGAATCTTTTACTTGTGTTTATAGTAATAAATCCACATGTCATAATGATGTATATAATTAGAAAATCATTTATAAAGAAAGTTTAGAATCTATTTTCAGAATGTTAATACAAAAGTTAGAAATTCATCTTTCATTTCATGAATTAAATATAACGTTATAAGTGAATATTCCTTGTGAAATTCTATGAAATTATTATTTCACGTTCTAATTTATGCCTGCACCCTTTCATGTCACCCTTAATCCATTTTGATCAACTCTTGACTTATATGTATCATTCCATGCATTTTTTGTAAATGTAAGAATATTTTGAAATGTATTTTATTTATAGCCATTAAATAAATATATAAATTCATATGTGTAATATATCCATAAAAATGATTTCTTGTATTCATTGAAAAATGATGTTAAAATTCCATAATAATTTTTTTTCTATTAAATAAATGATATATGTATGTATAATTATTTTAAAGGTATGTTTTTAAAAAATATTTTTATTAATAATTTTTAAAACCCCTTTCTAAGAATTTTAAATTCTCACTCTATATTCTTAATTTATTTTTATTAGAATTGTATAGTTTTCACCTTTAAGTTATTTTATGTGGTGGAAGCCCTGGGGAATTTATCTTATTCAATTTTGAATAAAAGTAACATTTTTTTCTAGATTTATAGAACCTAGACTTGAAAGATCCTCTGTGAAGAGATGTGATGTGTAATTTTATCAAAATATTTTTATAAAAAAACTACACAACATGTTATGGGCACCGACTTTGAGCTTTTGGAGTCGGGGCAATACAATTGGTATTAGAGGAATGGTCTAGATAATTCTGAAAAACAATTATGACAAAACTAAAAATTTAGCTATGATTTGTTGGGTAGAACATTTTTTGCAAATTTTTAAATGAACATCCGGTGTTCACCAACAAACATCTTGTCTCCTCCTACTAAATTACATATGAGCGTAATTGTCATGTCGTGTAAAGAAGCATACCTGCCTTTTGTGAACCTGCATCTGACCTGCAAACACCTCTACCAGGTGTCCATTATCCCAAATATCCATTAGTTCTACCAAGGAGATAGGTATGTCTATGACCATAGAGAAAATACACCATTTTCAGAATATATGCATAGCAAAAAGTATCATGAAGATATGTTCCTATGTTTAACTATGTATGATAATTACCTATCCTTGGAAAAATTCTAGGAATTTCTCATGCATGGAGGCCTTCGAGGAGATTATATGTTCCAAGTTTTTAGTTTTTGTATGAATGAGAGACTCTATGACATCAGAACTCTAAGGCATGCGATAGTTCGATAGATATATAAGGAACAAGTCTATACTGAAATACCTAAGACCGTACCGCCCATGCCTCCCCCCTAGAAACTCGAGTGTATTATACATAGGATTAACCTTAACTGATTGAGGTGTATCTTGGCCAAGGTAATTAAAGAACTGAAAACTACTTTGGGAATACACTGGAGGTCATCAGTGAATTATCCCCAACGATGGACCTAGTGAAATTATAAATTTAATATTTATCAAAATAATTTTTAAAATTCATTAATAGTAATTAAAACATATCATATAAGAACATCGAGGTTAATGAAATAATATTAGTGCTGATGGAGTATATGGAACTTACGAGGGAGAAATTCCATTAAGGGGGGATAATGTGACGCCCTAGGAATATTTATATGTTAAATAATGATATTTTGTTATTTAATATGATTAATAGTATTATTATTTTTTTCATTAATACTGGTTCCATCCAAAAATTTATTTCATAATGAAATAAGACACAATTTAGTCAATAGAAATACTGATACATAACTTTGATGCAAGATATTACAATTACTCAAGGAAACTTATTACCATAACTATTACACAAATGGTAGGCCACCCAACATCAGAAGAAGACCAATTAAGTATCCCTCATCCCAAGATTCCACCAAAACAATGAAAGAAATGGTGAGAAGAATAGAAATAATACAGAGAGTCAAGGGAATGTAGAGCCCCATTCTTATAATCCTAAATGGTTTCTGAAATTCGGAACACTGTAAACAGTTATTTATAATGCCTTTTTAACCATTTAAGATAATTATCATTGTTACCTTTCCTTATAGCTATTTGGGATCCAAATCTTGTGACCATTGGTATTTTTATGAAACATTTACAGTGTCATTAAGTATTTCAAATGTTTTAAAATTATTTAATTATTTTAAAGTTATATATTTGGATAAATGATGACGTGGTTTTAATTGAGGTAGTATTTTATATTTCGATTTTCAAATAATAATGCATTAAGGATCAAATGAAAATAAATATATGAAAATAATGACATTAAGAATTTTGTTTAATATTAGAAAGAATGGTTTTATATGTAACGAAATTAGTATATATGTTCTGTTTTATAAATTATTTGTGTTTAAGAAATTTTTGATAAAATTTTGGAGGGTACCCCATATGACTGAGGATATCTATGAAGCCTAAGCCCTCATGGTCAGTGGGAATCTCACAAAGGAATCTGAAGTCAGGACATGTCATGTTGAGCGCTTGAATAGTGCATGATGAACCGCGCACAAGACCCGTGTATATGTCCCTGTCAGGTGTGAGTATGGGGTGAGCCAGGTCATGCACCGGCACAAGTGAGGGTGGGCTATTTACCGTAAGTGGAGCCCCATGTATAAGGACTCTGGTGTGTGTGATATTGTCATTGGAAGATGGAAAAACACACTGAGCATTATAAGGTGGTCATGAAACCCTCCCTATTTAGATATTGGGCACAGATATTTTCACGGAATGTGATCTGGACCATCTAATCTCACCGCATGAGATCCTGAGCATTCGAACCTGTTTACCCTTCAATCCCCGATCATTATTGTTTCATCACCGCTTATTTTTGAGTCATTAGATCTGGATGTGCTGTATCTGAACCGCATGACCTATTTAAAACTGGTGGATCTATCATGGTCTTCTGGTCAATGTCACACACTAATCTTATATGTTTTCCTCTTTTTAAAATGAGCGAAGTCACCACAGTCTTCTAATCGGACTTAGTTGATCACTTTAGTCCATCCCTTTTCTACTTCTTCTTTGATGAACCCTTGCATCAGTGGCCTCACCCCATGAACCCCTCCTCCTCCACTATTCTTTCTTATCTTGCAACCCCCCCATCACACTCCTCAGACCCAGCCATCTCGTTTTTCCACAAGTCCTCCATAGCTGCATCAGTTTAATAAAAACCCTATCACATTCCCATGTTGGTATCCTATGATATATATATATATATATATCAAATGAAAGGTTTATTTAACATAAACATTGATAATGGTTTTTATTCTTTCCATAAATAGTTATATTAAGGTTTCTTAAATTAGATTTTTTTTGTTTGGGCTAGAGGATATAAAATAAACATATAATCAGTTTATAGTAACCCATCCTGCACAAACAACCCTAACCATTTTTTTCTCCTAACCTTCCATCATCCTCTTCTCATCTCTATATCACCCTTGAGTTCAAGTAAGGGTTTTTTAGCTTTATTTTTTATATGAAAACCCCATATATACACTTATGTGTATATGTGGCTTCTCACAGCTTCTAATCCTAATCTATTTTTGATTTTTCAAATGGTGATTATCAGTATTTAACTGATGTTTTTATGTATATAATACTTCTAAAGGGTTACTAAGAGTTTTTTTAGTTTACTAAACTCATACATATATATGTATATAAAATTATATATATTTATATAGGGTTTTTAATACGAATCTAATTTCTTTTTTCAAAAAATTTATTTGGGTTATTAACTAATATTTTTTATGTATATAATTCCTATAAGGATTTATTGAACTTCATATTAGTTTTTTAAATACCATATATAAAATTTGTATATATATGGTTTTATACAACATTCAATCATAAACTATTTTATGTTTTCTAAATGTTGATCACCAGTATTAAATTGATGATTATGATGCATATGACATTTTCAAAGGTTGTCAAAGTTATTTTTTTATTTTCTGAACTCGTATATTTATATTTGTATATAAATATTTGTATAAATGTCACACTCAACCTATTTTAAGTTTATTTTTAAAGGATGAACATTTATTCTAAAAAGGGTGTTTTCCTACCCACATATTTTACATAAGGATTCTTTTTATTTTCATTTAATTTATGAAAAACCAATATATATGTATATTTAAAAGTATGAAATATTTCATAAATATATGTCAATGTTGTTTAAATTATTGAATTTCTAATGGTGTTAGGTTTTCTATGATTATGTTCTTTAAAAGTTGTACAATTGATTAGATCAAAAATAAAATTTATGTTTGGGGCATAAATATATTTCTATAAAAATAAATATTCTCACATTTTAACACATTTTACATTTTTAAGTCAATCAATGTATTTAGTGATTTTGATTACATGGCCTAATTGTATGGGTGATCATTAATACTATTTTATAATGGAAAACAATAACAAAATCTCATTTTGTTATTATGTTCCCAAAATTTTAAAATTGATCATAACCTTGTTATTATTACATAAATACATCCCAATTTATAATTCTAGGACTAAAGGTAGGAATTAAATTTTGTTTAATATATATATATACAGGAATAAACTCATATAGTGAATTTGTTTAGTTATTTTCTTATGAATCAATATCTCACAAGAAATGAATGTTTTACAATTCTTAATATTTTATTTTAATACAGGATGAACCTGCCACAATGAATACTATTAATCATTAAAGATTATGATTTAATTTCATTAACACTACCATTTATCAATGTATGGTTTAAACATGAATGATAAGTAACTTAAATTCAAAAACATGTATTTTTTTATATAAGATGTTTACATTCATGAAACAATCGGTTTGAATTTATGAGTCATTATTTTATGAGATATACCTAAGAAATATATTATTTTATGGGAACCAGTTATCATCACATGAGAAATATCGTGTCCATTTGTCCATGGTTGTGACTGATTAACTTGAAATATCCATAGCCTAAAGTATAACTGACAAAGCATGAAATTTTTAGATATAATTTTACATTTATTACATGATTCACTTTATTTATGAATATAGACAGACATTGCAAGTTTGAGATATATCATCTATGATAATATATAGATTAGGAACTAATCATTCCAAGGTGTTAGGGGACACTTTGGATTGTATAATGAATTTATTTCATCTATGAATAAGAATTAAATGAATAAAAGTTGTATGTGACACATTGGCTTGTTTAATTAATTTATTCACCAATGATAAATATTAAAATAATTCAATGTGGCATGTGACAGAATGATTTAAAGAAATATTTAGACATATGATGAATGCATAGGACTTATTATGTGATGTTATAGGACCTCTATTGCCTCTTGATGAATCAGTATGTCTCTTGAGTCAAACTATGTATTGGTACTAGGCCTTAACAGAATGATTAGGCATGGACTTCGCACGAGGCCTTGAAATAATGTTTATGATTTTCCATCATTATACATTCCCTCATTAAGTGTTTTTTATTTTACCAACCATGATTTTATTTGATTAGTAGAATATCATTTTTTTAATAATCTTCTACTTATGATTATGTTAATAAAGTCTCCTGGAATAATGATGTATGTACTTAGAAAATAAATTGTAGAGAAAGATTAACATCTATTTTCAGAACACTAATACAAAATTTTGAAATTAATTTTTCATTTAAGGAATTTAATCTTATTTGATAAGTGAATTGTTACTTATGAAATTCATATGATGTATTATTTTATGTGCTAATTTGTACAGACACCCTTTCTTGTCCACCTTAATCTATTTTGACCAACTCTTGACATATATGCAGCATTCCATAAATTTTTGTACAAGTAAGCATATTTTTAAATTTTTTTATTTTTACCCTTTAAATAAATATATAAATTATTGTGTGTATGATTTTCTGAAAAATTATTTCATGTATCCTTTGAAAAAAGATGATGATGTACGATAAGAAATTTTTTTCTTTTAAGGAAATTTTTTTTTTATATAATTATTTTAATGGGATGTTTTTAAAAATGGTTTTATTAAATATTTTTAAAACCCCTTAATGGGTGATTTAAATTCTCACCCTTCATTTTTAATTTATTTTTACATTACTAGTAGATTTTTTAGCTTTGATTTATTTTATGTGGTTGTAGCACTGAGGAGTTTACCTCATTCAGGTTTGAAGAAAAGTATCATCTTTATATGATTTTCCAGCAACTAGACTAGGAAGAATCTCTGTGATGAGATGTGATGTGTAAATTTATCAAAATATTTTTATAAAAAAACACACACCATTTTTTCAACATCGGCTCTGAGCTTCTGGGGTTGGGGCATTACAATTTGGGAGTACTCAATCAGATCATCCCTCTACATAAATTGACATATATGATTAATATATATGAATTATTAATCAAGTGTGATATAAAACTATAAAATAATATAAATAAATATAAGTACCTATAATGAAAATGAAAATAAATTAACTTACTCCACATCCCATTTCGTCTCCACCATTTCCACTGCCTCTGAGAACAACCTCAATTGTCCCACAACGGAGTGCTCAAAAAGAATTACCAACAAATAAATGATAAAAATCATTAAATTCCCAACCATCATCATCATTTACAAATTAAATGACCCTAAAAATTAATCTTGTCTCCTAACTATTAGTCCATGTCATTCTCCATATCAATCGGCAATGAACCTATAGGAGATCCCTTCACAACTAGAAAAGGGTGTAAAAATGAAACAATAACAATAATTCATCATCATCATCATCATCTCATTCCATAACCAACCATATACCAGATACCAACCCATGATATAATATATGTGTCATCCACCATTTCCCATCCATGGTCATAATCCACCACCACATGACACACAGTCACATAATCAAAACCACATCACCACATCTCTTTAACCATGTCATCACAATTACACTTTCCCACCATATGTAGGTAGGTAAATGTAAACATGTATGACATAAACCTCATTACATCATCTTTTTATGTAAATCCCCTAACGACATTCTTCCCCCATGAGGTACCACGACTAATTGTTCATCCACACCAATTATACATCACCACCATTTTCACATCACCAACAAATATATGTCACCTCCAACTGTACATTACCACTAACTATACATCACCACCAACTATACATCTCCACCAACTAGACATTACCCCAAACAATAAACTATCAATAACTTTTAAATTTCAAAAAATTATAAATCAACCACATGTTAAATTTTCATTGTGGTAGGGTATCATGTACATATAGGGAATCAAACTCATAACCCCTACAATGCATGGCTCATCACAAAGATATATAACATTTATAATCCCATTTATAATTGTGTATTAAATTTTTTGTGCTTTTTATCATATAATTAATTAAGTCTTTTTAACTCATTGTGTATTTTGAATTCATTTGTTGAAAATCGATTAAAAATAATAAATTAGACACTTTTCCAATTATAAAGAATCTCATTATTTCTTTTAGATAATTAAATAAACTTATCCAAATGTTAAGATTAATTTTTGATGATTTTATGGCTATGGTTATTCAATTCATCCAACTTGACCAAAGAATGAATTTGGGCACAAAGGGCCTACATAAGGCCAAAAATTGAAGACATTTTGGGTAGGCCAAATTGGAATCCCCTTCTATACATGGGACATAACATGAGCCTCATTCCTCCAATTGGCCTGATTCCAACTCCATTGGACAAATAAATCTATTTCCCACCTTGCAACCAAATTTCATACATTTTAATTTTTTTTGGTCTGTTCAACAACCAAATAATGAACGTGTAAAAGGTCATCCTTTAATAGAGACCTTGTCCTTTATTCACTTGGTTATTTTGTGGGAATTGTGAAGTATTTTCCCAGAAAACACACCTAACAATAATTATATGATTTCATTCTATCATATGGTATTTTTTGGATATCTTGGGTTGCATTTATTCCTCATCAAAGGATTCCTCCCCTCTTATAGAGTTCAAAACTACTTATGATCATCCTGGGGAGAAGAAATGGTGTAAATCCCAAGATTTGTTTTTGATATACCTAAATGGTACATAAAATTTCATGTTTTTATGTTGTGTTTAATAATAATATATTCTTATTTAATACATTTATGTACTTTTATTTCATTCTCAATCTTATATGATCATGATTTTTGTTATCCTTTTCTGTGATTTTACACACAAATTTCACCATTTCTTCTTCCCTCTATTAATTGCGGTGTTTTGTGGTTCATATTGAAAAAAATTTGTTTAATAAACACTATCACGACCATGTAAACTAATTTCATTTTAAAAAATATAAATTACATGTAAAACTGGAAAACATGTCATCTTCTTTGTATGTTTCCTTTGTACGTTTTGGTTATGTAGTCAGACACAAATAACTATATCATCGATGATATTCAATGAGTCATGTTTTGTTTTTTATAAAACACTAAGAGTTACCCTAGTGTAAAATAATCTAAATTCTATTTCTAGGTGGTACAAACATGGGATTAAAAGATCTAAACCCTTTCACATGAAGTGTTGAAGGATGAGCATCATGATATTTCATCAGGCTGATCACGCTTAATCAAATTTGTTAATTATTTGTTTCTTTTATTTATTTTTTATTTATCCATTAATATAAAATAAAAAACCCAAAATTTATAAAATTTTATTCCCCAATTTTTAATAAAAACCTTTTCAGATTAATTATCAAAGGCTTTGTCAAGAGATGACCAAGGGTTCTTGGTACCCAATAAAAATTCATCTAAAAACAATATCGAATTTTATGTGTTCAATAACACAATAAAATTTTGTCATTTTTGTCATTGAGAAATAATAATTTATTTATATATTTATATTTTTTTTTTATTTAAATTTTTATTTATTACCCCTACCAATATGACCATTCCATTTTGATTATTTTTTGATTCATTATTTTGTTTGTTTTTGTGTGTTTCTTCTTGTCCCTCACTCTTCCTATCTCTATATATAATTATATAGTATAACCTTATATTTTATTTTATAATAATATTATTATTAGGTGAAAATATTCTATTAATATCCCCTAAAAATTCAAAAAAAACAAAAATATATATAACATCACAACTTAGTTTCAAGACCCTACCAAGAAAATAAATACTTTTTGAAAAAGACCATAAAATTAAAAGGACGTGTCACTCAAAAATTAGGTAATATATAGTATGAAATCAGGTAACATTAAAAAATCCAATATGAATCTACAATAATCCCTAAACAAATTAAATTTTAACCAAATCAAATCCCAAAAAACATGGATATAAATAAATGAATATTAAATGAATTGACAAGTCTAAATGTGGAGTACCAACCCACACACATTCAATATCCTAAGGAAGTCTCAAATGTTCAGATAATAGAAAGACTCATCCTCCTCCTTCAAAAATTCCATGTTCATCCTAGAAAGGACTCTCAGAAACATATCAAGGAGTTTCACATAGTGTTCTCCACCATGAAACCCCAAAATGCACCAGAGGACCTCATAAATTATATGGACTTCAATTTATCTTTTGATGGTGTAGACAAGATTGGTTATACTATCTACCAACTATAATTGTGGGATTTAATGACCTAAAATAACTATTTCTAGATAATTTCTTTCCTTCCACCCAATATGCATCAATTAGAAATGAAATTTGTTGTATTAGGAAATCACAAGGGGATACATTTCATTACTATTGAGAAAAATTAAAAATAATTTGATCAAGTTTCCCCATTATCAAATTAGTGAATAATTTCTAATTCAATGAATCTATGAGGGACTTATCACCATGGATTTTGGTATGATAGATACCTTATATGTTCCTTCCATTTCTGGTAAAACTATTTTTTCCTCTCATGAATTAATAACCAACATGGATCAAAATTCACCACAATTTGGTTCAAGCGAAATTTCACCAACCCGAGGAGTTATTGAGGTAAGGTATTCATACCTAGAAAAAAAATAAAGATAATAAAATTGATGAGATGAATTCCCTTCTAAAGAAATTAGTTCTAGAAAGTGGTAATTCACTCTATCATCCCATTCCATTACAATATGGTATTTGTTCTGATAAAAATACTTTTTTGGACCAGTGCTCACAACTTCATGATTCATCTGAGTCTTGAGAAATAGTATTCCCTAGGCGTCCATTCTATGAAAAAAGTCCATTCAAAATAGAACCATTCAATCCAAATCCAAACATCAGGATTTAATAATAACCACAATATTGATAAGGAGGAAACTAGAGGTACCCAAAATAGAGCTTGTATCAAAAACTACAAGGTATGAAACATTCTTATCATTCACCATCTCCAAAAAATACTCCTATTCCCCAATATAATCCAATCTTTGAGGACATGGTGAATAAATTGTAAACATAGAACCTCCAGTTCTAAGAGACCACACAATCATCTATTCAAGACCTATAATCTGGGGAGCGACAATTATAAAACATCATTGGTGAGATAAATTTTCCAGTATTTGGACAACTACCATCCTTACCTATTGTTAATCCAAAAGATATAGGTAATGTTTTTGAAATCACACTTCATAGTGTTAAAGAAGATTATTCTTATACTGATTATACACAATTTTCATTCCCCCTCTTGAAAATTCTCTTTCCATACCCTCAAAAGGTTCATGTAATGAAAATCAAGTCAAAAGTGTATACTAAGTATCATTGAGGATTCCCTTGAACAATCTATTCCTCTTCCTTTCCCTCATAGACTCTCTAAACCTAATAAATTTTAATAATGATATTGATAAATAAATAATTGTTATATTAAAATATGTACAAGTTAAAATTCCTCTTTTTTATTAAGATAAATTAATTCCACATTATGAGAAATTTTTTAATAAAATGTTTACCCATAGATGATGACAGGAGGGGAATGAGAGAGTCAATCTTGAAGAAACATCTTAGACTTGATATAACAAGAAATTCCCACCATATGTAAGGATCCATGAACTTTTAATATACCTTTCACCATTTTGGAGACCTTTTTTGAGTAAATTATATATTTACTAACATCCATTAATGTATAGACTCAATCTCTTAATTCATATCTATAGGTTGGAGAGATTAAACCAATGGGAACAATCTTGAATAATTATAACTAGAAAACAACACACTCACCTCGGGTGATTGATGATATCCTCATATGAGTGAATAATATCATCTTCCCTGTAAACATTTACTTTCATGAGATAGAAGATACCTAAACCCAAGAAAATTTTCCTCTCATAATTGGGAGTCCATTCCCTAAAACAACAAAGAAGATCATCAACAATAAAATTCGTACATTTTATATGGATTTCAGTGTAGAAAAGGTATCTTTTAATGTCCTTGATTCTAAGAAAACCCCTTTGAAGAGAACACCACTCATTCTATCTATTTTTTGGATGTTATTTATAATTACTCACACATGAAAATTTTTCTCCTCAACCTATACACTGATTTATTTTTTGCTTCATCACAATTATTTGTTTTGAGTTTTGATTAATGTTTTTAGTGTTGTGTGGGTTCAAAAAGATTAAATTTTGTGCTTCAATTGATGAGATTTTCATTATTAGGTACCCATGACCATTGTGATTTATAAAATATAGTTTAAATGGATTACCTTTCCTTTATTAATTAATAGGAGTTGATAGACTGTTTCATGGACCTCACTCCCCTAAATTCCCTCCCTCAATCAAAACACCAATGGAATTGGAATTTAAACCACATCCATCTAATTACTGTTTTCTTATATTGTGGGTATTGACCAATTGCCCATAATTATTTCTAATAACATCTCTACATAGAGCGAATAAAAACTAATCAACCATTGTAGAGAGTGTATAAAGGTGATAGGATGAACATGTGATGGTATTCTAAAGATTAGCCTATATATTTATATGAAACATATAATTTTAGATGATGAGGATTAAACCATAAGTAAATTTCAAAACTTATTTAATCCCACTCTCCTTTAAGTGGTAAAATTGAAAGTTTGTAAATTATATGCTTCTGGAATCATTTATCTGATATATTATAGTGAATGGGTTATCCCACTGAAAATTGAGCCTAAAAAATTAGAATAACGTTTTTGTCAAATGAAAGGAAGGAATTGGTTCTAACATGTGTAAAAATAGTTAGAGAGTCCATATTGACTACCTTCAAAATAATCAATCCATATAAATGTACCACTTTAATCTACCTTTCATTGACCAACTATTAGAAAGACTAGAAGGAAAGACAAGTATTGTTTCATTGATGGATATTCATGTTATTTTGAAATCCATCATGGCCCTTAGGATGGAGAAATTAAAATATTAACCTTTCCATTCAGAATATTTACATAAAAATGATTCCTTATGGTATTTTTAATCATCTAGGTACTTTTTATAGATGTATGTTGAATATTTTTCTGAGAACCTTTACAATTTAATGGAATTTTTAATAGATAATTTCATATTTTATGGATCTTTCTTATATTACTGTTTTGAACACATAGGTTCTTTCCTCTATCATTTCATTGAAAAATATATCATTTTAAATTTTGAGTAATGGAATTTCATGTTTTAGCGGGGGATATTTCATGGGTATGATGTTTAAAGTGATGTAATACATGTGGAGAAAACAATAATTGAATTCATTTAAATACTTCCTTAAGAAAAATTTGTTTTTTAGGTGTGATCTTTCTGGGTTATTGTTGGTTTTTACCACCGATTCAATATATACTTTATTAATATCACACATCACTTTCCTCGATTATTGAAAAAGGATTATAAATTTTTTTGATAAAAATTTTGCAGGTTATTTTAATTCACTAAAAGGGGTCTCACATTACCTCTCATCATGTGACCCCAATGTGGGTATATCCCCTTCAATGTTATGTTTGATGCCTCTAATATTTCATTTATGGTAGTTTTATCATAAAGGGTTGAGATGGATTCTCATGTCATTTCATATACTTCATGTACCCATGACTGTTCCTATAAAAACTAAAAAATCACTAAAAATAACTTCATTATATTTTTTAATACTTGTAAAATTAAATTCATATCTTCTTAGGTCAAAAGTCATTTTTTTATGACCATGTTGACCTGGGATTTATCCTTTATAAATCTGATTCTATGACCTGACTCATTCAGTGGATGCTCCTCCTCTAGAAGTTTGACCTTGAGATTTGAGATAAGAGAGGAGTGAAAAATATGGTAGTTGGCCACATTATTTGGATTTTCCCACCATTTAACCAACATGTTGACTCATCCCACCCCATAGGAGATTTATTTCCTCATGAGAACTTATGTGATGTTGTGGACCTTACACCTTGGAATGCAGGCATTGTGTTTTTTCCAGAAGAATTTATGGTCCCCACTGATTTCAACACCTAGAACTTCAAGAAACGTATTCATTATTCAAAATGGTATGTTTGGGATTACCCTTACCTATAGATGATTTATAGAGACCAATATGTTTGTAGGTGTCTCCCTGAATATGAGTTAACCTCAATTTTGAGCATCTATCACACTTTGGATTGTGGGGAACACTTTGGATATCAACATATTTCTCAATAGGCCCTTTACTCAAGAAATTATGGGACAAAATTGTATATATATTCCCTTTTTTTTTAATTCATACACATGATGCCAATTCATAGTTAATATCTGTATGAAGATTGAAAATTTCCAAAAGCCCGTGTTATTTTTGTGAATTCTTTGACACATGGGAAATTGACTTCATGGGGCCTTTTCCAAATTAATTTATCAATGTGAACTTTTTGCTAGTTGTTGACTACATAACTAAATGGGTGGATGAAAAGGGCTCCAGGACTGATTCTCTCAAGTGGTTTTTGATTTTGTGATTTCCCAAATTTTCAGTAGGTTTGGTTTTCCAAGATTGATCATTAGTGACGAAGGTTCGCATTATTGAAAACGGAACATGAAAATCACAATCTATAATTATCTTATTTTTCATGAATTTTCCACTACATATCACCTCCAAACTAATAGAAATGATAAAATCTAAAATCGGGATGTTATGATAGTAATGGAAAAAATGGTACCACCCAATAGAAATGATTTGTGTTTTCACTTGGATGATGAATTTTGTGAATACCTGATATATATTATAACCCCCATTAAAATGAGACGCTATAGTACTCTCTTTGGAAAGGGTTTCCACATCCCAATGGAGGTATAAAATTGTGCATACTGGGATTTTAAGCAATGTAATATAAATCTTTCAGATGCTAGTGAGAATATAAAGCTACAAATTCATGAATTAGAAGAAATTATTTTTGATGTATATGAGAACTCACTAATCTATAAAGTTAAAAAAAGGCTATCCATGATGGGATGATTCATCTATAGAAGATCTTCATTCATTTGAAGGTGCTCATGTACAATTATAGGGGAAATTTCCATATAGGTAAACTTTGTTCCTATTGGATCTATCCTTATAATGTTACTAATATTCATCCTTTTGGTGATATGCAAGTTTTTCATGAGAATAGTGGGGAAAGGATTAATATCAATGAGAATAGGCTTAAACACTTCTATAATGATTTTAAAAATCATCTTATGGAGAAAATCCAGATGATGGATTCCACATTTGACACCACATTGCAGGATAAAAATCTCCCTACCTTTATTTACATTAAAATTTATTTTATATAAATTCATTGAGAATAATGTAATTTTTAGGTGTGGGGGAGAGTGGCATGTCGTATTTCAGATTAAAAATAATTATAAAAAATAAAAATAAAAAAAAATGTGTTTTTATTTTTGATTTCATAATTTTCTTCATTTTAGATACACATTGCTCATAAAAATAATATCCAAAATAATTTTTCATTTTTTAGTCGATTGGGTGGAAATTAATAGTTTTTAGGAAAAAAAATTTCAAATGAATGTTGTTACTAAATATTTTTGTAGAATTTTTATTTTGAAATCATTCTTATATGTTCAGTGGATTTATAAAACTCATGTCTCGTTATAACTATCTAATATTTTAAATGTCTTACATGAGATATTATAATTCATTTACTACATATTCATTCTTTTAATCACTTTAATTAGAGTCTAGGGTCATGTAGATTAACTAGAACATTACTTGATTCTTTTTGATGCCATAATATTCAGGTGTGTTGCATTCATCATAGAGACCATCATTCATTGAAATTATTTTTGTACAATTAACCTCTATTTTTTCCACCATGACATTTTACCCCAATTAATACTTGTAGACCCTTAAATTCATGTTAGGTAACCACATTACATGCTAATTATTGCCTACCTATGAATATTTTGTGCACATTCTTGTTTCATTTTTAGAAATAGTGGGGGATAGTGTGTTTCCATGGGAATTCTTAGTAATAAAATATTATTGTGGGTTGATAAAAATGATGCCTACATTTTTTTGGGCAGTGAGTTTACAATTCGTATTGTATCATTGTTTTACACATTTTTTTCTCCATATATATAATGAAAATGATAAAATATATATAGTTATTTACATTGAAAAATAAATGGGGAAATGAGGAATTTCACTCATTATTATTCTGTAATAGGCTATGATAAAAAATGGAAAATGGGGATACTGAGTCGGAAGTAATAGAATTTGTAATTGGTTATGTGTGTTCTGTCATTTTAAAGACTTTTAAATTTTCGACATGTTTTTTACTTAAGAATTTAAACACTTTTTATCTGCATAATATTTTTAAACACTAAATCCTATTATTCTTTAATCGTCACAACAACCTGTTGGAATTCCTCTTCAGTAGAATTTTTTTTAATTTGGTAGAGAAGTTATAATCTTTTTAATAATGTGGTAATATAATATGAACTCTAGAAAATAGCATAACTCTACTTTTATGTGTTCCTTGACTAAATATGGAAAAATTCTAGGTGATGTAGGTGGTGACACGTTTCATGCGTGAATAAATGAAGTTTAAAATTTTTTAATGTTAGGGAGGAAAATGATAGTAAATTTGATTTCACATATGAGACATGTTGAATTTTATTTCAAAATAAACATTGATTTCTTATCAAATTTGATTTAGTAATGGAGAATGGTTAGGATATAAGACGTTTCTTATGAGTACAATGGGATAGGGCTCAGGGTTGGATCAATCGACAACTAGCATATATTATCAACAATATACCTGTGTATTAAAATTTTTATATGTTTTATCTACCCATTATTAAATAATTTGACACTAAATATTTATTTTGGATTCATTTGTTAAAAAAACAGAAAAATATTCAATTTCACAATGGTCTAATTTGTTAGTAGTTTATTGTTTCTTTTATATAATTAAGTAAACTAATAAAAATGATAACATTATTTTTTTATGATTCTATTGTCTTTCATATTCAATTAGTCTAACTAGCACAAATGGTGATTGTGAGCATAATGCGACCAAACTTCACCCACAATTGACGATAATATGGGAGGGCCATATTGGGCAACCTTAATGTATTTGGGCCATAAATTTGGACTCAAACTTCAAAATGGGCTAACTCCACCTCCATTGGATTGATAACTAGAATAAAAACGTCAACACCTAATATTGGAACATTTTCATGGACTTTTATCATCCAACTAGATGGATAAATAAGTAGTAAAAAATATTCCATGAATAATTAAATATTCAATTAGGCAATTAACTTTTTTAAGGAAATTGTCATGAATTTTCCCATAAAAACACCACTAACATTCATTATATGACTTTTTAGACCAGAGGGTAAATGTTTGAACGTTTGGGTCATGTTTCTTACCCATCAAAGGCTTCTACTCGTCCCCTGGAGCTCAAAACTTCTTGTGATCATCCCAGGGAGGAATGCGGGGTTAATCCCAGGCATTAATTTTTAAATACTTGTAGGGAATATTAAATTTAAGGGTTGGTTGTGGTTTTTCAACATAATTTATTCTTATTTAATTGTGCTATTTACTGCTATATCATTCTCAAACTCATATGTTATTGTTTTTGGGTACCCTTTCATGTGATGTATCAAACACTATTCATAATTTTATCATTATTCTTTTAATTGTGATGATTCTGTGGTTTATATTTCTCAATTGAACTGCCATAAAAAATTTCATCTCAATGTGAATTTAGTTCATTGTATCAATAATAAATAACAAAAAACGACGAAAAAGTGGTGAGTTATTTATATGTTTCCATTGTGAATTTTGGTTATGAACATGGACACAAATCACCAAATAATTGGTGGTTATCAGTGAATCATTTTTCATTTTAGATCGAACCATAGAAGGCTTCCTTGTATAAAATTAGTTAAACTCTAGTTTTAGGTGTTAAAAACATAGTATTAAATGATATAATTCCTATCTCATTAAGAGATTAATGATGAGCATTATGAGATTTCACTGGGTTGATCACGCATAACAAAATATTTTAATTCCTACTTTTTTTCTTCTTGTTTATTTATAATTTTCCATAAAATCAAAAAGAAATCTAAAATATTATTCCCCTTTTATTAATGGAAATAGTTTTTTAATAAATAAGCTAAGGATCTATAAAGAGACAACATAGGCTTCTTAATATACTGTAGACATTTTATTATAATCAATATCTTTTTTGATGCGCTCGATAACGCATTCAAATACCCCCACTATATGTCATCATCTACTGCCACATAATTGAAACAACTATATTATAAAGATCCAAAACATCATTAACCTTTCTATAAATCATTTATATTATATTAATATAAAAATATAGTAAACTAAAATCAGATAAAACAAGCCATAACATTTCCCAAACACCCCCAATACTGAGAAAAGGATGCCAAAAAATGAACAATCACACATTCCAATAAATTTACAAATACATAATTACCATTTTACATCATTATTAATAGTTTTTACATTATCCTATTACTTAAAAATTAATGTCCATCAATATAATTATAATAAACATTCCCAACCAATATTTCATTTTTCTTTTCACAACCTATCAACAATTTAATTAATAAAACATTTTTTAAATTTTATGAAAACATTTTTAACCTAATAATTTAACATTTAATTTTAATTATAATTACTTATTAAACACTTAAATATATTTAAAAATATTAAAAATATGGAACAGAAATTAAACACTTCAACACCCACTTCCCTATCATTATTTCTTCCAATATGTATTTAACATATCATGTTTTCATTATTCAATTCATATTTCCACTTACAATATAAATTCATCATTACCTTCAATATTTAAAAATTAGTTTTACCTTTTTATGGAAGTCATATAAAATAGCCTCCAAAATTTCACTTCTATGACAATAAAATATAGTTTTAATTATTAAATCAATAAAAAAATTAACTATAATACAACCCTGAAGATTGGGCATCCATAATTTATCTTCTTGTATCCATAATTAAATGATTCCTCAATTATTATGATGATTGTTTTCTCCAATGATTTTAAAAATAAGATATCAACATCAATAAATCAATGAGAATTAGCACATATTAAATAACATTTAATACCAAAAACACATGAAACCCCACTATTCCATGTAATTTCTTTTTTTAAAGATCATCATCTTTATTTAATTTCATTATTCCTTAAATAATGTTTCACATGTATTATTCACATTACCATAGACAGTCATCAACAATAAATGAATAGGAAACAATATATATTAAGAAAAACATGAAACATTTGGAATGGATCACAATAAGATAATTATGAAAATATTATATAAATGATAGAAGTAGAGTCTGGAGAACCCCTTCCTATTTATGTGATTCAATGGTGAAAGACTATAAGGGTAAGGAATCTAAGTAATAACCCCCAAAAAACTATAAGGAAACCACATGAATTTAAAATAATGTAATTGTCATCAAAACTCATACCAACATCATTATATATCGAAGGAACACATTCCCCTAACTCCTCAAAAAGGTATAACTATAAAACCAAAAGGAACCGAATGATGGGAAACACAAAAGACGATAAATTTAAGAATTGTCTAATAAATTATGGGGGTATTATTATAACAAATGGATAGTATAATGGTACTAATGAGAAAACTAGAGTCTTCATGGGCTTGATAGAAATAAATTGTAACTGGACTCAATGGGTCCCAACTATCTATTTATAAAATAAACCAAACATGACTCCACCACAACATGGTGTCACATAACCATGGATATAGATACTATGTTAAATATTGATCTATGACCCCCACCTTCAAAATGAGTAACACTCTTTATCTTATTAAGTGTTTAAAACAACATAAAAATAGGTTTATAAGAACTACTATACATATCCAAGTGTGGAAGATAAAAAATTTGACTCACCAAAATTCCACTATGGTCCTTACCATGTTGAAAGGTAAAATAAATTGTTCTATAACTCCTCTAGAAATAAAACAACCACTCCTTTTAAATATTTCACCACAATAACCCAAAAACCAATTCAACCATTAGATTCCTCATAGGTAAAAACTCTGATTATCACACCCAAGACACCAATTACCCTTATTTCTTGGTTGTGCCATTTACAAAAACAATGTACATCTGTAATCTTATAAGAAACCTTCACCTTCAACATGGGAATGTTTTCTCTATAAAATTAAAATAACATGGGAAAAAAATGTAGTTCCCCTCCCTATTTTACATAGGTTAACTCTTAATACACATCACCCACAAAAATTGGTGTTTCGCAACCTATGTAAGTCAACCTATAAAATGGGAAAGTAAAATGGAAACACCTACTAATGTGATAATATAGATATTTTATATCTTTGAAAATACTAAGTCTATGATTTATAACATAGTTTCTAAATACATATTTTTTGGTCATTTCTATCCAATTAGGGAAAATAAACAATGTAATATAATTATCCAATACATAGTAACTTATATACATTCAATAATAACCTTTTTAAATCATTTACATTTTTAATTATTAAATTGCATTAATTAATGTTTTATTTTTATTTATGCTTATACCCTAAATTTTCATATTTTAGATACTTTTAAATACATTAATATCCGAATATAACATGTATTCCTTAGGAAACAAATTATCTTCTTGTACTCTAATCCCACCAAGCGTAATACCTTTTTTCATTATAATTTTGTTATAGAATATAATTTTCTTTATGACATATTTCATTTAAAATATGTAGTAATTCCATATTACTTTTTCACTCCATCCATTCCATGATTTTATGTTCACAAATTTTACCACCATGGAAAAAACAATAGATTTTGTACAACCAAGATATAGGAATTTTTCCGAATCACTATATAATTTATAAATAAATTTTATATTCTCAAATTACATCACTTTCATTTCCCAAATCATTAATTGATATTTAGTGAAACTATTATTTTAAAAATCTCAATCATCATTACATCTAAATTCTAGGTAATTTCACCATTCATTATCTGTGGAGTTAAAGTCGCATAAAAATTATTTCAAATTAAATAATATTTGATTTATATGCTTTGCCCAGTTCGCATATTTAATCATTTCAATCATGGGTAGAAAATTATGTCATTATTTAGAACATATTATTTGGGAAATTCTAGAAAAATATTACCCACTTCATTATATTCAACAAAAGTTCATCAAGTAGTTATCCAAATGTGATTCATTACCATGTTTAAAAAATTTCACAAATTAAATGAAAGTTACTTAAAATTTAAATATAATTTTAATTTTACATTTATAAAAAAAATTAAAAAAATCCCAAAATAAAAGAATGATTTTTTTAAAAAAATTACAATTTATGTACCTAATTTTTACCCTGGGGATTTTTTAATTCGTAATGAATTATCTCTTTTCTATAAGAACATGAATATTCATTTGTAATTATTTAATTATCAAACTTTTAGAAAAATTCCATGAAAAAATAAAATGTTATTGAATTACTACTATATAATTGATTTTAGAGAGCTTCAACACTGATTAAACCCATTTTTCGTTATTTTTATAATGTAATCCGATAAATATATCAATTGTTTTTATAATATATATGTTAATTTCATAATATAAAACATTATAAAATAATTCAAGATTCATTTATTAAATTTAATTTAGTTGATTATATTTAGTGGCTAATTATTTATTAATAGTTTCAAAAGAGCAAGCCAAAGAACATGTAGTACACAACTTTAGTATAAAAAACAATAAATATTTTCAGCATCTCAAAAAATATAAATAAGAAGTAAAAAAATTGAGTCATATAATCTATAAATTATTATTTTTCAACACTTAATGAATAATCATTTCCATATATCAAAATATCATCCTGAAAATGTACTTAATTTGAAAAATATTAAAATAATTAATATAATTACAATTTCTAAAAAAAATTATAATATATAAAAATTTGTTTATTTTTTAGATATAATGAGATATTTTTGTATTATTCTAGTATTGAAAAACTAAACTATTATCCAAAATAAAATAACACGAAATAATAATCTATAATGGGTGATTTATAATAGAGTATTATTCATTAATTATTTTTTTATTTTATAACCACAATTTGATCAATAAAAACATGTTTATTGGATTTTTTTAATATTTTTTATAATTTTTATATATGTATAATAATATCATTTATGGATAATAAAAATGAACTAGTTCCTTCATTGGTCAAATTTGTATATTTTGATTGATATTATATCATTATTTGATAATCAAACTATTTTTTTTCTAACACTAATCCACTTAAATAAGTGTGAAATATGAAATTTTACATGATAAGGGAATATATGGATTTAAAATTATAATAATAAATAAAAATTAATTAATTATAATGTTAAGAATTTTATGATTATTATATGTAATAAAGGTGATAAAATAAAAATTTATAACCAGTTTGAGAAAAAATGGAAATATTTTAATAGTTAACTGTTCACTATAACATCATTTATGATGTCTTCATAAAATAACACAAGGAATGTAATCGTAAACATAAATTTCTCATTCCATGTTGAAAAAAAAATACAATTGAAAAATAAAAAATAAATTACAAAATAGAAAATAAATCATGTAAATAATATAATGAATATAAAATAGGTGAAATAATAGATTAAAATGAAATAATACAAAATTAAACTATGATTCTAGGAAAAAAACCTCAGGAAAATAAGAAAATCAATAAAATAATAGAAAAAACCCAAAAAATCCATAGAAGATAGAAATATTAGTTGGAGACAATCGAGGAAGGTTGATAGTGGTGACTGATTTCAGTTATGGAAACTTTTAGTGGCATTTGAAGTAATTAAATGAGAGATAAGGTTGAAAGATGTGTGGAAGAGGGGTTGGGGTTCAGATCATGGATGAAAATAGAAAAAAATTGAAATAAAACTAACTTTCATAATAAAAATTTGAGGAAAAAATCAAGGTTTTTTATATTGGTTATTAGATAACCAATTTTCAAAAAAATATTATTTTACATTATTTATTATTTAACATTATAAAAACCCATTTTTTACATCATTTTAGTAATTAATGAAGAAAAAAACCATTCTTTAGATATTTTTTATATTGGTTATTATTTAAAATATGTAAAAAATATAATATCATTTATAAATAACCGATGTTGTAAATGGTTCATTTTAAATTAATTTTTTATTAGTTCCACCATGACCACCACAACAATTTGTAGAATCGTTAGAGATCCAACACTGCTCTCTTGACCTATTGACCTCCTCCTAACTCTCCCTCTCTCTCTTGATGCTTCTAACATAAACATCAACAAAATTAATGTCAAATATACTTCTAGATTATTATATTAGATACCTCTCAAATTATTCTCATCGTAAAGAATGAAAAAAACCATAAGAAATAAAAAATAACCAAACTCAACACATTCCCTAGAAGATACCTCTCAAATGAGAACACTAAAACCAATAAAACAAAGTACCATCCACCAATACATAAAACTGACTCACTGCTAGATATGATTTCACCACTATCATTTTTTAAAATGTTTATCCTTTAGGAAAAAACTCTTATATATATTAAAAGTTATTTTAAGGAAAATGGTTCAATTGTTTTACAAAAAAACATAAATAATGAAATTTTGAAATCACAATTAGGAAACACATTAAAATAAATTAGTTAAAAATCATCTATAAGGGTTTTTGTGGAATAAATAGGCTCTACAAAAATCTTCCGAAAACTAACTATCCAATAAATACTGAGAAACATAATGAAAATGGTGTAGTCATATAGATAATCCCCTAAATATTACATCAAAATAGATCATCTGACCAGACATAGGACATCTTGAGCTTCTCAGCCACATTTAACTAACCCATGTTCAAGATACATAATATCAACTTAATATCTTCAACAATGTACCTCATAGAACAAAACATATGTAATTCACCTCAACCATATAAACAACTCTAGAGGGGACTTCACTAGAACCCTCCATCACATATAAATCTCGATCCATGATCCCCACCCATAAATCTCAACACATCTGAAGACTGTAATAGGAGTCTCATGAGGGATCACAAGATCATTGATCTCAATTTAGTTTCAAAGTGTTTCCTCTTTCTCTTCCATTTGAAAGAATTTTTATAACCCTACTAATCAAGTCCATAAAATAGTTCCCACTATTACATATGCTATCATAACCTTATTATATATCATGAATATCCTTCAAATCATCCCCCATATACAACCATGAAAATAAATACTTAATAAATAATTTATGAAATTATGTTCAAGGGATGTTATCTGAGTTACCACCACTCATCTCACACAAAATTTGAGCTGATTCCAGAAGAAGGATAACTACTAATGAATGTCAGAATTGATTAAGAGACATAAAAAATGAAATGATAATCGGTACCTCCTTTAACCAATCAATGTCATCGTGACCATAGGATCCACAGAAGAACTTTTTTACTCCATACAATTGAAATTTCAATAAATATTTATCACATTATTCCTCTATCTCCCTCACTTTCCCAACATCTCCTCTAGTTTCAAAGTAATATATAGATAAAAAATCTATAAGGTCGGTACAAAGCACACAAAGTAACTCATTATCATAGAGAATAAAAACAATTCAAAAAAAGAAAACCAATGCACACACTACCCCCTCAACAATTTCATATTCAAAAAACTCCACACATACACATCACCACTCCCACCAAGAACTACAATATACAACCCCTATCATGACCCACACATCTCCACATGAAAGAAACACATCAAAATGAAATGACTAACACACAATACTACTAGAACAACCCATTGATACTCATAATCCATTCTCATTCTATATAACCAGTCAACCCATACCATTCCAATATCACTCCCACATAAATCCATTTAGTTAAACACTCATAAAACCAACCACAACATCTAACACACATCATAACTCAAAATAACCCCAAAATAGACACATGATCATCCCTCATAAAACCAACCATAAAAATACACCATTATGAGCCCACTAAATCACAACATTATAACAAGAATATCAATACCATGAAGTCTCAGTATAATATTTCACATATCTATGTCACTAACATTATAAAAAAATTGTCCTTTTATAAAGAGAGATTCAAACAATTTCATCACAATAAAGGAAAATAATCATAATATCTAGAAGAATCACTAAAATAATTTTACCTTGAAAAACATAGAATCTCATTGACGAAATGATCATCAATAATAACATGATAAATAAACAAATATCATTAAATTATCTACCCTAAAATCTATAATATTTCATAAACATTCCTCTAGATCCTGAAATGAATACTAAAAATGTAATATTACTACATATCATGCTTCAAATGTTCAAACTAAACACAAATTACAGATTATATAACCAAAAAACATAATTTCACATTTCATAATGGAATTATTTTCTAATTTCAATATCTTGGTACAAAATGTTCGACATATAACATGATTTCAAAATTAAAATTTAATTTATTAAACTTGTGAAGTTTTCAAATAATATTGTACATACTAGAATGCTTCCATATTAATCCATGATAATAACCCTTAAATATATACATGATTCCCATAAGGAACAATTTACACCTTACCCTTACACTGGGTTATCTATATTTCAAAAACTAAATATGGAATGAAAAGCATTATTTAAAACACAACGTATAAATAATTTAACATTCCACAACTTAAGAGATGCATGAAAAAAGAGATTAGTTTTATAACAAAATAATTTTCAATTCAAATAGTCAATTTCTATGTAATCATTTTATATTCCCAGAATAATAAAAATAAGTCACCAACATCAAGTTAGTAAATAAATTTAAAACAAATTGAAATTACATATAATTAGCATATGGTAACACAAAACATAAAAACATGGGAGGAAAGAAAAATTATTCTTAATAATTTCCCCAAAATAATTTACTTTATAAAAAACTAAAAAAAATTAAGGGGAAATGTTTTTACAAAAAAATTATCAAAATCAAAATTAATATAGTGCTTGAAAAATTTAATCGTCCATAACTAAATACTCTAATAATCATGGAAATATATAAAAAATTTATACACTACACAAATGAAATGAAAAATAAGTTTAATATAAACCATGTTGTATCAACCATTGGGAATACACATCCTCCTTTCCATAATGATTTAGTCAAATTAAATATTATGTTGAATCATTTTACTCTTTAATTTTATGTAAAATAATCTACTTAGTAGTGAATAAAAAATCACCAATTATAATAAAATTTATTTATAATCATAATAAACAAACAAAACCAATAATGGAAAATTATAATGCATTCGATGATAATGGTGCATGTACATCCTAATGATTTATTCCATTCAATAGTAACACATTCACATAAAAAATTTAGTTTTTTGTCAATGATTTTTATCAGATCAAAGGGGAACCCAATATAACTATGTCAAAGTTGTTATATTTCGTCTAAATTACATTTTAGGCTCATGTTTCATTGTTTCACTATAGAACCAATGAAATTATCTGATGTTCCTATCTTTATCCACTTCCCAAACTCTCTAAATCTATATTTAATGCCTCATTGATACCACTCTGTCACAAAATAACCCTAATGGGACCCCTCTTGGGCCTACAGATAAAGAAATAGTAACCATATAATCCTGCCATCAATAGGTCTTGGGTTGGTGAAAAGCCTCTATTTAAAATAAACATGTATTTTGTGGGCCCTACCATTATAGTATCCTTATAAAAACTGAATAACATCGAAATAAAAACTATAATAGATTTCCATAAAACCCTATATAATTTACCAAAATCCAAATGTCAAATATTTGTTATCAAAAATTATAAAGTACCTAAAAAATGGACACATTAAACCATAAATAATTCTCTGTTACATTATAAGATACATGTATAATAGATCTCGTCTCCCTCAAACTATCCTGAAAATGCTTATTAACCTTTGGAGGGATATTCACATGGGATCACTAAGTAGGTTCATCTCTCTAAAAAGTTAGAATCGATGTTCAATTAATATATAGGCTTAAAAAAATTTGCATCAATAAAGAAAATAATAGTAACTTATATAAGTAGAAATAAACAAAAAGAAAAATATATCATTAACATCCACATCCCATATCATATCGAAAATTCCCCTGACCTATAAAAACATTTTCAACCATTCATAAACCAGTTACTTGTACCCTCTTCACAACCAATAAATAATAATCATCATCAAAATCCCAAAAACCATCAATATCAACAAAGGAAAATAAATTTGAAAAATCATCTTGAATCATACTTATCATTTTATTATCATCACTAACTCAAAATGATAGTGAGCATGTAGGATCTCCCCTCACAACTTACTAGGGGAAAAGATAATGACACAACGTCAATAAAACAAAATCATTTACATAATTATAATGTAATATAACTAACCATGAACCTTATATCCATGCGCTACAATATAAATCATCATCCCACTATCGCCCAACCATATTCACAATCCACCACGAAATTTCACACCACTACATATCCACAACTGCATCACCACATCTCCAAAAAACATCATCACAATTACACATTCTAATCCATAAGTTGGTTGGGTAATGTAAACATGAAAAAAAAAATAAACCATACTCCATTATCCTTCTTTGTCTGTACCCCACCCATGTACTACCACTTTGATGTACTTCCACCAATAATACATCACCACCAACTATATATCATCACCAACTGTACATTAACACCAAATTCACACCATCACCAACTATAAATTTCAATTAAATATAGATTTTTGTCATCTATACATCATCCAAATATCATATCCCTTTAACAAAATGGTATCTTGTACATGTACCTCATCAAAATCATGACCACCCACAACCATGCATGACACCCACCAAATATCATTCTCTACCACATAACAATATCAATTGGATTATTGAGTTCCAATGCATCATTTAACCCTTCTGTATATCATTTCCATCACATTAAAATAACCACATTGTAGCTTGAAATTAAACCCCACATCCTATAATAGATCCAAAAAACACTAATTCACTGAAATAGGTAGCCACAAAATAAAAAAATCACATTTTACACAAGATTTCCTATTCAGTCATTGCCATTTAATATCAATATTGAATTAATTATTCCATTCATTTATTCAAATTCTGGGAAAACCACTCATTAAATTTTTTTATATCATACCAAAACCAGAAAAATTCCTATCCATCATAATAATTATAAAAACTATTACATACCTTCAATAATTTTTATGTTCATAACCTATCAATAGTTTTATTCATAAAATATTGCCCAGTTTTCAACTAACATATTTAACCTATTAAATTAAAATTTCATCCTCGTTATTGTTACCTTTGTATCACTATAAAAATGATTTAAAATATTAAATATATTTCACAGTAATATAGTATGTCACCCCGCTTATCCATTATCAATTCTTCTAAAATATATTTAACTTATTATGTTTTCATTAATCAATTCAAATTTCAACTTCATACTTCTATTCCCCTTACCATTACCATCTCATTAATATTCTTCCATATTTAAGGAAAACATGTCAAACATACTCATAAAATACATTTTAATTATAATTAAAATCCACAACCATTCCAATATGAACATCAATAATTAACAGAAATACAACACTCATGTTCTATTTTCTAGAATTACCTTTTTGGTTACCATCCTAAAATGATTATCCAATTATGAATATGACTTGGATATTTAATGATTCAAAAAAAATATTTACACATAAAAATAATTAATCAATGATAATAAACACATAGAAAATAATTTATAAATATTAAATCAAGTACAACCCCCTTTTCCTTATAATTTCCCCTTATTTAGACTATAAAATCTATTTATTTTCATTATGTTTATGGTTTGTTTCTCATTTTATCTTATTTTTCAAATTAAAAAATATTTCACATAAATCCATATCAAAATATATATAATAAGAACATAATGGTTTATTTTGAATGGATCAAAATGATCTAATAAATAACATATATTTTATATGATAGAATTAGTGTTAAGATATCCCCTACCACTATTAGAGATTCAATGTTTCAAGACTATAAGGAAGTGGATTCCAAGGAATATCTCCAAAAAATATTTAAGGATTACATGGAAGCTATACATTATGGTCTTCTCAACTGAAATTAGGAAAATATAATGATAAAATAAAGGAACCAATGACAATAACTCCAAAAAGGAGAACTAAAAAACCAGAAGGAAACAAATGACAAGAGAGTGAAATAAAGAACCTTAGATCAATAAAAGGTTTCACCACTCAATCATAGGGGATTAAGATACACATGGGAAGGGTAAATGGGGCCAATAATTTTTTTTTGTTATATAGGGTTTTATGGAATGAAAGATTAACTAAACCTAATGTTACATGACCATGTTTTAATAGAAGAAATCCATTATTCTATCACCACAACGTGGTGTCTCTAACTTTCGTCATAGTTCCTTGTGTATAGGGGGTCTAAAACCTCTATATTTCAAAAATTACTAGCACTCTATATCATTATGGGCATTTCCCCGCGTTAAAATATTTTGGATGTTGCAATAACATGTATTATGGTTTTGTAAATAGTTCTTTATCTCCCTGTAAGGAATCATGTTCCTCACCGTAGTGCGTGGGAAAAAACCATTATCAATTCACTCTTATGTCTATAACGTTATGACAGCTAACTATAAGATAACAACATCTAATAAATTATACATTTTAGTGTTTCTATTTATAATAGGTAAATAGGATGACAACCATACCCAGGAAAATGAATAACCCCATGTCAAGGTGTCACCCTCTCTATACACAATGTATATCTGTAATCACTCCAGGAACGACAATCTTGAATAGGGACATGTTTCCACTCTCGAATCACTATCATGGAACCCAAAAATCACACAGTCCCCCCCCATGTTACATATAGGTGAAATCTCAACACTACAAACCCAAAAAATAATTTTTAACTCCCTATGAACCTCAATATAAAAAACATTCAAACATTGTGGCCACAACACCAGTGAAGAAAAGACAATAACCTCTATTATGCCCTCCAAAATGGTGTGGTTAACCATTAGGGATCTAGGAATCCTCTTTAAACCTATGGAAATCCTCTTAAATCCTCCCCATCTACTTTAGAACCAACATAAAACAATTTAATAGTCCTTGTAGTACTTGTACATTACACAATAGCATAACATTATGATATAATTCCTCTATTTTACCCAAAAAAATAAAATAACGAAAAATTATTTTTCTCATCATTATATTTTTGAGATAATATTTATATTAGATTATTTGGAAATTAAATTCATATTAATATTCACTAAAAATTTTCAGAAATACTTTCAGAAACATCATATGAAGCATTATCTCAATTATAATGTGGGGAATGTAAACACCCACCTACCAGCTATATATAAACAAATGATAAACCATGAAACATTGAATTATTTCATTAGTTATCATGAAGAAGAATCTGTTTTGGTACATTATAATTTTAAACATTTTATTTAATAATACATTAATTAATCACTTCTATAAAAAAATTGTTAATTTATGAAAAAATAGATTTCTGCTAAAAATATTTTTCATGAATAGAAACCTATATACCCTTATCCTCAGGTAATGATGTGGTATGATTTTTGTGAAAACATTCAATGTATTTTAAATCTATAGTAACACAATTCTTTGAAATTAATCAAAAATAATAATTATGAATCTTTTCTTAAATGTGTATTGATGACTAGGAATCTAAATCCATTTTCATCCCACAGCATGTGTTATCTAAGTTTCCTTGTCTAAATTAAAAGGGGCTCATACATGATGAAAAACCAAAAAAAAATATGGGAAACATGATTATTTATAATATAATGGAAAAAATTCTCATTTCAAATAGTTTTACATAATAATGAGTAATTACATTCTTATAGTTTTTATATATTTTAGACATAAGAATCACCATCATCAATATATGAATGACTACTTTTGTTTTTTTGGTGTAGATTAAACAATATTGACACTTCAGAGGTATATTCATTTGAGTTTCCCCTCAACCATATTTTTATAAATCAATGGAAAAATGTTATAGTGATGAGAGAATGAATGACATATAGACACAAATAGAAATTCATATAGAAATAGTTACTTGGAATAATAGTTTATAAACTAGTTTATATGAATGGATAAAAAATAAGAAATAGAACACCAAAAACCATTATATGTACATAGACTAGCCCAATCGTTGAGAATATCAATTAAATTTAATGGATTTCTATAACAAAGGTAATATATCTTATCATTATGGTTTCTACAAAATCTGAATTAAAAAACTAATAATAACTTTGTCATACTAAAATTCAATTGGGTGAAATTGATTTTGATTTTTATATGCAAATACCCATCCATATCTTTATTGAAATGTGTACATTGTATACTATCCAAATAGATATTATACATGAAAAAAAAACCTTCCAATTGATAACATGATAGTAGGGATTCATATATCTCACACTTAACCATTGAGTTAGTTATTCCCCATGATGGTCTATATTTTCACAAAATCGAACTTTTTTATTCAAACATTCATAGTATGGTTATTTAAATATATGAAAATACATGAAGATAATTAGGTATGTCATTTACTTTTTAGTTTATCTGAAAATAATAATAATTATTTATGAAAAATGAAAAAATAGAGGGATATTAATACATACAGTGAAAAGGTATGTGAAACAAAATATTGAATAAAAACAATCTATATTACAACTAATAAATTGACAATACCTTCCAAGAGTACCTTTATCCTGCCAAATCAACTTATAAATTTACAAGAAAAATAGTTTCTTATAAATAAATTTTTTAATAATAATAATTTTTTCTATATTGAATTTAAAGGAAATATTTATTGAGAGGATATTATAGAAGTTATTGGTCTTAAAAAGGTAAATAAAATTATCTAGCTTCAATGATCAGTATCCTTAGTAGTGAATTTATATAAGAGGTATGTTTTGATAATATATTTTTCCAATATTTGATATATAATGTTTATTATATATCAATACTATTAATATTTCCTATATGTATATATATCTCAACTAAATAAAGGTGGAACCAAGTGAATAAAATTCAATGTTTCTCATGTCCCTTACAAAAAATGATGCATTGGACGATAATCAAATTTCCTTAAAATTTAATAAATTAGATGAAATTTTTTAAAATAAACTAATAGAAAGTATAATTTTATTAATATATACAACTAATGGTTAAAACCCTATAATATAATCATATAAAATATATTATTATTAATTTCATTACTTTTTCCGTCTTCAGGAAGCATTTTATTCCCATTGCAATCAGTTTGGATACTCCAATAATTGATTTCTTAATCCAAATCATGGATATACAACATATCAACCACAGATGAAATTCTTTATCAAATATAAAATGATCTATTCAACATTTTCAAATACTCATCAAATTATATGTTTTATATTATGTTTTAATGTGAATTTTGTTATGATAGGTCACTGTTTATATATCATAACTATCATTTTATGATGAAAGGATATGACTACATGTATCTAATATATTTAAGAAAATTATTATTATAACTATATATATAAGAATAATTCACTACAAAAAGATATATCAAAATTTAATAAATGAAAATGATTTTTTTTATTATCACTATATTTTTATAAATGATGTTATAATCCATCAAACAAACAGCTTCCCCAAAGTAATTTTTTTATAATAATTAAAATTTAATTTCATATATTTTTTAATATATTGATTATTTATATTATTTTAATACTACTAGGATATTCCATACTCTATGAATTCCAAAAAGGAAGATTATTTTTTTAGAAATGATTTGGAATGTTTTAAGACCCCAAAAACCCTGAGAGGGGAGGGTTGAATCAGGTTGTAATCATTTTCTTCTAAATTAACTGATATTGTTCCCACATTATTAAGAAACTGTTAAACATATATGACGGATTAAATCAGAAATGAATCATTCACAAGCCAAAAGATAAAACAACAGTTTTACACGGTTCCCCACTATGGGCTAGTCCAAGGAGAATATGTTGAAATTGTGTTGGCCATACCTAAATCCACTAAATGTTACTAGTTGTGGAATACAGATGTTTGGACACAATAACAATGTTCTAGGAACACTGTCATTACAAGGTTTTTTGGATAGCACACTACATCCCTTAGAACTCCTCCATGAACTCACCCTAGCTCATGGACTTTGGGGAAGTCTTACTCATTTTATCTACTTAAAGTTCTCTTAATAATATTGGCATTGAAGACATTGTCTCTATCTAGCCTGAGCCTTTACATGCATAATGTTTCAGAAGTGATTCACTTGATTGCAGTGATCAAACAATCCAAATGTTCAAATCCTTCTAGAATCCCACACTAGAACCTGAACGCAACACCTACTCTTGTGCGAATTATTTCGGATAGTCACGTAAGATGACATTCATGGAATCCTAATCATTCTGGTAGTTAAACCATAAGTTTCACTTTGTATTTAATGACTAAATGACCACTCTATACACAATATTTTCTTTCTAAAACTCTTCCTCGTGCAACCCTTTTAGGTAAAAAAATAATTTGATCTTAACTGTAAGAATTCTAAGTCTTGAATTTGGGTAGTCTCCTATTCATAGGCCATGATGACCTTGCATTCAGGATTTTGGATGGGCATGTAAAACCATTTTTGACGTCGCATTGGGTGTGTAAGGCTATTATGTGCAACCTCATCTTTCATGGAAATTTTAAATATTTCATGAACGTTTTTCCTTCTACATATTTTGATGGGATGATCCCAAAACATAAATTGTTGGGAAAATTTAAATTCACCTCCCACCGTGAACATAACTTCCTATTCCAAAACACTTTTATTCATTCTCCAATTTCTGGACCTAATAATTTGGAAAACACATGGAAATGTCATCACATTCAATGACGTTTTTTGTTTGAACTATAAGATACATTTCCTTAAAAACTCCCTAATATTTCATTTGAGGATTGACAATGAACACAATCTGTACTCCATTTCTAGTAAAGAATAGCCTCAGTTCCAAGAATCTACCACTTTGTATTCGTTGGCAATCTGCATGTAAATTCAATGAAGCACCATACATATTCAAAACCTTCTACACAAGAAACAACTCTACCAACACTCTAAGAATACATGATAAATGGTTTGTATAGAAAACAAGATGGAAAACATGAATAGGGTTTTCATGTTTTGTAATGATTAAATATTTCCAAGAAATGCTCTAACATTTTCCTCATAAAACCAAATTTTTTTCTCCATTATCAATTTCTTCCTTTGTAACTCATTGAATTTATCTATTTCTCCCTTTTTAGAAATGAACCCAAAGAGCCTAATTTTGACTTATAGCAAACAAAACATAATCCCCATAGATCATATCACCCCCATAAACATGTATCACATTAAAAAATAGATTGAAATAGTAAATTATTCTGGGGAGAGGGGAAAACATAATCAATCATGAACTAGGAGGTGGTTAAACACTGATGTTAAACTGATGTTTCTTGAACACATGTGTTACTAATGGATTGGTCAGAATTTCATCCACTTGGTCATCAGCTCCAACAACATCCATTTTAATCATTCCTTTTTCAAATTTTTCATTTATGAACTAATATCGTATTTCAATGTGTTTTGTACAATAATTATGAACACGATTCATTATAAGATCAATCAATCCCAATCTATAAGAGTGAATAACCATTGGTTATTTCACCTCATCACCTATATCGTTCAGTTGTTTATTAATCCAATGTAGCTAATTGAAATACTTTTTAGCATAGATTTAATGATCTTCTGCATTATTAAGAAAATTTCTTTCATGTTTCTTACTTCACTAGCCCACACATTTTTTACAAATAAATAATTTTCTACAACATATAGAAATTCAATTTACCACATATCTAGACTAATCAGAATTAAAAAATTCTACTAGTTCATTATCTTTTCATATAGTAAAGTAGAAGCCCTGTTTTTCATTACCTGGAATGTATGTCATGATTCATTTAACAATTGTCATATGTTCTTCCTTTGGATTATTTTTAAATTGGAGTTCTAATATTTTTTCAAAGAAAATAAATGGTTGTATTAAAATTATGTAACGTAACATTGTAAGTATTCTTCTGTATATGGTGGGATCTAAAGAAGACACATCCTCATGCTTTCCAAGTCATTTTCCCATAGTCATTAGAGTCTATATTGGTTTGGAGTTATGCTTGTTAAATTTCTTCGACAGCTCTCTAAATATTTTTCCAAATAAATAAGAGTGTAATCCTTCTTTTGAATCACCTACTTCCACCAAAAATGATATCATCCATGTATACCATCAAAATATATTGATCTTACATTTAATTATTCACATATAGAATATGATTGACAACTCCTCTTTTAAAGGAGAGGTTCTTGAGTTAAGAATCCAGACAGGAATACCATGCTCATGGTACCGAAAATTCAATGTAAACTTCTTCTTTAAGAGCTCTCCTTCGAATATGTTGTCTTCAAAATCCATATGATAATATTTATAACCTATTTAAATAACTATAACAAGTAATATCATGATTAAAAATTGTCTCACCACTGGAGGCACACTTTCTTTATCCTCAATTCAATCAGTCTGGGTATAGCCTTCAAACCCTAGTCGTGCCTTATTTCTGATCATATTTATGTTCTCACCAATTTCTCCTATGAGTTTCATATGGTGTTTCATGAGCCATGATTTCCTCCTATGATTATTATTTAGGGATTATTCATCACTCTTCATTTTTCTCCATGACAATGGAATCTATTCTCATTATCTCCATAATGGTGGATATCATCAAGCATGGATTTCAAATGATTTCATTGTAATATATACCATAGAATGGTTCTTCAACTTGTGACTTATTTATCCAAACTATCCAGAATAGAACATTATTATCTTCAACATAGAAATGAACCTCCATAATATTTTATTTAAATATGAAATTAAAGAATCATTAAAATATGGTGACTTTTTTAGCATGGCTATCAATAATTGATATCTCTATGTGCTTCTTAGTTTCTTCCCTGAAGAACTTGTTTCACCTTCAATTCTTTTACTTATAAGAACATATTCAATACAAAAAATATTTGGGGAATAATTTGGTTTCCCATTAATTCATCAATATAAACTTCATGGTTGATATGATCATCTCAACCATGTTGCTCCATTTGAGCTAGTCTTCATGATAGAACATTTGATCATTTGTTCTAATTTATGTTTTTCTAGAATATATATATTCATATTCTCTTCTTCTTTGGGTAGATAATTATTCTTCTTAACAATCATAATGGATGATACATTCTGACTCTTTTTAATTATTAATTATTTCACTTGTTTTATGGTTAAACAACCTCTTTCAATGTCACCATATTTAATGGATCTCTCACGTAGAACATAATTAACATGAGACTTTCATTTTGTTATCAAACACTCACAAACTTTTTCCTCATCATGTGGGGCCTTTTGTTTTCAATTTTAACTAACCTTAGGCTGTGAATATTCACATTTACTCATTATTTCCATATATTCTAGCCGGATAACTAACATGTCATTAGGAATTGTTGCATCATGTTTTGATATTCCAAATGGGTTCTTATGAGTATCATCCCTCTTAGTAGTTCTCTCATATGTACATTACATCAAAATCATGGATTTGGAATCTTAGGTCTTCTCTACTTACTTACCCATGATATTCTTTGGAGAATTTGTGTTCACAATATTCTTCTTATTTGTTCTTAAGATAGCTTCTTCATACATAGCCATAATTTGTAGTTTTTTTCATATCAAAAAAGAAATCCATTTTGAGATAAGCATGTGAAAACCATTTGACAATTACCATTGTATATATAAGAGATGTTATCAAGATTCCAAAATCAATTTAGAGTATATGGATGCTTTTAGACCTATTGATGTTGCATTATCCTTTTTCTATTATCCTCCTTGACATAGGTTTCCATTGTGATTTTTAATTTTGTGGATTGTACCAAATATTTAATGCACTATGACCAAATCTATTGTAGCACCAACATTGACCCACAAATATTGATTTCTTTATATCTCTTATAAAAATGTGTTCAGTCTTCTTCATGGCTTATTGACCTTTTGTGGGAAACTGACTCTTATACTCTTTTATCTATCAACCCTAGTCATGATGGTTGGTTTCATATCACCATTATTCATCCTTACATTTCTAATGTTTTTATTACCTCCTACACTAGTCATGATACAAGGGATAGATGAATTAACACAAGTTAGTTTGAATGGTTCCTGTTTCTCCATAGTTTCTTGATATAGATCATCAAAATATTTTATAATATTCTTATCACATGGTGAAGGTTTTCAATGTTAGAATCCTTCAGTGAACATTTTGTAGACTATTTCCTTATTTTTTGAAGTATCAATTTGAGCCTTCTCATAATTGACCAACTGGGCTTCCAAAACAAGACATTTCATATTGGGGATGATTTTTCGATCTTCAATCTGAATCGTATTTTGTTCAAAATAATTATTCATTGTATAAACTTCTTATTCATGTCACTTGAATTTATTTGGAATCAAAGAGTCATGTCCCTTGATCATATTGGGAATTCCTTCAAATTATAGACCCTTGACATCAGTGATATTTTCCAATATCAATTCAAGAACATGGATCTTTTAATCATTTTCCTTTTTGTCTCCATCTTTCTATTAAACTTATTTGATTTATTTTGAGGAACATAATTCATGATATATGTTTGTTTCTTCAAAGGTACCAACTTGTGAGGGGATATTAAAACATTCAAGATTTTTTCTTTGTCGTTCTTCCTCCATAGAATCTATTTCTTCTCTCATCTAGGTGGTTTATTCCTACATAAATTGATGGATTATACAAAATAATATTTTCTATTTATTTGATAATATCCCACAGATTGTTTCTTAATCTATTGGTTTTGTATTCATGGGATGTTTTATATTGATTAGCATAACCAATTGTGCTATGATATTTATTTTTAGTAGAACTTTCAAAGGTTCTATGACATACCTTCTCACTACTTGAGGATTTTAATTTACATAAGATAGATGTGTTGTCCTTTAATTTTGTGGAAATATAATCCACCTTCTTTTTACATTCCAATTTTGGTATATCTTCATTGTCATAAAGGCATGGAGAATAAGATTTTACCACTTCTTTAGATATCTGGGTCTTCTTCAACATCCTCTTCTCTTTATTTTTCTTATTCACCATGCTCTTTTTTGATATATACATATAATATGTGATAAAAAGATATTTATCAAAATAAAAATTCATTTTTGACATAGGAAAGAACCTCAAATATTCAACAAAGAATAGCTTTACTTTATATTATCCAACAAACATGATCATTCCCTATCATACCATGTGTAGGACCCCCAAAAATCCAGAGAGGGGAGGGCTGAATTAGGGTTACAACATTTTATTAAAAATAAATGAATCTTATTCCCATGTTGGTAGGAACATGATAAACCTATATGATGGATTTGATCATCAATCAAACATTCGCATTTAGAAAGAATACATAACAATTTTACTCGGTTCACCACAAAGGGATAGTCCAAGGAGCATAGGTCAATAGTGTTTTAGTCATACCAAAATCCACTAATCTTCACTAGTTGTAGAATATATAATATTGGACATAATTACTCTATGTGAAAAACAAGGACTCTGATTTTTTTAAAGATAACGCAATGTGTCCCTTAGAACACTTCTATCGACTCCACCTAGCTCCATACCTTGGGTGAAGTCTTTCATAGTTTATTGACTCGAAGGTCTCTTCAACACATTTCCCTTGATGTATTTGTCTCAATCTATAATTTGACTCATCATTAATAATAGTATTGAATTTATGCACTTGAAATCACGAATCAAAAAAATCATATATTTGAAACTTGCTAGAATCACACAATGGCCCTTCCATGAAACACCTACTCTTACATGCAAGATTTGGGATTGTCATGTAAGATGAATTCTACAAAACCCTAATTTTTCATGAAATACTTACCTTTCACATGGCTATATAATATGTCTCACTTGGTCCTTTATGTCTTATTTTTCTCATATAAGATTTTCTTTCTGCAACTACTCCGCGTGAAACCCTTTCCTAAAACAACATTTTCATTTTTTTAATTATTTTAATCATTCATCAATAATGAATAGTAGTTAATCAAAAAATAATTTACTTCCATGAACATTGATTGATATTTTATGTGTGTAATTAGATTTTAAATCAATAAAAATCATGTTTCAAATGATAAATACATTTCACCTTCAAAATTCTACTTCATGAGTTATTTTGTGCATATGAAGAGTACAAAAGTCCAACAAATGGAGTACAGAGTCCTTCATAAAGAAATAATTTACACTTTATAATCCTAGATAATGTCAACTAATGAATTATAATTTTGAATGATAAATGATATTATCCCTTAATAAGTACTTTGACATCTATATGGAGGCATTTTATGCTTTCTCTAGGCACAAAATGATTGGATGAAAATTATTTCATGATGAAGGATTTAGTGATGTTGAATCATTCATGTACTATTTTATGATATCTCAATGGATCCTTTTGATAATTGTTTTAGTTTTTTATGTTTAGTAATGATGATGTGCATCCCCTCATGGGTCCAATATATTTCAACAACATACCTGTGATAAAACATTTTCTTTCAATTATATAAAAAAGGTTATAAAATTTACTACAGTTGGTTATTTTTGTATGAAATCACACATGTATTCATTTCTTCCCAATCCCATTGGGTAACTTATATATATTTCTACCTACTCCCTTATCTATTTTTATAAGTTATTTGGGGATACCCATTCCCCCTAAAGGTAAAATTACAATTTACTACACATTTCACATACTCACAACTGATTGAATATTGTTGCATTATCATAATATATTAGGAATATAATTATTGACACATTTTTTATTTATAGAAATTAAACACATTTAAAATTGATACAAAATTTTTCTGATATGACTAAAAATTCATGTTTTAATTTAAAACTTATATTTTATTGCAAAATATGCATCACAAAATCAAAAATGAGAAAATGTTATATGATTGTTTTGATACTAAAGAAAAAATCATGATTCCTTTTTTATTTATAATGTTCAGTTACATATCAATCCAACACACGGTTTGGATGGTATGACTCCATGTTCCTATTTTCAATGTATACATAATTTTTTAACTCATAACATGAATCACATAATCAAAATCTATAAAATTGACTTGTATTTTATTGAAACATATGTAAAAAATATTTATAATTAATTATTACTGTGTATGAATTAACCACACATCAATCTAAAACATGGTGTTGATGGTATGAATGAAAATGTATGTATTCAATTAAAAGTGAAATTTTTTCCCAAATGTGGACCACATAATTTATACAAATAATACATGATAAAATTGTATTGATACATTATAATAATTGTTCTTAATTTATTTATGACCATTATGAGTCAACCACACTTAAATCTGACACATGTTTTGGTTTGTACAACCAAAATTAAAGGTGTTCATTTAAATTTGAAATTTTAGCTCAGAACATGTATCACATACTAAAAACTAAGAAAAAAACATATATTGAATTTATTTTCAGAGAAAAAATTCATAATTAAATTGTGAATTGTAATTATTATTCACATATCAATTTAGCACACAATGTGGATGATATGACTGAAAATGCATGTTTCCAATTTGATGTAATATTTTAGGTAAATTCATTTGTCATAAACTCAAAACTAAGAAAATATACAAAAATTGTTATAATATATTGTGTTAATGATCCATAATTACTTTTTCAAAAATAATTTCATTTTGATTTGATACATGATGTGGATGGTATCACATAATGTGTGTGTTTTCAATTAATATTTATATTTTATTTCAAAAGAATATTCACATACTTAGAACCATGAAAAACTTTAAACTTTTCTTGATAATTCAAAATATGATCCAAAATTTATTTAAATATATATTGATTTCCCCAACATCATTTTGAGTCATGGTGTTGTTTTCATGACTGAATGTAAATGTTCCCATTTAAATGTGACATTTTATTTCAAGACACATATCACATTGATGAATTCATTTTATAATGATTTTTTAAAAAATATTATAATTATTTTATATAGTATTTTATGAATATTACCATGAAATGAATTCTTTATTTAGAATTATGTAAATTATAATTGAGGAATTAATTTTAATAGATGAATAAAAATTTGTGTTTAAAATATTTTATTTTACATGAGATGTTTTATGGAATTTTACTTTGTGTCTTAATATTTTCATATAAATAAATATTTTTTTCATCTAAGATAGACCTCGAATAAGGGATGAAAAAGCCACATATCTAGCATAAGATGGTCCCTCCATCCAATAATCCCCTTGAAAGATCACACCATGTAGTAAGAGAGTGCATTCAGTGCATCGGAGGCCGCACATAGAGTGGGAAATGGCACGTGTGGCGCCATGCATGTCGGAATAGACCGTAGTGGTATGTGAAGGGTGTATGTGAGCATTGATCACCTCATTCGATAGTGTAAGACATGTATTCCATGGGTTTTGTTTTATGTGATCACTATATCCACCTAAACATCCAAAGAGGGAAAAGACATGTGGGTCTATTATTCGCATCTAACTGAAGTGCTAAAGTTCATCCATAACATTGTTACCCCCATCCTTGAACATTCTAATGTTCCACCTTCCACTAATCGACACCACCCTCAACTATCTAAAACACATCTGAAGCACCATGGAAACCACCTTGACTCTCTGGATTTAGTAGGATAAGAACATTCGGGGATTTGTACCAACATGGATAACTTTTGAACCCTATCGTGACATTGGTGACGCACATTTCAAAGTAAACAATGTTATGCCCAAAATTGACCTTAATCGAGATAAAATAACAGCCATATCAATTTGGTTAGAAAAAAAATTTCATCCCAACACCATTATACTATCATTGAGTAATGGGATTTCCCAAATTGAGGTTATATGCATAATTATAGAAAATCAAACACTATGGGAAAGAATTTGTGAGTTTTGTGAATATGAGGAGATGAACACATGCCATTTCATAAACCATTACACCGTAGTCTTATCCTTTTTGGTATAATGGATAAGGGGGATCAATTTAATGACTATACATGCTATAGTAAATGGATCCATTTTTATATGCGGTAGTATAGGGAAGACCGATTCTAGATTGTTGAGCCCTCTGGAAGATTTTTGAATTCTTCCTATTATTGCTGTTTTAATAATCACAAATCATCGACTACTTAATCCGGTTGGATTTCTCATATACATAATCACAATCTCTTAGTGAATCTATGTATATTGGTTGGATCATGTTTTTATCTCATTATTATAGATTTACAAGTATTATGGAAGTCCTCTGGATTAAACAGACAACGGTCGCACTGATCCATATCAAAGGACAACGGTCACACCGATCCATATCAAAGGACAACAGTCGCACCGATCCATATCGAAGGACAACAGTCTCACCGATCCACATCAAAGGAAAATGTTCGCACCGATCCACATCGAAGGACAACGGTCTCACCGATCCATATCATAGGACAACGGTCGCACCGATCCATATCAATGGACAACGGTCGCACTGATCCATATCAAAGGACAACGGTCGCACCGATCCATATCAAAGGACAACGGTTTCACAGATCCATATCGAAGGACAACAGTCACACCGATGCTGATCATATAAGTCACCAAAGATGTCTCACCGATGCTGATCAAATGAGTCACCGATCATGACACACTGATATTGATCATCTGAGTCACTGAAGATGTCTCACCGATGCAGATCAAATGAGTCACCGATCATGACACACTGATGCTGGTCATTTGAGTCACCAAAGATGACACACCGATCCAGATCAAATGAGTCACCGATAATGACACACCGATGCTAATCATTTGAGTCACCGAAGATGACACACTGATCCAGATCAAATGAGTCACCGATCATGACACACCGATGCTGATCATCAGAGTCACCGAATATGTCTCACCGATGCTGATGCTAATGACCTACCAATCACTTGACTCACCGATAGTCAAAAACAGCTGTTTTAATTTCTTTATCTTTATTTAATCTAACCAATGGTCATATTAGGAATATTTTAATGCTCTATCATTTATTTAATGAAGGTTGTTGGATGTCAGGGAACCGTACCTCGTACCTGCAAAAAGAAATCATTTCTTTTACTGGAGCACATTCCATAAATACAAGAAGTCCATGCTAGTGCAAAAACACAGGTGTAACAATGACGAGAAATATATGAGTGCAAAGAGTGGTGGATGAGATTGTTGTAGAAGACACAGAACCTCATACACAGTCAAGGTTACTCAAGAAGAGTTATGTACATTCACGAGGACATTGAATAACTTCATCCACTACATTTCTCACTATCTCTTAATCTGGATGCAAAGCAGACGACACTTTGTTTCTCAGAAAAAAACCAGAAGAGGACTCAGAATCTTCTCTGATCAAACTCAAGGAGTCCAAAGCTTCACTAAAATCACTAGAGCCATTTCTAAACTCTATATCTATACTCTGTGATTCATTATTTCACATTTCGAGCAGTGTCTGTTATCTGCTGTTTTTAACACACACACTATCTCCTGTACTTTAACTGGAGGATCTGTAAAACCTCACTCAAACTCTTACATCTTTTATTTCCCACTGAGATAGGGGAAGAGGTCGTGTGTGACCTGGACATCTAGTTGATATTGTTCTATTTCCCACGAATAACAGTGGTAGAGGTCTTGGACCTGGACAGTTGTAAACTGTTGTGAACCCCGATCCAGGGTGTGGATAAAATTTTTCCAAATTGTTGAGAGGAGTAAGTCTCGGCTTGAGACTAAACCACTTGGTTATATCTGCTATGCTATATCATTCAAAGTTATTCTTTTATTCCACTACTAATTACTTTAAAACCAAAACTATTTTAAAGACACTTTGATAATTAAAATTGCAAGTGTTTATATTAGTTGTAAATCAGTAAGTTGGTTTCAAAAATTAATCAACCTTTCTGTTTTTATTAACTGGGAAATAATCAATCCCTTTGGAACCCAACAGAACCTTTATTTGATATAAATTCACTACAGTTTAATTCAGTATTTTATTTGTGGGTTTTTAAGACAAAGTTTTAAAACAGAAATTTTAATTGGAACTCAATTCACCCCCCTCTTGAGTATCCAATCCGACCAACAATTGTTATTAGAGTGTGTTTAAATATATTCTAAAGTACTCTGTTTTTTAACTGTGATTTTAGTTGTATTTTAAATTTCTTAAAATTTCTGTTATTTCTAAATTTTTATCTCTTTAAAATATTTTCTTTAAGTAAGCTATCGTGGATAACAGACTTTAAGGTGTTGCTACCAATACACCACCATTTTTCAATGGCACTAACTATGCTCAGTGGAAAATCAAGATGAAAATTCATTTAGAAAGCATGGGTTTTGATATATGGACTGCTATAGAATCAGAATATAAAATTTCTAATACTGTTAGAACTACTTGGAATGAAGCTACTAAGGCTGCCTACAATAATAATTGCAAAGTTATGAATGCCTTGTACTATGCTTTAGGAGATGAGGAATTTAATAAAATATCTGCTTGTAAAACTGCTTATGAAATTTGGGATACCTTAGCTGTTTCTCATGAAGGAACAACCAATGTTAAGGATATGAGATTGAACACTTATACTATCAAGTATAATAATTTTAAGATGAAGCCTGATGAACCCATTTCTGTCTTGTATCTCAGGTTTAATGAAATTTTCAACACAATGACTTCTCTAGGAAAAGATGTTCCATCAAAGGAACAAATTATGGGAATTTTGAGATGTGTACCTGAAAGATGGAGGGGAACTTCTGTCTCAATTAGAGAATCATGTGATATTGGTGAACTACCAGTCAAGGAACTAATTGGAAAGTTGATGATGTATGAAGAGGAACTCAAGGTTAACAAAGAAGAAGATGATGAACCTAGAAGGGATTCAGTTTCTTTCAAGACTTCAACTTCAAAGATCAAGGATAAGGAGAAGATTCAAGCTATAAATGAGAGTTAAAGCTGTGAAGATAGTGAAAGTGCTTCTAATATTGATGCTGAGATGGCTCACATTGCCAAGAGGTTTTAAAAGTTTTATAAGAAGAATAAGTTTTTCAGAAAATCAAATTATAAAGGTAAGTATGATAGAAAGGGACATTGGAAAAAGAATTTGGAAGAAATCTGAAAAATCAGATGAAGTTGTCTGTTATGAGTGCAAAAGAAAGGGACACATAAAAGCAGACTGTCCAAAGTTGAAATACAAGAAGAGGTATGAATACAAGGACAATAGGTTTAAGAAATACATGAAGGATACTTGGAGTGCTTCTGAGGATAACTCCACTGAATCTGAAGTTTCTGAAACTGAACACAGAAATAAGGCAAACATGTGTTTTATGAAAAACACCTCTGAGGTAACATCTGAAACTCCTACTTTAAATTCATACTATTCTGAAGATGATTCTGACTCAGAAAAAATGTCAAAATCTGAACTATTTGAATACTGTGATATGTAAGAATAAACCTGTAATGAGCTGAAAGAAAAATACAAAGGTTTGAAGAAACAGTATGCTTTAACTGTTAAACGTATATCTTATCTTGATATTGAAATGGAAAAGAATGCTCAGTTGCTTAAATAGAATACTGAACTAAAATTATCTAATGAGCAACTTAATAAAGACTTAGAGAAATTTACAAATGGTAAAGATACTCTTACTCAGATGCTAGGTAAGCAAATAGCACCTAGATACACTGCTGGTATAGGATACCAACCTGGACAAAGGAAAATTACCAAAACTAAATTCATTTCTAAATCTGGACATAATGTAGCTAGTTCTGAAACTTCATATAATTCAACTAGTAATATTCATAGTTATGGATCTAATAAGGTTTATCTTTAAAAATCTTTTGACTCTAAAAATCTTATGAGACCCATTAGAAAAAAATTGGTACCTAAAGTTTTATTGGCTAACCTGTCTGGACCCAAGAAGATCTGGGTACCACAATCATTTCCTATCTAAATCTGTTTTGTAGGGAACATGCTTAAAGATCTCCTGTATAAATCCTTGGTATTTGGATAGTGGGTGTTCAAGACATATTTTAGGATACTTCGCATGCTTTAAAATCTTAGTTAGAGTTGATGGAGGCTTTATCACCTTTGGTGATAACTCAAAAGGAAAAATCATCGTCTTAGGCCGGATTGGTAACACTGACTCAGTATTAATTTCTAAGGTTTTATTTTTTGATGGACTTAAATACAATTTCTTAAGTATTTCTCTGTTATGTGATGACGGTTTTTATGTTAAATTTGAAAATTATTCTTGCAATGTTTTTAATTCTAAAAATGCATTAGTGTTTTCTGCTTTCGGAAATGAAAATGTTTTTGCTGTTGATTTAAATTCTTTAGCTAAGCAAAATATTACTTGTTTAAATTCTTTTCATAAAGATTCTTGGCTTTGGCACAGAAGATTAGGACACTGCAATGTGCATTCACTTAGAAAACTTGCTAAAAATAACATAGTTAGAGACCTACCCAAACTTGAATTTCTAGTAGACAAAGTTTGTAATCCCTGTCAAAAGGGAAAACAACATAAAGTTTCTTTTAAATCAAAGAAAGAAGTTTCAACTTCTCAACCTCTTGAGTTGGTTCACATGGATTTATTTGGACCTTCTATAGTTTCTAGTTTAAATAGGAAGCATTATGTCTATGTTCTTGTAGATAAATTTTCTAGATATACTTGGGTATATTTTCTAGCTCACAAAAGTGAAGCTTGTTCTTGCTTTGAAAAATATTCCAAGTCTGTAGAAAACCATAGTTGACTTAAAATTAAAACCCTGAAAATTGATCACGGTCGTGAGTTTGAAAATCATGAGTTTGAATCTTACTGCTCACACAGTGGCTACAGTAACAATTTATTTTCCCCTAGGACACCTAAACATAATGGTGTAGTAGAAAGGAGGAATAGAACCCTGCAAGAAATTTCTAGGACTATGCTTAATGAGTATGACCTACCTGTTTATTTTTGGGTTGAAGCTGTAAATATAGCTTGTTATGTTATCAATAGAGTCTTGATCAGAGCTGTTCTTAAGAGGACCCCTTATGAGTTGTGGAACCATAGGAAACCTAAGGTTAACTACTTCAATATTTTTGGCTGAAAAGTATTTATTCTTAATACTAAAGACAATCTCGACAAATTTTCATCCATGAGTGATGAAGGAATTTTCCTAAGTTACTCTACTTCTAGTAAAGCCTATAGAGTTTTCAATAAAAGAACCAAATGTGTGGAAGAATCTGTTCACATCAAATTTGATTAAACTGATCCCCATGAACTTAAGACCTCTCATGAAAATCTTGAAGATGATCTCTCTGGTTTGAACCTTAATGATAAAGACAATGGACCTATAATTAAAACATCCAGTTCTGGAAATTTTCCAGAACCTACTTCTATTGAAGCTCAACCTGTAGATGAACCTGAAATCTCGAGTCCTACCTTTTCTAGATCAACTAGGATTCTAAAAAACCATCTGTTAGATCTTTTTGTAGTAAATTTAGATAGAGTAACACAGACTAGAGCTTCACTAAGAAATCAGGTTGAACATCAAGCTTTTCTTTCACAGTTAGAACCTAAAAATATCAATGATGCTATCAATGATGAATTTTGGGTAATGGCTATGCAAGAGGAACTAAATCAATTTGAAAGAAACGAAGTCCGGAAATTAGTAGAAATACCTAAAGGCACTATAACCATAGCCACAAAATGGGTGTTTAGAAAGAAAGTTGATGAATCTGGAAACATCATTAGAAACAAAGCTAGGATAGTTGCACAAGGTTACAATCAAGAAGAAGGAATTGACTATGGGGAAACCTTTACACCTGTAGCTAGATTAGAGGCTATTAGGATCTTACTTCCCTATGCATCACATCTAAATTTCATGTTATATCAAATGGATGTGAAAAGTTCTTTTATAAATGGTTTTATTGTTGTAGATGTTTTTGTAGAACAACCACCTGGTTTCTCAAATCCTCATTTTCAAAATCATGTTTTTAAACTTTCTAAATCTCTATATGGTTTAAAACAAGCTCCAAGAGCTTGGTATAAAAGACTCTCAAACTTTCTTATTTCAAAAGGATTTACAAAAGGAATAGTTGATCCCACTCTTTTTATAAAAAGGATTTCAAAAGAAGTGTTAATAGTACAAATCTATGTTGATGATATTATTTTTGGATCTTCTAAAAATTCTTTATGTACTGAATTTTCAAAGGATATCCAAAAAGAGTTTGAAATGAGCTTAATGGGAGAGCGTAAGTATTTTCTTGGATTTCAAATCTTTCAAACTAAATATGGTATTATTCTAAATCAAAGTAAATATACTAAGGGTTTATTAAAACGTTTTGGTTTAGATAGTATTAAGGAAAGTGATATACCTATGAGTACTACCTGTAAATTGGATGTTGATGAAACTGGGAAACCAGTTGATCAAACCTATTATAGAGGCATGATTGGGATTTTACATTATCTTACTGCTAGTTGACCGGATATTATGTTTAGTGTGTGTATGTGTGCTAGATTTCAAGATAATCCTAAAGAATCACACTTACTGGCTGTTAAAAGGATTTTTAAATATCTTAAGTATACTGTGAATTTATGTTTGTTTTCTCCAAAAGGACAATCATTTCACCTAACTAGTTATTCAGAAGCTGACATTGCTGGATGTAAGTTAGATAGGAAAAGCACATCAGGAACATGTCATTTACTTGGAAAGTCCCTAGTATCATGGTGTAGTAAGAAACAGAACTCAGTTGCATTGTCTACTGCGGAAGTAGAATATATTGCTAATGGTAGATGCTATGCATAGATTCTATGGATGAAACACACTTTAATGGACTATGGATTTGATTTTAAACAGGTTTCAATTAACTGTGACAATACTAGTGCGATCAACATATCTAAGAACCCTGTGTCTCACTCTAGGACTAAGCACATTGATATCAGACATCACTTTCTAAGAGATCATTATCAGAAAGGTGATTTTTCTCTAGAATTTATTGGTTCTGAACATCAATTAGCTGATATTTTTATAAAGCATTTATGTTCTGAAAGAATGAATTTTATTAAACAAGAATTGTGTATGAGAGATCTGTGAAACTGATCCGTGAAACTGATCTGTGAAACTAATCTATGAAACTGATCTATGAAACTGATCTGTGAAACTGATCTGTGAAACTGATCTGGGAAACTGATATGTGAAACTGATCTGTAAAACCGATCTGTGAAACCGATCTGTGAAACCGATCTTTCCTTATATTACTTTTTATTTTGTTGTGATTAATTAACTAATTTTATCTTTATTATGGTAACCCTGAATGATGAAATAAATGATACACGATTATTTCTATTCCCCAAACCGTCCACCTTTCATTTCCTTCCCGCCAAACCTTATTTTCTCTCTTCTCCTCTACTTAGAACCTTCGAACTCCAGGTTTCCCCAGAATCGTCAAATGTCTAAGCAGAAGAGACCAAGCAAAGGATCAGAAAGTCCTATACCTTCAAAGCGTGCTCGAGGAGAGTTGAGTAGTACCACTCAAAGATTAGTAAATCCGAACATAGAAACTCGGATTGTTGCTTTAGAAAAAGAAGTCAACTCCGCCTGGGTTTTGACAAGTAAGTCGCTGTTGTTACAAGTTTTAGATTCGCAAGGATGGAAATCCTGGTTCCCAGATAACACTCGTGTATACTACCCAAAGCTTGTGCATGAGTTTTATATAAATCTGCAAGTTACATTAGATGGTGTCGAGGCTGCCAGAATGACTTCTGTAGTGAAAGGAAATAAAATATCTTTTTCGTCTAAACAATGGGCTGAATGTTTGAATGTACCCCATGAGGGTCGGTATGAGGACTATGTTGGAAACATTCCTCCAACCTATGAATACTTCTCTTATGAGTTTGATTTAGAGATTTTGAATGGAAACAGAGAGTCATGGAGAACCACAGCCTCAGAGCTGGATGGTGAATGTAGACTTCTCTTTAAGTTTATTCATCACCAAATTTGCCCCAGGAAAGGTGATTTTGCTGCTATAAGATACCAGGATGTTTTTCTATTGTTTTTACTAAAGACCCATGAGAAGATCAATTTGTGTAGATATATAATGGTGCACATAGTTGTAATGGTGAAACCTTCTAAGAAAGCCACTGCCCTGTTCTATTCCAAAATGATCTCTGCTATGTTAAAGAATCTGGAATGTGTTGATGAAGCTGATGAGATAGCCAAATATGATAGTGCTTCTTGTGTTAATAAAGAAATTTTTAAACGGATGAAAATAAACTAGAACCCATGGATGAAATTTTGGGTTGCTGATGAGGACAAGTTGTATGAATCTTACAATCCCACTGATCATGGAAAGAGGCCGAAGGGTTTGGGAGACCCTGGTTTGAAATCAGATGAGGAGCCAATTTATTCTGATGATGAGGAAGAAGTAGATGTTGAAAGGAATAAAGACACTGAAGAGTCTGGTGAACAAGGTATGGAAGAAGCTGAAACAGAAGAAGGAAGTATGTCACCTCATGATGATAGGAGTGATCATGATACTGTGAGCCCTAAGAGAAGAATAGACTTTGGATCTGCCAGTCCACCTTTACCCTTACCTGAATCAGAACCAGTTCTTGGTGATGAAGAAGCTAGTGACACTGAAGTATTTGACAGTGAAGTTTCTGTGAGGAATAGAAATGGGAATGGAGATGATGATGATAATGATAATGATGATGATGTGGATAACTGACCAGTGGATGGTCTTAATATACCTCCAACAAAAACACATCAAACAGTACCAGAATCAAATGCCAATGCCAAGATAGATTCTCTTGAAATTAGTGGAAAAGAAAGTTATGATAAACCGAAATATACTCTGTGTGCTGCTATCTGGGATGATTACCCTGGTTTTTCTATTTTGGGTTTAGAGTATTCTGAAGAAGAAGAAGAATCAGAATCTATTATGGTTATGATGGAAAGCCAACCAGTTGAGGAAAGGTCTTCTCATGCTGTTGATGCTGCAGATGCTCATCTACATAGTTATACTGTCTCTCAGTCTGATTTTGATAAGTTCACAAATGATTTGCTTACTGCTGTGAGAGATACAGTCTGAGAAGAAATTTAAAATGCTATTAAACCAGACCTGGCCAATACTGGTGAGTTTATTGGCAGGCACATAGCCTCTCTAAATCAGATTCTGAAGGATCTACAATCTGGCTTAGTTTCTTTATCCAACAAATTTAGATCCACCATCTCTGGTATGATGGAAGTGTTGAGGAATCTGATTGAACATCTTAAGAAGTCTGATCTGAGAATGTTGAAAGATGAGATAACTCAGATAGTTGCTCAAGCCAGTACATCCAAAGTAACCAAGATCACTACCCGTGAGCTAGAGGCTCTAAGGCAGATTGTGCATGATGAATTGGCTGCCATTAGACAAGTTCTTGATTTGGACTCGTTGAGGAAGATGAAGGAACATAGTGATCACATTCATAAGATGGTAACAGTATATTCATCAGATTCCACTAAACCTCAGAGGGAGATCAAGGAAAAGGTTGATCATTACTTTTCAAAAATCTATACCAAGCATGAGATGACCGCGAATTTCAAAGTGTTAGATGACAATCTGAGACTACCTCCAGTCACTCAAGATTCCAAGACTCATGTTCAAAAGTTGCAAGATTTTACTCCTACCTTGGAACGGTTCATGGAGAATAAGGATGATTTTGAGAAGGCTATGCAGTATGGTGCAGAAGTTATTCAAAATTTCATAAATCTTTTGAAGCCTTATCTGAATGCAGAAGCCACCATCATTGTGCTTCCTACTGCTGACCCTCTCAGTGCCTCTGATGTTGCTCCAAATCAGATCTCTGTTGCTCAAGATCTATCTCAACTCCAACCAGTTCCTCAGCAATCTTCTCAACCAGCTCCTACAACTCCACCGTAAATCCCAGTGGCATCCTCTTCTCCACCCTCCAGAGTCATCTTACCACCTTTTCAAATTCACCCAGTTCAACCTGCCTCCAAGCCTTCTAACTTACCATCCATTGATCCTTATGACAAAGGAAAAGCCCTATTACATCCCAAGAAATAGTTGTGCATTGTTTTTGATAGGGTGAACCCTATTGTGATTGTACTGTGATGTATTATAAATTTATTCTCTTTTATTTTTATTCTCATTGATGCCTTCTTTTCATCTCTTCTTTATCTGTTTTCCCTCCTTTTTGATTATCCCAAAGGGGGAGAAATCTGTATATCTATGGATCTGTGGGGGATATGGGGGAGAATTATCTCTAAAGGGGGATATTTTTTTTTATTTATTTATCCATGGGGGAGAACCTTTCTATGGAAATGCTTGCATAAGTATTTAAAGGCATAAATTCAGGGGGAGATGTATATCTCATTAAGTTTTTTATTATTATTATGCCTTATTATTGATGATATATTATTTTTGTTTATGGCTAAGATTTATGATTATCAAAAGGGGGAGATTGTTGAGCCCTCTGGAAGATTGTTGAAATCTTCCTATGATTGTTGTTTTAATAATCAAAAATCATCGATTACTTAATCTTGTTGGATTTCTCATATATATAATAACAATCTCTTAGTGAATCTGTGTATATTGGTTGGATCATGTTTTAATCTCTTTGTTATTGATTTACAAGTATTCTGGAAGTCCTCTGGATCAAACAGACAATGGTTGCACTGATCCATATCAAAGGACAACGGTTGCACCGATCCATATCAAAGGACAACGGTCACACCAATCCATATCGAAGGACAACGGTCTCGCCGATCCATATAAAAGGACAAGGGTCGCACAAATCCATATCAAACGAAAAAGGTCTCACCGATCCATATCAAAGGACAACGGTCTCACCGATCCATATCAAAGGACAATGGTCGCACTGATCCATATCAAAGGACAATGGTCGCACTGATCCATATCAAAGGAAAACGGTCTCACCAATCCATATCGAAGGACAACGGTCACACCGATGCTGATCATCTGAGTCATCGAAGATGTCTCACCGATGATGATCAAATGAGTTACCGATCATGACACACCAATGCTGATCATCAGAGTCACCGATCATGACACACCGATGCTGATCATCTGAGTCACCAAAGATGACACACCGATCCAGATCAAATGAGTCACCGATCATGACACACCGATGCTGATCATCTGAGTCACTGAAGATGACACACCGATCCAAATAAAATGAGTCACTGATCATGACACACTGATGCTGATCATCTGAGTCACCGAAGATGTCTCACCGATGCTGATGTCGACGACCTCCTGATCACTTGACTCACCGATAGTCATAAACAGCTGTTTGAATTTATTTATCTTTATTTAATCTAACCAATGTTCATATTAGGAATATTTTAATGCTTTGTAATTTATTTAATGAATGTTGTTGGATGCCAGGGAACCGTACCTCATACCTGCAAAAAGAAACCATTTCTTTTACTAGAGCTCGTGCCATAAATACAAGAAGTCCCTACTAGTGAGAAAACACGGGTGTAAAAACGATGAGACATATATGAGTGCAAAGAGTGGTGGATGAGATAGTTTTAGAAGACACAGAACCTCATACACACTGAAGCTTACTCAAGAAGAGTTCTGTACATTCACGAGGACATTGAAGAACCTCATCCACTACATTTCTCACTATCTCTGAATCTGGATGCCAAGCAGACGACACTCTGTTTTTCAGAAAAAAACCAGAAGAGGACTTAGAATCATCTCTGATCAAACTCAAGGAGTCTAAAGCTTCACTGTAATCACTAGAGACATTTCTAAACTCTACATCTCTGCTCTGCGATACATTATTTCACATTTCGAGCAGTGTGTGCTATCTGGTGTATTTAACACACACACTGTCTCCTGTACTTTAACTGGAGGATCTTTAAATCCTCACTCAAACTCTTACATCTTTTATTTCCCACTAAGATAGTAGTAGAGGTTGTGTGTGACCTAGACAGCTGGTTTCTGTTGTTCTGTTTCCCATGAATAACAGTGGTAGAGGTCTTGGACCTAGACAGTTGTAAACTGTTTTGAACCCTGATCCAGGGTGTGGATCAAATTTATCCAAATTGTTGAGAGGAATAAGTCTTGGCTTGAGACTGAACCTCTTGGTTATATATGTTGTGCTATATCATTCAAAGTTATTCTTTTATTCCGCTGCTAATTACTTTAAAACCAAAACTGTTTTAAAGAAACTTTGATAATTAAATTCTCAAGTGTTTATATTAGTTGTAAATTAGTAAGTTGGTTGAAAAAATTAATCAACCTTTCTGTTTTGATTAACTAGGAAATAATCAATCCCTTAAGAACCCAACAGAAGCTTTACATTGATATAAATTCACTACAGTTTAATTCAATATTCTATTTGGGGGTTTTTAAGACAAAATTTTAAAACAGAAATTTTAATTGGAACTCAATTCACCCCCCTCTTGAGTATCCACTCCAACCAACATAGATAATAAAGTAGTAGAAAAAATTGTACTACCTTGAATTGTAGAACTAGATATAGATTGGTAGCACTGGTTGTTCTATTATAGTGAAGAGTGATGGAATATTCTCAACTAAATTACTGTGTAAGAGTGTGTCATGGTAGTTTTAAAACAGTAGCCTAGTATGTTCTACCGTTGAGAAGAACCGATGGTTGATGGGACACATGGCCATATAATCCATGTATAAAAAAATTTCAGGACTTCACTAGAATATGTTCTCCATGAATTAGAATTCATGTATTCAAAAAAATTGAAATAGCTAATATCTTAGGAGATTTAATAGTAAAATTAAAAATAGATATACATAGAAGATAAAAGAGATTAAAAAGGAAAGATTGATTGAAATAGATATGAAAAAGGATAAACCAATAAGGGGGAAATAATTTACTCCTCTCTATATGTATACATGGAGGATACTAATATTGGAAAGGACAAGACTCTTCAAGTAAACATAGGGAGATGAGGATATATATTCTACTTCATATTATAGTTTTTTCACATTTTATATTTTTATGGTTTTATTCCCTGATTTTTTCTACACCTCATACAACCATTATTTTTTCATTAATGGAGGTGTAGGAACCTTATGTTGTTGGGATAATAGATGGTGGCCCAATTGTATTTATTCATTTTAGGAAAATTGTTTGAATTCATGATTGTCATTTATCTATTAAATAGTCTTTATTATTTAATTTCATACTTCAATATGAATTATATCATGTTTTATTTTATTATGAATTTTAAATAGTGCATTGTTTTAGAAATATTTTCTCACTCCAAGTAATTTTTAAAAGTATTTATTGAATGGATTACAATTAGTTATAGTGTTTTTAGTGGATAATAAATGCATGACGAAGAAATAGATATCATTATGGGATTTCTGGACAATTCATTACCATATTGGGAACTTACTTGGTAATTAATCGGATAATTAGTGTGGATTTCACATTATCACCATCACAATTTATTTTTATTGAAAAGTTAGAAAGGAAACAACTAGGAGGATGACAAGAGAATCAGGATCCTAGGGGGTTTAAAATAATGTAACCTGAGGGAATCCCATCTAATAATTTTAACCCCCTCTTATTTGAATAAATTCAAGTTGTAAAAATAGGATACACTAAAACCATGAAATTCAATAGATTATAGATGAATAGAATTCATGTTACCCTTATGACACGTGTGTCTCAGGTAGACATTATTTGAGATAAGACTGTGGAACTTTATGGTTGCATATTCAATCGACCATGGTGTATGGATTATTTCATGAATTGATTCGAGAAGGGCCTAGGAATTTGCTTCAACTTCTGCAATTGCAATGACGCCATACTTGCAGAGGGAAAGTCCAGTGAGAAAAGAAATAGCCTCCAATTTAAGTGAAGATACATAGCCAAAGTGGGAAGTGAGTGTCATGATAACCAAAACCCTATAATTGTAGACTAGACCTCCACCTATTATGATTCCTGAGATGCATCAACCATCAGTATTAAGTTTCAGAACTAGTGGCAGAGGTTTCCAATGTACCCAATTCCCTCCTAGGGAGCCCCTAGTGAAAGAAGCATGAGAGTGCATCTATAAAATCTAGAGTGAAGGTTCATCCACTAGGTATCATAGAGCCTGAATAGATCCAAAAGGATGCTCTGATTCCTAACAATGATGGTCCTCATAGAGGATAGAATCCCCTCATTTCATGCTTTGTTTCTAGCTTGTCGGAGACACCAACATCCTACATGGAGAATGATGCTTCTTCCCTATCTCTCCATTTCTTTATCACTTGAGTTAAGAAACCAATGTTCTAGGAAGGAGGAATCAGGGTGGGATGGGGAAGAAAATGATATGAATGCACCAAAGATGGACCAGACCTCCAATTCCCATTATCTCTCAATGAACCAATGATCAACGCTCTATTATGAAATTTATAGCTTGAACACTGGGAGACCCGATAAATACAAAAATTTGCATACATTCTCATCGTTAGGGACTACATTTTTGTGGATCCTCTAGTCGATGAAATTAAGCGTAGATCTAGATTTTCATGACCCATAGAAACTCATTCTAGAAATCATCATGCTCTTTGGTGTCTATCATCCACCAAAAAACGTTACTAGAGAAGGTACCTGAGCTGGTAGGGGTGAAAACACAGTTATCTGGGTCCATAGTGGCTTCAATGGCATGGAAGGTATCCTTTTTGAATTTATTAAGAACATCCTTGATGTATGCAGGGTTTTTTCTTTCCTCCTTAAATGTAATGTTATAGGATGGACAGCCAAAGAAACTGAGAGTTGATCCCAAATAGTTTTTTTGATAAAAGTATAGGTTCCCCTCCACCATGATCCAATTAGTCAGTGGACAGAGAGAAGAAAAGATAAGGAACATAGTCCAACAAAAATGAGACATGTGTCCTATCTCCAACACCGAGTTTACCTCTAGATATCCTCTCATTATTTTACCCTATAAAGTACAATGTTCATGAATATCCCAAGACAGTTTTTCATGCCTGCAGAGGAGTGTTTAATCCATTCTACGTACATTAATCCCTCCATCCCAGATGGGCTTCACCATATTCTCCCATGACAACCATTGTCATTTTCCTTCCACTCAACCATCCCAAACAAAGTGTCCAAGATCTTTTCAATATTACTGATGACACGTTTCATACCCTTAATCATAGATAGGGAATGCACTGGAGTGGAAAGCATAATATTGTTAATGAGAACAATTTGGAACTCAATTATGGGAATTTATTTCAAGAAGACCATGATAGAATTATTAATTTCAATCCAAACATAACTGATACAAATTTCCACTCATCTAGAATTTTAAGAACCTGTTTTCTATGATTATGAATCCTAGAATTCATGTCCCATTATTTAATATTTCAACATCACACTAGATTTAATTACTTATCCTTGATAAATACAATGGTTATCGATAATACTACACCCCTTATTAAATTTAAATTATTTTCCCACACCCTACAATAGGTTTTTTCATACATATCTAAACCAAGAGAAAATACTATGATTTTTTGAATAAATTAATACAATAACCTATGATTAATGTTTTTTGATTTTGAATCAACCATACAACAATCGAACCCAATATGTGTATGGTATTACTCTATGTGTGTAGTTTTAGTATAAAAGTAACATTTTATCTCTTAATGCACATCTCATAGTCAAACCCAATAAAAACACTAAAATTATCATGATAATTTTGGTAAATAGTTCTTGATTCATTTATGATGTGTATGAATTATCCTTAAGTAAACCCAACACATAGTGTGAACAATATGAATAAATGTGTGAGTTTTCATTTTTTTAAAAATAGTTACAAATGAATGTTAGATTCCCAAAACCAATAAAACAGGCTTATATTTTCTTTATATTATAGAAAAAATTATAAAAAATCATTTCTTATTTGTATTAATTAACATAATGTAAATTTGAAATACATTGTTTTCAATATGATTTAAAGTATATGTTTTCATTTAAATGTGATATTTTATTTCAAAATGCATATCACATATTCAAAATTAATAAAACATTCATGGTCACATTAATACTTTGGGAATATTATCCTTCATTCATATCTGATATTTGGAAATCAACAGAAAATAAATCTCATACATGATGTGTCTGGTATGATAGACATTACATTTTTTATGTATAAAATGACATTTTAGTTCACTATATGATTCCAACAATCAATAATAGGAAAACATACATGTATTTCATTGATACTACAGAAAAATTATTTGTGATTCCTTTTTTATGTGTAGGAATCAACTGCAAGAAAATCCAATATATGATGTGGTATTTGAGACTCAAAGTGTGTGTTTTCAGCATAAAATTCACATTTTAGCTCAAAACACACATCACAAAGTCAAGATTCAAAATATTCACTCTAATTTTTTCGATACCAATAGAAAATGTTACATGGTACATTTGTAATTAGAATGAATCAATTTCAACTTAATCTAAAACATTGTGGAGATGGTATGAGTCCAATTTCATGTTTTCATTTAGTAATGATGGATTAGTTCAAAAAAGTTATCTGCAAAAAACTAATAAAAAATACTATTTATGAATACTTTTGGGAAAATAATGACAATCCATTTGTATGATGTGTAAATTAATTGTATTTTACTTCAACATAAGGTGTGTCTAGAAAAACTAAAACTGTATATTTGCATTTAAATGTGAATTTTTAATTCAAAATGTTTGTCCTATACTAAAAACTAAGAAATAATCATCTAATTGTATTAATACATTAGGAATATGATTTATTATTCATTTTTTATGTGTAATAATAATTAAAACATTAATTAGACACATTGTTTTGGCCAGTATGACCATAATGGCATATTTTAATTTATATAATGACATTTTAATTCGAAACAAGGTATGTAGGAATTAATCATATTTCAATTTGATACATGTTGTAGTAAGAATGATTGAATGTTCTTGTTTTCATTTAAAAGTTAAAATTTACTTCCAAACACATTTCATGTACTCCAAAATGAGAAAATACACTCAGATTCTCTTAATACTTTATTTCAATGATACAAAATTTATTCAAAATTCATGTTATCCTATTTTATAAATTTTTATTAATTCTTATTATACTATATTTATTTTTCATTTATTTATTTATAGTAATAAAAACATAAACATTGTATTTCATTACATGTTCTCTCTTTTTTGTTTGATCTAGGGTGGACTACATAGTAAATAGTGGCACGATCTTGTTATATTAGAAGGGGGACCCTTGGATTGTAGAATATAGAGCCACCTAGTCTCATACATGTTAAATTGTTTCTTAGTAATGTTATATAATTATAAATAATTTATAAAGATGATTTATTTTATGAATTCTATTTAAAAATATGATAAAATATACTTTTATCAAAATTGGTCATAGTGCTGATAGAATCAACCATTTCAAAACAAGGAATATATTTTATTAAATTTGTTCTTTAAGTGGTAAAATTCAAGCTGATAAATCTCCCTTTTATCAGTGACTATTTTATCATTGATGAAAGATAATTTTATAAATTCTATTTTCACACTAATAAAAGGACATAAATTTTAATGTCACTCAAAATGATTGATCTATTTTTATTTTCGATAATAATGATTTTTAGCGCTAATAAAATTAGTATATGTAGTAGCATCCCTTTACCGACAAATGTTTCACCATTTTATTTTGGTTAAAAACAAAATATTAAAATTAATTAGCTTCATTCAATAAGAAAAATATAGTTACACACTCACTTGACAGTCTAAAATGATGTTTGAGATATTCCCAGTTTAATCTTATTTTCTGATAGTACTCTTAATAAATATTTTAAAAAAATTCAATCCCTTCACACAAGAATCATAGGTCTAGAATCAATCCATCATTGAGTAACTATCAATGTTATATTAAATTTAGATATCATTGTTAATATATCTACACCTTCCACAATATTTTTCGATGTTTTGTTACCTATGTATGAGAAATTCTTTTGCATGGTTTCCTTTTTTGCATAAATAAAACAATCGCTATTATTCTTTAATGGATTAATATAACAACCCCATCTCCACAAAGTTTACTCTTCTTGGGTTGTAAATTGGACAAGAGATATTGTAACGCCCTGAGTCCCACCTCAAGTATGCCCCGGGTTGGTGACTAGCAATAATTGTATAGTAAAAACACAAATGGGAGGCATTTCCCTCTAAGAGAACACATGTTAAAGATAGAGAGTGTAACACCCGATAATTTTATGAGAACTATTTTGTTTTTATGTTATATAAATCATCAAAGGAATCTTTCACTACACACAATACTAACTTTGCTTTCTTTACACGCAATCACGACCTTCCTCGATAGCTTGCATCATACGCAATACTGAGTTTCACTAAACAACGATACTCTATTAAAATATTATTAAAACTAGTCGTTATGAATAGTAATAACCACTTTTTGAAATTTTGTATATTTTATTTTTCAAAATGGACTTCATTTTTGGATTCGGAATATTGAAATTATCATAGGGTGAAATTTTGGTACTTTTGGATAACTTTCATATCCTGATGAATAGTGAAAATTACTAAATTTTAATTAAAAAAACTTTTTTAATCGAAATAATTAATAGTGATATATTTTTAATTTGAGTGGTTTTAAAGTATATTTAGAATATATTTTTACCATTTAATACAATGTTTGTCATTGGATGTAATTTCACATTTAAACCAAACATAAACAAGTGTCAATCTTTTGGTAGTAATTATCTCTTAAAAACACGCTATTTGTTTTGACGACGAGAATTATTTTTCAAAATTAATTAATGCAACTGATGTGTTTTGAATTTGTTAAAATAGATATCATTTTAGAATTTATAATATCAAATATATCTTAGGCCTAATTTTTAGTATTTTTCTGGAAACTTTCATTTTTTTTGATGAATAGTGAAACCACTAAGTGGAGGTTAAAAAAACTGAATTTTTCATAAAACTTAATTTTACCACTTCTGTGAGTAGAATTTAGAAAATCTAAGAGACACGGTTAATATCAAGGACTAAAATGTGGTTCAATGAGATAAAAATAATTTTTGATGAATAGTAACTTTTTACTTTTTTTACCATGGTTAAAAGAAAATAGGGTAATTAAGGGTAAAATTGTTATTATTCTAACCCTAACACATGTCTTAATTCTATTGGATAAGTGTAATTCGACCAAAAACAACCTTATGAATAAAATATGACCATTTAGGCCCACATGTATTTGATTAGGACATTTATTATTAATTTATTTAAAGAAGGGTTAAAATAGTTAAAATCAAAGTTTAATAACTAAAGCATTTTTAATATATGGTTATACAAAAGATAAATTCAACTATAAATATTAATTATAAAGATAAAACTATTTCCTACATAATGGTATTTTATTTTTAATTTTTAGACTTAAAATAATTTAATTTATTTATGACACAATGATGATGCGATAATTATCTGAATAATGAAATATTAACATAATTGAAGTTATAAATACCCAAATAAATGTAATTTGAGATTTTTTATGAATTAACCAAATTTTATATATTAATATGACATGTTATTATTGATTTAATTAACTGTTTTCGAATTTATTATTCTGTTATGATTTTCACAAAAATCAATTCCCAAATAGTGTCAAAATTGACATAAAATAGTTTTTAAAACAAATATTATATTATTAATTGTTATTTTATTCCTAAAAATCTATGGTTCATCAAAATGACTTATATATGGTTATATATATTAATAATAAACAACTTAGGGTTCTTTTTTCTTGTTATAGTAAGTTTATTAACCTTATATTGTAAGAAAACAAGAAGACACGGTAAAAGTTAAATTATCTAACTTAATGTTAAATCTAAATGATAAGGTTAAAATTGATACCTAATCATGTCTAAATTCTATTGGATGAGATTATTTCGACCCATCCCCACTTTAGCTTCTAAATAAATCAAGTTGGAGCTATTTAAAACTGAATATGACTTTATAATAAAATAATATGTTTAGTTTTTCCAAAGGTGCCCCTCTCCTCCCTTATAAAAGGGAACCTCCTCCCTCTCTTCCTCACACCACATTGAGCCTTCAAACTCAGACAAACCCTGTCAAATTCTCTTCTCCAATTCCCTAGAAACATCCTAGTGGTCTTGGTCTTCTTCAAAGACCAATTTTAGTACCCTAAGAGAAGGTCTCAAAGAGGCGCTTCAAAGAAGAGGTAATGTCCGTTACCGATTCTTTCAACTTTATTTCTTCTTCCACTTCTTCTTATTTAGTTGATTCATTATGAATTAATAACATCAGTATAACTAAAATACTGGTATGTTATTATAAGTATGAAATAACCCTATTTCACCATCTATCCATCCTACGGAAAAGGAAATCACCACACGTGCGTACGTACGGAATACCGTGTCCACGCCGTGGTGTAATCTATTTTCCACCACCACCTTAATTGGATGGGTATAATGGTGTAAAGAATAATTGTATATGTTTATTCTAAAGTGATACTGATTCTGAAATAGTATACATACACTCCAATATAATTCCACGATCATGGGAACGATATCATCGCTCGTGCGTACGTACATAATACCGTCTCCCTGATGTGATGTGACTCGTTATACATGATCTTCATTGCATAATAATTATATAAATGAATTGAATTAAATAATATGATATATATTACCATTCTGGAAATGTGGTATCTATAACCTAAAAAGAAGAATAAGAATTTATTCGACAAAACAGGCATAGGAACAAAAATAAATAAACACCTGAATAACAAGTAACAATGAAATATTACTAATAAGAAGCTAAGAATATGACCATATATGATATCATAAAAATAATTATGATTCTGGAATAAGTCAATGACATTATTTAAATCATTATACATGAGTTTTGGACACTTACGGAGCAAATCGTACCTAAGGTAAGGGAAAATATCACTATCTCATTTTTATCTGAGATTGTTTATATTTTGGTATTTACTGGGGTGTATTTTATCATCCACATCCATGATTCCTCAATATGTAATATTATTTCCATCCACCTACAATTGTTTAAATCCAATTTTACCCTTTGCTGAGTTTTTAGTAAAATATATGAAAGGAATCTTTTGTCGTTTTTCATATGAGGTACTTTTTGAATTTTCCAACAAAAGTACGAGAAGAATGTTTTATTTAAATTATACGGCATGAATGGATTTTTAAAACATTATTTCTAAGAATATTCCTTTACAAGTTGACAAGTTTATTTTTAATCATCTTATTTTAGTTTAAAATTTTATGACATGTGAAGAAAGGAAAAATATTTTTGAAGTAGAAAGGATATTTTCCTCAAGAATGGAGTTCAAGTGTTTTATCAAAATTATTTTCCATCTAAGATTAAATAGTTTTCTATTTATATACCTATTATTATATTGATTTGATTATGTTGTGATGGAATTATTTTTATTAATTCCTTTATCTTATATGAATTGTTGTATAATGTCACGATGTTTAAGAATCCCATTTTTATTACATGGGTTATGCAATGATGTATGATTTATGATTTTGTGACACACATAAGAATGGTATCATTATTAGATGGGTGGGACCTATATCTCCCTCCAATTCATTAGGTAAAGATTTTATATCTCATGAGATAGACATGGCTGGAATGGCAGGTTAAACCGGTTCAGTGAAACAGGACTGAAATGTGGAGTGAACTCAGTTCATAAATGGACTTTTTCCACTAAGATAGTCTTGGAAATGAGTCTTGACTAATAAGAAATGATTCTCTATGATTATGTGTGTATTCCACAATGTTTCATATTTTATGTTATGATTATTGGGATTACATTTCACTACCATGATTTATCCCATGATATGAAATTATGATCTCTTTTTTAGGTTAAGATTTCTAAAATGTTATGTTCTTATGAATATTATGTGTTTGATATTTCTTTTGTATACCCTTACTGAGCATTTGAGCTCACCCTTTTTTATGTTTTCTTTCCCTAGGTCAGGAGGAAGGTTATTAAGTAGGATATGCTTAATGGGACTCTAGATATGATGAAATAAATGGGAGACAATGTAGATGCTTTATGAACTAGTTGTTTATGTTTCCCAGATTCTAAATATACTATAACTATACGGTCCTTTCATGGTTTTTTATATGTTGTAATAAGTGTACTTCAATATTGAAGTATTAACAATGTATGTAAATTAAGGGTCGTTGTAGTTGGTATCAGAAGAAATGTATAGTCAACCTTTGGAAACTTGGAAGTGAAAGCCTTTTTAAGAACCCAAAGGATAAGTCTAAGTATAGAAGAAAATATTATTGTTTTAGAAATGGCCATGAAAAATAAATGATAAGACCTTAAGTGTAAAATTTTATTCTTGATTATGTGTTTTTGTATTATAATTAGTGTTGCTGACACTATTCTTCTTGGTTTTAGTCAATGGCTGGAACCCAAATGAACCGTGTTAATGCGGAATTCGATGGGCAATGAAATGATTGTCCCCTGAGTAACCAAACGTTATGGGAGCTGGAATGAAAAATCTTGTAGCCATTCTCACACAACTTTATCATGCTATAAATCATGCAGGACTTCCAAACGAGCAAAGTAAGGAGCAACATTCTGTCGAATCCTTCGTGAGGCAGCATCCACCTTCATTCAGCGGGTCTTTGGATCCATTAGTGGATGAATAATGGATTAGTACCACTGAAAAGTTATTTTCAGTTCTTCAATGTTCTAAACATGATAAAGTTATCTTAGCAGTGTATCGTTTGGAAGGTGATGTTGATCAATGGTGGAATCTTATTAAGAATATGAGGCAAAGGGATGAAATTGAGTCCATGCAATGGGACGAGTTCAAGAACTTATTTTTCAATAAGTATTTCCCTCGTATTCTTCGATCAAAGATGGAGAAAGAGTTTCTTGAATTGAAGCAAAATGATGATAATCTGTTGGTACCTATGAAGAAAATTTTACAAGACTTGCAGGGTACGCTTCTGGCATTATTATCCAACTTGAGAGTAAGATCGATCGATATTTAGTGGCTTGAAACCAAGTCTTCGAAGGGTGTTAGCCATAAGGGACTTTAATAGCTACGAGGAAATCGTTCGATGTGCTCTCAAAGTTGAGATGGAGATTGGAGTAACCCATCAGTCATATGGGTTTGATAAGAAGAGGAAAATGGAATTCAAAGGAAAATCTAAAGAGCACACTGAAAAGAAGATGAGTTTTTCCTTAGGCTCAAAGTGTGGAAGGAAACATGGAGGAAATTTTCTTAAGGGGACAAGAAAATTTTATAAGTGTGGAAAAGAAGATCATCGGGCAATTGAATGTCGAAATAATGGGAAGAAGATGTCTAATGATGCAAACAAAGGAAAGGATACGCAGAATGAACCTACTACCCTTCAATGTTTCAAGTGCAAGAAGATGGGGCATTATGCCAATCAATTCCCAAATCTAAGGGTTGATGATGATGGTCGACCTCAACAATATCTTAAGGATAAAGACAAAGGAAAGTCACATGCAATTTCTATTAGTGATGTGGAGTACGATAACAATGTGGTGAAAGGTACACTTACCATACACTCTAAAGTACCAAATGTTTTATTTGATTCTGGATCCACCCACTCTTTTATTTCTGAAGAATTTTCTAAGGGTATCACCGTATTACCTCAAAAATTAGATGTTGAGTTAGCTGTGACAACCCCTAATGGCACAACATTCGCATCAAATGTTTATAATTCTTCTCCGATTTATGTTTGTAGGAAAGTGCTTCCTGCAAATCTTGTGATCCTTCCTACAGTGGAATTTGATGTGATTCTTGGCATGGATTGTATTTCTCTATATGGAGCCAATATCAATTGCCAAAGATCGGAAGTCACATTTCATATTCTATATCAATCTATGATTGTCTATCGATGCAAGGATGAACATAACCTTTCAGTGGAAATTTCATCCATCTTATGGGTTTTGATTCCACTAAATGAAGGTTATTTATCTGAAAAGGTTGGTCAGAAACTCACGATTAAGAATATTCCCATTGTATAGGATTCTGATGACGTCTTTCTAGAGGAATTGTCGGGTCTTCCACCAAATCGTGAAGTTTAGTTTTCAATAGAACTCATACCGGGTGCCCTGCCTATTTCAAAGACACCTTATAGAATGGCCCCAATTGAGTTCTAGGAATTGAAAAAGCAACTCCAAGAGAATCTTGATAAAGGATTCATACGCCCTAGTGTGTCACCTTGGAGAGCACATGTTCTGTTTGTTAAGAAGAAAGATGGATCAATGAGACTCTGCATTGATTATCGATAACTTAACAAGATCACTATCAAGAACAAATATCCTCTCCCACGCATTGATGACTTATTTGACCAACTACGTGGAGCTCAATACATCAAGATTGATCTTCATTCAGGGTATCATCAATTAAGGGTCAAAAGGGAGGATATACCAAAGACGGCTTTCTGTACAAGGTATGAACACTATGAATTTTTAGTGATGCCATTTGGTCTTACTAATGCCCCTACTATCTTCATGGATCTGATGAATAGAGTCTTTAGAGACTATCTTGATTTGTTTTTGGTAGTCTTTATAGACGATATTCTTGTCTATTCAAAGAGAAAGGAAGAACATGAAGATCACTTGAGAATTGTATTAAAGACGCTATGAAAGGAGAATATTTATGCCAAATTTACCAAGTGTGAATTTTGGCTTCAAAATGTTGCATTTTTGGGCCACATAATCTCAAAATAGGGGATATCTGTGGATCTAGCAAAAACAAAGGTTATCAAAAGATGGTCGATACCAACAACAGTAACCAAGATTCGATGTTTTCTTGGTTTGGCTGGATATTATTGACGTTTTGTGAAATATTTTTCACAATTATCTAATCCAATCACCTGGTTGACTCAAAAAGGAGTTAAGCTCGTATAGACAGAGGAATATGAAGAGAATTTCAAGAAGTTTAAAAGAAGGTTATCCAGTGCACCTGCTCTCACACTTCCTTGTAGTGGAGAAAGGTTTTTGATCTACAGTGATGCATCCAAGAAGGGGCTGGTGTGTGTTCTTATGCAAAATTACATGGTGATAGCTTATGCCTCACGGCAGTTGAAAATCCATGAGAAAAATTACGCAACTCATGATTGGGAGTTAGATGTGGTAATCTTTGCATTAAAGATTTGTAGGCATTATCTTTATGGAGAAAGGTGTGATATATATACTAATCATAAAAGATTAAAGTATATTTTCACACAAAAGAAGCTGAATATGCGCCAAAGAAGATGGTTGGAGCTGATTAAGGATTACTACTGCCCAATTCATTACCACCCTGGGAAAGCAAACAAGGTGGCAGATGCATTAAGTCGACAGGACCATACTAGTTTATCCATGATGAGGATCACAAAGGATCCAATATTTATGGATTTACAAAGGATGGATCTTGGAATTATAATGGAAGGGTAGAATCGTATCTTTCTCAATTGAATATTCAACCATCTATACATGTGAAGATTAAAGAGGCACAGAAAGAAGATGTAGAGTTACAAAAGAAGGTGAGAAAATTCCTGAATTTAACCTTGATTGTGATGGGATAATAAAGTTTAGGAATCAGTTTTGTGTTCCTCCCATCCCAGAATTAAGGAAGGAGCTACTGGATGAGGCTCGTAGTTCTTAATTCTCTATTCATCCTAGACGCACGAAGATGTATAGGTACCAGAAAGTGTAATTATGGTGAGATGGAATGAAAATAGATGTTGCTGAATATGCCTCTCAATGCTTGGTTTGTCAGCAAGTTAAAGCTGAGAGACAAAAGTCTAACGGGATGTTACAACCATTACCCATACCAGAATGAAAATGGGAAAACATCACTATAGACTTTGTCACTGGACTTCCTAAAACATCCAAAGGCAATAATGTTATCTGGGTCAAAGTTGATCGTCTTACAAAATCGGCCCACTTCATCGCTATTAGAGAGGATTTCTCTCTGGATCAGCTTGCCATGATATATGTAAAGGAAGTGGTAAGATTTCATGGAGTACCGCTTTCCATTATATCTGATCGGGATCCGAGGTTTACCTCAAAGTTCTGGAAAAGTCTTCAGCATACTCTGGATACAGAGTTGAGTTTCTGTACTGGTTATCATCCTTCGACAGACAGTCATTCTGAGGGGACAATTCAAACTATGGAAGATATGTTAAGAGCTTGCTCTATGGATTTCAAAGGTAGTTGGGATCAACACCTACCTTTGGTGGAATTTTAATATAATAATATCTTTCACTCCAGTATTCAGATGTCTCCTTATGAAGCTCTCTATGGAATGAAATGCGAGACTCCATCTTGCTGGGATGAAGTTGGGGAAAGAAAGCTATTAGTACCTGATCTTGTTGATGAGATGGCAGAAAAGTTCCAATCTATTCAACAACACATAAGAGTAGCTCAGAGTCGACAAAAATAGTTATGCCAACAACCTAAGAAAATACCTAGAGTTTGAAGTGGGTGATAAAGTGTTCTAACAATTATCTCTTTGTAAGAGAGTAATGAGATTTGGAATGAAGGGAAAGTTGAGCCCTAGATATATCGGTCCATTTGAAATTATGGATCATGTTGGGAAGGTAGCTTACTGATTGGCACTTCCACTGAATCTTTCCCAAGTTCATGATGTGTTCCATGTATCTCTCCTAAGAAAGTAAATACCTGATCCTTCACATGTACTCAGCTCAGAAGTTGTATCGCTGGAACAAGATCTTTCTTATGAAGAACAGCCGATAGAGATTCTCAATCATAGTGAAAAATTCCTATGGAACAAGACCACTCACTTGGTGAAAGTTTTATCAAGGAACCACCAATTAGAAGAATCTATATGGGAGCTTGAGGATATTATGAGGGAGAGGTATCCTCATCTGTTCGTTAAAAAGTGACGAATTTCGAGGGTGAAATTCATTTTAAGGTGGGTAGAATGTAACACCCGAGACTTTTATGAGAAATATTTTGTTTTTATGTTATATAAATCATCAAAGGAATCTTTCACTATGCACAACACTATCTTGGCTTGCTTTACACGCAATCACGACCTTCCTCGATAGCTTGCGTCGTACGCAATACCGAGTTTCACTAAACAACGATATGCTATTAAAATATTATTAAAACTAGCGTTTATAAAGAGTAATAACCACTTTTCAAAAATTTTTTAATTTTATTTTTCAAAATGGACTTCATTTTGGGATTCAGAATATCGAAATTAGCTTAGGGTGAAATTTTGGAACTTTTCGGATAACTTTCATATTCTGATGAATAGTGAAAATTACTAAATTTTAATTAAAAAAACATTTTTAATCGAAATAAATAATAGTGATAACATATTAATTTGAGTGGTTTTAAAGTATATTTAGAATATATTTTTACCATTTAATACAATGTTGGTCATTGGATGTAATTTCATATTTACACTGAACATAAACAAGTGTCAATCTTTTGATATTAATTATCTCTTAAAAACACGCTATTTGTTTTGATGATGAGAATTAATTTTTTAAATTAATTAATGAAACTGATGTGTTTTGAATTTGTTAAAATAAACATCATTTTTGAATTCATAATATAAAATATAGCTTAGGCCTAATTGTTGGTATTTTTCTGGAAACATTCATTTTTTGATGAATAGTGAAACCACTAAGTTGTAGTTAAAAAAACTGAATTTTTCATAAAACATAATTTTACCACTTCTGTGAGTGGAATTTCGAAAATCTAGGAGACATGGTTAATATCATGGACTAAAATGTGGTTCAATGATATGAAAATAATTTTTGGTGAATAGTAACTTTTTACTTTTTTCCACGGTTAAAAGTAAATAGGGTAATTAAGGGTAAAAATGTTATTATTATTACCCTAACACATGTCATAATTCTATTGGATATGTTTAATTCGACCAAAAACAACCTTAGGAATACAATATGACCATTTAGGCCCACATGTATTAGATTAGGACATTTAATATTAATTTACCTAAAGATGGGTAAAAATAGTTAAAATCTAAGTCTAATAACTAAATCATTTTTAATATAGGGTTATATATAAGATAAATTCGTCTATAAATATTCATTAGAAATCTAAAAATATTTCCTGCATAATGGAATTTTATTTGTAATTTTTAGACTTAAAATAATTTAATTTATTTATGACAGAATGATGATGCACTAATTATCTGATTAATAAAATATTAACAAATTTGATTTTATAAATACCCAAATAAATGTATTTTGAGACTTTTTATGAATTAAAATAATTCTATATGTTAATATGACATGTTATTATTGATTTAATTAACTTTTTTCGAATTAATCTTTCTGTTATGAGTTTCACAAAAATAAATTACCAAATAGTGTCAAAATTGACATAAAATAGTTTTTAAAAAAAATATTATATTATTAATTTTTTTTTATTCATAAAATTATAAGGTTCGGCCAAATTACATATATAAGGTTATATATATTAATAATAAACAACTTGGGATTTTTATTCTTGTTATAGTAAGTTTATTAACCTTGTAGTGTAAGAAAACAAGAAGACACGGTCAACGTTAAATTATCTAACTTAAAGTTAAATCTAAATGATAAGGTTAAAATAGATATCTAAACTTGTATAAATTATATTGGATGAGAGGATTTTGACCCATACCCATCTTATTATATAAATAAATCAATTTGGAGCTATTAAAACCCGAATATGACTTTATAATAAAATAATATTTTTAGTTTTTCCAAAGGTGCCCATCTCCTCCCTTATAAAAGGGCACCTCCTCCCTCTCTTCCTCACACCACTTTGAGCCTTAAACCTCAACCGACCCCTGCCAAATTCTCTTCTACCCTTCCCTAGAAACCTCCTAGAGGTCCTGGTCTTCTTCAAAGACCAATTTTATTGCCCTAAGAGGAGGTCTCAAAGAGGCGCTTCAAAGAAGAGGTAATGTCCGTTACCGATTCTTTCAACTTTATTTCTTCATCCACTTCTTCTTATTTAGTTGTTTCATTATGATGTAATAACATAAGTATCAATAATATACTTTTATGTTATTATAAGTATGAAACAACCCTATTTCACTATCTATCCATCCTACAGAAAAGGAAATCACCGCGCGTGCTTACGTACGGAATATCGTCTCCACGCCGTGGTGTAATCTATTTTCCACCACCACCTTACTTGGATGGCTATAATGGTGTAAATAATAACTATATATGATTATATTAAAGTGATATTGATTATGAAATAGTATACATACACTCCAATACAATTCCATGATCATGGGAACGATATCATCGCTCGTGCGTACGTACAGAATACCGTCTCCACGATGTGATGCGACTCGTTATACATGATCTTAATTACATAATAATTATATAAATGAATTCAATGAATTAATATGATATATATTACCATTCTGTAAATGAGCTATCTATAACCTAAAAAGAATAATAGGAATTTTTTTGACAAAACACGCATAAGAACAAAAAGCAATAAACACCTGAATAATAAGTAACAGTGAAATATTACTAATAAGAAGCTAAGAATATGACCATATATGATATCATAAAATTAAGTATGATTATGTAATAAGTCAATGACATTATTTAAATCATTATATAGGAGTTTTGGACACTTACAATGAAAATCAGACCTAAGGTAAGGGAGAATATCACAATCTCATTTTTATCTGAGATTGTTTATACTTAGGAATTTACTGGGGTGTATTTTATCATACACATCCATGTTTCCTCAATATGTAATATTATTTCCATCCACCTTCAATTGTTTAAATCCAATTTTACCCTTTCCTGAGTTTTTAGTAAAAGATATTAAAGGAATCTTTTTTCGTTTTTCGTATGAGGTACTCTTTGAATTTTCTTACAAAAGTACGAGAAAAATGTTTTTTTAACTTATACAGCATGAATGGATTTTTAAAACATTATTTCCAAGAAGATTCCTTTACAAGTTTTCAAGTTTATTTTTAATCAACTGGTTTTAGTTTAAAATTTTAGGACATGTTAAGAAAGGAAAAATGTTTTTGAAGTAAAAAGGATATTTTCCTCAAGAATGGAGTTCAAGTGTTTTATCAAAATTATTTTCCATATAAGATAAAATAGTTTTCTATTTATATCTCTATTATTACACTGATTTGATTATGTTGTGATGGAATTATTTTTATGAATTCCTTTATCTTATATGAATTGTTTTATGATGTCACGATGTTTAAGAATCCCATTTTTATTACATGGGTTATGCAATGATGTATGACTTATGATTTTGTGGCAAACATAAGAATGGTATCATTATGAGATGGGTGGGACCTATATCTCCCTACAATGCATTGGGTAAAGATTTTATATCTCATGAGATAGACATGGCTGGAATGGCAGGTTAAACCGGTTCAGTGAAACAGGACTAAAATGAGGAGTGAACTTGGTTCAGAAATGAACTTTGTCCACTAAGATAGTCTTGGAAATGTGTCTTGACTTAGAAGAAATGATTCTCTATGATTATGTGTGTATGCCACAAAGATTCAGGTTTATGTTATGATTATTGGGATTACATTTCACTACCATGATTTATCCCATGTAATGAAATTATGATCTCTTTTGCAGGTTATGATTTCCAAAATGTTAAGTTCTTATGAATATGATGTGATTGATATTTCTTTTGTATACCCTTACTGGGCATTTGAGCTCACCCTTTTTTATGTTTTATTTCCCCAGGTCAGGAAGAAGGTTATTAAGTAGGATATGCCAAAAGGGACTCTATATATGATGAAATAAATGAGAGACAATGTAGATGCTTTATGAACCAGTTGTTTATGTTTCCCATTTTCTAAAGACACTATACCTATACGGTCCTTTCATGGTTTTGTTATATGTTGTAATAAGTGTACTTCAATTTTGAAGTATTAACAATGTATGTAAATTAAGGGTCATTATAGTTGGTATCAGATGAAAGGTATAGTCAACCTTTGGAAACTAGGAAGTGAAAGCCTTAGTAAGAACCCTAAGGATAAGTCTAAGCATAGAACACAATCTTAGTGTTTTAGAAATGGCCATGAAAAATCTATGATAACTCCTTAATTGAAAAATTTTATTTTTGATTATGTGTTTTTTCTATTATAATTAGTGTTGCTCACACTATTCTTCTTGGTTTTAGTCAATGGCTGGAACCCGAAGGAACCGTGTTAATGCGGAATGCAATGGGAAATGCAATGATTGTCCCCCTGAGTAACCCAATGTTATGGGAGCTAGAATGCAAAATCTTGTATCCATGCTCACACAACTTTCTCAAGATATGAATCATGCAGGACTTCCAAATGAGCAAAGGAAGGAGCAACATTCTATCGAATCCTTCATGAGGCAGTGTCCACCTTCATTCAGCGGATCTTATGATCCATTAGTGGCTGAATAATGGATCAGTACCACTGAAAAGATATTTTCAGTTCTTCAATGTTCTGAACATGATAAAGTCATATTGGTAGTGTATCGTTTGGAAGGTGATGCTGATCAATGGTGAAATCTTATTAATAATACGAGGCAAAGGGATGAAATTGAGTCCATGGAATGGGAGGAGTTCAAGAACTTATTTTTCATTAAGTATTTCCCTCGTATTCTTTGAACATAGATGGAGAAAGAGTTTCTTGAACTGAAGCAAAAGGATGATGAATCTGTTGGTACCTATGAAGAAAATTTTACATGACTTGAAAGGTACGCTTCTATTATTGTTATCCAACCTGAGAGTAAGATCGAACGATTCTTTAGTGTATTAAAACCAAGTCTTCGAATGGCGTTATCCATAAGGGACTTCAATAGATACGAGGAAATCGTTCGATGTGCTCTCGAAGTTGAGATGGAGATTGGAGTAACCCATCAGTCATATGGGTTTGATAAGAAGAGGAAAATGGAATTTAAAGGAAAATCTAAAGAGTACACTGAAAAGAATATGATTTTTCCCTTATGCTCAATGTGTGGAAAGAAACATGGGGGAAATTTTCTTAAGGGGGAAAGCAAATGTTATAAGTGTGGAAAAGAAGGTAATCGGGAAATTGATTGTCGAAATAATGTGAAGAAGATGACTAATGATGCAAACAAAGGAAGGGATACGCAGAGTGAACCAACTACCCTTCAATGTTTCAAGTGCAAGGAGATGGGGCATTATGCCAATCAATGCACAAATCCAAGGGTTGATGATGATGGTCGACGTCAACAAACTCTTAAGGATAAAGACAAAGGAAAGTCACATGCAATTTCTATCAGCGATGTGGAGTATGATAACAATGTGTTGAAAGGTACACTTACTATCCAATCTAAAGTAGCAAATGATTTATTTGATTCTGGATCCACCCAATCTTTTATTTCTGAAGAATTTTCTAAGGGTATCACCGTATTACCTCAACAATTAGATGTTGAGTTAGCTGTGACAACCCCTAATGGCACAACAATCTCATCAAAAGTTTATAATTCTTCTCCGATTGAAGTTTGTGGGAAAGTGCTTCCAGCAAATCTTGTGATCCTTCCTATAGTGGAATTTGATGTGATTCTTGGCATGGATTGGATTTCTATATATTGATCTCATATCAATTTCCAATGAAGGGAAGTCACATTTCATATTCTAGATCAATCTCTGATTTTCTATCGATGCAAGGATGAACATAACCTTCCAGTGGAAATTTCATCCATCATATGGGTTTTGATTCCACTAAATGAAGGTTATTTATCTCAAATGGTTGGTGAGAAACTCATGATTGAGAATATGCCCATTGTACGGGAGTTTGACGATGTCTTTCTGGAGGAATTGTCGGGTCTTCCACAAAATCGTGAAGTTGAGTTTTCAATAGAACTCATATTGGGTGCTTTCCCTATTTCAAAAACACCTTATAGAATGGCCCCAATTGAGTTGCCGGAATTGAAGAAGCAACTCCAAGAGAATCTTGGTAAAGGATTCATATTCCCTTGTGCGTCACCTTGGGGAGCACCTATTCTGTTTGTTAAGAAGAAATATGGATCAATGATACTCTACATTGTTTATTGAGAACTTACCAAGATCACTATCAAGAACAAATATCCTCTCCCATGCATTGATGACTTATTTGACCAACTACACGGAGCTCAATACTTTTCCAAGATTGATCTTCATTCAGGGTAACATCAATTAAGGGTCAAAAGGGTGGATATACCAAAGACAACTTTTTTTACAAGGTATAGACACTATGAATTTATAGTGATGCCATTTGGTCTTAATAATGCCCCAGCTATCTTCATGGATCTGATGAATAGATTCTTTAAAGACTATCTTGATCAGTTTGTGGTAGTCTTTATAGACGATATTCTTATCTATTCAAAGATCGAGGAATAACATGAAGATCACTTGAGAATTTTATTAAAGACCCTAATAAAGGATAATATTTATGTCAAATTTACCAAGTGTGAATTTTGGCTTCAAAAAGTTGCATTTTTGGGTAACATAATCTCAAAAGATGGGATATCTATGGATGCAGCAAAAACAGAGGTTATCGAAAGATGGTCGAGTCCAACAACAGTAACCGAGATCTAAAGTTTTCTTGGTTTGGATGGATATTATCGATGTTTTGTGAAAGATTTTTCACGATTATCTAATCCACTCACTAGGTTGACTCGAAAAGGAGTTAATTTCGTATGGACGGAGTAATGTGAAGAGAATTTCAAGGAGTTGAAAAGAAGGTTATCCAGTGCACCTTTTCTCACACTTCCTTGTAGTGGAGAAAGGTTTGTGATCTACAGTGATGCATCCAAGAATGGGCTGGAGTGTGTTCTTATGCAAAATAATATGGTGATAGCTTGTGCCTCACGACAGTTGAAAATCCATGAGCAAAATTACCCAACACATGATTTGGAGTTAGCTGTGTTAATCTTTGCATTAAATATTTGGAGGCATTATCTTTATGGAGAAAGGTGTGATATTTATACTGATCATAAAATCTTAAAGTATATTTTCACACAAAAGGATCTGAATATGCACCAAAGAACATGGTTGGAGCTGATTAAGGATTACGACTGCTCAATTCATTTCCACCCTGGGAAAGCAAACAAGGTGGCAGATGCATTAAGTCGACAAGACCATGCTATCTTATCCATGATGAGGATCACAAAAGATCCATTATTTATGGATTTAAAAAGGATGGATCTTGGAATTATAATGGAAGGGGAAAATCATATCTTTCTCAATTGAATGTTCAACCATTTATACATGTGATGATTAAAGAGGCACAGAAAGAAGATGTAGAGTTACAAAAGAAGGTGAGAAATATTCCATAATTTTTCCTTGATTGTGATGGGATATTAAAGTTCAGGAATCGGTTTTGTATTCCTCCCATCCCAAAATTAAAGAAGGAGCTGCTGGATGAAGGTCTTAGTTCTTCATTCTCTATTCATCCTGGAAGCACGAAGATGTATAGGGACCTGAAAGTGTACTTCTGATGGGATGGGATGAAAATAGATTTTTCTGAATATGTCTCTCGATGCATGGTTTGTCAGCAAGTTAAATTAGAGAGACCGACGTCTAAGGGGATGTTACAACCATTACCCATACTATAATGGAAATCGGAAAACATCTCTATGGACTTTGTCACTAGACTTCCTAAAATATCTAAAGGCAATAATGCTATCTGGGTCTTAGTTGATCGTCTTACAAAGTCGGCACACTTCATCGCTATTGGAGAGGATTTCTCTCTAGATCAGCTTGCTATGATATATGTAAAGGAAGTGGTAAGATTTCATGGAGTACCACTTTCCATTATATCTGATCGGGATTCGAGGATTACCTCAATGTTCTGGTGAAGTCTTCAGCATACTCTGGATACAGAGTTGAGTTTCAGCACTTGTTATCATCCTCAGACTGACGGTCAGTCTGAGAGGACAATTCATACTCTAGAAGATATGTTAAGAGCTTGCTCTATGGATTTCAAAGGTGGTTGGGATCAGCACCTACATTTGGTGGAATTTTCTTATAATAATATCTTTCACTCCAGTATTCAGATGGCTCCATATGAAGCTCTCTATGGAAATAAATACAGGACTCCAACTTGCTGGGATGAAGTTGGGGAAAGAAAGCTATTAGGACCTGATCTTGTTGATTAGATGGAAGAAAAGGTCAGATCTATTCAACAACACATAAGAGAAGCTCCGAGTCGACAAAAAAAGTTATGCCGACAACTGAAGAAAATACCTAGAGTTTTATGTGGGTGATAAAGTGTTCTTACAAATATCTCCCTCGAAGAGAGTAACGAGATTTGGAAAGAAGGGAAAGTTGAGCCATAGATATATTGGTCGTTTTGAAATTCTGGATCATGTTGGCAAGGTAGCTTACTGATTGTCACATCCACCGACTCTTTCCCAATTTCATGATGTGTTCCATGTATCTCTCCTGAGAAAGTACATACCTGATCCTTCACATGTACTCAACTCAGAAGTTGTACTGCTGGAACAAGATCTTTCTTATGAAGAACAACCAATAGAGATTCTCGATCATAGAGAAAAGGTCCTACGGAATAAGACCACTCGCTTGGTGATAGTTTTATGGAGGAACCACCAATTAGAAGAATCTACACGGGAGCTTGAGGATATGATGAGGGAGAGTTATCCTCATCTGTTTGTTAAAAAATTGACAAATTTCGAGGGAGAAATTCATTTTAAGGGGGGTAGAATGTAACACCTGATACTTTTATGAGAAATATTTTGTTTTTATGTTATATAAATCATCAAAGGAATCTTTCACTACACACAAAACTAGCTTGGAATTCTTTACACAGAATCGCTACCTTCCTCGATAGCTTGCGTCATACGCAATACCAAGTTTCACTAAACAACGATATGCTATTAAAATATTATTAAAACTAGACGTTATGAATATTAATAACCACTTTTTTAAATTTTGTAAATTTTTTTTTCAAAATGGACTTCATTTTTTGATTCGGAATATCGAAATTAGATTAGGGTGAAATTTTGGTACTTTTCGGATAACTTTCATATTCTGATGAATAGTGAAAATTACTAAATTTTAATTAAAAACAACTTTTTAATCAAAATAGTTAATAGTGATAAATTATTAATTTTAGTGGTTTTAAAGTATATTTAGAATATATTTTTACCATTTAATACAATGTTGGTCATTGGATCTAATTTCACATTTTAACCAAACATAAACAAGTGTCAATCTTTTTGATAGTAATTGTCTCTTAAAAACACGCTATTTGTTTTGACGACGAGAATTAATTTTTTAAATTAATTAATGAAACTGATGTGTTTTGAATTTGGTAAAATAGACATCATTTTTGAATTCATAATATCAAATATAGCTTAGGCCTAATTTTTGGTATTTTTCTGGAAACATTCATTTTTTGATAAATAGTGAAACCACTAAGTGGTAGTTAAAAAAACTGAATTTTTCATAAAACATAATTTTAGCACTTCTGTGAGTGGAATTTCAAAAATCCGAGAAACACAGTTAATATCATGGAATAAAATTCAATTCAATGAGATGAAAATAATTTTTGGTGAATAGTAGCTTTTTACTTTTTTTACCACGGTTAAAAGTAAATAGGTTAATTAAGGGTAAAATGTTATTATTATTACCCTAAAACATGTCATAATTCTATTGTATAAGTGTAATTAGAACAAAAACAACCTTAGGAATAAAATATGACCATTTAGGCCCACATGGATTTGATTAGGGCATTTATTATTAATTTATTTAAAGAAGGGTTAAAATAGTTAAAATCAAAGTTTAATAACATAATAATTTTTAATATAGGGCTAGACATAAGATAAATTAGACTATAAATATTCATTAAAATATAAAAAGATTTCTTACATAATGGTATTTTATTTGTAATTTTTAGACTTAAAATAATTTAATATATTTATGACACAATGATGATATAGTAATAATCTGATTAATGAAATATTAACATAATTTGTTATAAATACCCAAATAAATGTAATTTGAGACTTTTTAGGAATTACACTAATTTTATATGTTAAACTGACATGTTATTATTTATTTAATTATCTATTTTTGAATTAATATTTCTGTTATGATTTTCACAAAAATCAATTACCAAATAGTGTCAAAATTGACATAAAATAGTTTTAAAACAAATATTATATTATTAATTGTTATTTTATTCCTAAAAATATGAGGTTAGGCTAAATGACATAGATAAGGTTATATATGTTAATAATAAACAACTTGGGGTTCGTTTGGCTTGTTATAGTAAGTTTATTAACCTTATAGTGTAAGAAAACAAGAAGACACGGTAAAAGATAAATTATCTAACTTAAAGTTAAATCTAAATGATAAGGTTAAAATTGATTCCTAAACTTGTCTAAATTATATTTGATGAGAGGATGTCGACCCCTACCCACCTATGCTTCGAAATAAATCAATTTGGAGCTATTAAAACCCGTATATGAGTTTATAATAAAATAATAGTTTTTGTTTTTCCAAAGGTTCCCCTCTCCTCCATTATAAAAGGGAACCTCCTCCCTCTCTTCCTCACACCACTTCGAGCCTTCAAACTCCTCAAAACACTGAAAAATTCTCTTCTCCACTTCCCTAGAAACATCCTAGACGTCCTGGTCGTCTCCAAAGAATATTTTAGTGCCCTAAGAGGAGGTCTCAAAGAGGCGCTTCAAAGAAGATGTAATGTCCGTTACCGATTCTTTCAACTTTATTTCTTCTTCCACTTCATCTTCTTTAGTTGTTTTATTATGAAGTAATAACATCAGAATCACTAATATACAGGTATGCTATTATAAGTATGAAACAACCATATTTCACCATCTATCCATCCTACGGAAAAGGAGATCACCTCGCGTGCGTACGTACGAAATACCGTCTCCAGGCCGTGGTGTAATCTATTTTCCACCACCACCTTACTTGGATGGGTATAATGGTGTAAAGAATGACTATATATGATTATTGTAAATTTATATTGATTCTAAAATAGTATACATACACTCCAATACCATTCCATGATCATGGAAACGATATCATCGCTCGTGCATACGTACGGAATACCGTCTCCACGATGTGATGCGACTCGTTATACATGATCTTCATTGCATAATAATTATATAAATGAATTGAATTAATGAATATTATATATATTACCATTTTGGAATGAGATATCTATAACCTAAAAAGAATAATAAGAATTTATTCGACAAAACATGCATAAGAACAAAAAGAAATAAACACCCAAATAACAAGTAACAATAAAATATTACTAATAAGAAGCTAAGAATATGACCATGTATGATATCATAAAAATAAGTATGATTCTGTAATAAGTCAATGACATTATTAAAATCATTATACAGGAGGTTCAGACACTTACGAAGAAAATCGGACCTAAGGTAAGGGAAAATATCACAATCTCATTTTTATCGGAGATTGTTTATACTTTGGTATTTACTGGGGTGTATTTTATCATTCACATCCATGTCTCCTCAATATGTAATATTATTTCCATCCAACTACAATTGTTTAAATCCAATTTTACCCTTCACTTAGTTTTTAGTAAAAGATATGAAAGGAATCTTTAGTCATTTTTCGTACGAGGTACTTTTTGACTTTTCCGACAAAAGTACGAGAAGAATATTTTTTTTAACTTATACGACATGAATGGATTTTTAAAAAATTATTTCCAAGAAGCTTCCTTTACAAGTTTTCATGTTTATTTTTAATCAAATTATTTTAGTTTAAAATTTTATGGAATGTTAAGAAAGGAAAAAGGTTTTTGAAGTAGAAAAGATATTTTCCGCAAGAATGGAGTTCAAGTGTTTTATCAAAATTATTTTCCATCTAAGATAAAATAGTTTCCTATTTATATCACTATTATTAAATTGATTTGATTATGTTGTGATGGAATTATTTCTATGAATTCCTTTATCTTATATGAATTGTTTTATGATGTCATGATGTTTAAGAATCCCATTTTTATTACATTGGTTAGGCAATGATGTATGATTTATGATTTTGTGGCACACATAAGAATAGTATCATTATGAGATGGGTGGGACCTATATCTCCCTCCAATGCATTGGGTAAAGATTTTATAGCTCATGAGATAGACATGTCCGGAATGGCAGGTTAAACCGGTTTGGTGAAACAGGACTGAAACGAGGAGTGAACTCGGTTCAAAAATGGACTTTTTCCACTAAGATAGTCTTGGAAATGAGTATTGACTAATAAGAAATGATTCCCTATGATTATGTGTGTATTCCACAATGTTTCATGATTTAGGTTATGATTATTGGGATTACATTTCACTACCATGATTTGTCCCATGTTATGAAATTATGATCTCTGTTACAGGTTAATATTTCCAAAATGTTATGTACTTATGAATATGATGTGATTGATATTTCTTTTGGATACCCTTACTGAGCATTTGAGATCACCCTTTTTTATGTTTTCTTTCCCCATGTCAGGAAGAAGGTTATTAAGTAGGATATGACAAAAGGGACTCTAGATATGATGAAATAAATGGGAGACAATGTTGATACTCTATGAACCATTTGTTTATGTTTCCCAGTTTCTAAAGACACTATACATATACGGTCCTTTCATGGTTTTGTTATATGTTGTAATAAGTGTACTTCAATTTTGAAGTATTTACAATGTATGTAAATTAAGGGTCGTTATAGAGAGAATATAAAAACCAATAAAATTTTCTCAAACTAAAAATTAAAAGAAACCCAATTTCACATATGTAAATTCATACAATAACTACAAACATTGAAAAGGAAAATTGTGTGTACCAAAATAAATTAAAACGATAGTGAACACAAAGCTTGAATAACTCCTAAAAAATCTATCTCCTAAAAAAAATCTATTCTGGTAGTACCCAACCAGGTCTCCAACCTTCTCTCCCTGACCTAAAAATATATATAATGTAGGGTGTTTATAGTAGTACACTTGGTAGGATCCTTGTTAGATCCTCTCGTAAAAAATTAAGGAAATAGTGGTAAAGCACAATGAACAACAAGTGAAACTAAATCGTCACCTAACTAGGTATACTATTTTCCCAACCTCCCCCAGAATACTCTCACCAAGTATTTGATATAATATAATATATTATAATGAATGTTTTTAGGGTACCCCACTACCACTTCCATGCTGGTTTGCCACATTTCCTCAATATTGGATGTCTTGAGCATCTCTCTCCATAAAGGCAAGCTTGAAGACACCTGGGTGAATCAAAAAAACATGCACCTCATGAAACACAACAACCACATCCACATAACGAAAAGTAACCAGGTAATTTTTAGGAGCCACAAAATCTTCTATAGTGTGTATCAAACCCATGGTATTATACCACAAGGCATTATATCCCATACACCGAGTAATAATCCTCAAGCCATCACAACCTATAAAGGTTACACCTATATTAGTCAATAGGAATCTATATACGGAATATATGATTTTTAAATAACTATAATCAATTACATCCATCTACACAAGATTTCAAGGTCAACGGGGGTAGTTATCCATCTATCCTCCCACCTAGATGTTGGGGAAAACACCCCTCATGGATTTGAATCCCCAGGGTATCAGTTTTTCTATCCAACATACTGGAGTTTTGTATAGAAACAAAAAACCATACAAGATATAATATAGCTCACAACCAAACTATGGGAAACTTCTAGTCTTAGAATCAATTGTAGCTAATGTCTTAGAGACTCCCAGTTTCCACTTTTAAAATTAGATATCCTATAATCACACATAAATTTAAAGAGACACATTGAGTTACTTATACCATTTTATGAGTTGGGATTTAAGATAATTAGTTATATAACCATTAATTATCCATTATCAATTTCCACATTACATTTCATTATCACAACATTACTGTTCCATTCCCTCTAGGAATAATCAAACTAAGTCGATATTTTTATTAAATTCTAACCTCATCATTAAATCCCAGCAAGCCTCAACCCAATGGTACAAATATAAATTTAGTTATTAATAAAATTTCCATATTCCCAAATGTATAGGTGATCTAAGAAAACATTCTAAGTGGCCAAACACATGGGGATCATCATGGTGTGTAAATGAACTACTCGATGAGTCTTTTTTAACTATAGAAGTATCATATACCAATTCAGCCTCTAGAGGCTAAATGTGGAAAGAACATGACGTACCATGTATGTATTCTACTCTTTTGGAAGGAGGGTAAGCATGATCATCATCCTCGTGCACTATGGAAGGTAAAATAGATAAATAAATAACAGTTGAAATAAGAATCCAACACTCATATCAATGTGTAAGCCTAACTTCAACCATTTTCATAATCTCTGGTGTCCTCCCCGACACCCACATGCATAAAACAATGCATGTCGCCACTCATGGAATCAATTGATGCAAAAAAACATTGGGTGTATCAACCCCACATAACACAACATTCATTCATGCTCATCTTGCTCAGGATCACATCACAATAGAAGAAATAAGAAACAGACTGAGCAACCATGCTCTTTTCCATAAGACAAGGCATTCATCCTTCACATGCAATGAGCTCTCATCGCTCCATTGCATAAGGTACTTTTCCTTTACAAGAAAGTGGGTAACCCAGAACCCATAAGTCATCATATTGTACAGACAACCAATTCATTATTCTATATTATGGTAACCAATTCAATTAAACATGCATAACTATGACCATTTTCTATGATCAAATCACAACACAATAATCAGATTCTTTATACATGCCTCTTTAATCCTATTGAAAATCAATTTAAAACTAATCCTATATTTATGTTTAGTGTCAATTTTCATAAAAATGACATGATAAACATGAAAATCATATATATCACCCTCTCTAGAAAAAATATCTAATAAAATCTCTAGACAATATATGATCAATACAAATTCTTTAATCCAATTTTTATATTTATTATGTCAATTTAATTCTTATCCCATGGGATAAATCATCTTAACTCTCTGATTGCATGTGTATAAAATAGATGTAACTAATCCCCTAACACAAAATTTGATCAACATTTTTTCACGAGAATGATAAAACACAAAAGATCATGATCACCTCACCTACAACTATTGCATCCACCTGAGGACGCCACTACAGCACCATATTAACAAACCATTGAGAAAGATCCATTCGAAACATAGTGACAACATGCCATCACATGTAAAAGAGAAACATGAGTAAAATAGATCAGGAAACCCATACAAATGGATGTCGAACATACCTTACATCAAATATGGAATAATGCTTCTTGGTTACACCAAAATAGGGGGTGTGTATGTTGTCAAAAGAACTCCATGGAAAACATGATAAATGGTTCATAGAATAATGCATGACTCCAATGAGAGGAAGAATTTAGGGCATCCAGTACCATTGAAAAAATGAGAATGAGGAATAAGGTTGGGAGATATCTCATCCCTTTTTGAAAATCTAAATAGAACAGTTTAAGCTTGGAATTCTCCATTAAAGACTGATCTGGACAAGACAATGCATTTTGACTGATTAATTGCACACAAACCCTTAGGAATATTTATATAGGAGTTATGGTGTTTTAATTGACCTTAAATACGATAAAAAGGATTTGAGAGTATTTTTTATCAAAGATAATGTCAAAGGGGTGAAATTGTATGAAGCTGGAAACATTGTTCATGAGTCATTATTGGATTAGTCACTATTGGATGATTCACCATTCGATGAGCCACCATTCTAAAAGTCACCATTAGAAGGAGGTACCATTGGAAAAATCTACTATTGGAATGAGATACTGTTGGAATTAGCTACTATTGAAACGAACTACTCTTGGAATGAGCTACTGTTGGGATGAGCTACCATTGGAATAAGATACAGTTGGAATGAGCTACTTTTGGAAAGAGATAACATTCCTGACTCACCATTAAGGACACACTATTCACAAATCTAGAATACTTAGAAAAGTGTGGAAATATTATTCCTTGGCCTCCCAATGCAACTCAAACACCATATTTTGACAATGGAATGGACTGAAGAGGTCCAAGCCATTACAACTAACCATATTATTTAATTGTTGGCATCATTTTTGGGTGTAGGGAATTTTTATGTGAAGAGTTCTTCTAAATGATATTTAATTTCAATTTAAACTTAACATAATTAAATTGTCTATCACTATTAATTATACTTTGATTAAAAGTAATTTGTGAATTTTTTCCAAAAAAAAATTATTAGTTTTATTGGGATGAACTTATCATTTTTTTCCACATAGGTGGAAATATAGAAAAAAAATCACCTACTTGGAATAATTATGGTAATCCCACAGATAATAAATTCTATTTTTTCATTATAACATATAAATTACAAGATTATTCATGTATGAGATTATCATCATGTAACGCCCTGAACCTAGTTACCCAGAGTCGTTGTATTATTACATAACATTGGCATGATCACAAGAAAGATCAAATCTCAAAAGACCGATTGGTTTAGTAGACTTGGAAACACTAGATATATTCATAAGTTTTAAATTACATCACAAAATGAAAAAATACTACAACAACATAATGTCTCCATAATCCACACTCATATCCCCACATAATATCCCTGTAGGTCATTCATAATTTACTTCATCACTTCATGGGAAAAATAAAACATAGAAAAGGGGTGAGCTCAAATTCCCAGTAAGGATAACAATATAGCGGAAACTTTCATAAATAAGAATAAACATTTAAGGCAATGTATAACTAAAAAAATCCTTTCAAACTTTAACGTTCAACATTGTATGGCATAAATAAAATGAAATAATTCCATTTACTCATTCACATGGATATTCTACTAATCGAATAATCACTTGCGAAATCACTAACCACTTTCATAATGTTGGAATGCATAATGCAAGACTATCATAACCACATAGCCAAGGCCTCGTGCCAAGACTACAAATAATATTTTGTCAAGGCCTTGTGCCAAGACACTAGTTTGTCTCATGAGACCTACCGATGCATCGAGGAGCTATAGCGGGCTCCACCCGTCACATATTAAGTCCAATGCATTCCCATATGAAAAGGTTTAAACATAACATAAACATTCGTATTAAAACTAGCATACGAAATGTCAATAATTTCACCATAAACTATGAATGGTATACAAATAGCACATCCACAGTCAAACATATCACAAAACCTTCAATACAATATAGAAGTTTTGTATCATAATAAATCAACTTCAAATAAGCGTAAAATCCATCAAAGGATGTTGACATAGATGAAATCAAAACACTTTTTAGAGAAATATCACTTTCTATTTTTGAAATCATTTAAGAGCCATATAAAATAAAACATTTTCTTGGAAATATTCTTATAAGATTGTAAGGAAAGCTTTGAAGATTTTATAACGGCCGAAAATAACCGAACCCTCCGTATAATTTAAAAAAACATTCTTACCTTAATTCTGTCGAAAAGGTTAAAAAGGACCTTGTTTTGAAAACGACGGAAAGATTCCTCTTATAAAAAGTCAAAAAAGGGTATAAATGAATTTAACCCATATTCTTGTAAATAATAAAAATGTTTTGAAATACAGTTTGACGAAACATGGATGTGGATGATAAAGAGATCCCAGTAGATTATTACGTATAAACAACCTCGGATAAAGAAGAGATTGTGAAATAACCCTTACCTTGTACTTTTCCTTGGTTGGGGTAGGTTAACCTCCTGTATAATGGTGAAATAATTGTTATTAAATTATACAAGAATCATATACATTAATATGATATCATACATGATCTTTTAATATTGATTTGATAATAATATCTTAGTATTATCATTGTTTTGGTTGTTAACTTACTTGTTTTCTTTTGTATGTTTTGTTACGTAAGACATGTATGTAAAGGATAGGTTTTATATTATTCATATCCAGAATGATATCAACTCCTTAAACATCATTTTTTTAAATCATCAAATGATATTTATACTTGAATGGATACGATGGAGAATGAATCTCATCGCGTTCGTGGAGACGGTAGTCCGTACGTACGCACGAGCGACAATATCATTTTTTGATATTAAAATAATATATAAATGGATGGTATATCATATATACAGAATCATTAACATGTTATATTTATTATTTACATGAGTTACACATCATTATTATACCCATCCAAATAATATTATATTGAATAACAATTACACCATGACATGGAGACGGTAAGCCGTACGTACGCACGTATGGTGACATGTTATTCAAAGGGTGGATAGAATACTGAATATGGTTGTACCATATTTATAATAACATCACAGTATATATATGATACTGGAGTTATTATTTTAGAATGGTAACAACAAAGGAACAAGAAGTGGAAGAAGAAAGGAACTTGGAAAAGGGTGGTGAAATCATTACCTCTTCTTCGGGTTCTTCTTTTTTATTTGATCAAAAGGGCTCATTAGGTTGGCTTTATGATCAAACTAAGGCCTATAGGTTGTAGTTAAGAAAGTTGGGAGAGTATTTGGGCAGATTTTAGCCAAACCAAAAGGTTTTTAAGGTGTGTAGAAATGAGAATGAGGAGTGCCCTTTTATAAGAGGGGTGAGGGGCACCTTTGGAAAAAGCTAGAAATATTAATTTATAATAAATTCATATTCGGTTTATAATGGCACAAAAGTTGATTATTTAACTTTTAAGGTGGGGATAGGTCGAAAAAAACTCAACCAATAGAATTTAGACAGGTTTGGGTACTTATATTAACCTTATCATTAAGTATTAACTCTAAGTTAATTAGTTTCACTTTTACAATGTCTCTTTGTATTTTTATATAATATGCTTAATAAAATTACAATATACATCCAAGCGACCCCCAAGTGGTCCATTAATGATGAACCTATTATGATATAAGTCTCTTGGCCGAACATTAAATTTTTAGGAATTTAATATTAATTAATAATATAATATTTGTTTTAAGAACTCTTTTATGTCAATTTTGACACTATTCAATAGTTGATTTTTTTTGAAACTCATAACAGATTTATTACTTCTAAAAAAGTAAATTAAATCAATCCTAATATATCATATTATCCTAGAAAATTAGTTTAATTCATTAAAAGTTTATTATTATATTTATTTGGTTATTTATAATATCAACTATTTTAATTTTTCACTATTATAGTAATTACTACATCATCATTGTGTCATACAAAAATTAAATTATTCAATGTCTAAAAATTATAAATAAAATATCATTATGTAGGAAATCTTTTTATCTTTCTAATTAATATTTATAATCTAAAATCCGACATATATAACCCTATGTAAAAATTGTTTTTCTAAAAGATATATGCTTGTGTCATTTTTGTATTCATTTTAACTTAATTAAAAAAAGTGTCCCTATCACCTACAAGTGGCACCATGGGGTCCCAAAATCGACCCAAAGATGTCTATGGTCGAACATGTATCAACCAATAATGCTAGGACATGTTTTACAGTAATTTAGTATTATTATAATATTATTTTTTTAATCCTTATTTACCAGATTTACCCTTAACCATGGTAAATAAAATATTTACCACAGTAATTATTCAAAATGTCTAAATATAAAAGTTACCTATTTACACAATTTGGACATCATGATTCCAAATATGGAATCCATTTTTCTAAATTCGAATCATAGAAGTGGCAGAAATTATTTTAAAATTAATTCCTGCTGTCAAAACAAAAAGCGTGTTTTTAAGAGATAATAACTATAAAAAGATTGACACCTGTTTATGTTCGGTTTAATTGCAAAATTATGTCCAATTACCAAAATTATATTAAATGGTAAAAATTTATTCTAAATATACTTTAAAACCACTAAAATTCATAATTTATCATTATTAATTATTTTGATTAAAAAAGTTGTTTTTAATTAAAATTTAGTAATTTTCACTATTCATCAAAATATTAAAGTTATCCGAAAAGTACCAAAATTTCATCTTAGGCTAAATTAGATATTGCGAATCCAAAAATGAAGTCCATTTTGAAATATAAAATATATATAATTTCAAAAAGTAGGTATTACTATTCATAACGGCTAGTTTGATTGGTTACGGTGTGTTAGAACTTGGTGTTGCGTACAACACACGCTATCACATTATTCAAAGAGAAGCGTACCGTAGAAGCTTGGGGTGTTACATTCTCCCCTCCTTCAAATAATTTCGTCCTCGAAATTTCTATAATACTACCGCATGAAAAGACTCGGGTGGTTCTTCATCATAAGTTCCTCGTGTTCCCACGTTGCCTCTTCCATATTATGGTTTCTCCACAAAACTTTTACCAGATGCATCGTCCGGTTTCTCTGTACTTGTTCTCTCGTATCAAGAATCCTGACGGACTCTTCACAATAGGAAAGATCGGGATCCAGTTCTAATTCCTCATAGGTGAGTACATGCATTGGGTCAGGCATGTATTTCCTCAACAGAGATACGTGGAACACATCATGAACTTTGGAGAGACTAAGCGGCATTGCCAATCTGTAAGCTACAGCCCCAATTCTTTCTAGAATTTCGAAAGGTCCGATGTACCTGGGACTCAATTTACCTTTCTTACCAAAACGTATGACTCCCTTCCATGGAGATACCTTCAGGAAAAAATGATCACCGACTTGAAATTCCAAATCCTTCCTTCGATTATCGGCATAGATCTTCTGCCTACTTTGAGCTGCTTTGATGTGATTTTGGATTACTTTCACCTTTTCCACCGTGTCCTCCACCAGTTCTGGGCCTACAAGTTTTCTTTCACCAACATCATCCCAACAGGTTGGTGTACAACATCTCTTTCCATATAACGCTTCATATGGTGCCATCTGAATACTCGAATGGAAGCTATTGTTATAGGAAAATTCTACCAGTGGTAAATATTGATCCCACATACCCTGAAAGTCAAGTGAGCAAGATCTCAACATTTCTTCTAAGGTCTGAATAATCCGTTCTGATTGTCCGTCTGTCTGAGGGTGGTAAGCAGTGCTCAAATGAAGTTCAGTATCCAAGTATTTCTGAAGACTTTTCCAAAATCTTGAAGTAAAACGGGGATCACAATCAGAAACGATCGATAGGGGTACTCTATGAAGTCTCACAAATTCATTAATATATAGTCTTGCTAGACGTTCTAGGGGTAGATCTTCTCTTATAGCAAGAAAATGTGCTGACTTGGTAAGACGATCAACAATAACCCATATTGCATCGTTCCTTCTAGGAGTCTTTGGTAGCCCCATGACAAAGTCCATCGTAATATTGTCCCATTTCCACTCTGGTATGGGAAGAGGTTGCATGACTCCTCCAGGCTGTTGCCTTCCAGCTTTCACTTGTTGACAAACCATACATCTTGACACAAAATCAGCAATATCCCTCTTCATGTTGTCCCACCAAAAATGTTCCTTCAAATCTCTATACATTTTGGTGCTCCCAGGGTGTATAGAGAAATTGGAACTATGAGCATCATCCAGCAATTCTCTTTTTAGATCAGGTATATCGGGAACACAAAGTCTCTTCCTGAATTTCAAAATTCCATCTTCATACACAAAGTCTCTCAATCACCCATCATTCACAGCTTTAATCTTCTTTTGAAATTCTTCATCATCGGTCTGAGAACTCTTAATCCTTTCTAGTAAATATGGTTTGGCAACCATTTGAAAAAGCATTGATTTTTCAACTTCCCTGGTTATACCCATGTCCATATTTACTAGATCCATGAAAATTGGATCCCTTTCAATTCTCATCATGTTCAAAACTCCATGGTCTTTTCTACTCAAAGCATCTGCCACCTTGTTTGCTTTCCCTGGGTGGTAGTGTATCGTGCAATCATAATCCTTGAGTAATTCAAGACATCTCCTTTGCCTCATGTTGAGTTATTTTTGTGAAAAAATATACTTCAAACTCTTGTGATCAGTATAAATCTCACATTTTTCACCATAGAGGTAGTGTCTCCATATTTTTAAAGAAAAGATCACAGATACTAACTCGAGATCATGAGAAGGATAGTTTTGTTCATGAATTTTCAATTTTCGTGATGCATAGGCAATAACTGTATCATTATGCATAAGGACACAACCAAGTCCTTTATTTGATGCATCACTATAAATAACGAACCCATCATTCCGCGATGGTAGAGTCAATATAGGAGCATTGACTAATATTCTCTTCAGTTCTTCGAAACATTCTTCACACTCTTTTGTCCAAACAAATTTAACCCCTTTACATGTGAGCTTCGTTAATGGGTTATCCAATCGGGAAAAATTCTGGATGAAACGTCGATAATAACCTGCCAAACCAATAAAACTACGTACCTCAGTTATACTCGTAGGTGCTGGCCATTCTTGGATTGCCTTGGTCTTAGAAGGATCAACAGAGATTCCATATTTAGAGACAATATGGCCAAGAAAAGAAATCTCATGAAGCCAGAATTCACACTTGCTAAACTTCCCATATAATTCATGCCTCCTCAGAGTCTTTAAGATAATACGCAAGTGATTTTCATGATCTTCGTAGGTTTTGGAGTATACCAAGATATCATCGATAAATACCACCAAAAATTCATCGAGATACTCCTTGAAAACTCTATTCATCAGATCCATGAATACAGAGGGTGCAAACGGCATTACAATAAACTCGTAATGCCCGTACCTAGTTCGAAATGCTTTCTTCGGAATGTCTTCCTTCTTCACACACAACTGATGGTATCCAGATCGAAGGTCAATCTTTGAAAAGTATTGAGCTCCATGCAGTTCATCAAATAAATCATCAATGCGAGGTAGGGGATACTTGTTCTTTGTCATTATAGAATTGATCTCCCTGTAGTCGATACATAACCTCATAGATCCATCTTTATTTTTAACAAAAAGAACAGGGGATCCCCATGGAGAAACACTAGGGAGAATAAATCCTTTATTACTCAACTCCTCTAATTGTTTCTTTAGTTCGACTAACTCTACAGTGGCCATTCTATAAGGGGTCTTCGATATAGGCCTTGATCCACGAATCAAATCAATGGAAAACTCAACTTCTCGTTCTGGAGGATATCTAGGTAAATCTTCCGGAAATACATCTACAAATTCTTTCACAATAGGTACATCCTCTATTTGAACATTCCTTTACTCACCGACAGTTATTTCATTCTCTTCCCCCCAATAATTGAATTTAGTTGAGCTATTGAGGGTGGATCTAAATAAGAATTAGGTGGTGATGATTCTGCTCTAATGATAAGGTGTTCCTTATCATTATCATCAAGAATCGTAACCTCTTTCTTCTTACAATAAATCTTCACATCATAGTCCGAAAGCCATTCCATACCGAGGATTATATCAAACTCAATCATAGGTATGATGATGAGATCAGCAGATAAAGAACATTTATGTGCTCTAATGGGGACTGATTCACAAAACATTGTTGCAATGATACTTCCCTTAGGAGTTTTAACTGACAACTCCATTATTAAATCAAATTGGAAATATCTAATTTTCTTAGCAAACTGGGAAGATATGAAACAATGCGATGATCCAGAATCAAATAATGCATTTTCTAAACTTGAGGAAACCATTAAATTACCGGCCACCACGTCTTTCGGAACTTCTACCACAGCAGTAGTGATAGCATAAGCCTGGCCTTGATCCCTTGGCCTTTTCGGAGGTAATTTCTCCTGACGCTTAGGACATGCATTTGCATAATGCCCCATCTCCCTACAATTATAGCACTGAACGTTGGTAGCTTCCTTCTTCCCCTTGCAATCATGAGCTTGGTGGCCTTTTTCACCACACTTGTAACAGACTCTCATTCCCTTCAAGAAAGTACCAGGATGTTTCTTCCCGCATTTACCACAGGATGGATATTCAACCTTTCTCTTCTTCCCCTTATTTCCATTCCCAGATTGATCAGAAGGTCTCTTCATCTCTTGCATTGCATTAAAGTCATAAGACTTAGAGAATTCCTTTTCGGTCTTGATAGCCCATGAGACAATGTCTTCATACGACGAAAAGGATTGTGAGACTAATGCTCGACGAAGAAATGGTTTTAACCCATCAAAGAAACGATCAATATTACTTCTTGGGTTACGTATATAATCTCCAGCAAACCTTGCTAACCTTGTAAAGTTATCCTCATACTTTGTGACATTCTCATCCTCCTTTTGTCTCAGACTCAGAAATTTCCTTTCCATATCCGCTCGATGGTCGCGAGGAAAGTATTTTTCTAAAAAAAGATCTTTGAACTCCCTCCATTCCATATTTGATACTTCATCATCTTCCTTCATGTTTTGAATCAATGACCACCATTGATCAGCATCTCCAGTGAGGCGGAAAACTGCCATGATAACTTTTTCCCTTTCACTGCTCCCCAAAGCCTGAAATATTTTCTCTAGGGAATTTATCCATTGCTCGGCTACTAAGGGATTTGTACTCCCATTGAACGTTGGTGGATGTTTCCTCATGAATCGATCTAACATTGATCCTCCACGCTGTAGATCAGGGAGCTCCATACGGGTAAGGTTATTATTCATAACCTGAGTAAGTTGTCCCAGTATGGTGATTAGCTGATCGGAAACAGTTGCATCACCAGCCCCACTATAATTATCTTGAGCAGGAGGGAAATCCCTACATGGAGTGTGTGCATTGATACAGTTTCCATTTCTTCCACTAGGTGCCATTTCTAAACAATGTCATAAACTAGATCAGTTTATGAATCAAAATACATAATCCCATACTTATAAAACACTTAACATAAATTGAACTATTTATGGATATAATCCGTAATCATAAAAATGTTTTCTTTGAGAAAGTATATACTCATAAACCCTTCATAATGATTTGTAAAGAAAATGAGAGTTATCCTAAGAATATCCCCCGGGAGTGTCGTAACCAAGAGTGCAGTAAGGCCCGTTGTCGTGCACCAGTTCCCGTTCGAGTCTAGCTCAAAGCAGTGTTTTTGGGTTTTACCCCTAGGTACATCTGGGCCAGAGCCGCCTCTACCTGCTCATATCCAGACAGGGATGTATTTCTCAAAAAACTCACAAAATCTCTACAATACCATAATTCTAGGAAGTTCTTATATACTAATCCTCAAAGTTCATCTTAGGTCTACGTGCTCTAATCAGAGTTTATCTAAATCTATCTTCCAAGGTTTGTACTAAACTTTCTCTGATACCAACTGTATTTCCCCGACCCTAGTTACCCAGAGTCGGTGCATTATTACATAACATTGACATGATCACAAGAAAGATCAAATCTCGAAAGACCGATTGGTTTAGTATCCTTGGAAACACTAGATATATTCATATGTTTTACATTACATCACAAAATGAAAAACTACTACAACAACATAATGTCTCCATAATCCACACTCTTATCCCCACATAATATCCATGCAGGTCATTCATAATTTACTTCTTCACTTCCTGGGAAAAATAAAACATAGAAAAGGGGTGAGCTCAAATGCCCAGAAAGGATAAAAATATAGAGGAAACTTTCATAAATAAGAATAATCATTTAAGGCAATGTATAACTGAAACAAAATCCTTTAAAACTTTACCTTTCAACATTGTATGGCATAAATAAAATGAAATAATTCCATTTACTCATTCACATGGATATTCTACTAATCTAATAATCACATGCAAAATCACTAACCACTTTCATAATGTTGGAATACATAATGCCAGACTATCATGACCACATAGCAAAGGCCTCGTGCCAAGACTACAAATAAGATTTTGTCAAGGCCTTGTGCCAAGACACTAGTTTGTCTCATGAGACCTAGCGATGCATCGAGGAGCTATAGCGGGCTCCACCCGTCACATATTAAGTCCAATGCATTCCCATATGAAAAGGTTTAAACATAACATAAACATTCGTATTAAAACTAGCATACGAAATGTCAATAATTTCACCATAAACTATGAATGGTATAAAAATAGCACATCCACAGTCAAACATATCACAAAAACTTCAATACAATATAGAAGTTTTGTATCATAATAAATCAACTTCAAATAAGCGTAAAATCCATCAAAGGATGTTGACATAGATGAAATCAAAACACTTTTTAGAGAAATATCTCTTTCTATTTTTGAAATCATTTAAGAGCCTTATAAAATAAAACATTTTCTTGAAAATATTATTATAAGCTTGTAAGGAAAGCTTTGAAGATTTTATAACGGCGGAAAATAACCGCACCCACCCTATAAGTTAAAAAAACATTCTTACCTTAATTCTGTCGAAAAGGTTAAAAAGGACCTTGTTTTGAAAACGACGGAAAGATTCCTCTTATAAAAAGTCAAAAAAGGGTAAAAATGACTTTAACCCATATTCTTGTAAATAATAAAAATGTTTTGAAATACATTTTGAAGAAACATGGATGTGGATGATAAAGAGATCCCAGTAGATTATTACATATAAACAACCTCGGATAATGAAGAGATTGTGAAATAACCCTTACCTTGTACTTTTCCTTGGTTGGGGTAGGTTATCCTCCTTTATAATGGTGAAATAATTGTTATTAAATTATACAAGAATCATATACATTAATATGATATCATACATGATCTTTTAATATTGATTTGATAATAATATCTTAGTATTATCGTTGTTTTGGGTGTTAACTTACTTGTTTTCTTTTGTATGTTTTGTTACGTAAGACATGTATGTAAAGGATAGGTTGTATATTATTCATATCCAGAATGATATCAAGTTCTTAAACATCATTTTTTTAAATCATCGAATGATAATTATATTTGAATGGATACGATGGATAATGAATCTCATCGCGTTTGTGGAGACGGTAGTCCGTACGTACGCACGAGCGACAATATCATTCTTTTGATATTAAAATAATATATAAATGGATGGTATATCATATATACATAATAATTAACATCTTATATTTATTATTTACATGAGTTACACATCATTATTATACCCATCCAAATAATATTATATCGAATAACAATTACACCATGACGTGGAGACGGTAAGCCGTACGTACGCACGTATGGTGACATGTTATTCAAAGGGTGGATAGAATACTGAATATGGTTGTACCATATTTATAATAACATCATAGTATATATATGATACTGGAGTTATTATTTTAGAATGGTAACAACAAAGGAAGAAGAAGTGGAAGAAGAAAGGAACTTGGAAAAGGGTGGTGAAATCATTACCTCTTCTTCGGGTTCTTCCTTTTGATTTGATCAAAAGGGCTCCTTAGGTTGGATTTCTGATAAAAATAAGGCCTCTAGGTTGTAGTTAGGGAAGTTGGGAGAGTATTTGGGCAGAGTTTAGCCGAACAAAAAGGCTTTGAAGGTGTGTATAAATGAGAATGAGGAGTGCCCTTTTATAAGAGGGGTGAGGGGCACCTTTGGAAAAGCTAGAAATATTAATTTATAATAAATTCATATTCGGTTTCTAATGGCTCCAAAGTTGATTATTTAATTTTTAAGGTGGGGATAGGTCGAAAAAAACTCAACCAATAGAATTTAGACAGGTTTGGGTACTTATATTAACCTTATCTTTAAGTATTAACTCTAAGTTAATTAGTTTCACTTTTACAATGTCTCTTTGTATTTTTATATAATATGGTTAATAAACATACTATATACATCCAAGCGACACCCAAGTGGTCCATTAATGTTGAACCTATCCTGATATAAGTCTCTTGGCCTAACATTATATTATTAGGAATTTAATATCAATTAATAATATAATATTTGTTTTAAGAACTCTTTTATGTCAATTTTGACACTATTCAATAGTTGATTTTTTTTGAAACTCATAACAGATTGATTACTTATAAAAACGTCAATTAAATCAATCCTAATATATCATATTATCCTAGAAAATTTGTTTAATTCATTAAAAGTTTCATATTATATTTATTTGGGTATTTATAATATCAACTATTTTAATTTTTCACTATTATAGTAATTACTACATCATCATTGTGTCATACATAAATTAAGTTATTAAATGTCTAAAAATTATAAATAAAATATAATTATGTAGGAAAGATTTTTATATTTCTAATGAATATTTATAATCTAAAATCCGACATATATAACCCTATGTAAAAATTGTTTTTCTAAAAGATATATGCTTGTGTCATTTTTGTATTCATTTTAACTTAATTAAAAAAAAGTGTCCCTATCACCTACAAGTGGCATCATGGGGTCCCAAAATCGACCCAAAGATGCCTATGGTCGAACATGTATCAACCAATAAGTCTAGGACACGTTTTAGGACAATTTAGTATTATTATAATATTATTTTTTTAACCCTTATTTACCAGATTTACCCTTAACCATGGTAAATAAAATATTTACCACAGTAATTATTCAAAATGTCTAAAAAAAGTTACCTATTTACAAAATTTGGACATCCTGATTCCAAATATGGAATCCATTTTTCTAAATTCAAAACATATAAGTGGCAGAAATTAATTTAAAATTAATTCATGCTGTCAAAACAAAAAGCGTGTTTTTAAGAGATAATAAATATCAAAAGATTGACACCTGTTTATGTTCGGTTTAATTGTAAAATTATGTCCAATGACCAACATTATATTAAATGGTAAAAATATATTCTAAATATACTTTAAAACCACTAAAAGTCATAATTTATCATTATTAATTATTTTGATTAAAAAAGTTGTTTTTAATTAAAATTTAGTAATTTTCACTATTCATCAAAATATTAAAGTTTTCCGAAAAGTACCAAAATTTCATCTTAGGATAAATTAGATATTCCGAATACAAAATTGAAGTCCATTTTGAAATATAAAATATATATAATTTCAAAAGGTAGGTATTACTATTCATAACGGCTAGTTTGATTGGTTACGGTGTGTTAGAACTTGGTGTTGCGTACAACACACGCTATTACATTATTCAAAGAGAAGCGTACCGTAGAAGCTTGGGGTGTTACACATTATCCCTATTAAAATTCCAATAATTGGAAATAATAAATTTTTTCCTACCTTCTTTAAAAAAGTTACTTGAATTCTAATTCATTATATATTTTACATGTCAACTTCATTTAGAGAAATATGTCATAATGAATAATTTACAACACAATGACAGTATGTCCTTCTTTAAAATGTTCAAATACATATCAAAACATCTCTAGCATCTAAATATGGATGAATTAATTTTTATTTTTGGAATTTTTACGTGTGTTTATTTTTTTTAAAGGGATGGGTTGAATATTTGGATCATTTATTATAGGTAAAAAAATCCCTCATAGAAACATTGTAGGGGTTTTAGGTTGATTGTTTCTATTAAAAAAGGAGGTTTAAAAGTTTAGTTATGGATTCCCAGATACATTATTAACATTGTATTTTAACACTGACCCATGAAAATGTAATTGATAATTTTAATGTGGTGTATAATGTTGCATATATAAGGTGGAACTATTTCCAAGTATTTTCCAAATTCTTGGGGACTAATATTTAGAGGTGGAATCAAGCTTCACAGAAGTTGGATTTCCATTAATTACTTATAAAAATATGGAAAATTTGTGAATTTCGTAATGGTATAGTTTTTTGACCGGGTCTATTTCATGATGAAAATTTCATGCTATAGGGAGGTGTGGAGTGTCTAGAAAAGGGTTGACTGTATGGTTGATGGTAATCTATGAAACTATGAGAAGATTTAAGAATGGGATAATTTCCCTAGGGATTCACAGAGATATGGAAGTTCATAAACCAGAAAATGAGAGATTAAAAATAATTTAGTGTTGAAAATGGAATCCTCAAGAAAGGGGGAGATGTTTATAAATAAGAATCTACCACTCATTTCAAAAAAAAGGAATCCTTAATAAATATCAAAAGGCTCTGAATTCATGAAGGTGATCCCCAATATATTTTTCATAAAAAATAGTTTTTATAAGATCATATGTTTTTCATATTAATAGATTTGTTTAAGGCTATATAAGCTTTTTGACTGTAGTCAGCATCACAAAAGTGTTGCGAATCACAAAGGATAAGTGGTCTTTATGAAAGGATTCAGATTTAAAAAGTATAAGTAAAATTCGTAAAAGTATTGGTCTTCATAAAGGATATGTGATACTCAGAAAAGTATTAATCTTCATGAAGGATATTTGATCTTTTAAAAAGTAGTGAGATTCATTAATGTTGTGTGGTTAATGAAAATGAGCTATTATTTTTGAGGATTTGGGATATTTATAAAAGGATGGAAAGTGAGCTTTCCAAAAAAGTAAATCTCTTATGAACTAAAATGGATTCCCTTGTAAATATATGGGAAAATTTTATTCATCAAGTGGATGAAATTGGAAGTTAATGTTGCACCCAATTAGGTGAAAAAAATTATTTATTCAAGTTATGAAAATAAATTTCTTCTTTAGGATAAGTTACCAAATATTATATTAGAGTGTATCAAGATTTAAAAATGGTATTGGTTGTAAACAATGAGGGAAATTAATTCTACTCTAATACCTGTGACAATTGTGAACTTTAGTGGTTTTGTTACATTGGATCATTTCCACTGTGTTCTACTTCGACATGTCCAAGTATAGGTAAAAAATGTATAATTATTGTGTCTCTTGTATGATTTTATTTTTTATCCAACATTGATATAAGAGAGAAGAGTGTTATGTTTTTCAATAAAATAATATCCCAAGGGGATGTTTTTTTAATATACCATATCCTAATTCACCCCACTCCCTTAGGATATTTAACAATGTTAGACTAATAAAAGGTATCGTTGATAAAGGTTAATATCAGTGTTTCTATCTCAATGGTGAAAGTGGTTGATATCAATCACAAAGGTTTTTTAATCATCTATGGAAAAAAAATTTCAATTATTTAATAATTGAATATAGTATTAATATTGAAATTTAATCACGGATGTCTTCATAGCATTGATTCATGGAATTTCAGCTAGTGTGGATAATGGTTCTTTATCAGAAGCTGACCAAAGGGAATTTAATATTGATGAAAAAGTAATAAATTATTTAAGGGGGTCCATATCTAATAAAATCTATAAAAACATGATGTCATGTTAGTCATCAAATTCTATGTAAGAAAATTTTCAAAATATTTATGAGGGTGACTCAAAATCAAGTGGATAAAAACTCTAGGTTATATGGAAAAATTATAAGGATCATAGACTTCACCCTAATGATTATATAGATTCATTATTTGACTCGGATAATGTTATAATAAAATAAAATCATTGCATTAGAGAAAATATTAATGATGTAAATATAGTTATTCTCATCAAGAGATGAATTTCACCTCAGTTCTACATGAAGGATTCAGTACCAGAATATAATCATGCAAAAGAGGTGACATTGGAAAGTTTATAGAACACTTTAGTAACTTATGAGATGATAAATGATTAAAATGAGTCTATTGAAAAAAAGGAAAATCCAAATAGGTTTTATTCAAGCCTATAAAGTAGCTCACCATTTAATATGGTCAGGAAGAAGAATATATAAATGAGGTGATGTCATTACTTTCCTCAAATCTACAAAGAGGAATATGAATTTTTAATGGGAAAATCCTACTTGTATGGTTACAATGTGGAAAGTCTAGACATCTTACTGTGAGATTTTCCAAGATATTTTAATATCGTGATGAGGATGGAGTTAAAATTACCATGAATAATTCCACATTTTATTTTAAATGTAAGAAAAAAAATTTAAGTGAATTTTATTTTGAAAAAATGGATCTTCTTTCACAAGAAAATTATAGTTCAGAATTATAAGAGGTTGAAGATATAAAAACCTCCTATGATTGTGGAGATAATTATATGTTGGTAGATGTATGAATCTCTTAGACCTTGGAAGATGGTGAAAATGATGAAGAATAAATAAAAGGATTAATTTACCTCCAAGAAGATTTTGAAGCTTCTCTCAGGTATATTGATGTGTTGAGAACCAAAATAAATAATGAAAACTGAGTGGTTCCTAATGCCAAAATGTATATGAAATAGTAATAAGAAGATAAGTTTTTGATGAATGAAGAAATTGAAAATATTCAAAGCCAGTGAACATATAAATGGATATAGATTAAAAGAAGAATGTCGAATAATATAAAATAGGGATCAATGTTATGATTATCATATAAGAAGATAAACTAAAACATATCAAGGAAATTGATGTCGAAGTTGTCAACTTGTGAAAAAAATTAGAAGATCAGGAGAGATAATTGACTCTCGTTATGATATCATGAATTTAGATCACTCAGTTGAATGAAAATTTGGAAGTAGAGATAGATATATAGAATGAAATAATCATCAGTTATATTAAAATGACAAAGATGGTATAGGGATTGATCTAAAATAAAGAGGTTTTGATATTGATGTATGAACACAAACACCCACTCTAGGGATGAAAACTGATTTGGGTATAAATAAAAATCAAATAACTCAAAGAACCCCAAAATTAATTGGTTCTACAATAATGTAAAACAATACACATTATACTAGTATCTATTGTTGTTGTTATATGGGACATTCTCAAAATTTATGTTCCATAGAAAAAAATATCAATTGGAACACGGGAAATAAAGTCAACCACATAAGATTCAACATTACAGGAATGATTTTTATTATAATTATTTCAGGTGTAGAGGATTCATACACCTGGATAAAATATTTCTCATTAATAATGAGTAGTAATGTGCTTTGGAGGATTGAAAGTAGTCGTAAGAAATATATTGATGTATCACTGAATTAGATTAAATCACAAAATTTATTTGAAGACCTGGAAGATTATGATGGTCAATTATTCTCTGAGGAAGAAAAAAATTATCAATCCATAATGGATATGATATTAATGATGTGGATTAAAATTAAATGATATGAGATGGAAGTTATGGAAGAGATTGAACTTAAAGCATCAAATCATGCTGGTGTATGGGTCCTCGATAGTGGATGCACATCCCATATTATGTGAAATAATTTTATTGTTTCTAGAAGAAAATATGATGTGGTGGGGGTTTTTAAATTTTGAAATGATGAATTCTAGAATATTATTGGCTGATTAAATTAAAACTTTGGAGGAAATATATGACAAGGGATGTTGTCTGGGTTGTTTGAGGGCTTAGTCGGATCTTTATAAGTGTTTTTCGATAGTGTGACTCGGTTCATGTTATAAGATTCACCATGAAATTGTGTATAGTGAAGGGAAATGATAGTTAAATTATTTTATAGGGATAGATTATGAAGTTAAGTATATTCCTTGTGAGTGGAGTAGAAGATATATTCTTTCTATCTAGAGAGGAAGAAAATCAATTGTGGAATAAACATATTGGTCATCAATTCCAACCATCCCTGAAATATCTACTCAAATATGATATAGCTCTATATATTTATAAGATATCATGTGATCATACTCACAAGTTTTATTCTTTTCAAAAAGAAAATATTATCATAAATACATAATAGTAAAAAGGAAAAAACATCAACCAGATTTCATGAATTTTTGCATGAAAATCTGTTTGGAACTATCCCATCAATAGCCAATAATGAGAAAATGTTTTATATTATTTTTATTTAATATTTCATCATGATGTAATGGGTATTTTTTCAATGACCACATGTTTGATGTGTCTAGTTTCATTAAACATTATCGTAGGTAATCTAAAAGGATTATGGACAAATTATTCTGAAGATTAATACAAATAATGGCACGAAATTCAAAAGACAAAAAGAGGAATATTATCATGAGAAACTTTAGATAAAGAATAGAATTTAAATAGTGATAACCCCTCACCAAGATGGTGTGGTTTAGAGGAGAAATTCAATCATGAAGAACATGGTTAAAAAAATTATTATTGAAAAGGAAAAAACTAGATAAATTCTATAAGTATAAATTTTGGACAAAGATTTTAAAATCAAATAAGTCTTTGTTTTTTTAAAAGAGGATATGAATCCATTATATATATGGTATAGAATGAAACAAACATTGAAATACATTTACATATTTGGAAATAAGTTATTTATTATCAATAAGGAGAAACACATGAAATTAAAATATCATGGAGATGATGGGATATTCTATAGATATTAATGAAAAATAATAGTAAAAAATGATTCAACAAGTGTCTAGGAAATGTTTTTGAAGGAAATGATGTCACTCTTGTATATAATAGTTAGAATCTTCAAAAAACAAATAGTGAAGATTTACTAGATGATAGTGATGTGTAGGTGAGAAACACAGGGCGATTAATAGTGGAAAATGTTGATTCAACTGAAGATAATGATGATGATTATGAGGAATTAAAATATATATCTTCATATAATTTGAAGAGTTGAGCTGAAATTGACAAAGAAAACATATTTTGTGATCATGCAACACTAGTTAAAACTTGTAGAATAATGTACTTATAGTAGGATTCCTTCTTATCTTGGGTATATCCTAAAAGTTTTGTAGAAGCTTATAGAGATGATAAATTGGTTCATTCTATTAATGATGGTATTTACAAAATTGAGAAGAATCAAACATGGGACATTATTTAGAGGCTGATAGATAAGAATGATATTTATACCAAATGTCTCTTTAGAAAAAAATGAAGATGGATTGGAAATTTTGAACAAGGAATGACTATTGTCCTAGGAATAATCCCAGAATGAGGGAATCTAATTTGATAAGACATTTTAAAATGTTTGAAGGATAACGACTATTCACCTATTTTTCAACAAAGAGTGAGAAAAATTTAAATTTTTTATAGATAGATGTTAATTTCGAATTTTAATTGGTGTTTTGAAATAAGAATGGTATGTTGATAATCTGGATGATTTTCTCATTCATGATGTATAGAACATAGTTTTATGTATGAGGAAGGCGTTATATGGGTTGAAGTAAGCACCGATATTGTGGTATTTAAGGCTTGATCATTTTTTGAAGAATTTCAGTTTTTAGTATGGTGTAATTTATTAAAATTTATATATCAAAAATGATAGTAATGAAATCATATTGGTGTTGGTATATATCAAATATATAATCTTTGATGGATTAGATGAAGTGTAGTACAGATCATTTCTACAATTTATGAAAAGTTAGTACAAAATGATAATGATTAGTGAAATGAATTTTTTTTATTGGTTTACAAGTGACTTAAGGAAGTAATTTCACAATAATTTTTCAATCAAAATATTCCATGTATGTTATTATAATATTTTTAATGAATAATTCTAAGAAGATGACGACTCTGGTTGCAACCGGAATGAAACATAAACGATAAGATGTAGGCAATGCAATAAATGTCATAGAATAAAATTATATCATTAGTAGTCTGTTGTGCTCGATAATGAAAAGACCAAATATTTTTTAACATATCTCAAGAAGAGAAATATCAATGTAATTCTCAAATAAGTGAAATTAATTATAGTAAAAATAATTTTTCCTTATATCAAGGGGATAATGGAATTAAATTTTCTATATTATGAAAAATATCAATAAGAGTTATTGGGAAAAGAAAAATTCCTATTGAAATGGATTATCATTTGATAGAAAATAAACATCAGGTGGTGCATTCTATCCTGGAATATTATGTATTTCATCATTAATAAAGAAATAATATTTCATTACATGCTAAATAATCTAAATATATTCCAATTATATAATCTTGCATTAAGTTATTGTCGATGTATAAGCAACTTGAAGATATCGGATTTGATGCAAGGCCTCCGACTGTAATCAATTATGATAATGAAGGTGTTATAAATCATAAAAATAATAAATTACATCACTAACAGATTAATAACATTGATATAAAGTATAATTTTATGAAGTAGAAGGTAGATCATGGTCTTGTGAAGTTTTATTATAGGCCTATAGAACTATTGGATGGAAACATTCTGATGAGACCTTACCATAATAGGCATTTGAGCAACATCAAATTTCTCTTAGAGTTCATTCAGCACCCCCATACTTGAAAAAGTGTGTATATGGGATCCCCACTCCCCACGGTATGGTGTGATTTATCCTAACCTGCTGATATGTGTTCTTTACTATGTTACATCCATGAATTAGTTTTCTTTGGTTTCATTTACAATGGGTCTGAAAGTATATTCATCAAGAATGGGGAGAAACTTATAGGGTAGAAGAGTTGTTGGGGGGTTTAAATAAGATGATTCTAAAGTGGTCAATCAATTGTTATATACCTTTATTTATGGGTTTCATGTTGAAAGTAGTAGATTGTTTTAGAATAAAGTGATTCATTGAAAAAAATCATGCTACTCTTATTCTTCATGATGATCATGTCACCTAAGGGATTAGAGTGTGTGTTAGTTAAATACTTGAATGATCTCTATAAACTAATTTAGCGATTTTTAGTTAAATATAGAAGGAGATATAATTTTGTGTCAAATAGTAAAGAGTTGTCAATGAAACTAAAGGGGAAGATTGTTGGAAAAAACCATCAAGATAACTTTTTAGTGTTCTTGAATTGATTTATTATCTTTAAAAATATTGTTTTGGAGGTCAATTATAGATATAAATAGTAATTTTGGACAATATAAATTGAAAAATATCCAAGAAAAAGGAATGGATTCACTAGAGGGATTACAAAACATTTTTTTATAAAATTGTTTTCGTTTCACCTTTTTTTCCAATTGTTTGGTCCACAATTTTTTGGACGACTCGAGATTTTTGAAAGTAGGATTTCCTTAAATTACATTTAATAATATGGAAAATTCATGAATTTGAAAATTATATAGTGTTTTACATAGTTATGTTGTATCACAAAAGGTTAATAATTTGAGAAGTTGTATAGTTCACGAAAGAGGGATGATCGAGAATGGTTATTCGTAATCTACACAGCTACAAAAATCCTCATGAATGGGAAACTTTCCTTGGAGATTCCTAAAAAAGGAGGTTCATGAACAATAATGGAGATCTCCACAAAAACATTATGGGGAAACTAAATGCTTTGTGAAAAGAAGGTAATTCCGAAAAATAATCATATAACCCACTCATTTGAAACCTGGAAAGCTTTTAAGAAATTCTAAAGAATCTGAAATCATGAAGGTTATTTGAAAATTTTATTTAAAAATTAGATTTCATACTTGAATTCTTTCGTAAGATCATCTATTTTTTAGAGAAAAAGACTTCTCAAAGGGAATGTATGCTTCAATAAAGGAGTGTGTGTCATGAAATTATTGATCTTCGTGAAGGATAAATGATATTAATGAATGGTGTGAGATTTGTGAAGGATATTTAAGATTCATAAATTTTGTGTGATTCATGAAGGATATATACAATTTTAAAAAGGAATAATCTTCAGGAATCCTTTTTGAGCTTCACAAAAGTTGTGGGGTCCCCAAAGGAGTATGTTATTGGGATGCATTGGACATTTTTCAATGGTTGGAAGGATATTTTTTTACAAAAGTAAATAACATCTGAACTATAATGTATTTTAATGTAAATATATGGTTAGGTGGTATTAATAAATTGGATTTTATTATACGTTAATGATGCACCAAATGAGTTGTAAAACAAATTGATTCATGTGAACAAAAGAAGGCTCATGTGAAGGAGTAATGAGAACTCTTTAGTTGAGAGAGTAATGAGCTTCAAAATTTTGATTGGTTGTAAATGAGGGGGGGAAATTATCCCACTATGAAAGAAGTTACATTTGTTCACATTAGTGGATTTTATACATAGTAACATTATTTTTTATGATCCTTGGATGCAGCCAAGTACGGGTGAACCAAGTATCATTCCTGTGTCTCTTCTATGCTTTAATTTATTCTCAAAAATTTCTATGGGGAAGGGATATGAAATTATTTTGGTTAGCAACAAAAACATATCTAAAGGATTAGAATTTTGAATCCTCCATACCTTGATAAACCGTCAACCCTCTTATGGTATTTAATATGTTTTCACTAACACTTATATATTAGATCTTCAAAATATTTTTTAAGAATAACATCTTATCTTGGTAGTGGGAAATGTTATTTCAATGAAATTGATAGAGAATGATCATGTCTTGGTTTGTGGCCATTAATGTCATGAAAATAATATTATCTAGAATAAATCTATGTGTTTTTTAGGAAAATAAAACTCAATATTGTTACATTATAACTTATACATAAGTATTATCTTTAATGATTTAGTCTATCCTATATTATGTTGCTACTGGGAAACCCAACCTTTGTCAAGTATTCCATGAAACACATAATGAAACAGATATGATCCCAATTTGAATTTTTCTAAATTATATGATATAATGAAATTATGAATATCTCAAATTTAGAGACAATAAAAATGAAGAGGCCTTCTAAAACATAACTTCAAACAGAAGTGGGATTTTACATGAAGTGAAGAGTCATGGACCTTGAATGATAACACAAAAGATTAAAATAATATCCAACCCTGAATTTACTAGATATTACAGTACATTATTTTTATTATGACACATATCTATGATAATTTTTAACCATTAGATATAATTATAAGGTTACACCAATTTTTGAATATTCGTATGAGTTTTCCCTTTTCTCTTTGAAATCTTAAGGGGATGCCTACGATTCTTCTCTATAGTTATTCTAGAAATTCTCTTTAATGTTAATATAGTACTGCTCAATGAACTATTATGGACTATTGTATTCACCCACTACAAAATTTTAAGGTTTTATTCCGCTCCCTTGAGAAGTACAATCTTTTTTAATTTTTTGTCTTCTTCCCCACTGTCAGCTAGCAGTAGTATTTCAAAATACACAAATTCTATTTTAAATATGTTTCTAGTCAATATTCTATTATAGAACTATTGGATTTCTCCCATAGGACTGCATTTCATTTTAGAAAACAGGTAGTGATGGTAGAATAAGGTAACATATTAATTCATAGTTAATTTTTTTGTGAAATTAAAACTATAAATTACACTATCATTATCGATGGCTATTTTAGTGACATTGGGAACTTTCATGAAACATTCCTAGAGTATATTCATTGAAAAATATTTTTCGTAATTAAAATGAAAATCTATGATGCCCCCTATAAATTGTACTATAAATTTAAGTTCTCATATTCTAGGAAGTTCAATTGAAAAGGCCTCTCAAGTAGAGACATAAACCAAGATTGTAATTTGTGGAAGATATACTAACACGTTTTATAAATTTAACTAAAATACCTATGTTCTAGAGAGGGGCGATTTCTCAGTTACGTCCCTCTAGAAATTTTATATTATTCACCTAGAACATCTATAAAACTAATTTATTTGTTATATTCTAGGAATATTATGTGGAAATCCTCCTCATGTTCTGATTAAGAATAGAAATTAAATTTGTGGAATCCCAACAAACATATATTATTGAAACTGCACAGAAATGTCTATTTTCTTGATAAAGAGAATTTATTGTTCATTTTCCTAAAATAAATTCGTTTAAGATCTAATGACAGTTACACTAAAATATTATGATCTTTTATTCTAGTAATTTATAGTGGACATCCATATTGAGTAGTGATTATGGCCAAGAATGTAATTTATGGTATCACCACCATTACATGGTATACACATTACGATGACACTTATATGGGAATTATAGGAGATATTGATTAGTCCTTTCCATGTGGAAAATTCAACATAGTTTCTACGGAACATCCACCAGATATTTTTCTTATCCAATTCTTGGAAGTGACAATTGAATGATACCACTAGTAGTCACTGAGTCCATAACTATAAATTTTAGAATCCCCAATAACACAAGTTATTTTAACTCATCTAAATTATATATTACCCTGAGAGGGGGAATTTCATATCTTTTTCCCAATAGGAACAGTTAGAAAGTTCTCTTAGAAATTCCACTAGAATATTCATTTCTCATACCTCAAATCCTTTATTATTAATAATTATAATTTATTATTTATATAAAAAAATAAGAATAATGGAATAAAAACTTACTAAGAATGAATACATTATCATAACCATGACCAACCACACCCTTGTGGTAAATAGCACAACCTTGGAACAAACCTAAGAAAAATAATTATCCAATTTCACCCCTATATTTTACAAATTAATATAATTTATGAAAAATAATGATTATAAAATTACTATGGTGACATGGCCCCCAAAAAATATTCTAATTAAATTATGAAAATCTCTCAAGATTTCCTCCAGCTAGGTAATAATAAATCCCCATAAATCTTGGTTGATTCCACCATGATATGATGGAATCAACACTACGCCCCTAAAGTAAAAATATGTAAAACAACATGTATATAAAAAGATGTTGACAATGGGAGAGTAGTTGCAAAAAGTACTTAATAACTCCATTGAAATTATTTGATAATGACACCCTTTCAATGGTGCTATAGAAATTCTAATAGGTGGAAAAGAAGACAAAAATGGATTATTCCCCAACCCCTAAACCCTTAAAACCCAATCCCCTCTTAAGAAGAAAAATATGTATGTTCCCTCGATAAAAAATTCACCCATATCCTACTTCCTATTATATGGGACTCAATTTATAGCTATTATCTCCTATGGATGCTATGTGAGCCCATTATCAGGCATGGATTATGGGATAGCCCACTAGTGAGCTAGTTCCCTACCATTGTCTTTTTGGTGGTATCCTTCTACTAAAATCTAGTAGTCATGCCACCCCGATCATCATATGATGCCCACAAAAGTAATAACTACTCTAATAGGGCCTCATTACTCACTTAAAACATCTCTTTTATTGATGGTAAAACTCTTAGAACCCCCCTCCATGCTTCAAATCTCAAAACAACCCATCTAAAATCAGAAATTGAAAATTCATTTCAAATTTAACTATCTAAAAAATGTAGGTCATAAAAAATATCCATTGCGGTGATTATAATCCTTGAGAGGATGTGGTTAAACTTGAACCACATATCCAGAACTATCACATTTTTCAAAACATCGAGAGCTCACTGAATTATAATCTAGAATGCTTAACTACACTTTCATTTCGTAACTCTAAACACAAAACATACTATTCACTTGATGTCAATCCACCTGCTCGCTACTAACATGAACACTGAGAGGGAACCCACTATGCATGTCTAACTTCACAGAATCCATAAACCCAAATAGCGTAGTTATAGTACATTATTATAAAAGGAGACATTTTTATCAAAGGATATAATAGATTTTTAGTATTCAAATATAAAATGCATACATATATTACACTATAAAATCATAAGATACGACATGAAAAAATTGTAGAAACATGATCAACCCATCCATCATATCCTTGAAAATTTTACATATCCCTCTTCTAGGTTTCCGAGGGATATCAAAAAAATAATGGTGAGATTATATGCATAGTAATTGGTAACATACAATGGAATATTAAAAAACATAAACATTGTATATGTGATATGGAAACAATAAATAACTTTTGTGAATCCATAATCCTTTAATAATTAGGACATTCTATATCAATGATAAGAAATTAGAACATGGGTGATACTAATAATAATTGATCCCATATTTATGGAATGAATCATTTGAGACATTAAAAAATATAAACAGTGGCTTGTTCTGAGAAAATTTATTATCATGGGATGTGGTATAAACTAATACCATTCATGTGTAGCCTCATGACATATTTTGATGAATCCAGAGTTCATTATATTTCTTATCCCACCCATCACATAAATGAGTCCAATGCATTCACCATAAGAGTCATTGAGCACATTCATACCATTCCTTGAGGAATCTATTACAAAATTAGACCCGAATTTCCATACAATTAGAAATACATAATTATAATACACCCCCATTCAATGGAATAATGTGGATGTTTAGGAGAACCTCTCTTATTCAAATTGGAATCCAAGGGAAATCATCAAAGAAATAATATGTACCCATATCAAAAAAAATATAGTAGTCAAGATGCTTACAATGAAATGGGTTACCCATAGAATATAACAATTTTATTCAATAGATTGTTTTGGTTTTTTTCTAAAACAATGCAAAGAAAAATCCTTTATCATGGTTTAAAAAGAGTGTGTGAATATTCAAAGTCATATCATCTAAGAGTTTTCAGTCAATTGTGTTGTATTATAAACATTCATTGGGCATTATAGGGATGATTTATTCAATGATCAATCATCATTTTTAGGTTGATTATCCATAAGTCCATTTGTAACATAGCTACAGTGACTTTACATTATCCATGTTGGTATGTATTTTCTAAGAAACTACACATACTTTTACATTACCAAAACATTTAAGGGTTTTTTCACCATCAAAATGATTGAGTTTTACAATGTTTTTGGTAACTATTTAATCAATAGTATTTGAGAGATTGATAACAATATAAAACATTAAATCCCATAAATTTCTTGTATAATATGGTAGAATTCTTTAATATAAATGTAGACCCACAATAAAATAAATTGTTTTGAATATAACATAAGTCCCAAATAATGAAAATTGATATGGAAGAAACTCCAATTATAGAATGAATAGAATATCAATAATAACCTATTGAAAGAGTGTTCTTGAAAAAAATATTAAAAAACAATAAATAAAGGAATTTTATGATACAACCTATTACATTGGTATTATATGTAACCTATATAAAATAAATTGTGTGCATAATTCAAAACATGTCCCAAAGAGAGGAATATATGATATAAAACCCTTACATATTGTCCTAAATTCTATGATTTTACTTTATCCTCCTATATCATAAACAATTATATTTTAGTAACTTAATTAATAACCATAATCATATCCATTTTCATTTCTACTCTTTATAAATGGTCATACTCATTATAAATTCTTTAGATTCTCCAAATCAGTGATTATACTTTGGATCATTTGTATAGGTTTCATAATATTGGTGTTGGTATCCATTATTATTATAAATTAAATAATTAATTGGTAATTAAATTTACTCTTAATCATGATTTATAAATAATTTATGATGTTTTAAATTCATTTCATATGTGTTTTAGACCTTATCTATAATGATGAAGTTGTCAATAGACATGTTTTGGTGATTTTTAATTAATGAATAGTGTTTCATTAATTTATGAATTATATATTGATATAATATCTATATAACCAAAAAAATAATTATTTACATTCTTATATCTCATTAAACAAGTAAATAATTTTTCTTAGTTTTCAATGATATAAATTCATATTATTGTTCAAGTATGGGGTTAAACCGACCCAAACATGAACACACCGGGATTTAATGGATAATTATGTGGTGTATTTCATGTATTATAATTATAATATAAGAAAAATGATCTGATTTATGCATTTATTAGTTCCATATATCTTACATTTATGTAATTATATGAATAATTTATGGATATGAAAATTGATCAAGATTTGAATAAAAGATTATCTATATAGAATACTTATTTTAAACAATTTAGTTAACAATGACCATCGGTTGATTATATAATTAATAGGTTCTCTAATATAACATAATAGAAAAATAATGATAGCATAAACATAATAATGTTCCCCTAATATAATCCCTCTATCCAACCCTATAAAGGGGTGAAGGAAAAAACATGTTACATTATGGAGGCGATAGTTTGCATAATGCATAAAAATGGTTTTTTTATTAATTGATGAGGTATACGAATAAATAATGATAATATCAATATTATTGTAAATTTAATGTTTATAAATGATAATAATATCATCATATTAGTGTTTTTAGAATAATTTTGAAGGAAAATAATTGAGAAGAAAACAACGTAGCTTATAATCTCACATTGGGGACTTGATTTTTTATTAGAAGCCTCCTTCAAATTGAAGGGATTATATGAACTAAAATTGACCATGGGATTATGTTCATGAGACAGGGTTGTAGCTAATGTAAAATTTATTAGTTTCAAAATTCAATTCAATGGTAAGTGTGTCTTTGAATGGATGAATTTGTATGTTTTTAGAAGTGAAAGTAATGGTACTTTTTGGAAAAACTATTAAATTTTTCAACAATACAATGTCCCTTTCAAGGCCACAGCCCTTAAAATGAAAAAAGTGTTTAATAATTTTATTGGTATATCCAAATATAAAACAACCAATTAAATTCATGTTTTTAATATTTTTAGGACATTTTCTCTAGGATAAACTAAATTTACCCATTAGAAATTTTACTACAATAATGACTTTTTATCCTTAGTAATTAATTTTAATGATAAAAATAAAGACTCTCCATTTTTATTAAGGTCATACTTTTAATTTATAATATGGAAATAATTTTATCAATTAATATTTATAAATAATTAGCTTGTTAATTTTATGAAAAATAAACTTTTCCACATAAAAACTGTATTTTAAGAAATGATGTTTTTTTATTTAAATGTATATATAAGATAAAATTATCATTCATTCAAATTTTAATGGTATAAATTAACTTATTTTAAGAGATGGTTATGAGGATTTTAATGATATCCAAAACCAAATCTCCCTTGAAAATTCTTGATTTAAAGAAACTAATGAAACACTCTTTTTATTAATGTAACATTTTAATTAGTTCTAAAAATGTTAGAAATGGGATTTATAATATTAATGAATATTTTAAAATGAATTATTTTATTACATTTATTCCAATTTGACTACCTAAAATAATTTTTAAACTTATAGTTCATTATTATTAAATGATAAAGGCATAAATATTACAAGAATCTTGAAAAGAATATTTATTTATAGAAAACAAAATTTTTCAAAATAATCTCAAAAAAGAATACTAATATAATTATGATATTTTTAATTAAAAAATGAATTAATTTTGGTCAATTTAAAATTCCAAAAAATAACTTTTTAATAAATCCTTCAATAAAGGATCTTTCAAATGAGATAGTTATTGATGTGATATTTAGGTACTATAGTGCGGTTTGAGTCAATAAATCACCCTTAAATAATTTCACCCTAGAAATTAGGGTATATATAAGCTATTAAAAAAATTATAATATTCTTTCCTTATATCTTCTAGAGTCTACCAGGTTTTCCCTTATAGTTTATTTATTTTTTAAACAAATTTTAACTATTGTGATGTTTGATTATATAATAATTTTACACTAGGGTCCTTAATCTTGACCAGTTTTTAACTATATGATAGGTGAAGTTACAATTCTATTCCTTTATATGTGAGAACATGCCTTAGATATTGTATATATTTCCTATTTAATGAGTCATGGATTACATTTCATACATTATAATAGTTAGTTAGAAAAGTTAATTGGAAAGAGAAACCACAATTCAATCTAGTATTTCAAAAGTTCCAATATACCTAGGGCATAAATTATCCTTTTTAACAACCCCTAAAATAACCATCTAGGGAGATCCCTTAAATGATATATGATCCCAATCTTGGAATTCCATGTTTTAATTTCAATTATTAGCATAACTCTATTATATTATTTGGTATTATTTAATGTGATCCTAAATAGTACATACCACAATAGTTGATTTCTCTATATGATTTGGACAAAGAAACTTTACTTATCAATTTTATTCCAATCAGGTTGGAGTAGGAAATGTCTTCCCCAATAGTGATTCATATGGTTCCATTTACAAGATCAAATGGTAGCCATTATTTTATGAATATTCAAACAAAGGTAGTTATTGATCCCACATATAATTTTTATCCAAAAAAACATAATCATATCATTTCATATAATTTATAGATAATACTTTTAGACTACCCAAAAATCTAATGATGATAGGTGGTACATAAATGTATCTTATTGTTGAGATCCCTTTGAACAAACATCTATCATTTTGATGTAAAACAAGGATCACAATCAGATACAATCAATATAGGTGACTCCTAAAGCCTTGAAATTTCATTGATATAAATTTTGTCATGGTTATCATGTAGTATATATGTTTTTATATATTGGAAATGAGAAGACATGGTAAAGTGATCAATGGTGACCATTTTTTCATCATTCATCCTTACAGTCTTTGGGAGTCTAGTGAAAAAGTTAAGTGTTAAAATATCCCACTTCCATATTGGTAAGGAAATAGGTTTCATGAATCCTGTAAGATGTTTTCTTCAATTGTTTAATTTCTTTCATACTAGTAATTAATACACATAGTTCATAATTTCACACGTCATAACATCCCATAAAAAAATTCTCTTAAATTCACATATACATTTTCTGCTATACAGGTGTATAGAGAAATTGTAGCTATGTTCTTTATCTTGTAGTTACCACTTTAACTCTAGTACAAATGGAAAATATAAACCTCTTACCAAAGAATAAAAATCCATATTTATAGATAAATTCTATCAAAATACTATTAGGTGAAACTTAATCTTCTTTTTCACATTTTAATCATACTTCTAATACTTCTCTGTATTCTCTAGTAAGGATGGATTAGAAATTTCATGAAAAGGGAATGATGGATCCCTATTCCTAAAAACAAACATATCAATAATTACTAAATTTATATATATATAAAAGAACCTTGTTAATACTAATCATGTTTATAAATACATTGTCCCTCCTACTCAATGAATGATCCACCTTATTTTCATTACTGAGATGGTATTAGGTCATGTAATCATATTATTAGAGTGTTTTAAACCATTTCCCATTCCCCATAATGATCTTCTAATGAGAAAAGATACACATAAAAATCTATTAGTGCTTATATCTCACATAATTCTCTACATATGTATTGTCTCTAAATTTTTAATGAAAATATTATTGCTTCAAGAACAAGTCCATGAGTTGGAGAGTTTTATTCACGAATTTTTAATTTCCTTGATACATACGCAATCACCCAATAATTTTTTATAAGTACACATCCAATTACTTTCTATGATTCATTATATAAATTATGAATCCTTCCTTACCTAATAGTATATTAAATACAATTTATGTAATTAGTTTATCTTAAGTAGTCCAAAAATGACCTCTCATTCTCATAACCATGTGAATTTAACCCCTTTAAGTGTCAAAAAGGTTATCATTTTTTGCAACTCATTAAAATATTGGATGAACTACAGATGGTAACATTATAAACACATGAAACATAGGATCTTAGTCATGTTTTTTTAAGTATTTAATTCTTAAAATTAATTTTTTTTAAGGATTAAAAGATATTCCATCCTTAGAGACAATATATCCATGAAAAGAATCTTTATTGAGAATAAATTCATAGTTACTATACATCCATATAATTTTATTTTTTAGAGGGATCCAAATTTATTTTCATATTACTCTCATTATATTAAAAACTCTTATTCTACATCTAGAAACTATAAATAAATACCACAAAAAATTTATCAAGGTACTCCTTGAATAGCCCCTTAATCATATCCATGTAGAAAAAAGGTAAATTTCTTGATCTAATTTTTTTTATAAAACCAAATTTTCTTACCCTATTTGAAATGTCATTTTCTATATATCACCCCTCGTCACAGTCAAATGATGATAACCAGAGTGAAGATAAAAGTTTTAAAAGTTTTCGGATCCTTTATGTTGATCAAATAAACCATCAGCCCATGAAAATATATACTTATTATTTATAGTGATTGAATTTTTATCCATATAATTAGTGAAAAATATCATGTAACCATCCCTCTCTTCATGAGTAAAATAGGGGCTCCCAATTGGGATACACTAGGGAATATAAATCCCTTATTACTGAACTCATGTATCTATTTCATCAAATCCTCCAACTCTTTACATTCCATTATATAAGGAGTTTTAGATATAATCCTTACAATAGGAATGACATTGATGAAGATCTAAAAAACACGCTCTCGTGGATGGCTAGTTAATTCTTCTAGAAAAAAATCAACTAAATTTTATACCATAGGTACATCCTCTATTCTTATGATACATTTATAATCCACACGTCGTGTTTAATCTTCTAATTTATACATAATTTCATTAACAATAGCTACTTGGATGGATCAAGAAAGGACTTGGGAGATGAAATATCTCTCTTCATATGATATACCTCCATGAAGACATTTTCTTATTAACTAATTACCTGAGATAAAAATGACATTATAATGACATTATCTATTACTTGGATACAAATATATTAATAGTTCTAGTGGTTATTGGAGGTTATTGTCTCATGAAGTGGTCCAACATAGTTACACAATATTGTGGATCAGTAGGTCACCCTATGTGAGTATGATTATTTGTCAATACATAGGTCAAATACCATAATATAGTTAGGGTGTGATTAGAATAAACTCTAACTTCAATGACTTTGTTAGGAGAAAAAGCGTTACATTGAAAATGTCGTAATATATGGTACCCTTTCATCCCATTAGTCACAATATCATTATAATTTAATATATGTTATTAGCGTATTATATTTAATTATAAAATATTATTCTTATTATGTTTTATAGAGTGTTCCATAGAATCATGATTGATTTTTATAGTAATTGTGCAATCCAATATGGTCCATTTAAATATAGTCCCTAATGTTTCTACTAAACATAATTTCATGGAATTTTAATATACTAGACCTAATAAACACAAAGCTAATAGATATAAACCATTATTGGAACAACATACAATTGTTCCTGAAGGATAAAGCAATTCAACACTATTATAATACTAGATACTTACAAACCCTAAATTTGAAAAAAAAAATATTAACAATAAATATATTGAGATGACATGATTATCCATTTCGTCATAACACTAAAAATTACAAATGTTCTTTTTTATATTTCATAAGGAATGGAAAACAAAAAAGGGTGACATTAGATTCTTATTAAGGGTTAACATATAGTGTCATCTTACATAACATATACATGGAAAACGTTATTTGGAAATGATAAATGAATAAAAATAAGAAATAATCAAAATAAAATTTACTATATTTTATATTTTATGGCAATAAATGAAAATATAGATAACCACGATCATTGATCTCATACATATAAAATTCATAATATTGGAAAAAAACATACAATGAAGGTATTTTTCAAATAAACATTCCTATCATGGGGGGATATAAACAAAAACCAAACCATTTTTCTTAGGAGACTAGTATATGAATCAAGGTTATATATAATAATATTCCAAAAAATTCATCAGATTAAGTCTACTGAATTCACTAAAATAGTCATCAACACCTTCCTTACCATTCCCTAAAGAACAATGTACAGATTAATACTTGGAATTCTGCAAAATGACAAATAAAAAAATCAAATAATTACTCATCCAATTAAATAATTTGGATTGATAGTAGGATATCACTGGATCAACATGTATGTTGTCGGGTATCATTAATGTAACATGAAGTGACCTTGTCAACGAAATTTTGTGAAAGGGTACTTTCAATGTGTCGGGTTATCCATAAGAAAACTCTAATTGTATTTAAAAGCTTGAATTGGTAGCAGACAAAGGGAATTATATGAAGAAAAATCCATAAACATGGATCATAAAGAGAATGAGAATATTTTTAAATCATATGACTATGGAGTGTCCTTACAAGTGTTCATTATTAGGCCCATTTATTTTTCAATAGAGTGCTGATTGAATCAACAATCAACCACACATTTTGGTGGTGATTAGGCCAAGTTACTTCTATTCCAATGCTTCATACACTTCATATTATAAAGATAGGCATGTATTTCCTTTGAAATTAAAAAATCTTTTACTTCAGAAAACACAGTAATAATATTCCATGTAAATGTATTTACCCTCAAATAATAAGTTTTGAATATACCATGAGTCTCAATGAATATAAATTGAGTAATGAAACCCCCACTTATGGCTTGGGTTTCGTTTCAATCATAACTAAATGAAAGATAGGCCTCTATAAATTATATTAATATACCATTAATAAATAAATTTCATTGTATGATTTCTTAAATATTTATTATATATGCACAATATAAAAGAAATTGGGTTCTTAATACAAAACATGTTTCAAAGAGGGGAATTTGAGACAAGAAAACCTTAACTCTTATCATAACTTCCATGAAAATACTTTAACTACCTTAGTAATTAATGTATATATCAACATATCTTAAATATTGACGTTTATAATTAGTATTTTCATTTATACTCTTCATAAATATTCATTCCCTACATGAGTTCTTCGGATTTACCACGTCAGTGTTTATTGTTTTGATCGTTTTTACTAGTTTAATTATATTGGAAATCATAATCATTATTTATCAAAATTATATTATTAGTATATAATTATATTTACTATTATATATTATTGATAATAATTTATGATGTTCTAAATTCCTTTCTTTTGTGTTTTAGGCATTATCCTTGAAGATAAGGTAGATAAGTAGAATATTTTGGTCAATTTTTAAAAACCTATGGGGATTCCTTATTTGATGAGCTATGTATTGATATAATATATACAAAAAAAATAAATAATTAAAAATTAATAGATTATTATAAAATTAAATATTTTATCTTAGTCATGTTTTATATAAATTCATGTCATTGTTCATGTATGTTTTAAAACCAACCCCAACTTGAGAAAACCCTGATTTAATGATTGATTATGTGGTGGGATTGTTTTAAATTTTTATACTAGAATCATAATGATATTTTTTAAACATTATCAGTCTTATATGTCATAATTTAAGTGAAATAAGAAAATAATTAATTGATATGAAAATATTTCATTATTTGAATAAAATATTATGTTCTAAGCACACTTATTTTAAATCATTAAATTAACAATGATCATTTGTTTATCATACCATAAAAGTGTTCCATAATTTGTCATATTATAAAATTATTTATATCATAAATCCCATATTAATCCTTTTAAATGATCCTTATATCTATCATTGTGATGTGGTGAAGGAAAACGATATAGTTTATGTCAAAAAGGCAGTAGTCCACACAACGCACGAACAACATTTTTTTCTTAATGGGTGGGGTATATGAATAAATAATAATAATACCCTTGATATAGTAAAATTAAAGTATATATATGATAATCATACAATTTTATTTTATTTTCCAAATAAATTTCTTTCAATATAATCATGATAAAACTAATTTGTTTATAATACTTGTGTAGGGGACTTGAATTTTCATTTGAAGTCATGTTGAAATTAATGGAATAGGATGAATATGATTTACCAAGGTATTATTTTCATGGGAAAAGATTATTTGGTGGGTTAGATTTAAGAGTTTTATGACGTAATTTTATGATTATGTTTATATTTTAAGAGAGGAAGATTTATGTTATTATAAGTTAGAGTAACAGAAATATTATAATCACCTATAATTTATTCATAATGGAATTTTCATTTCAAATTCCTAAGGAATAAAGTCTGAAAAATTTTGGGAAACAGAATTAATTTTTGATGAAAATATCAAGTATATAATTAAAGAGACATTTATTAAAACTTTTGGGATTTTTATCCTAGGTTAATCTCTATTTAACCCTTTTTTACTTTTACAATGATAATTAATTTTTAAACAAAGTTATTAATATTGAAGAAAAAATTAATATAGATATTTTTAACTAATTTGATCATTATAATATCAAATCATATATTAATTTTATAAAATAAAAAATTTAAATATATGAAAATATAATTTTAAAATCAATATTGTTAATAGTGTGAGACCAATTTTTAGATCAATAACATTTTTAATAATAAATTAATATTTAGGATGAAATTTTAATTAAAATATAATTTAATTAAACAAAATAATTTATTATAAAAGCATAATTTTATGAGGCTTTCAATTCAATACTTAATCTAACTTCCCTTGAAAATAATTTATTTAATGAAAATACCGATAATATATTTTTATTATAGTAGCATTTTTATTAGTTCTAAAATCTCTTGGAATTAGATTTAAAATCTCAAATTAATCTATAAAATCAATAATGTTGTCCCATATATTCATATTTTATTTCATAAAAAATTTATAAACATCTAGGTCATTCTTAAATTACTATAATGTTACAAAAATAAAAAGTTTTTTGAAAACTTTATTCTACACCTAAAAATGAATTATTTAGAATAAGCTCAAAAATTAATACTAAGGTAATCTTGATATGACGAATTAAAAAATAAAGTAATTTAAGTCAATTAAATTTTTTAAATTTAACCTTTTTTTAAATTTTTTAATAAATGATATTTAGAGTGATATAGTCCTAGATATGTTGTTTACAACCAATAGCGAGGTCCCATGTATTAAAACCCATCTCTCATGACATATCTTAATATCTTCATTTGTTTCATCCCAAACATTATATCGTATCCCACCACAAGGTTCCACTCTTAAATTCCAAATCTAGGTTAAGTTACGCTCCACTATAGGATTTTCTTACCAAAAATGTACCCCCAACAATAGAATGAGTGACCAACAATATATTGAATGATGTTGCAAATGAGGTTTTCACCTCACCACATCTGATTATATACCATACTTCTAGTTGTACCTCCCTTAACTAACATCCATGAAAATTCCTTAGTTTCACCTTGTGATTTTCCACCAAACAAACTCCTTCTTATAGCTCGGTAATTTCTCACACAACCCCACAAGTTGGGTCCCGCTCATTCCCTTATCCACAACATCAAATTCCAATTCATCATTATAATTTATACTAAAAACATAATCTCTATATATTGAATCAAAATTCCAATTTAGATACCCAAAGCTTGACATACATGTACATTAAATTACTTTTGTGGAAAACAAAATATATGACAAAAACAGACTCCCAAATACCGTATTAGTTTAGTGTCTTTGGAAACTTGGAACAAAATCTTCTAATCATGGTGAGAGATCATCAACATCTCCCATAATGTTCTTCCACCTTTTTTACTTAAAACATTTATTTATATACTAGGAAAAGAAAAACTTAAAAAGGGATAGCTAAAATTCTCAGTAAGGGTAAATATGGAGAACATAAAACAATCCATAATCTTTCGAAAGTAAAAACATGAGCATAAAATCTAAACATCAAAATCTTGAGCAATGACAGAAAACATGGCAGTACATGAGGCATAGATCATGAAGGAACATTAACAATGATAAAATATCAGGGTAATAAAACATTTAATTGTGGAAACCATTAAGCACATGTTATGATTTTTGTATAATCCAAGGCGTTTCTGCCAAGACCATCATAGTGGACAATGTCCATTACTGAACTGGGTTTACATGTCGCTCCAGCACTGTATTACTGAACCAAATTCATTTTCTGTTCCATCCATTTCTATATCATGAGATATAAATCTTTTCCCAATTCATTGGAGGGATATATAGGTCCCACCCATCTCATATTTAAATCATTCTTACGTGTTCCACAACACAAACATAAATCATTCATCATAACCCAATGAATAAAATGGGTTTCATAATCATTATCTCATCGTGACATAATCCATATAAAACAACTGTATATCATTTCATCAAAATAAAAATAAAAACATGTAAAAAATAGAGACATTATAATTGAAACATAAACATGCTAGACAATTTCATCTTAGATGGAAAATAGTTTCGACAAAATACTTGAAATGAATTCTTGAGAAAAATATCATTTTTTCTTCAAAATCATTTTCTTTTCACAAAATTCAACGCAGTTTTAGAAGATAATGATTTTATTGAAAATAATCATGAAATCTTGTAGAGTAATCTTCATGAATAAAAGGTGTTATGAAACCATAGAAATCCGTTCATGTCGTATATGTTAAAAAATCATTCTCCTCGTACTTTTACTGAAAAAGCCAAAAATTACCTCGTATGGTAAACAAAAGAAAGATTCCTTCCCTAAGACAAACCAAAAGTAAAAGAGGGAAAACATGAATTTAAACATACATGTAATAATATTGAACACTTTATGAAAAACATTTTTATGGACGAGGATGAAAAATATAACCCCAGTAAATACTTACGTATAAGAAATCTCGGATAAAAATGAGATTTGAAACATTATCCCTTACCTTATGTCCAATTTCTTCTGTATGTGTCCGAGAATCCTGTATAGTGGGTTTAAACATATTATTAACATGTAACAGAACCTTAATAATATTTATGTTATCATATATGATTCACTTACGACTTTATATTACTCGTTCATATGTCAATTCTATGTTAAAGTGGCATTTTGGGAAAAATCGTTTCATTTATCGTCCGTGTGTTGACTTGTAATTATTCATATGATTACATAGATCATGATTAATTATTTATATAATGTAAAACATAATTTATATATAATATATATTCATAATATACATATATATAATAGATCGATAATAGAGAAGAAATACACCGTTCATGGAGACGGTAGGTCGTACGTACGCATGAACACTATTTTTGTTTCCTTATTAAATTGAATAGAAGTAATTAAATAACATATAAATAAAACAAGTGTCATTAATATTTCATTTATTTCATGATTATTTATTATATATACTTTATAATAATTCTTGAATGGTTAACTTGGAGAATTAATCTCACTGCGTCGTGGAGACGGTAATCCGTACGTACGCACGAGCGATGATATCATTCCCATAATTACTGAATGGAATTAGAGTGGATGATATAATATCTCAGAATTAGTATCATGTTATAATAACCATATATTTTTATTATTTACACCTTTATACCCATCCAAGTAAGGTGGTGGTGGAAAAAAAAGATTACACCACGGCATGAAGATGATATTTCGTTTGTACGCACGCGCTGTGATTTTGTTTTCTGTTGGACGGATAGAAGGTGAAATAGGGTTGGTTCATATTTACAATAACATATCAGTATATGATTTATATTGATGTTATTACTTTATTATGAAACAAAAAAATAAGAGGAAGTAGTAGAAGAAATGAATTTGAAAGAATCGGTAGAGGATATTACCTCTTCTTCGAAACGCCTCTTTTAAACCTCCTCTTAGGGCACTAAAGTTTGTTTTTTAAGAAGACCAGGACCTCTAGTGTGTTACTAGGGAAGTGGATAAGAGAAATGGGCAGGGGTTTGACGATATTTAAGGCTCAGAGTGTTGCGAGGAGGAGAGGTAGGAGGTTCCCTTTTATAAGATAGGAGAGGGGCACTTTTGGAAACCTCTAAAATATTAATTTATAATAAACTCAAACCCCACTTAAAACCCACCAAAAATGACTCAAATATAAAGATTAGTTGATATAGGGTTGTAATATCATCAAAAAATATGATTTATACATGATTGTAATTTTTTTAATCCTTATCAACTTGATTTATCATTATTTTATCTATTTAATTTTATTTGTGGTAATAAAATTCTAAATTTTAAATTGTTATAAATAATTACTTATGGGTTGTGAATTGTCGATAACTGGATACTTTATGACATTATAGACCACATAATTTTTAATTTTTAATTTTTAAATATTTTTGTTATTTTTAAAAAAATTTATAATATGTTATTTTTATAAAATAACAATAGTGTCAATTTTGACACTATTCATTTATTTGAATTTAAATAAAACCCACACAGAGGATATATTCAAACAAAAATATTTAAAGGATTTATAAATTTTTATATTCCTCAAAAAAAATTCATGGAGCACATTATTTCATTCATATAACATTTATTTTAATAATTTTAAAACGACTTATTTGATATTAATAAAATAATTACTACAACATTTTTGTATAATTATTTAATATACTTATTTTTGCATAAAAATTAAAAACAAAAAAATATGATTAAGATACGTCTATTATATTCCATACGAATACTTTTAAACGAATTTATCATCTTAAAATCACAAACATTTAAATTCTTATATTTATTAAATCATGAAGGTGACAACTTTGACATCATTTAAAATAAAATAATATAAGTGTCATAATCACTTTTACAAGGCTTCAAATGGTCAAATATTAGACCATTGGATGCTTATGGTATACCTGTACATGAAAAATAAGTTTTGGTCAGGTTTTTGTGCCTTTTATGCTCACTATTAGTTTAATAAAAACTATATTATTGATTTTTCACTAAATAAACAATTTCTGTATCACTATTGTGTCACCATTAATAATAATTATTTAATACCTAAAATTTCTAAATAATTTCTCATGATGTAGATACTTTTATTATATTTCATTAGACAATTTATATTCTATGTTTTATTAATTTTATCACTGAATTAAAATTATTACACTTATAAGATATAAGAGTGTGACATGTTGTCACTTTCTTTGGATTTAATAATAATTACATCATTTTCATGGTCAAAAGTCCATGAAATGAATCTATTATAACCCTTAAGTAATATGGGTCTCCTTTTATTCATCCAATATAATTTTTATAGGTTCTAGGGTAATTTTATAATCTTATGTTTACCATTAATTACCCAATTTACATTTAACAATAATAAATAAAAATTACTGTAGTTACTATTATTAATGTCAAAAAAATAAAAGTAACCTATTAAATTTTTTTGACCCACTGAATCCAAATATGGAATCAATTTTTCAAAATTCAAAACACATAAGTAGCAGTAATTAATTTAAAATTAATCCCGTTGTTAAGAAAATATGTTTTAAAAGTTAAAACATTGTTAAAGATTGAAATGTTTTTACCTATGAATTCAATCTAAAATTAATTCTAATGACATTAATTATATTAAATATTATATTATATTTCTAATTTAAAACAATTTACTATTATAATTTAACCATATAAATTATCTCAATGAAAAAAGTTGTTTTTAAGTAAAATTTAGCATGTTTTTACTATTCATCAAAATAAGAATGTTGTCAGAAAAATATTAAAACTTTATCCAATGTAATTTTTTATATCCTAATTCACAATAACATGTTTTATTTGTAAAATTGAACTTATAAACTTGTCCAAAATTATATTTAAAATGGGTGCGCCATCAAAAGGTGGCAAAATTGCATTTTTTTTTAAAATACTTCTTTTATCTGAAAAATTGATTTGGTTCTCATTCCTCATTACAAAAAATGTGTTAGATGAATTATAATGTTATAAAATTCAAAATGCGGTTAATACTATTCATAACAGCTAGTTTATAATAATATTATATCAATATATCGTTGTTTAGTGAAACTTGGTATTGCGTACAACACACGCTATTAAGGAAGGTCACTCTTGCGTGTAATGCAAGACAAGTCAGGGCTGCATGTAGGGAAAGATTCCTTTGATGTTGCATATAAAATACTCAAAATATGGTTCAGTTATACACTGATCAAAATCTATATATGGTGTTGCGTAAAATTAATTTTATTCGAAAGAACTTGAAATTTTGTGCATCATAAGCCAAGAATAGTCTTGCATATACTACAAGCTAATACGGTGTTGTGTATAGCGCAAGCTAATATTGGTAAAGCGTACAAAAAATGAAATCAAAGAAATTAAAAAAATTATTTCTCATAAAATCTTGGAGTGTTACATTCTACGCCACTTAAAATGAATATCACCCTTGAAATTCATTGGAGTTATAAATCGTTTACTACTTGAAAGATTCTTTAATAGAAACCCACATCATAAAAATGAATAATAAAACTTTATTTTAAAAAGGAACATTAGAAACATAAAGTATACCCAAAGTAACTCATCACTAGGTTTCCACATAGGAGAATATAGGTGAAAATATGGATGTGGAAGAGAAATCTAACCATCATGTTTGGATGAAGAGTGGTAGAGAACATGGCTACGAAAAATCCAACAATAACAAAGCCATAATTTTGTGATGATTTATAGTACCTTCAAATTCATCAGATATGAGGGCACTAGGAAAACATTTTTGGTTTTCAATATCAATTCCCTAATGTTGAAGAATTTTTTAATTAAAATAAATACTTACTTGATTTTGGTACAATATCACTATTGTTTGTGCCTTGAATAATTTCCACTTCATCTCTTAAAGAAATAAATCTGAATTTGTCTTCCATGATATGTTAGAAAATCATGTGATAGAATGATGGGTCACTACATCTATCTCAAACAAATGGTTAGAAAATTTTATCAAATATACATAAGTCCATCTATGGCGAGGTCAATCGTATATGGTTCCAAAAATGGACTTAGACTCTAACTATCATACCGCTTAATAAAATATAACTAATTTCTACTAACTAGGGACTTCTTGTAGGCCAGTGGTAGGCGATAAAGGCATGTGGCACTTTGGTTGTGGGTTCAATTCCCGCATCCTTGTCCAAGGAGATGGCTTATCACCCATCCTACGGGTTGTCCTTTTTCTAAAACTATACTATTACAACATTCCAAAAATAATATCAAAATTTTCTAGCCTTAAACAATACTATCTGATGTGTAACTTGTAACACCCCAAGATTTCATAGTGTGTTATTTCTTCAAAATAATTCAATAACTTTCACTACATGCAACAACAAGTTCAAGCACAACATGACTTACCAAACAAGCCGTTAAAAAGAGGTTATTAATAGTATTAGATAAATTTTAATGTTTATAGAATCCTTATAATTTTAGAATCCATATTATGAGTTTCTTAGATATAATGCAAGAACAAATTCATTTTCAGTATTGCACTTTTATCAACTTTAATAGTGAACCCTTTTTAAATACTATATTTTAAACATTTTGACTAAATGGGGACATCAAAAATTTAAAATGAAACATCCCAAGCTTCTACGGTACGCTTCTCTTTGAATAATGTGATAGCGTGTGTTGTACGCAACACCGAGTTCTAACAACCAATTAAACTAGCCGTTATTAATAGTAATAACTACTTTTTGAAATTATATATATTTTATATTTCAAAATGGACTTCATTTTTGGGTTCAGAATATCAAAATTAGCCTAGGGTGAAATTGTGGTACTTTTCGGATAACTTTTATATTTTGATGAATAGTGAAAATTACTAAATTTTAATTAAAAACAAATTTTTTAATAAAAATAATTAATATTGATAAATTATGAATTTGAGTGGTTTTAAATTATATTTAGAATATATTTTTACCATTTAATATAATGTTGGTCATTGTACATAATTTTACAATTAAACCAAACATAAACGAGTGTCAATCTTTTGATAGTTATTATCTCTTAAAAACACGCTTTTTGTTTTGACAGCGGGAATTAATTTTAAAATTAATTTCTTCCACTTCTGTGATTTGAATTTAGGAAAATGGATTCCATATTTGGAATCAGGATGTTCAAATTGTGTAAATAGGTAACTTTTATTTTTAGACATTTTGAATAGTTACTGTGGTAAATATTTTATTTACCATGGTTAAAGGTTAAATCCGGTAAATAAGGGTTAAAAAATTAATATTATAATAATACAAAATTACCCTAAAACGTGTCCTAACCTTATTGGTGGACACATACCCTACCATGGGAATTCTTGGGTCAATTTGGGGACCCCTTGGAGCCACTTGTATGTGGTAGGGACACTTTATATTAATAAAGTTAAAATAAAAATAAGAATGGCATAAGCTTACATCTTTTAGAAGAACAATTTTTACATAGGGTTATACATGTTGGATTTTCTATTATAAATATTCATTAGAAAGCTAAAAAGATTTCCTACATAATGATATTTTATTTATAATTTTTAGACATCAAATAAGTTAAATTATTAATGACACAATAATGATGCAATGTTTACCTCATTAATAAATCATTTAAATAAATAAGATTATAATGATTAAAATATTATCTAAAACCTGTCCAATTCTTATTGGTTGATGTTATTTAGAATATGAGTCATCTTATCTTCGACCTCAATGATTTTTGGACCATTATAAACCGAATATAATTATATTATAAAGTAATACTTTCACTCTTTCCTAAAGAGCCCCTCCTCTCCCTTATAAAAGGAGACCACTTCTACTCATTCCTCACACCTCTCAAGCCACATGGCTCGTCCAAACTCTGCCCAACTAAGCTCCCCACATCCCTATCCTCCTCCTTGAAGCTTCCCCTTAGGCAGAAAGCATTTCAACAAGTCCTTTGGTTCCAACCAAAGTGAGTTACCTAAATTAAGGGTAACGATTTCTCTTAAATTATTTTCATTTATTTTGCTTCTTCAACCCCCAAACTCTTTTTATTTCCTTTCTATTGTAAAAACACCAGTATCCTCAATATACTAGGATGTTGTTATAATAAGGATTCAAACTACACATACACACAACTCCATCTAATGGATGATGAACATAATGTTTCTGTGGATGGCAAACTAACGCCTCACGAAACGATGATTGTTCAAATACATCTTACCGCCTCTCATGGTGGCCATTATGATGGAACTGTAATTAAATATGATATTAATGATATATATTTTATATATAAGCTTCTGTAATTCCATTTTATTTCATACCATTATTCGTTTCATGTTGTATATACATACGATAATTTCATTTGAGGAAGTGCGGACTACCGCCCCCTTAAAATGATATGACTCGTTCATACCACACATGGAACGTATAAAGGATGGTGTTAATGAACTTAAGTAACATATATAAAATATTATATTATAATGGAATAGTAATATACCTATGTATCATTTGGATTTGATTCTTTTAAAATAAAAATTAAATGGAAGTAGCGTTCGTGCGTACGTACGGACTACCGTCTCCACGAACGCGATGAGATTCATTCTCCATCGTATCCATTCAAGTATAATTATCATTTAATGATTTAAAAATGATGTTTAAGGACTTGATATCATTCTGGATATGAATAAGATACAACAAACATGACTTATGTAACAAAACATATAAAGAAAATGAGTAAGTTAACACCCGAAACGGCGATAATACTAAGATATTATTATCAAATCAATATTAAAAGATCATATATGATATCATATTAATGTATATGATTCTTTTATAGTTTAGTAACAATTATTTCACTATTATACAGGAGGTTAACCTACCCCAACCAAGGAAAAGTACAAGGTAATGGTTATTTCAGAATCTCTTCATTATCCGAGGTTGTATTATACGTAATAATCTACTGGGATCTCTTTATCATCCACATCCATGTTTCTTCGAAATGTATTTCAAAACATTTTTACTATTTACAAGAATATGGGTTAAAGTCATTTATACCCTTGTTTGACTTTTTATAAGAGGTTTATAAAGGAATCTTTCCGTCGTTTTCAAAACAAGGTCCTTTTTAACCTTTTCGACAGAATTGAGGTAAGAATGTTTTTTTTAACTTATACGGCGGGTGCGGTTATTTTCCGCCGTTATAAAATCGTCGAAGCTTTCCATGCATGCTTATAAGAATATTTTCAAAGAAAATGTTTTATTTTATATGGATCATAAATGATTTCAAAATAAAAGGAGATACTTCTTTAAAAAGAATTTTGATTTCATCTATGTCAACATCCTTTGATGGATTTTAAAATTATTTGAATTTGATTTATTATGATACAAAACTTCTATATTGTATTGAAGGTTTTGTGATATGTTTGACTGTGGATGTGCTATTTTTATACCATTCATAGTTTATGGTGAAATTATTGACATTTCGTATGCTAGTTTTAATACGAATGTTTATGTTATGTTTAAACCTTTTCATATGGGAATGCATTGGACTTAATAAGTGACGGGTGGAGCCCGCTATAGCTCCACGATGCATCGGTAGGTCTCATGATACAAACTAGTGTCTTGGCACAAGGCCTTGGCAAAATCTTATTTGTAGTCTTGGCACGAGGCCTTGACTATGTGGTTATGATAGTCTGGCATTATGCATTCCAACATTATGAAAGTGGTTTTTTTTATTTTTGCATGTGATTATTCGATTAGTAGAATATCCATGTGAATAAGTAAATGGAATTATTTCATTTTACTTTTTCCATACTATGTTGAAGTTCATGTTTAAAAGGCTTTTGTTTTAGTAATGCATTGCCTTAAATGTTTATGCTTATTTTGAATGTTCTGCTATTTTGTCATCCTTACTGGGCATTTGAGCTCACCCCTTTTCTATGTTTTATTTTTCCCAGGATGTGAAGATGTAAGTTATGAATGACCTTCTGGGATATTATGAGGGGATAATAGTGTGGATTGTGGAAACATTATGTTGTTGTATTAGTTTTTCATTTTATGATGTAATGTAAAACTTATGAATATATCTATTGTTTCCAAGGCTACTAAACCAATCGGTCTTTCGAGATTTGATCTTTCTTGTGATCATGCCAATGTTATGTAATAATGCACCGACTCTGGGTAGCTGGGGTCGGGGCGTTACAGTTGGTATCAGAGGAAGTTTAGTACAAACCTTTGAAACTAGATTTAGATAAACTCTGATTAGAGAATGTATACCTAAGATGAACTTTGAGGATTAGTATAGAAGAACTTCCTAGAATTTTGGTATTGTAGAGATTTTGTGAGTTTTCCGAGCAATACATCTCTGTCTGGATACGAGCAGGTAGAGGCGGCTCTGGCACAGATGTACCTAGGGGTAAAACCCGAAAACACCGCTTTGAGATAGACTCGAACGGGAACTGGTGCACGACAACGAGCCTTGCTGCACTCTTGGTTACGACACTCCCGGGGGATATGCTTAGGATAACTCTCATTTTCTTTACAAATCATTATGAAGGGTTTATGAGTATATACTTCCTCAAAGAAATTTTTTTTATGATTATGTATTATATCCATAAATAGTTCAATTTATGTTAAGTGTTTTATAAGTATGGGATTATGTATTTTGATTCATAAACTGATCTAGTGTATGCCATTGTTTAGAAATGGTGCCCAGTAGAAGGAATGAGAACTCCAGAAATGCACATGATCCAAAGAGAAGGAAGGATCATATCTTTCATGGTCTTAAGCTAGAATTTATAAGATAAATAGCCTCCCATGTATTATCATCATATGAAGAAATAATATCATGTGTTGATAAGATAAGTAAAGAGTTTACTGAGTCCTATGGCTTTGAAGGGAAGCAAGAGAAGAAAAGGATGGAAGAGAGAAAGATGGATAAAGGGAAGAGGGAAAAGAAGAATTTTCCCATATGTGGTAACTATGGAAAGAAACACCCTGGGACTTGCCTGAAAGGAATGGGAGTTTGTTATAAGTGTGGAGGAAAAGGGCACAAAGTATGTGACTGCAAGGGTAAGAAAATGGTTTCAAATGTACAATGCTTCATTTGCAAGGAGTTTGGACACTACGCGAACCTATGTCCCAGTCATCAGACTATGCCACAAATGATGCTATTGGATAATAATCAAGTTATGATACTACCATAGATGAAGAGGAATGATTAGAGTTATTATGTTGATTATATCAATTGAGTGTGGTATCAACAATATACTTGTTATAATAATTATGGAGTATATAAGGATTGTACTGCAGTACTATTTCATTAAGGACTTGAGATGGTGTGGAACAAAGAAAAGTGACTCAGTATCAGGTTAAATGTTTGGAAAATATATGGTTGAGAGCAAGATAAACCATAATATGGTTCAGATACTGAGGTGGTGATTTTAGAATAATACATGATTGATTTGGATAAATTATATTGGATATTATTGACTACCTTGAAGCTGATTAATGATTTGTATATTCCATCATTGTTGGGGTTTAAAACATTTTTGGATTAATGAAGTATATCCAGCATTCTATATGGAATAAGGGAACATGAATGTAATCAATAAGGAATATGGTAATACATGATGAAGGTATTCATATGCTATTACGGGGTAAAAATGATCTATATTATGTTTACCTTCCTTATAAATGTTGGACTGTGAGTTTGGATAGAAGTATTTTGGATAGTTCTAGTTTGGATTATTTTGGATTTCCATAAAAGGACAACCCGGAGGTCGGGCGGCAACCCGTCGCGTCCGGCAAGGCTGCGAGACTTGAACCCGCAACCGAAGGGCGACAAGGGTGTATCACATACCACTGGCCCACGAGATGTCCTGGATTAAATAATGTAGTTTTTATTAAAATATCTTGTAGATGAATTATAAATTCTTTTATTTTGGAACCCTATACAAATAGTGTAAATAGAATTTTTTACATTCTATTATCTTTTAGAGTGAAAGATGAGTTTGTGGTAGAAATTTATTAATTGATAAAACTCTAATTATAAAGTAAGTATATCTCCTTATGATCTTAGCCAATATCATAAATAAATTCCTCAACATTAAGAAAAGAAACTTAGAACAAAAATTTTTTCCTAGATGGTACCTTAAATCATCACTAATTTATGGCTTTGGGATTGTTGGCCTTTTCATAGCCATGTTCTCTACCACTCTCCATCAGATAATTGATGGTTAGATTTTTCTTCCATATCCATATTTTCCTACATGGAACCCTAGTATGTGTTATTTTCGGTAAACTTCATACTTTCGACTCATTATTTTAAATAGAGGCCTCGTTAATTCATTTTTCGATGTGGGATTTCAAATAAGATATTTTGAAACGTCAAAAATGTGTTATCCTAATACCCTATGTTTTGTTGAACCGATGGTATTTCAAATCATCATAGATTGATGAATTTAAGGACCTAAATTTTATACTTGTTTGTGATTGATGACCTCAATCACTACCTATAAATATTTACGTTTTTCCTCCAATTATATGTCTCTAATTGCCACCAATGATCTCCTAATCGAGATCATAATTTGGTGGTGACCCTTTCATTTATCTTTTCCTCATATTAAGACTAAATTTTAGTAACCCAATTTCCGATGTGGGTTTTCCCACAAAGATATTTTCTATTTTCAACCTTTTATTTTCGAAGAACAATTTCAAATTGCGAGGACGCAATTTATTGAAGGAGAGGAGAATGTAACACCCCAAGATTTCATAGTGTGTTATTTCTTCAAAATAATTCAATAACTTTCACTACATGCAAAACCAAGTTCAAGCACAACATGACTTACCAAACAATCCGTTAAAAAGTGGTTATGAATAGTATTAGATAAATTTTAATGTTTATAGAATCCTTATAATTTTAGAATCCATATTATGAGTTTCTTAGATATAATGCAAGAACAAATTCATTTTCAGTATTGCACTTTTATCAACTTTAATAGTGAACCCTTTTTAAATACTATATTTTAAACATTTTGACTAAATGGGGACATCAAAAATTTAAAATGAAACATCCCAAGCTTCTACGGTACGCTTCTCTTTGAATAATGTGATAGCGTGTGTTGTACGCAACACCGAGTTCTAACAACCAATTAAACTAGCTGTTATGAATAGTAATAACTACTTTTTGAAATTATAAATATTTTATATTTCAAAATGGACTTCATTTTTGGGTTCAGAATATCAAAATTAGCCTAAGGTGAAATTTTGGTACTTTTCGGATAACTTTTATATTTTGATGAATAGTGAAAATTACTAAATTTTAATTAAAAACAACTTTTTTAATCAAAATAATTAATATTGATAAATTATGAATTTGAGTGGTTTTAAAGTATATTTAGAATATATTTTTACCATTTAATATAATGTTGGTCATTGGACATAATTTTACAATTAAACCAAACATAAACGAGTGTCAATCTTTTGATAGTTATTATCTCTTAAAAACACGCTTTTTGTTTTGACAGCGGGAATTAATTTTAAATTAATTTCTGCCACTTCTGTGTTTTGAATTTAGGAAAATGGATTCCATATTTGGAATCAGGATGTTCAAATTGTGTAAATAGGTAACTTTTATTTTTAGACATTTTGAATAGTTACTGTGGTAAATATTTTATTTACCATGGTTAAAGGGTAAATCCGGTAAATAAGGCTTAAAAAAATAATATTATAATAATACAAAATTACCCCAAAACGTGTACTAACCTTATTGGTGGACACATACCCGACCATGGGAATCCTTGGGTCAATTTGGGGACCCCTTGGAGCCACTTGTATGTGGTAGGGACACTTTATATTAATAAAGTTAAAATAAAAATAAGAATGGCATAAGCTTACATCTTTTAGAAGAAAAATTTTTACATAGGGTTATACATGTTGGATTTTCGATTATAAATATTCATTAGAAATCTAAAACGATTTCCTACATAATGATATTTTATTTATAATTTTTAGACATCAAATAAGTTAAATTATTAATGACACAATAATGATGCAATGTTTACCTCATTAATAAATCATTTAAATAAATAAGATTATAATGATTAAAATATTATCTAAAACCTGTCCAATTCTTATTGGTTGATGTTATTTAGAATATGAGTCATCTTATCTTCGACCTCAATGATTTTTGGACCATTATAAACCGAATATAATTATATTATAAAGTAATACTTTCACTCTTTCCTAAAGAGCCCCTCCTCTCCCTTATAAAAGGAGACCACTTCTACTCATTCCTCACACCTCTCAAGCCACTTGGCTCGTCCAAACTCTGCCCAAATAAGCTCCCCACATCCCTCTCCTCCTCCTTGAAGCTTCCCCTTAGGCAGAAAGCATTTCAACAAGTCCTTTGGTTCCAACCAAAGTGAGTTACCTAAATTAAAGGTAACGATTTCTCTTAAATTATTTTCATTTATTTTGCTTCTTCAACCCCCAAAATCTTTTTATTTCCTTTCTTTTGTAACAACACCAATATCCTCAATATACTAGGATGTTGTTATAATAAGGATTCAAACTACACATACACACAACTCCATCTAATGGATGATGAACATAATGTTTCTGTGGATGGCAAACTAACGCCTCACGAAACGATGATTGTTCAAATACATCTTACCGCCTCTCATGGTGGCCATTATGATGGAACTGTAATTAAATATGATATTAATGATATATATTTTATATATAAGCTTCTGTAATTCCATTTTATTTCATACCCTTATTCGTTTCATGTTGTATATACATACGATAATTTCATTTGAGGAAGTGCGGACTACCGCCCCCTTAAAATGATATGACTCGTTCATACCACACATGGAACGTATAAAGGATGGTGTTAATGAACTTAAGTAACATATATAAAATATTATATTATACTGGAATAGTAATATAACTATGTTTCATTTGGATTCGATTCTTTTAAAATAAAAATTAAATGTTAGTAGCGGTCGTGCGTACGTACGGACTACCGTCTCCACGAACGCGATGAGATTCATTCTCCATCGTATCCATTCAAGTATAATTATCATTTAATGATTTAAAAATGATGTTTAAGGACTTGATATCATTCTGGATATGAATAAGATACAACAAACATGACTTATGTAACAAAACATATAAAGAAAATGAGTAAGTTAACACCCGAAACAGCGATAATACTAAGATATTATTATCAAATCAATATTAAAAGATCATATATGATATCATATTAATGTATATGATTCTTGTATAATTTAGTAACAATTATTTCACTATTATACAGGAGTTTAACCTACCCCAACCGAGGAAAAGTACAAGGTAAGGGTTATTTCACAATCTCTTCATTATCCGAGGTTGTATTATACGTAATAATCTACTGGGATCTCTTTATCATCCACATCCATGTTTCTTCGAAATGTATTTCAAAACATTTTTACTATTTACAAGAATATGGGTTAAAGTCATTTATACCCTTGTTTGACTTTTTATAAAAGGTTTATAAAGGAATCTTTCCGTCGTTTTCAAAACAAGGTCCTTTTTAACCTTTTCGACAGAATTGAGGTAAGAATGTTTTTTTTTAACTTATACGGCGGGTGCGGTTATTTTCCGCCGTTATAAAATCGTCGAAGCTTTCCATGCAAGCTTATAAGAATATTTTCAAAGAAAATGTTTTATTTTATATGGATCTTAAATGATTTCAAAATAAAAGGAGATACTTCTTTAAAAAGAATTTTGATTTCATCTATGTCAACATCCTTTGATGGATTTTAAAATTATTTGAAGTTGATTTATTATGATACAAAACTTCTATATTGTATTGAAGGTTTTGTGATATGTTTGACTGTGGATGTGCTATTTTTATACCATTCATAGTTTATGGTGAAATTATTGACATTTCGTATGCTAGTTTTAATACGAATGTTTATGTTATGTTTAAACCTTTTCATATGGGAATGCATTGGACTTAATAAGTGATGGGTGGAGCCCGCTATAGCTCCTCGATGCATCGGTAGGTCTCAAGAGACAAACTAGTGTCTTGGCACAAGGCCTTGGCAAAATCTTATTTGTAGTCTTGGCACGAGGCCTTGACTATGTGGTTATGATAGTCTAGCATTATGCATTCCAACATTATGAAAGTGGTTTTTTTGATTTTTGCATGTGATTATTCAATTAGTAGAATATCCATGTGAATAAGTAAATGGCATTATTTCATTTTACTTTTTCCATACTATGTTGAAGTTCATGTTTAAAAGGCTTTTGTTTTAGTAATGCATTGCCTTAAATGTTTATGCTTATTTTGAATGTTCTGCTATTTTGTCATCCTTACTGGGCATTTGAGCTCACCCCTTTTCTATGTTTTATTTTTCCCAGGATGTGAAGATGTATGTTATGAATGACCTTCAGGGATATTATGAGCGGATAATAGTGTGGATTGTGGAAACATTATGTTGTTGTATTAGTTTTTCATTTTATGATGTAATGTAAAACTTATGAATATATCTATTTTTTCCAAGGCTACTAAACCAATCGGTCTTTCGAGATTTGATCTTTCTTGTGATCATGCCAATGTTATGTAATAATGCACCGACTCTGGGTAGCTGGGGTCGGGTCGTTACATAACTTAATGTATTCCAACCTTTAGGTTTATCGAAAATACTCCTATCCAATCTCATCATATAAAGAAAATGACTACTAGAAAGGTCCTCTACCAAGCATATGAATACCATCATTAATCCCCCATAAGATATATCTGGTTGGTCACATTCCAAACATTTGAATTCCTTAATCATGTATTCCCTTGAAAAATGAATTACAATAGAACCATAGTAAAAACATGAATTCTATCAAAAGTTAACTCTTTACACATACCAAAATCCCAAAATTTCTATATACTCAGACCATGATGTGATTTTGTCTTTATATCAGTCATAAGCTCCTTAATACTATCAAACATTTTATTTTCTCTATATCCATTCATTTTTCACATATCATCTTCTTTCCCACAAATATCTGAATATCCTTTCATGGTTTCTGGTACCATTCAATATTTTCTTTCAAATACTTTAGCAAAAATAATAGTGTAACAATCATTAGATGTTTCTTTTTTCCATAGTACCATTAAATTACCTATACAACATAACTCTTTATAAACATAAAATCATTCCACTATCTTCGTAAACCATTGATCGAGCTTCATCATTTTATTTCCCAAAACTTCTTTCATCTCACATATCATTTGTAGTCTCTTCATCATCATCAATATAAATACTACTCATACAACCATGATAATTCTCTTCATGATATTTCTTCTTCGGGAATTGGTTTGCATAATTCCCGTACATTCCATATTTAAAACATTTAACTGTTGTTGATGTCTTATGAATACCATTATCCTTGTCCATAGTGTTAACTGAACCCTTTACTTTGCAATTAATGGCTTTGTGTCCTTATCTTCCACACCCAAATCATCTTCTAGTTCCTTTGAAACATTCTCCTTGATGTCTCTTCCCACATGATTTACATGAGGAAAATTGAGCTTTCTTTCCTCTATGATCATCATGAAACTCCATATTTCACTTATTAGCTGAGTCCAGAAACTTACCAAAGTTGAGATTATTGAACATATTATGAGATTGTTGAATGGGAATAATAATGATGTTTCGACTTCCAAATCAAGTTTCATTTTATTGATCATGAAGAATATCCTTCCATTGTCTATCATATTCTCCATTAACATGAATCTTCCTGTTTCCAGCCATTTTCTAAAACCCAAAAAGAATAGTGTAAGAATCTAAAATCACACTAGGAAAACAACACAATCAGAGGGAGTACTTTCAATATATAACATCTTAGGTTTAATCCAAGGTTATTTATGATCGTTATAATAATTCTAGGACTGTAAACAATACTTATACATAACCATAGGGGAATCCCTAGACATTCCTTAGAAATATCTCTAGGGATTTCACTAAAGTTTTCGCATCCTAGTTTCCAATGGATGACTAAACCATTTCTCTGATACCAACTATAAAGACCCAAATCTTGACATATATTTACATTACATTACTTTTGTAGAAAACGTAATACCTGACAAAAACAGACTCCCAAGGACCGTATTAGTTTAGTGCCATTTGAAACTCGGAAAAAAAATCTTCTAATCATGGTGAAAGAACTTCAACATCTCCTACAACATTCTTAGCCCTTTTTTACCTAAAAACATTATTTATATCCTAGGGAAAAGAAAACATAAAAAGGTTCAGCTCAAATGCTCAGTAAGGATAAATATGGAGAACATAAAATAATCCATAAACTTTTGAATGTAAAAACATGAGCATAAAATCTAAACATCAAAATCTTGAGCAATGACATAAAACATGGCAGTACATAAGGCATAGATCATGAAGGAAAATTAACCATGATAAAATAGCATGGGAATAGAACATGTAATTGAGGAAACGATTAAGAAGATGTTATGATTATCATAGTAGCCAAGGCATTTCTACCAAGACCATCATAGTGGACATTTTCCATTACTGAACCGGGTTTACTTACCGTTCCATCACTGTATTACTGAACCGGATTCATTCTCCATTCAAGCCATGTCTATATAATAAGATATAAATCTCTACCCAAATGCAATGGAGGGAGATATAGGTTCCACCCATCTCATATTTAAATCATTCATACTTGTGCCACAAAACAAACATAAATCATTCTTCATAACCCAATGAATAAAATGGGTTGCATAAACATCATCTCATCGTGACATAATCCATATAAAACAAATGGATATCATTTAATCATAATAAAAATATAACCCTGTAAATAATAGATACATTATACGTGAAACATAAACATGCTAAATAATGTAATCTTAGATGGAAAATAGTTTCAACAAAACACGTGAAATGAATTCGTGAGGAAAATATCCTTTCTTCTTCAAAATCATTTTCTTTTCAAAAAATGTCACACAATTTTAAAAGAAAAATATTTTATTGAAAATAATCATGAAATCATGTAGAGTAAAATGCATGAAGAAAAAGGCGTTATGAATCCATAAAAATCCTTTCATTCTGTATAAGTTAAAAAAACATTCTCCTCGTACTTTTACCAAAAAAAGTCAAAATGTGCCTCGTATGGTAAAAAACGAATTATTCCTTCCATAACACAAAGTAAAAGTCAAAGAGGGGAAAACATGACTTTAAACATAAATGGAAGAATATTAAACACTTTATGAAAAACATTTTGATGGACAAGGATGAAAAATATAACCCCAGTAAATACTTACGTATTAGCAATCTGAGATAAAAATGAGAATTACAAAATTATCTCTTACCTTATGTCCAATTTCTTCTATATGTGTCCAAGACTCCTGTATACTGGGTTTTAACATATTATTAACCTGTATTAGAACAATAATAATATTTATATTATCAAATATGATTCACTTATAACTTTATAATAACCGTTCATTTGTCAATTCCTTGTTAAAGTATCGTTTTGGGTAAAATCGTTTCATTTATCGTCTATTTGTTGACTTGAAATTATTCATATGATTACATAGATCATGATTACTTACTTCCAGAATGTAAAACATGATTTATATATAATATATATTCAGAATATACATATATATAACAGATCGACAAATGGAATGAAATACACTGTTCATGGAGATGGTAGGTCGTACGTAAGCATGAACGATGTTTTCGTTTCCTTATTAAATTGAATGGAAGTAAGTAAATAACATATAAATAAATCCAATATCATTAATATGTCATATATTTCATGATTATTTATTATATATACTTTATAATCATTCTTGAATTGTTAACAAGGAGAATGAATCTCATCGCGTCGTGGAGACGGTAATCCGTACGTACGCACGAGTGATGATATCGTTCCCATAATAATTGAATGGAATTAGAGTGGATGATATAATTTCTCAGAATTATTATCATATTATAATAACCATATATTTTTATTCATTACACAATTATACCCATCAAATTCAGGTTGTGGTGGAAAAAAATATTACACCACGGCGTGGAGATGGTATTCCGTACGTATGCACGCGCGGAGATTTCATTTTCCATAGGATGGAAAGAAGGTGAAATAGAGTTGGTTAATATTTATAATAACATATCAGTATATTACTGATACTGATGTTATTACTTTATTAGTAAACAACAAAATAAGAGGAAGTATAAAAAGAAATTAATTTGAAAGAATCGGTAACGGATATTACCTCTTCTTCGACGCGCCTCTTCTAAACCTCCTCTAACGGCACTAAAGTTTGTCTATGAAGAAGACCAGGACATCTATTATGTTTATAGGGAATTGGAGAATAGAAATGGGTAGGGTTTGGCTGAGAATGAAGGCTCAATGTCGTGTGAGGAGGAGAGGGAGGATGTTCCCTTCTATAAGAGAGGAGAGGGGCACTTTTGGAAACCTCTAAAATATTAATTTATAATAAAATCAAACCCCACTTAAAAACCACCAAAAATTACTCAATTCCAAATATTAGTTGATATAGGGTTGTAAGAGCATCAAACAGTAATATTTAGACATGTTGGTAATTTATTTGAAACCTTATCAACTTGACTTATCATTATTTAATCTATTTAATTTTATTTGTGGAAACAAAATTCTAAATTTTAATTTGTTATAAATAATTACTTATCTGTTGTGAATTGTCCATAATTGGATACTTCATGGCCATTTAAACCATATAAATTTCAATTTATAATTTTTAAATATTTTTTGTTATTTTTAAACAATTTTATAATATTTTATCTTTATAAAATAATAATAGTGTCAATTTAGACACTATTCATTTATTTGAATTTAAATAAAATACACACAGAGGATATATTCGAACAAAAATATTTAATAGATTCCTAACATGTCATCTTCATCAAAGAATTCATGGAGAACATTAGTTCATTCATATAATATTTATTCTAATATTTTTAAAACCATTTATTTGATATTAATAAAATAATTTCTACAACATTTTTGTATAATTATTTAATATACTTATTTGTTGAATAAAATTTAAAAATAAAATACTGTAATGCAGATAAATCTATTATCTTCCATAATAATACTTTTACTCAAATTTATCATTTTAAAATCACAACATTTAAATTTTTATATATATTAAATCATGAAGGAGACAACATTGACATCATTTAAAATAAAATAATAGAAGTGTCATAATCGCTTTTATGAGGCTTAAAACGGTCAAATATTTGACCCTTTTATGCTTATGGTTTAAATTCACATGACCAATAAGTTTTGGTCAGGTGTTTGGGCCTTTTATGGTCACTATTAGTTTAATAAAAACTGTATCATTGATGTTTCACTAAATAAACAATTTCTGCATCACTATTGTGTCACCATTAATGAAATTCATTTAATCCCTAAAAATTATAAATAAATTCTCATGATGTAGATAATATTATTATATTTCTAGATACTATTTATATTCTAGGTTTTATGAAGTTTTTCAATAAATTAAAATTATTACACTTATAAGATATAAGAGAGTGACATGTTGTCACTTTCTTTGGATTTAATAATAATTACATCATTTTAAAAGTAAAAAGTCAATGAAATCAATCTATTCATACCATTAAGTGGTATGGGTCAACTTCTATTCATCCAATAGAATTTTGGCAGGTGTTAGGGTAATTTTATAATCTTATTTTTACCCTTAATTACATGATTTACCTTCAACTGTAGTAAATAAAAATTATCGTAGTTATTATTCATAATGTCAAAAAATTAAAAGTAACCTATTAACATAATTTAGACCCACTAAATCCAAATATGGAATTAATTTTTCAAAATTAAAAACACATGAGTTATAGTAATTAATTTAAAATTAATCCCATTGTTAAGAAAATGTGTTTTAAAAGTTAAAACATTGTCAAAGATTGAAGTGTTTTTACCTATGAAATCAATGTAAAATTAATGATAATAACATACATTATACTAAAATTTTTATTCAATTTATACATTAAAAAAATTTAATATTATAATTTAACCATATAAATTATCTCGATGAAAAAAGTTGTTTTTAAGTAAAATTTAGAGTCTTTTTACTATTCATCAAAATAAGAATGTTGTCAGAAAAATATCAAAAAAATTTACAATGTAATGTTTTATATCCTGATTCAAAATAAGAAGTTTATTTTGTAAAATTTAAGTTATTAAGTTGTCAAAATTAAATTTAAAATGGGTGTGCCATCAAAAGGCGGAAAACTGCATGTCTGGAAAAATACATCTTTTATCCGAAAAATTGATTTTGTTCTCATGCCTAATTTCAAAAAATGTGTAAGATGATTTAAAATGTTATAAAATTAAAAATGTGGTTAATAATATTCATAATAGCTAGTTTATAATTATATAATAACAATATATCATTGTTTAGTGAAACTCAGTATTGCGTACAACACACGCTATTGAGGAAGGTCGCTCTTGTGTGTAATGCAAGCTAAGTCAGCGTTGTGTGTTGGTAAAGTATCTTTTGATGTTTTGTATAACATACTCAAAATATTGTTCAGTTATAAATTGATCAAAATCTATACATGGTGCTGTGTAAAATGAATTTTATTCAAAAGAACTTGAAATAGTGTGCATCACAAGCCAACAATATTGTTGTGTATGCTACAACCTAATACAGTGTTACGTCTAGCGCAAGCTAATCATGGTGAGGCATACAAAAAAAGACATCAAAGAAATTAAAATATATATATTTCTTATAAAATCTCAGAGTTTTACATACACTCTCCAAAATCATATGATGGATCATGTTCACCACCTAAAACATGTCACAATTCAAGGATCACACAAAATATCACCCATGATTTCCATTGAAAAACCCACATCTATGATTAAACATGAAATACATTAGAACTTCTTAGTTATATTACCACTTACAATACCTTTCATCGTTTTATCACCCTGATAATTAGAACATCTCTGATTCGACTAACTGTTAGATCATATAAGCCAATTGGAGCTTGATGCCAATGCACTGACTCTTACCACAACGATATCTACATCATGATTATGGAAGTTTCCAAGGAAATAGCTATCAAAAGAACTTACAAGACACCAGTACCCCTATCTCACCTTGACTATCCAATGAAAAATCTCAACAAATATAAACATCTTCAAACATTAATTTCATTTTCACACAATAGATATGATTTTCTTTGTCATAGGAGTATCATTATCATCACCTATTGAACAAAAACAATGTTCCCCATGGACCATAATCTTTACATTAACACATGAAATGACTAGACATGGTCATCATACTCCTACATGTGTACTAACATCAAACGTTGATAAATTAACCCACTCCAACCGCAACATCGCATCATGCACACCAAAAAATATTAACCAATGGTGCACTCCCCAGTATATATATTACCTTAAATAACTCCAAAATAACTAACCCAAATAAATCCCAAAACAAATTTTGTGTCGCTAATCCACACTCTCCCTCATCACATAAAACTTTTACACCACGCATTCTCACAAATTCATTTTTTCCCTTCCAATTTGGTCTACTATAACACCTTTCCAAGATACTTGACCAATTTCACCTCCTACCACCAAGGTACATTTCCCATTATCCTCAAAAAATACATGATTCCATGTCTATAGGTTTCTAAATAAACAGACCTATCACCTCACTTGGATGGATATTATGAATCATGAACACCAACACAACCCCAGTGTATCACTACTCAGTTTCATCCCCATTTTAAATGATTCCTAAAAACACCACCCATGGATCATTTACTGATTCACAACTCAACAAAGCTCCATGCATACCCATCATTTAATTGCCTTAACACTGTGAGGTTTTTTCCAAAAAATAGTCACCAACACCCACTATCATATTCCCAAGGAAGAGTGGTCCACTAAGATCAATATCAAATAATCACACTGATGATCCTACTCAGTCCCTCCCATACCCAATAGTTGAATTCTTCCATATAAAAGGATCACATACCCCAAATCATGATCAAATGAGTCTCATCCCATCAAAACATGGATTACATACCAGTCCTACTGACAATCCCCCACATTCATGTGTGTCACATCCAATTAGAGAATATGTGGTTCTTATAACTAAAATCAATACATCTCACTCATGCTAAGGCTTATCACATGGATACCCACCTTCCTAAAACCATTCCAAATCCAAGAGAATTTATTCAATCTCCCACCATATTTTTAGAAGCACATTTTGAGAATAAATAGAGTTTCACAGGAGAGATATATTGTAAAACATTATATATGTTGTTGTTGACACTTTTAGTCACATGATTTATTTTCAGCACACTATAGTTCCAAATATTAGGGAGTCTCATTCCCATACCTTATTAATTCCTCAGGCATCTTATGCATGTAATGAAGATTCCAGAGTTCCTTTATAAAGGAATTAAATGCATGCATTGTCCCATTAAGGATCTCTACACATCCCATAATGAAGGGAATGGATTCCATCACTTGATATAATTTTAAACCGGGATCCACAAGAACTACCATTAGAATATTACCTACTATAGTTTAGTCAATTATAAATCCATTCCACATTATAGAGGAAAATCCCATATAAGATTTTATTGGCAATTTAATCAATTGAATCAGACCTAATAAAATCCCTTCAAACACAAGAAGACACAGGTCATGTGAGTCCAACATTAATAATCATGAAAAATGTCCACAGGCATCTCTTCAATGATCCGTGACATAAAACTATTAATAAAATATTTGAAAAGCCTATCAAATTTAATGAACCATCTCATAAAGAAGAGAATAAATAGAAATTACAATCATATAACACAAGTAATTAGAACATCCCATGAGAAAGGTGATCCAAAATCCCACGTCATAGGTCAATAAAAAAATATGAATCATTCGTAGACATCATGTATACAATATCATAATATCTAATTATAAAATAATTATTAGAAACCACTTTTTGATGCCTAATCTTAGGTCTACTCAATAGTTCTCAATATAGTGATTCCACATGATGTCAGACATGCCTATTCATACCCTGTAGGTTTACCAATAACCGGGAGGGCATAATCCGTACAATTTGTAAACTATTCCCCATTTTTAGATCCATACATCACATCATAAATATCCAAAAAATTATGCATCTACTCAAACATAATATTACATAGAACAAAAACAAATATTAATTTTTAATAACATTGGGTTTTCATACAAATCATATAGAAATTGATCATAACCAATTTTTATTGCAAACAAAAAAATCACAAAAAAACACACGCATACTGGCTTAACTACTATCCTCAAGACCCACACACCTTGCCCCCAAAAATTCTAAAGGTGCTCCATCGTGATCCTCTTCACCAACAACAATAATCTAAATTTAATAAATAAAGTCTTCGAACACACTAAGGTTCCGCTAAAGGGTGTGAAAAATACATCCTAGTAAGGTCTCAACATGTTCCCCTAATATACTTCATCACATACATGTAGACATGATGGTAAATAAATGTACCACAAATGTTCCTTTGATTCTATGTAATAACCTAGCTTCCATTACACCCTAAAAATCTTATCACTATCTACTAACTAGGACACCCCAACCCCCAATCAGGCTGTCTTTTACACTACTTCATATTCCACCTTATCACTGCTACACATAATTGTACCTAATTCCCATCATGTACTCAATGTATTGGGGTAGTACGGAATCCAAAACCTTGAATTAGTACTCACAGAGACATGGAAGTGTCACATATTCATAATCCTCAACCCATCCCTCCTCACTTGTGGGTGAAACATTGGTCTCATCATGCCATCCCATGAAACATCTCCTATGGAGATCTTTTAACATGACATAAGCCACTAAGGTAAGGACCACAATCATTTATTAACTCATCCCCTCACACTCAATTCATTATTAGCTAGAATTATTACTCAATAATATGGTCCCATCCATAACCACTACCCTATTATAAAGTGTATGGTTTGTCTATATGAACCCTAATATATGACATGTTTGTAAAGGTCCTCAACCAAATACTTGAATTGTCTTATAATGATCATCACATTGACCCATCACTACACACTCTAGGGAAAACATAAAGAACACTAACTCATCCTTATATGCAATGTGCATGTCAGAAGTACATATGTTCACACATTTCGCATAGTATACCAAATGATCCATATACGGTAGTAACTTAAGACCTAACCAATTTTCTATATATGTCTTAGATCATCGATCAAGGTTCCTACTAGATCCAAGAGACCCATTATAGTCTCATTATTTTAATTCCACCTTAAACTAATCACCCATTGGTTATAATATACCCTCAATGCTCCTCCCACACATAACCCAAGGCATGTTTTATATCCTCATCAAACTAATCATGACTCTTGACCACATTACACATGGATTATCAAAAGTCAATTCTATCTGAACCCCTTGAAATCTAGATGATATGTCTTAAATATTCCCCTAAACCATAAATGTGTCTAGTCTCACTTCTACTCAGGGAGATCTCTTAACCCATCACTCAGATGGAACATCAATTTTTAGAATTCATGCAGTCCTCATGGTATCAACTCATTCAAAATTCTTGTCGGGATCTCTCACCACTGCCAAGAGGGTGTTAATATCACCCACAAGACATTTATTCATCTCAATTATTATCTCATATCATAATACCTTTATTTTCTATTCACATACCATATGAGAATATTTACGGGCTACCAATTTAATATCTCAAATCTGGAGACCTCAAAAGATCATATGGAAACCCAAAAATACCTCATGGGCCTTGGAAACATAGTAGATGGGTGATCAAAAACACTCAATGTTCTTAAAATCACTTACCTTAGGCATAGGAGGATAAAGGTAACCCTGTCTCTCCTTCCAAGTCACCCGCAGTTCATGCCCATTTTAAAAAACCCCATAAAACATGTACTCCATAGGAAAATCTAATATAACCTGAATATGACTATTTATTATAGGGACACCTACCTCAATCATGTAACCACCTTCTGAGACAATTTCAATAGGAATCATCCTAGCCCATTGTAACAACCCGATATATTTCATCAGAAACATTTTTTTAATTTATTTGGTGTATTGTGTTGTATGTTTCACAATTATAATCTTTTTCTAAAAAAACATAGGTGGAGCTTTCAGTATATGCTACACTATTCTTGACTTTTGTTGCCCAATATTTATGTTATTTTAATAGAATTCATTTTATGCAAGACTGAGCTTAATAGAATAACTAAATATTATTATGTTACCTTATAACCAATCTATTATAATGGGGGGTATGAATAGTATTAATTGAATTATGAATATATTATTTAAAAAAATTTCTATAATTAATTATTTTGGGGTAAATTAATTATAAATGAATATAAAACCATTTTAAATAAAATGACATGGTTTTCTGAGGAGCTATTTAAATGTAAGTAAGAGAGTTTATAGAATAATAAAATTAATCGTGATGAATTTTATTAATGAAATATATATTTAATATATTCAATATAATGTTTTAAATTCATCTTATAAGTTTTTTGGACATTATACAAGAACAAAATAGATTTTTCATAAAAAAGATGATTTTTTTCAAAAATTGCATTTTTCCCCCAATTTGATGGACCAACAATTTTAAATATAATTGTTTACACTTTTTTATAATATTTTTTAAAAAATAAACTTATTATTTGAAATAAGAGTATAAAAATTTACATCACTAGATTTTTTGGTTTTTTTCATATAAGTTTCCCCTTCTGATGAACAGTAATCAAAATAATGCATTTTAATTAAAAACTACTTCTTCATAAAATTTATTTATATTGTTAAATTATATAATTTAATGGTTTTAATGTATAAATAGATTATATGTATATCATTTTATATAATTTAGTTTTGTTTCATTATTTTTTCATTGAATATAGATGCAAAAACATTTCAATCCTTTTCATGTTTTGACTTTTAAAACTAATTTTCTTATTCCAACAATGGTATTAATTTTAAATTAATTGCTGCAACTTAGGTGTTTAGAATTTTGAAAAAGAAATTCCATATTTATAATATTTGGGTAAAAATTATGTAAATATATTTCTTTTATTTTGGGGAAATATAAATTTACACTTCAGTAATTTTTATTAATATGGTAAATAGGTAAATCATGTAATTAAGGGTAAAATGAATATTATAAAATTACCACAACACTTTTCCTAATAGCATTGGATGATTTTGTTTTGACCTAAGTAATCTTTGGGACATAATAGAATCTTCTGGATTCACTTGGATTTGATTAGTACATTTAATATATTTTATTTATAGAAAATATAGATAAGTCTTACTAAAGTTTTAATAAATATATTATATTTAATATAATGTTATACATATTGTAAATTTGACAATAAACTTATAATCATTATGGAATTTCTCATCTTTCTATTCATTGATATATAGGGTATGATCTTCAAATGTTATTATCATGTTCTCATGCATTTATATTCATGTTATGATTACATATTTACTTTATTCACACTTACCTAACATTCGAGCCCATCCAAATCATTTGTTTCTTTTTCCTAGGTTATGATGAATGTTTTTAAAAAGATTTACTAAATGGGAATATCTTTGTTCGAAACATTGAAGATAACTCTCCATGTTAGAATATTTTGTTCCAAATTTCAAGATACCACAAACTATTTTGGTACCTGGGAATATAAATTTGTAATTTGATGAATATTCATCAAAAAGGATATAATATCTATGTATGTTAAGCCTAGGTTTTATAGTTGGTATCAGATGAATTTTTTTTAATCATTGGAAACTAGGATGAGAAAAATTTAGTGATATCCCAAGGGATATTTCAAAGGATTTGTCTAGGGGTTTCTCTAAGGATCAGTTTAACGATGAGTTAAATTATAGGGAAACTTCTTAGAATATTGTTAAAAAATAGAGTCAGTGGTTTCCAAGCAATACATATTTTTTGAGATACTATAAGTGGATGTGGATCAGCCATAGATTTACATAGTGGTACCAACCCTAAAAATAATATGTTGAGATAGACTTGATTGGGAACTAATGCACAACAATGGACCATGCTACACCCTGGTTTGACAATTTCAATGGATATGCATTGTGAATTCATAAACTCTTTATAAATCATAATGATGGATTTAAATAAAATAAAACTATGAATAACATAGGATAAATGTATGTTTTAATAGATTTAATAAGTATGTGTTATTATTTAGATGTACTATAAGTAATTTTTTAGGATTATTTATCTTTCCTCTATGATAAGTCCTTCTCGTCGTATGAATTTTTTTTATTTAATATAAATAACTAGAAGAAACTGACATAAAATTGAATGGTTTATATGTCGAAAATATGGGCATGATGACAATAAATTTCCTAAGTGGAAATATCATTAAGATAACATGGAAGGTCTGAGGGTGTTCGTTATACTACTAAAGGTAAAGAGTTAGTAAACGACATTTCAAAGGTATGGGATGTTCGTTGAGTATTATATAAATTAAACATAAGTATAATTATTGGATTTTGGTTGAGTAACCTTAACCCATAATTCATATTTAATATTCTAGGAATGGTTTATTAATGTATAAGATGATGAATCTTGAGTAATGGTTTAAGAATAATTTTGGATGATTGAAGTGTATTTGTATAGGAATTGATGATTTTTTTATTGGAATAAAAAAGTATATGTTATAAATTAAAGATTTTAAAAAACTATATTGAATTTTGTTTATTAAAAATAAAACAAATTAGTGGAAAGGTGATATTTTGATTTAGGGAAGTTAACGTTTATTGTATCCCAAATGTTAAAAAAATTGTGTTTTTAGTGGAAAAATATATGATCAATATGGAAATATTAAATTGGATAGTACTGATTAAGCTATAAATGATTATTAATTTATTTAAAAATTGATCTAAAACATCATGACTGTTTTTTAAAACTTCTTGGATTTATGGAATATATACTATAACCAAGGGAATAAGGAAGCATTCATGTTTTCCAAAATGATTTATGGGAATTAAGGTTATTTCTATGTTTCAAGATAATATATGATGGGGGTGTTCACATGTTTGGAATGTGGTAAACATGATATAATATGTGATATATGGGGGATCAATGTTAAGATTATTTCAGGACACTATTTATAATGTTTTGTATTTTTGACTGTTGAAAGGGTTATAAGGTTAACCATTTATGAAGATTTTAAGTTAAAAATTTGGATAAAGTTTGTGAGATTAAAGTATTGTCTAACCACATGATGATTTATTCATATTGGATAACATGTTCTAAACACTTTTTTTATGGTAACTGATGACATATGGGATGGATTATAAGGGATCTTGTGATCTGTTAGTGCTTTAAATAAGAAAAATTAATCATCCCATTTGGATAAATTGGGGAAGTGAAAATTGATCAAGGCACAAAAAAGGGACAGCTTTTACTGAATCATATAAGTAAATAAACTCATGAAAATTATTTAACTCTATTGAAGGGATCTTGAAACCAAAATTTTTATCCTAGTACATTCTTTTTTATGAACGAACTGGCCCCTTGGATCCTCACATATTCATGGATTTCTGATTGTTAACATTATCCTGGCCTTATTCTCTATCACTATACATTAGAACATTATGGTTGGATTTCTCTTCCATGGACATGTTTTCTCATTCCACCAATTCACCTCCATGTGTAAACCTAGTTATGGGTAACTTTCGATAACCATCATGTTTCCAACATTCCCTTTTTAAATTAAGTTTTATTATTTATTTTTACGATGTGGGTTTCTATGAATTGAACTTTAAAGTATAAAATATTTATAACCCAAAAATATATTCAAGGAAAACTTAATTTTAAGGTGATATAATTTAACACCTCAATATTTTGAGAATTATATTTTTCAAATAAATTTAATCATTCGACATTTTTCATTTCATGCAAAATTAAATATATATTTTGTTATACAAAAGCACTATGTGTGGCGTGAGATATATGAAACACCAAGTCAAGATTGTATTACATAAAACCCGTAGATTATCCTCTATTTCACAAAACAATATTTTTGTATTTTATTATATGGAGACATGATTCCCTTTTACAGCTTGTATTACATGAAATGTTGAGTTTTACCAAACCAGAATATATAGTTAATATTGTTATTCAAATATTATTAAAGCTGCCACCTAGCCATTAGAATGGATATTATGAATAAGATTAAATAAATTGTGAAAATTTCATTTACACATTTATATATAATAAATCCTATGTTTATTAAATAGCTGATTTGAATGTAAAAAATATTTGAATATAAACAAATTACTTTTCTAAGAAGACTATTTTCCTCTGTACAGAAACAATTTTATCCTAATAAAGTAAGAACACCAATTTTGAATATTATTTTTAAATAAAATTAATATATTATATGTTGTATATTTATTTTTTATACTCATCCAATAGATTATATAGGTATATAAAATAATAAATCCGATTTTATGAATAAAAAGATGTATATTTCTAAAATGTAATTTTAACGCCTCTTTATGGAGAACCCATTTTAAAACTAATTTTTTAAAATTTTATAATTTTATATGAAAAAATAAACTTTATTTTTGTAAGAATAATATCAAATTTTTATTTTATTTAATTTTTGTTATTTTTTTGAGAATTTTTATTTTTTTATGAATATTGAAAAACAACGAATTTTAATTAAAAGAATTTTTTGTCCAATTTATATATATAGTTAAATTATATTTTAGTTTTTATTGAAGTTTAATTAGATATATTTTCAATAAATTAATCCCATTTAGGTCATCAATACCATTTTCATATTGTGATTGGATACAAAACAATTCAATCTTTTTGGCCTTTTGCTTAAAAAACGCATTGTCCAAAGATGTATGTGGGGTTAATTTTAAAATAATATGCACCTCACATGTGATTATAATTTTTATAAATCTGATTAAATGTTTGTAATAATAATAATTTATACTGTATAATAAATTTAAATGTGTTTTTGACTAAAAATATTAGTGAAAGTTTTTAAAATTAATTACAATGATTAAGAGAAAAATTAGCATAACAAAGGATTAAACTATACACATGAGGACGAAATGACCTAGAAACTTGTCCCAAATCCATTTACTATTCATATTTTTACCCTATACTCACTTTTATTTAATTTGTTCCATTATTGGTGGTACATTTTATAAGAAAAGTGTGGTTTATATTCTATTTTCAAAAATTTATTAGAATGCCACTCCTCCAACACTATAAAAAGGCACTCACCACTCCCACTTATTCACATCTCTCAAAAACTTTGGTTCTCCAAAAAAAATCTTAAATAATCTCCTAGAATCAATCATTTCATCCTATAATCCTCTATTTTGGAATAAATCAAACTAAGGAAGCCCTTTAGTGCAAACCAATATGAGTTTCCCAAAGAATAGGTAACATCCTTCCTCAAGCTCCTTTGTTTTATTTTCATTTTCCACTACATAAAATATTCTTAATAAATGCTTATATAAAAATAGATATCCTAAAATTACTGAGATTTATTTATTATAAGGGTTCAACCGACACATATACACACTTCTATCAAATGGTTAACTGACTTACTATTCTTGCTTACGGTAAACTACAACCTTATTGAAGGATGTTGTTCATTTTTCCATTACCAAATTTCATGGTTGATAAATATGATGGAAGAACTTTTTTAGATGATATAAATTATATTTATGATTAATGTATTCTTATGTATTTATTTTATAAAATATTCCTTTAATCTTTCAATTTTTTTGTAAATAACCTGACTTTTTTGTGGATGTGTGGATTGATGTGATTCGTTTAAAAATTACATGGAATGTAAAAAGGATGGGTTTAGTGAAATAATATGATATATATGAAATAATAATTCTACTATATTTAGTCTATATATATACATATATTTCAATTACTTTATTTCACTCAGTATGACCAGAAAATTAAAACAATGATAATGTGCACGTATGTCCTACCGTCTCCATGGACAATGTATTCCATTTCATATATATATATATTATACAGATTATTATAAATATTTATATACTGAATATTTATGATCTATAACTCATGTTTTACATTCTTGAATTAATTAAATCCTGATATAAGTAAGTGGTTCAAGAAAAACAATTCAAACCATAAATGAAAACAACACTGATATTACCTCAAATTTAACGTTGACATGGAATCGTTAATAAACATATAACATAACGTAAAAATAAAATAATATATGGTATTAGATATAATAATATGGTTATTTTATAGATTTATAATAAACGTATACTATTATACAATAGGTTTTAACATGTACGAATAATGTCAACACTTAAGTTAAATGTTTTCTCATATCACTTCTTTTATTTGTGAGATACATGATTTATTCACCACTAATTTATTTTTTTTTGGTGTATATAATTCCATAAGATGATTTATATGATTATTATAAATATATTTATGATCATTTAAACATCCATTTTATGATATTTATTTCATGTGGTTTATTTTCTAAAAGTTTCAAAATTAGTAAAGTAATTGTGACTTAATTTCCATTAATTGAGACACATGCCTTATTATACACCTATATTTTTCTATTACATGCATATACATCATTTGAAACATTATGTAATGAATATATTAATTTTCATGAAATTTTAAAATACATTTAATTTTATTCTTTACAATGTATTAGGATTCATAATTACAAAAGTGGTAATAGTTTATTGCTACAATCTCATCATTTATCAAAACTATTTATGATTATTCTTCTATTGATGATATATTATGATGAATATCTCAATAAATCTAAATAATTTCCTTAACCTATGGTTAATCATCTTATATACAATTAACGGTACCTTTTTCTGCTATTTTTTACTTGAATAATTACTAAAATGTTTTATGAAGATACAATTTTATTTCTCATTTTGGTCATAAATCTATGTTCTTTAAAAACTATTTTTCTAAAAATATTTTAAAAACTATTTTAATATTATCCTATTATCATTAAATTAAATTTTTACCCTTGAATTACCTTCTTAAAAAAATTATTTAAAATGAATATTAATGTTTCTTTTGATCAAGTAACTTTTCTAAACTTTTATGATGAAAAATGAATGTTCAACAAGGATAGACTTACTGACGGTCATGACCATCATTTCCTTGATGAATTCGTAAAAACATTCAATGATATTTTTTTAATAGAAATTTGGTCCCAAATATTCTTGAAATTAATTTATTTTAAAATATTTTTCATAGAAGAATAATTTTTAAAAAAATTATATTTAAAAAGTGTTTTAAAATATTTTCAAATCATCTGTTATATGTTTTCAAAAGTTTTTTTTAGAGAAAATAATTTTGATGAATTTATATCCTTATTTCTACATTTTAAAATTATTTTTATTGAAAAATGTTTCCAAAATTTCTTCATTCCTTATCTATTATTTTTCAAGTTGTTTTCAAAGAAAAATTATTTCAAAATATTTTCAAGCTTCTTTTATATGTTTTAAAATATAATTTAAATGAAAAAATCTTTAAAAATGATTTATATTTTAAAAAAATTAACTTCTAAGACACTCTTTCCCATAAAAAATGTTTTAAATAAAATTTAACACCCATCATTATATGAAAATTATTTTTGATAGGGATTTATTAAAATTATTTTAAAAGAAATGTAATTTTCCATAAGAAGTGTACCATGTAATATTTTAAAATCCATCTCCATATAAGATGACATGATTTTTTATAGTTTATGATTAACTGGTGATATTATCTAATAATAAAATTCATATTCATTCTTTAATGGTTTATGTTTTGATGTAATGATTTTTATGACACTAATTTCTCTTCCACGGGTTATATACTTTGGAAACCCTCTTTTTTTCAAGTGTTATTCTTTTCTGAAATGATTATGAAACCTATATCATTTCCATATGTAATGATATGATTATATTTTTATGATACCCATTTCATTTTATGGGTTATGATATTAATTTTATAAAAATCATCTCTTTTTATGGTTCTTGATGTGATTCATGTTTTATTATCTTGTGGCACATGTATGCATGATTTTATTATGGGACAGGTGGGACCTATATCTCCGTTGAATGCATTTGGTAAAGATTTACATCTTGTGGGATAATGATGGGAAACAACAAAATGGACTTCATCCAAAATTGGAAATAGGTGTGTCCTAATCGAAAATGGGAAACAGGTGAATCCTATGCCAAAATGGGAAATAGGTTTATCCTAACCCACTATGGGAATATGGGGAAACCTGATCCACTTTAGGGAAATAGGGAAACCTATTCCCTAATGGGAAGATGGGGAAACCAGACCTATTATAGGATGATGGGGAATCCTATCCCCCTATAAGGAATGCTCTGTGACTGGGGATGGTGGTGGGTCTCGCCTAGTAGGTGTAGTCCTCATGAATTACCCTGATAAGTATATTGCAAATATCCTTGACTTATAAGGAATGATATTACATGTCTATATGTTTTTCCACTAATTAAATCTCTCATTGAAATGATATAATCACACTGTCTATGTTTATGATTGTATTATGATTCATGTCATATGAACTTCTAATAATTATTCCATGTCTCGTGTTTCAAATCATTGATATACAGGGTATGATCATCAAATGTTATGCTCATATTCTCGTAAACTTATTTTCATTTTATGCTTACTTTTTTACATTATTTGCTGTTATTTATAATTTGAACTCAACCCTTTTTTATGTTTTCTTTCCCCAAGTTGTGAATAATTTTTTTAAGGAGAAGTATTAAAGGGGAAGATCATTGTGGGAAACATTAAAGATCTTTCACCAAATTAAAAAAAATTCAATGTTTCTAAAAAAATAAACTATTACAGTCCTTAGAAATGTACTTTTCAAAAATGTTTAATATTAATAAAAAATGATTTGATATCCATTTATGTTAATATCGGGTCACTTTAGGAATTAAATACTCTTTATGATAGAAACAAGTGTTGAATATGGTATATATACCATAGAAGCAAAACTGACATAAAAATCCCTTACCTCGAGTTTGAATTGACTCGTATGTTATATAACCTCAAGTATAATAAATTAAAATTTATTATAATTCTATAATATAACCATTTATATAAATTTTAAATTAAATATTTACCACTAATAACATTTAATCACCAATTTATTTATAGTTTTCATTAAGAACAATGTTTTTGGGTGTTAACTATTTCATTTTTCATGAATGTTTTTATGGGAAAGTTCTTGTCATTTTAATTTGATCATGGTACCATAATCTATAAATTGATAATAATGATATAAATATCATATATATTCGTTATATAGGTTTTTATATTTATCCACAAAAGGTATAAATATAAAAATGAATTTCACCATTTATGGATATGGTAGTCTATACATACGCATGAATGTTGTTTTAATTTTATATAAAATATAATGAAATAAAGACGATTAAAATTTTATCATTAAAAATAAATTATTATACCATTAATATAATATATAAAATTTAAATATATTCTAATAACCAACCATCCTTAATGGTGTTTAAAAATTAATTATATCGTTATGTGGATGTTGTAGTCTATACGTATGCACGGGAAATACATTCATTTATCATTTGACTGGAATGATGATGTATAATGTGGGTAAAGAAATAAAAAAAAATTATTATATTAATTATAATGAATTTATTAATTTATGATAAATAAAATTCATTTATATCAGTTAAAAGAAGAAATAAATTGAATGATTTTGGGGGGGGGGAATATATCTTCTTCGATACACCTCAATTAGATCCCTTATTAAGAACCCTTATAATGGTATTTGAAGATAAAAATAAACTCTAAATCTGGGATATATATGTTGAAAATATAATTTGGATGTTTTTTATATAATTTCCTTAATATGGTGTAAATATGAGGTAGAATGGTCGTTCTTTTAAATTTGGTGGGATAGAGAGACCGTGAATATTTTAAAGGATCAACATATGATTAAGTCATTTTTATGGAAAAATAGACCATAAAAACTCCAATACTTAAGTTATTTGGGTTTAAATTACATCATAAAATAATAATTAATATGAGAAATTATGGCACTATCACTTCCTTTTAATCCTAGTTAACCTGATTTATCTGTTTACCATGAGGAAAATTTATCGCTGTTTTCATATTTCATTATAAATTAAAACTAAGTTTACCTTATAACATAATATTAATTATGATTATTCCAAATATGGAATCCTTATTACTAAATTAAATTTCTATAAGTGGCATAATTTCAATTTAACATAAAAAACAAAATTTAATGAAAAACGGTTTTATGAAAATCCCTCTTTATATCTAAAATTATTTTTTAAAAAAAAGATAAAAAATAATATTGATACAAAAGGTATGAATTGGATTATTTTTAACAATTTTAAAATAATTAAATTTTAAAACTAGTCTAAATAAAAATGGGTCTTTGAAAATATTTTTAATGAAAATAAATTTTTCTTTAAAACCTGTTAATTTCACTATTTATCCAAAAATATTCTTTTTCATGATATTCCCAAAAATTCTCCCTACGATGATTTTTATATGATTATTTAAAAAAATTATAAAATTTTGATAAAATTATGGTTCTAAAAGTGTAGTAAATATATTATAATATCCACACACAATATTTAATAAAAAATTATTTTGAAGAAAACATATTTTTCAAGCATAAAGTGACCTTACTAAAATTTGAGTACTTATTTATTATCAATAAATTTGAAAATTTCATCTAATGAAGCATTTATAATTATTTTCATAATTTTATCAATCATGGTAAAACTTTCAGTTTAGTGGATTGATAATAATTATATACTATATTACAAATCATTTAGACTCGGTGTTGCATATAAAAATGGTATCGGATAATTTAGGTTTATTTTAAATGAAAGAGATATAAAATATTGGGGTGTAACAATACAAGATCAAAAATAGATCAACCAGAATGTGTCCTATATTCTACAATACCTCATCCCATATTTATAATTAAGGAACTAAGGATTTCCATCCCACACATGGTATCAACACATTTTTAGAGAGTCGCTCCTTCTCCCATAAAGTTTCTATATCCCATAAAGGATATTCATCATTTGTTTCTTTATCCATGAACATTTAAACAACATATATTTTACACCTCTCTTATATCTTTAGGGGTTTATGATCATTCTACAGTGAATTATTTTCCATCCCTTCATAATTATACATAACCTACTAATCATCTCCTCCAAATCATTTTTTATTATTTTCATAAAACAAATTTTAGGGGTAAAGTTGGAACCCTCCCAATGTACAAAATCTGTATTCTTGTTCTCCAAATGATAATAGATTAAAAATTCAAAAATCATCAACCAAAACACATATTATAGTTGTAAAATTGTTCACAGATTCAAAATTCAAAAAATAGGGGAAAAAGTAAATGGAAAGATTCTCACTAGAACAATGAATCTGTGGAAAGCCCCATAAATCACTCAAGTTATTCAAGAAACCATGTATCGTGGATTTCATGAAAAAGACCAATACATAAACCAATACATCACCACCATCATAACATTACAGTCTTCACCAACACATCATTGTCGTCCACTCAAAGAATTATTATAATCACCATCAATAGGACCATAAGAAGAAACTCACCACTGTCATCGCAAACCCCTCCTACCAACAAACTAGGAAGCACCATGCCATAAAACTATTGTCTCCACAGAGATGGAACCTTTAGACAAATCAACCAACACAAAAATAAGAACCATAATATGTTCCACTGGAATAAAACCATCAATTATGAATAAAACCCAAAAAACATAACTAAGAAGAAATCCCACAATGAAGATAAAAGAAAACTCAATATAAAACCTTTAATGTATCTATGATGGTTTATTCATTGTCTTTTTATATAACCAATATGAATTATTGAAAACCAAATTTAAACTGATTTATTATTGGGGATGTAAATAAAACCATCACTAATTAATTATTAGTGGAAATTTCATCATAAATTAACACTAATTCAGTATTTTTGATTTTTTTTCAAAAAAACACCTTCAATAAAACTAAAATTTTATCCACTATGGCCCCCTTTATTTCTCAAATATTTATTTTGACACTAAATTTCCCCAATTTTATCACATTTCCATCCCAAACATCCTACCCTCCCGATGACATCCTCTGGTATACCATCACGAGATTGTGACTCGAAGAACAATTAATATCTAATGACATAGAATCTAGTTTTCCCCCTGTCATAAAAATCCTCCAGTCATAGAAGCTACTTCTCAATTACTTCTCTCGATCACCTCTCAATAAACCAATCAGTCATCACTCAACAAAAATACAGTAATATATATTGTATTTTCCACACCCAACCTTATTTCATTAGGGTTTTCTGTTTTTTTCAATGATATAATCAGATCCACAATTGTAGTGAATTTGTTTTGTGTAATATTTTAATTTTTTCATTATATTTGTCCAATATAACATATATCATGATCAGTATTTCATTATAAAATTAATTCTCATAAATTTTTACTTTTTTAAATTTAAACTACATCAACTATATTTTATAATTTGTTCGTTGATGATTATGAATTTTCTTTAATTGTGAAAATGGTTAGGTGTGTGGTTTTGATTGTGTAATGATTCATTCAACCAATTTACTCTCACATTTATGTTTTTAGTATGAAATGTATATTCAATATCAAATTTTATTATATTCAAAAATTTATTATGTTTTTATATTTTTATTATTTATTTTATAATGGAGATATATTTATTGTAAATTTTATTTTAAACATGATTTTATTTCACTAATATGTTTATATTTATATAAAATTTATTTTTCAACAGTTTTAAAGCAGATAAATTTTGGACTACTTTACCTCAAAATCCACGTCCATATCGTAAGGGGTTTGAGCCATTTTATTGTTTTTTAATTTCAAATGAATTATTCAATGACAGAATTAAATTTTCTTATACTACTGGTATTTTTTGTGGATGGAAAAAATACAAGATGGTTGGGAAAATTTAATATTAATGATATTTCCTATTAGAAATTTGTAATAGATTTAGCATTAAAAATTAAACTCAATAGAAATCTATATCTTTTCCCAATATCATAATCATAATTCTACTTCTGCAATAATAGATAATAAAATTTTGAAAAAAAAAATTATTGATGGTTCATGCATAATATCCCAATAGATTAATATTATAATTGTTAGTCAATTATCATATTGATTATTTAGATATTAACATATAGGAAAACCTAATTTATAAATCAAATGCATTTTATAAAATTATAGAATATTTGAATCAATATATATATGATGGGTGTAAAAAATATTCAATGTTTTACATTATATTGAAATTGAACATTATCAAGTGCTAATGAAAATTTTAATAAATATATTTCTATGATATTTTAATTTCTACCAGAGGTTGTTGTTAAATTTAATACCCATGTATAAGTTTATGATGTGAATAAAGTTATTGACATTTATGGTGTAAATGATAAAAATATACATGAATTTACTAGTAGGTTTATCTTATATTGAGAAGAATATTTAAATATGTTGGAGTGTAAAGGGATGCATAATTATAGAACAAAAAATAAATAATGTTTCAAGCATGAATGAGTGTGATAAAATGAATGAAGAGAAATAAAACTCCCATAAAATTATTACATTAATTTCATTTAAATCCAAGATTGTAAGTATTATTTTCATTATCTAATACTATAGATAAGATAATATACGATGATATGGAAAATGAGATTGATGTATTTTTACGTCATCCAGTGCATTAAGTAGCATTGAAATAGTTTGAATATTCAAATAAAAAATTATTTATAGACTCATGTAATTTCTATTTGGGATTATTTATTGGTCAATTTAATCTATTCAGGAAATGATGTACAAATTATAGCATATGGAAAGTTATTTTTATCCCATACAATCTACCTCCATGTAAGAGTATGCGTCAAAATTATTTTACTATTTTAATAATTATTCGAGATAAATAAATTCTAGAAAATTATATCGATGTATACATTCAAACTCATATATTATAATTCTAATAATTATGGGACAATTATGTTGATATGTATTATGCATCGACTAAAAATATTGTAATATTTCATATTACTCTCATGTTGACTGTTAGTAACATTCCAGGGCTTGTGAATTTTTATGTTTGGAATACTCACACCTATTTTCAGTGATTGGATTATAAATTTTATCTTGCCTCTAAAAGGGTTCCATGTAGTTTTAATTGGAATTTTATATATCCACATCAATTTTTGTATGCATGTAATATTTTTCTTTAAAAATTAATGTTTTGATAAAAAATTGATTTGAGGGACACTATAAATTATTATATCTGTCAAAAAATTTGGCATAATCATCTACTATGGTTGAAAAATTTAGGAAATACTATTAGTTTATAGACCATTGGGAAATGAATTTGTACCATATTATATGGTGTTGTAATATAAAAATATAATAAAAAATGTATTTTTAAACTTTCCTATTTGTATGAATGGTCCCAATTCATTTTTTATTTGTTTTTTGGTAATCCCATATTTAAATAGTTTTAGTGGAATCCCTTACATGACTCATAAGAATAGATGCACAAGGCTGAATACATGACCTAAAGGCTCAAAGACCAGAATACACTAGAGCTACAACTCCCTAACATATAATTTATGGATTCCTCTTAGATCCCCACCTCACATGGCTGATCAAAAAATATTTAGCCATGAAAATATTTATGGTTCCTGGTAAAATTGGAGATTTCTATACACTCACTTCATTCCCAATCTGGTTAACTCTGTATTGGTGGCATCTATATGCTATGATTATTATTTTAGACTCTTCTTTTGTGTGTTTTGACTTAACATCATCGTAGACTAGAGGCCATGTGGCCCCAAATCCCATTGCCCGAAGGGTTTAGCAATCCCAAAGGCCCAAATCAGATGAATAGTTCCATTTCTATAGTACTATCAATACTTATACTATAGTAACCTATAAATATAAATCCTCGAAGATTTTATCATGGGTTTTGTACAAGAGTAGGGGGTATTTTGACCACTCAGATACCGCACAACAGCCAAAATACCCTAATGAAACTATAGAAGTTACGCCATCATCATGATGTTATGCACATTGGGAAGAAGAGGTGTGAAAATGAAAAAATTTAAATACTTAATATAAAATTAAAAAAAGGATCAACATAATGTGTACAAAGTCTTAGAAGAATAAATATAACAAATGATCTATGTTAAAATGTGAATGGAAAGTATCCTAAAAAAATATCTTTTGAAAATCCAAAAAAAGCACCTAGTCCTTTTAAGATTGTGAAATGTTGAAGTATGTGATGGATATTCTAGAAATATTTCATGATCTATTTACATAATGGATTTTAAGGTTCATGGATAGAAAAGTTATGAATTCCATATTTTTATAGACAAACTGTAACCATTATCCTTTCACAAACTTATAAACTATGAAAATAATAAGATTCACCAGGGATTTTTCCATGATCATAAAAAATCTTTAAGTAAAATTGAAACCCTAGCAAGATTTAAAAATCACTAGAAGGAATTTTATTGACCCTTTGTCACCTAGATATAATATTTACCCAAACAATTTTCACTATGATGATTCATTTGAAAGTTCATTTGGTTGAGGAAGAAAATGTTAGACTACTTGTACACTATTGAGGGATATATCCAATGGATAGGTATTATTATTTTAATTTTTCCTCACAATTGAATTACTTTTTTATAAATTGTAAAATTTTAGGTTTATTATGTGTAAATTTATTCAGTACCTTGGTCAATTTATGTCTTATATAAATAATTAAACCCAAACAAAAGACTCTATTCCTAAAGGTTACATGACCAAAGAGCCTCTCAAATAATATTTAAGGTATTTAGATAGTATTACTAAAATATTCAATTGAGTTACATGTGTTGGGGATAACTCAAATGATATTTCATTGATCAATAAATAAATAGTACTTGTAATGTTATGTCATTCAGTTGGAAATATATTTTCATTTTTACTAACTCATATAGATTTCATACTCAAAAAGTTATTTTATGTAATAAAAAGGTATTTAAAATAATAATTCATTGAATAATGAATGACACAAACAAATATATGAATTTAGATTCAAACTCGAAATGAAAACGAAATAAATAAAAAGTTTTGAATAAAGATATTATAGTTTAATTTACACATTGTGTACATTTATAATAATATTTTTATTTCTATAACTATGATAATTATATTTTATATGTACTAATATTTTGTATTCATTTATATAGATTATGAATGTTGATAATAAAGATGAACTATATGATGATTTGAAATATTTTACTTGAATGATATTGAAGTAATATATGATATTTAATGCCTATAATATTAATGGTTTCATATTTTGTATATCTTATCATGTAGAAGGTGTGAAAAGAGAATTGGAATCTTTAGAAAAATTCTGATTTGCGATATTATGTAAAGTAGATTGACATTATTGAATTAAATTATCAAATATATTTTTATGTTTTATTATTCTAGTGAAATTATGTCAATACTAAAATGTATTAAATGAATGATTCATTAGAATTTTACCTATTTAAACTTAAATAATTTTATAGATACTAGTGAAAATGAAAAATAATATCAATATATTTTTTATTCAGAAGATAAAATGGTATATTATGCTAATGATGGATTTAATGAAGGGTGGAGTGTTCTAGATCATGTGAAACTAAGAGACAGGTATGATACAGGTGATAATGATGAAGAAAGGTTTGTTGATACATAATGAAATCTTAAATAGGTGATTAATATTGTAATCTATGATAATATTTAAACTGCCAGTCTCCCATGAGAGGGTGAAGATGATGTCATCTTTTTCTTGGTGGATGATGATATTAAATTATGAATGAATCCATTATAGGTTAAATACAATATTAAATTAGAAAATCATTTGTATTAAACAACAAAAGGGGAATTTATTATTTATTTTAATTTTTATTCTATATGTTTTTCTCAATTTCTTTTCATAAATATTGATATTCAAGGTTACAGTGCACATTTTTGTGCTATATAAATCATGAATCCAACATTGAATATGAATGATATGGGGAAAAATAACAACCTTTATTCCTTTAATGATTATAAATTAATAGTACGGGGGTAAAACCAAGAGGCATAGATTGTTGATTATAAAAAATAATTTTGATTTTTTAATTAAAAAACTAAATATTTTTTTTCATAAAATTTACCATTTAAATACCCGTAAATGAGTGGAAATATTTATATTTGTATTTTTACATTTTATTATTTTCTAGAATCATTTAATATGTAGGAAATTATTTTACTATTTTTCATAATTTAGGAATAATTATATATACTAAATTGTTTATATATCATAATTAGTCTATATAATGAAATGATAATGATACACCACCAGTGGTGATCCCTACTGTATCAGGTACGATACCTACTATTACCAGTAGGCTTCTCAATGTTATCGGGAAATCGGTGGATGTGAGTGTTGGGGTATTTGGTTAACCAATAGATGAGAATAATTAAACTACACATTATTTCACTTATACCATCATGAAGGTATTAGTGGGTTACCATTATTATTATGTACTTCATTGAAAACATATTATCTTTTTTATACCTATATTAACTATTACATATTATTGTTGAAAAAATATATATAATCAATGAAAATAAACAATTGTGGATACAAAGTATATTTGGAGGATAAAAAATGTAATGTTTGTTAATTTCATTTGAATTTTTCATGGTGCTTACATTTGATTCAATAGGCATGTACATGTCATTTTTGGGTCATCTACTGTCTGAGATGATGACCCTCTCCATCACAAATCGTGATTGGAGGCATGTTCCAATAAATTGGTAGAATGAGATCTTTAATAATTAGGTAATGGTCAATGAGAATAAAAAATTATGAACTCTTTATTAATTTGATATTATGATAAATATTATTTTCTAGATAATTTTTTCACTTATTATTTCTAAGTGGTTTTTTAGTTGAATGAAGACATTATGAATCCGAGAGTGTTTTATATATTAGGAGAAAACAGAACTATTTATGTTTTGAATTATAGTACAAGTTCAGAGAAATATCATTAATACTTCATTAAATTGATGATAAGGTATTTAAATATAAACAGATTGAGAAATGAAATTATTTCGTGGATAGGTTGCCTACTATTTTTAAAAAGTTATTTTATAAGGAGATATTTTCTTTTAATGAATTTATTAATCATATTAATTTTAATTATATTATAATAATATTAGATATCATTGTCACGAACCATCCTCAGGGCCCGTGTCGTGACTACCCCAAGCCCATCTTCCATAGGCCAGGGGCTGGCGACTAGCACCAAAGGCATAAATCCCAATAACTGGGAAGGCATTGCCTTTATAGAGCACGAACAAATCCAACCAGAGTACAAGCAGAAGTAAAACACTAAGTATAAAAGAAATTACTGAAATTTAAATAGGCCAGAATACAAACCCAACTAAAAAGTACAATAGAAAATACAACAGTGGGATGGTGTCGAGCTGGTCCTAGATCATCCTCCAGAGTTCCTACTTGAAGGGTAGGTACAGATGGCCACCTCACCTATCCAAGTTTGTTTGTCACCACCGGGTACCGTCTTGTCATGAAGTCCACCTCCAGGTACCATCTCGTCCTGAAGTCCACCTCCAGGTACCGTCTCGTCATGAAGTACACCTCCGGATACCATCCAGATCTACAAGCCTCAACCACGACCAGTGATTTCCATCATCTGCAACCAGCACAATGAGTTGTGGGCATAGCTTGTGCATGGTTGAGTATAACGATATTCAGTAGGAACCCCGAGACCCTCAAGGTCTCACTAAATCCAACAAGGATAACCACAAAGAAGGATCTCAACAGATAACTCATACTTAGGTATAAGCTCTTACTTATACCTAAGTTATCAAGTAACCTATCTCAATCATGAGGAATCACAATGGTTATGAAATCAACAGATGACCACTACTTAGGTATATTCCCATACATATACCTAAGTTATCAAGTAACCCATATCATTAATGAGGTAAACACAAAGGTCATTGACTCAGCGCAAACTAGGATTTTATTCATGAAGTTGAAACCACAGCTGTTGGAGAACTCCTCCTCTGTCGAGTACAGTCGTCCTGCCGCTACGACCAAGCACTCCCCACGAACCTTCGACTGCTGAAGTACTCCACCTGTCGAGTACTGTGGGCATGTTGCTACAACCAAGCGCTTCAAACCATGGTTATGCTACTATAACCAAGTGCACCCCCTCAAAGCCTACAGAGGTACTCCTTCTGTCCAGTACCTCGGGTCTGCCACTAAAACCAAGAGCTCCTCCTCTATGATTCTGCCACTACAACCAAACGCTTCCCACTGGGCTATCTAAATCACTCTGAGTCGATCGATCAGTCATCATCAAGCCTCAGCCAGCTACTAGGTCTCTGCAATCTTCTCACTTGTCATCGAGAGGGTCTGTTCCAAGAGCTACTGGTCCATACTCCAAGTATCACAAAGTCTCACAAAAAAGTGTCCCAAAGGACTGCCACTTCATAGGAATATCAACACAACAGACGGCGCGTTAATCGGACGCTCAGTCTGTGTGTTATTTGCCTTTTCGTCTTGGGGGCCCGGTTGGTTTTTTGTATGAACCAACCCAACCATATCTCGACTATACCCAGAACTCTCATAGCGTATATTCATAGGGACCTTTTCTCAAAATGATTACCAACTCCACTGACGGTTCGTCAAACGGATGTCCGGTCTGAAAGGTATTGGCTTTTCCGTTCCAGGGGCCCGATTGGATTTTGGGTACAATCCAACATGTCCTAACTCCAACTACATCCAAACCTCAGGTGAGTATGCTAAAAGCTCCATCTCATCAAGAAGAATCCAACTATGTCAACGGAACGTCAATCGGATGTCCAGAACTCAGGTTATAAGTGTTTCCGCTCCGAGGGCCCGGTTAGTTCCAGTTTCGAACCAACTTGGACATGCCCATACTTCGTCGAAACCTTGATTGTAATATACCTAATCGACCGTCTCTATCCAACGAACCCTACGCAACTGATGGTGTGTTGATCGGAGGTCTATATCTCAAGATATGGGTTTTTAACTGAAGGAGGTCCGAAAAAGAGGGGGTATGGGCCCGGTCTGACCTGGCAAATACCCCCTAGGTCAGCCTGAACCGGGTCAACCCGACCCAGGTTTGGGTCCGGCCCGGTTGGCGTGGCCTGGCCCGGCCTGCGTGGCCAGCCGCGGAGAGGGGGGGCTCGGCTCGTGCTGCTGATTGATGCATGTGGCGTCTTGCGCCGCCCCGCCATCCCAAATCCCGCGGCCGTGCGGGATCTCCCACCTCGCTGTCGTAGATCCTCCTCGGCAGCACGCTGGGCGCCACCACCAACCGCCGCCTCCTATTGCTGGCACCGCCGTGCTGGCGAGGTGCACCGACAGCATCTTCTACAGACCACCGAACGCGCTCCGGTGGTCGTTTTTTCATGTCTTCAGCGCCTAAGGTCACCTCGTGTCCCGATCTTCACTACGGAGGCTTCAAATTGCCTTTGCGGTCCCGTTTCATTATCACCGTCAATCTGTGCACCAACAACAATCTGTAGAGGGTGGTCGGACCGTGTTTTCTTGGCCTGCACCCTCCGTGTTAGGTTTTATCAATTGGAAAAAATCAACACATGTTTTCAACAACTTAACAAGGCATAATTTTAATCAATTAAAATTGAACCTAATTCCCAACAATACTCCCATAATTAATTATTCTCATCCCGCAAATAAAATACTCATGGATCAACTTGATAATGAGTTGATCCGAGTTCTTTTTTTGGAAGGGAACAATCATGAGAATATTAACATTCTAAAATCGAACCCCTACCTTGAAGAATGTTTGAGGTTGTCAAGCATCACAGACATTGGCGTCATTTCCATCGTCGTCGATGTGCACCCGAGGAAGTGACGTCTCCTCTCTTGATGCGAAGGAAGAAGAGGATGTAGAACCGTGGACGCCGAGTTGTTCTATGTTGAAGGGAAGATGTTCCTCATCGAACAAGAACCGTTCTTCGTTGAAGATGCATCGTTCTTCATCAGAAGGAAGTTCTCTTCTTCTTCACACCAAAGCTCTCCCAAAAACTCTAGGACTTTTCTAAATTTTTCCCACACACCAAATGCTCTAACTCAAAATAATAACTAATGATATTATTTTTATTCACACCACAATGATTTTAAAATTCAAACCAAACCACATAATTATTTAAATGAAGAGACTCAACTCATTAATTAAGGCATGTTTTCATGAATTAATGGTTAAAGGAAAACGAGAAGAGTTACACAAATTAAGAGTATCTAACATTCTTAGTGTATGAGGAGATTAATGGGGAGTTGTCACATTAAATGCAAGGGAATTTAAGGGGGGTTGAAGAGTTATACTTTTAAAAACAATGGGTGTTAAATGGGGGAAAGTTAGTGGGAGTTAAAGGGAAGATGAAGGGTTGGGGTTTCGTGCGAACCCCACCACCCTTGGTCATACCCTCTCATGGGAAGTTAGGTGGGGTTTGGCCCCACCTCCAACTTCTATATGGAGAAATTAACTTCCACATAAAATAAATTGTAACACTACAATTTTTTTAAGAGTTATCGAATCCCCAAAAATTAACTACCTTATGAAACTAAATGCAACTTCACTTAAGATCCCCTTAAGAAATTACCAGCACTACGAGTTCATCAGTGCCTTCAGATTTCAATTCCGAGCACCGATTCAAAAGATAGAAAAATTGGCTCGTCCGTTCACTGAACGTACCCGAGTTAAACATCAGAAAATTATTCTGAGGACACCGGGCCTCGGAATCAGGTTCCGTCAGAAACTACATACTCCTAAAATACAAAATAAATTAAGAAAAAAATTTCCTTGAAATTTATGGGTCTTTACTTTACTCCCACTTCAGGTATTTACGTCCTTGTAAAGCTACATCATAAACTATAGAATCAAAAGGAGGTACCGAGAACGCAACTGAGCCACCCGTTTCCATGTGCTCTCTTAGAGGTTCCCGTGCTGCTTGTGAAAGCACACAAGAGGAATCGACCGTCCTCATAGTAACCACTCCTATCGATCCTCAATCTCCACCGGGACCTCCGCAAATGTAGCCCCGTCATCGATGTCCAGCTCCTCGTGATCGATGATATGGTTCAGGTCAGGAACGTATCTCCTCAGCTGAGATACATAAAAGATGTCTTGAACTCGGTGCAACTGAGGTGGTTGGGTCAACCGGTAAGCCACCTCGCCTACCTTGTTGCGGACCTAGAAGGGTCTGATGAAAATCAGAGACAACTTGCCGCCCGGGCCAAATCTCTGTAATCCACATCGAGGTGAGACCCGTAAGAAAATGTGGTCGCCATCCTCAAACTCTAGTGGTCTCTGTCTCCTGTCAGCCTAGAACTTCTATCTGTACTGTGAAATCTTCATCTGCTCCTTGATGAACTGCACTTTCTCTGTCATAGTCTAAACCATCTATGGTACTATAAGATCTACTAAGATTTCTCCTTTCCTGATAAGAGAAATTCGGTCTCATCCCCTGGATGAACCACGTTCTTTGCCTAATGCAGTCAATCCTGACATGAATGAAAATAATACATGCCATGGATGAAATCGTAAGGCCTCGACGCTACTACCATGATATCCAACCATTACTTTCTCATCCAATGGTTGAGTCACACTATCGGTATCAGTGTGTGGTCACTGGGTCTCCTCTAGTAGGAATCTCAAAAGTTAGGGTCAAGTCAACAGTTTAAAGAAGAACCTCTTAGTACACAAAAAGGAATGAATCAAATGTCACAAGGACAAGTGTCTTTTTTCACTACAGCTAAATGAACATAGACATATAGCAACTACAAACATCAACAATGAAAATAAGGAAACTAGAAGCACCATGATCAAAGGTCCCCATGCCTATAACTAGTCCCGCTCTTGTCTACCTACTTCCGGAGCTCCATAGTCGTATGCTTTAGCTGCCTGAAGATGAGCTCTCCCATGTCCAAATGTTCCCTATGGTTGGGGTGTACATCCTGGTGGTTGTGGTGGCAACACCACGAAGCGACTTCCACCTTCAGTTGCACGACTAGCTCCCCTGCCTCAGTCTCCTGCTCCTTGCAGTCCGCCATGATCAAACCTCTACCTCTGCCTGGGAGGTCCTTCGTTTACTTACTGATCATTTGTATGGCGGGTCAGACAGTCACGTGCCATGTGACCAACCCTGCCGCAGGAGTAACACTGTCTGCTCCTGGTAAGTCGTTCTCCACCCCGGGTGCCTCGCACACACGATCCTATGTAATGCACTCGACCACCTGTATGTCTAGTCCTCTTAGACCTCTATGTCATCTGTCTACTGCCCGCTGCAGAAGACTATTCCTCTTGCGGCTAGTGGTGGGCCCTAATACTAGAGACTACTCAGTAAGGAAAATCTCCACTAAGAGGTCTCACTCCAACACCCATGTCTGTGTTGGGATGCTTTGAGAAACAACTGAAGCTCTAATCTCTCACCCGAGCCCCTACTCGATGGTTCGGGCCCTGAAGAACGGGTCCCGTACCATATCAGTGGAGTAGCATGAGAGATCGGTGAAAATTGCTGAATACTGCGCCACCGTCATACTACCCTGATGAAGATGAAGTAGCTCTTGTATATGCACTGCTCAAAGGGTGGATGGTACAAACTCTTCCTGGAATAGGCTCTCGACGTATACCCACAAAAGTGTCACCTCGTCATGCATCTGGAGCATCAGGCTCCACCATCTGCCTGCTGCTTCCTGAATGAGGCTGGTAGCAAGGATCACCCTGAAGTCTGCGAGCATCCATACTAGCCTGAAGACTCTCACCATAGCCTCCAGCCAATCCTCAGCCGCCTGCGGGTCCGTCTCTCCCCTGAACCTGGGTGGCCTCTGGCGCTAGAACTTGTGAAGTGCGGTCAAGCGATGTGTACTCTATGCTACTACGGCAGGTGGCATCGGTGTCCCAATTGGTGGTAGTACTGCTGGTGCCTCCGCTGGTGCCTCAACTGGAAGAGGGCCCTGTACCGAGGGCTCGTCGCTCAGCAGGCTGTCAATATGTATAACTATCGGGGCTCTATCTGGTCGTTCGTGGGGAGGCATCCTGGGAGAAACAGATGCCACATGGTTTAAGACTATACCTGGTGAGCTGACCTGGTTTTTACTGACTTTAAAACTTTTGGAAACACACATTCAATCAGTGTTTTCGTGCACTAAGTCGGAAATCGGTATTCAGGGTCCTCGTGCATGGATACGTCGGCTGCCACACCAATACTGGACTCCCTGGACTGATAACCACACTCAATGCCCTTAACACTATTACTTCACATAGAAGAAAATATCAGAGTCCTGAGTTCTGAAGTAGAACCTCCCTTTGATACCAATTTGTCACGACCCATCCTCAGGGCCCATGTCGTGACTACCCCAAGCCCGCCTTCCATAGGCCAGGGGCTAGCGACTAGCACCAAAGGCATAAATCCCAATAACCTGGAAGGAATTTCCTTTCTAAAACACAAACACATCCAACCAGAGTACAAGAGGAAGTAAAGACTAAGTACAAAAAAAAGTACTGAAAAGTAAATGGGCCAGAATACAAACCCAACTGAAAAGTACAGCTAAAACTGAAAAGTACAACAGAAAAGACAACAATTGGGTGGTGTCGACCTGCTCCTAGATCATCCTCCAGTGTTCCTATCTGAAGGGTAGCTACAGATGGCCACTTTAGCTCTCCACGTCTGTTTTTCACTGCCGGGTACCATCTCATTATGAATTCCACCTCCAGGTACCGGCTCGTCGTGAAGTCCACCTCCGGGTACTGTCTCATCATGAAGTACACCTCTGAGTAATGTCCATCTCTACAAGCCTCAACCACGACTAGTGTTGTCCATCGTCTGCAACCAGCACAACGAGATGCAGGCATAGCCCATGCAGGGGTGAGTATAACGATACTCATTAGGGACCCCGAGACCCTCATGGTCTCACTAAATCCAATAAGGATAACCACAGAGAAGGATCTCAATAGATAACCATTACATAGGTATAAGATCTTACTTATACCTAAGTTATCAAGTAACTCATCTCAATCATGAGGAATCACAAAGGTTATGAAATCAACGGATAACCACTACTTAGTTATATGCCCATGAAAATAACTAAGTTATCAAGTAACTCATCTCATTCATGAGGTAAACACAAAGGTCATTGACTCATCTCAAACCAGGATTTTATTCATAATGTTGAAACCACAGCTGATGGAGAACTCCTCCTCTGTCGAGTACAATGGGCTTCTACTACTACTAAGCACTCCCGACTAACCTTGAACTGCTGAAGTACTCCACCTATTGAGTATTGTGGGCCTGCTGCTACAACCAAAAGCTTCCCACCATGGGTATGCCGATACAACCAAGCGCACCCCCTCATAGCCTACAGAGGTACTCTTTCTGTTGAGTACCGCCGGTCTGCCGCTACAACCAAGCACTCCTCCACCGTGGGTCTTCCACTACAACCAAGCTCTCCCCACTGGGCTATCTAAATCACTCCGAGTTGATCGATCAGCAGTCGTCAAGTCTCAACTAGCTACTAGGTCTCTACAATCCGCTCGCTCATCACCGAGAGGGTCCACTCCACGATCTACTGGTCGATACTCCAAGTATCACAAAGTCCCACGAAGAAGTATCCCAAAGGTCTGCCACATCATAGTAATCTCAACACAACAGACGACACGTCAATCAGACGCCCGGTCTGTGTGTTATTAGCATTTTCATCCTGAGGGCCCGTTTGGATTCGTGTACGAACCAACCCGACCATATCTCGACTGTACCCTGAACTCTCATAGGTTATACCCATAGGGACTATTTCTCAACATGATTACCAATGTCACTGACGGTTCATCAAACCGACGTTCAGTCTGAAAGTTATCTTTTTTTCCATTCCAGGGGCCCGGTTGGATTTGGGGTACAATCCAACCTGACCTTACTCCAATGGAATCCAAACCTCAGGTGAATTATGCCAAAAGTTCCGTCTCATCGAGAGGAATCCATCAAAGTTAACGGCACGTCAATCGAACGTCCGGAACTCAAGTTATAAGCATTTCCGCTCCGAGGGCCCGGTTGGTTTCGGTTTGAAACCAACCAAGACATTCCCATACTTCACTGAAACCTTGAGTGTAATATATTGAATCGACTTTCTTGATCCAAGGAACCCTACGCAGCTGACGATGCATTGATCAAAGGTTCATAGCTCAAGATATGGGCGTTTATCTGAAGGAGGTCCGAAAAATAGGGGGTCTGGGCCCGGTCCGACCAGGCCCAATACCCCCTGGGTCGGCCCTAACCGCGTCGACCTGACCCGGGTCTAGGTCTGGCCCAGTTGGGTGCAGCCCAGCCTGACTGGCGTGGCCCGGCCCGGCTGGCACGGCCCAGTCCAGTGGGCGCGGCCCAGCTGCGCGGCCCGTCGCGGAGCGAGGGGGTTCGGCCCTGCCGCTGATTGATGTCAGCGGCGTCTTGCACCGCCCCGCCGTCCCAGATCTCGCAGTCATGCCGGATCTCCCACCTAACTGTTGAGGCCCAGTCACGGCGGATTCTCCTCGGCGGTGCAGTGGGCGCCGCCGACACCTCCTGTTTCCGGCACCGGCAGCATCTTCTACGGACCACTGGATGTGCTCCGGTGGTCCGTTTTTCCTTCTGTCAGCTCCGAAGAGCACCTCGGGTCTCGATCTTCACTGCGGAGGCTTAAAATTGCCTTTGCGGTCCCGTTTCATTATCGTCGTCAATCTGCACACCAACAACAATCTGCGGAGGTTTGTTGGGCCGTGTTTGTTTGGCCCGCGCCCTCCGCGTTAGGTGTTATCAATTGGAAAAAATCAACACATGTTGTCAACAACTTAACATGGAACAATTTTAATCAACTAAAATTGAATCTAATTCCCAACAATACTCCCATAATTAATTATTCTCATCCTGCAAATAAAATATTTACGGATCAACTTGATAATGAGTTGATCCGCATTCTTTGTTTGGAAGGGAACAATCACGAGAATATTAACATTCTAAAATCAAACCCCATCCTCTAAGAAGGTTTTCTATTGTCAAGCATGACGGACTTTGGCATCATTTCCATCGTCGTCGGTGTGCACCCGAGGAAGTGATGTCTCCTCTCTTTTTGCAAAGGAAGAAGAGGATGGGGAACCCTGAACGTCGAGTCGTTCTATGTTGAAGGGAAGGTGTTCTTCATTGAAGAAGAACTGTTCTTCATTGAAGATGTGTCGTTCTTCGTCAGAGGGAAGTTCTCTTCTTCTTTACACCAAAGATCTCCGAAAAACTCTAGGACTTTGCAAAAGTTTTCCCACACACCAAAAGCACTAACTCAAAATAATATCTCATGATATTATTTTTATTCACACCATAATGATTTTAAAATTCAAACCAAACCACTTAATTAATTAAATGAAGAGACTCAACTCATTAATTATGGCATGTTGGCATGAATTAATGGTGTAAGGAAAAGGTGAAGAGTTAAAAAAATTAAGAGGAGCTAACAAACTTAATGGAAGAGAAGATTAATGGGGAGTTGTCACATTAAATGCAAGGGAGTTTAAGGGGGGGTTGAAGAGTTATACTTTTAAATGTATGGGCTGTTAAATGGGGGAATGTTTGTGGGAGTTAAAGGGAAGATGAAGGGTAGGGGTTTCGTGCGAACCCCACCACCCTTGGTCATACCCTCTCATGGAAACTTATGTGGGGTGTGGCCCCACCTCCAACATCTCTCTGGATAAATTAACTTCCACTTAAAATAAATTGTAACACTACAATTTATTCAAGACTTATCGAATCCCAAAAAATTAACTACCTTATGCGACAAAATGAAACTACGCTTCAGATACCCTTAAGAAATTACCGACGCTGCGAGTTCATCAGTGCCTTAGGATTTCAATTCTGAGAACCGGTTAAAAAGATAGAAATACCCACTCATCTGTTCACTAAACGTACCCAAGCTAAACTTCAGAAAATTATTTCGGGCACACCGGGCCGTGGAATCAGGTGCCTTCAGAAACTACGTACTCGTAAAATCCAAAAGAAATTAAGAAAAAAATTTCCTTGAAATTTACGTATCATTGCAATCATAGTAATATATCATCATTTATTAGGAAAATTATAAGAATGAAATATCAAGTATAGTGAAATAATTTATCTCACACATAGTGGGGTCAAAGAGTTTCACTAGTATAAGATCGATCAATGTGATATTTTAATTACAACAACATATAAATTTGTTTAATTTTAATTAATTAAAATATTAGGAAAACAAATTTCCTAGATTAATGATGTAGGTTTTTGATGTTGTTCCTCATTTTAGGAGGGATAATATGTAGTTTGATGTGCATATAAAGTTATACGAGATTTATGAGAATGAACTTGCTCAGATCATTGAGGTAAAATAATATATTTATTACTTTATTTCACTGAATTACTTAATTTTTTTATATTATTCTTTTTTTATACTCAAATTAAGTAGGCATGGGATGAAAATCACTCCCAGTAATCACTAATTTCCCAATGAAATGTTATAACCCATGTTTTGGGTAATGTAAATCCATATCATGTGTAGATCATGAGTTTTGTACTATCCCCATAATGAGTATTTGGGAGATTCCTAAAATCATTCACTGCAACAGCTTCTCCTACCCTGGGTCCTAGTAGTGTTCATAATCTATAAAAATAGAAAAAAATGTGATATTAGAGACCAAAATAAAGGATAAGGAGAAAAACATAAGATATTAGGATGGAAACTTTACTCCATTTGGGGAGGCATTAGCTACTTTATTTTGATAAAAAAAATTGGTTATGTTCCTATGGTGATTACATCCATGATACCACTATCTCAATAGGAACATATGTATCATGATTATATTTTATTTATATTACTCTTGAAAATGATAAAATTTATTTCTTTAATATCTTTAACTACTAGAACCAGAAGATAGATGTTATTAGGATAATAAAGAGACTTTATAATATCAAGGTGGACACAATGATGTATATGAAATTCCTTGTGTTCTATGATGAATTACATTATTTTATTCCAATGAATCTCTTATTTGTATGAAATATTTTGAAATGGTGGTTCACTCCCATACCCAAATAATATATTTTACATTTTTTATATTTTTGAAATTTTCTACTATAGATTTTGTTTTTTATAATGTTAATTATATTTATTTAGGAATATTGTTTTAGAAACCGTAGTTATATAATTTATTTGGTATATGAGATCAATTTAAAGAACTTATTTTCCATTTTTCTATATTTAATTGTTAGAAGTGGTTTAAACTACTGCTAATTTGCGAGAAATGTCACATTTATTATACATAGTTATTAAAACCATATTCATTTATTGAAAAAACTCCACTACATGATCTGATATCGACGAACCACTATGTAAACAACTCTCATTGGTAATAACCACCACTAAATACAGAGAAAAATATATATTTTTTTACAATTTTTGTGGTTATTTTAACCACAAAAAAATAATTTTTTTAGTAAATATTTAAATTAATTCCATATAATGATTCCATGATAGTTTTTATGAATCTCTTCCAACAAAAAAGCACTACATCTAAATTTTCTACAACACTAAACATGATAGTTTATAAAACCACTACAAAATAGTTAACGATGTTTTAAACCATCACATATATCAAAAAACTCCATTTTTATTGTAAGAACCCGAATCTTATTTTCAGGAATGTTTTTCATTTTCTCATCATTTTTTAGAAAAAGTGGAAATTCTAGAAATTTTATAATTACACACTGTGTACTTTATGAGTACATGTCATGTACTCAGTTACCGTAGGTAGCCGGGTGCTGGCCGTGTAGCTGCCTTGCACATAGTCGTGTGGGGGTAACTTGGAGACCACCGAAAGCGGAGTATGGAAATGGAGAGTACACACCATGTACTTCAAAAGTACACACCATGTACTTTCTTAATTTCATTAAATGCACTAAGGGTCACGTCAAATTTCTAGAACCATCTTCTTCTAGGTTTTATTCATCCGAGAGAACCCGTACAGTCGTGATCCTTCTCTGAGCCCCCTGAACCTCCATACGATCTCCAATTTGACCGCTGTTTATTGTGTTGGGATCGCCTTGGTAAGCTCTCTCTTCTTCTTGAGCTTCATTTCATGATTCCACTTCTTCCTCAAGTTATCCTTTGTAGAATGTTTCAGACGTTTTTGTAGATCTACCATGTTCTAGGTCGATCCAAGGGCTAACACCGGAGTATATAGATCTTACAATTCCGAGGTAGGTTGTTTGTGCCTTTCCATTGAATGCCTTTGAGTATTATGTGCAATTTTGACCAATACCCTTGAACAGGGTATTGTGTGTTTACCATCTTTACCCATCCTGATTACCTACCAAGCTTTTTCACTTATGTAGAGGTTAATTGAATATGAATAGGTTTTATTTCTATGCTTTGGATGTTTTACCCACATGTGATCTATTTACAACTATTTGTTCATTCTTAGCCTTTTGGCCACCTTACATGTTTTCCATGCATGTTGATGTTGGCTGGAGAGTTTGTATTATGACATGATTGTTCTGTTGTAGACTGGTTATCCATGTAGTTATGTAGGTTTACTTTGACCATATTTCATTTCTATGTTCGTTGACCTACACAGGGCCATGATAACCTAATGTAGTAGACTATAAGGGGAATTGACTGAGTGATATTCCTCAGTGAGTCTTTGAACACTTTAGGCTATAAGGGGGATTGATCATGTGATCTTCCTCATTGAGCCGAGGACCACTTGGGGCTATAAGTCGAATTAACCGAGTGAGCTTCCCCAGAGAGTCCTTGACTGCTTTAGACTATAACGGGAATTGACAGTGTGAGCTTCCTCAGAGAGTCTTTGAATTATTTGAATGACTTTGGGCTATAAGAGTAATTGACCGAGTGAGATTCCTCAGAGAGTCCTTGACCCAATGGATATACAGGGAATTGACTGTGTGAGCTTCCTCAGAGAGTCCATGACTACCTTAGACTATAAGGGGAGTTGACTCTGTGTGCTTCCTCAAAGATTCTTGTTTTACATATGACTATAAGGGGAGTCGACTATGTGTGCTTCTTTAGAGAGTATATTTATATATTCTTATGACAGAACCAGATGGGTTAGACTGAGGGTGCTGCCCAGATGGTTTCTTGTACTTGTTAGGTAGGACCAGAAGGGATGTGTAGTGTGTTTTTTCCAGAGGGTTACCTTTTTGTGTTTAGCTTCTTGTTTAGGTGTTTCTTTATATTGAAACTATGGATTGTTTTCTGCTTAGTGCTTCTTGTTTACTGCTTTTGTGCTTTTAGCTACCATATATTCACTGACTGTTAGTCACAGAACTTCAGATGGTTGCCAATTGAGATTTAGTCTCACACCCTATTTGGGCCATGATTTTGGGCCCAAATAGATTATATTGTTGCCGGTATAGACAAGGGAAAGAACCATTATTCTTCATGTACTTGACGTGCTATGGAGCTGCAGAGCATGGGACCAAGATTAGGCTTGCGATGCTGAGGAGCTGTTTATTTGTTTCTTTTGTACTTTGGTTTAGTACTATTTGCATTCCAGCATATTCACTTGTTTGGATGATTTCATAGACACATGTAACATGCATAATTTATATATGTGCTTCTGTTTTTTGTTATTCTAGTCTCCCACTATTATTTTTTTTGGAATATTTACTGCTTCTACTATTGTGAATCTGTTTCCCTTCCGCTGTGTTACTCTATCAATTAGGGCATAGTTTCCCCACTATCATACCCAAGGCCCTCACTACTTGTCAGTAGCCTCTAGATTTTAGGGAAATTTTCTTGAGGCCATGTGACCAACCGGGTATGGGGCAGCCCTGGGTGGCTTCCGGAACCGGGATGTTACAAAGTGGTATTGGAGGAGTTTCTTTTTTCTTGACTTACTATTTGGAGCCTTTAGCCATGGATAGGAATGAATAGGAATTTTTTAATAAATTATGCCTATGTGTAGCTAACCAGCGTATAGGGAAAAGCCAATCTACCTCATTTAATGAAATTTTTTTGGTTTTGCAACTTTATAGTTGATTTGATTTTCACTGTTGGGTGATTCACTTGTTTTTTGTTATTGCAGTTAACGTTATTGAGATTCTATTTCTACACAACCTGATGAGATGAGGGTGTGACATCTCATGCATCATATAGGCACTTCCAAGAAATCACATGTCATGCATTCTTGTTGTTACATCTAGGATGAATTATAGATTTCATGTTTTTGTGATAGATGTTGTGTAGAATATGAATGTTGTTATGATAGATCCCATGATAAAAAAATACATGTTGTTGGATAGGGTATTGTTTGTGTAAGGTTTTGTTTGAATGAATGCCAAACATTAGTTCATATGGTGTTATGGGCCTTCATGGACTGGAATTTTGTAGATCATTTCCTTGTTATCCATGTTATAACAATTATAATATGCCAAACTTTGATTCTTGGGGAGTATGGGCCCTCAAAGATCTGAATTTGGCACTTTTAATATTCGTTTCAGTGTTTTCTATGGGTTCTGAAGTAATTCTTGAGGCTTACTATCTGGAAAAACCCAGAATACAAGCCGTGTAATGTTAAGTACATGCCATGTGTTATTCTGTTTGGGAAGAAACTTTTTTTCTTATGTACACACCATGTACCCTATATACACATCATGTAGTTTCGAACTGTGTCATAGGCCGTGTGGGCAGAGACATGGGCTATGGAACTTCTTCCGGGAACACGCCATGTACCAGTTGAACACGCCGTGTAATGTTGACCCTGTTTTTGCCTGTGTAACTAGCAACATGGACGGATAAAACTTAAGTTATACACGCTGTGTTAGGATTGAACATGTTGTGTCGTTTGACACAGGTACCCAGCCATCTCACTAACAACACAGTTCAGTGTTATCCTTTCACGTACACGTAGTGTCAACCTTGATCATTCCATTTAGTGTGATCTATATGTCAGGTCGTGTCCCTAACAACACGGGCCAGGTGAATCTTGTCTAGTACACGTCGTGTCTACCATGAACATGTCGTGTATTCTTGTCTTAGGAGATCCATTTGGCTTAACCATGTAGAAGGACTTGGGATGGGAAATAGGATTCACGTACATGCTAAGTGTTAAAACAACACGTTGTGTGTTTGGGGTGTTACACAACCAATTTAAGCAGAAGTACACACCCACGTAAATGACTTAAAGGAACACACCGTGTAGGAATTGTACAAGCTGTGTAGTCATTTTTTGTAAAACTTGAGTGTTTTCTTTCTCTTGTTCCCTTCTCACACTTCTAGCATTCAGTCCTTGATAATCTTATTCTAAGGTGTAAATTTGACCTTGCAGATTCATGCCACCAAGACATCCTCTGGTTGTACGCCAATTTCCAGGCGACGATCAGACACCGGACATGGCTTATAAGGTACTACCTATATATCCTCCTATCATGCTATTCATGGAACCAGTTGTTATACACGACATAGGTGCTGATGTACCATTAAAAGCGGGATTTTGAGGATTATGTAGACCATTCAAGGAGTTCCACCTCTTGCCCTGTCGATGGCAGAATTGACGTAGGTCTTTCAGCAGCAGCATCCTCCCACTTTCTCAGGGGATAGAGGACCCCAGGTTGCAAAGTCATGGCTAGAAGCCACACTGATGATTTTCAAGCATCTGGAGATACCTCTAGAGAAGAGAGTGAAGCTCACCACCTACATGCTTTGAGACACCACAAAGAGGTAGTGGGATGTGATCTCATAGGGGGTACACCATCATAATAGTCTTGGGATGAGTTTCGGCACATCTTCTATGATTACTTTAATCCAGAGAACTTGAGGGTCGATCGAGCCCGATAGTTCATGAGTCTGGATAAGGGTACTCTTACTGTTATGGAGTATTCCTTTTGTTTCACAGAGCTGTAGCATTTCATCTATATTCTAGGAGGTGATGAGTTGTTCCTTGAACAGAATTTTGAGGATGGTCTAAGGCACGACATCTGATCTCAGGTGAACATCTTCGGGTTTACTTTGATATCCTATATCTTCAACTAGGCACTGATCAAAGAGAATAATCTAAGGGATTCTAGAGCTATGAGCTAGGGAGGTTTGGTATCCAGAGTCAGTGCTTAGCCAGCTGATAGCAAGAAGCACCATAGGGAGACTGCACGAGGAGATCAAAGTAGGCGGAAGGAATCTTCTGGTAGCCAGGTGGTGTACTACCAGTGCGGGTATACGAGGTCATGTTTCCCGAGAGACCTAGTGGAGGGCCGATATTGCGTCAGGATGGGTCACCATCAGTTCTTCAGTCATATCTTCTCACCAGCAGCTGGTGATAGGGTTTCTTCTTTGAATCCGTGTTTAGGAGCAGCGCCACCAGTTACTCACTAGTCAGGGAACTAGAGTTCATCTGGCTGTTCAGGGTGAGGGGGAGGTCATGGCCATGGTGGTCAGTCACTGGGATTTCAATAACATCAGTGTGGATTAGCATGGAGTGGTCAGGTTGGGTCATAGGGTCACTGTACAGGCCATACTTTTGCAGTGGAGAATACCCAAAAGCGCAAGATCTCATGCCCTCTACCATTTGAGGTACGATCTTAGTAGTCTCTGTTTTAGCTTCTACTCTTTTTGATACTGGGGCTTCCCATATAGTTATATCTTTTTCAGTTGCAGAGAGAATTGTGCTCTACATCTTTCCTTGTGATGATATCATGATGCTAGACACCCTCTTGGGGACTAGAATGGCTAGTGTACATCATTGTTGGGAGTGCCCTCAGGAGGTTTGTGGGTGTCACTTCTTATGGGACCTCTATGTCCTAGAGATGACATATTATGATGTCATTCTCGAGATGGACTGGTTATTTCCATTCCAGGAATTCATCGACTGTTATCGTTGTAGGGTGAGTTTCAGGTCACCAGAAGGTGAATCTTTTATTCATAAGGGAGAATGGGATGTTCGGGTGAGTATAGAGGGACCCGAACATCATAGGTTGGGAGGAGGTACAACCCAAATTGCTAGTCGGTTTCTAGATGACCATGCGATTTCAAAGTTATTCTTTCCTCTATTGGTGTATCGTTTCAGAGATTTCATTCCTGAGGACTTTTCCGGATTGCCTCCAAAGTGTGAGGTATACTTTTCTATTGAGATTGTGTCAGGAGAAGCACCGGTTGTCATTCCTCCTTATAGGATGGCTACACTGGAGTTGCAGGAGTTCAAGAAGAAATTGGAGGAGTTGCAGGCAAAGGGTTTCATCCGACCCAGTACTTTTCATTGGGTTTCTCCTGTCCTGTTTATGATGTAGGTGGAAAATACCCTCATGGCTTTTGTATATTATCATAATTTGAACAAGCTTATGGTCAAGAAATGATATCCATTTCCTAGGATTGATGATCTCTTTGATCAGCATTGAGGAGACCAGGTGTTCTCAAATATTGGATTGAGGTCCGGTTACCATCAGTTGCACGTTAGACGATCAAATATTACTCTTACAAACTTTTGGGGTAGGTATGGTCTATATGAGTATATGATTATGCCGTTCGGTCTCATGAACGCGCCTTCAATTTTCATGGAACTGATGAACTGAGTGTTCCAACCATACTTGGATTCCTTCATGGTGGTCTTCGTGGACAATATCTTAGTGTACTTTAACACTCGACATAAACATGCTACCCATATTCAGATCATTTTGAGTACACTGAGGGAGCATTAGTTATATGCTATGCTCTAAAATTGCCACTTTTGGATGGATCATATTCACTTCATGGGTCGTGTTATCTCAAATATATGAGTATCACTAGACCTAGAGAAAGTGAGATCATTAGTTTCCTAGGAGCAGTTGTAGAACGTCTTTGAGGTGCGGAGTTTTCTAGGGCTGGCTGGATACTACAAATGTTTCATACAGGACTTTTCATGCTTAGAATCACCACTGACGGGTCTGACTAAGAAGGGTGTGATGTTCATGTGGTCTGATTCTTGTGAGTCATCATTTCATAAGTTAAAAAAGAGGTTGACTTCAGCAACGATACTAGTCTTTCTAGATCTGGTCAAGAGCTATACTATTTACTGTGATTCATTAGGTATCGATCTGGGAGTTGTGTTTATGCAAGGAGATAGAGTCGTTTCATACAGGTCTCGATGTTGTGGCCACATGAGAGGAATTACCTGACACACAATATTGAGTTGTCTTCAATTTTTCATGCGTTAAACTATTTGAGACATTTTGTTCTGGGAGAGAATTTTGTGGTTTTCACCGACCATAAAATTCTCAGGTACATTTTCACACAGCTTGATCTAAATTTGAGATAGCGAAGGTGGGTTGAGTACCTACAGTCCTTTGACTGTGAGCTTTCCTATACGCCTGGGAAAGGCAACACAGTGGCTAATGCATTGAGAAGAAGGACTCAGATACAGAAAGTTCAAGAGGATAGTAGTGAGTGGCAGCTTATAGATTTGTTCTCTGAGATGAATTTGCAGGTGCACATAATTCAGGGGAAGACGTTTCTTTTTTCTGTAGCTGTTACCTCTACTCTTCTTGATCAAGTGAGAATGAGGCATCTATTAGATTCAGAAGGCCTGGTCCTATGGGAGAGTGTGCCAGGAGAGGACACTATTCTTGGATGTACCATGGGAAAGAATGAGAACTTGTGTTTCTAGGGGCGCATATGGGTGCTACCAGATATACGTGAGGGGTTGATGTGGGATTTTCATTCCTTAGTTTGGGCAGTTCATCCTTGTGTCACCAATATGTATCATGATCTACACCGCCAGTATTGGTGGCCAGGTATGAAGCGGGATGTTTCTTTTTACTTTATAAGGTGTTCCACCTATCATTAGGTGAAGGTGGAGCATCAGTGGCCAGCAGGGCTTTTACAGCAGTTACCCATTCCCGAGTGGAAGTGGAACAATGTCCCGATGGACATCGTAATAGGGTTTCTAGGGTCGCCTTGAGGGAATTATATAGTTTGGGATGTCATTAACAGACTCACGAAGGATGACCACTTCATGCCGATCAAGGAGACCTTCAGTGTTTTTGAGTTGGGATGGCTGTACATCGAAGATATTTTATATCTGCATGGAGTTCTACACTCCATTGCTTCATACAGAGATTCCTGTTTTACTTCTCGGGTCTGACAGGGGCTTCAGAAGGCTTTGGGTACACAGGTACTTTTGAGTGCAGCTTTCTAACCCCAGGCAGATGGTCAGTCCGAGCATACGATTCAAGTGCTTTAGGATATGCTCCAAGCCTGCATCCTAGATTTTGGAGGTTATTTGGAGAAACATATACATCTTGTGGAGTTTTCCTACAATAATAGTTTTCATGAAACTATTCATATGGCACCTTATGAGGATTTGTATGGTAGTGCATGCCGATAACCCTTATGTTAGCTGGAGGTAGGAGAGGCAGCTTTACTGGGACCTCATCTTGTTCAGGAGACCACAGAGAAAATAGTGATGATTCTTATGATGATGGCTACTGTGCAGTCTTGATAGAAGTCTTATACTATTCAGTAGAGAAGACCTCTGGAGTTCAATGTCAGGGATCTGGTTTTCCGGCGTGTCACATCGAGGTAGGGAAACAGGAGGATTATGAGACATGGTAAGCTTTCTCCGAGGTATGTCGGTCCATTTTAGGTGTTGGAGAGAGTTGAGCTGGTTGCCTATCAGTTGAAGTTACCCTAGAGGTATCGGGCAATGCACGACTTTTTTCACGTTTCTCAGCTTTGAAGTTACTTTTCAGACTCCTCTAATGTCTTTCAACCTGACAAGGTTGAGCTCATAGTGGATGAGTAATTTGAGGAGCATCCTTTCCGGATTGTTGATGGCAGTACAAAGGTTATCTGTGGTCAGTATGTTTCTCTGGTATGATTGCAATGACAGAACGGGAAGGTATAAGAAGAGACATGGGAGAGGGAGGCCTATGTATGAGCACAGTGTCCGGAACTGTTTGATATTTCGTATTCTACGCCGCGCTAGGGAAATTCGGGGACGAATTTCTCTAAGGGGGAAGTTTATAATAAACCAGATCTTCTTTTTAGGTATGTTTTTCATTTTCTGGTAATTTTTGAGAAAAATATGAAATTCTAAAAAAATTCAAAGTACAAATCTTTTACTTTATGAGTACCTTCCGTGTACTCAGTTACCGTAGGTAGCTAGGTGTTGGTTGTGTAGCGTCCATACACACGACCATGTGGGGGTGACTTGGGGGCTGCCAAAAGCGGAGTATGTAAACAGCGAGTACACTCTGCTTACTTCAAAAGTACACACCGTGTACATTCTTTTTTTCATTAAAAGCACCAAGGTCGCGTCTAATCACCAGAACCATCTTCTTCTAGTTTTTCTTCATCCGAGAGAACCCATACGGTTAGGATCCTTATCTGAGCCCCTAAGCCTCCATCCAATCTCCGATTTTACCATCGTTGATTACGTTGGGATTTCCTCAATAAGCTCTCTTTTCTAATTGAGATTCGTTTCATGATTCCCCTTCTTCCTCAAGTTAACATTCAATTAAATTTTTCAACGTTTTTGTAGATATACTATGTTCTAGGTCAATCCAAGGGCCGACGCTAAAGTATATTGATCTTACAAAACCAAGTTAGCTGGTTTTTTCCTTTCCGTTGAATGTCTTTGTGTATTATGTGCAATTGTTTCTAATAACATTGAACGGGGTATTGTGTGTTTACCATTTTTACCCCTATTGATTGCCTGTTGTGCTTGTATGCTTGTGTAGAAGTAAATTGGATATGAATATGGATGATTTCTATGCTTTGGATGTTTTACCGCTGCATGATCTATTTATGACCGTTTGGATCTTCTTAGCCTTTTGGCCACCTTGCCTGTTTTCCCTACCAATTGTTGTTGGGTGGAGAGTTTGTATTCTGACATGCTTGTTATGTTTTAGACTAGTTATCCAATTAGTTCTGTAGGATTAATTTGACCATATTCCATTTTTATTCTCGTTGACCTACACAGGTCCGTGAGAACCTCTTGTAGTAGTTTATAAGTGGAATTGACCGAGTCGGCTTCCTCAGAGAGTCTTTGAGCACTTTAGGCTATAAGGGAGATTGACTGAGTGAGCTTCCTCAGAGATTCTAGGACCACATGGGGCTATAAATGGAATTGACCGAGTGATCTTCCTCAGAGAGTCCTTGACGGCATTAGACTATAAGTCGAATTGAACACATGATCTTGCTTAGAGAGTATTTGAATTACATGAACGACTTTGGGCTATAAGGGGAATTGACCAAGTGAGCTTCCATAGAGAGTCCTTGCCCATGGGGTTGTAAGGGTAATTGACCATGTGAGCATCATCAAATAGTCTTTGACTACCTTATACTATAAGGGTAATTGACTGTGTGAGCTCCCTCAGAGATTCATTTTTTACTTATAACTATAAGAGGGTCGACAGTGTGTGCTTCTTCAGAGATTATATTTATATATTCTTGTGACAGTACTAGAGGGGTTAGACTTAGTGTACTACCCGGAGGGTTGCTTGTACTTGTTAGGTAGGACCAGAGGGGATGAGATGTGAGTATTTCCCAGAGGGTTACCTGTTTGTGTTTAGATTCTTGTTTAGCTATTGCTTGATATTGAAACTGTGGATTGTTTTCAACTGAGTTCTTCTTATTTACTGCTATTGTTCATTTCCCCTCCATATATTCACTGACTATTAGGAACAAAACTTTTGGTGGTTTCCTACATGGAATTTGTCTCACACCCTGTTTGGGCCATGCTTTTGGGGAAACACAGATTATATTGTGCTTTTACCCGCTATATACTAGTTGAACATGTCGTGTAATTTTGACCCTGTGTCTTCCCTTGTAACTAACAACACAGATAGATAAATCATAAACTAAACATGTCGTGTCAGGATTTAACACTCCGTGTAGTTTGACCCAAGTACCCGGTCATTTCACTAACAACACGGGTCGGTGTTATCCGTTCTGGTACACGCCATGTCTGCCTTGAACACGCCTTGTATTGTGAGTCGTGTGTCAGGTTGTGTCCCTAACAACATGGGTCAGGTGAAGCTTATCTAGTACACGACATGTCTACCATGAACACACAGTGTATTTTTGTCTTAGGATATCCATGTGGCTTAACCGTGTAAATGTACTCGCATAGGGAAAAATGATTCAAGTACAAACTGTGTGTTAAGACAACACACTGTGTGATTGGGATGTTACATGACCAGTTTAAGCAGAAGTTCATGCCCATGTAAATGAATTAAGGGAACATGAGGTGTAATAATTGTACATCCAGTGTAGTCATGTTTTGTTAAACATGAGTGCTTTATTTCTCTTGTTCCCTTCTCACACTTCTATTTTTCAGTCCTTGGTAATCTTGTTCCAAGGTGGGCATTTGACCTTGTAGAGTCATGCCACCGAGACATCCTCCGGTTGTATTCCAGTTTCCAGGTGATGATCAGAGACTAGACATGGATGATCAGGGACTACCTATAGATCCTCCTGTCATGCCAGTCTTGGAAGAAGCCATTATACCTAGAATAGGTTCTAATCCACAGTTCAAAGAGGTATTTTTGGAGATGATGCAGACCTTTCAGGTAGCGCCGCCTCCTACCCCGTCGATGGCAGAATTGATGTAGGTATTTAAGTAGTATAAACCTCCCACTTTATGAGGGTATGGAGAATGCCAAGCGATAGATTCATGGCTAGAATCCACACTGCTTATTTTCGAGCATCTCATGATACCTCCATATAATAGAGTGAAAATTGCTAACTACATGCTTCGAGACTCCGCCAAGAGGTGGTGGGATGTCATCTCACAGGCGGGATGCCAGTAGAATATGTCTATGGATGTGTTTCCATGCATCGTCTATGATTATATCAATCTAGAGATGTTGAGATCTAATCGAGATGGAGTGACATGAGTCTGGAGTACGGTACTCTTACTAATTTGGATTATTCCTCTCACTTCACAGAACTGCAGCATTTAACGCCAATTCTAGGAGGTGAGGAGTTTTTCCTTGCATAGAATTTTGAGGTTGGTCTGAGGCATGACACATGATCTCAGGTGAAAATATTCAGGTTGACATCAATATACTCTATCTTCAACCAAGCACTTATCATATAGCATAATCTGAGGGATTCTAGAGCTATGAGCCAGGGCGGTTCGGTATCCAGAGTCTGTGATCCGTCAGCTGATAGTAGGGAGACTGCACAAGGAGATCAGAGTAGGAGGGTTGCATCTTCTGGTAGCCAGGTGGTGTGCTACTAGTGTGGGAAGAGCGGGCATACGAGGCTACATTTCCCTAGAGACCTAGTGGAGTGTTGATCTTGTGGCAAGATGGGTCGCCTTCAGTGCTTCAGCTAGATCTTCTCACCACCAGCTGGTGACATGGATTCTTCTATGACTACATGTTCAAAAACAGCGCCACCAATTTCTCAACAGTTAGGGAACTACAGTTCCTTAGGCCATTTAGGCTGAGGTGGATTTCGTGGCCATGGTGTTCAGCCACAAGGCTTTCAGTGACAACATGGTGGATTAGCTCAGAGTGGTCAGGTAGGGTCAAAGGTTCACGGTACAGTCCAGACTTTTGTAGTAGAGTATACCCAGCAAGAGGAGGATCCCAGACCCTCTATCGTTCGAGGTATGATCTTAGTAGCCTCATTTTTACCTTCATCTCTTTTCAATATAGGGGCTTCCCATAGCTTTAAAACTTTTTCAGTTGTGTATATTCTTGGTCTCTGCATATTTTCATTTGATGATATCCTGATGCTAGACACCCCATTGGGGACTAGAACGACTAGTGTAAATCAGTGTAGGGGTTACCTTTACAGGTGGTTGGGTGTAACTTTTTATGGGACCTCTATGTCCTAGAGATGACATGTTATGATGTCATTCTCGAGATGGACTGGTTAGTTCCATTCCAGGAATTCATGGATTGTTATCACCGTAGGGTGAGTTTCCAATAAATAGAAGGTGAATCTTTTCTTCATAAGGAAGAATGGGATGTCTAGGTGAGCAGAGCGGGACCTGAGCATTATGGGTTGGGAGGAGTTATAGCCCATATTTCTAGTCTCTATCTGGATGACCAGAGGACTTCCTAGTTAAACATTCCCCTCATGATGGATTGTTTTAGAGGTGTCTTTCTAGAGGACTTTTCATGTTTGCCTCCAGAGCATGAGGTAGACTTTTCTATTGAGCTTGTTCTAGGAGTGGCATCGGTGTCCATTCCTTATTATAGGATGGCTACACCTGAGTTGCAAGAGATCAAGAAGTAGTTGGAGGAGTTGTAGGAAAAAGTTTTCATCTGACCCGATATTTCTCCTTGGGGTTCGTCTGTCCTGTTTGCGAATAAGGCAGATGGTACTCTCAGGCTTTTTTTAGATTATCATAAGTTGAACTAGTTGATGGTCAAGAACTGATATCCCTTTCCAAGTATTGATGATCTCTTTGATCATATTCAAGGATCTCGGGTGTTCTTAAAGATTGACTTGAGGTCTGGTTACCACCATTTTCACTTTAGACAATCAGATATACCTCTTACAGCCTTCCGGAGTAGGAATAGTCAATACGAGTATATGGTTATACTGTTCGGTCTCACGAATGCGCCTACAGTTTTCATGGCACTAATGAACCGAGTGTTCCATCCATATTTGGATTACTTCATGGTGGTCTTTGTGGATGATATCTTGGTGTACTCTCACAATCGACACAAACATTCTACCCTTCTTGAGATCATTTTGAGTACACTGAGACAACATACGGTATATTCTAAGCTCTCAAAATGACACTTTTTGAGGGATCAGATTCATTCATTTGGTTATGTTATCTCCGAGAATAGAGTATCAGTAGACCCATAAAAAGTGAGAGTAGTAGTGTCATGGGAGCATTCGTAGAACGTCATTGAGGTGTGGAGTTTTCTAGGACTGGCTGGATACTAAAAAAGTTTCATATAAGACTTCGCAAGCATAGAAGCACTGCTAACAGGTTTGACTAAGAAAGGTGTGAAGTTCATGTGGCCAGATTCTTGTGAGTCAGCCTTTCAGGAGCTAAAAGGGAGGTTTACTTCAGCACCAATACAAGTCTTGCGAGAGCCGGTCAAGAGCTATTCTATTTACTATGATTCATTTGGTATCGGGATGGGAGTTGTTCTTATAAAATGATATAGAGTCGTTGTGTATGGGTCTCGACAGTTGTGGTCACATGAGAGGAATTACCCGACGCACAATCTTGATTTGGCTACATTTTTTCATGCCATACGTTGTTTGAGACATTATCCTTTGGGAGATCATTTTGTGGTTTTCACCAACCACAAAATTCTCAGGTACATTTTCACTCAACGTGATCTGAATTTGAGACAGTAAAGGTGGGTTGATTACCTATAGTCCTTTGACTATGAGCTTGCCTATACGCCTGGGAAAGGCAATGCAGTGGCTGATGTGTTGAGTAGAAGGACTCATATACAGATAGTTCAGGAGGCCAACAGTGAGTGGAAGTTTATGGCTATGTTCTCTGAGATGCATTTTCATGTGCACAATAGTAAGGGGCAGACGTTTCTTCCTTCTATAGCTATTACCTATACTCTTCTTGATCGAGTGCGAATGAGGCAGCTATTAGATTTAGAAGGCCTAGTCCTACAGAAGAGTGTGTCAGGAGAGGACCCTATTCTTAGATGGACCATAAGCAAGGATGAGATCTTGTGTTTTCAGGGGCGCGTATGGGTTCCATAAGATATACGCGAGGAGCTGATGGAGGATTTTCATTCCTCAGTTTGGGTAGTTCATCCTGGTATCACCAAGATGTATCACGATCTACACCGCCAGTATGCGTTTACAGGTATGAAGAGGGATGTTGCTGGTTTCGTTATGAGGTGTTCCACCTATCAGCAGGTAAAGGCCGAGCATCAATGTCCATGAGGGCTTTTACAGCAGTTACCCATTCCTGAGTGGAAGTGGAACAACGTCGTGATGGACTTCATAATAGGGTTTCCAAGTTTGCCTCGAGGGAATGATACAGTTTGTGTTGTCATTAACAGACTCACGAAGGATTCCCACTTCATGTCGATCAAGGAGACCTTCAGTGTTGATGAGCTGGAGAGGTTGAATATTCGAGAGAGTGTACCATTGCATGGAGTTCCACACTCCATTGTTTTAGACAGAGATGCTCGTTTTACATTTGGGTATGGTAGGGGCTTCAGAAGGATTTGGGTATACAGGTACTTTTGAGTACAACTTTCCACTCCCAAACAGATGGCCAGTTCGAGCATATGATTCAAGTGCTTGAGGATAGTCTATAAGCATGTATCTTGGATTTTGGAGGTTATTGGGATAAACATATACCTCTTGTGTATTTTTCCTACAATAATAGTTTTCAATAAACTATTCAATAGGAACCTTATGAGGATTTGTATGATAGTCGATGTTGATCACCCTTATGTTGGATGGAGGTAGGATAGGAATCTTTGATGGGACCACGTTTTTTTGAGGAGACCACAGAGCAGCTAGAGTTGATTCATAAAAGGATGGATATTGCGCAGTCTCAAAAGAAGTCTTATGCTGATCAGCGAATACGACCTCTGAAGTTCGAGGTCGGGGATCTGGTTTTCCTACGTGTCACACCAAGGTTGGTACACAAGAGGATTAGGAGATAGGGTAATCTTTCATCGAGGTACGTCGGGCCGTTTGAGGTGTTGGAGAGAGTTGGGTCAGTTTCCTATCGTTTGCAGTTACCCTAGAGGTATAGGGATATGCATGACGTTTTTCACGCTTCTCAGCTCCGATGTTACTTTTCAGACCCGTCTCATGTCTTTCATCATGACTAGGTTGAGCTCGATGTGGATGCATTGTTCAAGTAGCATCCTATACAGATTGTTGATCGTTGTACAAAGGTTTTATATGGACGTTATCTTCCTCTGGTATGAGTGATATGACAGCATGGGCGGGTATAGGATGAGACTTGGGAGAGGGAGGCTGATGTACAAGAACAATGGCTGAAACTGTTCAAGGTTTCTTCTTATACGCCATGCTAGGGAAATTCGGGGATGAATTTTTTTAAGGGGGGAAGTTTGTAAGAACTCGGATTTTCTATTTAGGTATGTTTTTCATTTTATGGTTGTTTTTTGAGAAAAATAGGAAATTATAGATATTTTCGAAGTACACTCCATGTACTTTATGAGTACACGCTATGTACTCAGTTACCATAGGTAGCTGGGTGATGGCTGTCTAGAAGCTATGCACATAGCCATGTGGGGGTGAATTGGAGGCCATTGAAAGCAGAGTATGGAAACGGAGAGTACACTCCATGTAATTCAAAATTACACACCATGTACTTTCATTTTTTCATTAAACTCACTGGGGTTGCTTCTAATATCCATAACTGTCTTCTTGTAGGTTTTCTTCATACGAGAGAACCCGAACAGTCACGATCTTTCTCTGAGCCCCTATGCCTCCATCAGATCTCTGATTCGACCATTATCGATTGTGTTGGGATCGCCTTGGTATGCTCCCTCTTCTTATTGAGCTTTGTTTAATGATTATTATTCTTCCTCAAGTTATCATTTGTTGAATGATTTCGAAATTTTTGTAGATCTACCACATTCTAGGTGGATCCAAGGGCCGATGCTGGATTATATTGATCCTACAGCGCCAAGATATCTGGTTTTTGCCTTTTTGTTGAAAGTCTTTGAGTATTATGTGAAATTTTGGCCAATACCCTTGAATGGGGTATTGCGTGTTTAACATTTTTACCCCTGTTGTTTTCCTCCCATGATTTTATACTTGTGTAGATGTTAATTGTATATTAATAGGGTTTATTTATATGATTTGGATGTTTTACCCATGCAGGATCTGTTTACGACCATTTGGTCCTGCTTTGCCTTTTGGCCACCTTGCCTGTTTTCCAAACCTGTTGATGTAGGGTGGACAGTTTGTATTCTGACATTCTTTTTATGTTGTCGACAAGTTATCCAAGTAGTTCTGTAGGTTTAATTTGACCATATTTCATTTCTATGCTTGTGGACCTACACAAGTCCATGAGAACCTGTTGTAGTAGACTATAATGGTAATTGACCGAGTGAGCTTCCTCAAAGAGTCTTTGAGCACTTTATGCTATAAGGGGGATTGACCGAGTGATCTTCTTTAGAGAGACTAGGACCACTTGGGGCTGTAAATGGAATTTACCGAGTGATCTTCCTCAGAGAGTCATTGACTAATTTAGACTATAAGTGGAATTGACCATGTGAGCTTCCTCAGGGGGTCTTTGAATTACATGAACAACATTGGACTATAAGGGGAATTGACCAAGTGAGCTTCCTCCGAGTGTCCTTGACCTTGGGGAATAAGGTTAATTGACCATGTGAGCTTCTTCATAGATTCCTTGACTACCTTAGAATAAAAGGGGAATTGACTATGTGAGCTCTCTCACAGATTCTTGTTTTACTTATGACTATAAGGGGAGTCGACTGTGTGTGCTACCTCAGAGAGTCTATTTATATATTCTTGTGATAGAACTAGAGGGGTTATACTGAGTGTACTCCCCATAGGGTTTATTTTACTTGTTAGGTAGGACCAGAGGGGATGGGATGTGAGTATTTCCAAGAGGGTTACCATTTTTTTGTTAGCTTCTTGTTTAGATGTTGCTTGATATTGAAACTATGGATTGTTTTCTACTGAGTGCTTCTTGTTTACTACTTTTGTGATTTTAACTGCCATATATTCACTGACTATTAGGCACAGATCTTTGGGTGGTTGCCTACTGATATTTAGTCTCACACCCTATTTGGGCCATGCTTTTGGGCCCAAACAGATTCTATTGTTGCAAGCATAGACAAGGCAAAGCACCCTTCTACTTCAGGTAGTTAACTTGTTGTGGAGCTCGAGATCTTGGGACCAAGCTTAGGCTTGTGATGATGAGGAGCTGTTTATTTGTTTCTTTTGTACTTTGGTTTATTACTATTTGTATTAAATCATTGTTACTTGTTTGGATCCATTCCTAGACACAGGTACCATGCCTCATTTATATATGTGCTTCAGTTGTTTGTTATTCAACTCTTTCGATATTACTATTGTTCGAATATTACTGCTTCTACTATTGTGTATCTGTTTCTCTTCCATTGTGTTACTCTATCAATGGGGGAATAGTTTCCCCACTATCATACCCAAGACCCTTGCTGCTAGTCAGCAGACACTAGCGTTTGGGGAAATTTTCTTGAGGCCATGTGACCAACCTGGTACAGTGCTCCCCTGGGTGGCTTCTGAAACCATGATGTTACATTTATTATCTAAAATCCTTGAACTATATAGATTTATATAGCCTCGTTTATCATCATGGATCATGTATATTTTTTCAAGTGTATTATATTATGTGACAATAATTTTATTTTTGTTTTCATATGTATTAATTTTATAATAATGTTTTTGTAGTTATACTAATAGGTAGTGTATAAATACTTGTGTACATGATATATGAAACTACCATGCATTAATAATCATAGAACATAACAATGAAAATGAAATGATAACTATGTAGGCTAATGAATGTATAATTATTAAGGATATGCTAGGAAAATATGGTCATATAATTTCTATGCACCCACTCTTTCAGAGACACATCAGTGATACAATAAAGGATAATAGATGGGATGAGATTTGGGTATGAATGGTTTTAAATGAAAATATAGATTATTATTGAATTTTTAAAACATATAATTTTGTTTGAAACTTTTCTTTAGCTTTAATGATGATTATACTACGAGGGATGCTTATTTGATGGAATTTGGATAATTAAGGAATGATTATAGGCATGGCTTGTATGGTGGCTAGACCTATAGACATGGAATAGAGTAATAGGGTATTGTAACCCTCAATTATTTTCTAGTTATGTAGTACTAGGAGATGATTTCTTTTTGGAAGAGTGATAATTTTGTGTAATAATAAAAATTTAATTGTTTTTTTATTAAAAAATATTATGATTTCTATTAAAACTTTTATTTTAATTATTGAATTTTTTAAAAGTTTCTTCATGATGCAAAACAATGGTTCTATAAAGTATGTTCAGACATTTCAATGTATAATTTTGAAAAAACATGAAATAATCCAGATATTTTCTTATAAAAACGAGTTTAGTTATGTTTACTAAGAGTTCATGTATAAAGAAAACGGAAAATCATGTTAAATATATAGTAAATTAAACTAAATTTTGGTTATTAATAGAGTATTATTGACAATTTTTTTCTTACATACATTATCATTTAGAGTATGAACATTTTAACATCGAAGGGCATGTACATCAAGTGAAATTTTCTTGATCGAGTATAAATACGAAAGATGAGAGTGTTATTAATTCTAAGATGAAATAAAATATTATAAAAAATTTAAATCTATTTAAAAAATTTATTATATATTTTTTAAATAGTCAATAAATTTTTTATTTTCAAAAATACTCTCTTGACGCACATAATGGGAAAAAGATAACAACTTTTTCCCAAATAGTCAAATACAATTGGTTTTAGGAGAAGTTCAATAGCGAGGAGTCTATTTTGAACCTAATAAGATTATTAATCCCCCCATATATTGGAACACCTATAGAAATTAATGGAACTATTCTAGAAAAGGGCTTCAAAATGACAATTTAGAAGCATAAGAAGTAAAATGGTTTGAAATTTAAAATATCATGAGATGTAAAAAGATAATTGATCACTTAATAAATACTAATATGGATATGTGCCTATTATTTCCAACATATAATTATATGGATTCGAATACATGTATTTCTATGAAGCACCCATTGTTTGATAATATGGGCTATGGTGATGATTCTCTTAGTAGTGTTCGTGTAAATGACATTCTTGTTGGTGATGGTAATGAATTATTTAATGATGATGATGATGTTACGGATAATGTTCATTATGAGGGTAATGGAAGTGATGACTAGGATAGTATTTATGAATATGAAAATGATTTTTTATAGGGGGTTTTCATCTACTATATTTTGAAATATTTTTTATGACACATTATTTGTGCAATATGGAATCTTCTAACATAAAATCATTTAATATGTTTTCATTTCAATTTAAAAATATTAATTGTTTGAATGTAAAACATAATTTTTCCTATTTAGAAATTTTTTTCTATAACTTATGCATTGATTATATTTTTATTCAAAAATATTAGGTATATTTATAGGTAGAGTGGTATGGGTGATGATTATGTAGGATGTTTTTTTTTTGAATAGTGGTGTAAAATATTAGGTTTCTGAGTGGATCAAAATTCCTCAAAATTATTTAATTTTATTTTAGGAATGGGAAAAAAATTTGGGATTAGGAACCTAATTATAATAGTTTTATGGATAGACATCCTCATTTTTAGATCAGCTTTAATGGACGGAAAGAGGCTCGGAATTTTTGATGAGTTTCGGGTTTGTTAGGCCCCCAGAAAAATTATTTTGAGAAACAAATTTAGGCACTCAATTTTATATTACCATATGAATTACAAGGGAAACTATGTGGAAAACTAATTCACTAGAAACTATTTTCCAAACCATTTAGGTGGGGATAAACGATAGTGAAAATGCTTGTAATTTTTGACATAGGGCATCTACATGGGCTACGAATGGTTTAGAAAATTCTGTACCTTGTCATGTGGGGTGTGGTGATAGGGTAGTGACAACCCCATGGTTTCTGTACGACTACTCAAATAATTCAGCCAAACTGTATGGTTCTTTTTGTGGGTGAAATCAACATTCTATCCCTCCCTTATATTTCTTTCTTTCTTGTAATTTTTACTTCCATCCACATGCATAATATGGGGGATCTCCATTTTCATTCCTCCTATATATTCCTTGGAAACATCTACTCATGATCTCTGATTCAAGATCTGTTGGTGGCTAAATATTATTGTAAATAATTAATTTATTTTATTATGTTAATTTCTTCATTTATATCACAATACATAATTATAAATATGTGACATCTCTTTTTCAATATTATTAGGGAGGTTTTCTAAATCTCATATTTCTCTCATATCATCTCAATTTAAGGACTAATATCATATGATAAAATACATAAAACTATATAGTATGTGGTTCGGATACTTCTCCTTAACTTCATAGGTTTTTTGGGTGCATACCTAAATGTACACAATGGGTTGACCTAGTGGGTGCCCTTGTTAATTAATGCTTAATTTTTATTTGATTAATTGATTGCATGTGATTTCGGTGGGAATGGTATTTTTCATTATAGATGGACTAATATCGTTAATCATATTTAACCAACTAGGATGGTTAGGTCGATTGGGTGTTTTAAATTAATAAAATTATATTTATTGATTGTTACGGTTCTATGCGTATGTGACAACCACGACCTGAGGATTGAGGTGATGTTGATCACATGGACTATGGTGACATGGTAATTGGGATAATGTCATGTTAAAAGATAAATTTTGTGATGATTACCACTAGGGTGATGTGACATGGTCATTGGTATTTGAGATGACAAGGTCATTAGGATGAGGAGAGTCTTTCTGACTTGAGATGGTGTTGACTATCACGATTTAAAAATATGGTCATTGGGGTATGAAGTGTCAGAATATTTGGAATAGGTGGTTTGTTTATTTCCACTCATCATTGTTGGTTAGAATGCCTTTGGATTCATGTTCACATAGATAAAACTATGTTGATGTGGTGTTGACCACATATTGTGGTTGGAGTCCTCATAAGATATTGTGGCTTAGGGGATGTTTTTGGACATTGGTTGTTTTGGAGGTTCTCTCCATATAAATCCGTGTGGATGGCGATGGACCACAGGAATATGGTCTTGACTTCATCAGTTAGGCATTTAGGTTCATAATTATACTTAAGGACAGTTGGGTAGGTTTATTGGAGGATGGATATTCCTATACCTTAGGACATCAGGATATTGATCTAATAGGGATTATTTATATATTGAAGGATAGGTATTGTCCTACCTAATGATGTTGTGTTGTTGAGATGATAGTGAATTTTCTATGTAGAGGTATGTGGGACTGGGGACATAGTGGTAGTTTCATTTTCATGTTGATTACTTTTTTGAGGCATGTGAGTTGTCTGATGGCGCGACATTTCATTGATATATTTTTTGCTGGATCCTAAGGGCCCACCAGGGATGATAGAATTCAAGGGGTTCCTGGGAACTAAGACATCGGTTCTCACTACTTTATATATATATATATATATATTTTTGTTTATGTGTGTGTGTAAACATGTTCTTTATTATATATATATATATATATATGTGGTGTGCATATGAAGAGATATTATATCATTTGAAAAAGGAGGTAAATTCCTCCTTCTTGTTATTGAGCACAAGGGAAGCAAGTTATTTTGTTATATGTGTGTGTGCGGCCTTTTAATAATATTCTCCATACACCTTCACAAATATATATGTAAAATATACACACATTGGTGGTGGCCTACTGAGTTCTTTCTCACACCCTACAAGGGACCATCAAGATGAATATAGACTTTATACTTTTGAGATCAGGTAAGTATATGATCTCGAGAGGTGGACCTTAGAGATCATAGTCGTTCCTTTTGTATAGGATGGATAGTAGTGGACCATGTGGTTCTTATGCATCTACCTAGAGTTTTCCTTATAGTTTTTTCCTGATTAATATATGTACTTAGATGTTCATCCATGGACAAACCTCCTTTTATACTATTTTTTAGGATCCTACATGTTTTATTATCTACAAAGGATTTATTTACTTTGAGTTTATTTATTAAATTTGTGGTTTATTATGCTTCCATTGAGTTATAGTCTTCTTCTAATGTGTTATATACTCATGGACTATAATTATTATCACTGCCTGAGGGGATAATATCCCCCACTCTAACTTAATCATACAATGATAACCCTTCTCTTTATTATACAATAATTCTTGATTTAATACATAAAATTGAACATCATAAAACCCAGAAGAACTAGAATCATGCTTTCTTTTTTATGTAGGTACATTAAATAACAACTTAAAATACGAAATATATAATTTTTATTTGAAATTTCTTTAATACTGTCATACTTAAAACAATATGGGATAACCATGGGATATACATATAAAAGGGGTGGTCTATGACGGTCGGTACTAATATAAACACATAATAAAACAAAGATAATAATTATGGTTATTAAATAATCATTTAAATGGGGTATAAAAGTATTTGGAATCATAAATATGAACAATAAGACATGATATATCATTGTAATCTTAAAAGGAACATGGGAAATGTGGTAACAACTTAAAACATTGCATCACAAACATTTTTCATTGATAACTACCAAAATTCATTATTGAAAAAGTCCAATAAAGAAATAAGGACTACTCCATATCCCAAAAAGATGTCTCTTGAGACTAGACATTATCCAATGTATTGGAGTCCTATATAATTCTGGGTGCACCTGTCACTTTTATTTCATTATGATGCTTATGTGTGCCACATAGATCATTCAACATGGATTAATACATTATAATATTTTATTCAGAAATCCAAAAGTGTGGAATAAATACATTTAATCCCCCAATAAAATAATTTTATTCTCTTAAATGTCAACACCATTGATATAAAATGAGTACAGGTATGAAATTCATAATTTTTTTGTATGCAAAATCATGGTGAAAATTTGGCAGCATAACGGGGGTGTATAAATGTTTAGAGAAGGGATTGAAAAGAGGGAAAGGTTATATTATCATTTAGATGTCATAGGTTAATTAAGGGTGGTATGGAAGAGTGTATACCAACATTAGGAATCGGATAAAATGGAATAAGATAAAGAAGATACTTTAATAAAGAGGAGAACGAAAAGAACCCTTGCATTGAGATTGTGACTCCAAATTCTTGGGAGGAGCTTCTTGGGAGGTTTAGGGAACCTTGGGAGGACTCTAGAGTGGGTGGGTCAGAGTAAGGACGTGATCTAAGGACTTTTGAGTGGCTAATAATGTTATATTTTCTATCTTTATATATGAAATCAATGTGGAATTATTTATCATTTCTCAAACATAGGTTTTTTGACTCTATATAATAAAATAACAAAAAACGCAAGCTTTCCCATGGATTTTATTCATAGTTTCTTACAAAATAGATTTGTTTTAATTGTTTTATGTGAAAATGGCTGAACATAATAAAATAATACCTTATCTGATGTGGAAGTGATTCATACTCTTAAGTAAATGCTTTTAAAATCCTATAATATATTAATGGTTTTGGGGGGATTTATAAAGGATTTATAAAATTAAATATACAAAATTAAATTCACATAATTTTAAATTTAAAACATATATTTGTTCATAGATACCATTTATATTATTTATTATATCACTTTAGGTCATTATGATGTTATAACACACATCGTGTATTTATACCATATCTAATTTATACCTAAAAATTCGACTACTCAGAAAATTATGAAAAATTCACTATTTTTTAATAGTGATAGTATGATTCCAAAAATAACATTCATTTTATCAAAATAATGTTATAAAATTTTTTAATTTTCCATTTTAAAATAAGAATCATCTGTTATTGAGAAATGTTGGGGTTTTTTTGATAATAACTGTTTTTCAAACCATTATAGAAATTACATTTCACATCATAAAAAATATATTATAAATTAGATTTTTAAATAATTATTTAATAAATATATATTATTAATATATAATTTATTTCAAAAACAAATTAATTAATTAAAATCAATGAATTAATTGTAATTTTATATTACGTAAAAATATAATTTGTGTTTTATCGTAACAAAATATAATTTTTATCAAACTTATTTCTTAATCATTTATAAAGTATAAAATATATAGAAAAAATATAATAATTATTTAAATGAAAAGGAAATATAAATATTCATTATATTAGGGTTACTTTGTTTCTAGTTTTTATTAAATCATTTTCATCCTTAATTGACTTATTTTCTTTTTATGTGGTAATAAATATTTACTATAGAAACTATTCATATTGTTCAAAAATTAAGTTGAAATTATTATATAATATTCATTATAGTGATTAAAAATATAGAATCCATTTTAAAAAATCAGTTCTTTGAGGTGGAAGATTTAATTTAATCAAAAACTATCAAGCATGATGGAAAGTGGTTTTCTGAAAAATACATTTTTTAACGAAAAGAAGGTTTTATTTTATAAATATAACTATTAATAATCAGTACATGAATTTCAATTCATAATGATATATATTTCATATAAACATTTAAATTAAATCATTTCCCATTAACAGTTATTTCAATTATTTATAATAGAGAAAAATTATACATTTTAAATTGATTTAAAGAAAAAATGTGTTTTTAATACTAAAAATAAAATTGTATTAAAATACACTATAAATATGATTTATCTGTAATTAATTGTATAAAACTAATGAATAATTATTTTCATAAAAATTAAAATTAAAATAAATTTTATTTTTATTTTAATTAATTTATCCTAAGAAATGACATTTTTACATAAATAGAATATTTTTCACTATTCACATAAATATATATATTCAGAAAACCCAAAATTTTCACGCTAAGTAAATTTTGATACGATGATATCAAAAATAGAGTTTTTTTATCAAATAAATTTTCTTAATATTCTATAAAATAATTGTAATAATTTTTCTTAAAAAACCAATAATGTTTTTTTTTGAAGAAAATACATTTTGAAGAACAAAAATACATTTTCAAAAATTGATTGATTATTTATTAATGATTTAATATATATAATATATATATTTTATAAATTTTTTAATATTATTCATATCTAAAAACATATTGTCTCAGTTAAAATGATCATATTTAAATAATCATTTTTCCTTAATGTTCAGTGTTGTTTATCACATACGTTTTCAAACATAGTTTTCCCTTTTCAAAAATTATAGAAGTACATTATATCTCCTTTAATAAATTACATCATATAAATTTAAACTTGGACTCAGTATAAATTTTCTTGACACAGTAAAACATATTTATTGAGTATCCACCTCATAAAAAGTGATTATAAATCAACAACTAAATAGAGAGAAATATAAGTATAAAGGTCACCACATAACTAGGTTTCCAAGTATGAAAAAAATTTGTGGTTAGTGAAATCCACAACATGGAAGAAGAAAATGACACCAATTTATTAATAGAGTTTAATAGAGAACATGGTCCATATAAATTCAGGTACCAAAAAACCATAAATCTATGATGGGTAAAATGACTATTAATTCATTGAAAATGATCATAATTTAAAAAAAAAATATTCAAGATTATTTTCATAGAGTTACGGAATTAATTTACCAACTAAAATAGGGTCATAATGAAAAATTATTTTTTGGAAATTAAAATCTCATTCTTTAAACAATTTCCAAAACAACCTCCACTTTCTCCAAATGATGAGACTCGAGATTGATTTTTTTTATTTCGGATGAATTTGAATAAACTTCCCACAAATCACAGGATACTCCAAAAAATAACAATATGTTACTCTTATCTCCACCCATTAAATTAAATAATGTTAAAATTAGGGATGATTGATTTTAAATTACTAAAAACCTAAATGGGAATCCAATAACATTAAAGGGATAACTTGTAAATTACATGTATTTTCATAACATATGAATTTCTAGTTTTAAATATATGTTATTCATGATCTATTTTCTAACATATATTCTAATGGATATTTTTGTTCCCTTAATAATTTTTAGAATGATATTATGAATATAATAAATTGAATCCCCTAGTAGTGTCAAATCATGTGTGCATCATGGCTAGGTGTTGTGCACCAGTTCCCAGCTGACTCTAGCTCAACATAATGTTTTTGTGTTTTACCACTATATACATATGTCCAGAGCCACATCGAATTATAGTATCTTGACATGTATTTATTTTATTTATAAGACACTTACTCTATAAATAGCATTATTTAGAAATGTTTTCTTATACATAGTCTTATCTATATATATTTCGCTAGAGTTTCCTAATCCTAATCCCAAAAATAACTAAACATTCCTTTGATACCAACTATGAAAATCCTTCTATTTATTTTACATTAATAAATGATTAATTACAAATTATTTCACTTAATAAAACCAAGAATCTAGATAATTTTACTATATTTTGGAATTTGATATGTTAAATAACAACCTAAAATAAGAAACACGTCATCTTTATTAAAAAATTCCTTAATATGCATGTACATAAATCTGAATGGGATAACCTGGGGACATACATAATAACGAGGTGATCTATAAATCCCAATAAGCGAATAAAAATAAAATAAAATAAGATAATAATAAATGTTAGATAATAGTAATATCAATGGGGAATAAAAAGAATACGAATCATAAACCTAAATAAAAATACATGACATAACATGATAATCATTCAGGAAACATGGGAATTATGGTAATTACTTAAAACACTAACCCATAAAAATATTTTATGGCTACCAAGACATCATGAGGGAAAAATTCCCATTATGGAATCAGGTTTAATTTCTATCCAAGAATTACTTCTCCTAAGAATAAACATTACCCAATGCATTTAAGAAAAATATAATTTTGGGTACACCAGTCACTTCCATTTCATTCTCATGCTTATGTGTACCTCGTAGATCATAAAATATATATTCATTCATCATCATATTTAATTCCATGATAATTGAATGTTTATTATATACATGAAATTACCCAATCAAAGAAGTATAATTGCATAAATTTGAACACCATTAATAGGAAATGGGTACGGGTATTCACTACACAATTGTATGGCATGGAAAATCGTGGTAGAATTTTGACAGCCTAATCAAGCTGTATAAATGTTCATGAAAGGTATTGACAATATTTAGATGCATATCTCATTAATTAGGAAACATATAGTTAGTAATGATAACATATAATAGCATATTCCATCAATATAAATTAGAGAAAAAGGGAATAAGATAAAGAAGATACCTGATTAAAGAAGAGAAATAAAAGAACCCTTATCTTGAGAGAGTGACTCCAAATGCATAGAAGAGATTCTTGGGAGATTGAGGTCACCTTTGGAAGACTCTAGAGAAGGTAGGTTAGAGTAAGAATGTGATCTAGGTATTTTTGAGTGATGATAAATGGGAGGTTGGGGGTTTATATAGTAAATGAGTGGGGAATTTTTTATCATTTCTCAAACATAGCTTTTAACTCTATATAATAAAATAACCAATATCAAAACATTTATAGGGGTTTTTCCCACATTTTAGACCAAGTGGGAGTTTTTTTCATTATTTAATAAGGCCAAGAGCTGAACGTAATAAATTAATACCCTTGTTGATGTGGAAGTGAGTCATACACTTAAGGAAAGGATTTTAAAATCGTAAAATATATTAATGGTTTTGGATGATTCATAAAGGCTTTATAAAATTAATAAAATAAACATAAATAACATTTTATTAATACTAAATTATATATTAGGTTTTTGACACCCTTTATAGTATTTATTAAATCATGTATGGCCATTATGATATCATTATACACATAATTTATTTATACTGTATTTAATTTGTACTTGAAATTTTGACTGTCTCCAAAAATTATGAAATTTTTTTTGGATAATAATAAAAAATTTAACTTCAAAAATAAAATTCATTTTATCTAAATAATTTTATAAATTTTTGAATTATCACTATTAAAATAAGAGTCCACTTATTTTAAGAAATATTTTGTTTTGTAACAATAATGGTCTTTCAAACCACTGTAGAAATTACATTTGAAATCACAAAAATCATATTATAAATTATATTAATCAATCAAAATTTAGTAATAATATTTTAATAAAATACAATTTATTTAAAAAATAAATTAATTCAACAAAAGGAATGACTTAATTGAAATTGCATATTATCACAAATACAATTTGTGTTTTATCATATAAAAATATTACTTTTTTCAAAATTATTACTTAGTAGTTTATAAAGTAAAAAATAAGAAGAAAATATAATAATATTTCAATTAAAAAATATATAAACATTCATGCTATTAGGATTAATTTTTTTATAGTATTTTCAAATCTATAGTTTAGCCTTAATTAACTTATTTCATTTTTACCGTCATAATAAATATTTACTATAGAAACCATTCATATTATTAAAAAAATAATTTTACCACACATAATAATTTTAATTATGATGATTCCAAATTTGTAATCAATTTTATCAAAATAAATTCACATATGTGTAAGAATTTAATTTTATAAAAAAACTCCTAAGCATGATGGAAAGTTGTTTTCCTCAAAATATATTTTTTAATGGAAATATAATTTTAAATTAACTATATGACTAGAAAAAATCATTAAATTATTTTAAATTAATAAATATAGATATTTAATATAAAATTTTAATTTAAATAATTTCTCATTTTGGGTTATTTATATTAATTTTACTACAGAAACATTATTAATTTTTAATTAGTTCTCAAAAAAATTGTGTTTTTATCCTAAAAGTATATTTTTATTACAATCCATTATAAAGATGATTTAAATATAATTACTTGAATATAAACAAATAAAAAGTATGTTTACTTGAAAAAAATTTAAAATAATGATTTTACTTTTAAATTAATTCATTTATCCAAAGAAGGGAAAAATTTACATAAAATTGTATTTTTCATTATACACTGATATATATATTTTTTTTGAAGAGTCTCAAATTTTTACCCTAAGATAATTTTTATATACTAATATCAAAAAAATATAGTTATTGTTTTCAAATATATTTTCTAAATTTTCTAGAAAAAAATTACAATATTTTTTAAGAGAAAAAATTAAAATCATTTTTGAAGAAATTGTATTTTTAAGAACAAAAAGCCATTATAAAACATTTTTGGATTTTTTATTATGAATTTAATATATTATAGAAATATATATATATTTCACAATTCATTTAATAATATTCATATCCTCAAAAATAATGGATAGGTAAAAATGATCATATTTAAATAATCATTGTTCGTTTGAGTTCTGGGTTGTTTTTCGCATATGCTATCAAGCAATGTTTTCCCCTTTCAAAACATGGGGCATTACACGGACCATCATTGTTAGTCATCATCCTTCTATGTACTAGGATGCATGGCTAAGGCCCAAGGTCCAATTGGTCTGGAGTTCTATTTGAGTGGAAATTTTTTTTGATCCATTACAAATGGTATTAGAGGAGGTAATTTGTTGGTGTTTCCTTATAACATCATAAGGCTTGCGTATAAAAAGGTAACTGTGTTTGGATTTTTACAAATGGTGTCAAAGATTTCATTTACTTTTAGTATTTCTATTGGGGATATGGTAGATCAGAGACAAGGATGTTGTCAAAATTAGGCAAAGATATCATTTTTGGTTGACTATAGCCCCATGCATGGGGTATAGACCAAGTTTCCATATATGGAAAATGGATTGTATGATTTTTTATTTTATAGTTGACTGATTTTCATCTCGAGTGGAACATTTTGGAGTGATGTTTTTCTGTTATATTCTTAGAACCTTGGCCCAATATGGAAAGGGAGTCTTTTTTATACATTATGATAATAACTTTGGACCATATGATGTCCTGTTTTTTTATGATCTTCTTTGGGAACCTAGAATGTTCAAATAGTGTTTGGGTTGCTTAATGTGTCAATAATTAAGTTAAACATTATATTATTGGTTATTATATTAGGGGGTATTATAATCAGTCATCCCATGTATTATTTTCCTAATGTGATCATTTTTTATGAAATGTGTATATAGTATGTATGTGTCTAAATCTGATATGGGATTGAATGGATGATAAAAGGGGTGAGTTCTTTAAAGAATAAATATTGTAGCTAAACATCAATTTCAAACTTAGACTCTTTGGTGGGACTCTACTCAGTTACCCAAAATTTATATATATGATATGTGATCCATGACTCTGTTATGGGTAGGAAAAGGGGCCATGAGGCCAAATGATATGTGAAACATGACCTGGATATGGGTAAGTAAGGGGACATGAGGCCATATGTCATGTGACATGGTGCGGTAGTGGACTGTAAGGGTTGTGATATGTGTTCCTATTACAACTTCTCCTATCTATGATATATATATATATATATATATATATATATATATATATATATATTATTTTTATGGTTGTTTGTACATGGTATTTGGTCTTCATCATTATGAAAACTAGATGGATTCTGGTGGAGCATCAAGAGGGAAGAGATATGGTGATGCATGAGCGTGCACGAGATGAGGCCTCTAAGGGACCACATAATTCCTTGGATGGTTGGGATGATCATGCGACAGTTGTACAAGATTGTGTACAGGTAGGACACGCATAGAATATGGAGTACATTGGGCCATAGCTTGATGAGAAGCTTAAGCACACTTGGTCTAGGTAAAATAAGGTATTGATCGAGGAGCACATAGAGATGGTTCATAATGGTGTATTTGACTCATGAGTTCTAGTATTTTCACCCACCATTATTTCATGGTGGTGGTGGACCCCATGAATCATTGAAATGGATCGATTTGGTGATGAATATCATTCATCAGGTTGATACAACCCCAAGATGAAGGGTGAAGCTAGCTATGTGCATGCTTAGGGGATGATTGAAGTCCTGGTGGGAAGTACATGTATGCATAGGAAAACATGAGGGACTAACTAAGAAGGATTTTGAGGCTTGTTTCGTTGAATACTTTTTTCAGATATGTTGAGGGTGGATATATCCCATGATTTCATGAACCTAAAACAAGGATATGCCTTTTGTGGATTATACGTCCATTTTCACATACCTATCCCATTTTCACCTACTATTATGGATGACTACATTGCCAGGGTGCACTGTTTCAGGGGGGGATTAAAGAACACCATCAGGGATTAGGTAAAAATCATTAGGATGACCTCATTCTCTAAGTAATTCAGTATTGTGTTGATTGATAGTGGAAAATTTATGGACCAAACTTATTCAAGCTAGGTGATGATGTCAGCTGAGTTAAGCTATGATGATTCAGGTGACTAGAAGCACGACTATAAAGAATATTGGCAAGAAATCTAGGTCAAAGACTCTGGTAAACCACTAAGGAGGGGATCTTAATGGTGTGCTTCCAATTCAAGCAGTTGCGGCTGGTTCGGTCTCAGTATGAGCGGACTCCAAAGGATTATCAAACATGTTGTCACATGGGGTATATGGAATCGTTCTACAAGAATCCTTCCAGGATAGTTGGGATTCATGGACTAAGTCAGAATCTGGGATCAAAGGTTAGACAAGGAGTGCTACCCGGAGCTAGTAGATTATATTTAGATTCACACATAGGTTTTGAAAGAGATAGGGAGACCTAGGTATGGGGTTAGTGGTCTATTGGTGGTGCATCTCCATAGTGAGGTCAGACATCAGGTAGTTGGGCTTCAAACCTGGTGTAAATATTTGAGCTTCCAAGTGTATAAAGGCTAGGTAACCAACAATTGCTAAAGGTAATTAATGTTAATGACCATTTTTTCTTTGTTTTGGCATGTTCAATTTTGGTGCATTAGGAGGACGTGTGTTTTTATTGGTCTAAACAAGAACCGGTTATTTGTTTGAAATTAGTCATAATTTGAGATATATATATATATATATATGAGATTTTTAGGCATTATAACTATGTTAGGAATGAATATGTATAAAAAATGTGGGTTTCTTTGTTAGAATATATTGAGGTGCATGAGTTGCATGCATCTAATGAGATACATGTTTTGATAAGTGTTGTGTATGCCAATAGTATGAGATGGTCAATTGATGAGATGTGGGACATGATGGATCTTAGGTATGACACTAGTATGAATTGATCAACTAATGAGATGTAGTAATGATGTCATTCCATTTTATAACTTAAATTTCTTAGGATTATTTTTGTAACCGTCAATGTGATTAAATTTGGGGTTGGGAAGTACGGGGTAGGTAATTCCAAAGGTGGGGAGATCCCCCAATGTAATTTCATGTGAATAATAACCAGGGTAGAAAATTTATATTTAAAGAAGATTTTTATATTTGGTACCATATCTTTTTAAATTTTAATAGCATGGGTAGGATCTATTATAATGTTTTAGACTCTAACATCAATGGTTTTTTACAGCATCTAAATTCTTCAATCTTTATGAATTGTTGAGTTTTTTGTATGGTCCATCTTTTCTTATATTCTGCAAAACATCATTCAAATATTCTTATTGAACTGAGGCCTTATTTTTAATGTGTTTTAGGCTAGATAAGTTCCTTGGGGTATTAGATGATATTTGGGTATATCATATAAAAACCTTGCTCGTTATTTTAGAACTAACATAATTTATTAAATAAAATATTCACTTGATACAACATATAAGATTGATAGTTCTAGTTTCTTTGGGGCTTTGGAACGTTACACAACCACTTATAACATAAAACACAACATCTTTACTAAAAACATCTTTTACATGACCATAATATTCTTTCATACTTAGCATTACATGGGATGACCTGAGGACATGTATAAGAAAAGGATGAGATTTAATGATTATTATGGGATTAAACAATTCATAACATGAAAAATATAGTACATTCTTTGAAATAGGAATATCAATGGAGAAAAATAGAAACGTGAACATAAAGGTATAATATAGCATGATTATCATAACTTGGAAATGTGGCAACAACATTTAACATGATTTTTCCAAGATCCAAGGAACATTAAACATGGAGCAAGATTAAATCATCATTTCAAATGAATTATCATAATTAAATCCTCATTTCACTTTACATATCACCATAGTAATCTTTACCCAATGAATTGGAGCACCATTAGGGTGAACCCTTCTTTATCATTTCATTTCATGCATAAGTGTGTCACAAGGATCATATAACAAGGATTCATTAAAAAGTATCACTTATTCTAAGATAAAGGAATTAGGAATTCATAAATAAAAATATATAATCAATAAGTAAATATGCATAAAATTGAATACCCTTGATAGATAAATGGGCATGGTATTCACTAGACAGTGACTTTGGCTTGGAAAATCGTGGTGCAATTTTGACAGCATAACGGCATGACATAAGAATTCATAAAAATGTTTGGTGGGAGATAAGGGGTGTATCATCATATGTACATTAAATGTAGAGTAAGTGATCATATATATATATATATATTCTAACAAATTTTATTTAATTTATATTCATAATACAAAAATAATATCTTGTATGTAAATGAGGAGACAGAAATCCCTTATGGAATTTCATCATAGTAACAGGTGTACATGGGAGGAATTAATAATATATAAAGGGGTATCTCATCATTAAAACAAAAAGAGGGTAGTATAGGGGAGGATCAAAATCATCCCCAATATTTTTAATTGAAAATACAAGGGTATAATAACATAAAAAAGCTATGACAAAAATGAGGGAGGAAAAAATACCTTACATGGAAGTGTGATACCAAAGGCATGGAAAGGCTTCTGAGAGGATTATTGGGAGCTTGGGGTGCCTTGGGAGGATTCTAGAGAGATGAGTGAATAAATTGGTTGAGATCCAAATGTGTTGAGTGATTTATAATGGGATATTGAGTAGGTTTATATAATAAAGGAGAGGAAATTCTTTATTATTTAGGTTTTGGACACCACATATTAAACTAATAAAAACCAAAAACCAACCCACGGTTTTTTCCCATGTTTGTTGCAAAAAGTGAGTGGGAAAAAATTATTTTATATAGCCAATGTCTAAACTTATTAAAATATTAGACTTACATGTGGGTAGGTGAGTAACACTCTCAATGAAATCATTTTAAAAGTTAAAATGTTTTAAAATTCTTGGAGGGTCCACTAAGGCCATTCTTCCAAAATCAATTTTTTTATTATATAAAATGTCACTTTTCAGAAGGTGAGAACCATACAAAACATCCTCAAACCATCAGCAAAAACCCTACTTATATGGAAAATAAATAGTATAATAAATTATAAATTCACAGACCAACATCCTTGTTGACAAAGTACCACCAAAAACTCCTTCAAAAAAAATAAAAATTTCAAATTTCAAATCCAAAGTCATCATCACCACTGATTGAAACATCTTCTTCGAGATGAACAACCATCTCTCTTACTACCCTGACCTATCTGAGACACGCCATCATCACATCTTCGGCCAACCATCACCGTCTTCAGCCCATTGAAATCACTAACGATGATATCATCACCATTTTTCATCATCCCAATGATGACAACCACACCGAACATCATCATTGTAACCCTCACCAATTCACCTTCATATTCATCGACCATCCACACTCGAGCCGAGAATTGGGGCACAGAACTAGGACATCCACCACCAATTACCACGGTTATCTTAAAAATGTCGTCAAAGAACTCCACAATCACCACCAAAAAACCATTAAAATACAACATTAAAACCATACGACCCTTCAGAAGTGGGCTAGTCGCCCTCCCCGAGATGCACCACCACTCGATCCTCACCTCCCAGATCCTCCATGAAGACCCGAACACCGGACCGACATGGAACATAGCGTAGGACCACTACGTCATAGCAGGGATGAGAAAATGGATGCCTTGGTAGGAGAGCAAGATGAAAACCGCATCGTTCCATAAAAATAGAGAACCAATAATAGGGAAACATATAACAAACCAAACAAAAACACCAAACCATACCTCTAACTGGTTCCACAAAAAAGAGAGTGATCCAAAAAGAGGAAAGAACTCGAACTGAGACTATTGTCATCCCCCCTCTAGCACCGTCTCGAGACATCCCAGAACCTGAATCAAACCCGACCAAAGTGGAGTCAAACCTGATAGGTAGGCTATCAAGGTCAGAGGAGAAGAAACACACCGTACGTTGTAACCAGTGCTGACCCAAGCCAACTTCAGAACCTGCACACACAGACCCAAAATGGAGGTCTGATGCACCGGGGAAGACTGAAAGAGGGGTCATGAGCAACGCACCGCGACCTCACCAGCAAGATACATCAGTCAAGAGGGAAGAATAAGAGAAAAAGAGAGGGGAGAGCATAAACCAGGGGCACCGCCGACCCACAAAACCCTAAGAGAGGAGGGGAAGGCAGTGGGAGCACCGGGAGTTTGGAGTTGGGAGAGTGTGAAACAATCCTAGAAAAAATACTATCCCACTAAGGCACCATAAAATTAATCAAACAAATCTAAAATCAAATTATTTTAAAGTAAAAACATATATTATCCAAACACAATTTTTATAGTATTTTATTACATAACTATTGGGTCATTATGATGTCATAAAACACATTTTATATTTAAAGGGTATTTAATTTTTTCCCAAAAATTTGACTCTATTCGAAAGTTATGATAAAAATAACTGTTGGATAATTTTGACATCCTGAACCAAAAATAATATTCATTTTATCAAAATATTTTTCTAAATATGTGAATTTTTACTTTTAAAATAAAAACTGACATTTATCAAAAATTCAGGGGATTTGACAAAAATACCTTTCAAACTTAATAAAAATTACCATTTTATTCATAAAAATTATATGATCATTTATATTTAACAAAAACTAATTTAGTAAATATATTTTTTTAAAATATTATTTAATTAAAAAATTCATTAATTCATCGAAATAGCATTGTTAATTAAATATTAACAAAAATTATTATTTGTGATTTAAACACCATTTACAAAATAAAAATAATAAATTAATGTCTATTATTTATACAAAAAAAAAATAATACACATAATCATATTTTTAGAGTCTTGTTAGATAACCCCTTATAACACCCACATAAGACCTAAGGGGATGGTGTGTGATGATAACGAACTATTGGGGTGGCACGAATAACATTACTTAGGTGGTAATCTATATTAACATCCAAATCTCCCATAGGCGGTTTTCATTCAAGCATAACGTGATGAATCTATTGTTCGGCTTGGTCAAGAGTGAATCCAAATGACACCACCTCCTTTCCAAGCTCTAACAAATGGGATTTGTATGGAGAAATTCTACTGGATGAGGTCATCGCTTCCATTGTCTTAGTAAATTGGATTTATCACAGCCCAATATATTTACTAATCATGTGATCACTATTCAAAGGCTATATTAGCAATGGTAACAATTCTTAATGCTATTTGAAAAATATGAGAAATATAAAACCAAATAACTGAATATGTTTTATATATCCATTTTACATAATAAGATATTTAATTAGATAAATATTACTTTTAATTAATAATTGTTTGGTTCATTACAATATTCCCCCCTTAAGAAATTTCACCCTCGAAATTTCCTTTTACCACACAAAAACAGATGAGGGTAACTCTGCTTCATCATCTCCTATTATTCCCATGTTTCTTCTTGAATATTGTGCTTTCTCCACAACATCTTGATGAGGGGCGTTGTCCTATTTCATAGAAATTTTTCCCTATGATATAATATCCTCACTGGATTCCCTTTATAGGATAGGACATTCTCTAATGTTACCCCCTCTGGATTGAGTACATGAAATTCGGTAGGTAAGTAGATCCTCAAGAGTGATACATGGAATACATTATGTACTTGAGGTAGGTTTAGTGGGAGTTCTAGTCAATAGGTCATTGCTCCAATGTGATCAAGGATCTAAAAAGGGGTGATGTTCTTTGGACTAATGTTTCCCTTATCCCCAATTCTCATAACTCTATTAGATGGTGATATTAGGAGGAATACAATGTCTCCAACATCAAACATTAGGTCTCATTGATGATTATCAGTGTTAATCGTTTGTTGACTCTGAGCGGGTTTAATGTGAGGTAGTATGGTCTTAACCTTCTCCACCATTTCTTCAACCATTTCTAGACCTAGGATTTTTCTCATCCCAAATTCATCATAACATGTTGTTATTATGTACCTCTTCTCACAAAGGGCTTCATAAGGAGCCATTTGGATCCTTGAATGGAAACTATTATTGTAAGAGAACTCAACTAGAGGAAGGGGTTGATCCCATACACCTTTGAAGTCCATTAAGCTTGCTCTCAAAATTTCCTCAAGTGTCTAGATAGTCCACTTAGAATAACCATAATTTTGAGGTTTATAAACCATACTAATTTCAACTCAGTATTCATAGCGTGTTGAAGAATCTTCCAGAACATATAGGTGAATCTTGGATATCAATCGGATAAAATAGATAGTGGAACTCCATGCATCCATACCACTTCTATAATGTATATCCTTGCTAGTTGATCCAATTAGAAACCCTCTGGAATTTCAATTAAGCGTGTAGTATTTTTAAGATGATCCATAACATTCCAGATGTAATTTTTCCTTTGGATTTCTTTGGATGTCCGGTGATAAAGTCCATGGGGTTGTTTTCCCATTTCCATATTGGTATGGGTAATGGTTGCATCATCTCCTTCGACTTCAACCTCTTAGACTTCACTTACTGACATACCATACCCTCTGATGTATACTCAACGATCTCATTATTCATGTTATCCCACCAATAATTCTCTCGAAGATCTCGATACATCTTTTGTTTCAAAAGTGAATGGAAAAAATCAATAAATTTTCATCGTCCAAAATTCATTATTTAAATTTGGATTTGATGGAATGCATAGTCTTGTCCTAAATATCATAATTCCTTCTTCATTAACATTGAACTCTAAGGATTGAATTTTTCTAATAGTTTCCACTTTCTTCTGAATTCCCATATCATTCTTTTGAGCATCCTTTAGCCTTTCCAAAATAGATGGTTGAGAAATCATTTGTGAAAGGATTTATGATGTTCCCTTCCTGATGATTCATATGTCCATATTCCTAAAATCTAAGAAGAATAGTTCAATTTCTATTTTCATCAATGGTATAATTTTTTGTTCCTTTCTTCTTAGAGGTTCTTTCACCTTGTTCTCTTTCTTGGGGTGGTAATTGATAGAGCAATCATAGACTTTGATCTGCTCTAACCATCAATGTTTGTGCATATTCAGCTCTTTCTATGTGAATATATATATGAGGATTTTGTGGTCCATATATATTTTACACTTCTCCACAAAGAGATAATGTCTCCAAAATATCAAAGTAAAGATTACTACATCCAACTCAAGATCATGTGTTGGATAGTTTGGCTCTTGAACTTTCAATTTCCTTGACGCACAGGCAATGAATTTGTCATTTTGCATCCACACACAGCCCATGCCCTTCTTCAAAGCATCACTAAATACCACAAAAGTTTCTCCACTAGTGGGTAGTGTAAGAACAAGTGCAATGATAAGCCTCCCTTTCAACTCCTTGAATCTATCTTCATATTCATTAATCCAAGAAAACTTGACTCCCGTCAGAGTTATCTTGGTAAGAGGGGTTGACAGTCATGAGAAATTTCTCACCAATTGGAATTAATATCCACCAAACCCCATGAATCTATAGATATTCATCACATATGTCATCCTTGGACATCCCTCAATTGTAGTTTTATTGGAGAGATCTACAGATATCACATTCCTTGACATGATATGACCCAAGAATGAGACCTCCTTCAACCAGAACTGACACTTGATATACTTTTCATTGAGCTTCTACTTTCGCAAGGTCTTTTGTATAGTTCTTAGATGCTCCTCATGCTCCTCCTTGGTTTTGGAGTACATTAAATATCATCTATAAAGACTACCAAAAATTTGTCAAGGTAATCTTTATGGACTCTATTCATCAAGTCCATGAAGATTGATGGAATATTAGTGAGTCCTATAGGAATTATTATGAATTCATAGTGCACGCACCTTGTATGAAAAAGCAATCTTAGGGATATCCACCTTTTTCACCCTTACATGGTAATATCTAGACCACAAATCCACTATGAAGAAGTATTGTGCTATATGTAGCTAATCGAGCAATTCATCAATTCAAGTAGAGGATACTTTTTCTTTATCATGATTTGGTTGAGCTTGGGATAATCAATGCAAAGGCACATTGACCTATCCTTCCTCAGGACTAAGAGGACTATTTCACCCCATAGTGAAGAACTTGGGTGTATAAAACATTTATCTAGATTATCCTGTAGTTGTTTCTTCATCTCTTCAAGCTCCACAACAGCCATTAAATATATATTCTTGGATATTAACAAATCCACAGGTATAAGATCAACCGATAATTCAACATCTCTTCTAGGAGGAAGACTAGGAATTTCCTTAGGAAACACTTCAGTGAATTCTCCCACAATAGGTATGTCTTCAAGGAAGGTTTCTTCCTTAGACTCAATCATTTGATAAAAATATGTGTTCTTATAGGGAAGTAATATCCACACTTGAGATTATGGTGCTAAATGATATTCATCATCCTCCTTGCACTTGTATGGAATCGTGGATCGGTTATCCATATGAAGAGTTATTTCTCTCTGATGACAATTTATATTGGCTCTATATAAGGAAATCCAATCCAGGAAGATAATTGCATCAAATTACACCAGAGGGAGAATGAAATGGTTTTCCAGAAAGTTCAATCAGGAAATTCTGATAGGGGAGTTATATTCATTGGATGCAATGATTTAACCATTTCCCATTCTAACTGAAATCTTTACTTCCATGTTTTTTGGTGGTGTTGGGATGGTTCTAATAATATTTTGGGATATAAAATAATGCTCAAAACCAAAACCAAAAAGTAAATTAACTATTCTAGAATGATTAACTAGTATACTGATCACTACTTCTTTGTTGGGGTTCAATTTGGCAGTAATGATGGAAAAAGCTTTCCCTTGCTACCTTGGAGGTTGTTTGTTTCCTTTGAAAACCCTTGGCTTGGGGAACAAGTTTTCAAAGTTCCCTAGTTATTTGCAGTTGAAGCAATGAACAAAGTGTAGAGGGTCAAATTGTGTGTTCCTCTCTTTTGTCAAAGAAGTGGGTTTTTATAGTCAATAGTTGGTGGCCAGGTTCCATTCTCTTCCACACCCAAACAATTTCCTCATCCCCTTTATGAAATTTATGGGGTGCTTCTTTCTTCACCTCTAGCCAGTGGGATGCTGGAATTTCATAGCCCCATTGTATTTATCCAACATACCATCATAATTAATGTCCACCTTACACTTCTTATCCCCATGAATCCCCTGATATTTTTCGATCTCAATTTCAACATTGAGGGAACATTGGATAATATCTTCATAGTTATCAATGTCATGGATCACCAGGGATTCCCATAGGCTAGGTTTTATCCCACCAAATAAGTGGTCAACCTTGCATTTTGGGGTAACGACAAAGCCATAGGCATATCTTTCAAGCTTTGTGAAGTTTTCATCATACATTCCAATGGATTCATCATCATTTTTCTTGATGTCAATGAAGTCATTTTCCATCTTAATTTAGAGAGTTTGACAAAAAAAATTATCAAAAAAATTCCATAAATCCTTCAATTCTAACACCTTGATCTCTAACTTAGGATTCTTATGTTTTATCAATGTCCACCATTGATTAGCTTCACCATCTATATGAGAAGAATACAAAAGAACCTTCTCTTTTTCTGCACATTTAAGGATAGATAATATATTTCCAATGGAGTTGATCCATTTTTTGGAAAATGAGGGATCAGATGATCCATTATAAGTATGAGTCCTATTTCTCATAAAGCTCTCGATTGCAACTTTTTATTTCTTGGGGGGGGGGGGGTTGAACATTCCTCTTGACCCATGTTACTATTCAAAAAAGGAGTTAAAAGAGAGAGTATTGTGACAAAGTTTTTTATTAACACTCCCATCAGATTGGGATTCTCATTAGAATAATTGTCACATTGATCTTTGCATCGGTTGTTCGCTCAAGTCCTCCTATTACCTTCCATTTTCTATAATAAAGGGAATTTTTTGGGAAACTCATAAAGGGGAATACAAATTAAAAAAGGAATAACTTATAAATTACATTTATTTCCTTAACTTAAAAATTTATAGGATTCAATCTATGATATCCATGATCTACTTCCCAACATATGTTCTTAGTGGAATTTTTTTATTACCTTAATAATGGTTCATACTAATATTTGGAATTTAACAAATCATATCCCTTGATAGTGGCATAACCAAGAGTGCATCATGTCTCATTGTCATGCACTATTTCCCGTTTGAGTATAGCTCAAAGTGGTGTTTCTAGGGATTTCACCTAGACACATCTATGCCAGAGCCACATCTACTAGTTTGTATCCATACAGGGAAGTATTTTGTTAATAATTTACTTACTCAATACTTACCAAAATTTAGGGATGTTTTTATTATACTTGTTCTTATCCCTAAGTCTTAAACTAGGGTTTTTCAATCCAAATCCCAAAAATAACTGAACCTCTCTCTGATACCAACTATTACAACCATGCCCTTTATTTCACACATAATCATAATTTATTATATAAAATTTTCACTTGATTCAAAATATAAGATATATAGGTCTAGTGTCTTTGGGGCTTAGGAACATTACATAACAACTTATAACATAAAACACAATATCATTATTGAAAACATCTTTTACATGACCACAATATTCCTTCATACATATCATTTCAGGAGATAACCTGAGGACAAGAATAAGAAAAGGGTGATATATAAATCCTAGTAAGGGAGTAACATGAAGAATATGTTATTTTCTAGGAAATAGGAATATCAATGGAGCACAACAGAAAAATGAACATAAATGCCTGATATAACATGATTATCATAACATGTAAATGTGGCAACAACATTTAACATGATATTAGCATCATCCATGGATCATTGCACTTGGATCATGAGTTAACCCTCAATTAACATGAATTAGAATGAATAAACCCTTATTTCACTTGATTTATCATGATATTAATCATTACCCAATGCATTGGAGCACTATCAGGGTGCACCCTTCTTAATAATTTCATTTCATGCATAAGTGTGCCACATGGATCATATGAAATGGATTCATTTAACATCATCATTTATTCCACGATAATGGAATGTGGAATTCATACATTAAAATATATAATCAATAATTAAATGTTCAAGAAGGTGAATAGCCTTGATAAATAAATGGACATGGTATTCACTAAAAAATGACTATGGCTTGGAAAATCGCAGTGCAATTTTGGCAGCATAACAGTATGACATAAGAATTCATAAAAATGGTTGATGAGAGAGTTTGGTGTGTCTTATCATATGTACATTAAATGGAATATAAGGGGGTTATATATATACATATCCCAACATACGTAATGGAATTTCAATACATAATACAAAAAATTTCTTGAATGTAAATGAGGAAATAGAAATCCCTTGTAGAATTTCGGCATGGAAACAGGTTTACATGGGAGGAATTAATGATAGAGAAAAGGGGTCTATCATTGTCCAAATATAAGGAGCGAAGTATAATGGAGTTGTAAAATCATACCCCGGTATTTTTAATTGAAATGACTGGGATATTGAAACATAAATAATCTTGGACAAAAATGAGAGAGGAAGAAATCCGTTACTTTGAATTGTGATCCCAAAGGCTTGGGATAGGCTTCAGAGAGGCTTCTTGGGAGCTTGGGGTGACTTGGGAGGATTCTAGAGAGAGGATGGAAGAGTTTGGTCGAGACCCAAATGTTTTGGTGAGGAGTAAATGGATATTGAGTGGGTTTATATAGGAAAGCAGAGGTAATAATTTATTATTTAGGTTTTGGATACCACATATTAAACTAATCAAAACAACAAAACAACCCATTGTTTTTTCCAATGGTTTTTTCCAAAGGATAGTAGAAGAAATTATTTTAAAAATAAAATTTCCGAACTTATTAAAATATTAGGCTTTCTTATATGGAGGTGAGTCACACTCTCAAGTGAATCATTTTAAAAGATAAAATGTTTTATAATTATTGGAGGATCCCATAAGGCACCATAAAATCAATTAAACAAATATAAAATCACATTATTTTAAAGGTAAAACAAATATTGGATGAAAAACCATCTTATTGTATTTTATTACATCATTATTGTTCCATTATGATTACATAAAACCCATTATATATATAAATGATATTTAATTTTAACCCAAAAATTTGACTATCTCAAAAAATTATAAAAAAATTCATCATTAGATAATTTTGATGTCCTAAATCCAAATATAATATTCCTTTTTTCTAAATAATATTCTAAATATGTAACTATTTTATTTTAAAATAAAAACTGACATTTTTCGACAATTCATGAGTTCTGAAAAAAATAGATTTCAAACCATGATAAAAACTACAATTGTATTCATAAAAATGTTAATGTAATTTATATTTAATAAAAAATAATTTAGTAATAATATTTTATTAAAATATTATTTAATTCAAAAATTCATTACATCATCAAAATAGCTTTCTGGATTAAATATTAACTAAAAATACTTTTTGTTCTTTATAACCAATTTACAAAGTAAAAATAATAAAAGGAATGAGTATTATTGACATATAAAAAATAAACTTAATCATAGTGCTAGTGTATTATTACATGAACCTTTATAACACCTTCATAAGACCTTATAGTAAGGTGTGGGATGGTTACAAACTCTTGGGGTGGCTTGGATAACATAGCTCAGTTGGTAATCTTTATTAATATACACTTCTCTCATAGGCAATTACGTTCAAGATTGAAATGTTGAAGCTCATCTTGGGCATAGTTAAGAGTGAGTCCAAGTGATGACACCTCATTTCTGAGCTCTAATAAATGGGCTTCATATAGATCAATTCTAATGGATGATTCCATCACTTCCTTTGTCATAGATAATTTGAATTGTTAAAGCCCTATATTTATACTAATCTTGTGATCACTGTTCAATGACTATATTAGCTATGGTAACAATTCATAACAATATTTTAAATAAATGTAAACATAAAACAAAATAAGTGAATATGTTTTATATAAGAATTTTATATAATAAGAAATTTAATTACATTAAGAGGAATTTTCATTAATAAATGATTGGGTCGTTACACATCATGCCTTGGAAACTTAGTTTTGGGAAAATGCAGTAAAGGCACATGGTTTGAACAAATTGTGTTCCCTGAAAGGGAAAATAGTTTGGATAACTGTTACTGTAGACACAAATTTTCAAAATGTGTGGGTGGGGGTCCAGATATTTTTAAAATTTCAATATTTTTCAATAGAGTGCATCATCACGTGTTTCGAATGTTTTGGAAAACAATGTGCCTTGTCGTGTGAGGTGAGGGGGTTGGGAAATGAGCACCGCAGGTTATTGAATGGTATCCAAACCGTATAGGTAATTTTTTGGGTTAAATTACCTTTCTTATGATCCCCTCTATTTATTTATTTCTTATCATTTATCCTTACATCCATGCGCATAGTAGGGGAGCTCCCCATTTTCCTTCCTCTGATAGGTTTTTTTGGAACTTGTCCTTATGATCTTTGATTCCTTCTCTATTGTTGGCTACTGATTCCTCTGGTTAATGAATTTAATACATTAACTTATTTTCATTATTTATCTCACAATAAAGTTGTTAATATTTTATCCTCTTTTCAAGATCTTAGGTTTTCTAGTAAATTAAAATTCCTCAATATTTTTGTTTTTTTAGTTTTGTGGATGGAACATTTTTTTTCTTTTGGAAGTCAGAACCAATTTCTAAGAGTTTCAATGACTCAGTCGATTTTTCAGATGAGTTTTAATGGCCAATAATTATATTAGGATTTTGGATTTGTTTCAGATGTGTAGGGCCCCAGATACATAGTTCCAGGAAAACACCTATAGAGGGGCACGATTTGATCAAACTGTATAGCCAACAAAGTGAAACTGTGTTGACCACTTCTACACTAGTCATAGTTTATAAAACAATATGGGTATGGGAGAATAGATATGTTAAACCCTTTGGTTTTTAAAATATCTCATCTGTATGAGCTGCAAAGGATTTGAAAACCCATGCTCCTAGTCGTGCGAGGTGTGGTGCTTGGGCAGTGGGCACCACACAGTTGGTGCATGATTATCCAAAACCATTTAGCCATACCATGCAGGTGTTTTTCATGGGTAAAATAATCTTTATATCACTCCCCTAAATTTATTTTTTAAATTTCATTTCTCCTTCCAACTATTTGTAGAGTAGGGGAGCTCTCTATTTTCCTTCCACCACATGATTTCTTTAGAACTTCTCCATATAAAATCCAATTGAATATCATTGGTGGCTATAGATTCCTCTCAGTAAGGACCTTAATCTATTATATTATATTATTTCATTATCTCATAATGCATAAATTTAAATCAGTGTGAGGTATTTTCCCTTATTTTTTGAGGATTTTTCTAGATCACTAATTTCTATAATTTCTTCTTACATTAGAGGATGATATCAGATGATAAATCATCTAAAAGAATAAGGTAGGTGGTTCCTATCTTTATCCATAATTTTACGAGTGTTTTTTGGGTGAATATCTCAAAGTACACATTAGGTTGACTGAGTAAGAATCCTAATTAATTAAAACATAATTTTAATTTTATTAATTTATTGTATGAGATGTAGATGGTCAACTTATTTATTTATTATAAAATGGGATATTCTTGTTAAGGCCCCTTAAACAACTAGTCAGGTAAGGTTGGTTGATCATTTTAAATTAATTAAATTGTATTTTTTATTTTTATTATTCCATGGGAACATTATGAATAGGGACTAAGGATTGAGGTGATGTTGATCACCTAGAGTGGGGAAGCATGATCATCAATATGAGGGAGTAGATGGAGATGGATGGGGTAATAAGGATCACCTGGTTGAGGCAACATGGTCATTGGGGTTTGATGTGAAAATATCGTTAGGATGAGGGATAGACTATGTCACTTGAGATGGTGTTTACTATTAAGATTAATTAACATGGTCTCAACATATTGAGCTTTAGATTATGTGGCTTAGTTTGTTTGGTTGTTTCCACTCAACGATGTTCGATGATTCATCCATGGAGTCATGTTCACATAGATAGGACTCAGTTGAGGTGGTGTGGACCACTGATTATGGAGAGTGGCCTCTATAGATATTGTGTCTTAGGTAATGGTGTCAAAAATCAGTTATGTTTGAGGTTCTCACTATGGAATTCCATGTGGATATTGGTATACCATCGGAAGATAGTGTTGAGACCATTAATTGGTGGATGACGCTCACCATTATAATTGAGGCTGATGGGTTGAGATTATTATCTAATGGACATAACTATGCTATTAGACATTGGGTTATTGAGCCGATGGGGATTATTTATTTGTTGGAGCATAGGTATAACCATTACTCAAGACATTAGGCTTTTCATGAACCATCCCAGTGTGGCCCATGTCGAGACTCTCCAAGCATGCCTCTAATAGGCCAGGGGATAGTGACTAGCACTGAGTAGGCATTTCACTAACATGGGTGGCATTGCCAATGTACTTGTACACATGCACACATCTCCATACCCAAAATGATGAAATGTAAAATCAACTATGGAAAAAAATGAAAGCATGCAACTAAACCCAACCAAAGAGTACAATGGAAGATAAACTCCAGAAAGTAAACTAGGCCAGAATACAAGGCCACCAAAAAATAGAGTCTTCAAACTACAAAGGCCAACTTGTAAGAAAAAGGAGGTACTTGGACTTCTTATCATATCCCTAGGAACTCCTTGTCCTAAAAAAACTTATAAAGCTTGGTCTAGTCTTGGTCATCCCAGGATTCTATCAAAATGCTGCAAGTTTTCACAAGACACGACACGTGTGGGAAAATCCTGTGCAGGGGTGTGTATAACAATACATAGTAGGGGACCCTAATAACCACAAAAAAATAGACAAATTAAAGGTAAATTTAACTCTATGCAATATGTGTATACTGAACATATAGAAATATAAACACATTCAGATATACTCGGATCCCAAGCATGTTGTTTAGAGACAATTCTCGCGATCACATACGCACACTAGGGATTCAATTGAAAGATTACACAAAGAAATCATCCAAAAAAACTCACTTCATGAGTCTGATAGCTCTGATAATGTCCATACGAGAAGTACCATTTATCGGGAATGTCCATGAGAGAGAGATAGATGCACTGATAGATCTTAAGAGAGAATATATACACTCATTCTGGGAGAACACACTCTTGAGTGATAAAATATCATAATACATGGATGAGGATCACTGTCAGGGATATGGTGCATACCACAACTCATCAGGATTCCACCTTCTAAGTTGAGGATCGACGTCTTATTGGATTGTTCATGTCTATACCTGACTGTACCTAGGGTCACGAATGGATACAAGATCTCACAATGAGCCTCTAGATGGGATACCTAACTATATCTCGGGAAGTCCTACTAAAGGTATCGTACTCTTGTGGATTGAAATGATACATGACCTCTTTGAAACAAGCAAGGGGAACAATCCCAAACAAAACATGTCCAACTAATGGTGTAAAAGTGTATCAATCCATGTACTAAGAAGTGCACGACGTGTAAAAAGGGTCACACGTCGTGTCCTCTAACCCTGAGTACTTCCCGTGTACAATGGCCTATGTCCTAAGGTTGGTTTTGTAGAAGAAAGTATACATGGCATGTAAGATAAAAACATGAAATGTTCCACTATATGGGGAAGACTTCGTGTACGCTGGCCATGTTCCCATACACAGCTTCAACCTGTGTGTCCTAGATTGTGTACCGGTACATAGGGTAGTCCACATATCTGGTCGTGTCTATCCATGTGGTGGAGTACATGTCATTTAATCCACACCGTGTTTATTTATATTCGGATATATACGCCATGTCCACGTAAAGACCCACATGTCATGTGACTATGGTCGCACGCCATGTTAATTCTTCCAATCGCTTAGATCTCCAGCCACCGCGGGGTGGGGCATGCATGACATGTCTTCCCAAGGAACTTTGTGTTCTTCATCTCATGTAGTGTGAAAACCCTAGTTTCTTCCAAGCCATCCCCACACTATGTTTTCATCAGAGAACATGTTGTGTTCTTAAGAATTTTCTAGAAATGTGATCCCTCTCTTCAGCGCCTCAGGTGCTCTTTCTGTCTTTGATCTGTTCATCCGATCATTTCAAAACTCTATATTTTTTGTCCCTTTGATTTAGCAAGGTAACTTCTGTTGGTTTTAGGCCTTCAATCGGCCCCAATAATGAATCTTGATCCTCCCGCATGAAGAACTCTCAAAGAACCATCCCCCTTGATCTGGGTCGATTCATCTTCTGCCATTGTCGTCGCACCTCTGCTAGGTTATTGCGATGGATGATCTCCCTTTTGGGATCGTTGTTTTGGGAAATGGATTTTAAATGATCCATTTTTTGTCGCCCCATGAAGAACAAAAAGAACGCAATGCAATGGTGGAGGAAATTCAATAAATAAAAGAGTAATACACCTTCACCATCATTCATCATGATGTCGATTATCTCCCTTTAATAGGTTTAATAGGTGAATCGAAATTAAAATTCAAAAATTATCATAAAATTTATTCCCGAATCAAAACCCTAGAAGAAATGAAAAACAACACCCTCCCACAAGAATGCACGATCTACAGATCAACATGTTCATGGGTTGAACTGCATTCGTCAATAAATCGAAGAGGGGGAAGAAAAATCATAAACAAACCCCTACCTTTATTTTATTGGAGGATGATCACCACAATGTTGTCTTTGGTGATGTTTTTCAAATTCTGATGTGTGTCGATCGATTTATCTAACATCATCTTCCAATGGGGTCTCCTCCATAACTCTAATGGAAGTCATCTATTCATAGGTTTATGTGGCCAACCCTACGAATTTTCCATTAATATGTATTTAATGGGTTAAAATAAGAACGTTGACTTATTAAATGTTTTGAAGTAAAATAAATAATTTATTTTATTTATTTATTTTATTTCCTTTAAAATGTCCAAAAATTATCTTTTGCAGCCAACCTAGTTTTACCCCTTTAAATAAATACTAATGGAAAATTAATAGGGTTAGCCGCATTACCCTACAAATTGATGACTATCATTAGAGATGTGGAGGAGAACTCATTGGCGGACGATGTTAGAGTAATCAATCAACTCACCTTGGAATTCGATGAACCTCACTAAAGAGCATGATGTGGCGATAATCCTCTAATTGAATTGAGGTGGGGGTTTGTTTATGATTTCTTTTTCCCATATTTGATTTAACAATGAATGCTGATCAACCCTTAGATAGTTTGATCCACAGATCATGAATTCATGCAGGAGGGTTTTGTTTTCCGTTTCATCTAGGGTTTGGATTCAGCAACTGATTTTATGATAATTTTTGAATTGTTGTTTTGATTCGCCTATTAAACCTATTAAAGGGAGTGGATCGACGCCGTGATGAATGATGGTGGTGGTGCATTCATCCTTTGTTTATTGAATTTCATCTTCCTTTTCCCGCGATCTTTGTATTCATTTTGGGGAAACAAACAATATATTGTTGTGAATCTATTTCACAACACAACGATCCCAAACGGGTGATCAAACATCACAACGACCTAACAGAGGTGTAAAGGAAATGGCGGATGACAAATTGTCCTGGATCGAGGAGGATCTTTATTAAAGCCTTATTCATGCTAGTGGTTCAAGACACATTCTTGGGACCAATAAGAGGCCCAAAAACCAATGGAAATTAACTTTCGATGTCGAGGCGACCTAGAATATAGAGTTTTGCGATGATCGGAGCTGGATTAAAGATCTGAGGAGCACTCGAGGCATGACAGATAAGGATAGAATTCTAGAAAATTATGATTAACATAGAGTGTTCTCTGATGAACATGCAATATGGGACCGGCATGTAAGATTCTAGGGTTTACATTATACATGCGATGAAGAACACGATGTGCAGGCCCCACGTTGTGGTGGCTGGAGTTCTTGGCGACAGGAATCACTAACACAGAATGTTACCATACTCACATGGGATGTTGGTCATTACATGGGAACAGCTTTTATTGAATAAGATACATGGATACGGGGTGGAATACACGTCATGTACTCCTCCACACATCCAGATGTGGCCAGATATGTGGACTACCCCATGTACCGGTACATGGTTTGGGACACATGGGTTGAAGTCATGTATTGGCACGTGGCATGTTTACATGGAGTCTTTCCCAGATAGTGGAACACAATGTGTCTTTATCTTACATGTTGTGTATACCATCTTCTAAATAAAAAGACTTACAAAACAAGCCATTGTAAATGGGTAGTACCATGGGTTAGAGGAGACGGTGTGTGATCCTTTCTACATGTTGTGTACTTCTTAGTACATGGCTTGATCCACTTATGCACTATTCCATGGACATGTTTTTTTTTGGGTTAATTCCCCCCTTACTCATTTTCCTAATGGTTAAGTATCATTTCCATCCATAAGATTATGATCCATTCAGCATGATTTCCCAAGATATAGTCAGGGATCCCTCCAAGAGACCAAGAGTGAGATCTTATATCCATTCTTGACCCAAGGTAGAGTTAGGTATCGATGTGACCAATCCTACAGGATTCCAATCATCTGCTTATAAGGTGTAATCCGAACGAGTCATGGTATCTTCCATGGCCCTATCAGTGATCCTCATATAAGTATTATGATATTTTCTCACAAAGGAGTGTGTTATCCTAGAATGAGTGTATCTGTTCTCTCTTTGGATCTATCAATTCATCTATCACTCTCTTATGGCCATTCCTAAAGAACGATACTTATCAGATAGACGTCATTAGATATATCATACTCATGGAGTGAGTTCTCTCGAATTAGTTCTTTGTGGGATATTTTAGTTGAATGCTTAGAATGGGTATGCAGTTGGGTGACAAGTCTCTAGACTACATGTATGGGTTTTGAGTATATCTGGATGTGTTTCTATTACTATATGTTTAGTAGACACATACTATATATAGATGATTGTTCCGATACTTTTTGTATTTATTTATAGTTCTTGGGGTCCCCTACCTGTATTGTTATACTTAACCTTGCATGATAATTTCTCTCACATGTCTTATCTTGTGAAGATGAGTAGCCTTTTAAAGGAGTCTATGGCACACCAGGAACAGACCGAGATTTCTGATTTCTTGGTTGGATGAGGTCTTCCTATGCCTATGATCAATAGTCTTAGGACCTCTTTTGGCTTATAGGATGGACTTTATAGTTTTCAGACTCTTTATTTTGGCGGTCTTTAATTCTGGACTAGTTTACTTTCCACACATTACCATCTGTTGTACACTGTTGGTTGGGCTTAGTTGTATGCTTTCATTTATGTTCCTTAGTGGTATTCACTTTTCAGAATTTTGGGTTTGGAGGAGTGTTCATGTGTAGAATAACTTATGAAATACCTCCCATGTTAGTAATATGCCTACTTGGTGCTAGTCACCAACCGCTTGCCTATTGGAGGTGAGATTGGGGAGTCGTGGCACGGGCCCTACTGGGATGGGTCATGACAAGGTTGTTGAGATGACAGTAATTTTTCTGATTAGAGGACCGAGGGGCCAAGGTCTTTATAGGATTTTATTTTGGATTTCAATTAAATTTTAGTGGAATGGGAGGTGTCATATAGAACAAGGTGTTGGTGATATATTTTTCGGTGGTTCTTGAGGGCTCACATGGTATGATAAACATCAGGGGATGCATGTCCACAAATCCATGGGTCCTCACCATTATTATTATACATATACATACATGTGTTGTACTCCATATATATATTTGGGGAACATATTAAGATCTCTTTTATAATTTTATGATGATATTAAAATCTTCCTTGTTGGTTTTGAGCACATGGGAAGCAGGTTAAATTATTGAACATGTTTGTGTTTCATTTTACTCATATTTTTCATACACTAGCATAATAATAGATGTATGAAAGGAACATGTTGGGGGTGTCATACTGAGTTCATGTTCAAAAACTACATGGTACACTTGGGATGCATTTAGACTCTATTTTTTGAGATGAGGAAACGATTGGAGAACATCATATGGACCTTAGTGATCATAGTTAATTTTTTCATGGGATGAATGGTAGTGGACTAGGTGGTTCATCTTCATTAAGTTAGAGTTTCCTTTTTAGGTATTACATGATTTATTTATCTAATTAGATTACTATCCATGGGGAAACCATATTTTATAGTATTTTTTGTGATCTGACATTTTTAATAATCCTTAACTAGTTTATATCCATTAGGATTATTTATTATAGTTACTATTTATTATGATTTTGCTGAGTTATAGTCCTCTTCCACTATGTTATACACATAGGGACATTTATTATTATCACCACATGAGGGTACAGTCTCCCCAATACCACCTAATTAGACTCTCACTCCTAGTTAGGAACCTTTGGCATAAGGGTTGGCATGCTTAAGGCCTAGTTCCCAACCATGTTGAAGTACTTTTTTAGTGGAAAATCAGGTCAAGGTGATATAGGTGGTTTTGTTATACAAATATTTAATAATCCATTTGTACTATGTTATGCTAACATTATTGTGAAAATTTTAGTATAGTTATATAAACCAATGGATTCTCTAAAATGAATGTATATCATTATACAAAAGGGTTTATTCTAAGTGGTTAATTAATCCTATGATATAGGCTATACCAATGTGTTCATAACCAATTCCATTAGTTCCAAACCTTTGTTATGCCATTTTTTCAAACAATGTATCCTTAAAAACACTAATTTTCACAATTTACAAAAAAAATAACCCTTTCACAAATAAATAGAAGATCTAGGTTTCCCATGTTATGATGGAAAATCTTTATTTCTCTGAAATTAATTCCATGTGATAATGATACATATAATAATCAAATGTAATATATTTTCTTTCCGTATGTTCATCACTACATTTTTATTCCAATGTCTGAAACTCTATTCATATATCCAATACCCACACCATAGTAAGTGTTACCATTCATCCCTACTTATCACAAAGCTTACTTAACTTACCCTAAACTAACAATGCAACTCATCCCCATTCATAAAACTTATGGTTTTCAAAAATAAGGTATCAATATAACCATTTTACATATGGACCCCACCATGAAATAAGTCCCATAAAATAACCTATAATTTAAAAATATGTATACCATTTCCATTATAAAGAGATTAAAAACAGTTTAATAGAAATTAGCAGAATTTTTATGAATATAATTTTTACCCAAATTTTTATCCCATTGGAAAAAAACATGGAAACCGATTTTACTAAAAAAATATCATATGTTCTTCACTGTTATTTTAAAAACTAACTTTAAAAAAACTACTTATCATTGAAAAATAATTATTTCAATTCAAAATAAATTCAATAATTCTACCAAGAAATATTTATCTTCAAATTTAGGGAAATCTAATACCATCCCAATGAAAGAATATATCTTTAGTTTTAAAACAAATTTGGTTATCAAATCCTGATTTTTGGAAATACCTTTTTGTTCTAAAAATACCTTTTTCATCAAGTCATGTTTAACACAAAAATATTTTAATTTTAATCCTCAATGAATCATAATTAAAAAAATATAAAATAAACTGTCCAATTTGTAGTAGAGATCAAATTTACATATTTAATTCTTTCATTTACAAACAATTACAAATTTTATGATTTGATATCATTGGAGGAGGTTAGGTCCTTAAAATACCCAATAATATGAAAAGGTTACCTTAATCCATGTCCATAAATTCATGATCCTGTAATAACTGAGTTTATAATTGGGAATGATCAATACATCATGAGTGTTGTAATGATAGATTCATAGAATATGGGAATAATCAGTTCTTAATATTTGATTTGATATCAATTTGAATGAAACATGGAATAAATTAGTTAGTAATAAATAGATAAGTACCTAATATACTCCCAAGAATCATTATAATTTTTAAAAAATGAAGCACATTTATAGTGGATGTTACGAGATTCAATGTTGTATTTAAATTTCAAATTCACATAATAATCCCCGGTATACATGGTAAGATTACATAGATAATAATAAAAAGCACCTAACTATGATTCCCATTATAGGTTTAAAAATCATGATGTATAGTTCTTTCATATAGTTATTATAACATTGATTCTAACTGTGCAAATCTACTAACCTATTTTCGACAGTGCACAATTATTACACATCTTAAGCCTTACCATAAACCTAAATTTTTTCCTCTTCCTTCACTAATAAATAATCTAAACTTCATCCTATAAACTACCAAACCCAAAAGTAATCATACCTCTGTAAATCATGAATTACATATAATTTATATATTTATTTGTTTTATTCATATATCTGCATTGTTAAATTACATTTTGTTTATATATTAATAAATAATTTTGGCACTAAACACTTTAAAATTATCTTTAGCCACTCTATTAGACATTTCTACTAATTTATTTCATTCAATAAATATATTATCATTTAATAACATATATTAAAAAAAACATGAACAAACCCACCATTTAACTATAATGAAATTTCTCAAATTGTTAGATTATTTTTGACAACTAGTGTGGTTTAAACCATATTTGGGGATATGATTTACTTCAATATACATTCATCAATGTATTGAACTTTACTCAACCTGTTATAAATAAAAAAGAAAAAAATAGCTTTTGTAACGAATAAATGGATGGCCATACTCATACTAAAATAAGTATTATATTAATTCCAATCAAAAACAAAAATAATTAGAAATATAAATCTTTTAATTGATGTATCAAAACTATATTAGATTAAAATTAAATAAAAACAGACTAATTGGCTGACTATATTCATGGATTATTTTTTCTACCACCAATATCTCTTAAGTATATGTTCAGTGGAATCCTTTGTATGATAAGTAAAAAATTAAACATCCATAACTAAACATATATCTTGATATAAATAAATATCTCATAGGATTTTAAGTATACATTTATATAGTTAGCACAATATAGGATTCCATCCAATGACTTATGTGATGCACCATGTATAATAGAAACACATATCCAAGTGTAAGTATTTTTCATGTAACCAGTATTTATAGAATTACATATTAATGATAAATTCAAAAATAATATGTAATCATATGATAAAAGATATTTATGGTTTTATATATACAAAAAACAAGATTCATGTTGAAATTGAAACACATAACAAAAATTTATTTATTTATGATCTAGTTATGAATATGAAAATATAATGCTCTAAACCCAATCTAATTATTCCTCTATAAAAATTTGTCATAGATGGATAAATGTGTAAATGGGTACCCTCCAACCCCTTATCAGAGTAACATTACTATAAATACACCTCAACATTAAGTGTGTCTCTCAATATAGTCAATTTAGGAAGGGCTCAATGATATAGTTCACTGAGTTTAAAAAATATTATCACCATACAACTGTTTCAAAACCCAATTGATAGAGAAAAATATACTACACAATCTAATAATAAAGTGTGAAATATTAAACATCAAAATTTATAATGTATCATCCACCCATGACTTATTAATATTTTGAAATATTTTTATTGAAAACAAATTATAATCAATACTCTTTTTGTGTAATGCCTCGGGGTTTTATGAATATTATTCTTTCAATAAACAATAAATTTATAAGTATAAATTTTTTTTGTCTATTTTTTCAATGGAATTACAATTTATTAGTTAGTAATTAATAAAAAATAGGATTTAAAAAAATAACACTATTCATTTATAGTAAAAAAATTACAATAAAATAACCAAAACCTATATATTAAAAGCCATAGATTATTACATAATTTTAAAGTTCAAAAATTCATAGGGAAAATAAATAGAAAAAATAAATATTTCAACACTAGGATATGCCCTTGATAATATTCACTAATTATGATCTCTGATATCCAAATAAATCTTGTAATTAAGAATAACTTAATTAATATAAAATTCATTCTATGAGATCATAAATGAAAACAATGAAAATCAGATTTGTGACATGAAAAGTGAGAATGGAAAGCATGATTCTATCCCATCCATATATAGGAATGAAATATGTATATTATAAGAATATTCATATATAATATGTTATACTCAAGTTATGTACTATTAGTAATAAATTTAGAATAAGAAAAATCACAATTAAATAAAACAATAAAATTAAATCATTATAAATAATTATAAATTTATCCTTTGTGTATTAGTATTAGTATTCATATTTATAAAATATCATATTGTGTATTTATAAAATTCATATAATGATTTAACTTTCTATGAATTGGTAAAATATAAATTTATAATACAATTAATAAATTTTAACGGTATTTTGTTAAATGCTATTCAGTATAAAAGTAATATTTTTAAAAAAATCTTATTAATTATTGTATATTTTATCCCAATAAATAAAATTGTTTAATGTTAAAATATTTTTAGGTATTATCTAACATATTAATTTTATTTAAATTTTAATTTATATAAAAAATTATAAACAACACTTGGTGTTTAAAAACTTGTTTTTCAATAAAATATGTTTTTCTTTTTATTTTGGTATTTAGTTTAAAAGGTAAATTAATGAAATAAATTATTTCAATTTTAAAAACTAAATTCTATTTTTCATTGGAAAAAAAATATTATTTAAGGATACATTTTTTTGGATTTTTCTGAAATAGTCGATTTTTAGGTAAATAGTGAAAATAATATTTTTTTTCAAGAACTATAAATTTATAATTATATAAGGAATACCTAATAGTTTTTAGTAATTTTAATTGAAAGAATAATCATTTAATAATTAAATCTATATTTTTAAATATAGTATGTTGAATTTAGAAAACAGATTATTAACATTTTTAAGCACTAAAGTAATATTTACTAATAAAAACTATTTTTGGTTTTTCATTTAATTAAATATGTTTTTGGAATTTTTTTGGAATGATTTTAAAGCCAGATAAATTGTACTATTTTTATAACAGATCAACTGGTATCATGAAAATTATTGAAATTGATAATTTTACCCTACAGATAAATTTTAAGCTTAAAATACACTTTTTTAAAAAAGTTTTTATACATTTAATGCACTAGTGAAGAATTATCTTTTTAAAAACATATAAATTTAATGTGAAAAAATGTATTTCATATTTTGAATCATTTTTTACAAATTATTTAATAATTTCCATTTTATCTTTAGGCATTAAAAGTAACTTACTTCTGGTAAAAATTCATTACTGTAGTAAAACCAAAAATGGTAAATTTGAACATTCTTTGTGTAAAGGGTATAAAAATATGTCTAAAACAAGTTTGAAAATTAATTTTTGATTTATAATAGACATTATGTCATACCAAACTAAAATATTTTCCATTTTTATCCATATTTACATGTAAAACATGTTCTCTATTTATATTATGTTGAAATATTTAAAATAATATCATTCATACCACTTATAGAAGGGGCCTCTCACCACCCCTTCTAGAGCACAATAAAAATTTTCATTCCTATTTAAAATATATGATTTTTATTTCCATGGAATATTATTCCATTTCTTTAAGACTATAGTAAAATCAAATTATCCTAATACCTCAATTTCCATAGATTCCTCCAAGGGAATGCCTAACTCTTCAAAATGGGTACTTTTTCATCTATAATCCATTATTTTCTCTTATACTTTCTTAAATATATTTTTATAATTCATTAATAATGATTTTTTTTGTAATGATATTTTTTATTCTATGAGAATAATTATTATCCAACTTTTCTCTTTTCCATTAAGAAAATTCATAATTTCATTCATGCATTGTGTAGACTACATCCTCCATGAAGCGACATATTTTGTTTTTCACCACTGAAGATATTCACTTATTATATGGTTTAAATTGTAGAATAAATGTGAAATACATTTTTTTAATTTTTATTAGTAAGCGTAAAATTATAGTCACTGTCTTTTCCTCTCATTCATTGAAGAAATTTATGTGTTATATGTGTGTTGTGTAGACTAATAGATCCACGAAGTCACATGTTATATTTTTTATCTAATTTCTTTAATATTTATTAAACTCTCACATTATATGATTCTCCAAATTAAAATTATCTAAATAATAGAAGGATAATTCTATAATTATGATATTATTCTGAAATAAATAACATTCATAATCATATTCATCTATTAATTACAGTGTGTTTATGTTTAGGTATGTCTAAACACTTACATGAACAATGCTATAAAATAAAATCTTAGATTACTATGAGAACTTTAATACTAATAATATATGATATAAAAATTAAATTTTTTTTTTCATGTTCTATAATGGTAAAATTATAATTACACCCATTAATTAAGATAGTAATTTACATTTGTTAAATATAACCAAAACATACTCATCATTGATCTCATCTTTCAGGATAGTGATAAAAAATCCCATAGTATGAAATTTTATAGTTATAAATAATTATTAGTTATAAATTAAGTTACCCTTTAAGATCTATGAATGATTAAATTTGAGATAATAATTAAAAATAACACCGCTACTACAAAACTGGTTCAAAATGAAAATATTACTCACACCTAATATTGAAATTTTAAAATAACTAAATAATAAACATGTAGATAATAATTATTAATTTATTTTATAAAAGTACGAAAATATTAATAAGGTTATATAATAGGTTATTGAGATATTTATTTTTGTTATATATGATATCTATTATATTTAGGGTAAGTGAGGAATTATTGTAAGACTTTCTCTATCTCATTTTCAAATTCCTGACTCATGTCTGATATTGTGCAGTATAATTTATATTATACGATGTTATTACTACATAAATAATTATTTTTTCTATATTCATAAAATTCATGATGTTTAAAGATCAATATCATGTTCTAAAATTTTGAAACTAATATTCAAATCCTTGAGTGTTCGTGGTGGTGGGAAATTTTTTTAATTCTTTATATGTTAAAAGAAAAAAATGACATTCATACTTTTGTAAAAAAGTTAAAAAGTACATTGTTTGGAAAACTGAAATAAGATTCATTTCAAAATATTTTATAAAAATTAAATAATGGGAAAAATTAATTTAAACAATTATAGGATAATAATAAAAACATTATTGAAAACGTATTTAGAAAATATGGATATGGGTGAAAAAATACTATTGCCCGAAGAGAGAAATAATGTGGATTTTCCATAAAAATATTCATTTGGCCACTTATGTACTTAAAAATATAAATATTAAATGATGTTTTTTACTTTATAGAAATATAAAATCATAATAAAATTAGTGATTTTATGAATATTTATACCATAATATTTATTCATTAGAACTTTATCATAAACAATCCTAATAAATAATGAGATTGTTGCCAAAAACCCTTACCCTTAAATAACATTAGAATCAAAACCTAATGAAATAGAGAAATATACATAGATATTTAAAACCCCATATGTTTATGGATAAAAAAAATAAAATTAATTTAATTTCATCATATAGACTAGAAAAAAGAAACATGTCGTGAATGTTGCATGTGCCTCGCCAAAATAAAATTGTGCTGAAAATCATATATCTTTTATCTTGTCTGTCTTCATATGCAATAGAAACTACTCTTTAATAAACATATATTTATTATAATTAATTTTTAGGGAAATAATAATTTACTTATAGAACCATATATTACCTTATTATATCAAGTTATCACCCATTAATTATTAATTATTTATTAAAATCATTATTCTGTGTGGTAACTACTTCAAATTTCATGCTTGTTTTGGCTCGGAAATATTGGTATTTATATGTTGATAATGGGTAAATAATATCAATAATTTTAACTAGGATATTAATATTATATATATTAAATATATATAAATATATATAGATAGATTCATCTAGAAAAGGTAGGGATAGAAATATGATTTACACCATTTAATGAGACAATATCATCTGTATATGCATGAATGTGGTTTCTATTTTTCAATGGATGGAATAAAAGAAAGGCAAATAATAATTATCCTTTAAATAAACAAAATAATTTCATAAATAAGATATGTATTTATTAAATCCATCATTATAACCATCCATGTAAATCTATTATTAAATACAAATTACACTGATAAACAAAGACAGAAATCGTACGTACACACGAGCGATGTTTTCTATTTCTGTATGAAAATAACAAGGTTGATAATGGTTGTCAAATAATTATAATAAAAATTTAATATATTTATTAGACTGATATATTTATTTTATAATCTATGTAATGGATTTATAAGTTGTTTAAAAAGATATAAATCTAATAATGCTTACATAAATGTTATACCTCTTTGTTGAGAAAACTTTTTTAACACCTTAAGCCTTGAATGGATGGAATTTTGAAACTAAAAAAATATAGAGGGAGTTTAGAAGGACTCTAGGAAGGTATTATGATTTTTATTGGAATATAAACACTTCTCAAAAGGTTTGATATATGAGAAGAGGTTCCCTTTTATAAGTGAGGGGAGGGAAACTCTTGGAATTAAAAAGTAACTAAAATATAATTGAGTAATTATTGAGAAAAATGAATCAAAATAGCCAAATATTGAAATAAAAATATTATGTGGTCTAAATATAATCAACTAATGAAATTTAGGTTGGTTTTTCAATCATTTTAATCCATGCTTTTTTTATTTACCCTTTGGTTAACCAATTTTTATCTGAACCACGATAACCTTTTTTATACTATTGGGATGAAATTTTACATATAAGATGAAAATTGGATCATAAATGGAAAATGGATAATATTTTACATCATATATAATCCACCATATATTATTTAAATATTTTAATAATTTTTTAAATAATTTAATAAAATATTATTTCCATAAAATATCATTAATTTCATTTTTTATACTATTTAATGAATTTGAAATTAAATAACACAAAAAATGGATTGAAAATATAAAACATTCACACAACTGAAATATATTATAATAATCTATAAAATACATGTAACAAAATCATTCACTCATATTTTATTACTTGAAATATTTATAAAATCATTTATTTTGTTTTTCAACTAATTGAATACATAATGTTTCGGCATTGCTAGAGAATTTAAGGAAATTCTTCAATTACTAAAATTTATAATTAAATCACTATAAAAACAGTTAATTTATATTTTAAATAAGCATATTTAACCAAACTTATGCTCTTTTTATCCTTATGTAAATTTTTTATATGTGTTAACGTAAAGAGTGTAACCTTTAGTATTTATTTAATTATTAATTTAATATAAAGGCCATAATTAATAAAATATGGAATCAAGTAACAATATATTTTATAATGGGTTTGAAATTTATAAACTCCCCTCATCTAATATGATAAAGGCATGTGTTATGGAAATTTTAAATCCATATTCCAAAGTTTTAACCTTATTTTTCTCATTTTACCCTAATTAGAGAAGAAACTCTTCTCTATGATTACTATTCATATTAACTACAAATAAAAGGAACACATTTAAAAAAATATCGTACTAATTTCTAATACGAGATCAATTTTTAAGGATTTAAATTATATAAGTGATATAAAATCACATTATAAATAAGTGTGAAAAATGTGGCAGAAATCCCTTTAAAAAATACCATTGTGATATTAAAATAAGATTAATTCTTATCCCAAGAATTTGAAATATATTTTATGAAGCATAAAAAATTATTAAATATATGATATATAAATTTAATTAAAATCATTCAGTTTTAGTAATTAATTTTATTTGTTAAGATAACAATACATTGTGTTCATAAAAACAGTTTTTCAGGAAAAAAACAAATTTTTTACTTTAAAAAGTTTTTTGTTTCTATTTATAATCTATTAAAAACCGATGAATTTATTTTATACATTTTTAGAAAAAAATAGTAATTTTTGTATTCTTATTCATATCCACAAATCCAAAAACTATGATGTGATTGTCTTATTAAATTATAATATTTCAATAGTATATTGTGGTTCGTTTAAACTTGGTATTTCATGTATCACAATATATTGATGAAATTGAACATATTTGAAAATAAATATATCATAAAATCTTGGTTTTTTTAGTATTATATTTTAAATATTTACCAAATTCTCCCAACTATTTATATAATCGTACTACATATTTCCTAAATTTAAAATTGTTCGGTGGCCAGTGTAGAACTTATTTTGTAAAACATTGTTGTTCTTTTAGGATATAAAGGTTATCTTAGATAAAGGATCTAATTTATGAAGAAATATCTAAATAATAATCAAAACTATCATCTTAAATTTATCTATAAAATATATATGAAATCATTGTATTTGGAGATCAATGGTTCTTAACAATATGAATTTTATTCATACTTTGTGGGGATTTTCATCATTAGAAACACCTTCTTATTCATCTCCCATTATTCTTGGTTTCATATTTGATTTATTTTTTTATAATTTTTAACCAAAAAAAATGATTCTATTTTAATATAAAAAATATTATTAATTTAAAATATATCTAATGAATAGTTTTTATTGGCACAAAATGGACCTTCTTGTGTGTTTACATGTAGTAGTTTCTTCTTTTTAGTAATCATCAACTTTTAGTTCAACATTATATTTATATTTAAATATCCAAAAATTATAGAGTTAATTTCTTATTATTTTAATTATTGAGATCTAAATTATCCCAAATGATATTTCAAAAATTCTATTTGAAATAAATATCCAAGATCTATAACATTTACTAATTCCTAAAAATACTTATAGGAGGAATATAAAATAACAAAAAACATATGATTATTTTAATTCATTATGGGGTAGTATTAGTATTTATTGTGGTGTATCGCATTTTAGAAAACTCTATGTAGTGTATAAATTTCACTCATGCTAGATTCATTTCACAATATAGTGTCTTAATTCTCAATTATTTTAATGTAATTTATTTTCCCCAAACATGTAATTTTTTATTTCAGACAACCAAAACATCACCTATTTTTTATGAGTATTCATTCCATGTAACTTGTTTCATTGTAATTATTTTTTACATATGTTCTACACACCTAGATACATTTGTTAAAACCTTATTTACTACTTTATTGAAAAATTAATTTATTAATCTTCATCATTTCATGAGTAGTACTCATGTTGTTTGTATTGTACTAGTTTTCAAGTTCACATAACCCTTACGTTACCAAATTCTATTCAAATTTTTTTCACTCATTATGAGAGACTTTATCAACATTTGAAATATCATAAATCCTTTCAAAATTAATCCAATATTAATTATATTAAAAAATAATAATTATCACCCAATAATATGAATTTTATAAAATCATATATAATCATAAAGTTATATGGATTAATCAAGAAATCTATTAAACCTGACTTAAAATATTATTTTGTTAGATGAAACTCTAGCATAAAATTGAATAATAATCATTTAACTATAACCAAAAAGCCTCATTATTGTCATAAATTTTTCATTATGAATAATTTTATGTTTGTGACACTCTAATCCTTACTTAGTTAAATATATGTTCCTTGAGGACTTTATAGGTAGTGTTCACCTATTATTTTCTGCCAAAGATACTCACCATAATCGCCGAAACATAGATCAACACTTAACTAATATTAATGTTCTCTATCTCGTAATATAATATTCCTGTTTCAAAAATACAACTCATAATTTACTCCTTTATGAATTTATCATTCAATTTTCTATATATAAACTAGATAGTTACTTTATTTACACAAAAAATGATATTCTAACTGGACACACGATATCTCTTTCCTAAGTGTATGATATTTTATATCTAACTTCCTATTTAGTTTAATTTATCAAAAAAAATATTTTATTATAGACAAATCATTATGGTAATTATATAAAACTGTATTTCATATATGAATAATTGGTATACTTCACTTCTTATAGAGTAACTCGTACAACTATTCTCCCAACTTTCTCTATCGGATTATTTATCTCATGAGTCTATCCCCATTTATCATTCAATATTCTTATATTTATCTTATTATTTATGAAGGATTAACATTTATAATATTTTGATAAAAATATAATAATTATTAACATGGTATCTTAAATGTTCCCAAATAAATATATTTATTACTTAGTAATACTGTATTTAAATAATAATTAAATTTTTATCTTAGCGGTAATAAAAATGCATATTCTTTCTAAAAATCCAATGGTATGTTTTTTTACATTTTATTGTTTTTTTAGTATTTTTTTCTCTTAATTTAATCCTTCTTTTAAAGGATATATTATTTATTAACCTTTATGCATTTATATGGAATAATTGATTTCATTATCCAACATTAACCTCTGTATGGAAAAATTAATAATTTTGGCCATGTATAAGAGAAGAATGAGGAGTTTAGTGGGTAATTTCTTATATTTCAAATAATTGGTAGATTACATAATAATTAGATTCCATATTTTGTAGTCGCTTCCATGATTTTTATAAAATGAAATTGTGGTAAAAAAAAATTGGTCAAGACCAATTAATTTTAATATCTTAACCACAAAATCATGTCAATGTCACTTTAAATCTTAGAAACCATGCTACAAAAATGACCATTATTTTAATATTTAGATTATAAACCTTGTTAAGGGAAAAAAATACAAATTATAAACTAATATTTATACCAATTAATAAAACCATACATGAAAACCATGTTTCTATGTCATATACTATGTGGATCTACCTACTTAGACCAAACATACCCAAAACATACCCATCTTCACTTAATCAATATTTCTAAAAAAATCTTATGAGATAAGATTGAGGCTATAACCATATAATTTTTTATAACAGTTGAGATACAGGATTATGATTTTAACCCAAAACATGATTATTTTAATAGATATAACTGTTAGTCATTTTTTATTGTATATAATAAATAATATTTTTTATTCAAATCATTTATGTTTCTATTTTTATATAAACATATATATTTCATCCTAGAAACAATACCATGTTCTGATACCATTTTCTAATACCATGGAATAGTGATGCCTAACCACCGAGAGTTTGGGTTACTTAATGGTCAATATCGAATGAGAACATTCCCCCATTATATTATTTTTATACTAATTGCATATGTTATTGGTTTGTTCTTATATAATTTTTATATCCAAATAATGGTAGAGATGAAGATTGTATGAGGTGAGATATATAACACACACAACATAGGGATTACAAGGTTCACAACACTATTTTCATTAAGTGGTTACATCCTTGGTGAATTAATGGAAATATTCTCAAAAACCACTTCAAATACCGTTTATCAATGATGAATGAATCAATGGTAACAGAAAGGAAATATCCTCGAATTACAAAATATAAATCTCTATGGCATGTGAAAAAATTCCTCTATATTCATCATGTGTTTATGTATTTTAGATTTGATGTCCACCCACATTCCACCTTCAAGCATAACCCTAATTAATAGCACCCTCCTTCGCTATAATATTATAATGTTTCTCTTATCACCACATCCTAGTTTATGCATTACTGAGTTCTTATAATTGAATATCCTTATCAAAACATCATGGATGATCCCTTAATATAGAAATTTTATATATTTATATCCCGAGTCTTAATATTAATAAATCCAATAATATAATACAACAAATTCATTATTCATAATATATAATCAATAATTACTAAGTCAAATTCTATTAGTTGAAATATGATTCTTCATATTATGACTATTTTTTCAATAATAAAATATAGTAGAGATGAATCTAGTATTCTGGATTGACACTAAAAATAATAGTGTAATTGTCACAAATCAAGTCAGGTTACTATCAAACTGGCGCTCGACTCAGTTTGCAGCAAGGCCCAAAGGGCGTTCCTGATCCCCATAGGCTGGCACAAGTGCCCGAGTATCAAAAATATAACCTAGGAATGATTCACCTAAATAGATAAATAAAAAAGAGAAAATATAATAGATTTAAACTAAAATCAGACAGCCAAACATGCCCTTAAACTAAGTTCATATTTAAAGTTTAAAATAGAAACAAAAAACCCAAAAGATACTACAACAGAGGAAAACAAAAACTCTAACTCAAACCTCCATTCAATATGAGGTGTCACATCCCCAAGATTCCACTACCAACATGTATAATAAAACAAATAAAACTTGGACCATAATCACTAATCCCGATCCACCAACCTTTAATACAAAAGAAACACAATCTATATACACCCAAAGGTGTATATAGGGTGTGAGAATAAAGCCCAGTACGAATCCACTGAGAAACGGTTCCACGCATAATTATTAAATGAAAAATACATTTGTAATTTTAGAGACGCAAAATAAATAAATGCTCAAACAATATAAATGAAAACAAATTTTAAGGATAACTACTTTAATAAAAACATCTTAAATTAAAACACACACACCCACTCTAGCTGTAATGGTAACCCCAATGTCACATCATGTGCTGATGGTGAGAAAAAAGTAAAGGAGGAGCACAATACATAGGAGAGGCCCTAAAGATACTAGCAATAGGTGGTACCATATAACATCGTGTCTCGATGAATAATGGTACAGGAACACAATAATAGACATTCTCGTGCATGAGAAACTAGTTGGAAAACACATCCATAACCTAGTGGTCTCCTAATATCATCCAAATGTTTAGTTAGTGTTGTATTCGTTAGTCCATCTTAGTGAAATAGGGTCGAGGCCACTTCCGTGTCACTAGCGCACAAGTCCTATTCCACCCACCTAGTACCCAGGCTTCCCATTTATGCTCAAGTTGTTTAGATTTTATGACACATGTAATATATAAATAAACTAAACAAAATAGGTTTTATCTATGAAACATCCTAGGTAAATAAAAGACATTATATTTTCATATTTATTAATATTTATGAATTAATATTAATTTTACTTTAAAGGGTGTTCTATGTCTGATAGCATACTCAATACGCAACAATGGGTTTCTTTGAAATATTATGTTTCACACAACAGTGAGTTATACTGAAAAATAATAATATAATATTATTATTTTGAATGGTAGTTAATGCATAGTCATTGTATTGGTGGGAATAAATATAATTAACAACAATATGATTATATATTTTTCTTAAATGTTTTAATATTTAACTTAAAATGTGTCTGACTCCAATTGGTTGATACATTTCAGGCCATGGGAATCCTTGGGTCAATTTTTGGACCCCATGAAGCCACTTAAGAGTGATAATGGCACTTTATATTAATTTATTTAAAGTAAAGACAAAATTTATTTAAACATATATCTTTTAGTAATTAAATTTTTTCATGGGGTAATATATATTATCTCTTCAACAATAAATATTAATTTGAAATCAAAAAATATTTCTGACATCATGTTATTTTTTTATAATTTTTAGACATCAAATAAATAAAATTATTTATGCCACAATAATGATGTCGTGTTTACCTCATTAATGAATGATTTAAAAAAATAATATTATAAAAATTAAAACAATATCCAAAACCTAACCAATTATTATTGGATGATTTTATTTCAAACAAGAGTCATCTAATCATCGACTTCAATGTTTTTTGGACCTTTAGAAACTGAAAATCATTATATAATAAAATAATATTTTCAAACATTCTTAAAGAGTCCCTCCTCCCCCTTATAAAAGGACACCACTTCTAACCCATTACTCACACATATCAGGACCCTTGTCTCATCCAACCTCTACCTAATTAATCTCCCCACATCCCTCTCTTAATCTTAGAAGCCTCCCCTAGGCAGAAGGCACTTCAAGAAATCCTTTTGGTTCAAACCAATGGGAGTTACATGATTTAAAGGTAATGTCTTCTCTTAAGTTCTTTTCATTTATTTTGCTTCTCGAACCCCCTAAACTCTCTTTATTCATTTCATTTCTATAAATAATAGTATCATAAATATACTAGGTGTTTCTTTTATAATTATTCAAACTACACCTACACACACCTACGTCTAATGGGTAAAGATCATATTGTTCTTGTCGATGAAGAACTACTGCCTCACGAAATTATGATTGTTCAATATTCTCCTATCACCTCTTATGGTGGTCATTATGATTGAAATATCTTTATATAAGGTATATATTATTTTTATTTTATCTTTATGCTTCTGTATTTATCATTTAAATATTACCTTTATGGTTTACATAATGGGTAAATACGATAATTTCATTTGAGGAAGTGCGGACTACCACCTCCTCAAAGTGATATGACTCTTTCATGCAATACATGGGATGTATAAAGTAGGGATTTAATGAAATTATATATGATATTATACTGTAATTATAATATACCTATGTTTCATTATTTTTTCATGCCATTAAAATAAAAAATAGAAATGAAAGTAGCTTTCATTCGTACGTACAACTTACTGTCTCTATGAATGGTTCATTTCATTTCTTATCTCCAAATGTAATGTAATACTATATATACATATATATGATGGATATATATGACATATATGATATCTAAATCATGAATATTATTTGGTATGTAATTTAATTTTAACCACACAAGCAATTTATAATTATAACAAGTACATTTTTACTCCAGTTCCGAACATCGACAAAAAGTCTGATAGGAACTCAAATAATTAACTAATTGTTACAGCAAGGTATTAAGTGATATAAAAGGAATAATATAATTGAAAACATATCTTAAATAATTATAAATTAACTTAAGTTTATTATTCATGAAATTAAAGAAAAGACTGGTCAAGTCAGAAAAGAGGTAAGGGAACTTTTTAACCCAATTTCCATTCATTGGGCTAAACTTATACATTTTTATTATGTCGTGAAATTATTATGTGAGATATAAATTTTGATTTCATATATTTTATTTATAATTTTTTATGTGTACTTATAGTTAATACACATAATTGTTCTATTTTATTTACAAAATGATCATTGTAAGGGACATCATCTCAATATCCTTTCATTGAGGCATATTTTATTTTATACACAACTTTCTTTTATATGGTATATAATAACCCCCTTTTACATTTAATTTCTTTCAAATGCAATCTTTTTTCTATGTAGCAATTTACTAAATGACAAAAAAAATGTTTTTAACGTCTGTGGTGAAAATGTCCTCCCTCCTGCCATAATCGTTATTTGGCTTCCTATATAAACCATGATGTTATCTAAAATGAAAAAACCCTAATTTCCATTTTGGTTATTTAGTATTGAAATGGTTTTTGAAATGGATTTATTATTTCCATATATTGAATGGATATCATGTGATTTCAAATGAAATTTTATTAGTGAAATGTTTATATTTGCAATATTTTATGTGTTGTGATTTTATAACGGAACTTATACATTTGATGGGTGGTTATATGATAAACCAAATGACGGGTGGTGTCATGATAAACCAGGATGGGTGATTATGTTATAACCTCCATTTCATTGGTTATGGAAGTCGGCTGTATGGCTATTCCATTTAGTGATATGTGTGGAAGTCAACCGTATGGTTATTCCATTTAAGTACGCTTATGTCCCAAGTTGCCTATATTTGTTATGTGTGCTTTCTAGGGGATTTATTATAATATTTTGGTTACTAAAGGATAAGAAATGATCCTTTATTCATTGAAGAGTATCTACTACTTCACGAAGGTGAAAATTATTACTTACGATAAGGTATTCATGGTTTACATTTTATTTTCAAAAACTATCAATTTTTCTTCTTTGTGTATCCCTTATTGAGTTTCTTATGCTCATACCAAGTATTTGAAATGTTTTTCACATGACATAAAGTGGAATAGGGTAAAGGATGGGATCAAGTAAAATTCATGTTGTCTCAAACATGGAACTAGACAAGACTTTTTTTGAAGAATTTTTATTTTATGAAAAAATAGATACTAAGTAAAAGTCGATACATGTAATATTGATGTTGTTATTTACATGTTATGACCTAATTCTATAAATACCTAAACCTAAAAAGATCCTCAATGTGAATTATTCATTTAATTCAATATTATTTAATGTTTAAGGTTGGGGCCTTATAGTTGATATCAGAGGTCGTTTTAGACAACTTTTGGAGTTAGAATTTTGTTAAATTAATTTCCATAAATTAATTTATCATAAGATTGAAATGATATAGCATTTACAGATTACCATGTTTCTTCACTTAATATATCTCTGTGCTCATAATGGTTTTCCGCATAAGAAATATGGAAGCTATACTGGGAAGGCATATAGAGGAGAATAACCTTTTAAATCAGCAACCTGAGATGGTCGGAATCGGAACTAAATAGTTTGTTGTAGTGATGGAACGGTTGAATTAGCCTATAAATGGTGGTGGTTTTCATGCATGAGATTAGTGAGATCAACCACCAAGGAAGATGTCAATAGTGGATCATTTCATGAGGCAAAGTCCCCTATCATTCAGAGGATCATCTAACCATTTTCAAGATGAAGGGTGGATCAAAGTATTGGAGAAGATTTTTGATGTCATGGGGTGTTCAGAACATCAAAAGGTTAGTCTTGATGTATACCATTTTGAAGTTGAAGTCGATCAGTGGTGGTTGATGGTGACAAATATCAGGGATAGTGAAGAGATTGATGCTCTTGGTTGGGACGAATTCAAAGGCTTGTTTCTTGAGAAATATATTAATAAGTTGGATTAAATATGGATGGAAAAAAATTCTAGGAATTGAGGCAGGAGGATGACTTAATGGATTATTATGAAGAAAAGTTCACTCGACTGGCAAGGTTTTATCCCAACTGAGATATTTATAGTAAGATAAATCAATTTTACTCAGGACTAAAGTCATGATATTGAAGATAATTAGCCTCTCGTGAATTAAAAAGCTATGAGAAACTTTCAAGATTTTCCAAGAAGGTAGAAATGAAGTTTTCGGATGATCAGGTGTTCCAAGAGAGCAAACAAAAGAAGTGGTACATTTGGCAGGCAAAGGGAAAGAATTCATCAAAGAAGCTTAGAGGTAAAAAATTAAATATCCATCTTGTAAATATTGTGGTAAAAAGAATCCTAGAGAATTTTTATCAAGGTCTAGAAAGTGATTTCGGTGTGGTAAATCTGGTCATATTGCTCGTAACTGTAAGGAAGATGATCAAACAGGCAATGAAGAGACAGCGGTAAGATTTTTTAAGTGAAATGAAATGGGTCATTATGAAAATGAGTGTCCAATGAGGAAATCATGTGAGGGAAAGAATCCTGACTGAAAGTAGAAAGGGGTGGTGAAATCTTTTACAACTAGCTTAGCAGATGTTGGGACATAAAATGAAGTAGTATCAGCTCTAGGGAGCTCTGTATTTTTCAAAGATTAATTTGGGGTCGGGGTACCATCTGTTGAAAGTAAAGGAAGTAGACATTCTGAAGACCGTGTTTCATACTAGATATGGCCATTATGAATTTGTAGTTATGACTTTTGGTTTAACCAATGCACCTGACTTATTAATGGATATTATGAATAGAATTTTTTGTGAGTCTTAGATATGTTTTGGGTTGTGTTCATTGATGATATTTCGGTTTATTCTCAAAGTAAATAGGAGCATGAAACTCATTTTAGGGTTGTCTTTCTAACCATAAAATAAATGAAACTGCATGGAAAATTCATCACGTGTGAGTTTTGGTTACAAAAAAATCATTCTTTGGTCACATTGTTTCAAAATATGGCCAAACTGTTGATCCTTCTAAAACAAAAGTTGTTGAATAATAGTCAAGACCCACAAATATAACTAAGATTTGTAGATTTATTGGATTAGTGGGTTATTACCGGATGTTTGTTGAAAATTTTGCATTGTTATCTAGCCCATTGACTAAGTTAACTCGAAAAGGTGTTAAGTTTATTTGGACAAATGAATGTGATGATTGTTTTCAGGAATTCAAATGAAGACTAGTGAATGCTACAGTTTTGGAACTACCTTCCAGAAATTGTGACTTTTTTATCTATAGTGATGCTTCATTGAAAGGACCTTGTTGTTTCCTTACGAAGAATGATCTGGTAAATTCTTATTCCTCACATCAGTTGAAACCTCATGAGTTAAATTACCCTACACATGATTTGAAATTAGTTGCTTTTGTTTTTTCTTTAAAAATTTGGAGGCATCATTTGTATGGAGTAAAGTGAGAAATATATACTGATCACAAAAGTTTGAAGTATATATATTCACTCAGAAAGAATTAAATATGAGACAAAGATGATGGTTATAATTAATCAAGGATTGTGATTGCACAATCCATTACCATCTGGGAAAGGAAAATAAATTGGCTGATTTTTTGAGTCAAAAAAGTAATGCATCATTAACCTTGTTACATTTGGAACAAGAACCTTTGATTAATGATTTGTTGAAATTTAGAATAGAAGTTGTTAGTGCAGGAAATTCCACAGTTTTGTTTTATGTGAAAGTAAAATCATCTCTAATAGATAGAATAAAGCAAGTGCGGAAAGAAGGCAGTGAGTTCTAGAAAAAATGTAATGTTGGTTTAGAAGGGTGAGTTTCCTAATTTTAATATTGATAATGATTGTGTTTTTAGATTTGTAAAGAGATTATTTGTATCATGTGATTCATAGTTAAAGAAAGAGTTATTATGTGAAGCTCATAGTTCTCTGCTTCCATTTCATCCGGGAAGTACTAAGATGTATAGATATCTTCCGGAGTATTACATGTGGGATGGAATGAAAAGAGATATTGACGACTTTACTATGATGTGTTTTACTTGTCAACGGATTAAAACAGAGTGGTAGTTACCAAAAGGGATGCATCAGTCTTTACCGGTCCTATAGATGAAATGGGAAAATGTGTTCCTGGATTTCATTGTGGGCTTACCAAAGACTTCCTGAGGTAACAGTGCAATTTGGGTTATTGTTGATCGATTGACTAAATCTTCTCATTTCTTTTCTATTTGAGATACTTTTTCTCTAGATCAGTTTTCTCAGTTGTATGTTAAAGAGATAGTCAGGTTTCATGGAGTTCTCCTCTCCATTGTATCTAATCATGATCACTGGTTTATTTTTATCTTTTGGAAAGCCCTTCAGACGTCATTGGGTTTTGAATTTATTTTTAGTACAACTTTTCATCCTCAATCATATGGGTAGTCAGAACGAACAATTCAGACATTGGAAGATATGCTACGTGCTTGCTGGATGAATTACCAGGTAATTTGGGGCCAACATCTTTCTTTGTTTGAGTTTTCTTATAATAATAGTTTTCCTTTCAGTATACAGATGGCTCCATTTGAGGTATTATATGGAAAGAGTTGTCAAACACCAGCTTTTTGGGATGAAGTAGGTGAAGGGAAACCGATGGAACCAGAATTGGTAGAAGTGATGAAATAAAAAGATAAGTTGATTCAGAAGCACATGAGAATATCTCAGAGTAAGAAAAAAATTAAGCGGATAACCGGAGGAAGGGTCATTATTTCCATCTAGGTGAGCATGTCTTTCTCAAATTTTCTCCATGGAAAAGTATGATGTGTTTTGGTAAGAAGGGAAAATTGAGTCTGAGGTTCATTGGACCCTATGAAATCCTAGAGAAAGTTGGATCAATTTCATATTGAGTGTATTTACAACAAATTTTATTAGAGGAACACAATGATTTTCATGTTTCAATGTTGAGAATGAATATGCTGGATCCATCTCATGTTTTGAGTCCAGAGGTAGTTCAGTTGGAGGAGAATCTCTCTTATAAGGAATAGCCAGTCCAGTTTCTTGACTATATAAAGAATGTGTTTTTGAATAACGTAATTCATCAAGTAAATGTTTTGTGGAAAAGCCATATGGTTGAAGAGGAAACTTGGGAATCTCAAAATTCTTTGAGGGATAAATACCCCCATATATTTGATAAGTGAATAAAATTGTGAGGATGAAATTTCCAAAAGAGGGGAAGGATGTAACATCCCAGGTAAATAACGGATATGTTATTTTCATATTTATTAATATTTATGAATTAAATATTAATTTTACTTTAAATGGGATGTTATGTCTCAAAGCGTACTCAATACACAACAATGGGTTATTTTGAAATCTTACGTTGCACACAATGTTGAGTAATACTTAAAAATAATAATATATTATTATTATTTTAAATGTAGTTAACGCATAGTCCTTGTCACAACCTGACCCTACCCGGGCTCAAGCCACAACTACCCAAATCCCACCTCTATAGGCTAGGGGCTGGCAACTAGCGCTGAAGGCACAAAAACTCAGGGAGGCCTTCGCCTAAGAACCTCTACACACACACGCAGCCCACTCAATGCAGAAGTGCAGAGTAAAAGGAAAAGTAAAGTACTCACTGAAATAAACAAACCCCAAATATGCATCAACCTCTAAACAGTACAAAGTAAAAGATGAAGGTAAAATGAAAAGAAAACGGGAAAAACATGTGCCCAACCAGAAAAGTGCCACAACCCAGCAACAGGTAAACAAAAGTACAACAGGTGGGAGGTTCCTCCACCTAGAACCCGACTACAACCACAGTACACGGTCCAAGCTTCTGAACTCATAATCTCCTTTGACGTCACGATCGACCTATCCATAGTCTACAAGGGCCCACCAAGTGCAGGAAAAACCCAAGCAGGTGTGAGTATAAAAATACTCAGTAGGATGCCCTGAAGGCTTGAGGGAGAAACAAATGAGGTACTGAAGAGGTGAGCAGTATATCGAACAGGGAAAAGTAAGGGAGTACAACTGAGAGTGCAGTAAAGAGTACAGATCAACCCAATAAGAGGAAGGAAGTGGACTCGTCCAGACACAAGGAGCTAGAAACAGTGATAAGATGAACTTCTCGTCGAGTCTTCGCTATCTATAGCAAGAGAGTAGACTCGTCTGACCACAAGAAGTTAGAAATGGAAAGCTCATGGCATACCCCACGCATCTTCACCTATCCTGGAATGAGAGTAAGCAAAGCCCAAGAAGTGGGTATTGGAACAAGGTATATACATATTCATATGCTCTGTCAAGAAACCCGAACAAGATCATTATGGGATCCCTATCCCATAGCTTAGCCCAAGATAGTGAGTAGCCAACAGTCCTAGAAGTAAACACCATCGGTACCCAGCATCCTGCACGACTACCCCGAACTGCAAGCCAAGGGGCTAAAATCACCGCACCTTGACACTATCCACTTTGGGTGGCACAGAATCACCCACACGGTTTTAGGTCGCATCTCAAAGACGCATATTGGTGGGGAAAGCACCCCTTGTACTTCAGAGTTCTGGGGAAATTAAAACCACACATCGTCACTATCCCATAGTATAGAGGTCTACTCAAAGCCAAGATGTCACATCACTGACCCGTATAACCAAGGGTCCCGCTCTGGTAATCATGGTGAAAAGCCACAGACTAGACTGGTAGAAAGGACTAAGTCTAAAAGAAGTCACCTGGTAACCCACTGCGCAACCCCACTGGAGGATAAACCCTAAGAGGTTGTCGGGTAACCCACTGCCCAGCCTTTGGTGGAGGGTAAACCCTAAGATGTTGTCGGGTAACCCACTACCCAGTCTCTGTTGGAGGGTAAACCCTAAGAGGTCTTCAAGAACCCACATCCCAGTCTCTGTTAGAGGGTAAACCCTAAGAAGTCAATGAGCAACCCACCACCCAACCCCACTAGAGGGTAAACCCGAAGAACTCGATGAGCAACCCACTGCCCAGCACCACTGGAGGGTAAACTCGAAGAAGTCGATGAGAAACCCACTGCCCAGCCCCGCTAGATGATAAACCCAAAGAAGTTGATGAGAAACCCACTGCCCAGCCATGCTGGAGGGTAAACCTGGAACTGCTCTGGTCATCCCTACTAGATGGTACAACATTGGCCAACAGAACACAGAGTGGGTATCGTGCAACCACCCAACTCTAGAACAATCCACCTAATAGAGGTTCAATGCCCGTTCCATCACTCGGTGTCACTAGCACCGCTATCATGCGTAGGTTCGGAGTATATCCAAAGAATCCTTTGACCAACACCCTTTTCATATTCTCACATTTAATGAGATCTTGAAAGAGTCTCCACACTCCCAAATGGATTACACTGTTGTAATACTCTTGGAAAAACATGCAAGATCGACAATTCACTTGCTGGAAAGGGGATCCTGATGCAAAAGATATTCAACACCGCTGCAATCCCATACGGCGTCTCATGGGGCCCACACCTCAGTCCTGAAAGAGGTTAGGCGAACCGCACCCTCATGATGCTCTTATAAAATCATGCTGAAAAGACTATTCATACGCCCGAAATGAACACCTGATGAAAAAGTCACAGTACACTACAAAAAACTAAAAAGATGGCTCATGGGGTCCACGCCTCAAGTCCATCTTCAACACCTAAAACCACCCAATTCAACTCCATCTCAATGCTAGGGTCACAACACCACTGACGGCGCTTAAAATGGACTCCGGATGCGGAAACTGAAACTCCCCATGTTACACGAATGCGGGGCCCACACCTTGACCCTAAAACAAATCACACAAATTGTACTGTCTCGTTCCTTGTATATAACCACACGGCATAGGCTTTTCATTTTACCTGAACAGACTTATGTAGCAGAAGTCATAAAAATGCAGCATACGTCCAAAAGCCGCCTCATGGGGCCCATGCCTCGAACCCAAATTTAGGTGGGCAGATCGCACCATTGCAATTCCCTCGTAAAAACACTCATAAACGAGTGCTCAAACTCCCCAAATGGATGTCGGGTGAAAAAGTGGTGTTTCACAGGAAAACCTGTGAACTAGGCCCTATGGGTCCCACACCTTGTCTCCAACCTGAGTGCTTCGAAAAGCATCTCAAAATGTCCACACGAGGACTGGGGTCATGATGCTGCTAATGGCATCTCAATCGGACATCCAAAGCATGAGTTAGGTCCGACGCAACAATTAATTAATTAATTACTCACATTATTTTTCGTGCTGCCGAGCAATAAAACCAACCCGTAAATGTTCCGAACCATCCTTGGAAGGACTGTCTCAGCTCCGGGGCCACTGTGCCTCTGAAAGCTTGTCAAACGGATGTCCGGCTCGCGAGCCACGTCCGTCGCAACATTAATAATAATTTTATATTATTCAATTAAGACTCCTCCGGTCACTCGACTTCAGGCGTAGAGCCCCAAAAACTCTGAAACTCACTTTGAAAGGTTTGTCTCACCGACACGAACCTACAGCCGCAGACGGCGCGTCAAACAGATGCGCCGTTTAGAAGTTACCCCCCCCCCCCCCCCTAAATGCGAGGGGGGCCAAACCGGGCCAGTTCACCCCGGTCGACCCGGTCCGAACCGCCAGCCCTCTCCAGCCACACCATACCAGCCTCGAGTATGGTTTTTCTTTTTTTAACAGAATAGCCATCCCGGCCGGTCTTCCCCCGCACGCTTTCCAGTAGGACCCGCAAAGTGCGGGTCCTTGTTGCTGCTCCCCCTCCCCGAGGCGCTGACCTTGGGGCTCTTCCTGACCACAATAGCCCAAAGGCGTCACCCGCGCTGGATCCTCATTGGCTTACCCCTTCGACTACAACGGCTGGCTCTGCCTGGTCCTCCTTCTCACTGCCGATGTCGCGGCACGCTGTGGCAACCCCCCGCTGCCGGCTCCCTATTCTGCTGCGACATTGATGCACACACGGTTTCCCCCTTTGCCGAACGCACTACCGCACTCCAGCCCGCTGAACTTCATGGCCCACTTAGGTTCCTCCATCTGGACTCCTCCGACCGCCACGCTCCGAACCCCATCTGTGACGGCCAACTCGTCTGAACCCCCGCTGCGCCACCCCAACCTCCAGCAACCGCCCTTGCCGGAGTCGGGCTTCTGATGACCGACGCAACTGCTCCGGTGGCCCAAAATCAAAACCAATCATGGTTTCGGAAACCTCAGGTCGAGTCCTTCATAGTTCCTACTTCGGATCATTGATCTGAGATGATTGGCGCTTCCGAAAAAAATGGACGAAGAACGCCCAAGAATGACAGAAAAAATGGTGCTCGGGCGTTTGCAGTGTTTATTCGGCCAATGCCCCAATTTCAAAAATTTAAGAACTTAAAATGACAACATTGAACAAAACACCTAGAATTTCATGAAGGTGCAAAATTTAATCAAAAATCTTACCTCGTTGGATAAGTTCCTCGTTGGTGACGCTCATGCTCGATCATGCTTCGATCCGCCGGAGTCCGCTCCTCAATCTGGCGAAGAATAGTGAATAACACCGAAGAAAATTTGAGAGAAAGAGAGAGTAAGGAAGGGAGAGATAGCGGGAAATGGGTTGTCCACTCTCAACACTTAAGCGAATTTATAAAAATTCACTGAAACTCTCTCAACGGGCACGGATTCTAAAACCTTTGTGCCCACTTACTTTATATCGCGCCTAGGCAAAACGCCCCATTTTGAACTCAACGAAAGTCTCAGATTTCCATTCTGAGTCTTCATTCCAAAGTTATTTGAAAATAATTCCATTGATAAAAATCACTAATTCATTATTTTAGTATGACGATTTTTCCCTTGGGTGACATCTCTCACAATAGGCCCACGCCCACAACGTTTACACCCTGCCTAGGGTAAACGGCATGCTCTGGACACAACTGTGCCCTCAGATTTCTGATCAGAGCTACCATTTAGGAGTCATTCAGGTTTAAGATATTAAATGAATAATTTGATAATTTAATTATCCATTTAATACACTTCCAACGAGTGAGGGGTTAGAAAATCTCGCGCTGACTCATTTTATACCGCGCCAAGGGTAAGCACCGCATTTAGGACCCAACCGTGGTCTCGTATTTATGATCTGATCAACCATAAAAGAGATATCACATTTTCTTTAGTTAACCATGCATGTGTAATATAAAAACACTTAACATTTTTATATAATTTATTCAGGGCACACCGGGCCTCGAAATTGCACATCGTATGAACGCCCTGCTCTGGAATAACATAAAGAAATTTTCCAAAGTCTTTCTATAGAAAAAACCAAGTTTTTATATCATTCCCTCCTTCAAGCTTTTCGTCCCCTAAAAAAACTAGGGGAATAACTCAGGGTACTAGGACCACACCTGGCTCACCCGTACCCAGAAGAACATTTGCACAGTTATGCGTCACCACACACGGACCAAAGGATTTGGTCCATTCATGTGGGGTATGCCCTCACCGATGACATGCATAGGTGCACGCACACTTCTTCTCAGGTGAGTCATGTGGGAGATGTTGTACTCCCACTCCAGACATCGGGGTTAGGGCAAGGCGGTAGGGAACCTCGCCATCCCTTCACACGGTCTCAAATGGCCCGAAGGACCTCGGGGGTTGATCAACTCCCCGGCTGAACCTCTACGTCACACTCCGTGACTGGAATCACCATTTAGACCTGGGAAAAATCTCTATGATTACCTCCTTTAGAATATCCATATGGTGAAACACCTAAGTATATCTGGTCACGCAATGTTTCCTAGTCGATGTACCAGGACCCAACCTCTATTACACGCTCGGAGAGCGAAGGAGTCAACACCATCGACTATAAAAAAAGTTCTCACACCATCTACCATACCAACATAGGGTTACACCCGACGCCCTGCATCACCCTGGTAACAACTCAAGCACGGTGCATGGAGAAAAAGCATTTCACACATAGAGTCTAACAATTATACTACAAAAAGTAGAAGAGTCGTAAGGCGTACCTCTTATCATCCCATGCTCTGCCGGATCTTAGACATTAAATGCTCGCGGTTTTTCGTGGTCTAAACTGTCTGCTCCCGAAGCCTGACGTGGACCACCTAGTGGTGATGGGAAGACCTCGTAATGTTTTCCCCCACTGCAAGCTCCTCTCACTCCTCTGCTAGCACCACCTCTCTGGCCAATACTCCGATCACAGTGCTACCTCTGTCTTGGTGGTGCACCGACTGCCAACCCAATATTCTCTATATGATTGGTCAAGAAGTCCCATACCAAGTGACCTTTCCCATCGCAATCATTGCACCAGCGCTCTCTGGGCTGCCCTGGTGACCTCCGGCGCCACTATGGTGTACTACCACGGTCCGGAGTCCACTCATAGGAGGTTCTCCTCGGCTGAGGCCCTGCACTTTGTTGCCACAGTGGTGCACAACTACATCTCTGAAACCGGCGGTGGGAAGGCCACCTGAGTCGAGGTTCTGTCATCTGGTGTCTCCTAGCTGCGGCAGATGTCTTACCGATATCATGCCTACTTCCACCACCAACTATAAAACGTGACAGGAAGCACTCTGTCACCAGCGCCTGCTCTAGAACCTCGGCATAAGTTGGGATTCCCTAGGGTACTATGACAGCACGAATATCTCTTCGGAGACCCTGCTCAAACTTCTGTTCTCCGAAGTTGCTATTGTGGACCAAGTCGGGGTAACAACTTGCACGGTCTGCGAAACTAGTTGCGTACTCAGTCACTGTCACCCCTCCCTTCTGAAACTGTCGGAGCTCCTGGATCTGAACAGAGCGTAAGTAAGAAGGGTAAAACTCCTCATGGAATAGTAGCTGAAAGTCATCCCATTAAAGTGATGACTCATCAAGTAACTGAGTCACCAGACTCCATAAATGCCCAGAAGCTCCATGGAAAAGGCTGGTTGCCAATGCCACCATATGATCTACCAGTGTCTGTACAAACCGGAAGAGGCGAACCACTATCTCTAACCAAACCTCTCCTACCGGAGGGTCTGGCTCACCACTAAACATCAGCGGTCTCTATCGCTGGAACTCATGGAGCGCACTTAACCTGTGATAAAGCTTCGTCTACTCTAATGGAGCTATCTTCTACTCACCAGGTGGGGGTGCTGCTATCAGCCCACCCGGAGAAAGGTACTCACATGATGGGTTCTAGATTGAGGCCTCATATCTCACATGGTCATTGTCACGAACTTGAGATGGTATCCTAGATGGCTGTCCTCGCAAAGACATCTTGAATGTTATCAAGGAGTGTCGCGATCAGATGAGCATATATGTATATCACAAAAACTATACATAGGGGAGCTGAATCAAGAAGGACAGTCAAAGACTCAATCCTATATGATGCACCAACCAATTTCCCTACAACGAGTGTCTCAGCATGCTGAGTCAACAAGTGGATTATTTGGGTCCTGGTGAATGGATACGTCAGTCATCGCACCATCACTAAACTCCCTGGACTAGGAGCTGCTCTCGAGACACGTTGACACTATTTCCCTAGATCTCAACCAATTCCTTTTTAGGTACATCTGAACAACGTCCCAAGGAATGAACCACCTTTGATAGCACTTTGTCACGACCCGACCCTTCCCGGGCTCGAGCCACAACTACCCCAAGCCCGCCTCCACAGGCCAGAGGTTGGCGACCAACGTTGAAGGCATAACAACTATGGGAGGCCTTTTCCTAAGTACCTATACACACACACGCAACCCACTCAATGAAAACGTGAAGAGTAAAAGGAAAAGTAAATTACTCACTGATATAATCAAACCCCAAATATACATCGACCTCTAAACAGTACAAAGTAAAAGCTGAAGGGAAACTGAAAAGAAAAAGTGCCAAACACGCACCCAACCAGAAAAGGGCCACAACCCAGCAATAGGTAAACAAAAGTACAATAGCTGAGAGGGTCCCCCACCTTGAACCCAACTACAACCATAGTACGTAGTCCAAGCTCCCAAAATCCTAAGCTCCTCTGACGCCACAATCGACATGTCCTTCATCTACAAGGGCACACCATGTGTGGGAAAATCCCAAGATGGGGTGAGTATAAAAATACTCAGTAAGATTCCTTAAAGGATCGAGGGAGCAACAAAGGAGGTATTGAATCGGTGAGCAGTAGATTGAACATGGAAAAGTAAGGTATTACAACCGAGAGTACAGTAAAGAGTACAGCTCAACCCAACAAGATGAAGGAAGTAGACTTTTCCAAACACAAGGATCTAGAAATGGTTAGAAGATGAACTTCTCGTCGAGTCTTTTCTACCTATATCAAGAGAGTAGACGATCCAACCATGATAAGCTAGACACGGAAAGCACATGGAATACCTCGCATGTCTTCACCTCTCCAGAAGGAGAGTAACCAAAACCCAAGAAGTGGGTACTGGAACAAGCTAAATACATATTCATATGCTCTGTCAAAAAACCCGAACAAGATCATAAGGGGATCTCTATACCGTAGCTCAGCCCAAGATAGTGAGTAGCCAACAGTCCTAGAAGTAAACACCATTGGTGCCCACACTACTACAAATATGGCTTTTATCTGTGCTAAAAATGGCCATTAACAGCACTAGAAAAAGTTCTATTAATGCCGACGAAGATAAAGGGGGGGTCCCCTTTATCAGCGCTCCAAAAAGAACTGATAAAGACCCCTTTTATCAGCGCTAAAAAAGTACTGATAAATATAAAAAAATAACAAAATACTACCAATCTCAGGGGGGGTATTTTTATATCACTTGAGCCCCCATTTATCAACGCTTTCCCACACCTCCAGCGCCCGCCTGCACCACCTACACCCTTTATCAGTGCTAGCCCTTTAAATCACCCTTGCATGTGCGCCCATGCCTCCACCTAGATTTGATCTCGAGACCTCCCCCCTGCGCACCTAAAGCCTTTACCACTACCCTATAATAATTTTTTCTCTTATTCATGATATATCTATTTATTTAAATATATATTTAGTTATATGTATTCCTATAGTAATCTATATTTATATTAATATATAGTAATATTAATATATATATATAGTTATATTAATATATATATAGTTATATTAATATATATAGTTATATTAATCTATTGTAGTTATATAAATATTCATATATTGTTATTTTAAATAAAATGGATATTTGTTATTATTTAGATAAAGCTAATATGTTTTATCTGTAAATATGTTAAATTATTTATTTAAAAAATTTAATTTTTCGGTGTGAATATATAAAAAAATTACATATAGTTATATATTTTATTATAAATAGTAGTGCATTATAAAAAAACGATAAAATTTCAAAGGCATAATATCAATATGAATGTAATACCTTGGAATAAATTCAGTTCCCACCAAAAAAATCCAATAATACCCCCTCAAACGAGGCTAGAAACCCACAAAATGTTAAAATATTTGGGTACCCCGACAAAAAACACAGTTTTAGTGTCCTTCTAGGCCTCTTTTGGCCACGAACAACGCTTTACTGGGCTTCTCCCAGTCACAGCGACGTAGATCTCGTCGCAGTCTTCGATTTTATATATGGTAGAGCTCAAACAGACACCCGGATCAAAAGTTATGGCCGTTTGAAATTTGAGTTTCGTTTTCAACAAATTTTGGATCTTTTTTTATTTTTTTTAAATTTTATTGTCTTCAAATTGTTATTAAATGAATATTAAATCATAATAAGTAGAAAATTATTAATTAAAAATATTTTTTATTTTGTTAAGAATCCATTTTCACTAAATATCTTATATATTAAGTTTATTAACTGTAAATGTACATTTATAATTATCTAAAATATATTTAAAAATTATATATTATATTTATATCAATATAACTATATAACTATATTTATATATTATTATATTTTTAAATTTTTATTTTTCTTGACCCTTTATCAGTGCTACTAAACAAGCGATGATAAAGGGGGTCCCTTTATCAGTGCTAATAAACGCGCTGATAAAGGGGGGGCCTTTATCAGTGCTAAAAAAGCACTGATAAAGCCCCACCCCCCTTTATCAGAGCCATTTCATTAGCACTGAAAAAGGGGTGGCGCTGGCCTTGCCCAGTTTTGTGGTACTGTCAGTATCCTGCATGACTTCTCTGAACTGCAAGGCAAGGGGCTCAAATCACCGCACCTTGACAATCTCCTCTTTGGGCAGCACTGACTCGCTCGCACAATTTTAGGTCGTATCTCAAGGACGCATCTTGGTAGGGAAAGCGCCCCTTGTACTTGAGAGTTCTGGGGAATTTCAAACCACACATCGTCACTATCCCATAGTCGAGAGGTCTGCTCAAATCCAAGTTGTCACATCACTGACCCGTACAACCAAGGATCCCACTCCAGTAGTTATGGAGAAAAGCCACAGACTAGCCTGGTAGAAACGACTAAGTCTAAAAGAAGTCATTGGGTAACCCACTGCCCAGCCCCACTGCAGGGTAAACCCTAAGAGGTTATTAGGTAACCCACTGCTCAGTCTTTGTTGGAGGGTAAGCCTTAAGAGGTCGTCGGGTAACCCACTTCCCAGTCTCTGCTGGAGGGTAAACCCTAAGAGGTCTTTGGGTAACCCACTACCTATTTTCTCCTGGAGGGTAAACCCTAAGAGGTCGTCGGGTAACCCACTTCCCAATCTCTGTTGGAGGATAAACCCTAAGAAGTTAATGAGAAATCCACTGCCCAACACCGCCGGAGGGTAAACTAGAAGAATTCGATGAGCAGCCCATTGCCCAGCCCTGCTAGAGGGTAAACCCGAAGAAGTGGATGAGAAACCCACTACTCAGCCCCGATGGAGGGTAAACCCAAAGAATTCGATGAGAAACCCACTACCATGCCCCACTGGAAGGTAAACCTGGAACTGATCTGGCCATCCCTTCTGGATGGTACAACACTGGCCAACAAAACATGAAGTGGGTATCGTGCAACCACCCAACTACAGAAAAATTCACCTAATAGAGGTTTAGTGCCCGTTCCATCATTGGGTGTCACTAGAACTTCTACCATGCGAAGGTTTAGAGTACGTCTAAAGAAGCCTCTGACCAATGCCCTTTTCATATTCCCACATTTAATGATATCTCTAAAGAGGCACCACTCTCCCAAATGGATTATAACATTGTAATCCTCATGAAAAAGCACGCGAGATCGACAATTCACTTGTTGGAAATGGGATCTCGATGGAAAAGTTATTCAACACCGCTGCGAACCCATACAGCTTATCATGGGGCCCACACCTCGGTCCCTAAAGAGGTCAGGTGAACTACGCCATCACAATACTCTCCTAAAAACATGTCGAAAAGACTATTCTTACTCCCGAAATGGACGCCTGATGATAAAGTCATAGTACGCTGCACACAGCTCAAAAAACGGCCTGTGGGGACCAGCCCTCAAGTCCGATATCAATGCTTGAAACCACCCTGGTCAACTCCGACTCAATGCCAGGGTCACAACGCTACTCATGGCGCTTAAAAGGGACTCCAGATGCGGAAAATGCAACTCCTCACGTTACACGCAAGCGGGGACCTATGGGGCCCACACCTTCATCCCGAAACACATCATGCAAATCATACCATCGTGTTTCTTTCTGATAAACACATGATGTAGGCTATTCATTTTCCGTGAACAGACTTATGTAGCATAAGTCATAAAAACGCAACATACGTCTAAAAGCCACCTTGTGGGGCCCATGCCTCGGACACAAATTTATGTGGGCAGATCGCACCATTTCAATCCCCTCATAAAAACACTCATAAATGAGTTCTCAAACACCCCAAAATGGATATCGGGTGAAAAATAGGGGTTCCACCGTAAAACGTGCGAACGAGGCCCTGAAGGGCCCACACCTTGTCTCCAACACGAGCAATTTTAAAAGCATATCAAAATGTCCACATGAGTACTGGGGTCACTCTGCCACTGACGGTGCATCAATCAGACATCCCAAGAAGGTGTCAGGTCCGACGCAACAATTAATTAATTATTTAATTAATTAATTAATTAATTAATTAATTACTCACGTTTCATTTCATGATGTCAAGCATTAAAACCAATCAAAAACGGTTTTGAACCAATCTTGGAAGGACCGTATCAGCTCTGGGGCCACTGCGCCTCTGACGACGCGTCTAACGGATGTCCAGCACGGGAGCCACGTCCGTCGCAACTTTAATAATAATTTATTATTATTAAATTAAAACTCCTCGGGTCAACCGCCTTCAAGCGCAAAACCCCAAAAAAACTCTGAAACTCACTTTGAAAGGTCTGTCTCGTCGACACTAACCTGCAGTCGTAGACAGCATGGCAAACGGACGGTCCGTTTAGAAGTTATGCCCCCCCAGAACGTGAGGGGGCCCAAGCACGCCGGGTCACCCCGGCCGGCCCGGTTCGAACCACCGGACAGCTCCAGCCACACTGGACCCGCCTCGGGTCCAGTTTTTTTAACAGAATTGCCCTCGTGGCCGGTCTTCTCCCGCACGCCACCAAGCAGGACCCACAAAGTGTGGGTCCTTATTGTTGCTTCCCCTCCCCGAGGCGCTGACCTCGGGGCTCTTCCCGACCGCGACAGCCCGTAGGTGTCGCCTGCACCGGCTCCTCTCTGGCTTCCCCCTTCGCCCGCGACGGCCGGCTCCACCTGGTCCTCCTTCTCGCTGCTGATGTTGTGGAACGCTGCGGCAACCCCTTTCCACCATCTCCCTATTCCGCTGTGACGCCGTCGCACACACGGCTTCCCCCTTCGTTGAATGCACTGCCGCACTAGATCCCCCCGAACGCTGCAGCATGCTCGGGTTCCTCCGGCCAGACTCCTCCGACCCCCATGCTCCGAACCCCATCCGTGCCAGCTACCTCGTCTGAACCCCCGTTGCGCCACCACGACCTCTGGCCACCCCCATTGTCGGAGCCAGGCTTCCGACGACACCCACCACCGCTCCGATGGCCCAAAATCAAAACCGAACCCGGGTTTGGAATCCTCTGGGCGAGGCCTTCTCATTTCTTTCCCTGGATCGTTCACCCGACATGATTGGCGCATCTGAAAAAAATTGGATGAAGAACGCCCAAGAACGATGGATAAAAACGGGGCTCGGGAATTCTCCATGTTCGTTCGGCCAACGCCCTAAATTCTAAAATTTTATAACTTAAAACGAAAAAATTGACCAGAACTCCAACAATTTCACGAATGTGAGAAATTTAATCATAAATCCTACCTTGTTGGATCCGTTCATCATAGGCGACGCTCCTTCTCGATCCCGCTTCAATCCACCGGAGTTCGCCCCTCAATCCGGTGAAGAACTGCGATGAATTCTGAAGAACGGATGAGAGAGAGACAGATGGAAATGGGTTGTCCCCTCTCAACACATAAGAGAATTTATAAAAAATCACTGAAACTCTCTCAATGGGTGCATATTCTGAAACCTCTGCGCCCGCTTAATTTATATCACACCTAGGAAAAATGCCCCATTTCAAACTCAACGGAAGTCTCGAATTTCCATTCTAAAGCTTCGTCCGAAAGTAATTTGAAACAAACTCCATTGATAAAAATCACTAATTCATTATTTTAAAATGAAGATTTTCCCCTGGGTGACATCTCTCTCCGCAGGCCCGTGCCCGCAACTTTTACACCCCACCTCGGGTAAACAGCACGCTTCGGATGCAACTGTGCCCTCGAATTTCCGATCCAAGCTACTGTTTAGGATTTATTTAGGTTTTAGCTATGGAATAAAAAAATTGATAATTTAATTATCCATTTAACACACTTCCAAGGAGCGAGGGGTCCGAACATCCCGTGCCGACTCATTTTATTTTGTGCCTAGGGTAAGCACCACGTTCTAGACCCAACCGTGGTCTCGAATATCTGATCTGATCAACCAGTTAAGATATATCACATTTTATTTAGTTAACCTTGCATTCATAATATAAAAACACTTAACATTTTTATATAATTTATTTTGGGCACTCCGGACCTCGGAATTGCACGCCGTATGAATGCCCTGCTCTGGAGTAACGAAAAGGAATTTTCCAGTCTTTTTATAGAAAAACTGGATTATTGCAGTCCTTATATTGGTGGGAATAAACAGAACAAACTAAAATATGATTTTATATGTTTCCTAATTTTTTTCACATTTATCCATTAAAAGATAGAGTCTTAAAATGTGAATGAATCCAATTTTAATTATAAATACTCTAATATTCTTTAAAAGGTCGATTTACAATCTCTTAATGGAGAACTCTTTTTAAATCTAGTTTTTTTCTCTTTTATATGTTGTCTTTGAAAAAATGAAATTTTTCATCAGTATCAGGACATCAAAATTTACTTTTGGTAATTTTGTTTTATTTACTCATAATTTTTATTTTTTTAATGAATTGTAAAAAATACTATATTTTAATTCAAAACTGTATTTTAATATAATTTATTTATATGGTTATATTATCTTTTTAAATGGTTTTATATTTTAATTAGATTATATTTTTACCATTTAATACAATATTTGTCATTTTAAATAATTTCACTTTTTAATTGCACATAAATAAGTGTTAATCTTTGATAGATATTATTTATTAAAAACATGCTTTCTTTTTACAACGAGAATTAACATTAAATTAATATCTGCCACTCTTGTGTTTTGAATTTGGTAAAATTCATACCATATTTTGAATTGGGAGGTCCAAATTGTGTCAATAGGTAACTTTTATTTTTATACATTATGAACATTTATTCCTATAAATTTTTTATTTACCATGGTTAAAGGGTAAATCTGGTAAATAAGGGAAAAAAAATAATATAATAATAATATTAAATTATCCCAAAATGTGTCATAATCTAATTTGTTGACACATTTCCAACCATTTGAATCCTTGGGTCTATTTTGGGACCCCATAGAAGCATTTAAGAGTGATAATGACACGTTATATTTACTGATTTAAAGTAAAGACAAAAATAACATAAACTTATATCTTTTCGTAAATAAATTTTTACATGGGGTTATATAAGTTATATCCTCAACCATAAATATTAATTTGAATCGTAAAATGATTTCCTACTTCATGGTATTTGTTTATAATTTTGATACATCAAATAAATAAAATTATTTATGACATAATAAACATGAAATGTTTACCTCATTAAAGAATGATTTAAATAAATACGATTATAAAAATTTAAACATTATCCCAAATCATTTCAATTATTATTGGATGATTTTATTTTGAACAAGAGTCATATTATCTTTGACATTCATGATTTTTGGACCCTTAGAAACTAAAAATCTATATATAATAAAATAATATTTTCAAACACTCCTAAAGTGACCCTCCTCCCTCTTATAAAAGGACAACAATTCTGACCCATTTCTAACACTTATCAAGCCCCTTGTCTCATACAAAATATTTAAAATTAATCACCATACATCCCTATATTCCTCTTATAATGCATCCTATAGGCATAAGGTACTTCAAGAAATCCTTTTGCTTCAAACCAAAGGGAGTTACCCAATTTAAATGTAACATATTCTCTTAAGTTCTTTTATTTTATTTTACTTCTCCAACCCCCTAAACACTTTTTATTCATTTATTTTATAGAATTGAAGTATCCTCAATAAACTAGGTTGTTTTTATGATAATTATTCGAACTAAACCTATACACACCTCCGTCTAATGGGTAAAGAACATACTATTTCTGTTGATGGCGAACTACTACCTCACGAAACGATGATTGTTCAATCTTCTCATACCACCTATTATGGTGTCCATTGTGATGGAACTGTATTTATATATGATAAATATTATGTTTATTTTTTCTTTATACTTCTGTATTTTTCAATTATATCATACCTTTATGGTTTCCATAATGGGTAAAAATGATAATTTCATTTGAGGAAGTGTGGACGACCTCCCCCTCAAAGTGATATGACTAGTTCATGCCATATTTGGGACGTATAATGGTTGTATTTAATGAAATTATATATGATATTATACTAGAATTATAATTTTCCGATTTATCATTAGGTTTTCGTTACATTAAAATATGAAATAGAAATTAGAGTAGTGTTCATGCGTACATACAGCTTACCATCTCCATGAATGGTGCATTTCATTTCTTATCTCCAAATGTTATGTAATATTATAAATACATATATATACTGGATATATATGATCTATATGATATCTAAATAATCAATATCATTCTGTATATAGTGAAATTTTGAACACATGGACAATTTATAATTATAACAAGTCCATTTTTTACTCAACTTTCGAACATCGACAAAATGTTCAATATGAACTCGAATAATTAAATAATTGTTATAGAAAGGTAATAATAAATATAAAAGGAATAATATACTTGAAAAAGTTTCTTAACAACGTGTAAATTTACATAAGTTTATTATTTAGGGAATTAAATAATGAATGGGTCAAGTCAGACACGATGTAAGGGAACTTCTTAACCCAATTTCCATTATTTGGGTTAAACTTATACTTTTTTATTATGCCATGAAATGATTATATGAGATATAAATTTTGATATCCTATCTTTTTATTTATACTTTATTTATGTGTACTTATTGTTAATATACATAATTAATCTATTTTATTTACAAAATGATCTTTTTAAGGGACTTCGTCTCAATTTACTTTCATTGAGCCACATTTTTCTTAAAACACAGCTTCCTTTTATAAGGTATAAAATAATCCCATTTGAATTTTAATTTAATTAAAATGGAATATTTTTTATATGTAGAATTTTACTAAATAAAAAATACAATGTTTTTGACATTTTTAGAAATAGAGTCCTCTCTGTCACCATAATCGTTATTTGGATTCTTCTATAGACTTAATGTTTTCTAAAATGAAAAAAAGAAACCCCTTATTTCCTTTTTCGATATTTTGTATTGAAATGGTTTATGAAATAGATTGATTATTTCACTATCTTGAAATGATTTCTTGTGATTTCATATTAAATATTATTAGTGAAATGATAATATTTTTAGTATTTTATGTATTATGATTTTATAATGGTACTTGGACTTTTGACGGGTGGTTACGTGATAAACTAAATGAAGGGTGGTGTTGTGATAAACTTGGACGAGTGGTTACGTTATAACCTCCAATGCATTGGGTATGGAAGTAATCTGTATGGATATTCCAATTAGTGATATGTGTGGAATTCGACCATATGGTTATTCCATTTAAGTACGTTTATCTCCCAAGTTACCTATATATGTTATGTGTGCTTTTTATGGGTTTTATGGTAGTCTTTTTGTTACAAAAGGGTAAGAAATTATCTTTTATTTAGTGAAGAGTATTTACTAATACAAAAAGGTGAAGATTATTACTTATGATAAGGTATTCATGGTTTACTTGTTGTTTTGAAAAACTAACAGTTTTCCTTCTATGTGTATCCCTTACTATGCTTTTTATGCTCATCCCAAGTTTTTGAAATGTTTTTCACGGGACATAAAGTGGAATAGGGTCAAGGATGGTATCACGGAAAAATAATGATGTCTAAAACATATAACTAGACATGACTTTTTTCAAAGTTTTTTTATTTTATGAAGAAAATGGATACTGAGTAGAAGTGTCTACATGTAATATTCAAGTTGTTATGTATATGTTATGACCTAATTCTCTAAAGCTCTAAACCAGAAAAGATCCTTAATGTGAGTTATTCATTTAATTCAAGATTATGTAATGTTTACGGTTAGGGCCTTATAATCTATACACAACACCTCACTTTCACACAAAAAAACCATTAAAAATATGCACACTAAAAATATCTCAATCTAAATCGGCATCACCTACACAATTAAAGCCATCTACACAGTTTAAATGACCATTTTCAGAGACAAACAAATACAAAAATACATTGTTAATTAGTTTCAATTATGCCACATGACTTTAATCATCAGTAATTATTTTATATCTAAATGCACCTTGAAAACACACCCAAAACACCATTGTATCCCTTACACATTTTATTAAAGTAACAGCATAGTTTATAAAATAGTAAACAACTCAACATGGGGTTTTCACAGAAAAATAAATCTCATATGGAATAAACATGCTACTAGTATATAAACAAAAAATGTCCATTTTATGATGATTTGAACCCCAAGATAGTTTTCAAAACAAATTCACAACTTTCATACCATTTAATAAGCCCTTAAGAAATTCTATAAAATAATTCCAATTGACATCACATGATTTTTCACACACAAAACTCACACAATATTCCTTTTATTAAAAAATACAGACCATCACCACTTCATAATCCAATTCATAGCTCTAAAAAAAATTTATAATCTTATTTCACCACTTATATAACACAATCAAATAACTCAATAAGGGTTTTCATAAAAACTCACTTCGCACTATTCTAAATTTCAAAAAAAATATTTCAACGCTTGTTAAATTCTTTTTAAAAACTAAGGTTGCACCCCAAGTAATTAATGGAAGGCCATGCTAAATTAATCTAACAAGAAAATTAATCCATCAAAAAATAGTTATATACGGAACCACATAACTCAATGTAGACCAACTTCATTAATTTGGATCGCAAAGTCCACTGCACTTCAATTGCAACACAAATAAAAACAGTTATACCCTAATTTAAGAATTTAGACCAATTATATCCCAATTAGACCCTAAGAACAAAACATTAGACCATTTATACCCAAAATCGAACCAAAGAAACACAAAAAAACCCTTATAGATATAGAAAGAAAACTTACAAGCACAAGAAGAACTAGGGAGAAATGAGTGGGGTTGTTGGAGGTGTGCTGTATCAGAAAACAGGGGGTTGTGCACATCTATGTGATGGGGAAAAAGGAAGAGAGGTCGTTGGATGCTAGTGTGGGGCTGTTGTGTAGTGACAGGTGGATGAGGGGAGGTGTGGCATGACAGTTTGAGAAAATTTGGGTGGAACGTGCAGTTGGTCCAGGGAGAAGCGGCATAGAGGAAGTGTGATGCGGGTGGCAGGTCAGTGCCATGGTTGGGTGGTAGTTGTTCCAGCGAGAAGGAAGAGTGAAGGGGGTCCTGAGGTGCTAGGTTTTGGAAAAGGAGTATGTTTCACAAAAAACAAAGGGGGAGGGGGTTCTGTAACGATGGGGAAATAGGGGAGGAAGATAGAGAGGTAAAACCAGAATTAATTTTAAAATAAATAAAATAAAATAAAATAAAAGATAAAGATAGAAGAATAAAATGGAATATAAGAATAAAAGAATCCTAAAAAACTCAACCTAACTAAAAAATACTCATAATAAATAATTGTACTATTAATAACAAATAGTTAAAAATTTATAATTATAACAATACTTTAACATTAACAACAAAATTAAAGCATTAAATAAAGTAATAATAAAAATAACATTACCAATATTATTATTAGTTTTAATAAGTCAACTCTTAAATTTTTTTCATTCTTTTCTTCATTTCATTTAGCACCTTATTTATTCATTAATTCAGTTAATGAACTCCCCGTGAACTGAGTAGTCTGCACATTGATCTGGAGAAGCCATACAGCTTCACCCGAACCCTACCCATGCATCGGGCATTACCAAGCCAAAACGCTCATTTTTCAGAAAAATCGCAAAACTCAAGGTGGTTCTAGCCTGCACCTTGAAAAACAAAATCCAGATAAATATTAAAAAATAAAAAATATATTATAGATGTTTAGGTGTGATAATTCTCCACACCATGACACTTTCTGTCCCCACAAAGTCAAAAGACTTAACCCAACCAATATTTCAAGAAATGCTATGAAGATACCTAAAACAAAAACTCAATCACATTAGGACCAAGAATTAATAACACTAATAACCTAAAACACCATAGATCTAAATAATATAATCACCATGAAAAATAACCAACGTTAGGTAACTCACCTCTCGACACAACAATTACATAGAATACCCCTACCCCAAACTTAGGAATCACCCTGGACCTCTCGAGACCCTCAATAATAGACATAACCCAACCCATTACTTGAACTAACCAATTACCATGGTCAGGGTCAGGTGGAGATGGAGAAAGGAATTTCCCTTCCAAGCACACTTTTAAGATAGAGTTTTCCACAATTCAATCTTATTGTGGTCTACCCACCATATTAAAACTCATTTCAACCATTGATTCACCAAACCAAAGTGACTCAAAAACTTAGAAAAACCTCAAACACTGGCTTGGACATCCAAGATATGTATGTTAATACAAACAAACACTAGGGGATATGCCAATGAGATCCTCAGTGGGTCATCCCACCATTTTAAAATTTTCCTATTACCATGACACACACACAGGCATTCCCAGTTTACTTTGAGAAATACGGACTGAAATCTTTATTACGAACACACCAACATGGGCTGACTAACATTGAAAATACCACAGTGGACAACACTCAACCATATGAGATGGTTTTGATATTAGAAACCCCTACCCTATTGAGAAAATGGATAGGGACACGTAAATCCCACGAGACATGAGAATCTCCAAAATGACTACATTTTCAATCCATAACTGACCACAATAAGTTTCATAGGGCACACCCACCGGATTTAAAAAAATACTAATTCTCCAAACCTCCTTAGAGCCCAAGAGGAACTCCCAAAAATAAAGACCACTACAAGGAGACAATGCCTTTATGCCCCTTATCACAAAAATGAATCCTTCTGAGACAATATCACAATATGGAAAAATAATGTTGTCCACATCCAAACATTTCAAACTTAATTCGGACCAAACCCATCCCACATATGATGAATTTTGACTACGCCCAATCTCCACACTGAGGCCTATGGTTGGGGCCCTGATATCTGAAAAATTTACCATCATACAGTCATAAGAAAACCATCTCAGACTAGAACTTTCTCTACTAGAAAACCAACCTACATTTTTATCATTGTGTCCCAAGTGACCACTTCATTAACATACCAACTGAGAATTTCAGATAATGGCTAAGAGTTCCTGACATAACACACTAGAGATAGGCAGTGAGTGGTCTATCAGAAACGCAACATGAAATGCTGGAAGGAGAACTCAAAGAATAGGTCCCTTCAGTTCACACTCATCATCAGATAAGGATCCTTCACTCACTACAATATGAAAAAAGACCAATAACTATTATAATCATTAATTTTTTAGATCCACACTACCTCTAGGAAACATGAAATTTTCTCATCAAAGGGTAAAAACACCTCATAAACCATTTGTTGAGTGGACAAACACCAATAAGCTCCACTAATTTCTCTCTCCTTAACTTCCTTAGGTACAACCACAGGATGAGGCTCATCTCAAGGATCACTCATGACATCCCCATTCGCAACAAGAAAAGAATGATCAATGTTCACTAGTTTAGTCCTCCTCCTCCAAACATACTCAAGAAAACTTACACCCACACGACCTTTGGAGTCCCTCAAAACAAAACTCTCTCATCTTTCCCAAAGCACTCATCGATATTCAACTGAACTGAATGCCCACAAAAAACTGACACAATCGAAAAAAACCCAAATCTGTCACCCCACTAAAAGTCCGGGCCAAGCCAAGAACTGAGACAAACCTGCTGGAAACCTGTGGGACCTTTCTAAAGGGTATATCCCAAACAAGGAACACAAAGAAGCCTTCCACATAGCCAAGCACATTACAAAACAAACATCCACTACTTAGACACAAATCCAAAAATTCCAATTTAAAAATTCTATTCGTTTTCAAAGAAGAACACCCACTTGAAAAACAATTAACAAAAAGCATTGTACAGAAAAAACCAAAAGATCCTTTGAAACCATTTTCGTCACTCTGGAATCAAAACTACTTTCCAAATCCAAAAATCATTTATGTTTAAAAACCCATTTTAAAGAAAACTGAATTTTCTTTTCAGGTCCTCTCAAAAAAAATCATCACAACACTCCTAACATAACAAAAACAGATAAGAAAAACATAGAGTAAATTTTATTTCTAACCATTTACCTAAATAATCTTTTTAGGAAACCTGAAGGGGCCTTAAGAATCAATCACCCACCACTGATATTCTTGGGTGCCTTGCAGATATACATTCCTATGCCACTCAGGAACCCATCCACATGATCTAATAACCATCCATTAATCACTTTCACAAATACACGTGGGAACCCATAGGAATACCACTGTACAAGACAAGGATCTTCTGATTTTTAAAAAAAATCCCAATCCCCTAAAAATACCTTTTCCAAAATCCATTTCAAAAAGTTCAAGACAAATAATAAAAATTCTTTCAATTTCCAAAATAACTCACTTGAATTTCATAAAACCCATGAAGTCCTTCTAGAAATAAAATTTCAAAAAATAAATCACCAAATTCCAACACTAAAGAACCGGGATGAAGAACTAGATATCATGCCTAACCTGAATAAAAGGTTTAGAAGACCATTCCCTAGGCAAGTGACAACCGCTAAGAGTGTTGAACCGTACACTTAGGCATCACATGGGTCACTACTCCATGTGAGACCACGTATAGTACCATTTTACTCCTATTGTTATCCCCCATCCACGTAGACCAAAGCCAAAATTTTAAATCTCGGACTACCCCTAGTTACTCGACGATTGGAATGAGTAAGAGCTTACATTGCTCTTCCTGCACCTTCCACTCGATTATCGATAGTCCTATCTCCGATCTACCTGACACCCCAAATAAAAATAATAAAATCCTTCTCTAATACCATTTTTTCACAAACCGAGTTAGGTCACCAAAAAATTGACGCCCGACCCAGTCCACAGCAAGGCCCGAAGGGCGTTCCTGATCCCCACAGGTAGGTATAAGTTCCCAAGTTTCAAAAATATGACTTGGGAATGATTCACCTGAATATATAATTATAAAAAAATGTCAAGATGAATAAATTAAAATTAAATTGGACAACCAAACAAGCCATTAAACTATGTTCATATTTAATGTTTACAAATTATGCTAAAAACCCAAAAGAGACTACAATAGAGGAAAACCAAAACTCCAAATCAAACCTTCATGTGACATGAGGATTCACATCCCCAAGTCACAACCACCAACCTGCATGAGAAAACCAATGCAACTTAGACCATCATCAATAAACCCAATGCCTTGACTTGGAATACAAAAGAAATTGGATCTATATACACCCAAAGGTTTATGTTGGGTGTGAGGGAAGAGCCCAGTAGAATTCCAATGAGAGAAGCTTCCGCATATAATTATTAAATGACAAATACATTTTCAATTTAACAGAAGAAAAATAAATAAATGCTCGAACAATATTAATGAAAACTGTTTTTAGGATAATTACATTAAATAAAACAACTTTAATAAAAAAACACACCCACTCTATATTTCATAGTAACCACAATGTCACACCGTGTGCCAATGGTGAGAAAAAAGTAAAGGAGGAGAACAATACATTGGAGAGACCCTAAAGTTACTAGTGAGAAGTGGGACCCTAGAACATCGTGTCTCGGTGAACAATGGTATATGTGCACCACAATAAACATTCTAATGCATGATACACCAGTAGGGAAACAGATCCATAACCTAGGGGTATCCCAACATCATTAAAAAGTTTATTTAGTGTTGTAGTCGGCAATCCAGCTAAGTAAAACTCGGCTGATTCCAGTTTTGTGTCACTAGCACACTAGTCCCAATCTTCCCACCAAGTACCTAGGCCTCTTATTTGTGCTCAAGTGGTTTAGAGTTCACATCACATGTCAAAAATAAATTAACAAAACAAAAGAGGTTCTATCTCTACCCAACACTACACTCTTACACACAAAAACCATTTACCATAAATTGTCACACTAAAAATATCTCAAACTCAATCCACAATGCTTCCACAATTAAAGAAACCATCTGCATAGTTTAATCGATCATATTTTCCAAAAAAATACCAAAAATCCTTATTAACTGGTTTCAAATATGATGCATGACTTTAAACCTCAAAAACTACTTTTATATCTAAATGCACCATGGCAACACACCCAAAACACCACTGCAGCACTAACACATTTTATTACAGTAACAACACAGTTTATAAAATAGTAAACAACACAACATGGTTTTTTCACAAAAAAATAAAACTCATATGGAATAAACCTGATACTAGTAAATAAATAATAAAATCTATTTTTGGAATGATGTGAACCCCAATAATGTTTTCAAAACCAATTTACAAGTTCCATATCATTTAATAATCCATAAGAAATTATATAAAACAGTCCCAAGTGATGTCACAAGATTTTTCACACACAAAACTCACATGAAAAAAACTTTTATAACAAAATGAACATCATCACCATTTCATAACCAAGTTTTTAGCTGTTACTAAATTAAATAAACTAATTTCACAACTTATATAACACAATTAAATGACTCAATAATGGTTTTCACAAAAACGCACTTCTCACTATACTAACACGCTACAAATAAATCAAAAAATGTTAAATTCATTTTAAAAACTATGTTTTCACCCAAGTAATTAATATAAGTCCATGTTAAATCAATCTAAAAAGCAAATTAATCCCTCAAACAATAGTTATACGTGGACCACCTACCACGGTGTATTTTGGTGCAAAGTCCACTGAACATCAATCACACCACAAATAAAGTCATTTATACCCTAATTTAAGAATTTAGACCAATTATATCCCAATTGGACCCTAAAATCAAAACATGAGACCATTTATACCCAAAATTGAACCAATACGACACAAAAACCCCCTATGGTGATCGGAAGAAAACTTACCGGGGTGAGAAGAACTGGGGAGAAAAGAGGAGGGTTACCAAAGGTGTGTCGCGTCGGAAAACAGGGTGTGGTGCATGGTTGTGTGAAGGGGACAAAGGTAGGGAGGTCACTGGATGCTTGTGCAAGTCTGATGTGTCGTGCGAGGCAGCTGAGGGGGGTTGTGGTGTGCCGATTTGAGGGAAGGTGGGTTGTGTGCATAGCATGTACTAGGAGAAACAACATAGGGATAGTGTGACGTGGGTGGTAGGGAAGTGGAACGGCTCAGTGGTAGTTGGTCTAATGAGACAGATGAGTGAAGGGGGTGTCGTGGTGCTAGGGTTTAGAGAAGGAGGATGTTGTGCAAAAAAACATTAGAAGGAGGGGGTCATAGCATGATAGGAAAAGGGGGAGGAAGATATAGAGTGAAAAAAAATTAAAATAAATAACATAAAATAAAATAAAAATAAAAATAAAGATGAAAAAATGGAATATAAGAATAAAATAAACCTAAAAACACAACCTAACCTAAAAATAATCATAAAAAATAATATTAATATTAATAATAAAAAGTTAATAATTTATAATTATAAAAATACTTTAACATTTTCATCAATATTAAAGTATTAACTAAAATAATAATAATAATAATATTATTATTATTATTAATCCCAATATTATTATTATTATTATTAATTCAACACTGAAATTATTTTTTCTTTTTTTTCTTCATTTCATTTAGCACCTTCTTAACTCATTCATTCGGTTAACGTACTCACCATGCATCGGGTAGGTCGCACATAGAACTGGAGAAGCCATATAGCTTCGCCTGAACCTTTCACATACATCGGGCATTGCCAAGACCAAATGGTCATTTATCAACAAAAGAAAAAAAACTCATGTGGGTCCAACCCACACCTTGAAAAAACAAATTTACTAGTAGATAAATATTATAAAATAAAAATAAAAATTATTACGGATGTACGGGTATGACAATAATTCATGTTGTTGTTGAATGACATAACTGTTCATGATTCAACATTTAGTTAAACTCAATATATAAAAATAATGATTGAAACCCATATTCAAATCTCTCATCATACCCACTGAATCCACATTTCCCTATTATATTCCCATGTGGATTTTGGTGAAACATTTGAATCTCCTCGTTTAGTCAACTCAAGAATTACCATGACCTAAAATATATTACATGGTGACTCTATAAATTCTATAACCACTATATCCAAGATTATAACAACCCAAAGTGTATCATTGTGACATATCTGGCTATGAAATGATAGGTTTGATACTTCCATAACTAGTAAACCTGCAAACTCATACAATAAGAATCATTACAATGTAGATTTTACCATTATAGTGTGTTCTTGTTTACTTCACCAACCCCTATAGTGTTAACCAAGACATTTTTGTGTGATTCTACCTAGATCCTAAACTAGTAATGAACAAAATTTTCATATGTTAGTCAACATAAAATAGTCTACTCCAAATAATTTCTTATATGAAAACTCACTGTGCAACCAATCTCTCTATGATGTAATTATTTATACATCAAATAAAATCCTACATCATGATAAAATGAATGAGTGGAAAAACTATGTTATGATTTTGAATCCTCTTCATCTGTCTAAAATATTTTTACTAGAAAGAGGTAGTGGCAGTGATACTTCCACTAGTGATAGAATGACCAGTAGATATTTTTTATGTGATGATAGTTTTTTGAAATATCATTTAGTCATTTCAAATAAAATTAAGATGGAAAATTCATTAGAAGTAAAGAAGTTGGACTAGTAGAAGGGGTAAATGTATATGATTTGTTCAAAATATTTTATTAGTTTATTTGAAATTATTGAGACATAGTATCACTGTTTATCTACTTATGATAAGTGATCAGGATGAAGAAAACTATATAACATTAGTGGTTGTTGTTACTAATGGAAATAAGACAATTAAATTAGTAGTTCAGTTTAACCAAGTGGCTGGAAACACCCCACTATAATTATGGGGTGGGATCACCTATTGATAGGTAATGAGATTACATGCTCATAGTGATCAATGGGGATGACAAGTCACCAGTTGTAATTTTTATACTACCAATTAAATATATTATAACAGTGTTATCCCACGGATGTATGATGAAAATATAAAACAAATAAAAATTCACATTATTTAGTTTTCTATTTTTCATTTACCTATATGTATTTTTTAAAAGACTATGATTTTAGTTATTTAGGGTGAATTTAGGCTTCAGAATATCCAAATATCTTTTTCAAGGATGTTTAGTGTGTCATTACAGGTGAATTCAAGAGGGGGTAAACATATAGGGGAATAAAATATAATATTTCCTATAGTCTAATTCTAATAATATAACATTTTCTTATATCTCCTCCCAACTAGTGGTATCATGGAATAGGGTCCATGATAATGGGTTATACTTATTGTATTTAGTAATCTTCATTTTAGTTTCTACTCTGGAATTATTTGATTTAGTGGGAGTTATTGTACCCGTGTAATGGAACATGAATATTTAAATATGTGGGATAATAAATTTTTCAAAAGGGGATATGGATTATATTGGATTTTTATAAAATATAATCTCATCAAAAATGAATTGGAAGTTCCATTAACAAGAATCAATCGAGAGAATATAGATAAATATGAATGAGAATGGATGGATCATTAGTCACTCAATTAATAGGATATCATTGGAAAAAAATATTATAATAAATATTTTGGAAAATAAGCATAATAAGAAATGATGATATACATACTAAACATCTATGAAAGTCCAACCATATTAAACAAAGTGTTTATATGGGTATGATATTTGACATGATATTATTGGAAGGTAGACATACAGTGGGAATTTTTAATGACTTTAACATGATCCAACGTTAGTGAAAGTAAATTTCATAAATAATGACTAGGAATTAATGTTGTTTAAATCAACACCATATATTTGGGAGAAAATGGTTACTTCAAACATTAATTATACAAGAAAATATGATTAAGTATTTAACGATGTCAGAAATTTAATCCTCAAAAATGATATTGGGGGAAGGGAAGCTTGGGAACATATCAATTATGTATTGAATATAGATTTCATATGATATAAACCTAGCAAGAATATGATTCAAAATAAGTAAATAGATATAAATATTTCAGTAGGGGTAAATCAACTAGACCTAGCCATGTGTATGTGTACATCAGTAAGAGGGGTTATCTCAAGAAAAATAATAATAATATGAATGAAAAATATGGAATAATAGTTTCTAGAATTTTTACTTCTTCAAATATATTTGAATATAACATAAAATCATTATTTTGTTTCAATATTTCAATGGAACCATGCGTATTTTATTTTACAAGATCATTCTATTCCACGGAAGAATAAGGCTGTATAGAGAATTTTGAATCCAAAAGATTCTATAAGGTAAAATTGGCACATGATTTGGCTGTTGAAATTATTGGAAAGGGTAATATGAATATCTAAATTCTAAATGGTAATTTAATTATGTTGAAGGGAGTGAAAAATATCTAATTATTATGGGAAGATATTATTTTCATGGGATAGTTGGATAAATAAGGATATGAAATAAATGTCACTAATAGTGTATATGTTGTTACTTAGGGTTCAATGGTACTATAAAGGGGAGTTCCATTAGGGACCGTATATCTGACCAGATGATCATTTGGATTCTCTATATCCAAGAGTAAAACTATTATAGTCATTGAGTTATGCTACTATCATCCTGGTCATCTCAGGGGAAGAATATTAATTTTTAAGTAGAAAGCGTTGTACTAAATCTGGATCATACTAATATAGAGACTTATAAAAGTTTTATACTCAGTAATTAGGGGAATGTTTCATTAAATTTTAATTTAGGGAATCCTCACTGCTAGAAGGTTGAACTTATTCATTTAGATGAATGTGGACCATCTAAGTACAATCCCCTGGATATAGCTTTTACTTTTTCAGGATTATTAATTATTCAACCGGAAAGGTTAGTATATATTTTCTGAGGCACATGTTAGAAGAATTTTCTATTTTTATTCATTGAGAATCCACAATTGAGGGAGGTAAGTAAAATGACTCAAATGGCTTTGTTCAGATAATGGTGGTGAATATAAATGAAGGTGATTTAAGAAGTAAAATCGAAAAAAGGGAATCTGGCATGAGAACATTATTCATGGAACACTATAAAATTGGTTTTGGATGAAATTAAAAATGTAACATTGAATGAGAAGGCTTGTGGGATGTGTTTAAACACTAGAACATATAAATAAATTTGGGTGGAAGAACTGAACCGTGTTATGTACTTAGTCAAGAAAAGTTCATAGGTACTAGTTGGGTAGGATAATCCAAAGTAGTTTTGGTCTGAAAAACCAATTGAAATTTATTATATAAAGATTTTTAGATTTATTTTATATGTTCACATTTTATTTACTCATGTATGGAAATATTTTTAATGTTTTTAGATCTTGAAATGTTCTATTTAATTATAGGTTCCTGTAAAAAGAATCAATCATGGTAGTGGAAGATTTTGAGCATAATGAGTCAATATTCCAAATTCGATTTTACCAAGATGAATTCACTATATATTTATTTATTTCATTGAATTCAATAATTTTGATAAGTTTTATATAAATTAAGATAATGGAAGATATACGTGAAAGCTCTTGGGTTTTTGAAGCCCCGAGTGGGATAACTATAATTTTTGTCCCTATACATTAGAGCATATGAAGGTGTATGATAGGATATATAGGAGTTTTTAATTGAATTTTAATGGTATTACAGATTCATATAATTTTAAGTATTTAATTTTATTACATTCACCCCTTACTTATAATAGATGGAGGATAACCATAGATCCTAAAAAAGTGACTACACTAAGTTATTTGGTTTTGTACAAGTTGGTTTTAGTGGAATAGTTAGATTCATTATATTCTAATGAGACTTCGAAGCTCAAAAAATTACTATAAGAAATAAATTTCTATTGAATAAGTGGTATTTATAGTTTAAGGGATAATTATATGAAAGTAATATGCATAAAGAAATATTGTGGTTAGAGGATTTAAAAATAAAAATGGAGTGTATTTTTTGTGATTTTTCACCAGTATTAAAAGATTATACCATCCTAGTTATCTTAATATTGGTTGTACAGATGATTTTTGTTTAGAAAAAATGGATGTAAAGTATTGTTTTTTTAATTGTGATTAAGAGGAAGATATTTTACATTAATAAATCAAATATTTGTCGGTTTATTGGAATAAGGTTTTGTTGTGTAATCGAAAACATAATCTCTAGGGAATAAAACAAGAACCAAGAAAATTGATCAAATATTTGAAATAGTAATGGATTAAAATTATTTCATACAAAGAAACTCATATCATAGTTGTTATCTAAATGTGTTCTCAGATGATTTCTTTCTCATCAAGCTCCTTTATGTCCAGGACATGCTTCTTATGGATCCAAGAATTCGACATATCTATGAATTCAAGTTTCAGTTATCTAATGCTTTTTAAATGAATGATATTGGTGTTTTAATAAATATTCTTGAAATGTGAATTAAGAGAGACAAGAAAACTAAAAGTTTTTTTTCATACCAAATGGAATACATTCAATTGATAATTGATCAGTTTGTAATGGGCATATACAAATTATTTTCAACTCTTCTAGATGGGAAATTGAAATTGTCAAAGGGGAAAAAACATGATTTGAATATAATGTGTGACAAATATAAAAATTTACCTATGATTAAATTTTTATAATTTCAATGTATATCATGGTCTATACATGAAATGAAATTTCTATTATAGTGGTATTAATTAGTCAGTATATAGAAAATCCATGGAAATAACATTAGGTAATCATGAAATAGATCATTATAAATATGAAATCGATGGAAGATAATGTCTTATATTGTTTATCATCTGAACCACTGAAAGGGTATGTCGGTTCATATTTTCTAGGAGATTCTAACAATCATAACAATACAATAGGCAATGTTTTTGCATTCATAGGGTAGATAATCATCCAAATATATAGGCTAAAATGATATGTTTCACTTTATTAAATGAAAGATGAATATTTTGTACTAGTACAAGCAGTAATGGTGATGTTTTGGTTGAATTTTATTTCGTAGGAACATTGAAATAATTATCAAAGTGGTTTACTTTATAGTGATATTCAAAATGTGATTCACTTGGATAATAATTAAGTGGGAGTTTTTTGGATTTTGAAGCCGCTTCAAGTATCCAGATTGATTTTACCGAGAGGAATCAGGGGTAGAGAGACATATCTAGAAATTGATTAAATTTGGAGGAAATTATGATGGGTTGATAGTTAATTGAAATCACGTGTATTCAGTTTACTTGAAATTCAAAATATATAGTTCATTAGAAGATCATAAATTGGATCACTAAAATGGGGCACGTGTATATTATTAGATAACATTATGAAAATAGTTTATTTTGAATTAGTGATATTTGGGATCATTGTTCATATATCGGGGATTGGCAGTCATGTAGAACAAAGTTACACAGTATGTGCGGTTATTGCTTCCAACGAATGGATGAGTATGAAATTATGAGGTTGGTGAAAGTAGATGACTATCTAGACCAAACTGTAAATTTTGGGTGGGACCTCCTACTAAAAAGTAACATAATTACATGATCCAAGTAATATATATGGATTATAAGTCCCCAATTGTAATATTATACATCCATATAAATATACTATTTAAATATTATTTCATATACATAGGATAAAAAACTAATTAATGTAAAAAACTAAGGTTATTTACTTTTACCTCATCAATTATTTCTATAAATGTGTGTATTTTTCTCAAAATCCTATATTTAGGTTGATTTAGGGTGAATTCTGGCTCTCTATGTTCTGAATCTCTTAATCAGGGTGGTTTAGTGTGCCACTACATGTGATTTCTGGAAGAGTTGAACTTATGGTAGATTTAAATATCTTGTTTCCTATGGTTAAAGTATTTTAATCATACATTTTATCTTGTATCCTATATATATATATTAAAATTTTTTCTAATCATCAAAATCACACCACTACTAGGAGATGGTTTCATGAGCGTTCTCATGTAAGATAAACTCCTTTATAAAAAATGGTAACTCAGACATACAATGGAATGATCATCACCATTCATGTAATGTATTCATAAATCACTTCAGAACAAATTTTAACCCAAAATATATTTATAACGAATCTAGTATTAATATTATGTCAGTAATTGGGTAGGATAAATCCCCAAACTTGATTCGTCTCTATCATTGAAGAAATTTCTTTATTGTTTCATGAGATACTTTAGACCAATGTGTTTTTTAAATCCATGATTTTATTTATTCTTTAATAATATCAAGTACCCATAATTTTATTTAAATCTACAACATGATGTTCTAGGATAACTTCTGGCTCCTCAATTCATATTCATCTCTTCATCTCCATTCAATTTGACCAAGTAATATTTCATTCTTCATTATAATCACAAGGACATCTTCACAAAATTAATTGAAAGAAATTGGTATAGGACACAAACATGTGTACACACATATATAGAGGGAGATTTATATATAACATTAGTATTCTCTTAAATACTCATAAATTAGGTGTAATACATAAACAAATTCAATATTAGGATCAATCCACCATAGAACCATGTTGGTTAGTATAACGACCCATACTTTACATACATTGTTAATACTTAAAAATTGAATCACCCTTATTACAACATATGACAAAACCACAAAGGACCGTATAGGTATAGTGTCTTTAGAAACTGGGAAACATAAACAACTGGTTCATAAATCTTCTACAGTGTCTCCCATTTATTTCATCATATCTAGGGTCCCTTTTAGCATATTCTACTTAATATCCATCTTCCTGACCTGGGGAAAAGTTAACATAAAAGGATGAGCTCAAATGCTCAGCAAGGGCAAATAAAGGAAATAAAAATCATATCATATATTTTTGAAAATCATAACCTGCAAAAGAGATCATAATATCTTAACATGGAATAAATCATAGAAGTGAAAATGAGATCCCCATAATTATAACATGAAACTTGAAACTTTGTGGCATGCACACATAATCATGGAACATCATTTCTTTTTAGTCATGACTCATTGTCAAGACTATCTTAGTGGACAGAGTCCCTTTCTGAACCGAGTCACCCTCGTTCCAGTCATGTTTCACTGAACCGGTATAACCTACCGTTCCAGCCATGTCTAACTCATGAGATATAAAATCTTTACCCAATGCATTGGAGGGAGATATAGGTCCCACCCATCATATAATGAATCCTTTATTATGTGTGCCACATAATCATAAACCATACATCATAGAGTAACCCATGTAATAAAAATGGAATTCCTAAACAACATGACATCATAAAACAATTCATATAAGATAAAGGAATTCATAAAAATATTTCCATCACAACATAATCAAATCCATGTAATAATAGGGATAAAAACATAACCCTTTTATTATCTTAGATGGAAAATAATTTTGATAAAATACTTGAACTCCATTCTTGAGGAAAATATCCTTTCTACTTCAAAAACATTTTTCCTTTCATAACATGTCATACGACTTTAAAATAAAAGAAGATGATTAAAAATAAACCTGAAAACTTTTAAAGGAAGCTTCTTGGAAATAATGTTTTAAAAATCTATTCATGTCGTATAAGTTAAAAAAACATTCTTCTCGTACTATTGTCGGAAAAGTCAAAAAAGTACCTCGTACGAAAAACAACAAAAGATTCCTTTCATATCCTTTACTAAAAATTTACCAAAGGGTAAAATTGAATATAAACTATTTTAAAAGGATATAAATATTACATATTGTGGAAACATGGATGTGGATGATAAAATACACCCCAGTAAATGCCAAAGTATAAACAATCTCAGATAAAAATGAGATTGTGATATTTCCCTTACCTTAGGTCCGATTTGATTTGTACGTGTCCGAAGCTCCTGTATAATGGTTTAAATAATGTTATTGACTTATTCCAGAATCATACATATTTATATGATATCATATATGGTCATATTCTTAGCTTCTTGTTAGTAATATTTCATTGTTACTTGTTACTCGGGTCCTTATTGCCTTTTGTTCTTATGCATGTTTTGCCGAATAAATTCTTATTATTCTTTTAAGGTTATAGATACCTTATATCCAGAATGGTATTAGTGTAACATATATCATATTTATTCATTCAATTCATTTATATAATTACTATGTAATGATGATCATGTAGAATGAGTCGCATCACATCGTGGAGACGGTATTCCGTACGTACGCACGAGTGATGATATCGTTCCTATGATCGTGGAACTGTATTGGAGTATATATATATTATTTCAGTATCAATATTACTTTATAATAATCATAAATAGTTACTCATTACACCATTATACCCATCCTTGTAAGGTGATGGTGGAAAATAGATTACACCACGGCGTGGAGACGGTATTCCGTACGTACGCACGCGCGGTGATTTTATTTTTCCGTAGGATGGATAGAAGGTGAATTAGGGTTGTTTCATATTTATAATAACATATCAGTATGTAAGTAATACTGATGTTATTACTTTATCACGAAACAACTAAAGAAGAAGAAGTTGAAGAAGAAAGAAATTGAAAAGATCGGTAATGGATATTACCTCCTCTTTGGAACGCCTCTTTGAATCCTCCACTTAGGGAACTAAGATTGGACTTTGAAGAAGACCAGTACCTATAGGATTATTATAGGGAAGTGGAGAGGAGAAAATTTCAGGGTTTGGACGAGCTTGAGTGCTCAAATTGGTGTGAGGAGTAGGGGGAGGAGGTGCCCTTTTATAAGGAAGGAGAGGGGCACCTTAGGAATATCTCAAAATATTATTTTATATTAAAGTCAAAATCGGTTTATAATGGTTCCAAAGGGTCGTATTTCAAAGATAATGTGGGTATGGGTCGAAATACTATCAACCAATAGGATTTAGACAAGTTTAGGGTATTATTGTAATCGTATCAATTAGATTTAACTCTAAGTTAAATAATTTAACTTTTACCGTGTCTTTTTGTTTTATTTCACTATATGGTTAATACACTTACTATAGCATGCAAAAAGAACCCCAAATTGTTTATTATTAATATATATATCCTAATCTAAGTCATTTTGCCGAACCTTAGATTTTTAAGAATAAAATAACAATTAATAATATAATATTTTATTTAAAAACTATTTTGTGTCAATTTTGACACTATTTGATATATGATTTTTGTGAAAGTCATAACAGAATTATATGTTCGAACCACGCTGATTAAATCAACACTAATATATCATAGTAACCTAGAAAATTAGTGGAAGTCATAAAAAGTCTCAAATTACATTTATTTTGGTGTTTATAACATCAATTATGTCAATATTTCATTAATAAGATAATTACTGCATCATCATTGTGTCATAAATAAATTAAATTATTTAATGTCTAAAAATTACAAAAAAAATACCATTATGTAGGAAATCTTTTTAGATTTCTAATTAATATTTATTGTCGAATTTATCTTATGTATAACCCCATATTAAAAATGATTTACTTATTAAACTTTGATTTTAACTATTTTAATTCTTCTTTAAATAAATTAATAATAAATGTCCTAATCTAACCCAAGTGGGCGTAAATGGTCATATTTTATTCCTAAGTTTGTTTTTGGTCGAATTAAACTTATCCAATAGAATTAGGACATGTGTTAGGGTAATAGTAATATCATATTTACCCTTAGTTACCCTATTTACTATTAACCACGGTAAGAAAAAATAAAAAGTTACTATTCACCAAAAAATTATTTTTATCTCATTGAACCACATTTTACTTACTGATATCAACCGTGTCTGTCGGATTTTCGAAATTCCATTCACATAAGCGGTAAAATTAAGTTTTATGCAAAGTTCAGTTTTTAACCTACCACTTAGTGGTTTCACTATTCATCAAAAATTGAAAGTTTTCAGAAAAATACCAAAATCTCACCCTAGGCTAATTTTGGTATTCCAAATCCAAAATGAAGTCCATTTTGAAAAATAAAATTTATAAAATTTCAAAAATTGGTTATTACTATTCATAACGGCTAGTTTTAATAATATTTTAATAGCATATCGTTGTTTAGTGAAACTCGGTATTGCGTACGACGCAAGCTATCGAGGAAGGTCGTGATTGCGTGTAAAGTAAGCCAAGCAAGTGTGTAGTGAAAGATTCCATTGATGATATATAAAAACAAAATATTACTCATAAAAATCTTGAGTGTTACATTCTACCCCCCTTAAAAGAATTTCTCCCTCGAAATTAATCACTTTGTAACAAACAGATGAGGATACATTTCCCTGATCATATCCTCAAGCTCCCAAGTAGCTTCTTCTAATTGGTGGTTCCTCCATAAAACTTTCACCAAGAGAGTGGTCTTGTTTCGTAGGACTTTTTCGCTACGATCCAGAATCTCTATCGGTTGTTCTTCATAAGAAAGATCTTGCTCCAGCGATACAACTTCTTAGCTGAGTACATGTGAAGGATCTGGTATGTACTTTCTCAGGAGAGATACATGGAACACATCGTGAACTTGAGAGAGATTTGGTGGAAGCACCAATCGGTAAGCTACCTTCCCAACACGATCCAGTATTTCGAAAGGACCGATATATCTAGGGCTCAACTTCCCCTTCTTTCCAAATCTCATAACCCTCTTCCAGGGAGATATTCATAAGAACACTTTATCACCCACTTCAAACTCTCGGTCTTTTCTTCGGTTGTCGGCATAATTTTTCTGTCGACTCTGAGCTGCTCTTATGTGTTGTTGAATAGATCTGACCTTTTCTGCCATTTCATCAATGAGATCAGGTCCTAATAGCTTTCTTTCCCCAACTTCATCCCAGCAAGTTGGAATCCTGCATTTCTTTCCATAGAGGGCATAATAAGGAGCCATCTGAATACTGGAGTGAAAGCTATTTTTATAAGAAAATTCCACCAAATGTAGGTGTTGATCCCAACCTCCTTTGAAATCCATAGAGCAAGCTCTCAACATATCTTCTAGAGTTTGAATTGTTCTTTCAGACTGATCGTCTGTCTGGGGATGATAAGCAGTGCTGAAACTCAACTCTGTATCCAGAGTATGCTGAAGACTTCGCTAGAACTTCGAGGTAAATCTCGGATCCCGATCAGATATAATAGAAAGTGGTACTCCATGCAATCTTACCACTTCCTTTACATATATCCTGGCAAGCTGATCTAGAGAGAAATCCTCTCTAATAGCAATGAAGTGTGCAGACTTTGTAAGACGATCAACTATGACCCAAATAGCATTATTGCCTTTGGATGTTTTAGGAAGTCCTGTGACAAAGTCCATAGTGATGTTTTCCCATTTCCATGCGGGTATGGGTAATGGTTGTAACATCCCCTTAGACTTCTGTCTCTCAGCTTTAACTTGTTGACAAACCAAGCATCGAGAGACATATTCTGCAACATCTATTTTCATTCCATCCCACCAGAAGTACTCTTTCAGGTCCCTATACATCTTCGTGCTTCCAGGATGAATATAGAATGATGAACTATGAGCCTCATCCAGCAGCTCCTTCTTTAATTCGTGGATGGGAGGAAGACAAACCAGATTCCTGAACTTTATTATCCCATCACAATCAAGGTTGAATTCAGGAACATTTCTCACCTTCTTTTGTAACTCGACATCTTCTTTCTGTGCCTCTTTAATCTTCACATGTATAGATGGTTGAACATTCATTTGAGAAAGATAATATTTTTCCACTTCCATTATAATTCCAAGATCCATGCTTTGTAAATCCATAAATATTGGATCTTTTTTGATCCTCATCATGGATAAACTAGCATGGTCTTGTCGACTTAATGTATCTGCCACCTTGTTTTCTTTCCCAGGGTGGTAATGGATTGAGCAGTCATAATCCTTAATCAACTCCAACCATCTGCTTTCACGCATATTCAAATCCTTTTGTGTGAAAATATACTTTAAACTTTTATGATCAGTATAAATATCACACCTTTCACCATAAAGTTAATGAATCCAAATCTTTAATGCAAAGATTACCGCAGCCAACTCCAAATCATGTGTTGGGTAATTTTGCTCATGGATTTTCAACTGTCGTGAAGCATAAGCTATCACCGTATCATTTTGCATAAGAACACACCCCAATCCCTTCTTGGATGCATCACTATAGATCACAAACCTTTCTCCACTACAAGGCAGTGTGAGCACAGGTGCACTGGATAACCTTCTTTTCAACTCCTTGAAATTCTCTTCACATTCCTCTGTCCAAACAAACATAACTCCTTTCCGAGTCAACTTGGTGAGTGGATTAGATAATCGTGAAAAATCTTTTACAAAACGTCGATAATATCCAGCCAAACCAAGAAAACTTCGGATCTCAGTTACTGTTGTTGGTCTTGACCATCTTTCGATAACCTCTGTTTTTTCTGGATCCACAGATATCCCCTCTTTTGAGATTATGTGACCCAAAAATGCAACTTTTTGAAGCCAAAATTCACACTTGGTAAATTTGGCATAAAGCTTCTCCTTTCTTAGGGTCTTCAATATAATTCTCAAGTGATCTTCATGCTCTTCCTTTTTCTTTGAATAGACAAGAATATCGTCTATAAAGACTACCACAAATTGATCAAGATAGTCTCTAAAGACACTATTCATTAGATCCATGAAGATAGCAGGGGAATTAGTAAGACCAAATGGCATCACTATAAATTCATAGTGTCCATACCTTGTACGGAAAGTCGTCTTTTGTATATCCTCCCTTTTGACCCTTAATTGATGATACCCTGAACGAAGATCAATCTTGGAAAAGTATTGAGCTCCGCGTAGTTGGTAAAATAAGTCATCAATGCGTGGGAGAGGATATTTGTTCTTGATAGTGATCTTGTTAAGTTCTCGATAATCAATGCAGAGTCTCATTGATCCATATTTCTTATTAACAAATAGAACAGGTGCTCCCCAAGGTGACGCACTAGGGCGTATGAATCCCTTATCAAGATTCTCTTGGAGTTGCTTCTTCAATTCCTGCAACTCAATCGGGGTCATTCTATAAGGTGTCTTTGAAATTTTCAAAGCACCTGGTACGAGTTCTATTGAAAACTCAACTTCACGATTTGGTGGAAGACCCGGTAATTCCTCCGGAAAGACATCATCAAACTCCCGTACAATGGGCATATTCTTAATCGTGAGTTTCTCACCAACCATTTGAGATAAATAACCTTCATTTAGTGGAATCAATACCCATAAGATGGAAGAAATTTCCACTAGAAGGTTATGTTCATCCTTGCATTGATAGACGATCGTAGATTGATCTGGAATATGAAATGTGACTTTCCTTCTTTGGCAATTGATATGAGCTCCATGTAGAGAAAGCCAATCCATGCCAAGAATCACATCAAATTCCACTAAAGGAAGGATCACAAGATTTGCAGGAAGCACTTTCCCACAAACTTCGATCGGAGAAGAATTATAAACTTTGATGCGACTGTTGTGCCATTAGGTGTTGTCACAGCTAACTCGACATCTAATTGTTGAGGTAATATGGTGATACCCTTAGAAAATTTTTCAGAAATAATAGAGTTGGTGGATCCAGAATCAAATAAAACATTTGCTACTTTAGAGTGGATGGTAAGTGTACCTTTCTCCACTTCGTTATCGTACTCTACATCGCTGATAAAAATTGCATGTGACTTTCCTTTGTCTTTAGCCTTAAGATTTTGTTGACGTCGACCATCATCATCAACCCTTGGATTTGGGCATTGATTGGCATAATGCCCCATCTCCTTGCACTTGAAACATTGAAGTGTAGTAGGTTCATTCTGTGTATCCCTTCCTTTGTTTGCGTCATTAGACATCTTCTTCCCATTATCGCAGCATTCAAATGCCCGATGACCTTCCTTTCCACATTTAAAACATTTACCTGTCCCTTTAAGACAACTCCCTCCATGTTTCTTTCCACACTTTGAGCATAAGGGAAAGCTCATCTTCTTTTCAGTGTGCTCTTTAGATTTTCCTTTGAATTCCATATTCCTCTTCTTATCAAACCCATGTGACTGATGGGTTACTCCAATCTCCATCTCGACTTTGAGAGCACATCGAACGATTTCCTTGTAGCTATTGAAGTCCCTTATGGCTAACGCCCTTCGAAGACTTGGTTTTAAGCCACTGAAGAATCGATCGATCTTACTCTCAGGTTGGATAATAATACCAGAAGCATACCTATCAAGTCTTGTAAAATTTTCTTCATAGGTACCAACAGATTCATCATCCCTTTGCTTCAGTTCAAGAAACTCTTTCTCCATCTTTGTTCGGAGAATACGAGAGAAGTACTTATTGAAAAATAAGTTCTTGAACTCGTCCCATTCCATAGACTCAATTTCATCCCTTTGCCTCGTATTCTTAATAAGATTCCAACATTGATCAGCATCTCCTTCCAAACGATACACTGCTAGGATGACTTTATCTTGTTCAGAACATTGAAGAACTGAAAATATCTTTTCAGTAGTACTAATCCATTGTTTAGAAACTAATGGATCAGTAGACCCGCTGAAAGAAGGTAGACGCTGCCTCATGAAGGATTCAACAGAATGTTTCTCCTTCCTTTGCTCGTTTGGAAGTTCTGCATGATTCATAGCTTCAGAAAGTTGTGTGAGCATGGCTACAAGATTTTGCATTCCAGCTCCCATATCGTTTGGTTGCTCAGGGGGACAATCATTGCATTGCCCATCGCATTCCGCGTTAACACGGTTCCTTCGGGTTCCAGCCATTGACTAAAACCAAGAAGAATAGTGTGAGAAGCACTAATTATAATAGGAAAACCACATAATCAAGGATATAATTTCACACTTAAGGTCTTATCCTAGGGTATTCATGGCCATTTCTAAAACACTAAGATTGTGTTCTATGCTTAGACTTATCCTTATGGTTCTTACTAAGGCTTTCACATCCTAGTTTCCAAAGGTTGACTATACCTTTCCTCTGATACCAACTATAATGACCCATACTTTACATACATTGTTAATACTTCAAAATTGAAGCACCCTTATTACAACATATGACAAAACCACAAAGGACCGTATAGGTATGGTGTCTTTAGTAACTGGGAAACATAAACAACTGGTTCATAAATCTTCTACAGTGTCTCCCATTTATTTCATCATATCTAGGGTCCCTTTTAGCATATTCTACTTAATATCCATCTTCCTGATCTGGGGAAAATAAAACATAAAAGGGTGAGCTCAAATGCTTAGCAAAGGCAAATAAAGGAAATAAAAATCATATCATATCTTTTTGAAAATCATAACCTGGAAAAGAGATCATAATATCTTAACATGGAATAAATCATAGAAGTGAAAATGAGATCCCCATAATTATAACATGAAACTTGAAACTTTGTGGCATGCACACATAATCATGGAACATCATTTCTTGTTAGTCATGACTCATTGCCAAGACTATCTTAGTGGACAGAGCCCCTTTTTGAACCGAGTCTCCCTCGTTCCAGTCCTGTTTCACTAAACCGGTATAACCTACCATTCCAGCCATGTCTATATCATGAGATATAAAATCTTTACCCAATGCATTGGAGGGAGATATAGGTCCCACCCATCTTATAATGAATCCTTTCTTATGTGTGCCACATAATCATAAACCATACATCATAGCGTAACCCATGTAATAAAAATGGAATTCTTAAACAACATGACATCATAAAACAATTCATATAAGATAAAGGAATTAAGAAAAATATTTCCATCAAAACATAATCAAATCCATGTAATAATAGGGATAAAAACATAACCCTTTTATTATCTTAGATGGAAAACAATTTAGATAAAATACTTGAACTCCATTCTTGAGGAAAATATCCTTTCTACTTCAAAAACATTTTTCCTTTCATAACATGTCATACGACTTTAAAATAAAAGAAGATGATTAAAAATAAACTTGAAAACTTGTAAAGGAAGCTTCTTGGAAATAATGTTTTAAAAATCCATTCATGCCGTATAAGTTAAAAAAACATTCTTCTCGTACTTTTGTCGGAAAAGTCAAAAAAGTTCCTCGTACGAAAAACGACAATAGATTCCTTTCATATCCTTTACTAAAAATTTACCGAAGGGTAAAATTGAATATAAACTATTGTATAAGGATATAAATATTACATATTGATGAAACATGGATGTGGATGATAAAATACACCCCAGTAAATGCCAAAGTATAAACAATCTCGGATAAAAATGAGATTTTGATATTTCCCTTACCTTAGGTCTGATTTGCTTTGTACATGTACGAAGCTCTTGTATAATGGTTTAAATAATGTTATTGACTTATTCCAGAATCATAAATATTGATATGATATCATATATGGTCATATTCTTAGCTTCTTGTTAGTAATATTTCATTGTTACTTGTTACTCGGGTCCTTATTGCCTTTTGTTCTTATGCGTGTTTTGCCGAATAAATTCTTATTCTTATTTTAAGGTTATAGATACCTTATATCCAGAATTGTATTAGTGTAACATATATCATATTTATTCATTCAATTCATTTATATAATTACTATGTAATTATGATCATGTAGAACGAGTCGCATCACATCGTGGAGACGGTATTCCGTACGTACGCACGAGTGATGATATCGTTCCTATGATCGTGGAACTGTATTGGAGTATATATATATTATTTCAGTATCAATATTACTTTATAATAATCATAAATAGTTACTCATTACACCATTATACCCATCCTTGTAATGTGATGGTGGAAAATAGATTACACCACGGCGTGGAGACGGTATTCCGTACGTACGCACGCGGGGTGATTTCATTTTTCCGTAGGATGGATAGAAGGTGAATTAGGGTTGTTTCATATTTATAATAACATATCAGTATGTAAGTAATACTGATGTTATTACTTTATCATGAAACAACTAAAGAAGAAGAAGTTGAAGAAGAAAGAAATTGAAAAGATCGGTAATGGATATTACTTCTTCTTTGGAACGCCTCTTTGAATCCTCCACTTAGGGAACTAAGATTGGTCTTTGAAGAAGACCAGGACCTCTAGGATTATTCTAGGGAAGTGGAGAGGAGAAAATGTCAGGGTTTTTCCAAGAATGAGTTCTCAAATTGGTGTGAGGAGGAGGGGGAGGAGGTGCCCATTTATAAGGGAGGAGAGGGGCACCTTAGGAATATCTCAAAATATTATTTTATATTAAAGTCAAAATCAGTTTATAATGGTTAAAAAGGGTCTTATTTCGAAGATAAAGTGGGGATGGGTCGAAATACTATCAACCAATACGATTTAGACAAGTTTAGGGTATTATTTTAACCTTATCAATTAGATTTAACTCTAAGTTAAATAATTTAACTTTTACCGTGTCTTTTTGTTTTCTTTCACTATATGGTTTATACACTTACTATAACATGCCCAAATATCCCCGAATTGTTTATTATTAATATATATATCCTTATCTAAGTCATTTGGCCGAACCTTAGATTTTTAGGAATAAAATAACAATTAATAATATAATATTTGATTTAAAAACTATTTTGTGTCAATTTTGACACTATTTGATATATGATTTTTGTGAAAGTCATAACAGAATTATATGTTCGAACCAAGTTGATTAAATCAACAATAATATATCATAGTAACCTAGAAAATTAGTGTAATTCATAAACAGTCTCAAATTACATATATTTTTGTGTTTATAACATCAATTATGTCAATATTTCATTAATAATATAATTACTGCATCATCATTGTTTCATAAATAAATTAAATTATTTAATGTCTAAAAATTACAAATAAAAAACCATTATGTAGAAAATCTTCTTAGATTTATAATTAATATTTATAGTCGAATTTATCTTATGTATAACCCCATATTAAAAATGATTTACTTATTAAACATTGATTTTAACTATTTTAACCCTTCTTTAAATAAATTAATAATAAATGTCCTAATCTATCCCAAGTGGGCCTAAATGGTCATATTTTTTTCCTAAGTTTGTTTTTGGTCTAATTAAACTTATCAAATAGAATTATGACATGTGTTAGGGTAATAGTAATATCATATTTACCCTTAGTTACCCTATTTACTATTAACCGTGGTAAAAAAAATAAAAAGTTACTATTCACCAAAAAATTATTTTTATCTCATTGAACCACATTTTACTTACTTATATCAACCGTGTCTGTCAGATTTTCGAAATTCCATTCACAGAAGCGGTAAAATTAAGTTTTATGCAAAATTCAGTTTTTAACCTACCACTTAGTGGTTTCACTATTAATCAAAAATTGAAAGTTTTCAGAAAAATACCAAAATTTCACCTTAGGCTAATTTCGTTATTCCGAATCCAAAAATGAAGTCCATTTTGAAAAATAAAATTTATAAAATTTCAAAAAGTGGTTATTACTATTCATAACGGTTAGTTTTAATAATATTTTAATAGCATATCGTTGTTTAGTGAAACTCGGTATTGCGTACGACGCAAGCTATCGAGGAAGGTCGTGATTGCATGTAAAGTAAGACAATCAAGTGTGTAGTGAAAGATTCCTTTGATGGTATATAAAAACAAAATATTACTCATAAAAATCTCGGGTGTTACAGTTAGAGTTTGAGAGAGATGTTCATCCCTCAGTGAACATGAAATCGTGAATCTAATAGAAAATTCATTGACCATTAGAAGGGTTAAAAGATCTTACTTATGCTAAATACTTCATGTGATTCTCGATTCCTCTAATATTTATTCATGATCAAGGCACATTAGTATGATATTCTATATCAACCAACTAAATAGCTCCATGTACCCTTTCATGAATCTCTTCAATGAATAATCCAAGGCAACAAATAGACTCAGACATATTGTGTTATAGAATAGAATATCATCCCTTAGTCATCTTATAATAGATGTAAGAATCTAAAACACTATTATATCATGGAGGTATCCTTAAGTTATCTTTCATAAACAAATTTTATGATGGTCTCCTCGAAACATCATTTTACATGAAAAATACAACATGAAATCTGCATGTTAATCTCCCAAATAATTCCAATCCATTTAATGTATTCAAAATCCAAATTGTCCCAAATTATCATGTGTAGATTTTTTTATCCACTATTCATAATAAATCCAAAAATTAATAACAATATGAGCCGAACATGGGCATCATCATCAATACATACATGGTAACATCAATATCCCCCTATGAATTTGTTTGAAATATGACCATCATAAATATTTTTTCAATAAAACCCTAAATTTATTTGTGAAACATCCTAAAATAATTATATACAGTGGTATAAAAACCAATCAGTTAATACCAATTTATTATTAATGTCATTCTTTATAAATTCAATCAATTAACTTTGGATTTATACATTTATTATCCCCTTATATAGAATAATCCATTAGAAAAAATTTATATTAACCAAATGGTTATTCCTTGATATCTCCCCTTTATAGGTTTGAGATTCTTCTCCCCCATATTATAAGGTGGAATTATTCAACTTCATATGGATACAATTAGTTTTCCCAAACATATTTACTCCATCATCATCATATGAACATCAATTTGTTTCTCTTATTTTGACTTAATTTAAAAAATTACATGTTTAAGGGATAAGAATCCTTATAGTGATGAGGGGTATCCATCGTTGGATCATCCACCATAAAAAACTCTTGAATTAATTATAAAATATTAGAGAACACAATTCTTTGAATACAATAAAATTGAAATATCAATTAACCACTCAAAGCCTATAAGATAAAATAAAATGAATTATCAATTAATTAAACCATAAATTCCATAATTTGTCCTATAGTATAAATTTCCACTTATAAACCCCTCTTTGATATTCCAAATAGAGAACCACTATTTATTAGAAATAATTCTTATGTAATTTAGTTACAAATAAAGAAATTTGGTTCATTAACTCATTTCTTGTTTTTTAAATGAGGCGGTTATCCCACGTGTAATAGCCTAGTATTCAAAATATTTCTAGAATTACATTGGAGTATTTTCACTAATTTTTACAATATTTTTATGAATATCCTTCTTTCTTACTTTGGTATATTAGTATAATATTGATATCCTCATTTTATCAATCCATTCAAAACCTTTTTCTTCTTCATAACTTCAGAATATAGAGGGGTTATAATATCTCTCTTCAGGTGTGATATTTATTTAGCACACCTTCTGGATTTTAGAGATATGTATCCTCATGAAATAGTTATATATTATTTATTCAAATTAAATTAATAACTTTTAACTATAATATAGGTTTTTATTACTTTTTTAGTGAACACGTTCTTATTCTTATTATGAACCACCATTTTTTGTGAGATCTTATTATTTTTCCTAAACGAACCTTATTTTAATATCATTATATGAACTATATTTTTCATGTATCTCTAGTTTCATTAGTAATAGTATTAGAAAAGTGTTGTTGGTGTGTCCTTTTTTAACTAATTTCATTTCTCTTTATGTAAAGTACTTCCTTCTCATATCATTCAATAATTCCCAAATTGAGGGATCCCATGAGACCATAGGAATGCATACCCATACACCAGAGGCTAGAGAATACCAGCATGGGTTTATAGTTTTACCATGGGGAGACAATACCACATTTTATAGTGTGAAATAATAGTGTAAATAACCAAACACCGACCACAACAATAAATAATTAGAGTAATCATGAAAAATAAATAAAAACACATTCTAAGAAAAATTACTTCTGTAAGAAATCCATCATATAGACACCCGATTGTGACCGTATAGAAGACTGATTTCCTACTGATATGATCATATATATAAATAGTCAAAAGAAATAAAATGTTTGGGGCTCTAATAAATGATTAATTCATGACTCATCCTTCTCTTGGGTCCAAACAAGCTTTCTAGATGGATTCACAAATATGGGGCCTCTGGAAATCCTAATGCTATGAAAAATGTAGTCTTATAAAGCACATATGTATTGCAGTCTAATGATAAATGTGTGATTAAACATAGTAGGAAACATCTAATGTGATCTTGTAAATAGCAAGTAAATTTTGGGTGTATACATGTGACAAGATCAGCTAAAAATCACCATTAAAGAATAAATAAAATAACCATAATCGATTACTAGGTTCTAAAATGACACCCATGATCAACTGTACAAGATTCATCTAGTTTCTAAGTGGCATTAGGCATCTTATATAATCATTCCAACTAGTAATAAGTGAAACCACTGACCCCTATGAGGTTATCTTGGATGGTCTATAGTACTAGGTGTAAACCTGTCCCCAAAGAGGTAATTCTCGGGGATTCAATAGTCATTCAAAATAATTCCACCCATTGAAGGTAATACAAATTTATTAATAATATCATACATCATCGCAAACCAAGAGGTTTTAATCATAGGTGGTCCATCATCAGCCATCATCACCTATCCCTATGTGGTAATCACATGTGACAATCATCCAGAGACATCACTAACCCTTATGAGGTATTCCTATGTAATCAATCATTGGGATTCACCTCTAACCCCTTGGAAGTCATCCTAGGTGATCATAATCAAGCATAATTTCTTAATCTAGGGGTGTTTCAAGGATACCTATATAACTCCTATCATATAAGTCAAATTGTAAATATCATAGGCATCTCATACATAATAGGAAACTCATAGGGGTAGTAGTCCCTTGTATAATATCCCATGTAAAAAATTTCATAATGGATGATCATCCACTAAAAAGCATTTCATATCTCTTAGGATATCCAATCGAAATCATGACCCTCATCACATATCATTTCCCATACACACCCTCTCAAGGGTAAATATATCATTAGGATACCCACTCAGGTTCCCTAGGTCACATCATGACAAGACACCATTCTCGGTTTCCTCTATCTCATATACCTCACTAGGGTTCAAGTAAATCATTAAGAGGGTATATAATCACTTGATGTCATGATAATAATATCAAAACCTTATTATCCTCGAATGTCTCACACAGAGGATGTGGGCACAAGCCCATTCCTTTCCCAAATCATCCTAGATCTGTCCTCACACCCAACCTATTCATAAATCCCAAAAGGTTATAACTACCTACGTAATCACATCTCAATAGAGGAAGAAATTCCATCCTATTCTGATCTCACAAAAATAAAGGCTTAATACCATACATAGCTCTCACATGGACAACTATAGCATTACCTTTAGTCCAACACCCTCCCCTACCCAGAGGTCACTAGGGGAACCGATCACTAGGTTAGCTACATCTAATTACTTTCATTTCAATTAATATACACCCCTAAAGATCCAAGTGTTGTTGGTAATAAATTTATAATCTATGAATAATCCATATTCATTTGAGGAAATCAGTCTTTTTCACAGGGGTCCATCATGGACCATAACACTTTGTGTAATCCAAAACATTCATTTCAAAGGAGAATTTCATTTTTTTTAAGCAATTAAGGGGTAAATCACCTTTAGGGATGAGACCACATACCACATGAAATAAATATATAATAAAATTAAAAACCCATAAGGATATTCTCAAGGTGACACCTACCATATTTATTATTCCATTTAAATTTTTAAATCACAACCTGACTGCATCTATCAAACCCATCCAAGCTTAACTAGCTGATTTCCGTCCACATGAGTCCCTAGATCAAGAAATAAAATCCAATATTTATTTTGAATGAATTACTACTTAATTATTCAATTTATTTATAGAAATTAAAGATTATTTTTTGACCTATATGATTATAAATAATTCCTAAATACTCACTACATTCCCTCATCGCAACGAAACCCTGTCTAGTGGCATTCCAATATCCCATGTAATGCAATCGAAAAATCCCCTCTAAACAATTATTAATATTAAAAATCAATTAAATGATAATTTTAATTTAATTTAGGAAAACAAAAAATAAAATCATATAGTGACAAACCCCCATACAAACCTCATCTGACAGCTTGTAGACACTATCTCAGGATATCCTCTAAAAAAGACACATGAAATCCCTTTCATAATGAGATTATTTTCCAATGCTTAGTTGGAATCATCCCAGTAACCCTAACACAAATCATAAAAATCATAAGGGGAGACAATATGATAAAAATGGAATATTGAATAATAATATCTCACCTTAATACACTTGGAAATAACCAAAATAATAAAACCCTTAATTGAAGGGGGTTGAAGAAAATGTAAGGGGGAGAGGGCCCCTTGGTATTTTCATACAAGGGAGAGAGAGGAGGAGGAAAAAATAAATTTAGAGGGGTAAAATATTCATTTACCATTTAATAATGAAATATATAAATTTATAATTTTTGGGTGCATGGTATACCAAACCATGTACCAGTCATGTGATCTTCACTATCCAATGCCAAAAACGTGACATTGTTGGGTGTCATGGCAATATAAGATATACATAAACTATGAAAAACACCACTTCAAAAAAACAATTAGCTCCCACATGGTTTTTATGAAACTTTATTATGACTTTGTTCCACCACTCTAAGACAAAACAAGAAATAGGATTACCTCACATGGTTTCTCCTAACAGTTCAATTACTGTGTGCAGGAATAAAACCCTTTTTTAAATTCTAATGTTTAACCTGAAACTCCCAAGACTCAACCAAGAACCTTACCCATATCTTGGGCCTTAATATATATCTAAAATCAATATTATAGGATTCTAAAACTCTTGTGATTCTAAATAAAATTTTGGTTTTCAAAATGATATATTATCTATAATCAAATAATTGAAATTCCCTCTATAAAACACAACCTATAAAATTTCAAGTGTTTACTACCACCACAATATTTCACTTCACATCGTTAAGAATCCCCTAAAGTTCTCAACCATTTAACATGACCCAATCTAGACTCTAATTCATTATCATTCCAACACATTCTACCATAGAATGCTGATGGAGATTCTGGAGAACAACCTCATACAAGAGGAATGTTATTCATTCAAAATCAATCCACAACTCACCAAAATCATTAAAACACTGATATAGTTATTAACCATGACATTGTATCTTAACACACACAATTTTCATTGAAAAATTTATCACCCAGATTATGGTGCACCCCTATATAAGACTAGGTTCATAAGGGATGATTATATGTCGATGTTCTCCCCGCCATTGGAACCGCCTACAAAAAATTATATTCAATTGTTAAATGAAATGATCAGCATGATTCCAATATTACCAAACTCAATTAAATTTCAAAACAAAATTTGGACCATCTACAGCTAACAAATTTCAAAAATGCTTGGTCACACCTGCATAAATGTAATCACACCATCGTATGATCATGATTTCTTAATCCTATGATAAAATACGATATCTTCTAAAAACAAATACCAAATTTCAAACTCAAATACTATTGTGATTTCATGGTTTATTATATAACAAAACAAACCCTCTATCATAATCCTCTTGAAATTACTAGCATGACTCCTATTCCACTTTATCTCGGATCCCAACAACCCATATCGAGCCTTATTCCAATGAAAAAACTACATATGCTATCACGTTTAAACCTATAATATAGTATTCAAAAATGAAAAATATAGAATTGGAATCACCTACACACTGACATCCTAGATCCATCTTTAATATCTAATAACCAGTAAAATCGAACCTGCAACCCTACCCACATGATTTTCCTACCACCACATCTAATGATCTTTCCATTACCACAAAAAAATGACTAGATGTAACTGACATTCTCTTTCATCACCTATAACGAACAACATCAACCACTACCCATTCCTAGTTTATGTTAAATTTATCCTCATCACCCACTAGAACATCATCTGTTACAAGGTTTATAAGTTCAATAGTCAATGGTTCACACCCCACCATATAAAATAAATTATACCACTTCTTGAGAAAAAACTCAATAGGTTCTATTATCACACTCACGACACTCTTCTAAATCCATGATCATCCATACTTCCAACTACGTACACTATCAATCCTTGATTTTATTGTCACTAAAGTGGAAAACTACTCATTCTCATTAAAACCTAAGGAATCTATGCCCACATCATCTCATCCAAACTATTTTTCCCCGCATCCCACATGACCACTCTCTAACCCAACTCAACATCATCTAAACCCAATGTGAATATACTTTCATAACACCTACTTAAATAACTAGAATCACACTCCAAAGAGTTACATGTCATCGATCTAAGACATTTTATGGAGATTTATCATTTTTCTCCATATGTGGTAACTTTTTATAAATAAATACTTTCTTCTTTTAAATTAAACTCTAACAAGACATTTTATCTCAAATATTTCTACTTAATATTAAGGGTAGTGAAAAAGTGGGAGATAGTGATATAATTTTTGTAATTGATCATGTTTGAATGTCTGGGATTCATGAAACCACTACCATACCTAGTGGTAGTGAGGTTGGTTTTTATAAAAGAAATATTACGTGGGATGATTCTAAAAGTGTTAGTAGTTGTGGAACTCAACCTCTTCTGTAGTTGGACTCTTCTACCCCCATAGAATGTAAGGATCCTATTTTCCAATTATTTGAAAAAACTATCCATTTAAATCCATGTTTCTTGGATGTGATGATGATATTCCTTTTTTGTGGGTGTTTGGGACACCTATATAGATTTTTCGTAACTAAACCTTCAATTAGTAGTGGCCTAGCTTCATTAACCAATAAGGGAAGAAAAGTGCGGGTAGATGTATCAAAATAAAAATTAACCCATTATAATTGTCATGGAGGTTAGAAAATATCATCATATAGAAAAATTAAATAGAGTAATAATCCTTAGGTTTGTGGTAATCCCCAAACTCATACTAAGAGAATGATATTTCATGCTATAGATCCAACTCCCATGGAGTTTAATGTTGCCTTATAAATTGTGATAGGTACCATACTTATTACATCAACCATGAATATTTCTTGATTTTATATTGGTTTCTTACACTCATTTATCTCTTTTTATATTATAGAATTATTGAACCTTACATCAAAATTTATTCATTATGTCATGGATATATTCAGTCCTCTTAGAAAGAAGAATGAGTGTATTCTCTAGTGTCTCTCTTGAATCATATTTATATCAAAAGTGAAGCTACCTTGTGATTTTATTATCCTTGAAATGGGTCTTTTGAAATAATCATTGGTATGAACTGGTTGATAGCATTAATGTCTAATATTGACTACTACCAAGTTTCGATGTCATTCACTACACTTGAAGGGAATGTTCATTTATTTCAAGGGGAATTGGATCTATTAACTAGTGAATAAATTCCTCTCTTTTCCATACTCATTAGTATTATGTGTTTCATTTCTTCTAGTAGAAGTATATAAAGTTATTTTGAGAAGGGAACTACTTATTGTGGTTAGAGAATTATTTGAGGTATTCCTAGATAAATTTTTAACACTGCCTCCCATGTGAGTGGAAGAGTTTTCTATTAACATACTTATAGATATACAGCTAATATGATTTCTTTCAATTCATATCTCAATCACATAATTAAGGTAATTGAATATTCATCTAGATTATTTGGAGTTTAAGGTGTCCATTGTCCCTAGTGTGTCCCCACGGGCCACAAAAATACTTTTTTCTAAAAAATTATATAGTACTCTCTAATTGTATTATAAACTATTGGAATATAAACATGGTTACTTTAAAGAATAAGTATCTATTTCCCCAGATTGATTATTTATTTAATCATATAAAAGGTGTGAGTTTATTCTCTAAAATTTAGTATCAATTGGAGTATCATCAACTAAGGGTGGGATAATCTAATATTCCCAAGATTGATTTCTAAATCCAATATAGAAACTATGAATATCATTTGAAATATTTTTTAATGATTAATTATCCAAAAATTATTATGGATTAGATTAATTTAATATTGAATCAGTATCTTGATTCATTAGTCAATGTATTTTTAGATTATATTCTAGTTTATTATAAGACCGCTGAGGAGTGTGAGTAGTACATGAGGATTTCCTTTAGAATTATTTATGATCAAAAACTCTATAATAAAATATATAAATATATTTTCTAGATTTGGGATGATATTTTATTTGTGTAAGTGGTGTCTGAACATGGAATTTTGGCCGATCCTGAGAATGGGAAAATCTTTATGTATTTGAAGGAGATAAATAATGTATTCAAGATATAAATCTTCCTAGTATTGGAAATTTACTATTAGTGATTCATCAAATATTTCAATAGTATTTCATCTTTATTGATTGTTCTCACTTTTAAAGAGTGAATTTTATATAGAGCTCAAAATTTCAATCCTCCTTTGAAGAGCTAAAGTGTTGATTAAAATTATCCCAAGTCTTGATTTTTTACATTGGCTATATAGGTTCATGTGGTCTTCTCTAATGAATGAGGTATTCTTCTAGGATGTTTAATCAATAAGGTGATTTAATAGTATCTCATTATTTTTGGAAACCTTTTCCACATGAATGAAATTCTCCTGCCCATGAAATAGAGCTTGTGGCCATCATGTATGCACTTAAATATTAGCTTAATTATTTATTTAGTGAGAATTATATGGTATACTATGATCACTAAAGATTGAGTTATATCTTCTCTCATAAGGATTTAAACCTTTGGAATTAGTGATGGGTTGATTACCTTCAATAATTTTATATTGATCTAGCTTATATTCCATTTAGTGGAGTTTTTTCATTGATATCCTTAAAAAGGAAATAACCATATTAGGATTTGAAGGAATATAATGAAGTATTGACAATTATGATACATTTCACAGAATTTCAACTAGAGATAAATGAGTTTAAGGTAGGTGTTTTCCTTGCTACTATATTGTTTTCCCCTTCTCTCTTTGTTCCCATATCTTGGGAGTAGACAAAATATTAGTATTTTTTTCATACCAAAGTAACTATATAAGTCAGGGAGACCAGAAATGATTGGTCTCTTTCCCAAGAGGGCATCCTTTTCTTCAAAAAATAGTGTATGGTCCCCTCATCTATAATAAAGTCAATTATAGAGGACTATCATCAGTATTAGTGGGTCACTCACCATATTTCTATAAAGATTTATTTGATAGATTCATATTTTTCATGTTTAGTTGAATATAAATCATAATTCTCATGTTCCTTAAATGATTAAACTTTCCCATATTAAATTTTTTCATTTTTTACAGCTGGATACCATAATTTTGTGGAAATGAAATGGTGGATTGAGCATATTGATGACACTTCCCACAACAATATGAAGTGATGTGTCACAACCTTATAAAATTTAATATAGAAGACAAATCAGATGAATTCAACATGAATATGGTGTCCCATTACATATGAAAAGTTGACCAAAACCAAAGATAAAAATGATGAAATTGGTTGAAACATGGTGAAATGGACTTGTAAAAAAACATTACACATCATGTAAAAAATTCACAATATGAAATAATGAAAAATATTCTAGGACATTAAACAATCTATAAGAATATTCACAGCTCTTTAACTTACATGTCATGAAGACTATTAACAATATTAAATTCCTTGATTAAATAAGAATTAGTAGTTTTTTATGGATATAATGCCTGATGATCTATTTATCATACCAAAAACACTTAAGACCCCTAATATAGACCCAGAATCATTTATTATCCAATCATAATGGTTCGGGGATACTATATATCTCTATAAATAGATGTTTATAGGGAATGAAAATGGGGTCACTCAGTGGGGGGAAGCTCTGAATAATGGAATGATGAAAATTTATTTCCCTTAATTATTTTTTAATTTTGTTATTTCCTATGATGTCTCCTATATCCTAGATAAAATTGACTTTCACATCAGTGGAGGGGTCATTTTTGTGAGGCATCATGAAAGGGGGAGTATGGGACTATTTTTTGATACTTGAGTTTGTATGCTAAATTGAATAAAAGTCTATATTTTCTTCTTATTTCTAGTTTAAATTAATATTTATAGTTTTAAATTATAAATTGGGTTGTTTTAGGTTTTGATTCTTTTAATTATAATTTTATAGGTTGATGAAACATTTATCCCTTCACCAAATTCTATTTTATATATGGTGGAAAAAATTTGGTTTTGGTGGTGATTCCTTGACAATCGTCAATATGAGTGTAGGATTATGATAGAAATAATTGGTAATTAGTGAATCAAAATACCATATATGGAATTTAGTTAATTTATAAAAAGGAACCATGGAAACACCCACACACATAGTAAGGATGATAGACCATCCTGAGGTTTTATATAGGTAAATTCTTCCCACCTCCATCTAGCCATGGGGAAGAGAGGAATCAGTAAATGAATCTCTTTATTACTAGTCTGAATAAGAAAATTGGTAGAAAAAATAAATTGTGGTAGCATTACAATATGTCCATCCAAACCTACTCAGATCACTATATTTCTCAATTATTTTAAAATCAACTAATATAAATTTCGTTCTCCTTTTGATGTATCAAATCAATTAAAACCAAATGCTTTTAAGATCAATAAAAAGTTACAAACTTGTTTTGTTTGAACTTTTATTTTCGATACAACCTCAAGAATAAATAACTATATTATACCTAGGTAATTGAAAAAAATCCATTAGCTATGATAGGAGTGCATCAAACTTGGCACCATTTTTGGGGAAGCACTACTTCAACACTACAAAAAACTAAAATACAATTTTTGTGAGACACAGTTATAATAATCAATTAATTGATTTTGATCCTGTAATAGATAAAATGTTAACCCAATTAAAAATAATAAATTTTCTAAGTGAATTATAGGAAATAATACTTTTAGATTCAAGTGATAGTCTTAGTGTTAACTTTTAACTGAAAAGAATGGATAGATATCCAAACAAATCCCTGAGATACATTTGAACACCAAAACTCAAAAATCAAAATGACCAACTAGTTCTAATTTCCTTACAAAATTATTTCAAATTTCATGTTAATATGATTCATGTGCTTATAAAAAGTAAAGGTATCACAAAAACAGGACCCCAACCCAAACTTTTAGGAATTCAACTATGTTTATAGAAGATTCCGGTTGAGAGATGCACCTAAAGACCAATTTTAGGGGACAGAATTTCACTTCTAACATGATGGAGTTGTTAAAGAATGGTTGTAAAATAAAAAATATATATTTTAGTGACTTTTAAGACCCCAAATGATTCTTATTTTAGTAATTCCTTGACACAACCTAGGGTACAACAATTAGAAAATAAATCTACCTTATCTGACTATAAACTAGAGAGACATCATTTGAGTAATGGGTAGTATTAATTAAACTCTATACAATATTTACATATCATAGAATAGAGAAACGTCACATCCTCAATTTATTGTATCAAGGCCTTCACATATATAATTAAAACCTTATTGACACCTCATCTAGAGGATCCCTAAATGATAAAACATCAGTAGAGGCCAGACTTATGATTGATAATATTTCTCAAAAATCACTACAAATTAGAATGAGGGGTAGGGGAACCATAGAACTATAAGAGGTATGAACATATGATTCATCATATTTATGTTAAACCAGGGTTGGAAACCTAACCATGTTATTGAGAAAAATTTCTATGATAGAAGAAAGTGCAGAAAAATCTCTGTCTCAAGTATGTGGTTTATGTACTACTCCAAATCATTTTAATCACCAGTGTCAAGAAGTACATGGGATGGATAGAAATTTTGTATCCTTTAAACCCTGGTGATACCAAATGAATTAGTAATAGAAACCCCATTCCAAACCATGATATGTTCAAAATCAATCTAAACCCTACTTTTAAAACCAATACTCACCATAGCCTCTATTTTAGTAGTAGAAATATCAAAACACACCACCCTTTCAATAATAATTTCAACCACCACCTTTTAAGAAGAAGACTTATGAGAATCCTTCCACCAATTCCCCATAAACTAATGAAAAATAACTATATACCAAGGTTACAAAAATTTATGATTAGATAGATAAAATAATAAAATAATTCATAATTTTATAGGAATTCATGAATAAAAACCCTAGAAAGGTACCATCCTAAAAAATATTGAATCCCAAGGATAATTGAAACATGATCACAACATGAATCTGAAAATAGATTCTCCCTTTGGAAAAAATCATTTATGAAAACTCATAGATGAATTAAAAAAATACACTATTAGATAAAAAATAACCATAATAAATAAGGAAAATTTTCATGGAGCAACCAGAAATGCCTTTCTAGATGTATGAAAGGTAAAAGGATGGTATTAAGGAACCATTACCTTCTGAATTAGTTGATTTAAAGAAATTATAAGAAGATCTACTTAAAAAATAAATTCCGGAGACCTTGTATATATTAGAAGTTAATATCCCACTATTGGTTGTTATCAGACAAATATATAAATATGAAAAGTTTCTAATTGAGTTGTGCATGAAAAAAATACAGAAAGATGGAAATGATAAAATCACATTTGGGAGAATAATATCAACACTAATCACACAATCATTACCATAAAAAATTTATGATCCTTATATAGTCTCTATTCTCTTCATTATTGGTTTATTAAATTATATTGATTCTTTTTGTGATTCAGATGTTTTAGTAAGTATAATTCCTTAATCCGGGTTTTCTTCTTCATAAATTGGATAATTAAAGCCAACCAAATTAGTGGTACAATTAGTAAATATATCCAACAAATTCACATCTTGAGGTGTGGAATATATACTCATAGGAGTAAGTGGAATTATTTTTCTAGTGTGCTTCTATGTTCTTACCATGGAGTAGGACAGGCCACTAGGTCAGTTACCCATTATTCTCGTGTACCCATTCATAAAAATAGAAATAACCATAATAAATGTCTATGAAGGAACACTTACAATGGAACTTGGACAACGTATAGAAAACATCAATATAATTGATTCAATTAAGAATCAATCAAAAATGAATTAACTTAATGCGATCTCTAAAAAAGAAGGTACACAGCTGATTGAATATTTCTGTATGTGTCACGAATTATTAGTATTATGATAGCATTTTCTTTTTGAAAGGAGAAATACCCAAAAATGTGAAAAATTCAAATTTTAAGTCATAATAAGAGTTTACATCATCTTTTCCAACCATTTACTAAAAGCAACTAACATGATACAAGAGATAAAATCCTTATAATTAGGGAATCTAAACTCAATATCATCCCTTTATATACCCCTTATACTTGATTTAATGGCACTGCCAAGGTTTTTAAAATATGTATACATTATGGAAGGAGATAAACTACCAGTCAACCTCACCAATAATCTATTTTGGACCCACGATAAACTCTAAAAATCCTTCTAAACAGAAATTTACAATCCATAGGATGGAGTTTGGAAGAAATATCTAGGATAAACCCTAATGTTTACTCTCATAAAATATTTTTAGAATGTGATTCCCAACCATTTAAAAAACCCCCAAGGAAGACTTAATCCCACCATTGTGGAGGTTGTTAATAAATAAATAGAAAATATTTTAGTATTTTAAATAATTTACCCATTCTCTCTTTCTCAATGGGTGGCCCCCATTCATTTTATCCAAAAGAAAACTGATCTAACCACTTTTAAGAATAAGAAAGATGAAGTGATCTAGATGTGATTGAAAATTATTAGAGACTGTATATAGATTAAGGAAGCTGAATCAAGTAAATTTAAAAGGAAACATTCCCATATCATCCATTAATCAAATTCTATAATGGTTAGTAGAGAAAAAAAAATTGTTGTTTAATAGATAGTTTTTAGGATACATCCATATAGTAATTTCACAAAAAGACTATGAGAATATGTCCTTCACCTATCCATTTGGAACTTTCACCTAGAATAGAATATTCTTTAGGCTATTAACTCCCTAAGTACCTTTCAATGGGGTATGGTATGTATTTTATTGGATTATATTAAATACATCCTATAGGTATTATTAAATCATTTTACTATTTACAACAATTATTTCAATCGTTTATTAGGAAATTTAGAAAAGGTTTTGAAAACAAGCATTGAGAAAAATATTGTTTTAAAATATTGAAAATTTATTTGCATGGTTGCAAAAGGAATAGAGTTGGGGTGTGTAATTTTACATAAATGCAGTGAGGTGGATAAATCAAAATTTGAAGTAAAAATTTCCTTGTCATACCCAACTAGTTTAAAACATGTTAGATCATTTTTAGGAAATATAGGATTTTATGGTGGATTCCTGAAATATTTCAGGAATATTTATCTTACTCTATAAATATTTCTACAAAAAGAATGGAAGTTTGATGTTTATAATGAGTGTAGGAATGTGTTTGATGTGTTAAAACAAAGGATTATTACACTTACAATAATGAAACCACCCAATTGGGACCATCCTTTCGAGCTCCTATGTGATGCATCAAATTAATTTATAGGGTCAGACCACTTGAAATAAATTTAAAAAACCACAAGTCACAACCTACACATCAAGGATATTGGATACGACCAAAATCAATTACATGACTAATGAAAATGAGTTCCTCATAGTTGTATTTTAAATAGATAAATTCATATCATATCTACATGGAAATAAATTTTCTTTGTATGATCGTAAATCTCTGATGTATCTAATGGAGAAGGTTAATGCTAGTCCATTGTTGGTAAGATAGATGTGACTCTTATAGTAGTTTCAGCTAGAGATCAAGGAAAAAAATGGATATAAAAATCATGTGGTTGACAATCTATGTAGATTTTCTCACACTGAAAAAGGGAAGATTCCACATTAGATCCCTCTCAATGAGAAATTTCTAAGTGAACCGATTTATATCCTAGAAGGTGAAGTAATGTGGTATGCCAACATTTTCAATTATTTAGTCACATATTAGGTAACATATTATTTAAACCCTCATCCATAGTAAAATATTAAATATGAATCTAGATTTTTTATTTGGAAAGAACCATTTTAGTGGAAAATTTTAAATGATAAAATCATAAGATGATGCTTTCCAAAGAGAAAAATTTAATCATTTTTTGAATTATGTCAAAAATTATCTTATATAAAAAAATTTGGAAATCATTTTAAGGATATAAAAGTTTTAGAATCTGGAATTTATTATCCCAACTTATACAAAGATGATCATGAATTTTTTAAAAGATGTCAAAGATTCCATTTTTCGGGTAATATCTCAAAAATGACAGGAAATGACTCATATACAATTTACTTTTTGTGAAATTATTTATCTATGGGAAATAGACATCATGGGACCATTCCCAATGTATCTTAGTAATTCTTTTATTCTATTAGATGTAGATTATGTTTGAAAATTCATGGATGAAAAATCCATCAGGACAGATGATACTAAAGTTATTTTTGATTTGTTCAAGGATAATATATTTTATAGGTTTGCAGTACCATGAGAAATTAGTAGTGACCAAGGAACTCAATTATATAATAATAAAATGGATAAATTAATAAAGAAGTTTTGATTAAATCATAAAACATTAACACCATGCCACCCACAAAAAAATGGCCAACTAAAAGTCTCCAAAATAAAAATCAAAGGCATTGTAGAAAATACAGTCAAACCCAAAAGGAAATAATTGAACCAAAGGTTGAAAGATATCATATATATTATATGAACACCTGGAAGACACCAATAAGAATGAGACCATATAGATTGATTTATGTAAATAATTATCACCTCCCTGTGGAATTGGACCCCAAAGCCTACTAACCAATAATATATATGAATATACACATTGAAAATCAGGGAATGAGAGGAGATTGAAATAGGGGGAGCTAGAAATAAATATGAGGTAAGAATTTGAAAATGAAATGATCTACAAATAGATCATAAGGATTTCCCATAATAATATAATTCAACAAATAACCTTCATACCTAGATATAAAGAGCTATTATTTAAATCATTTTTTAATCTGATTCTAAGTCAATTTAATTATATATGGGAAGGTCCATTTAATCTTATTAATGTATACCCATTTGGTATTGTGCAAATTTAAAAGGAAGGAGGGGATAATATCTTCACTATAAATGGTCAGAGGCCCAAGAAGAACCCTAGGACCATAGCATAAGAACCAATTGATTAGATCACACTCCTTCACCCAGATTACAAATGAATCCATACCAGGTTCCATATTTCCTTTATACTTGATTAAAAGCAGTAATTCCATTTTTTAATCTACGTACATTGGAAATAAATTTAAAATAATTAAGGATATTATATCAATATAGTGTGTGGTAGGGTATCTTATAGTATAGGATTTATATTAAAAAATTTATTTTTTATTATTTGAGCTAACGATGTTACAAAAGAACACATCTTGGATGTAGTTAGATTTTTCATTCTTAGTCCAATCTTCCCCTCTGCATGAATGAACTTTCCTACACTGCCATTTATTTTTATTTCTATTTTATGGTCTTTAATAAATTCCATGAAATTTTTAGAAACTATGTAGAATTCACATCTTGAAATAATGCATAATAGAGCCAAGAAATGAAAATTCACACTGTGAAAAGTTTGCACATCATGAAAGTGTTGTAGAAAAAAACTGAATAAATAGAACTAGAACAACCAAATAGAAGAAAAATTTATAAGGTGAGTTTTATTTTATATTCATTATCTTATAAATTCATATATATATTTTCTCATATCTATTTTTCAGATTTAATAAATTACATACCGATTAATACTCATTTGGATCCTACCCAGATCCTCTCATGAAAAATTAAAGAAAGCTTTCCAAATTATAGTGAACAACAAGTGAATCTAACTAGTCACCCAAAAAGACATACTAATTTCCCAACCTCACCCTGGATACTGTCACCAATTATCACATACAAGAGTATATAATATAAAATATAATTTAAAGGTTACCCTCCTATGACTTCTCCATTGGTTATCTGCTTTTCCCCAACGTCGCACATCCTAAGAATCTCTCTCCAAAAAGGATTGCGCACAGACACTAGGGCGAAGCACCACAACATGAACCTCATGTACGTCACCAACATAACCACACAAACAAAATTAACCAGGTATTTTCCAGGATCCCCCACATCTCGAATAGTTTTTATCACACATCGGGTGTCATAACTCAAGCCATTCTATCCCATACACTGAGTAAGGATCCTCAAGACATCACATCCTATATATGTAACACCTATAGAAGTATGTAGGAAACTATATCCAGAATATAAGTGTTTGAAATAACCATAAAACATTAAAGACGTCTTAAGATATATAAATATATAGGGAAAACTAAACTCTATGCATACCAGCACTAGTAACTTCCAACATAAGAGAGCAGGGCCAAAGGGGTATTCATCCATCCATCCTCCCACCGAGATGTTGGGGAAAACACCCCCCCTCCCAGTGCTCAGAATCCACGGGGTGCCAATTTCCCTAACCAATAAGGTGGAGTAGCATAGAGAATCAAAAATGGTACATGATATAATATAGATCACCACAAAATTGTGGGAATAACCTAGTAATAGACTCAACTATAGCTAATGTCTCTCGGACTCCTGGCTACCACTACTAAGACTGGATGTCCTATAAGAACACAACCATTTAAAGAGATACATTAATTTAATTTATCCTGTTTTTATCAGTTTCACTTGATATTAATTAATTATTTAACCATTAATTAACCATAATCATTTTCATCATTATATCTCATTGCCATTCATACCAAGATCAATTCCCTCCAAGCATAAACAAACTGTGTCCATGGACTCTCAAAAATATTACATCGACATTGCATTCCACCAAGATCTGACCCCATGGGTGAACATTAGTTATTCAATAATTTATTAATAGAATTATCACTTTTCCATATTCCCATGGATTATAGAAAAGAAATCTAGCTACCAAACAAAAAGGGGATTAACACGGTGTGTAGGTGAACTACCATTCAAGTCTTTTCCACCTATATCAATAGCATAAACCCATCCATACTGAAGAATCTTAACATGTAAATCATGTGTCATGCCCCATGCATCTACACCTCCTTTGGAATGAGGGTAAGAAAGGCCAGCTACCTCAAATAGTGGAGAAATTAAATCATATGAACAAATAATAGATTCAACATTAAACACTTTCAAATTAATGGGTAAGCCTTTGTTCAACCCATTCTATCATCCTCAGTGTCCTCCCCAGCACACATATGCATAAACCAATGTATCTCCCCACTCTAGGAATTAATTGTTACCACCACCACCACTAGGAATCCCTACCCCCACATACCATAATAACCCTCCAGGCTTATCCAACCCAGGATCATGTCACATTCATAATTAGAAGGTAACAAACAACAGATCAACTGGTATATTGGCCCTAAATAAGGCATTCATCCTTCACACAAAACGAGCACTCTTAGCTCCAAATCGTAAGGTGCATGGCCTTTAAAATTAATAGGGTCGCTCGGCACCCTTAAATTCATTATCTTTATTGCAAAAATGTTCCTTTATTCCATATTGAATTAACCAATTAAATTAAACATGCATAATTTCATCCATTTGATTATCACCAAGAACAACAATAACAACCGTATTCATTAAATATGAATCCTTATCTTTATCCAATTAATTTAAAATAGATCTCGTCTTTTTGCTCATTAAAAATTTCTGTCAAGAATGACGTTCTAAAAAAGAAAACCATAAATATCATACAATATAAAAAAAATAGGTAATAACATCTCTAAGAAATTGATAACTATTCATTAATCCAGTTCAAGTAATTATTTTGTCAATTTCATTGTGATTCAGTAGATAAAACATGATAACTCTACAATTTCATGTAAAATAATAGAGAATCTATGAATCCCTTACCTCAAAAGGTTTCTGACATTCTTTTCATGAGAATGGTTCAACACAACAAATCCTGATCACATCTCTCTCAATGATTGCATCCACTAGAGGACGTCGTGGAACAACCGCATCAACCAGCACACAAGAAAGGTCTATTAGAATCATGTAGATCACATGTCATAACATGGAAGGATAATAGGAGGAAACAGATCATGGAACCCAGTCTCTCATTCTCAATGTGTCATCCCCATTCATGTTATCCCAAAGAAAACGGATCTAACCATTGTTAAGAATAAGCAAAATGAAGTGATCGAGATGTGATTAAAAACTGTTGGATACTGTATATAGATTATAGGAAGATGAATCAAGTAAATTTAAAAGGAAACTTTTCCATATCATTTATCGATCAAAATCTAGAATAGTTAGTAGAGAAAACTTTTTGTTGTTTAATAGATTGTTTTTAGGATACATTCATATAGTAATTACACTAAAATACTAGGAGAATATGACCTTCACCAGTCCCTTTGGAACTTTCTCCAATAATATGATATTTTTTACTCTATTAACCTCCCTAGTTACATTTCAGTGGGATATAGTATGTATTTTATTGGATTCTGTTAAATACATCCTATAGGTATTACTCAATAATTTTACTATTTTCAACAATTTTTTCAATCATTTATTAGGAAATTTAGAAAAGGTTTCAAAAACATTCATTGAGAAAAATATTGTTTTAAAATTTGTCAAATTTATTTTCATGGTTGAAAAAGGAATAGAGTTGGGGTGTGTAATTTCAAATAGAATCATTGAGGTGGATAAATCAAAATTTGAAGTAATAATTTCCTTTTCATACCTAAATAGATTAAAACTTGTTAGAAGATTTTTAGGAAATATAGTATTTAATGGTGTATTCATAAAATATTTCTATAATAATTATCTTACTCTATAAATATTTCAACTAAAAGAATGTGAGTTTGATGTTTATAATGAGTGTAGGAATGTGATTGAGGTGTTCAAACAAAGGTTGATTACACTACCGATAATGAAACCACCCAATTGAGACCATCCTTTCGAGCTCCTTTAGGACGCATCAAATCAACATATAGGATCAAACCTCTTGAAATGAATTTAAAAAAACTCAAGTGATAGCCTACAAATCAATGATATTGGATACAATATAGATCAATTACACGAAAAATGAAAATGAGTTCCTCGTAGTTTTCTTTTAAATAGATAAATTCATATCATATCTACTTGGAACTAAATTTTCTTTTTACGATCATAAATCTATGATATATCTAATAGAGAAATCTAATGCTAGTCCATGGTTGGTAAGATAGATGTGACTCTTATAGCAGTTTCACCTAGATATCAAGGACAAAAAAGGATATAAAAATCAATTGGTTGATCATCTAGGTAGATTGTCTCACATTGACAATGTGAAGATTCCACAATAGATCCCACTCAACAAGAAAATTCCAGTTGAACAACTTTACATCCTCGAAGGTGAATTAATGTGGTATGCCAACATTGTCAACAACTTAGTCACATATTAGGTACCATCTTATTTAGACCTTCATTTACAGTACAAGAGTAAATATAAATCTAGATTTTTTATTTGGAAAGACCCATTTCAGTGGAAAATGTTTTATTATAAAATCATAAGACGATGTTTTCCAAAGAGAATCATTTAATCATTTTTTGAATTATGTCCAAATAATATTACATAGGGAACTTTGGACATCATTGGAAGTATAGAAAAGTTTTAGAATATCAAATTCATTATCCCACCTTATTCAAAGATGCTTATAAATTTTTTAAAAGTTATGAAAGATGCCATTTTCTGGTAATATCTCAAAAATGATAGGAAATGACTCAAATACAATTTAATTTTTGTGAAATTTATTATCAATGGGAAATAGATATCATAGGACCATAAAGAATGTATCTTAGTAATTATTGTATTCTATTAGTTGTTGATTATGTTTCAAAATATGTGGATGAAAAATCCATCAGGATAGATGATACTAAAGTTGATTTTTATTTTTTTTCAAGGATAATATATTCTATTAGTTTGGAGTACCATGAGTAATCATTAGTGACCAAGGAACTCACTTCTATAATAATTAAATTGATAAATCATTGTACAAGTTTGGAGTAAATCATAAAACATTAACACCATACCACCCACAAAAAAATGGACAACTAAATGTCTCCAACATAAAAATAAAAGGCATTCTAGAAAAGATAGTAAAACCAAAAAGGATAAACTGGAACCTAAGGTAGAAATATATATAATGTATTATATGACCACCTATAGGAATGAGACTATATAGATTGATTTATGTAAATACTTATCACCTCCCTGTGGAATTGGACCACAAAGCCTACTAGACAATAAGAGAGATGAATATATACCTTCAAAAATATGGGAATGAGAGGAGATTGAAATAGGGGGAGCTAGAAAAAAATATGAGGTAAGACTTTGAAAATTAAATTATCTACAAAGAGAGGATAAGGATTTTCAATAATAATATAATTCATCAAAAAACTTTCATGCCTAGATATAAAGATTTGTTTTTAAAATCCTTTTTTAAACTAATTCTAGGTCAATTTCATTATATATGGGAAGGTCCATTTACTATTATTCATGTATACCCATTTGGTATTGAGAAGATTTAGAAGGAACGAGGAGAGAATATCTTCACTGTAAATCTTCAAAGGATGAAAAAGATCCATGGGTTCATAGTATAAGAACTATTGGAGTTGATCACAATCCTTCACCCTGATTACAAATGAATCCATTACAGGTTCCACCTTTCTTTTACACGTAATTAAAAGAAGTAATTCCATTTTTTAATCTATGTACATTGGAAATAAATTTAAAATCATTGAGGGTATTTTATCAATTTAGTGTGTGGTAGGGTATCTTATAGTATAGGAATTACTTTAAAAAAATTATTGGTTATTATTTGTGTAAACTATGTTAAAAAAGAACACATATGGGAGGTAGTTCAATTTTTCATTCTTAGTCCCCACTTCCCCACTGCTATATTTGATCATGATTGAACATGCCAACACATTAATTTATTTATTTCTATTTTATGGTCCATAATAGATTCCATGAAATTTTTTAGGATCTATATAGAATTCACAACATGAAATAATTTATAATAGAGCCAAGAAATGAAAATTCACATTGTAAAAGGTTTTCACGTCATGAAAGTGTTGCCGAAAAAAACTGAATGAATAGGACTAGAACAACCAAACTGATGTAACATTTCTAAGGTGAGTTTTATTTTATATTCATTGTCTTATAAATTAATATATATTTGTTTCTCATATCTATTTTTCATCTTTACTAAATTACATACCCATAGATAGATTTCTTGCATTACTTGACTTTTATAGGAGACATTAATTTATTTTAAATTTCATGATTCCTTTTCTCTTATTTTGAATTTAATGATATTGAATTACAAAATTATGGTATTTACTAATTATAGTGTAGCATGGATATTGAATTGATGACAAATTATTTAATGTAATTAATTGATTGATGAAAATGAAATTTTTATTCCATATTAAAACATTGAATTTATGAAATTTATGTGGGTTGATTTGTAAATACTCTTGTGTTCCAAGATTCATTTTCCTAAAAAAATACATACTAACTCTGAGAGGAATTCTATACAAAAAAAAATTTCTATTTATATTTTGACCATATTTCATGATTGATCTTTGGGCATGCCACCTGCTAGAACTTCCATTGGAATTTGTTAAAACTACGACTATACAAAACTACATTAAAAATGATTGAGGTGATTTTTAATTATCAATACCTTATCCTAGGTTTCAAAACCCCTCCCCATAGAGTGTACCCCACCAGGGTTAGAAATGTGAGAAGAGAGATAATGACCCCCAAGTCCTGCCCCCAGTAGGCCCTGGGTTGGCGACTAGCAATAAGGGTATAGTGACACACCAATGGGAGGCATTACCCTCTAAGAGAACAGATGAAAAAGAGAGAGGTAATATAGAGACCAAAAAACTTTTACATAGACTAAAATATAAAATAAACCCATGTACACATATGTAATTTCATGAAAGAACTACTAAAACTGAAAGAAACAAAATGTAGGTACCAAAAGAAACTAAAATAGCAGTGACCATGAAGCCCGAATAGCTCCAGCAATCCCAAGCTACTAGTAACAAACCTAATCTCCAATCTTCTTGAAGTTACCTGAAAAAACGTTTATATAGTGTAGGATGAGTTTAAAATAATTCTTAATAGGATCCTACCCATATCCTCTAATGAAAAATTAAAGAAAGCATGCTAAATCATAGTGTACAATAAGTGAAACTACCTAGTCACCCAAACAGGCATACTAAGTTCCAATTCTCACCATGGATACTATCACCAATTATCGCATACAAGAGTATATAAAGTAATAAATAATGTCAAGGTTACCCCACTATGACTTCCTCATTGGTTTTACGCTTTTCCCCAACGTCGCACATCCTAAGAATCTCTCTCCAAAAAGGATTGTCCACTGACACCAAGGCGAAGCACCACAACATGCACATCAAGCACCTCACCAAAACAACCACAAAACCAAAAGTAACCAGGTATTTTCCATGATCCACCACATATTGAATAGTGTTTATCACACATCGGGTAATATACCTCAAGCCACTGTAGCCCATACACTGAGTAAGGATCCTCAATCCATCACATCCTATAACTGTAACACCAATATTAGTCCATAGGAAACTATATCTAGAATATATGTGTTTCAAATAACCATAAACCATTAAATACCACTTCAGATATATATATATGGGAAATCTAACCTCTTTGAATACCAGCACAAGTAACTACCAACAGAAGAGAGAAGGGCCAGAGTGGGTAGTCATCCATCCATCCTCCAACCTAGATGTTGGAGAAAATACCCCCCCCCCAATTCTCAGAATCCACGGGGTGCCAGTTTCCCTAACCAATAGGGAAGAGTAGCATATAGAAACACAAATGGTACATGATATAATATAGATCACAACCATATTATGGGAATAAACTAGTAATAGACTCAACTACAGCTAACGTCTCTCAGAATCCCGGATACCACTACTAAGACTAGATATCCTATATGAACACAACCATTTAAAGAGATACATTAATTTACTTTGTCCCATTTTTATAAGTTTCACTTTATGTTAATTAATTATTTTACCATTAATTAACCATTAACATTTTCAGCATTATATCTCGCTAAAATTCCGACCAAGATCCATGCCCTCCAGGCATAAACAAACTCTGTCCATATATTCTTAGAAATATTACCTCAACATTGCATTCCTCCAAGATCCAACACCATTGGTGAACATTAGTTATTCAATAACTTATTAATAGATTTATCACTTTTCCATATTCCCATGGATTATATAAAAGTAATAAAAGCAACCAAACACAAAAGGGATTAACCTAGTGTGTAGGTGGACTACACGTCAAGTCTTTTCCACCTATATCAATAGCATAGACCCTTCCATAATCGAGAATCTAAACATGGAAAGCATGAGTCATTCCCCGTGAATCTACGCCTCCTTTGGAAAGAGGGTAGGAAAGACCGGATACCTCAATTAGTTGAGAAAGTAAATCAATTAAACAAATAAGATATTCAACAATAACCACTTTCACGTCAATGAGTAATCCTAGCTTCAACCCATTCTATCATCCCTGATGTCCTCCTTGACACACATATGTATAAAATATTGCATATCACCACTCTAGGAATTAATTACGGCCACCACCACCACTAGGACTCCCTACCCACACATACCATAATAACCCTCTAGGATCAGCCAACCCAAGCTCATGTCACAACCATAATTAGAAGTGAACAATCAACAGAAAAACTAGGATATTGGCCCTAAAACAAGGAATTCAGCCTTTACACACAACAAGAACTCATAGATCCAAATCATAAAGTGTCTGAGCTTTAAAAGAAATAGGTTATCTCAGAACCCTTTAATTCATAATCGTTATCGCACAACAAGTCCTTTATTCCATATTGAATTAACCAACAAAATTAAATATGCATAATTTCATCCATTTGATTATCACCAAGAACACCAACAACAAAAACCAGATTCATTATATATGAATCCTTATATTTGGCCAATTAATTTACAATTAATCTCAGCTTTACTTTCTTTACAAATTTCCATCAAGAATGACATTCTAAACAAGAAAACCATTGATATCGTATGATCTAGAAAATTAAGAGGCAATAACATCTCTAAGAAATTGATAACAATTATTTAATCTAGTTCAAGTATTTATTATGTCAATTTCATTATGATCTAGTGGATAAAACATACTGACTATACTATTTCATGTAAAAGAATACAGAATCCATGAATCCCTTACATCAAAAGGTTTCTGACGTTCTTTTCATGAGAACGGTTCAACACAATGTATCTTGATCACCTCTCTCTCAATGATTGCATCCACTCGAGGACGCCATGGAACAACCGCATCAACCAACACCCAAGAAAGGTATATTAGAATCATGTAGATCACATGTCGTAACATGGAAAGGATAATGGGAGGAAACAAATCAAGGAACCCAGAATATCAAAGGTATAACATACCTTATATTGAAGATGGATTTACACTTCCTGGTTGCACCAAGATAGGGTGTGCACATACAGCAGGAAAACCTCTAAGCAGAAACTATACAAGGAGAGCACAATCACACAACTTCATAGCAAAAAAGGTTTAGGGAACCTCATACCAAGAGAAAGGGGAAGAAAGAACAAAGAAAAATATATCTTTTCCCTTTTGAAATTCTAAACGGATTATCAGCTTAGATACAGTTTAGATTTTCCATTAAAGGAAGAACTAGTCAAGACTATAATGTTTGACCAAGTAAAGGCACCCAGACACTTAGTAATATTAATATAAGATTTATGGGCTCTAAATCGACCTTAAATCCTTTAAAATAAGGATTTGAATGCATTTAACATCAAAGAAAATGTCAAAGTGGAAAACTGTAAGAAGTAAGAAAAACTGTTCACAGATGTTTCACTAATGAAACTGTTCCTAAATGTCTCACTGATGACATTGTTCAGAAATTTCTCACCGACATCACTATTCACAAATGTCTCTCGGACCACAATGTTCACAAATGTCTCGCAGAGGACACTATTAAGAAATTTCTCACCAACAACACTGTTCACAAATGTATCATTGATGATATTGTTCACAAATGTCTTACTGAGGACACTGTTCACAAATGTCTCACTGATGACACTGCCCACAAATGTCTCAATGATGACACTATTCACAAATTTATCACTGATGAAACTATTCAAAAATGTCTCACTGATGACACTGTTCACAAATGTATCACTGACGACACTGTTCACAAATTTCTAACTGAAAAAACTACTCACAAAAGTCTCACCGATGGAAATATTCACAAATGTCTCACCGGAGACATTGTTCACAAATGTCACACTAGTGACACTATTCACAAATGTCTCACCGATGTAACTATTCATAAGTGTAATTGTTCACAAATGTCTCACCAATGACACTATTCACAAATGTCTCATTGACGAAACTTTTCACAATTGTATCACTGATGAAACTGTTCAAAAATTTCTCACCAACAACAGTATTCAAGAATGTCTCACCAATGACATTGTTCATAAATGTCTCATTGATGACACTGTTCACAAATTTCCCACTAATGAAACTATTCAAAAATATCTCATCGATGATATTAATTACAAATGTGTAATTGACAACACTGTTCCCAAATGTCACACCGATGACACTTCTCATAAATAAAACATCAAGATAGGGGGTGTGCATGCAGTAGGAAAAACTCCTATGAGAAATGATCTTCAAATAGAACAATCAAAAAACTCCTTAGGAACAAAGGTTTGGGGTAACTCACACCATGAGAAAAGATATGAAATAAAAATATTGAATTTATCTTGTCCCCTTTGAAAATCTAAACTGAATAATGGTTTAGATATAGTTTAGATTTTCTATTAGCAGTTGATCTGGTCAAGACTATGCGGTTTGACTGAGTAATGGTAGCTAGAAACTTCATAATATTAAGATTAGAGTTATGGCCTTTGAATTTTCCTTAAATCCTTTAAAAATACTTTTAATGTGTTTAACGTCAAATAAAACTTCAATGGGGAGAAACTCTTGGAAGCTGGAAAATCTTTTCACAAATGTATCACCAATGAAACTATTCAAAAATGTCTCACTGATGCCATTTTTCACAAATTTCTCACTGAATACACTATTCTCAAATGTCTCACCGGTGACATTTTTCACAAATATCACACCAACAACATTGTTCACAAATGTCTCACTGATAATACTATTCAAAAATTTCTCACCAACAACACTGTTCACAAATGTCTCACCAATGACATTTTTCACAAATGTCTTATCGATGACATTGTTTAAAAATGTCTCACTAAAGACACTGTTCAAAAATGTCACATTGCCAACACTTTTCACAAATGTCTCACCAATGATACTGTTCATATATGTCTATCCGACGACACTGTTCACAAATGTCTCACCATTGAAACTATTCATAATTGTCTCACTAATGAAACTGTTCAAAAATCTCTCACTGATGACACTATTCAAAAATGTCTCACCAATTAAACTATTGAAAAATGTCTCACTGATGACATCATTTAGAAATGTATCACCGATGACCCTTCACAAATATCTCACTAATGACACTATTCATAAATGTCTCATTAATGACACTATTCACAAATGTCTTACTGAGGGAATTTTTCACAAATGTCTCACTGATAACAATGTTCAATAATGTCACACCAATGAAATTGTTCACAAATGTCCCTCTGATGACATGGTTCAAAAATGTGTCACTGACGACACTGTTCAAAAATGTCTCACTGATGACACTGCTCACAAATTTATCACCGATGAAACTGTTCACAAATGTCTCACTGACCACACTATTCACAAATGTGTCATTGATGACACTATTCAAAAATGTATCATTCCTGACACTGTTCATAAATGCCTCACCGAAAACACTATTCACAAATGTCTCACAGACAACACTCTTCATAAATGTCTCACCGATGAAAATGTTCCCAAATGTCTAACAGACGACACAATTCACAAATGTCTCACCGATTAAACTGTTCACAAATGTCTCATTGATGACACTATTCATAAATGTTTGACTGATTACATTGTTCACAACTTTCTCACCAAAGACACTATTCACAAATGTATCATTGACAAAACTACTCACAAATGTCTCACTCAGGACACTGTTCACAAATCTAAAATCACTATTCACCGAATTGGAAATTTGGAAAAGTGTTATAAATAAATCACCTTGACCTCCTAAAACACCTCAAATGCCATATTTTTACAAAGTAATGGACAAGAGAGTTATATTAAATTACATCATATATCTCTCAAAACATTCTCATCCTTGAGAATATAAATCCAACCTAGAGAGGAAACCTAATAAAGGGGTCTGAACAACCACCCTTTGTGATACCTCTAAAGTCTCTTTCTAGAAAAGGAGATCAAATTATTCCTCAATGGAACAACGTGAAACCACACAAAATCTAAAACCAGCTCCTATCTTCTCTCCAGTGGAGATACCTCTCAAAATAAGACAATCCATAACACGAAAAAACAGAAATCCATCTTATAAATAGGAAAGGCCTACAACTAGAAAATGCACAGCAGTACAAGAAAAGAGATAAACATAAAATAGGTCAGGGTAAAGAGCACGTATCTGTAACTCACTTTACCAATTACTCTCCTCCATGCCCCTATTCCACCATAAGACATGAACCAATGGTATAGGACACCCATTCAACACCTTCTCTTTCCAGTCCTGGATCTCTATAGGCCGCAGCTCAAAGGTCGCATCATGATCATAATCGATCTCACCACAATCAACGGTGTGAGAGTCATCATGAACATAATGATGGAAATGCGACTTGTGAAAAACATCATGTATCATACTCATCTACAAGGGAAGTGTTTCTGATAATCCATGGCTTCAACATGATCCAACACCTCAAAATGCCCAACAAACTAGGGAGAAAACTTACTCCAACGACAAAACCTTCACTACCTATGATGGTGAGTCACCTTCAAAAACACTTGATCCCCAAAATAAAACACCAAATGTATGCTTCAATGATAGAAATAGTATTTATGAAGATCATATGCTACCTTCATCCTCTCACAAATCACCTGAACCATCACTATCATATTTTGTACTAGTTTCGACCTGAGAATATATGACTCTCTGACCTCTATCCTACACAACAGATAATGGAATGGTAAACTATACAATTATTCAAATAGCACCATATTGATGGTGGATTGGAATCTATTGTTGTAGGTGAACTATCACTAGGGTAAGTGCCTCATCCATGAACCTCCAAAATCTAGGACACAAGAGTGCAACATGTCATCAAGAGTTTGGATTTTCTGCTCTATCTGATCATCTGTCTATAGGTGAAAATGCATTTCTAAGGAATAGCTTAGAACCAAAAGCATGCTGAAGACCTCTCCACACCGTGGAGGTAAAACAAGGATCTTTATTGGAAATGATCATCCTAGGGACCTCTTGGAGTCTCACTAAATCCTCTAGATATTACCTCGAAAAAACCTCCACTAAGCTCGACTCCTTAATTTCTATGAAGTGGGATGATTTTTTCAAATGATACACTAATACCCATATAGAATCATAGACTCTAGGTGATAAAGCTAAACGGGTAACAGATTCCATTGATATGTCCTAACAATTCCAATAAGGACCATCTAATGGCCGGAACAACCCACTGGGAACATTGTGCTTAGCCTTCACCTTCTGGAACACCAAACATTTAGACATAAACTCTAAAACTACACACTTCAACCCATGCAACCAAAAATGACTCTTTAAAGATTTTTACATCTTTTTCATGCCAGTATGTATTGCTAAGGGAGAACTATGGGAGTCTATGAGAACTATGTCACAGATTAAGAAAGGAATGGAAAAACTTTCCTAAAACAACACCTGGTGTTGTTCATCCTCAGCCCATCCATCAGTGGCCTCGCCACAAACAATACAATCTCTCTGGACCTCCACCTCAATATCCCCCAACGTGGACTCTTTCACCTAGCACACCAAAGATAAGTGCACCATCATCTATAAAATAAAACCTCTACCCCCAACATATCCCATATCCAGATGTATGGCTAAAATTTCATCCATTACTCTCTAGGAATCTTTTGATTCACTTACTGTATCACTACGCAAATTCTTGCTCAGTGCATCAGCTAAAACATTACCCATACTAGGTTTATATGATATTTTTAAATCGTAATTTGTTAATAACTCTATTCATCAATGTTGTCACATGTTCTAGTCATGCAGGGAGAAAAAACATCATAATTTTATGATTTGTGAAGATCAAAAAATTGCTCTCTGATGAGGTAATGTCTCCACAACATTAGGGAAAACACCACTAATTCCAACTCAAGATTTTGGGTGGCATAGTTAAGTTCATAGGGACACAACTTCCGACCTTCATAAGAAATGAATGATCTATGATGCATCAGAACGTTTCCTAACCCTAGATGTGAAGCATCACAGAAATATTCAAACTGAAATCATATTGTTGGTAGACAAAGAATTAGAGCACTAAACAACTTCTCCATTAGATAATCTAAATTAAACATTAAAATTATTTTTCTACACAAATGCTTGATCCTTCATGTTCAATGATGTCATAGGAGTGAAAAAACAAGAGAAATCAGCTATGAACCTCCTGTAATATCCTGGAAGACCAATGAAACTTCACTAGTCTACCACTTTCTTGGGGGCCACCTAAGACACAACTACTTCAATATTTTATGGTTCCACTGCTACTACTTATTGGGATACAAATTTCCATAAGAAACAGAATTCTCAATCCCAAACTCACACTTCTACAACTCCGCACACAACTGTTGCTGATAAAGGACTCCCAAACCGGCATGCAGATGCTCTGTAGGCTCCTCCATAGACGCGAAGTACAGAAGGATGTCTTCAATGAACACAACCAAAAACCTATCTAGGAATTCCGAGAACACAGCATTCATCAACCCTGTGAACACAACTAGATCATTCATCACACTGAACTAGATCACCAAGAACTCATATTACCCATGATAACAATGGAAAGCAGTCTTCAATATATCCTTATCCTTCACATGCATCTGATGATACGCGGTCCGAAAATTGATATTCAATAACCAACATGAACCCCTCAGTTTTTCAAAAAAAATCATCAATCCATGGAAGAGGATAGATGTTCTTTACTGTCACTTTGTTCAAGAAATGATAATCGTGACGTAACTACAAACTGTCATCAGCCTTCTTCACATACAAAACTGGTTCACCCTATGATGACACACTCAGCCGAACAAAACCACATTGCAATAGATCATTGAACTGTATACACAACTCTCATAAATCGGAAGGCTCCATCCAATAGGGAGATATCGAGATATGATACATGCCTAGCTACATCTCAATCCTGAACTCGATCTCTCGTTGAAGGGGTAACGCTACACCCTCTTATAGAAATATTTTAGGGTAACCTTACACAACCTTGCGAAATTCCGATGGATGAACCTTCGATGAACTAAATATCATCTTATCCATCAAGGATGAAAAACAAATAACACACCTATGACCTATAAAAGAGTATTGATTTACAAAAAAATTGATGGCTCTCCATCCGTATCAAAGAACAGAACCTACCTCCTGAATAAATCCATAATAGCTTTCACCAAATACAAAAAATACATGATGTAGATTACATCATATAGTTGTATTTTTAATCATAGTAAATCTCCCTTAGAGTGTTGTTTTACCAGCACTAGCTCACAATCTCTACATACATCACAAAAGTCATCTTGACCTCCAACTAGCGTAGTCAACACTAGGGTCACTGAAATCTTCTCTACCTCATGTCCCAAATCATGGAATGGGGAAATTAATATGAAGGACTGAACTTCTTCTAAATCAAACAAGGTATACATCCTAGTATAAAATAAGAAAAGGGTTCCTTGAATGATGTCTGGGTTGCATAGTGCTAGCAGTGTTAAAGCATGAAGCTAACCATGACCTACTCGATGGCCTCTATAACCCTGATGAAGACCTCAACCATTGTCTTTCTCTACTCTTTAATTACGGGGAGCATCCTAGGGATATCTTATAAATGCCCTATCTTCTCTCTTATAATCCAAATCTGGTTCAACTAGATGCTACTACCTCGGCTGGAACTGCCTCAATGGAGGAACATGAAGCCGAACACCGGATGCATGATAACTTCTCGAAAAAGGCCAGGAAATCATATTGTTGATGACCTCTACCACCAGAAGAAAAAGAAGTGCTAGATCTGTTATCATAGGTCTAAGATTTTTTGATCCTGGAAGAAATGAAATACATAGAGCTCAGACCTACCACCAGCCAAACAGAATCTCTTCTTCACCAAAGACCAGGAATGTTAGACCACATCTCTACTTTGTGAGGAATCTATATGACTCTTCTCTTGTGAAAATATGGTTATATATAACACTCCATATATGAACTATTCCCTCATAGGCACCACGATATATTTTTTCAGCATAAATAGGGTGACTTGGCACTTGATATTTGGACCCATATCCTCCTCGAAATGCCTCTCCCTAGCCTCCTCATCTAAAAATAGGTTCAAAGAATTCTGTAGAATGTTAATGAAATGAATCCTGAACTCCCACACACAGGATCTTCCTTTAGAAAGGGTATGTATCTCTAGACCACTGGTCACATTCGTGTTCAAAGAAAGAAACGCTGCTCTAAACTGCTCTCATAACTTCATATATAACACTAATAACTCATTGCGATCCTCGGGGAACAAGAACCAACACTACATAACTATCCCATGCAGCATCGTCACAACCAAAGATAATCAGTGATCCCTTCAAAAATAGATTGAACTAAAAGATGTCTCACCCTCCTCCAACCAGTCTTCTGTAACTACATCTGAAATAGATCCTTCTTTCTTCAGTAGACTCTGACATTAAAAATCATGGAGTTTCCTCCCCCAATTGCTGTCGTCGTTGATCTCTACTCAATAGAGATCTATTGGTGAAACCTGCTGAACATCTTTTGTGTGATATTGACAAGGACGTAGACCTTGATCTATACCTACAAAAAGGACAAATAGTTAGAGATCCAAAACCTAGAATATGTAATACTTTAAAATTAATTTATTCTTTTATTTTATTCATTTTATGTTAACCTTTCCCAGGGTTTACGCATTCAAATATAGTAACAAATAAGAATTAGGCATGATCCATTCAAAGGCCTCTACCATATAACTGGTATCACCTCATTTAGTATCCAATGTAAACTGAATGGTCCATGCATCAGATCATAGGGATCCCTAAATACGTATGTCTCATCCAATATCTACTATTAATATTACTTTATAAACCTGACTTACACCATTTCCCTACCAAACCCTGCAACCTCAACTGTTCCTAACTCCATACTCCATCGAATCCCTCAAACAGACCTCTAATTCTTCTCTTTTATGGCCCCCTCTCCATAAAGTGTACCCCTACATGGGTAGCAATTTGAGAAGATATATAATGACACCTGAGTCCCACCTCTAGTAGGCCCTGGGTTGGAGACAAGCACCAAGGGTATAGTAAACACACTGATGGGAGGCATTACCCTCTAAGATAAAACATGAGAAAGAGAGAGATAATACATACACCAACCAACTCCTTCTCAGACTACAATATAAAAGAAACCCAAGTAAACTTATGTAATTTTATGAAAGAACTACTACAACTGAAATGTAAATACTAATAGTACAGAAAGAAAGTAAAATGACATCGACCATGAGTCCTGAACAACTCCTGCAACCCTAATCTAGTAGTAAACTCCCTTATTCTCCCTAATTATTTCTCTATCACAAACCCCTCTACACAAAGTGTACCTATCTGGGGTTGATAATTTGTGAAGATATATAATGGCCCCTAAGTCCCACCTATATTAGTTCTTGTGTTGGCAACTAGCACCAAGGGTATAGTAAACACACATATGGGAGGCATTACATTGTAAGAAAACACATACAAAAGAGATAGATAATACAGACACCAACCAGATCCTACTTAGACTAAAATATAAAATAAACCCAAGTACACAAGTGTAATGTAATTTAATAACTACTACAACTAAAATGGAAAACTGTAAGTATCAAAAGAATGTAAAACCATAGTGACCATGAATCATGAACAGCTCCTGCAACCCCAAGCTAGTAGTAACTAGCACGATCTCCAACCAACTCCAAGTGACCTGAAAAATTGATTATATAACCTAGGGTGTGAATGACATTATACTCAATAGGATCCTACTAGGATCCTCTCATGAAAAATTAAATAATGTATGCTAAAGAACAGTGAATAACAAGTGAAACTAACTTGTCACATAAACAGGCATCCTAAGTTCCCATCCTCACCATGGATACTCACACCATGTATCTCATACAAGAGTATATAATATAATAAATAATGATAAGGGTACCCCACTACCACTTCACCATTGGTTTTTTTCTTTTCCCCAACGTCACATGTCCTAAGAAGCTCTCTCTAAAAAGGCTTTCGCACAGACACATGGGTGAAGCATCACAACATGGACCTTGTGTAAATCACCACCACAACCACAAAACCAAAGGTAACTAGGTAGTTTTTTGGTAGCCACCACATATCACATACCGTTTATCATAAATAGGGTATTATAACTCATGCCACTACAGCTCATACACCGAGTAAGGATCCTCAATCCATCACAGCCTATACATGTTACACCTATAGTAGCCCATAAGATACTATATCTAGAATATATGTGTAAAATAACCATAAGACATTACATCCCTCTACACACATATATGGGGAAAACTAAACTCTACGAATACCTGCACTAGTAATTAAAAAGAGAAGAGAGTGGGGCCAATGGGGGTAGTCAGCCATCCATCCTCCCACTAGGGTGTTGGGGAAAACACCCCCCCCCCAAGGCTCAAAATCCTCAGGGTGACATTCCCCCAAACCGACAGGGTGGAGTAGAGTATAGAAACATAATAATTACATGATATATTATAGCTTACAATCACACAATAGGCATAAACTAGTCTTATACTCAACTGTAGATAATGGATCTCGGACTCCAAGATGCCACTGTTAAGACTAGATATCCTATAAGCACATAACCATTTAATGAGATTCATTAATATAGTTTAACCCATTTTTATTAGTTTCTCTTTATTTTAATTAATTATATAACAATAAATTAACCATTAACAACTACTATATTAAATCCAATTTCCATTACAACCGAGATCCATGCACTCCAGGCATAACCAAACTGAGTCCACAGCTTCTCAAAAATATTTCCTCGACAATGCATTCCACTAAACTCCTACCCCATGGGTTAACATCATTTATTCCAACATTTATTAACAGTTTTATAACTTTTCCATATTCCCATGCATTCTAGAGAAGCATTCTAAGATACTGAACAAAAAGTAGATCAACATGGTGAGTAGGTGAACTACCCGTCGAGTCTTACCACCTATATCAATAGCATAGACCCATCCATCCTTGAGAAGATAAAAATGGTAATCACCTGGAATACCCCATGTGTCTTTGATTCCTTTTGGAAGGAGGGTAAGAAAGACCATCTACCTCAATATGTGGAGAAAGTAAAGTAGATAAACAAACAACAGATTCAACAACAACTAATTTCACATCGATGAGTAATCCCAACTTCAACCCATTCCATCATCCCCGGTGTCCTCCCCAACATCCATATGAATAAATTGATTCATATCTACATTCTAGGAATCAACTACTACTACCACCACCATTGGGCCTCCCATCCCCCACATACTACAATATCCCTCCAGTCTCATACATCCCAGGCTCACATCACATCCACAAGTAGTAGGAAACAAACAATATAGAAATTGGTCTCTGGAACCTAAACAAGGCATTCATCCTTCACAGGCAATAAGAACTCATATCTCCAAATCAAAAGGCAAATTTTTTTTAAAAGTAATAAGGTAACTCATAACCCTTCAAGGAATTATCTTTATCACACAATAAATCCTTTATTATGTATTGAATTAACAAATTCAATTAAACCTAAATATCTACATCCATTTGATTATCTCCAAGCACAACAACAACTGCTAGATTCATTTAACATGCCTTTTTTACCTTTATCCAATTAATTTATAATTCATCATGGCTTTATGTTCTTTACCAATTTCATTCATGAACAATGCTATAAACAATAAAATCATATATATCACATTATATTTAAAATCAAGAGGCAATAACATTGTTATGAAATTGATACCAATTCTTTAATCCAGTTAAATTATTTATTATGTTAATTTAATTTTGATATAGTGGATAAAACATGATAACACTAGGACTGCACGTAAAAGAATAGATAATCCATGAATCACCTACCTCAAAAGGTTTCCTGCATTCTTTTCACATCAATGGGAAAACAATATGGATCACAATCACCTTTCCCACAATGATTGCATCCACATGAGGATGTCACGACACAACCGCATCAACCAACACCCAAGAAAGGTCCATTAGAAACATAGAGATCACATGTTGTAACATGGAAATGAGAATGGGTGGAAAAACATCAAGTAACCCATAAGAACGAAGGTATAACACACTTTATATAGAATATGGATCGACACTTTTTGATTGCACCATGATAGGGGGTGCACATGCAGTAGGAAAAACTCCAAGAGGAAACAGTCCAAGGATCGAACAATCACACAACTCCTCAGGAACAATGGTTCAGGGTGACTCACACAACGATAAAGGATAATAATGAAAAAGTTGGAATTTATTTTCACCCTTTTGAAAATATAATTGGAGTAGCAGTTCAGATACAGTTTAGATATGTCATTAATGTATGATCTGGTCAAGACTACACGGTTTTCCTGAGTAAAGGCACTCGGACACTTATAAATATTAAAATACAATTTATGGGATTTGAATCTGACTTAAATATATTAAAACAAGGATTTTAATGCATTTAACGTCAAAGAAAACATCAAAGTGGCGAAATTGCAGGAAGCTGGAAACATTGTTCACGAATGTCTCACCGACGACACTATTCACAAATGTCTCACTGAAGACAATGTTCACAAATGTCTCACTGATGATAATGTTCAAAAAATGTCTCAATGATGACACTATTCAAAAATATGGAAACATTTTTCATAGAACTAGTAATTTGGAAGTGTTAGAAATAAGTCACCTTGACCTCCCAAAACACCTCAAATACCAAATTTTTTAAAAGGAATGGACTGGTAAGGTCATGGCCATTAGACTTGCACCCACAATGAAATAAATAACTTTTTAGCCCATATAATCCATGAATGACCTACCTATAAATGAGCCACATTACAGGACATTAATATTCTTTCCTACCCTTCTCTATTTTTATTACATGATATTTTAAAGTATAAGTGTGTGGGTGTGTAAAGTCTTCAAAAAATGGATGTACTATGTTGAATTTAAGATCTATGGGGGTTATATTTTTTATATTTATAAAGTTCAATTTTATATTCATTCTACTCTTATCATTTTCCCTTCATGAAAAATAAATAAATAAAATTTAAAAAAGGGTTGTGTTTTGGGGAAAATAAAAAATCACCATTACAAGACTAATGATATTTTGATATTATGTGGTTAGGTTCTTGATGTGGGATTTTTTCTAAGAATAAATTTTTGAAAAAAATACTATATATAGAATAATTAAAGATGGCTTCATTATTTCATTATTTTTACATTGATCATGATCTTGCTTTGAGTTTTATGGAGTAAGAGCTATCATTTTTATAGAAGAGATTTTCATTGAAATTTCCTTTATATATCATACATTATGATTTAGGGAAAAAACGGCACTTTTTAGGCTTAATATATTGTACATAATTACTAACCATCCTTAATGATTAGAGTAATCAAATCCTTATTTGTAAAGACCTTGTAATTTTATGTGAATTTAGACTTTACATAGTAGAGAAAGTAGTCCTTTTGGAATCCTTTTTAAAGGGTAATGAACTTATGATAAGTACATAACTATTCATAAATTTTTATCATGGGTTATGATATATAATAATCCATTATATGTTAAAACATTACACGGCATGTTTGATAAAAATGAAAGGTGATATATGAATGAATGAGAGGAAAATACCCACCAGTTCTCAATATAAAAAATAAAATAAATGGATTAATTAGTCACATTTGGAATTTGTGATGTTTAATTAATGTGTGATGTGAAACATTAATGGTTGTTCTTCTATTGATAAAAATTTGGACATAATTTTTTTAAAATTTATATTTTCATAACATTTTGTTCTTATTTCTTTTATATACACTACATGATTGAGTATAAGAAAGTTCTCAGTGTGGGGTAATTAAGAGCATCATGTTTTTAATGTTTATATGCATGAAAAACATGTTTTTTATTCACATTAAATTATTTAAATTTTTTATATTGATTTTTTATATTGTTTTAGGGTCAGATACAATGATTTTGTTGAAAACAAACAAAAACATTTAATTGATCATACTAAAGACACTCACTCCATTACACAGAGTGGTAAAAAAACAACACAAAAAAATTGAAAACATAATATTTAATAGATAAATTCAAAATGGAGATTATTTCCCCATAAATATAGAATTTAAAGGACCAGAAATAGAGATTAGAAATATAGAATTGGGATGAATTCAGTTGAAATCGACTAGAAAACAACATTACAAGTCATGTAAAGAATTCATGTCATGAAACACACTAAAATATTACATGATGTGAAATAATGCATGTGAAAAAATATGGAATTGAAACATACGCATCATGAAAACTATTCATGATGTGAAATTCCCAGACAAACCAAGAATCATGAATTTTGACATAAATAATTGTGGATGACCAATATTTCAATCCAAACCCACCTATGACTCCCGAGATTGACCCCGAATCAATTATTGACCAATTATGATTATCTAGTGTTATTATATGTCTCTATAATTAAAGGATTGGGGAGTGTAAAAGGGAACTGTGGATGAGGGTAGATTCTGGATGATGTCCTATTGCAGATTTATTACTCTATTTTTTATTTTCTTAACTTCATGTGATGTCTCCCATCTCCAAAATCAGTTTGACTTCCCAATACATAGAGGGGTAAATTCTTTGAGTTATTGGTAAAGGGTGAGGATAGAACTATTATCTTTATACTTGAGATTGTATTCTAAATTTAATAAAAAAAATCATTCTTATTCTTTCTAGTCTAAATTAATATTTATTGTTTTATATTATGAATGTGGTTGTGTTAGGTTTTTGTTATATTTATTTTAATAAACTTGTTCTATTATCCATTTCATCATAAACCTAATTGTTTCCTATATATGTTGTAACATATTAGTTTTGGGTGGTGAACTCTCGACAATCCTCAACAAATGCATAAGATAGTGAGGGTAACGATTGGAAATTAGGGAATCATAGTACATGGTTGGGGATTTCCCTAATTAACCAAGTGGAATCGTAGTAGAACCCATACATATATGATGGAGTGTAGTCCAAGATGATGTTTCTAATATGGATATTCTCACCATCACCATTATGACAAGGGGTAGAGAGGAATTGGTAGATGAATCTCTCTCCTATGAGTCGGTAAAAGAAAACTGGTGAAAACGGATGTTTTGATTTAATTCTATGAATTCTATCCAAACCTTATCCAATCACTATCTTTCTCAATTATTTCAAAATAAATTAAATTAAACTACTTTTTGGTCATGATTTCTCAAAATTAATTAAAACTGACCATTCATAAAATAAAAAAAACTGACTGAATCATTTTGTGTGGACTTTTATTTTAAGGAAAACCTAAGGGATAACTAACTATACTATACTTAGGTAATTAAAATAATTGTTTTTTCATTCCTGATGATATTTATGCATCCTTTATATGATATGAATCACTAGTATCAGTCACTGGGTATGAGGTTATAGATATATAAATTTTATATTGTTTCTATACCTGTCAAAGGGTAGAAGTTGAACAACAGAATCCATCTATGTTACTCTACACCCTTCCTACTCATACCTTGAAATTGGATGAGGTGTCCACAAACAATATCATTGATTTACTTCATACCCTTGATGAAAGGAAAATTATATAGGTTATGATTAATTAGTTGAGTATGTTATCTCATTCTATACTCATCAGGGAAAGTACAAAGGTGGAGTAGATGGGGAAGACATACATGTAAGAGACTGTGAGGATGTATGGTGTTACCTTAGACATTATTTCTAACAGTAATACTTGGTTCAAACCATGGTTTAGGGAGGTCCTCTAGAAGATTATAATATTCTAGGTGAAGTTAAGTGTACACTGCCACCATCCTGGAGATATCTAGATTGGGAGAGCTATTCAAAATATTGATGATATGCTCTAGGAATATATCCTATAATTTAGTGGATCATGGGATTTCTATTTTTGATATGTTAAATTTTTATATAATAATAGTTTTTATCCATTTATAAAAATGGATCCATTCAAGGCCTAATATTTCTAAAAAAAATTATCCCCCTTGAATTGGACCAATTTGGGTGAGACCACCCTTATGGGATGGAGTCTTGTCCATGAGATGACTAAAAAGATTTAAAATATTTTATGGTGACTAGATAAGATTACAATCATCATAAGTCACATGTTGTTCACGGAATATTTCCCTTGGAATTCTATATTGGTAACAAGGATTATTTGAATGTATCACCTCAGTTCAGTTATCAATGGTGGGGGAAGTTGGGGAAGTTTGCCTGAGATATCTAGAAACGTTTGAGATAACTAAGATGATTGTAAAAGTTTCTTAATGTTTGGTTATTCCACCTTGATTTATGATCGTTTATGTTTTCCACATTTCTCAATAAAGGAATTATTACCCTAATCCTTATCATGTACTAAACATGGATGAATTATAATTGGATTCTAATTCTATAATGATTGAGCAATTGGTTTGGGTTTTCAAATACCAATTTAAGTTAATTCATAGAGTGATATCACATTGGTTTAGATCTTAAGGAAAAACATTTTGACCCTTATGAGACTTGGGAATCCGAATAATTCATTTGGGAGAAATATCCTAAACTCTTTTTAGGTTTAATTTTTGTGGTAATAAAGTGATATGGGGGGGAAATGCCACACCCATGATTTCATTTTCAAATACAGTACCTATTATTTATAAATTTTGATTTCAATTATCTGTATTTTTATCCTTCTTCCGTTTTTAGAAATATTAGGAAGTCAGATGTTTTGATCTATAGTAGGACACACCACGGCTATAGGCTATATGGTGTGGCATTTCTCTTTTCCTTTCTTGATTTTTGAGGTGGAGTTGAGGTTGCATTATGGTAGGTGGATCCAACATAATAGTCCGGTGTTGTGGGATACATTGATTCATGGTGGGTTTTGATACATCATAGAGGCATGGAGCTTGTGATAGATAGACCTGCCATTTCAGGAAGCTCCATAACCTATCCCAATGGGTCACACCAAAGGGGTTCTCAGAGGGAGTTCCCAACACCTTATCCTATAGAGTCATTCCATAGTGTGATCATGCCCTTTTTTAGAAGTGATATGATAGACCAAACTATGTTGGTTATTAACCTCTTCCACCCTAGTTTTATACCCATTTAAAATGCACCAGGATACCCATACATTACAAAAGCTTCCCAATCCCTCCCTATCTTTGTTTTTGGGGATTTATAACCTTGATTTGTTTAGATAACATCAATTATGTTATTAATTTCTTTTTCCATGGACTTAATCTTCTATTCTTAATTGGTTTTTTCCTCCCATATGATCGTGGGTACTTGTGGTTTATTTTATTATATTTTTATAGTGGGGTTATTATTGTTATATTTCCTCCATAACTTTTAATTATCCCTTATTTATATGCCAAATAGATTTATCGTGTTTATTATCGGTTGAAATTTTTTATGGTAGGTGGTTCTATGCTTATAAATTTTTTGGTTGAATTATGTGACCTTGAATTACACAATTAAAGTATTAAAATGTTTTAGAGGTTTAAAATTCATTGTTTTAAGGATAATTTATTCAACATATTGTGTTTTTTGGCCCTATTTTATTATGGATGGATAAAAATATTTTAAATCATAGTTTGTTTAAGAATTATTTTATTCCACACAAATTGTTTGAAATTAATTATTAAAGAATAGTTACTTGAATTAGATAAACATCATGGGAAACACATGTGATTTGGTTTGAAATCATCAAATGTGTGGACATCACCTTCTACTAGTTTAGTGTGCTTTCCTAGCTGGTGAATTCATTTTTGATTTATCTCTATAGTATAGTGAAGTAATTTGAGATGTATAACATTAATTTTGGGTGTTTCCAACCTAGATAATTTATTTTACTATTTTACCATAGACTTAGTGACCGTAGGGAACCTCCCATGTTACACATTTTCATAATTTTTCCAATACTTTCCATTTAATTAATTGATAAATAAATGAAATTTTTTATACTTATAATTTATTTAAAGAGTTTAAAAGTGTTTTATGTAATAAATTTTAAACTATCATGTCTTTGTCTCCCTATAAAATTATGTGAATGGAACACTATTGGTGTCCTACTCATATTTTTATGATCACACCCTACATACACTCAATGGGTGTATATAGAAATTATTTAATTGACACAAGTAAGGAAAATATAAAACTCATATGTGGAGGTATTTTTTGTTAGATGTTAATTTTTTGTGTAGGTGACATAGTGGGATGTTATCCCTCAATTTACAAATATGTGGGTAATAGATTGTATTGATCATTTTTTTATCTTTTATTATTTTTATATTGATGATGTATCATCTTCTCGGTTTCACATCTTATGCTTTACTTAAATTTTTGGATCACCTATTGTAAATGTATATTTATAATTAAGTTTTACATGTAATGGTATGACTCTTTTGATATTTTCTTTTATGTTATACTATGTTAATGTGATATATATTTTTATTTTCCTATTTAGGTTTATGACTCACTAGTGTACGGAAATTTCTTGTTATGTTCATGGTTAGGACCCATTGGTTGGATTATTTGGTGAAATCATTACCAAATAAACTCCATGATTCCCATTCACTATTTTTCTACATATAGAGATTGGGAATTCCATTTTGGATTTTCTATAGGCTATATTGGGTGCTTTGGGTTAAGGGTATAGAATGTCAGTTTATGATAGCCTTTATATCAAAAAGTTTGGATCCATTCCATTCATATCCATGGAATTAGAGTAAACTAATTATTTAATGTAATATAGAGCATATATTAATCACATCATAGACTCAATGAGTTCACACCATAATCCTTTAAAGATGGTTTTTTTATTTATCAAAATATATATATAGAAACATACATCATCGTCAATTTGTGAGGTATATTTACTTAAGAAATCCACATATCCTTGATCCAAATCAAGCCTCTACTTTAGAATTGATATATCAGAGTGTTGCTTCATGTTTTCTTTATCATTATAGATAGAATATTCAAAATTAACCACATAATATTATTAGATGGAGGACATCAATTTTATTATGTTATTTGACTCTATTTTCCTTGGATTGTTTAATTCCTTATTCTAAATTAAATCCAAATGCATTGGAAACATTATCTAAAATATTAGTAGCACAATCATTTAAATCTACATTATTGATGTATGGAATAAATTAAAACTTAATGTAAGTACAATAATAAAACATTAATAATAATATACCTATAGAAATAAATATACCAAAATATATCTTATAAAGAAAATACCATTGAAAACTGAACCTTAGTTTTCAAATACCTTTTGTGAATGAATATAAAAATGGGAATATAAAAATGTATAATATATTCCAAAATGAATAATGAAATTATTTATACATTAGATACTCATGAACATAAATGGGATTTATTTGTAACTTTACATTCAAGCATGATATAGTTTGAAATAAGTTTTTCCACACTAGCTCTAATATCATTTATATGACATTAAAAAATTATGGGTAGTGATCAAAGTGGGTTAAACTTCTCTAATACTAATCCATAGGACCTTGGAAAGGAGATACCCGACCGTTGAGGGGAGGTGAATAAGTTTTCAAATTCCACTAAGAACAATTTTCATATTTTAATTTCCACAAAAAAATTAAGCATTATTGGTTGGTTCATGGATTAATTAATGATCCTAATAATGACAGAGATCATAATGATGTGTGGTGGGATATAGAACACACATATTATAGAGATTTAATTTTTGACAATACTCTTATCACCAATCAAATATATGTGTAGTGAATCAATATTAATCATCCTAGTGACAAATTCAATAACCTTTAATCGACGATGAAGGAATTGTAGATAGAGTAAGGGGATACCCTTGAACTTCTAAAATAATTTCAAAGACAATTAAAGTGGTAATAGATCCAAAACAACAAATCTTTTTGGAAAGTGTGATTTTTCCTTTTATCTTCCTCAAGTGTATCTAAATTTTGGAGTTAGGGTCCACCCTTTTTTTCTCTCGAGAATGACCCATTTGTGTGGATCTCTACTTCTCAATGATCTTAAAATGGGCTTGTTATCAAATTTTTCTCATAGGTTGTAAAAGGATGAATTCTTCTAAATGAGTAACCTTATCATAGAATAATGAATGACAATTGTATATAGATATTTTGTATATCTATATCATCGATGGAAATACTGATTGATCGATAAATTAATGAATATCCTAAACTATTTATATTATATATATTCACTAAATCTTGATTCAATGTTTTTAGGTTAACTATAGATGATACCTATTTTGAGTTTTTATTTCATCACTAAAATATAATTCATTTTACATTTAGGGTATTCTATATTTGTCTACTATTATGGAACTATACTCTAAATAATAGTGAAATTATTTTATTTGTGTCATGACATGACTCTTCACAATGTAGGCATTTGAAAAAATCTAGATCCAAAAATTCAAGCTAAAATATCTCTTTAAAACTCTCATCATATCTATAGAATCTTCTTTTTTCTTACATCACGCTCATGCAGATTGCGGCATGAAATTTTTATTTCCCATGTGGCCACCTCATATTGTAGTGTGACAAAACCTACATGGAATGGTGACTCTATAAACATTATGAACTATTGTATCCCAGATTATCTCTATGAAGAGTGTTGTGGTGTGGCTCATCTAGATGGGATATGACAGTTTGGATACTTCCAAATCTAGAAACCTAATGAACTCATGAAAAAAAACTCATTATAGAGTGGTTCATCTTATTTTTACATTGTATTATGTACTTCATTGTACCCTATGGCCTAAATCATTGTATTACACCATGATTCCACTTAACTCCCAAACCAAGTTGTTACACCCCAAACATTGTAATTATTTTATTTTATTATTTTCTTAGCTTTGGATAATTTTTTGGGGGTTCAAGTTTGGGTCCCACATTAATTTATTTTAAGGATTCTATGTGTTTTTTGGGTTTCAGGCTGGTTTGTGGGCACCATATGGTTAGTGGAAACCGTGCGCTCATCCCAGGTAACCATGCGGACACTTTTGGATAGGGAGGAAGTTACGGCATGGTTCGTGCATAGTCGCTGGTTCCATGCAGGGTAACCGTACGGTTTCCCGGTACATAAAATATATACAAATTTAATGAAAGATAACTTACGGAAAATTGACTGTTTAATAATAATAATAGTATTCGTATTGTTATTATTATGATTATTATTGTTATCATTATTATTAAGTTATTAGTATTATAATTATTATAATTAGGTTAGTTTTATTTATTTTCTGAGGGTTTATTTTTTCTCGTTCCCCTCTTTACCCCTTATCCCTCATGCTACCATGCTTCTTCCCCCTTCCCTGTTCAGCAAGTGACCCCCCCCCCCCCGGGATATTCACCAGCCTCCTCTGTGGTGACCCACTCTCCCCAACTGGCATTCTATCCAGCATAAACCACCCAGCTGGCGGCCACCCATTCGGCGCACATCCTTTCTAGTAAGTACAATCTAGTAGAAGACCTCCCTTTCAGCGTGCATCCCTTGAGGTGCACACCACACAATTGGTGGTCTCCCTTCTGACGTGGACCACCCAGCTGGCGACCTCCTCTCCGGTGCGCACCACCCACCCGACATCGGCCTCCACACCAACACGTGACCCCACCAGTGCCACCCCCCTCTTTTGAGTGTGACCTTACCAGCACCCTCCACCTCCAGCGATGGTCCCCACCCTTTTGGATCTAGCTTCTTTTGGGTGCAGTTTAGGTGCAATTTACATTTTACAACAGATTTTGGATGTTCTTCATCATTGAGGTAGGATCCCATTTCCCATTGCCTTTGAAGTTAATATTTCATTGATTACTTTCTTTGTGCACCCTCATTGATAGTTAAATAGTGAAAATAGTTTTTAGAAAAAAAATTTCATGTGAAATAATTCTATTTTCCCAATTATTTCTAATATTTGGTGTGGGTTTGTTGAATTGTGCACATTACGTGTTTGGTATATAGCCCGGTTTGATCTTGCGAATGGTTTATAATTTTTAGAAGAATTTTTTGGTCTTGTAACTATATTTTTTATGTTAAAAATGGTGATTGAATTTTATAAAATGGATTTCCAAAGTGTTTTGGATTGAAAGTGTATTGTTTGTGCTTATTTATGAAAAGAGTTTATTTACAAAAATTTTATGAGGCTCGTTTTTTATTTTTCAAACATTTTAATTAGAAAAACCCTTCTAGGGGTGAGTCTCTTTCCTTTTTGGTTGACCATAAGAGGGGAGCGTCTATGGTATGAGACCTCCCTTGCTTAATAATTTTTTCAAGGAACGGCACTACCCTTGAAGTGGCCGGTGTGTGGCTAGTTTGTGTGATATATATGATGGAATGCATATATGGCTTATTGCTTGGATTGTTTGGCACACCCCTTTATGAACATAACATGGGGATATAGAAATGCTATGAGGATTACTAGGAATAATGTATACACTACAATAGGTTATTGCACTAGCTAGTGTCCCATATAATGGGATATTTTGTTAGTATTGTTATGGGATCGGTCCCCCTGGCCAAGCTAGGTAGGGCAATGATCAGGCATTCGGGCCTCATGATTTCATCGAGTAGAAAATGCCTTTGGGATGAGTCACATGTATAGTATTTTCTAGTTCACCTCTAAGATTCTAGGTATTCTCGTGTTTCCCCTATATTATTATGTTTATTTCCATTTCCCTAGTTGTGTGGAATTATATTTCTGGTGCTTGGTTTTGGTGTTTTCCAGCAAAATAATGAATGTTTGGCTTTTTAAAAAGGATTTCAAGAAGAGTGTTTTGAATAAAAATGTATTTCCCTTTTTCCAATATTATGAAAAATGATTGTTTTTTATTTGGTCCCTTAAACCCTTATCCCCTTGCTCCTTGTTTTAAAAGATTGATGGAAATGGTTTTTAATTGTGATTTGTTTGCTTTAAAATGAAAATTGTTGAAAATTTAACCTTACATACTTTATTTCAAACATGTTAATCAATTATTATTTATTTAATGGGTTTGAATTGGGAATATAATTATTTGGTCCTACCTACTGATTTTTAATACTCACGCCTATATTCTTTTCCTTTTTTTAGTTATTAATGTAGGTTTTAGATTTGGTTCGATCCCCTCGGGTGATGTTTGGTATTGGATTGGAGAGTGAAACTCGAGGTCACATGGAGACATCATGATTCTGATGTTCTTTTTGGGTTTCATTATGTTGGTTTTTCTTCAATTGTTTTAATTACATCTGAAATGTCAATGATGTAAGGTCTGGGAACCATACTAGGGTTTTTTACCTTTGATTTATTTAGTTTCCTTGTTTATTTTTATGGTGGAAAACCATTCACATTTTATCTTATGATAACCATGGTTCTTGTCTCCATCCTGGGAGGACCGTGAAGGCCTTATGGGCCTTTCTGTGGTTCTAATCAGGTGACCGGTTTAGGGTCAACTTGAGTAGGTTCGAGAAAAAATGGTATAAGAAAATTCATTTCTTTAATGGACCTTGATTTTCAGAGTTCCCATCAATACATGGGATGTCATGGTATAAGGAGTAATATTGTTGGAGATATGGATATAATAATGGGAAGGGATTCATGAAACCTAGATCATTTTGAACCTTGGGTTACCATGGGATGTCTAAGTCTATTGGTTCCCTTTTGTTCTTGTGTACTGTTTGGTCTTTGGAAAAAAAAATATTTGGTTAAGTGGCCTTTGTGAGATCATAGGTCTTGTCAATCCATGTGTATCTGGGGATATTTCCCTATAATACTCCCCATGAAAGTGGTGTGACGAGCATATGGAAAGCAACCATATGTTCGAGTCACCCATCAACACTAGTTTCCCTTTGTGAAATGTTTCTGGAATCCCTTGGTTTTAAAAAAAGCTTCTAAAATCACTCATCTTTTCATCTATGAAACATTGAATTTAAAGTGTTGGTAATTGTATTTGGAAAGTTGGAAAATATATTTTCATAATTTTATTGAATGGGGCATTGGAATGGTGGATTCTCATGATATGTTTTTGGGGTAAACCAAGAATGAATACAATGAGATTGGGTTTTTATAAACAAATTTGCAATTTATCAAGAGTTGGTTAATCAGAAAATGTGAATTTATTTTTCAAAAGGGGTTTCAAAAACTTGTTTTAAATAAAAATTAATGAGTTTTAATCAAATAGGTATTGATGAAATAGAGCTTTCTATGTGATTAGAAGTGTTTTTAAATGAGCTTAATATTTTCTTTTTTAATGTGGAAAAGTTTTTTTATTTTCCTTTGGTGTTCCTTGAGTGACCACATGCATGGATATATGTAAAAAGTGAATAGGTACCCAATATGGAACAAGGATTTGAATGTGTGAGGAACTATGAATGCAATTTGTGGGTGTGAAATCCTTTGAGCTTGTTTTCATTTCAAAAGTTATTTTAAAGGAAAATGTAATGTTTTTTATCTTATAGTGGTTCATTATGTCCCTTTTATTTTGGGAGAGATGTTATTTGTGGTGTTTTAAATAGAGAATAATTTTTGTTGGATTAGTATTGATTAAGTTCCTTGTTTCTTTGTTCTTAGTGTTTTCCCCCATGAGGATTCGACTGACACCTATGGTGCAGCTTTGGGTGGTACACGAATACAAAACAATCTAGTTGATTAATCCATAGACTATGTTCTTGAATTACAGAAGTCAAATTCTCCCCTCTTTTATGGTCATGTGGATCCTCTTTAAGAGGAGGAGTGGATTTGGCAGATTGAGAGGGACTTCACCTTCCTTTTGTTTCCTAATTCCTTAAAGATTATGTTCTCTACCTTTTCTATTGATGGTCCAACTTAGAAATGGTGGAAGTATGTGTCTCGATGTAAGCCTTGGGATGATCTTTCTTGGGATTTCATAAAGTCTTCATTCATCTAATAGTGGTTTTATGAGTTGTTTAAGGTGAAGAGGAAGATGGAGTTCTGTGGAATTAATTAAGGTGTTGGATTAGTGTCGGAGTTATATTGTCACTTCTTAGACCTAGTTCTGTATGATCTAGGGTATGTAGCAAACGATCCTATGAAAGCTCGAAATTTCTTGTTTGGGATCCGTTCTGAGCTAAAGTCGAAGGTTATAAAACTTAACATAACCACTTTCACTAATGTGGTGAGTCAAGCCTTTCATACTAAAGTTGAGTTTGAAGGAGTTATTGATATAGAAAATCTTCCTCTGGTTTTTGAAAGTGGTGAATAGGATGATGTTAAGAATAATGGGAAGTTTCATGATACTGTTGGTCCTAGTAGAAGAATTTATAGTCCTTCAACCCCCCCCCCCCCCATAAACATCTTCAGGGTGCAATGCCATTATTTTCCATAACTGTGGAAAGCTCTAACACAAGAAGCCATCATTCATGAGTGCTCGAAGAACCAGCCACACCTATGGATGCTTGGTTCAATTGCAGTGGTTCTGTCAAGGTGTTTCAAAGAGGTATTGTGATTATTTACCCAAATCTTTAATGGTCACACCATCCTATTCGTAGGAGTATGGTGATTTTTGGGATCATATTGGTGTTTTCTCTCTGTAATGTTCCTTGGATATAATAGTCATATCTGGTGGCGTCTTGTGGTTTTTCTTTCTATTTCAATTGTAGGAATGGATGTTGTTGATCCTTTTAAAAATACCAGTTTAATGGAAACTTTCCTATGACATTCTGATTTATGTATTGTGTTCGAGGGTATCAACTGTCTAACTACTTGGAAGCAGATGGTTCAAATATCAGAGATCTAGACATAGGTCCTAGAGTGATGCTGGCGTGCAGTTAGGAGTCCCAAGAGTGTAAGGGATCTTAGCCTTAGATATGTCTTCTGCAATGGAAATAGATATGGATTAATCCTTTCCTAGTTGATTGTTATAATGGGCCCATTTTTTTGGAAAGATGTGTGTGGACCCCACTTCCATGTTCTGAACTACATGGGTGGAAGAGTTTATCCTCATCTATAAAGATGTGTGGTTGTCCCATTTTTTTAAAACTCAAGTGGTAGTGTCCCAACAGATGCGAGTCTCTATTTGGTGGCCCTTATATGTCCAGACCTATGAATCGACCACGGTTCTAGTTTGGGATCACTGTAGGAAGCTGATTCCCCATGGGAATAGAGAACCATGTTGTGTGTTTCCATCAAAGCAAGTATATTCTTTCATTTAATCCTATGTGATGGGGGATCTAGTTGGTGTGAAAATTTTATGAGTTATCCCATGTATGTTTCATTGTCACCTCATGCTAGGGAGATGAATTAGTTAGTCCTTATGGTGGGGAGACCCACAATGGGTCTTGTAGAGTTAACCATGAAGTAGTCCAGTGTTAGCCTAATCCTTATAGTGGGGAATCCATTCAGGTCTCCCATTCTATTGGGATTCTGGTTCTATCTCATGTGCTAGTTTCTCCCTAATTGTGGGGAGTCCATTTGGACCTCCCTGTGTTGGTCTTCAAGTCTTTCATTAGTTGTTAGGTTGTTTCTAATTATGGGGAGTATGTTCGATCCTCACCATGTATGTACTTCAGATTCATTCCTAGTGTCATCCTGGCTATATGTAGTCGCATTCATAGATATATAACCTCAATCTCATCTCTTCAGTAAATGTTGGGATTCGTGCATGCCCAACAGTTTAATTGAAGTGATATTGTGAAATTGCACATTGTAGTATTTGCTAAAGTAGCTAGGTGGTTTGATTTTCTTTTCTCGTCTTAGGAAAGTGGTATAGGTTTTGTTTAGTAATTTCTGAGGTATTTTTGGTTTAATAGTTTGGTTTTTAGCATGATAGTCTCTTTCCTATGGTCAGTCAACTAGATGTGTCTTTGCTTATGGAGGCAGGTGACACATAGAGAGGATTCCATTTTGGATATCCTTAGTTTATTTTTTCATTCTATTTCTTTGTTGATAGTGATATTTCCTCTTCTTATTTTGAAATCCTTGGGAATCACTTTAAACTATGAAGGAGTATCGGTTGTTGTTTTTTGTTTAAACCTTATTGTGGATTTACAGGGGTAGAAAACATTATGACATGGATAATTTTCTCACCCATAACATTGTAATTATTTTTTATTTTATTATTTTCTTGGTTTTTATAATCTTTTTGGGGTTCGGGTTTGCATCTTGGTTTAATTTTTTTAGGATTGTGTGTTTTGGTGGGTTTTAGGCTGATGTGTGGGCACCACACAGTTAGCAGAAACCATGTGATCAACCAAAGTACATGAGCGGCCACTTCTAGAATAGACAAGAGATGTTTCACGGTTCGTGCACTATCAATTGAGCTATATGGGGTAACTGTGTAGTTTTCCGATAAATAAATAAAAAATTCATGAAAGATAAATTAACACAAAAGTAATTTTTAATAATATTCGTATTATTCATATTATTATTATTATGAGTATTATTATTATTATTATAAATAATATTATTATTTCTATGTTATTGAGTTTATTATATTATTATTATTATTGTTATTATTATGAATTTTATTATTATTATTAATTTATTAATGTTATAATTATTATTATTTGGTTAGTTTTATTTTTTTAGGGTTTATTTTGTCAATTTCACCTCTTTCCCCCTTCCCCATCATCCTACCCCCTCATCCCCTCTTCCCTATTTAGTGCATGTGACCCAACTACTGGTCGGCCTCCCTTATACCTTCTATATCCCTCCTCTCTTGTGCCCCTGCCTCAGCAACCAACCTCTTTTTCATTGTGCAACACCCAGTCATCGGCCTCCCTTCCAGCGCGCATCATTTCTAGTGTACACCACCCAGCCGACAACCTCCATTATAGTGCACACAACCCATCTGGTGGCCTCCTCACTGTCATGAACCACCTAGACAGAGGCCTCCATTCCAGCACGCACCACCCATCAGGTGGCCTCCTTTCCAATGTACACTTCACATCCGACGTCAGCCTCCTCTATGGCCAACACCCCATAGGAACCGCCCCCTCGCCAACACACGACCTCATCAGCACCCTCCTCCTCTGGTTACAGATCCCCCATTGATTGTATGTGGCTTCTTTTTTGTGTAGTAGAGGTCCGATTGAGATTTCACACTAGATTATGTATGTTCTTCATCATTAAGGTAGGATCTCATCAGACATTGCCTTTAAAGTTAATATTTCCTTGATTACTTCCTTTGTGCACCCTCCTTGATAGTTAAACAATGGTATATAATTTTTAGAATAATTTTTTCAGGTGAAATAAATTTACTTGCTCAATTATTTTTAATAAGTTATGTGGTTCTCATTAATTTTCCACACCATGTGTTTGGTAAATAGCCTGGTTGGATCTTGCAAATTGTTTATAATTTTTATAAGCATGTTTTGGTCTTGTAAATGTGTTTATGATGTTTAAAATGGTGATTGAAGTTTCTCATGTGGATTTCCAATGATTTTTTGGTTGAAATTAGAATTTAGTTCTTATTTATGAAAAGAGTGAATTTGAATAAATTATGTGAGGCCTGTTTGGAATTTTTGAAACAATTTCATTTGGAAAACAATTCTAGGGGCAAGTAGATTTTCTTATTGGTTGAACTTGAGATAGGAGCGCCCTTGGTATGAAACCTCCCATACATAATAATTGTTTTATGGCAATACAAAACCCATTAAGTGGGCAGAGTTATGCTGGTTTGTGTGATATATATGATGGAATTTATATATATCTTGTTGCTAGGATTGTTTAGAACACCCCTTTGGGAACATTACATGGGAACCTAGCATTGCTATGATAATTACTGATAATAATTGCAGCACTAGTCTAGGTTATTTCACTAGACATTTTCCTATAACAGGGGTTTATTTTTTTATCACTATTATGGGATCGGGGCCATCATCAGGACAAGTAGAGAAATGATCAAGCGTTTGTTCATCATGATGTCATCGAGTAGGGAATGCCTTCTGGATGAGACCCATGTATTGTACATTCTAGTTCTCCTCTATGTTACTAGGTATTCTCATGGTTCTCTAATACTAGTATGGTTAGCTTCATTTCCCTTGTTGTGTAGAATTTTATTTCTTGCGCTTGGTTTTGGTGTTTTCATGTAAAATGGTGAATGTGTGGCTTATTAAAAAGGTTATCAAGAAGTGTTTTTTTAATGAACTTGTATTTCCACTTTTTCATTGTCAAGAAAAATGATGGATTTTTATTTGTTCCCCTACTCCCTTCTCCCCTTGAGCCTTGTTTTAATAGTATGAGGTAAATGATTTTTAATTGTGATTTGTTTTCTTTAAAATGAAAAGTGCTTAAATTTTATCCTTATATATTGTATTTAAAACCTACTAATCAATGTTTCGTTATGTAAAGGGTGGAAATATGGAATAGAACTGTCTAGTCTTACATATAGAGTTTTAATACTCATGCCTATCTTATAGGAATGGATTCAGATGTGGTTTTGGGAAGAGTTTTTCTCCTGATCATTGCTTTCGGATTTGGATGATTGAGAGGGTATGACTTTGTCATCGGTTCCATGCTCATGCAGTCATACAAGGGACTTATTTCTGTGAAGTGATGAGTAGGAGAAATAGATTTAATGTTTATGATGCTGGGTGGAGATATTCTGTGTGATTTGAATAAGTTTTTTGTTCTTAAGCTTTTGTATCATGGTTCTTTGAATGTTTTTTTGTCTTTGAAGTAATGTATGGTTTTTCACTTTTTCTTTAATGGGGTTTGAATAATAAAAAATGTAATTTTCAGTCTTAATACTCATTCCTAAAGTCTTTTTTTAGTTTCTGCTACAGGTTTGAACTTTGGTTTGAATGCCTCAGATGATATTTGGTATTGGAATGGAGAGTGACCCTCAGGGTGACATGGAGTCCTCGTGGTTTTCAAGTTCTATTTGGGTTTCATTTTGTAGTTTTTTTGTTAAGTTGTTGTATTTACATTTAAAATGTGAATGATGTAATGTTTGGGAACCATATTGAGTTTGGTTTTCTCTTTTATTTAATTAGTATCCTTGTTTAGTTTTATTGGGTGAAAACATTACCATTGTCTCTTATGATTCCCATGGAGCATGCCACCATCCCGAGAGGATTGAGAATGCCTCTTAGGCCTTCCATGGATCGGATTGAATGACCGGTTTAGGGTCAACCTGGGTAGGTTCGTGAAAAATGCGACAACAATTTTACCTAGGTTGATCTTCATAACATAGTTGACTCCTCGTAATTCCTTATATGAATAATCATAGTGTATCCTATAAATCTATGACATGATTATTCATATTTCAATGTAACCCTTTCCTCACATCATAATAACTCATTTGTATAATATTATTAAATGATATTAACTCATTCTTAATTTACAATAATCACATTGTGACTAAGATACTACAGCATGATCCCTCTTACATAAGATAGACTCTTTTTTATAGAAGATTAACACACCTTTTTGTTGCATGATAATCACTATTCATTAAATGGGTTGATAGATCTCAAAAAAAATATTATCAACCTCATTGACTTTATGATCCAAGTTGTATTATTATATTGTGAGTAAACTATAAAGGATAATGTCTCTGTCATGATTGAACTACATCATAGTGGTGTTCTCTTACATACACTGTGACATCATTTATCTCTTGTAGCCCTTAAAACTCAATCATTTTTTCCTTATCCATATCTTATATTGTATCCTAAAGATTATTTATTTGTTTATAATTATTCTATCGGATCACCTCATGATCCTTATTTCATATTGAACTTATTATTTTTCATTATCTTTATGCATGTGATATTCCAAGAATAATTTAAATAATATAGAACTCATCTCAAGAGTACATGTAATAAAAAACTAAAAACATGTATATATGAAACATATTAGTGTGTCATGAAGTCCTAATAAATCATATAGAATTCATTTCCAATTACAATTGAAGGTTTTTCTCACTACACCATATGCATGGATTGTGTTTTAGAGAGATATGCATCCCTTAGTGAACATGAAATCATGTGGCCAATGAAAACTTCCCTAATCAACATAAGGATTCAGAAGACCTAAATTGTTATCTATAATTCACATGATTTTTTATTCCACTAAGATTTCCTTATGATCTAATGAATGTATGTGATATTCAATTACTTGATACTAAAAAATATATGTGCCCTTTCATGTTTCTCACCAATTATTTATACAAGGAAACTAGAAGGCTCAATAATCATTATTAATTAAAATTAATATCATCCCAATGTAGATATTATAATATATAATACTATTCTTTGATGTAAACCTTCCCATTTCATCTACCATATAAACATATTATTTTTATCCTTTTCAATATTCATATTTCTTGAATAATCAAACATGGGATATACATATTAATCTCCAAAAACTTATCTCTACCTTAAATGTATTCAAAAAATTTCATGTTCAAAATTCTCATGTGTGAATAGTGTCATTAATTATTTATAAAAAAACAACATGACATAACAACATGATAAATTCATGGACCTTATCATCATTACATGCATAGAAACATCACTACTATTGTGGTCATTATTTCTCAAAACATATGTCCCTTTTTAAATATTCTCATGGTAGAAAATAAAATTTTTATAGTCATATTATACAAAAATATATATAATTGTGACCACCCATAAAGACATTGTTTTTAATATTAATTTTATAAGAAACTTTCATAAAATAAAACCATATCATGATTATTAAAAATATCAGTAATTTGTAATTTTAATACGAAAAAACTATAAAAATCCTAATTCAATATGTTATTTTATTCGTTGATTCATTTTACAAAAACACACCAATTTTTAATTTTCAAACCTATAAACATCAAAAATAATTTTACGTAACCATAAAAACTATATTTTTTAATACCTTAAACTTTTTTTCATTACTTCTATAACAATTATGAATCCCCTATACCAATTTAATTTCCCCAAATATGGATGTCATTTATGGAATATTTTAGTTTCCACATTTAAAAATTATTATAACTATTAATTATCAATTAATAACACCCATGAACCATTACTATTACTAATTAAATATGAATATTTTTACACATTAAAATGATAGCCACCAACCCAATACCTAACATGATGTTTTTATTTGAATTCCATATGGTCCAATATACCCTAAAACCACAGGGGGTAATTAGGAGAAAAAAATAAAGAACCCCCTCCCCCAACATAAAAAAAGATCCATGAGAACCTGGAAACAAAAAATAAGTCTAACCTACTAATTATGACTTTCCTATCATATATTGGTTCCTTATACCCATTATTTAATCATATTTACACCTATATTAACAATAAATTATTATAAAAGTATAAAATTTTTTATGACCTAGGGGATGTAAAGAATCTTTAGAAATTAGTTTCCTAAAGGATATTCACAAATATTTTTTGATAAATTGATTTTATAATATATGTATAAATGTGTAATTAAAGAAAATATTGGAAAAGCCCTATATGAATTAATATTTGAAGTGTTAAATGAAATGTAAAAAATATATATTACATGAATTTATCACTAAATTTTGTTGTAAAAATATTATTATACTTATTTTTTGATACAAGAGGTGTATATTTTTTGTGACATTTTTAGTGAACATTGGAACCTACTCCAAAAAAATTAATATCACTCTCCATTATTCTTTAGAATTTGAATTGAGGAATACTATTTTTAAATTAGTTTAGAAGCACATTGTTAAAGACTTAAATAAAAAACCATGGATCATAAATTATGAAAACTACATTAATTGGGAGACCTAAGAAAAGAATCTATAGCAGGACCATTAATATTTCCTACCTTGAAAAAATATAGTGAAAATGGGTTTTCTATAAATTGAATATTCGGAATTTAAGGATAAAATATAGTATGTATTTCATTTTAATGAAAATTAACACCAAATAATAAAACATTTTAATGTGATATTAACAATGATATGGTTTTTGTTATCCCATGGTTCTTGAAACTAAACTATGGTGTTTATGATAAATTATATTTTATATCATTTTGAAGAATCTCATAGATTTATTATCATATAATTTTTCATCTTGTTATTTATTAGGTGATTATTTATAGAAGGATTATTATATTTATAAAGAGTTTACCAGTCACATTATTTAATGGGAGACTATTTTAAATATTAAAAATGTATAGATAAATAATTCGTTCTCTCATAATGTAAGAAATGTATAAATTTCAATAGGATCGTTCATTAAATAAATAATTTCTCTAAATAGAGTATATATTACATATTTGAATTTAATAGAGTTAATTATTTAAAATTTGAATCAATTTATATTAATAGTCTATTTATTTTCTATTTAAGGGTGATTTTCTTGGACACCTATGATGGATAAGAGGTTATAATCAAGTAAATAATTATTTTTATGGATTATGGATAACTTTGGAGGAAAGAATATACTAGTTTCAACATAGAGATCTTGATCATGCTCGGTGTCATATTGGATTCACTATAGTTAGTAAGATAATCTTAATTTTATTTTAATTCCTTTTATTTTATTGATTTTTCTAAAATTATATCATTGGCATGGATATTTTTTCTTTCTTTAAAAATGTTTGGGTATAGAAATGTACTAGAAAAACCATTTTTGGTATAAGATAAAATTTTAAATAAGAATAGATAAGATAAAGATTATAAAAAAATTAATTTCGTATTTTTCAAAAATCAAGACAATAGTTATAATACCACATCATTATTTGTAAGGATATTTAGAAAAATCGTCATAGTTTAAAAAATATTGTCATAGTTTATATAAACATTGAAAAAATGGAATGTTTTTTAAACATGTTGAGGTCTTCCTATCATAAAATGGAAAAAATATTTTCAACATTTTTATATTTTGATTCTCTAAACAAAATTGTCGTGGTTTTTCAAAATAATATTTCCATAAGGAAAAAACATTATGTGGAAAATGTAAACTAGTCATGTTTATGGTATAACCATAGAGAGAGAACCACATTTTCTTATAAACTATCAAGTTGTTCAAGGTGAGGCCTTCAGGAGATTCACTATCCAAAATGTATTGGGAATAAAAAACTACCTTTTGACTACTAGTTGTGGTTTTTAAGAAAATTAAAAAATTTATTTTCTCTAAACACTTCCCTGGTATTAGTATAAATTTAGACAATATCAAATTGGATTTCATTAGTATAATTTTCTTTATTTATCATATATCATGTTAAATATTTGAATTTTTTACTTATTTATGAAATACCATTATAATTTTCATATATATAAATTATTTATATTACGAATATTGTATGATTTAGTTTAAATTTTTAATTTTCTTCTTATAATTTAAATTCCATACATATAAGAGTTACATGATAGGTATGACATAAAATATTTTGTTTTCAGTCAATAAATACAATTGTTTTTTATTTTAGTTATGTATTATATAATAAGGGTTTGTTCTCATTCATAAATATTAAGTGTAATATTTATATTGTAATTGAGGGCTCACTTGAGAATTGATCTACATATAGTGGGAATTTTTTTATACTTCTAATCGTACAAAGTCTTTAGGATCTATTCTATAAAATTATATGTTATCTTCATTTCATACCATACTTTCTCTTGTATACATTTTGGTTTCGTATTATTTTAAAGATTCACATGAAAGTTATTCATTCCCATTATGAGCAGGATACATTTGGATACGCGTAGATATAATTATATGTTATCATTCACTAATTAAAACAAATCCAAAATTATAAAAAACGTTATACATTAATATGTTTCAAAAAAATTGATTTTGTTGAAGTAATGTGATTAAAAAACTAAATTTATATAATTTTTCATATATATAGATATTACATGTGATGTAATAAAATTAATGGGATACATTCATTATATATGATATATATATTATGTATATAAAAATAGTGAGACTAATAAAACCTTATAAATATTAATTGTGAGATTCCTTCCAAATAGAAAACATTAAAAGGCCTCAATAATTTAGTAAAGGGGATTTTTACTCCTAGGTTTCATAAATTATATTGTTTCAAGAACATAAATTATAGGTGACCATAAAAATAGGTTTTTATATGTCATGTGATATTTGGGATTTCATTAGATAAGTGAACCTAACCATTAGGTTTCAATAGTAATAAAATTTGGTTAATTAATATGATAAACTAGGAAATGAGTTGTCCAAAAAATTATCCAAGAGTCATATGTGATGTAAAATGAGATACTCTTCAAAATAATTAAATTATAGGTATTAAATATGTAAAATTTAGTACACAAACATATAAATAATATATGAACACTTCTAGAAAACCTTTAAAAAATATATAGAAATTTTATTTTTTAATCCCATTTCATTAACCAAATCAACATGTTCCTTACTAAATGGATATGATATATGGGGACCTAATTTTTAGTAAGGGTGAATTCAATAAATTTTCATATTTAAATGATATAGAATATGACCTTCACACAAATATATGTCTTGGTGTCGATTAATGATTTCATCATGAACTTCATTTGGAGATATGAATTTGATTTTTGATGAAGAAATATTTTTCATATTTATTCCCTATAATTAATTAAACTTACCAACACAATATTCTAAGAGATAAGGAAAAACATATTTTTAAAATATTTAGGGTATTTTAAAGATAAATTAAATTATGACCTAATTATTTGGTTTTAATATTTTTAATGTTATCTATTTTATTAAATTTTAATTTTAATATTTTAAATATTATTTTTTATTGTTTTTATAGGTTATAGTATAGACGTTAGTCCATAGAGAAGTGGATTTACAAGGGAATATTAAAGAAAACATAAAAGTTGTATTCCATAACACATGTATATTTTATATCATGGGAAATGAATAAAATAGGATAAATGATATCATTGGAATCTAAAATTTAATATCATTACTTATGTCACTGCTTCAAATTATTATGGGAGGATTCACTGGAAAAAATACATATCATATCCCATGATTGGATGATATTTGTGATCATGACTAGATAAATGAACCAGAAAAGGTGATATAAATTTCATGAAAACCCTCATTCAATGTCTATGTTACCATAAAAAATATGATATTAGGATATTATGACTCGATTATGATTCTTTTTATTGGTGGGATTCATGAAGAATCCTTTTAAGAACCTATAATTCCATAAGATATATATATTGGAACTAAAAATAATAAAATCCAGGAATATTTGGGTTTATAATTTCCTATAGACATATCATGTCATGTAAAATATAAACAGAAGGTTTCTTATAGTTAGAAATGGAATATTTATGAATTTTGGGACACCCGAATATGAAATCAAAGCCTATAACTAGGATAAGTCATAAAATGTGACTAATTTTATTATTTTGATGGGTCAAATCATTTTTAGTGGTTCACACATGATACCATAAATGTAGTCAATGCCGCTTTATTATTTTCGTTAATGCTGATAATAAATCCTCTATTAATGTGGGTAAACAAATTTCATTAATACTATGAGAAGTTCACCATTTATATGTTCTTATAAAATCCTATGAGATATTTTATAAAACACCATCTCATAGTAAATGTTTTTGTTCTACCTATTCCCATGACTTTTCCTCTTTTAGGTTTATACATAAATAATCATGTTCCCATTTATTTTTTATCATTTATTATTTATCAGTTTTTCTAATAAATTAGTATCAGATCATCAGGTTTGATGAACCCTAGATCCAATCATGTTTTCATGATCTGAGTAACTTGGAAGATCTAGTCTACTTTCATAATTTATTTTTATCTTTATCTTATTGGAAACCATGAAGTTAAATATTATTATTTTAGATCAGAACATTATATTTTTATTATGTAAGGTTAAGATATGGTTTTGTATCACATTGTTAGATCTGGATTATTTATTGTTGGGGTTTAAAAAGACACCTAATTCGTTTAATATAATGGAGAAGAAACTCAAGAATTATAAACCTCTTATAAATCTAACTTCATTTGTTAAAGAACAAGTAGTATGTTTTGAAAGCGAAAGTGTAAGTTTCATTATGGTTGAAATTTGAGTATCTTGGTTTGAGGAAGATTATTAACATAAGGTTATATCTAAAAAAGGTTATAATCTCATCACATTCCAAAAGTTACATCTATTATGCATCATTTAGAAGTTTTTTTTAAAAAAATTAATATGGAAAATGTGGAGGTGAAATATGATAAATAATATTTTGATTTAATTTTATTACTATATTTTCCTCCTTCATATGTGTCCTTTAGGGATAAAATTATCAATATTAATGACACAATTACTCTTGATGACATTTTTTCATCATTATTTTCCAATGTGAAAATAAAATATATTCTGACCAGTTATGAATTCTAAGTTGAGGGTTTGATTTTTAGAGGAAGAAAATGTGAAAAGAAATTTTTCATGAAAATGATAGGTCAAATTATCAAAATAATGTTAAAAGTATCATAATTATAATAATAATGAGAATATTATATCTGAATTTTTCAAGATGAAAGTTGAAAACAAGAATAAAGGAAAATTTAATTAAAAGGAAATAAAGATGTATATTTTGTTGAAGCCAGTCAGTAGAGGATAATAAATATGATGTTTAACTTCTTATTATTTTACTAGGGAATAAAAATTGAGTGACGATAGGATTCTTGATTCAGAATGCACTTTTAATAGGTGTCCCAACTAATACTATCTTTAAACATATTAAATTTTGATAAAAGGATATATGTTGATTGGAAATAATGAATCATATAGGATTTCTGGAATTTGATCCCTCAGAATTAAGATGTTTGAAGGAATTTTGAGAACTCTCACAGATGTAAAATATGTCCCTGATCTAAAAATAAATTAATTTTCTTTGTGTACTTTTGATACAAACTAGTACAAGTATACTATTGAGATCGATTATTAAATTTTAGAAAATGATCAATTTTTGTGATGAAATGGAATAAATAAATTTTTATTTTGTATGTTATTAAATAGTCAAATTTTATTAGTGGTGTGGTTGTTTCTAATCCTTTATAAATTATAATGATATTTCAAAATTATATCCAATATCACATGGTCATATGAGACAAAATGGAATGATTAAAATGAAAAGGAGAGGCCTTCTTTGTGGTTAGGGTATCAAAAAGTTAGAAATTTTTGATAACTTATTATTTGGAAGAAGAATATAGTTCTATTTAGAAGGGAAACTCGCAATTTGAAAAGGAAACTCGAATGTATTCATTTTTTTGGGTTCTATCTAGAGTTCCTTCTTAATGTAGTGCAGGATATATATGAGTCATTAATTATGGTTTTCCTAGGAAATTATGGGTTTTTTTCTTTATGTGGAAAAATGAATTCATTGAAACTTATAATAAGTGGAATATTATGATTGAAAATAAAATTTTTTAACTGAAGCATCTATACACCGATAATGGCCTTGAATTATGCTCTAATTAATTTAATTAAATTGTTTATATCATAAAGAATTATTTGCGATTTGATGCTTCCTAATAATCTATATAGAAAAAATCTTGGTATAATAAATGAAAAATTCATTTATAGATAGGTACAATATATTCTATATATGTCTCATTTACCCAAATAATTTTGGGATAAAAGTGTTTCAACTGCATGTCTAATAATAAATCTATCTCCCTCAACTACTATTGGAAACAACACTCTATAATTAGTATGATATGGAACTCCTTTATCTCAGACTAATTTAAAAATATTTGGATTTTCTACTTATACTCATGTAGATAATGTAAAATATAAACCCATATATATATAATATATCTTTCTTGGTTATAAATAAGTTTTTAAAGGATACAAGTTGTGGTGTTCTGAAATAAGAAATGTTATTATTTGTAGAAATATAATATTTTATGAGAATTTCATTATAAGTCCCTTATATTATAACAATTTTAGTTATCATAAATCTATAACTCATATTGAATTTGAGATTCAGTCAAATTCTGCATCGAATTACTCATCTCACAATAACTTTGACAATACTGGTGTTATTTATCCATCTTAACCACTATCATACTATTATATTACAAAAAAATCCCATGAGAAACATTAATCTTCCATAGTGTTTTTTAAGGGTGAATTGGTTTATTATACACTAAATTTGGTAGAAGATATTTATTATAATTAATCACCTATGAATTATTCAGATTTAGTTAGTTTTAATGATTCAGGTATATGGATGTTGGCTATGAGAGAATATATTGAGTCCCTTCAGAAACATTCAACCTGGGAGTTGCTAAAATTACATAAGGGTAAGAAACTTTTCTACTACAAATGGTGTAAAATAATAAATAATACATCCCAAGAGTTTAAGGAGTAATTTATGAATCATAATTATTTGTTAAGGGTTACGTTTAGGTTCATAGAATTGAATTCACAAATGTATTCTCTCTAGATGTAAATTATATATTCATTCATGTCCTATTGGGTAATATGGGTTTGTGGAATATTGGATGGAGAAGTTAGATGTGAAGAACACTTTTCACCATGGATCACTTTAGGAAGATATCTAAATTTATAAATGGCATGATTTTAAAGTTTCAGGTTAGGAAGTCTATGTATGTTTGGTAAAGAAATATAATTATGAAAAAAAACAATCACCCAGAAAATGGTATAAGAGATTTGAATCTTTTATAACCTATAATTAATTTGGAATGTAAATTTATGATAGTTATATTTATCTAAAGAAATGGTTTGAGGGATATATTGTTTATCTACTACTCTATGTTTATGACACGTTAATTAGAACTAAGGATAAAATATTGATTAAATAAGCAAAAGGTCTACTGAATTCAGAATTTAAAATGAAATATTTTGTAGAAAAAAATTATAAGCATGGATTTACATAGGGATATAAATTTGGGTATATTTTATTTAATTTATAATTGATACATTGAGAAACATCTTTATAGGTTATATATGAGGAAGCCCAATCTTGTAAGTACTCCCTTAGCTACTCGTTTTATACTTTCATCTTACTTGTTAAGTCAATCAGATGATAATGTTTAATATATGTCTATATTTTCATATTATAGTGTTTTGGGTTCTCTGAGGTATTGTATTATATGAACTCATCTATATTTATCTCATTTTTTCAATTTAGTTATGAGATATATATCAAATCTTGATAAGAAAAATTGGATTATAGTTTAGTGTATCTTTATATATCTATGTTGGAAAACTAATTTGTGCTATCATTTTGGGAGATTGTGGGATGGTGTGATTGGATATGTAGACTATAATTTTACAAGAGATATTTACAAGATAATATCTTTAACAGGTTATGTATTTACCATTGGAGGGTGTGTGATAAATCAATAAGGCAACATTGTATAATATTGTTGCTTTATCTACCTTTAAAGTTGAGTATATAGATATCACATAGGTTATTAAATAAATTATTTTGTTAATAGAAATGAATGGTGAAAATAGTATATATTTTTATATTTCATTAATTTATTGTGATATTCAAAGTCTAATATTTATCATAAAGGATCATATTTTTCAAGATAAGGTAAAAAAATATTGATGTTAAAAAATATTTTTTGAGAGATATTATTTCTTATGTAGATATTGTTGCGAGCATGGTTAGTACTCTTGATAATACAATAGATATAATGACCAAGGTTATTCATATTTCCATGATCAATAATTGTCTATAATTGGTTGAACTCTAATATTAATTTTCTCTCAAAGGGTCCTTAAAAAAATAGGTGCAGTTTTTTATTCTATAGATTAAAGGATTATTGCTTCATGGAGAGAAATTTGATCTAGGTGGATATTGTGGGATTCATGATCTGAATCATTTTTATAAATTCGCATAGTCTACCATATAGGTGTTCAATTCACCCTTTATTATGTTCATTAATGATTAAAATAAATCCTCTATTGATGATGTTAAAATATATCCATTAATATTAGGAAAAACATCCCCTATTTATTTTTCATTTTGTGGGTCTTTGAGGTATCTTTTAAAAATACATATCATTGTGAATTTTTGGATCTATTTATGCCCATGTTTTTCAAAATTTTAGTTTTTAAAATAATATTATAGTATTCCCTCTTAATTATTCTTTATGATTGTTCAATCATTGATTTTCAAAAAAAGTTGGATTTAACTACAAAATTCATATCACCAAAATAATACCCCATATATCATAAAAATGATCAAATAATTGCGACAAAACCATTTAATTGATTGATATTCCAAATACTGGTCTATGGAGCCACATACTTATGTAAGGATCACTCAAGGAAATTCATGAATAACTGAAGAAAAGTGTAAAATTCATGAATGTTAATGTTTATGAATATCTACATGAAATATATACATGATCCAAAGACAAAAATTAATTATTTTTACTTAACTATCTAACAAAATTATGTATGTTATGAACCCCAATAGCCATGTGGAGGTAGATTTAAGAGAAAATAAAGATAATTTTGTAGATATAAAATAGAACCTTATCATGGATAGAAGAAAGGTCTAGAATAATATAGGAGGCCTATAAATATTATAAAATTCCATAATAGAAATATTTCCCACTTCATGGGATTATTTAACAGTAATTTGAAAACATTATATTATTAATTTTTTATTTATTTTAAATTTTCTCATAATTTCATACCTCCATGATCATGGATAGTTATCCCAATGTTTTCATCCATGAGATGTGTAATTACGAAGTGTATAGATAGGGATTTGTTTTTTTAAATAATTTCAATCATTTAATTAGTGGATATAATGGATTTTTATCTAGGATTTAAAATGGGATTATGGAATATAAACCCTTAAAATATTTTTAATTTGATGTGATTTGGTGTATTATAGGTGTCAAGAGAGTCGCAAGTAAGCAGTGAAGATAATCGAGTGACTAACTAGGCTACATTAGAAAACCTTAGTATCCACCAGTTAGCTAGTGGCTAGAAAGTAACACCCCTCAAAGCAGGGGTTCCACCAAATAGCTGGTAGACCCATACTAGAAAGTAAATGGGTTGTTATTAGGGGATATTTTCAAAATTTTCCCTTAGGATTTTTATAAGTAACCCCCTTCCTTCTCCCTTTTATTAGTACACCGGCTGGTGATTTGAATCCCTTTCTCCCCCAATTTTTTCCCTTGATATAATATCATTTTGAATTGTTTTTTATAGATTCATAGTACATTACACCCTATTTTGGTCTCTCTTAATATCCTTATTCATTATTATCATATTTTGAGAAAATTGGTTATGTTTTTTTATTCTAAATCCATTGGAGGATGGTTGAATTGGAATAACATCAATGGGACTCCATGAAACCAGGGAAGAGGACATCCTAAAACGTTGCATGAACCTTGTAATTCCATGTTTTGATGAGGTATAATAATGTGGTTATTTTTATATTAATTTCACATAAAATTGAATTAATATGATCTTTTGATTGATATATCTTAATAGGTCTTTTACTAGGTATGGTGTTGAGTGTTTTCTATGGACCTCTAGTGAGTGATTTCTTGATTTTTCATCGAATGAGGTGTGCCTGGTGAGTTAATAAAGCATTATTACATTTTTTAATTTAGAAATTAATTTTCAATTTTTAATTAACAATGAATTTCATTATAACAGATTGGATCTAGTTCTTAGGCATGAGTTTGGTGCTTCGGGATATATATGATACTGGACATGCCTTAGAAGCTACTACTGGCCCTTGGGAATAATATTGTAAAGCTTCAAACAAGGGGTATGTCATCTCATGTACATTCCCTATGGATTTGGTTCTTTAATTATGTATCATGGGTTGTGGGGTCACCCCACTATAGGAGGTTTCCTTTTGGTTAATAAATGTAATTTATTTAAATTAAATGAATAATTTAATCTGAAAATGGAAACTAACTTAGCACCATGAGTGAACCAAACTAAGTGTCATGACCCACATAGGGTCTTATTAACTAGACATATGTTGCGGTCATCGATGGACAGAGCCTTAACTTTTGATACTCCTTGCTATTATGAGACCTGTAATCAGGGTGACTAGACTATTGGAGACATAATGGTCGTAGTGTAGGATCCAATGATTTCCACTTGAGGATGGGGTTTTTTTACTTCAGATAACCAAACCAATATCTCCCAGTGGGAAACATGAGATACTGCATGGCTTCCAAACCTCTTGAGATGTGAATCCAAACCAAATAATAATTTTTATCCCATAGAGTAAGAATTGATACACCTCCAAGCTTGTGGTATTGAAGAGTTTTATTTGTTTTGGAGGTATTATTTATAGTGTTGGGAATGAAGATGTGGCGTGGAGTCTTATAGGATCAAATTCATGGTACATTTGATTTTAAGGCAGCTATGGTGTATCCATTAAGATATAGTCTGAAATAGTCCTAAAATGTAGATCCATGGTGTAGAAATTTACCATATAATTTCTCAATTATTAGTTATATAGGATATGAGCTTTAACTATGTCCTAAACACTAGATTTTTTATCATCATTCTAAGAGAAGAATTTTGATTGTACTGAGTTATTGCAAGGTATTCCTCACTACTCTATAATTCATGATCCATCAATTTTTTTTGAAATATGGAAAGGAGTGTTGTGTCATGGTGAATTGTTGAATCTAAAAGAGCTTTTTTCTAGTAACTTCACTCCCTTATTTCAATAAGTACATAAATAATTAAAAAAGTATTTTTTAGTGATTCTAAAAATATTTCATCAATTCTAACTTCCAACCACATAAATGAAATCATTAGACATTTTAGAGAGTTCTTATAATAATTAAATTTTAATATGGTGAGAATCTAAAAATTATCCATTATTTTTATGATAAAAACACTTGAATAATATATGAATAATATAATAATATAACAGGAAATCAATATAATATTTTTAAAAATATTTTTTTAGAAAGTGAAAAATAAAATTTCTCACCATAAAAACAACTTGATTTCTCCCCAAAAATAATAAAAAACATTTTCTAAGGATGAATCCAAGATCCCAATACTAATATTCTCAATATTTATACCACTTTATTATTTTCATAATGTATTTATAGATAGTGTTAGAGAAAATGAAAGATATAAAAAATTTAAAACTATATTTATCATCATTAAAAGTATTTCAAGAGTGTAAAAAATAAATTTTTGAAAAACTTTAAGAAAATAAAAATTGAAAAAAAAATTAGTAAAGTTTAACATAGAAATAAAACATTTAAAATGTTTTTGAAAAATATCCGGAGTAAAATAAAATCTTAATAAAAAATAAAATTGTTTTTTTCTAGGATCATTCCATTATTAACAAGACTAGATACCCCTCAAATAAATCTTTATAAATATGATGATCCATTAAAAAAATTAATAAATAAATAAAATATTTTAAGATAATATTTAATTCGGTATAAAGGTTTATAAAATATTTTTCTAATAAACAAAAGAATATTTCTCGGTAGTTTCAAACCACGAGTGTAGTAAAGGTTCACTTTTTGAGACCATAGTTAATATTTGATTAAAAATCCAACCAATCCTTTATTAGGTAATAAATTATTGGTGCATATGCTCCAAAACCACAACCACTTATTTGTAACCTGGAGTGCAAGAATTTTTTTCTCGGATTGTCACACTCAATTAACTTTAACAAAATCCACAAAATTTTAGAAACATTTTATAGAAGATAAAAAAAATATAATATTTTCAAAAAAAATAAAAATTATCAAGATCTCAAATGTTGAGAGATAATTATCACAAGTTAATAATACATAAATTTTATTTAATAAAGTCAAAGTGGACAAGAGTGACATGTTTTGTGAATATGTTAGAAGATGCTGATCGGGGAGAGAAAAATTTAAGAACTATATCAAATTTTTGAAAGTGTTCTGAAAGAAAGTTGTACCTCAATTCAATTTACCTAGTGAGAGAGTGTTGTATGGGTTTTTTAGAGATAATAATGACACTAGTGTTGTCACAATTGATAGGTATGTGAGAATCTGTACACACAAAGTCTATGATATTATGTTTTTTCATATAATTCAGGAACAACAATTTATAATAACTATGTATTCCTCTCAACTGTAGAAAGAGTAACAAATATTTCCTTCTTAACACTCCATGAGAGATGGTATTTTTCTTTTATGTGACATTTACCACCATGACATTTCTTATATAGTCATAATCCTCCAAATTATCATTGAAAAATAAGAAATTTCGATGGAGTTTTCCTTTGGATAAAATAATCCAACTTTTTTTGTTAATTTAAAATTTGAAAAAATTATTTTGGTAGAATTTAAGGGAGATTCATTTAGTTTTTAAAAAAATTAAAATATATTTTTTCTCTAAAAAATATATATAATCAGTCATAATACGGAAAATTAAACATCTAATCAAAATTCTATAAATCATTTTGTCAACCATTTAATTGATTTCATCCAATGTTAGCTTATAATTTATACTCATGGGTGTTATAATGTCTTTATCATGATGCATTCTAAACTACATTAAAAGACAAATAGTGTATTTTCCTTAGTTTATAAAAGTTCCATCCAAATTTTGTGATCTTTTAGAACCAATTAAAAATATTAATTCTCCTATAAAAGTCATTTTGATCTCATTATTCATTAAATTGGAAAATTCCTCACAAATAGTTTTATTAGTCGAGCGAAAAACAACATTATAAATAAAAATTTGAAAAATTAATAAATATTTTGAAAAAAAATCAAGAAATATTATAATTATATTTTTTAATTTTAAAATCATTTGGAAAAATAAATTTTGTTAACCTCTCATATCAGGCTTGAGGAGATTGTTTTAAAACATATATATTTTCTATTAAATTGAACCCATGATTTGGAAAATTATAATTTTTAAGACTAGGTTGTTGATCCACTGAAAAATTTTCATACATCGAACCATTTATAAAAAAAATTTGACATAAATTTTAAATAATTTAAAATAAATAAGTGGGAAAGACCCGAAATATTCTAATGGATTCAATTCGTGTAATAAGTGTAAAGGTTGAACCATAATCAAAACTGTATTCTTTATTATATCCTTTAGTAACAAGTCAAGCCTTTTTATGAATGGTAATTTCTTAATCGTCAATATTGTTTTGAAAAAATCACTTATTTCTAACGATTGGATAATTATAAGGTACACTGACAAGAACCCAAACATTATCCCCTTGATATTTTTTGAACACCTCTTGCATGTAAAGTATCAAACTATCATTGTTAATAGCATCATAACAGGAATGAGTTTTAAGGTGGGACATAAAATTTCAATGTTAAAACTCAATTAAGAATAAACGTTTTTGTATGAGTTCTAGATTTTCATTCACCAATAACATTATCAAGTGGATGGTCTTCGGATTTGACCCATTCCTTGGGTAAAGAAGGTGGAGGGGATTCTTGAAAATCTTTAATTACATTATAATATTTAGGTCTAGGTAAGATAAAACTAGGTTGATCAATATTTTCATCAATTTGAGGATTTGATTGATTACTATTCTCAAAAAAATTTATGTGAATTGATTGTTCTAAGGTATTGGTGCTCAAATTAAAAACATAAAAGGATTCACTTAATTTTTAGAACCCAATTAAGATAACTTATTTATGTTTAGGGTTAGAATTTTCTAGATTAACATTGATATTAAGCATAAAGAATTTACAACCAAAAACATTAAAGTGGATAACATTAAGAATTTTTCCTTCCCAACATTCATAAGTATTTTTTCCTAAAATGGGTCTTATGAGAACATTATTAAGTATAGAGTAAGTTGTATTTTTGGTATCATACCAAAATAATGTAGTAATGTTAAACTCATTCAATATATTCCTATAAATTTCATGTAGGGTCCTATTTTTTATTTCAATGGAAACATTTTGTAGAGGAGTTCTAGGAATGGAAAAGGAGTGATGATAACCCTGAAAAGAAGAATACATGTTAATGTAATTTTAGTAAAATTTTCCACAATTTTCACCTTTAAGCAAAAAGTGGTCGTAGCCTTTTCTATATTCTATTTTCCTTGAATATTTTATAAAGAAATTAAAATCCTCATTTTTACAAGCTAAGAAGAAAAACAATGTAAATATAGTATAATTATATATAGTTAAAAAGGTTCAAGATTGAAAAATAACACATAAAAATGAGTTATTCCAAAAAAATCAATTTGACGTATTTCTAATGATTTAGAATAATATTTTAACACTCCATTAGGATTTTCAGGCACTCATTTTTTCTTGATTTTTTTATCACTAATTTTTTGGTATGTTTGTGGGATTCATAGAGAGGGAGAACCCTTATAAGGGAAATTATAATAATTTTCATGGTTGTATGTTATTTCTAACTAATGAAGACTAAGTATAAATTTGTAAATAGGGATTGAGGGGTTCTCCCCAAGTATATAAAATGACCCAGGCGCCTTGCTGTGTTTTTGCTGAGAACAAGGTTTTTTACTATATGCTAGGAAATTACTTTCCATGTAAAGGGATTACATAGCATGTAATGGTCACTGAGAAGATTCTATGAAACATGTTCTAAGAATTGAACAGTTTACATTCCATGTAAATTTGTCTTATCATGTAATGTAGAAAAATTAGGGTCTTAATAAAATGTGACATATTTTCAGTGATTTAATACTTTTGTGGACTACACAAAATGTAATGTGATTATATGCCTTGTAAGTCTCATGACTTATTTGTTTTAGGCATTGTTCAGCTGATTTATTTTTCATTCCACATACATCCTTCCATCACTTGACCCAGAGATCACCCTTGTTGATTTTTGGTGACTCCCCACATTCCGTATTTCTTCGTTTGGAGATCAATCATAAAGGTTTTTGCAGTGTGCATATCCAATTATGTATTTATTTCATTTCTTCTTTCAATTAGTAACGAATATTTAATAGGAAGTTTTTAGGTTTTAGATTCATTATTAAAAATTTATTTATATCAATCATTTACATTTAATTTGAATGCCTTTTATTTTTAAGGTTGATTTCCGGGTTTCTAATGACTATTGTCGAAGGTAGCTAGGTTTATAAATTTTTGAGGTAATAGTTTGTATATAATGGGTTAATTTGATGAATTACTTTTAGTTATTTATAATTTTCTTTGTATTTTACATTTATTTGAAGATATATTTATTTTTAAAGGATTGAATGGAAATAAAAATGTTTTTAAAGAGGTTTTTCTTGGAAAATAGATTTTCATAATTTGGAAATGGGTTTTCCAACAACAAGTCGGATTGGTTTTTCTCTGAAAATGTTTTATAAAATTATGAGAATATTTTTGAGATTTTTTTTAACATTTTTTACGTTGGGAACGTTGGGTGATTCCAGAAATTGACGCGGGTAGCCTTAGTGTGTGTATCACTATATGGAGGTAACCATTGGGGATATCGGTGGACTATGGAAGGACTAGATAAAAATAATATCCAATTTTATGTGTGTTTAGGATATTTATGTTTCTAGTGTGCATTGTCCCATAGTCCAGAGCCTAATATGCGCGATTTTTATTGTATGGTTATTTTTTTCATGATTTTTTTTATAATGGATTATTCCTCATAGTTTTTAGTATGTAGTTATATCACATGGAACCACATAATGGTATTTCATGGATATGTGTTTACAATCTTACATTATGATTCATCGATATAATTTTTTATTTTATCACATCCATTTTTAAAACTTTTTGTTTGAGAATATGAAAGGATTTTGTGAAAACCAAAGGGAAAATTATTTATAAATGGTTTTTATTAATGAAAATTGATAGTAAAAATGTTTATATTTTGATATAACTATTGAATTATGGATATTAGACCATGTATAGACATTATGGTGGTACTTTAATGGGTGTTTTAATCACACAACAATTTTTACATTGGGTGTTTGCATATTTTTTATTGTATGAAATAGGTGAAGGTAAGGGAATCTTATAGAGTTTCGATATCTCCCTTGGGTCTTTGACTTCATAGTGAGGTGTCTTGGAGGTGACTGTTAGTCACATGGAGGTTTTTCATACCTCTAGTTATATCCTGATTATCATTAGATTGTATGGTTTTAGGTTTTATATCTTTTATTTTTCTTTTTTAGTCAGGAAATATGTATTTTGTTGGATATATTCAAGTCTTTATTAAATTTTTATAGTTATACATTACTATTTGACATTATACATGGGTGTATGGTCTGATTGACCCATTTGGCCTATTACAATTCGATGTTAATGGATGACTCAACCTGAAGTGTGTTAAAACTACCTAAGTATGGTTTTGTGGAAAATGGGTTGGCCAGCTATCTTCCGTGACTGAACCCGAATTACCATTGGAGGTAAAGTACTTTTATCGGGTTTGATACCTAGAGTTTGTGGTAATTTGAATAAATTGTGTGGGAATTTTATTTAAATTTACATATTACTTTTTTTAACATTTTCATTAATTGGTAGAATTCAAAATTTATTTAAGTTCTCGTAGTTATAATGAATTTGTTTGAATTATAAAATTCGTACTATTATTTTAGAATGTGTTCATGATATAATTGGTAATTATCTTGTATTTATTAGAAAATAACTCTAAGAAGAGCTCTTCCAAATCTGAGAGGGGAAGCTGCGGTACAGTTTCCACAAGAAAATCCTATAGTTTACCCTTCTCTGTTTGAAGTTGTTATCTACAATATTCAGACTCTGGGTCAACTAGTTGTCTAGAACCCAGGATGTGTGGTTGATCATGGCTATATATTTTCTAAATAGTATCCACCCATATTCTGTGGTGAAAAAGGAACACAGGAATATGAGGATTGTCTTGAGTGAATTGACATGATCTTTAATTTCATGAAGACTCCTGAGGAATCAAAGTCTTATTTGGACATGTATGTTCTCAAGGGACTGGGAAAGAGACAGTGGGACTCTATTTTTCAAGATAACTTGTATGAGTAACTTACCTACTCTTCCCTCAAGAAAATATTCACTTAGTTTTTTTTATCCTAATAAGTTTCATGCAGTGAAGACCCATGATTTTATAACATTGTTGTAGGGGGATCATACCATTCGGGGGTATTCTACTCATTTTTCATAGTTGGTGAATCTGGAACCTAATCATTTAATTAATTAGTACCAAAAGGCAAAAAAGGTTTGAGTTTGGATTAAGGCCTGAAATTTGGTTGATGTTGATACTCAAGTGCCTGACAACCTTTATGGAGGTAGCTAACAACGTATCTTTGATTGAGAAATACATAGCTATAAATATAGGTTGGGGTGGCACATTAGTTGGTGTAGATGTTACCCAGGGTGTATCTTCTCACCATAAGAGAAAGCACAAAGGTGGTCAGTTTCCTTCAGAACTAGTCTCAGGGGATTTGATAAAAAATAGCATAATGTTTTCTATAAGTGTGGGTTTCCAAGACATACCAGGATAAATTGTGTGGTTGCTCCCAATACTTTCATCATTGTGGATGATATGGCCATATGAAATGTTTTTGTGATAGTATATCCTAGGATAGTTAGGCTGGATCCACTTTCACCAGGGGTCCCTGATATATGAAGATGATTCCAAGGGTGGTGAGTCATATCCTCAAGCTAAGTGGATGTTCATGAGGCTAATAAAGCTCAATGAGAAGCTACGAATAGACATCTATATGAAGTGGAGTATTCACAAGAGGAATATGAAGCAAGGCCAGCTACAGTTTGAGGTACAGTGTTTATTTCATAATTTATGGTGATATCCAAGTTTTATATAGGTTTCACTCATTCTTTTTTGTTTTCAAAGGAATTTTAAATTATGGTATTTCATTCAAAAAATCTATCATTATTTTTTTCTCTTTATATGCCTTTGGTAAAGAGGTCTCAATAATGTTCCAAGTGTCCCATTTTTTAAGTGATGATTGAAAAAATTAAGGTAGATTGGGACTACTTGGTGTTAGATCTTGACTTATTATAATTAATTATCTAAATAGATTCGATGATTAGAATTATGGCCCATATAGACCTTTATCAAAATATTGTTTAGTGTTTTATCTATTAATGGGGTGACTCGTGTTTTTTAGGGTGATTGGGAATCTAGATCTGCAATGGTAGGGCTTATTATTCCTTATGCTAGGGTAATCTCGTGATAGTTGTCATAGTTGTTTTTAGATAAATTTGACCCTTGTTTGGTTCATCAACTTTTGGCAGTGGTGTGTGCATAGCCCAGGGTATTTCTAGATGTCTTCAAGATATTACACAACAGAGTGAGGTAAAGTTTACTATTGAACTTCTCCCTTTTATGATGACCATTTATAAACCATATTATTGAATGGAACCTACTGAGTTGGTGGAACTCAAGATATATATTTAGGAACTAGATTATTGGTTATTAATTGGTTAGAACATGTCACAATGGGCTTCACCTATCCTCATTTCTGAGAAGGAAGACAAGAGTATCAGTCTTTTCATGTATTATTGAAAGATATATTGGGTGACCATTAAGAAAAAATATCATTTGATAAGGATTGATAACCTTTTTGACCAGCTTCAAGGGGCATGTTAGTTTTCAAATATTATCCTTCCTTCATGTTACAACCTGCTGGGATTCCAAGAATACGATAAATAAAATATAACATTTAGAATTTGGTATAGAAATTTTAAGTTTCTAGTTATTCTATTTAGTCTAACTATCTCTCCAACAATGTTTATGGATTTGATGAACTAGATATTTTATCAACTCTCATACTCTTTTTTTGTTGTTTTTTTGGATGATATATTGGTGTACTCTAATTCATAGAAGGTTCACCAAGACCATTTGGATTTCATTATATGAACATTTATGGAACATAGTCTATGTGGTAAGCTTTCTAAATTTAATTTTTGAATCTGGGAAGAGAAATTATTAGGGCATGTGATATCAAATAGGTAAATGTCAATGGATCCTACGAAGTTATCTACTATTATGTGTTGGGGATTGTGAAAAAATGCTTTTGAGATTTTAACATCTTCAGTTTGGTTGGTTACTATAACTGGTTTGTTCAGAATTTATCCAATATTGAATCATCAATGAAAAATCTAACTTTTATTGGTTTAAAGTTTGAATGGAATGAAAAAATCAATATATATTTAGAGGAGGTAAAAGTGAGGTTGTATTTAGCACTATTTTGTATTCTGCTAGAACCGGGTTAGGGAAATTATTTTTTATAGGATGATTTTGGTATGGGTTTTTTAATGTTTCTTGATGAAGGGGAAATAAGTGTTGTCCAATGGCTCACACCAATTACACCCTCATGAATAGGACTACCCCACTCATGATATTTAGTTTTTATCAATTATAAATGCACTCAAAATTTGGTGACACTATCTCTTTGGGGAGTGGGTTATAGTGTATTCAAATCATAAGATCCTGAAATATATTTTTACAAAGAGGGTTATTAACATGAGATATAGATGATAAGTGGAGTCTCCTAAAAATATTTCTTATGATATTGAATACATCCCATGGAAATAATTTTTTTCGATTCATTGATCATAAAATTACTGACTTAAATAGTGAAGGAATCAATGGAGGAGTGATCTTTGATGAGTTGGTTTACTGAGTTGAGCTTGGTAATAGAAGAGGCTGGGGGGAAGGTGTTCTCACCTTTGACAAAAGTTGACTACTCTTTTAATGTGTGAGTTAGGATTGATCAAATAATATACATTTATTTCTAATTTTTTAGTGAAATTCATTATGGAGGAATGATCTTAGGTGTGTCATGACCAGACCCAATCCAGACCTCATCCCATGACAACCCCATGCCCACCTCCATAGGCCATGGGTGGAGATTAGTTTAAGAGAAATATATTACATGGGGAGTCTATTTCATAAGTACATGTATGCACACACATTCCTATATAGATTTATAAGTTCATAGGAGAAGAGAAAAAGAATCAACACAATTAGAAAATAAATTACTAAGAGGGAACATCTCCTAAATCTCATGTTGTGACCACTATATGCAGTCTAAAATACTAGGTACCCATATGCTCCTCTGAAGTCACCTATGACCTATTTTTTATCTCCATAAGACGCGACACATGCAGAAAAATCCCAGGCAGTAGTGAGTATATACATACCTAGTAGGACACCAAGAAAGTTTCAGGGGTATTAGTAAGAGATACAACAAAAATAAAAATAAATTATATGAATGATACAGTCAAGAGAACAGCTCAAACCAAACAAAGAGTGAAAGTAACCTCATAAAATCACAAGGGGATTGACACAGTGAGTATATGTACTATTCATTGTGTATTTACCACAAATAAAAGGATAGTAGACTCATCCAATCAAGATAATCTAAACACCAAAATCACATTGCATTCCTTGGCCATCATCACCTCTAATGAAAGGAGAGTAACTAAATCTAAAGGAATGGATACAGAAATATAAAAATGATCAGTCAAAGGAAGGCTAATTGATAAATTAAGGGGATATCTATCTCATAACTCATCCCAAGAATTAGAGTATCCAATAGTTCCAAAATTCCATTAGTGATAGATAGTGTCTCATGCGTCTTCTGAGAACTAATCATGCCAGTCAATCCAAACCAAACCAATCTACTACATAATCGAGGGGATAAAAACTCAAATTATTGGACCCATTACCTAGTACAATAGGAGAGATCCACTCTGATAGCCTTCAAGGAACCATTTCTAGTCTCTACTAGAAAGTAACATAAATTATTCTTTGAGGACTCCATTGCCTAGCTTTACAAGAGGGTCAACTTAGTAATCATCAAGGACTCCACTTCCATCTCTACTATTGGGTCAACTTAGTAGTCTTCAAGTACTTCACATCCTAGCACTACTGGAGGGTCAACTCATTAGTCATCAATGACTCCACTACCCATCCCTACTAGAGGTTCAAATTGGTAGTCATCGAGGACTCCACAAATCAGATCTACTAGAGGATCAACTCTGTAATTATCAAAAAAATACACTTCCTATTTTTATTAGAGGGTCAACTCAGAAAGCCTATAGTGATCATGTGTGATCACTTTCGTTATCTAGAATTTCCAAACCAATAATCATTCCCAAAACATTCTACATAAAATCATGAAAGCCACAACTAATGGAACCATGGTGTTATACACAAAAAAACATAGTATAGGCTACTTGCTGGCCAAAATCTGTGTTCAAATGAAGAAGATACGGAACTATGAAGTTTCCAAAAATTGAAACAAGGGGTAGATTGAGTTTGAGGGTACCTACATTTTGTGTGGTCTCACTCCACCTCCAGGTGGTGTCCCTAGTTGACACATATCTCCCAAGACAGGTAGAAGTACATGATTTGTAAGGACTCTACATAGTGTTTCCTAGTACTTGGGGTCCCTGTCCATGCACCTGGGTCGTGTATGTGTACATGAATTTGGGTCTATGTACTTTGGTACATGGCATGTTACTTCAAACGGTGTGCCTCCCGTGTGATCTTGTTTTGTCTATGTACTTGGGTGCATAGCCATGTACCTGGTCGTGTACTTCCACATAGGATCCTATTAGTGTAATCCACCATAGTGGTCATCCATACAGGGATGAGGAATAGAGTGTTTTGGAGGGAAACACATAGTTTCATACTTATAAATTTAAAACCCCAAGCTGTGCACTCAAGGGGATACATGCCATGTGTCTATCCTAGTACATGGTGTTTAGTTGGGTTTTTCAAAGGTTCTCAGAACTGATCTCTACACCTTGAATCTGATCCTGTAGCTTTGATTTCAGCCAGTTATCTTTCCAAAAATAGTGTATCTATGCCATATATATTGTTTTCATCCATCATTCGACAAAAATTGTATTCCAATGGAATGTCAGAGTTTTAATCTTTCAACTCGTACGCACCGCATGCCAACTTACATCCCTTCAACAATGATTTTTTCACCAATCACCAAAATGACCATCCTCATCTCACAAAAATCCTAGATCTGTGCTTGATTCATTTATACGCTCCTCACACGATATTTATTTGTGATTCTAGGGGACCAATCAGTCTTAGCACCTCCTGGTAATGTCGAACAGGGACTGTGGGGTCTACTAGTGAAGAACATGAAGAATAATTAGGTTAATGGGACCATAAAAAAGTCTTAACCATTGTTCTACAATATTTATTGACCAATGATCAAGAATGACAACGCCGATGTTAGAAACCAAATCAAAAACCAATTTAGAACTGGTACATAGGCGTATACTTAGGCCAAAATTAGCACATATCAATATAAGGGATTCATCTAGTCAATCAATTTAATCAAATAGGTCATAAAACAGCAATTAAAGAGTCATACATGGATATTGGATTTTTATTAATCAAGTAACATGCTCTCCAAAAATAAAATGAATTCATTGTGTATGTTGCCTCCCTATCTTTTTTGATATGGTGTTTCATCTTTGTCTAAGGTGATTCGCCAATGAATGAGGAGGAGAAGCTCTCAAGAAGATCCCAGGATTATGATGCTAACCCTGGGTAAATTTAAATGGTAGTATATTTATAAACATTTTTTAGGTTAAAATGAATGAATTAATTAATCGAATAATTAATTACTTCACAAAATTTATTGCCAATGTGTGAGGAGTATGAACACATCACACCATACCATTTTAGGTCACGCCTAGGGTAAAAATTACCTTAGAAAATAAAATGTGGTATCATATTTCTATTTTGAACTTATGTTTATGATTTATCCTATTTTATTTAAGAAATAATGCATGTACAAAATAAAATATATTTAATATTTTTATAAAATTACTTCTTGTAACATTGGGTCTCAAAATAAAACTTTGTACCAGTTCCTAGACCTGTATATATATATATATATATTAAAGGCTTAAAAGACAAAATAAGGGTCTTTTCACCATTCCCTCCTTCAATATTTTCATCCCTAAAAAGAAAAACTAAACAAATAACTTGAGGTACTGCTCCCACACTTGGATCCCCCATGATTAGGAACTCTTCAACTTTTTCTTGGGATACCATAACATTTGATCCAAGAGGATTTTTTTTCCATACATGGTCCTCTTTTTAAAATCCTCAATCACCACTACGTGTTCCGAAAAGGATGTACCATCCTCAATGTCTAGAATTCCCCATTCGATGGCATGTATGGTTTCATGCACATATCTCCTCAACTGCGACACATGGAAGATATCATGTACCCACTCCAACTATAGGGGTAAGGTGAGGGGGGTAATCAACCTTTCCCTCCATCTTTATGATCTCAATGACCCAATGAAACTTAGGGATAACTTGCCACCCCGGAAAAAACTCTTCAGACCTCATCAAGCGGAGACTCTTATGAAAATTTGGTCTCCCTACATGAACTTGAAGGGCCTACAACTATGATATGGGTAAGATTTTAGTCTTCTCTCAGCCATCCTCATCCAATCACATATAGCCTATACTTTCTCCATCATCACCTACACCATCTCTAGGCCCACAAGATATGACTCGCCAATATTTTTCTAGTAAAAGGGTGACCTATAGGTTCTCCATTATAGGGACTCAAAAGGTTCCATTATGATGATAGAGTGGAATCTATTGTTGTATGAAAAATCTACCAATGGAAAGTGATCCTCCTAACTCTGGATAAATTCTAACATGAAAGCCCTCAGCATATCATTCAACACCTCGAAAACACCTCGATTTTACACATAGACTTCCGATCAATCTTGAGTTGAAAGGTTATACACATCCTCATTTGGATCCTCAATTCATTCAGTAGGACTCTCCACAATCATGTCATAAACTATGCTTCATGATTAAAGAGATTCATTGAGGAAACCCCACGAAGGTGAATGATCACCTTTACATATATCTACCCCAATCTCTCAACCAAAATCTTCTCCCTGATAATGTTAATATATGTCGTCTTTGTGAGCTGGTCATCTATCACCCATATGGAATCATGGAATTTCACTATACATGGTTTAACTATTATAAATTACATGGATATTTCATGTCACATTCACTCCAAGATCTCAAGGGGCTACAAAAAACCTTCATAACATGGCGCTCAGCCTTCACCTACTATCAAGTGAGGCACATAGAGATGAACTCAACTACTCACTATCTCATGTTGGAAAACAAAAACTATTGTTTAAGTTCAATGTACATATTCACCACCTGGGTATGTATAGTTAGTGGGGATGTTTGGAACTCTCGCATCAGCTACTCACGGATTGTGACTGGTACTAGCATCCATCCCTATAAGATGATTTTTTGATTCCCTTATTCAGAATATCTATATAGGGAGTAACCTATGGATATCTAGTCATGTACGACCTCACAATCAATTTCTTTCAACTGGGACTCTCTCACATTCTTGAGAATAAATGAATTCGAAACCATCGACTGTAGAAAAGTTATACCCACCTCATCCACTAGGGACAGATGTAGGGAAGCCAACTAATTTAAAACCTCTTTCACTAAGTGAGCTTGGGACTTCCTGATAAGTTAATATGATACAATTTTTCTTTTTCTTGGAGTATAGACTATATCTAAGTCATATTCATGAAGGAACTCCAACCATATTTGTTGTCTCATGTTCCAATCTCTCTAAGTGAATACATACCTGAGACTCTAGTGGTTAGAGTAGACCACAATGCCATCCCCTAGAAGGTAGTGCCTCCACATCCTTAGGGTAAACACTACTACTACCAGCTATAGGTCATGAGTCTTATATTTTTTTCATATGGGGTCTCAACTACCTCGACCTATATGTGATAGTTTCCCAGTATTGCATTAACATGAAAACAAGAACAACTCCCAAGGAATCACAATAAGCATTGAACTCCACACCTTCCTCTATTAGTATTAATGTTGGATCCCTCATCAGACTCAGTATATACTCCTCAAAGACCCTTTTGAACTACTCAAACTAGGTAAATGGATTACCATTCCATTTTAGAGATGTCAAAGGGGATACTATTCTATATAAGTCTTCCACAAACCTCCTATAGTGCCTCACCAAAATAAGAAATCTCTACACCTCTAACCAACTCTGAGGGGTCTCCCAATAAAGAACCGATCTTATCTTCAGTAGGTCCTTGTATAATCCATGTTTAAAAATTACATTCCCAAAAAATTAAATATCATGAATCTAGAACTATCACTTTGAGATAATTCTATAAATCCATTGATCTCAAAGAAAATCTAGAACCATCCCCCTATTCCTGTATGTTATTCCTTGTATGTAGAGTATATTTGTATGTCATAGATGAATACATCCAAAAACTAGTCCATGTATAGCTAGAATACCTAGTTCATTAAATCCATATACATGACAATTGTATTATCCACACCAAAATGCCCCATTATGAACTCATAGTGTTTATAGCGACATCACAAATCCGTCTATGGAATATCAGCCTCAAGAACCCTAAACTTGTGGTAGTTCAACCTAAGATCGATCTTTGAGAACCATATATTTCTTTGAATTAGGTCAAAGAGTTCGTAAATACTCAGTAGGGGTACTTCTTTGTCATGGCCTAGTTCAGGTGACGATAATCCATGAAAATCCAAAAATGATCACCTTCCTTGTTCAAAAATATCACTGGATATGCACAGGGGGGCACAGTGGGTATCATTAAACAATTATCTCAATTGTCCTATAACTAAAATCTTATTTATTGGATCTAAGTATGGGCCATCAGATTTGCTGCAAAAGATATCAGAGTGGTTATAGGATGCAATTTGATGCAAAAGTCTATCTCCCACCTTGGAGGTAGTCCAAGAATGTCCTTAGAGAATATGACCATATAATTCTCCAGTATTAAAGGGATCCATATGCATGAGTATCCTACTACACCAAGGGATATACTATCTAACTGATGGGTGATAGGTTGCAGCTTCATGCACACATAATCCAATCATCCCACTATGAGCTCTCTCTCACCAGAATATAAGAATCTTGTCCAATCAGTGTGTAGACATTTGACTTGTTTGAGTTGATAGTTGATCTAGGCTCGAACCATGGATGAGTAATTCATACCCAAGATGAAATCATAGGGTTCCATTGTGATAAATAAAAGGTCACATATTAACCTATCTCTACCAAGAGATAGCTCTCACTTCCAGCATATAAAAGATAAAGAAGAAGTGTTCCCAATAAGAGCCTCAAGACGAAGCTGATGGGTTAGCACCTTAGCTGGGAGATTTATCTCTCACACAAATTGTATAGAGATGAATGAAGGACCAGAACATGTGTCTACAAATACTTAAGTAATAGTAGAATAAATAAATTTTCTACCGCTAATCATATCATGCATTGTAGGATCAATAACCTCTAGGAACTGTAGTTTTCCACAACTTCGACTACCGGCTCCCTGAGCCTGACATGGGCCTCCTAGTGGTGGTAGTGGAAGGATATAATAGAATCTTTCACCATCCATTGATCTTCATACTCCTCTTCTAGCTCTACCTCCCTGGGGACCACTGTGTCCTCACCTGGGAGGTCCCTTATCATGTTGCTACCTCTACCGTGACAGTCCATCAGTTATCTAAATGCGCTTCTCAACACAATTGGTCGAGTAGTCTCACAATATGTTACATCTCCCATCACAAGATAAGAACCTCCACTATTTGGGCCGCCCCAGTGCTCTGTTTTTCCCATGCACTACATAACCTCCCACCTAATCCTAATTGAGAAGGGGATTTATGTTCCAAGATCCAACTGACTAGGGCATACTAGGTGTTCCTGATGTCTCAAATATAGGACCCCCACTGCATGCTCCAGTTTTATAGTGTCCCTTGGATATAAATATCTCTTTCACTATTTCTTCTCTAGCACCTCAACATAGGATGGGATACAAAAGGGCACCATGCTAGAATAGATCTCCTTATAGATTCCCATCTCAATCTTCCATGATTGGAATTAGCCATATAGGATCATTTAAAGAGACTACTGGGTAAGGTCTGTGAACCTCATTGCATAATTAGTCACTATCATCCCTCCCAATTGAAGACCTAAAGATCATGAATCTAAACTGTGTGTAAAAAGTAGGGGTAGTAATCCACATGGAAATACTGCTGGATGTCAGCCTGTGAGAGTGTTGACTCAGCATACATATCTGCAAAAAGGTTCCACTGGTGTCCAGGTACTCCATAGAAAATGTTAATTTTCAATGAAACCACTTGATTGTGGTCCAAAAAATCCTAGAGATATGAACCACTGACTTTTGACAATACTCTTCTACCTGAGGATTTAGCTCTCTATAGATTCATAGTGTCCCCTGGAGCCAGAACTCACAAAGTGCACTCAGACTACGCACATTTTCAGCCTTCTCTTTTGGGAGGATATACTAATCAACAGGTGGAGGTACTACTACCTATCCACTTGGAGGGAAAATCTTGTGGAATAGACCCTAAAATGAGGCCTCATCATTCATTATATAATTGTTATTATTCAAAACTATTATCCTAGGTAGATTTTGTCTTAGAGGCATCCATAGATTTATTAATACATACCTCGGTCAGATGATTATATATATATATATAACAATAATAATTGGGAGATAACTCAAGAAGGAAATTCAAAGGATCAATCCTATGTGATGTGGGTATAATTTATCCTTGCAACCGATGTATTGGTATGCCATGTGAACAAGTAGGTAGTCAAGGTCCTGGTGAATGGATAAATAGGCTACCCACACCATCACTGGATTCCCTAGCCTGAGAGACGCACACAAGACACTTTGAAACTATTGATCTAATCCAAACCAAATCCTCATAAGGGAACTAGTCAAAAAAACCTACTAAGGAATTAACTTTCTCTAATACCAACCTTTCATGATGCAACCCAAGATGGCACTCAAGCTGCAAATACCCCAAACCCACATCCATAGGCTAGGGGGTGGATACTAGTAGTGAAGGAATATATAACATGGGGAGGCATATTCTGAAGTACCTATATCCACATACATATCCATATCAATGAAAAATTGAAGAGGAAGACATAAAAATATCAAAAACATCTAGAAATTAAGATCCTGATAGAGTCAAGCTTAGAAATCCCAAGATGTGACCACCATACACAATCCAAAGTACAAGGCATCCCAAAGATTTTTTGAAGTCACCATCAACCTATTTTTATCTATATAAGGAATGAAACCTTGTGGAAAATCCCATTAATGGGTGATTATATACATACCTGGTAAGACACCTCAAAAGATGAAGGGGCCATTAAGAGATGCAACATGAATAAAATGATAGTGGATGAAAGACACAGTCAAAGAGAACAACTCAACCTAAACTAAGAGTGAAAGTAACCTCATCCAAGCACAATGGTATCAACATAATGAGTATATGAACAACATGTTGAATATTTTACACCTGTAGTAGGAGAGTAGACTCATCAAACCGTAAGAAGCTAAATATAGAAAGCACATGACATACCTTGCCCATTTTCACCTATCATGGAAGTAGAGTAACCAAATACAAGGGTATGGATATAAATAATATATATAAGATCAGTCAAAATATTTCCAAATGAGTGTCTAATGGAATCTCTATCTCATAGCTCGGCAAAAAAAGAAGATTTTCCCCCAGTTCCAAAAGTCCATCAACAATGCCCAACATCTCACGCATCTTACCATAAGTAACAATACATGTCAAACCATTCCTTGTCACTGTGTCACACAATCATGGAGCCACAAACACGATGTAAATAACCCATGACCTAGTACAATAAGATGGATCCAATCTTATAGTCCTTGAGGAAAATTTTCCCATAACTACTAAATGGTACCAATCAGTAGTCATCGAGGACTCCACTACCCAGCACTATGGGAGGGTCAACTCAGTTGTCATTATAGACTCCACCTTCTAGATACACTAGAGGGTCAACTCGGTAGTCGTCGAGGAATCCACTTCCAATATCTAAGGGAGGGTCAACTCGGTAGTCATCGAGGACTCCAGTAATCATCTCTACTAGAGGTTCAACTTGATAGTCATTGAGGACTCCACTATCTACCTCTAAAAGAGTTTTAACTCAGTAATCATTAAGTACCCCACTTCCCAGCTCTACTGGAGGGTCAAATCAGTAAGCCTCTAGTGATATTGTGAGATCAGTTCCATAATGGAGCATTTAGAATCTTTTAATCATGCCCAAATCATTCTACATAATAGTTTTAAAGCCAAGACCAAGGGAACAATTATGTTATATGTGAAAAAAATACTTCGGATATGTTACTCATTGGAAAAAGTACAAGTTCAACCGAATGAGATACTAAATATTGATGTTTCTAAGAAAGCAACCAAGGGGTACAAAATGTGTGATGGGACCCACACAACATGTTGTCCCACTCTACTACCTAGTCATTTCCTTGGCTAGAACATAGATTCTAAGCCATGTAGGAGTACATGTCATATAGAGAGGCTACACAGAGTGTCTTAGTACTCAGGGTCCCTACTCATGCACCTTGGTCGTGTCTGTTTACATGACCTCATGTCTGTGTACTTTAATACCCAATGTGTTGCTTCACATTCAGTTCTACCCATGTTATCTAGTCATACCTATGTACTCGGGTACATGGCTGTTTACCAGGTCATGTACTTACAGGCAGGATCATATCCATGTGATTTACCACACAAGACATACAACTAGGGATGAGGTATATATAGTGTAGGAGGGAAACACACCATGTCATACTTATAAATCTGTAAAACCCTAACTGTTGAACTCAAACGGCTACACATCATGTGTTCATCCTTGTTCATGATGTGTAGTTGATGTTTTCATAGTTTCTCATATTTGATCTATGTACCTTGTATCAGATCCCTCCACTTCGATTTCAAACTAATAACTAGATGAAAATAATGTATCTAGGTTATATCTATCCTTTCCTATCATCGTTCACTAAAAATTAGATTTTGGTAGAGCGTTGGGGTTTCATCATTCAACATATATGCACCTCACACCACCAAACTACCCTTAAAAAATTATTTGTTCAACTAACACCAAAACACCAATCTTACTCTCAAAAAAATCTTATATATATTCTTGATTCATCAATTTTCTCCTTGAACATCATTCTATCAGAATTCTAGGGGTCTGATTAGGTTTAGTACCACACAGAATTGTTGAACTGTGACCTTGGGGTCCTACCGGTGATGAAAACAAATAAGATTTGGGAGAAAGTCACCATACCAATGGATTAACCATCATTGGACAAGTTTTATCATACAACAATCAATAATGTTCATACTGGGGTTTGAAACCAAATCAAAAACCAATTTAAAACTACTTTATAGGCCCATGTTTAGGAAACAATTAGCATAAATCTATAGAAAAGATCAATCTGATCAATAAATTTAATTAAATATGGTGAAAACAACAAATTTATGATTTCTACCTAGATATTGGGTCATTAATCATCAAGGAACTCACATTCCAATGATCAGAGTAAGACCTTGCATTTGATGCATCCCAATCTACTCTGATTTGATATTTTGATGTAATCAATGGTGATTCGCTAATGAAAGAGAAAGTAGAATCTCTCAACAGATTCCAGCATTATTAGGCTATCCCTTGGTGAATCACCATGATATTATATTGAAAAAAACCTCGTTTGCATTAAAATGAATAAATTAATTAATTAATTAATTAATTAATTAATTGAATTTATCACTAATGAGTGAGGAGTCTGAACACCCCACACTGACCCATATAACTTCATGCCTAGGGTAAAAAAATATGTTTTGGACTCAACCATTGTCTTTTATTTCTAATATGTGATTTTGTATAATATTTATCTCATTTTCTTAAAGAAACCTTGGGCAAGAAAAATAAATGTTTTTTAATTTTGTATAAAATTAGTTCTAGGGACATTGGGCCCCAGAATCATATACCATCTCACTGTCTAGATCTTGAATTATAAATATAAATATTTAAATGTATTATGTTTAAAAAAAATATGGGTCTCTATAGGTGGAGTGGCATTGATATCATAGTGATGCCTTATTCTTTTTAGGTAGGTTGGTTGTTTTGTTTTCCCTAATAGAGGAGTTGATGGATAGTGGACACTAGTCTTGTTGGTCTGCCCACCCTGGCTCCACCGCGACGTATCATGAGTTAAGACATTTTAATTTTTGGTATGGGATGAGGTGGATGAATGTAAGTTTTTTATCACAGTTTCCAACTTGTTGTGGAATTAAGGCTAAACACCAAATACCTATAGGTTTGTTGCAACCCTTTCACATTCTAGTATGGAAGTCAGATGAGATTTCCAAGGATTTAATCATTGGTTATCCATGTAATCCTAGTGAGATGTATGTTATTTGTGCTATCATTGATCAAATCAAAAAAATACAAGCATTTATTACCTATCTAAGAGACAATGACAGTGGATCAACTTGGGGACTTGTATATCTGAGAGATTATTAGACTTCATGGGTTTCCCTCTGTGGTTGTTTCAAACTAGGACTCGAGGCTCACATCCTTTTTTTGGATTAAAGTAAGTTATGGGTTCCCATATTAAATTCAGAATGTCTTATCATTCATAAATGGATGGGAATATAGAGTGGTTTATCTAGGATCTTGAAGATATGCTCTAAACTTGTGTGGTTAATTTTGGAGGATCTTTGGAAAATAATTTTCCAATGTTTGATGTTTCTAATAAAATTAGTTATCATGAATTAATAAATATGGAACCCTTTAAGGAATTTTATGTGCACCCATGTAGATCTCTTTTGTGAAGGAAGACTTGGGAGACCGGTTCTTGGTGGGGTTCCATCTTGTTCATTAGATAAAAGACATGGTGTAGTTCATCTGGATGATATTTATAATGGTACAAAGTAGTAAAAAACTGTATGCAGAGCATCATCATTGGAAAAATAATTTTATGTTATCTGATTGGGTTTTTCACATAGTTTCACCTCACTATGTACATCATTGGTTTGGTAAGTAGGTCCAGTTTCCATCGAGGTTTTGGTACCCATTTCAAATCGTTGGATGACTATGAAAGGTGGTATGTTAGTTGGACTAGACATATGGTTTAACTACTATACTTGAAATTTTTTATGGTTTATAGATATGGAGGTATATAATGGATCTTTACCAAGTGATTTTATTAGAGGATGTTTATCTTGAAACCAACACCACTTTGGTTGATCAGCTAGTGCAAACTATGGATCACTAATAGAAGGTGTAGTGTGGAAAAACTATTCCTTTGGTCTATGTACTATGGTAGTGTGGATGGGATAGCCATGAGAAATAGGATTTCGAATTGTTTATGAGTGAGAAGTATCCTTCATGTTTTGTGAATCTAGGAATCTGAGGGTTTTTTGCAGGTAGAAATATTTTATGGTGGGGATATTGTAACACTATGTTAATATTTTCAGATACTCTTTGGTCATTATTTATTTATCATCCTTGTTTGGGTTCGATTGAGGGATTTTTAGGGAAGTGGAGCCTTTATTGGGGATAATGGCCTAAATTTCTAGGATGTATGTTGGTTTGAAATAATTAAGTCTGGGTGTTATTTTATAAATAGCCTTTGAGGGGTTCACCCCAATTTTTGAGAACAACCCAGGTGACTTAGAGTTTTTATAGTGAGAACTTGGTTGTTTTCTATTTTTTTGGGAGATTACAGACCATGTAAAGGTATTATATATCATGTAATGGTCTTTGGGTAAATATTATAACCTAATTTTAGGGCATGAAAGGTTTACACATTGTGTAGAGTGTTCACATCATATAATGGAAAATAGGTTTTTATGTAAAATGTGATTCATTTTTAGATGATTTCATCCTTCATGGAATACAGGAATGTAATTGGATTACACACCATTTTAGTCTTGCGTCATGTAGGGTTTAGGATCTAATCAATTTATTTATTTTTCATTATTCCTTCATTCTTCCCTCTCTTGACCTAGAGCTCACCCTAGGAAATTTTGGGTGTTTCACACCCTTCCCAATCACCTTTGTTTGGTAATCAATCATCTATTTTGTTATGGTGCCCTTCTCTTGGTAATAATTCCTTATAGTTATTTTCTTTTTCCATTTAATTTTCATTGGATATAGTTAGGTTTCCTATTCATGACGAGATAGTGTTTTTGTCGATCCTTTGAAGTTTCTTATTGTGCCTTTTCTTTTGAAGTATGATCTTGAGGTTTCCTATCATTGTTGTCGAAGGTAGCTAGGTTTAAACCATTTTGAGGTTGGTATTTATATACAATAGGTTAATTCAATTAATTCATTTTAATTATTGATAATTTTCATTGTATTGGTTATATCATTGAATTGGTATGTATTTTCAGAGTATTGATTGGAAAAATAAATGTTTTTAGAGAGGGTTTACTTTGAAAATTGATTTACTTGATTTTGGAATGGATTTTCAAATACCCATGTGGATTGTATTGGCATTGAATTTTTTTTTATAAAATATTGATCTTGGTTTTGAAATCTATTTATACATTTGAAATATTAGGAACATTAGGTTTATTAGTAAATTGATATGTATAGCCTTAATGAGTGTGGAACCACTAAGAGGTAACCTTTGGGTATATCAATAGACTGTATTAGGACTCGATATTGTATGGGTCCAAAGTTATGCCTATTTAGGATCTTAGTGTCTAGTATGCATTGTTCCATAGTCTAGGGCCCAATATTATGTGCATTTAATTTATGTTCATTTATTTCATGATATTTTTTATCATTTATTTTTTGTTATATGATTTTATATGTGGTTGTATAATATAGAATCGCTTAATGGTATTTCATGGATATGTGTTTAATTTATTACCGTCTGATGCAAGGATATTATTTATTATTACATCACATATACTTATCATACGTCTAGCTTGATAATATGGAAGTATTTTTTTAATAACAAATTGAAATTACATACAAATATATTATATTTAAGAAAATTTATTTTAAAACATTTTTTTAAATCTATAATTGTTTAATTATTGATATTAGACCTTATATAGAATCGGTGGTGGTATCCCACTGAGTGTTTTGTTCACACCTCCCTTTTTCCTTTGGTAAGTTATAAATGTTTTTTTCTAGGATAAAGTTGAAGGAAAAGGAATCTCATATAATTTCAACTTGTCCCATGTGGCTTTACCATTGTATCGAGGTATTTTGGAGGTGACTATTGGTCACATGGATATTTTTCATACTTTATATTTTAGCCTCTTCTAGCTAGGTTTGTATGGATTTTGTTTGTATATCTTTTCTTCCAATTTTTACTCTAGATTTATGTCTAGTTTCTTATATATTCAAGACATTATTTTATTTTTATTTTTATTCTTTACCATGTGATGGCTAACTCAGGTGTATGTTTTGGTTGACTTGGGTTTGTATTTTACAAATAAACCCCCTTTTTATATTTTAAAGAATATTTTGTTTCTTACCAAGTTTTAAAGTCTCAAAAACTAGGTAATATTTAAAAGATAATTTTGTTAAATCTCATACTACTCGGTGATGTTTAAGCTTTACCTGAGAAAGAATATTATGATGACCTAGGAACTGATTCCAAAGACAAGATTCATTATCTTGGTCACCTAAACACATTTCCATTTAGCTTTTTAGATATTTTAAATCAATAATATTAACATTATAAAAATTTTATATGGTAAAAATAATAATTTAGAATTAAAAAAAATTAAAAATCATTTTTAAAAGTTATTTTTAAACCACTATTACATTGTTGACTAATAATTAATGAATTTAGATTTAATAAATTGACAAACAAAAAATATTTAAATAAAGTTTATTTGGAGAAAGTGATTGTACCAATACCGGTAATTTTACTTCCAGAATCATCTCTTCATGTGACATTTCCTCCGTTGAAGTATTCAAGATGATTGAATTCAGAAGGATCACCACACATATACATTGATGAAATTTTATCCATATACTAATTACCTTTTTGATTATTTATCATGATACCCTTTTCTATAATATATTGAGAGACTAATTCTTTTTGTACGAATATCCTTGGTCCACTTATGTTATACATCAAAGAATTTGGATTCCAAACTTTTTTAGATGAAGTATTTCCATTAGAAATATGAGTTGAGAGATAAAGGTTATTTGGTCTACCAAATCTAGGATTTTTAAATAGAATTTTTATACATTCATTCATAAAAAATGGAAAATATTTATATAATAATTAAAAAACTTATTTCACAATGTTTATTTAAAAAAATAATACCTTTAGAATTTTTTTTCAAACCGTATTTTCTTGAAAAACCAACAAAATTCATTTAAATAACATATTGAGATCCAAAAATATTATTGAATATTTCCTTAGTTTAGGTAAAATTAGAAAGACTATTTGTGAGATCATTAATTTTAAATTCCAAATTATCATAACTTTTTTATTTTTCTAATTTTAAATACAAAATACTTTTTTCATTTAAAAGTCAATCTTCTTAAAAAAATATGGAATTTTTTAGGATATTTAAACTTGCAAACAAGTTCAAAACAACCATCGTAAAGTGAATCTATATTATAAAATTGATCCTTATAACTCATTAAGATATTGAATAAGTAGAAGAGTATTGACTAGAACATTCAAGATTTACTTCATTATGTACCTTGATAATAGCCATTTAGTATTTAGTACTATTAACTCTTGATTTGTATGTTGAAAGTGTGTCCTTCCTCACACTCCATGTTAAAACATTTAGAGATTTATTATATAGATTCATGTTTTACAATTTTTTCAATGGAAAATCCTACTTGGAGGGACACTTTTTTTTGAAACCAAATTACGTAACATCCATTTCTTGATTTTCTTTTTAAAATTATTAAGTATATATTTTATTGTTCATATACTCGTTCACCCTTTTGTAAATTTGAGTAGTCTCAGCTTCAATTTTGGATGATTTTTTTTGGTTTTATTGAAAGAAATTTCCATTCTAGTTTTTTAAACCTCATTTTCTACCTTTTTGTCATTTATTTTCATTTTTATATCATATTTAATGAAAGGAAAGATGAACTCTTCAATCTCTATATTCTTTATCTATTTAGTTTCTTGAATTGTATTTACATTGGGTACCCAATTTCTTAGTGAAACCTAAATTACATTTTCACTAATGTTTCTATATAAATATAGTTAATCATTGAATTTTAACCATCACATATATAATTTAATTGAGAAAAAAAATTTGTAATAGATTCATTAGGATACATAGAGAAACCAACAAAGTAATTTCTAAATATATCTAATATTATTTACATAACTTTTTGTCCCCTTCATACATTACTTATATAAGCTCTAAAATTTCAAGTTTCATTTTACATTTATAAATTAGATTAAATTAAATTTTTTTATAAACCAAAATATAAGGAATTCATTGATTTAATATCTAATTCTAGAGAAACAAATATCATCACAGGCCCATTTATCATCCTTATTAGTATTAGACATAAACCAATGAAAAAATATTTTCCATACATGATAAAAAATAGATCTAATAAAATTATACATTTAATTTTTTAATAAACATAATTATTAATATAAAAAAAGGGACCACAACCCATAGAGTGTTCTTTTTAAGCATGATGGGCTTTGAAAAATCAACTGACAATAAAAAACTTTCTTGAAAAATATATTAAATATTTGGAAAATAAAATATTATTTGAATGAATTTACAAAAAAAATAATGAAATCCATATTCATTTTATACCAACTATTGATTTTAGTAAGGTAAAATGGAAAGAGGGGATTGAATTTCCCTTTAAAAATTAACATAAATACTTAAATTCTTAATGATTAAAAACTCATTTTTAAAATATTGAATATAAATAAAACCATTGGAATAATTTTAAAATGAAAAATTATATCAAATAAATAAATGTATAAAGTATAATTATATAACTATGATGTTTATATAATTAGAATAATAATATAAAAATTGATTCATAAATAAGACCATTAAGCATATATATCAATTAAATAATTTATTAATAAATTGAAAAAATCTAATAATAAATAATGATTTCAAAAGTAAATAAAGAACACAATTTGGTAAGGAAGTTCAAAAATATCTCAAGAAAATCCATTTATCCCACCACCACAGTCCCTTAATGATTCTATATATTAGTCCCTTTTATTTAATTGTATCCAAGATACCAAAACACCCTTGATTTTTTAGGTTGTAGTTAGAAACTAGAATATAATCGATATTTTATTTTTAACATGTATCACTAGAATCCTCAAAAGAATTTTCCCTTTCCATTTAATGGTCATATCACAATACCCTAAGTCCTTAACATTAAAGGTAGTGAGCATGGATAATTGAAGAAAGAGGCAGGATAGAGGATTTATTAGAAGAAATCATGATTTATCACACTCTTATTTCTCTCAAAATAATATGAAGAATAAAAAGGAGACAATGAGATAGAATATGAGAGTGTGAATATTTTATATTAAACATGTGCTCGTGATTAGAAAAGAAAGTATTTATAAAATTAAATAATTTGAGAGAAAATTGATGATCATATCACATGGAATGTAGAGAGAGGTTGAGAAGGTATCATCTATTGTTTCAAATCACCCCAAGGTCTCTATTACTATCCTTCATGAGTGTTGAGAAACTATTGAATCGAATGAGGCCTGAATGAGAAAAGTAGATACATTTTTAACAAAAATAAAATCTCTTCAAAATATTATTGATCAAAACCACTTGTATTGTAGAAGTATTTTATACACCCTGGAGGTAGTCTTTGTGTCATAGATATTTAAGCAACGATGTAGAGTCTTGTAGGATCCTATTTGTAGTACTTGAAATTTTGAAGTCACTATGACATAGCTCCTCTATTGCAACATTGAACACTCATGAAAATAAGTTCTATTTCATATAAATTAACCATATGATGTGGCATTTCAGGGCTCTACAGGATAAAATATTTTATTATGTTGTTAATAATAGAAATTTCACCATGATATTCATAGAAAAATTATAACCACGATGAGTTATGTAATGGTCCATTTAACTACACTATAATTACTATTCCAAATCTTATTGAGGTGTGGAGAAGATTCATTTTTCATGGTGAAGATATGAATATAAAATTCTTATGTTGTTTCGGGAACTTCACTCTATGAGATCAAAAGGTCCAAAAATACTTTAACAACGCTTCTTTAGTGATTCTAAAAATATTCCATCAATTTTAACTTCTACCCAATTATATAAAATAATAATAAACTTTAAATAGTATTTTTTATCAATAAAAATTATTAATTTTTGAAGTAAAATAGTTACTAGGTTTGAATAATCATCACAAGATGCTCAGAGACAACCCAACACTGGCTGAAGTAGTTATGGTCAATCAGGGTTGTCAAACCCAGAAATAAATAGTTGTTTGTTTTATTTATTATTTGGTAGTTATTTACATTCATAGGATCACATCACAAGAAAATATCACTGCATATACTAGTTAATATGGTAAAACATTGGATTTTCCCCATAAATTTCTATACTCACAACATGCTTAGGCCACTGTTGTACATGGGTTCCAGGAAATATGTTTACTTAGGTGTAGTTCAATGTGGAGATTAGGCCTATGTCCAAGACGTTGGATGTTCAGCTAGATTTCTTGGAAAATTCTGATAACACTAGATATGGTATGGTTATGGGTAGTCATAGAGCTAGAATCTTTTACTATTTTATGTTTGGTTATGCAGATGTAACCGACCTAGTGGGGGTCAGTTGTCTATATAGAATGAATATTTTTGTAAAATACCATATTTCCTTTAGTGTATCCTTATTTATATTTCTCCACTTACTATTTTAGTTAATTTTTCATATATGATATTTAGTTATTTGATATTCTATTGTGCACTCTCAAAAAGGGGTCATATCCTCCCCACAATACATCCTTAGACCCCTACTACTAGTGGGAAACCATTAGTGTTTAGCGAGGTGCGCTTTAGGTCATGTGTTGAATTGGTGAAATTAATTTTCATTGAGTAATATGAGCTGGTACATTACAAATTGATATTAAAGTCTATTTTTATCTTTGTATTTTTGTTTTGGGATTTGGTGTATGGGTGATATAAGAATGTTTCAGACAATGTGATAGATACCAAGAAGGTGTTTCAAGATCACCTATTTCGATGGGAAGTACAATTTATCTAGGGTAGGGGATTAATGGTTTGTATTTTTACATTACAGACATATATTATTTTCACCTTGAGTGAATCACATTGATTTTTTAGTTTTTTTACTTATTTTGAGTTCTGGTTATTATCCAATTGGGAAGATTCCAATTCTGGATTTGAGTCTAGTCCCATAGAATAATGAGGGGTCTCATTCATCATACTCTACATGTAGGGATTCACATTACATGTAGAGGCCTAGTGGTGTGATTTTTATTGCTAATGAGATGTTCATCTATTTATAGTGTTAGAAATAAATCATATGGTATTTTATCATTTAATTAGTTAGTGGAATTCTACTCAATTGTATATACTTGTATATACACTTCCTTATGATGATATATCATGTGATTCCTATAGTGATATGATCATTGGTGGTGGTGATAATTTAGTCCCATGGTGTTGGGGACATGTAGAGTGACCCTAGTTGGTCATTGTAAACATTTTATGCCTTCTCGGTAAACCCATTGTTCTTTTTCAATATTCAGGTTCAATTATTTATCGTGTCTGTAAAAACCTATATAGAGTTTTAACATATTGTTATATTTTAAAATATATCTAACCAAACTATCTAGTGTGGGTGTTGGGTATATATCCACTAGGAAAAATATTTTTTTATAGAACCTATATAATGATATGACATCATTTATGGGGTAGTATGTTGCATAGAAGCTCATAGAGAATGGATACCCTATTTATGTGTTGATGGTTTTTGAAGCTGCATGTTGGATATCATGGTTCATGTGGGACCAATTTACTGGGTAGTTTGGAATTTGATATTTCATTTTATGATTGTGGTGAGTTCCATGAGTACTTCTTGGGGTTTTGACCCTTGAGAGAGACTGGTGTTTTTCTAATAGGTTTTAGACATAGAGACCATTAGTTTCGACTTGGACCTTTGTGGGTCAGTGATTAGTTCTATTTCAAGGGTAACTTAGTGAGGGTTTATCCTGAGATTTTGATTTCTTTATAAGTGTAAATAATGGTTAGGTGCTTCGGTATGAGATTAGGGAACATGTGGTGTGACCAAGTGTATCGTATAGGAATGGCCATTCCTAGGAGTTTTATGATAATTGCACCAAGGGTATTGGTTATTGGGGTGTGAGGTACCTTGAGTGTCATGGTTTTGATTTTATATTTGATGGTATGGAATGTTTGGGTAAATATACTATTGACCTTATATGTTCTTCGGGAACATAACTTGTCAAAAGTACCATGAACCACAGTTAGCCAGGTCTTGGTATTATACGACTCACAGTTGTGTGAGCCCGATGATGGGTCAGGTGGTATAGGATTATATTCCACTATGTAAGATGTAAAAAAATCATATGTACACTTATACATATAGTACCCATTTAATTCTCAAATAATTGATGGTCATTAGTGGGATAAATACTGATGGGGTTTTATGGGTTGCTTATAGCCCTTGTAGCCTAATAATTTGACAATTGTGGATCAAGAGGAGAAGCACACACACCTTGTTGATGAAACTAAGTGAGGTGGTACTCGAAGAACAATATAATTACGTATGGTGTGGATCTCACTAGTGTAAAATTTAGAGTGGTTACCCCCTTTATGATAATAAATTCAATGGAGTCCATGGATGGCATTCCTTTGGTTTAGGGATGGGTGATTAGTTTTGTTTCAGTTTGGCACTTCAGAATGGGTGATTTTGGCCACATATAACCATGAAATTAAATGATGGATGAGATATAGTCCACAAAGGTTATTAATTTTACCCAGTGATTCAATGAAAAGGACACTCCAAGGGAGTGGTGTGTGATGTCAGTCCTGGGTGATATGACCCTGTGTGGGTAGAAAAGTTGTTTTGGGAGACTAGTTAGTAGACAGTTCTGATGAAAACTCAACACTAATGACTAGGAGAGTGCCTGATATAAATTTTAATATCTTTTTGGGTGGATATTGAGTTTATACATTGGGCTCAAAATAGTTTTTAAGAAATCTAAAGATGACGGGATCATTAGTGGGTTGGTTCTCACAGTATAGAACTTGGTAGAGATGGATAGTTGAGGTTTCAACTAAGGAATTACATTAGGTGTTGTAATTATACTAGAGTCAATGTATTTAAATATTCAAGTGATACTTTTAGTGATAAATTAATCATTATAGGGTGATCCATAAGTGAGTCATCATTTAAACCCAGTTGTTTTGGAAAAGGGTCAGATAGGGGAGATCCAATCAGTGTTTTGAGTGAGATGAACATTGGTTTTATGTAAACTGAAATGGGCATGTAATTTTGGATATGAAGAGTATTTTTTAGGTCATAGTAAGTTCCTTCCATGGTAAAATGACATGTCCAGCTCCCTACTGTGTGTGAAATGAAAGCCATTAGTTTTGGTTCAAAATTGAGAAAAAAAGTGGAAACAGTGCTAGACCGGTGGTTTCTCTTCTATTTGTCATGATATGAGGTAAACCACATAAAGGTATTCATTGGAACATTTAGGTAATTATTTCATTGGAAACTCTAATTGTGGATGGTTTCATGGATTTAAATTTAATTTTGGATTTGAGTTCCATGGTGGGGAGTGCTGTAAACTTGATGGATGGGTGTGTTCGAAAGAGTTTTAGTGGTTCTCTGAGAGTGGAAAATAGTAAATAAACATTTCATGAGTTTTAAAGTGAAATTTTGGGATTTTCAGGATATATAGGAAGCTTGGTTTCTATATCTATTTTAAGATAGTGATGAAAATAAATGAATCATGTTTTTGGTACTTTATGGATTTGGTTTTTTAAGATACACTTAGTTAGAATATTAAGTATTCAGTGATATAATGTGGAATCTTGAATAGGTTTTGGAAACCCTGATAATTTTGGATGTATAGATGGATAACCTCTAATAATTCTCATGGATGATAATTATTATGGTGTGGAGTTTGTAATTCATTTATATATGGATGAGTATTTATTTTTAGGAGAAATTTGAATATTTCAATTAGTGGAAAGGATAGATTTTTATTCTAGATTCTAAATGGGGTTCTAGAAGTGTGAACCCAACAAAAACATGTAATTAAATGTATATTTGTATATATTAGGTGTTTGGGGAGGCTTAGGTGAGTAGAATGGAAATTTGGGTGGCTGACCAGACTATTGTAGAAAACTATAATAGTCATCAGCTAGTCGCTGGCAGAACAGTAGCACTCATTCAAGAATGGGTTCCACCATCTATATAGTAGGTTATTTTTAGGGGAAATTTTTCAAAATTTCAACCTTTGGTTTTTTAGATATATACCCCTTACTTCTAACTGTTTTTTGGTGAAATGGTAGGGGTTCTAGTCCCTTTCTCGAACTTGTTTATACATTCATGTAATGGTGTTTTTTTGTTTTTATAGGTGATTCGAGGTATGTCTTACCATATATTGGTCTCTCTTCATCTATTTATTCATCCATCTCTAATGTTGAGAACTCTATATTTTGATGAGGTATGTCACAATGGTAATTTTCCTATGATATTCACCTAAAATTAAATTAATTTGACCTTGGAATTGATGCCACATAATATGTACATTCCCATGTGTGGTTTCAGGAGTCTTCTACAGACCTACCATGGGTGGTTTCTTGAGTTTTTTCCGAATAAAATGTCCTTGGTGAGTAAATCATCCATTATAACATTTTTATTTAGAATTTTAAATCAATTTTTAATTTCTAATTATATGTGAATTAAATTAAAATTAATTATCTTTGTTTCTTATGCATGATTTGGGGGCTCGGGTTTCTATGTGGGCTTAGATTGGGCTTGGAAAATACTACTAGCCCTTGGAAATAAAAGTTTAAATATTGAAACATGAGATATGTAGTCTCACATACTTTCCTTATATATTATATGCATTAATTTTTTGACATGGGGTAGGTGGTCTCACCACTAGAGGTGGTTATCATTTGGTAAATATGAGTAAGTGATTTAAATTAAATATTAAATTTAAGTTTAATGTCGAAATTTATTGAGTTCCATGAGTGAACTGAACTAAGTGTTACATCCTATATAGGGTCTTGTGCACAATATCAATGTCATATATTCGAGTGGATTGCGAATTGGACTCTAAGATTCCTTTTGACCATTTATTCCTTGAGTGGGGCCACTAAACCTTAGGAGACTTAGTGTCCCTATTATAGGGGGCCATGATATCCCCTTGAGGTAGGGGTGTTATATCTTGAGTTTATTGGGTCAAGAGGTCATAATGGCACTCTTGAGATACCTGTTGTCTTCCAAACCTCTCAGGAGATGAAGATATAACTATTAGGACTTCATATCCCATGAACTGGGGATTGAGACACATCCAAGATGGAGATTAGGGTGAAATTAGAGGATATTGATCGTTTGGAACTTATAAGGCCCCTTATATACCTTAAAGTTATTGTGTTTTTGAGATGAGTGTGGGAAGAGAAATCTTCTCCAATTTTATGTGTCTAGGACTTGGTGATATGACCCTTGGAGAGTTGGGATGGTCACATGATTGGACAAACCTTGGATAAAAAAAGATAGGGAGATGGGTCATGTTCCATCCTTTCTTACCATGATTGAATGAAGATCCATTATGAAGGCTTAGGTTCATAGGACACGTATACTATTTTTGAAAGTTAGGGTGTCCCTAAGTAATGGGTGTTAACCTAGGAGACCAGACTGAGACCGAGGACTCCAAGTGGAGATCATTCATTCGTATGGTACCAAGGCTATTCTATGGGATATTTACACATGGTTGATTGGATCAATATGTAGATTTTATAATTTTGATCTGGAACATGGTTAGAGATTCTAAATATTTTGTTCTCAAAATTAGATCTTCTAAGGATCTGAAGCTTAGTGATGAAGCTTCCATGAATTTGGATCTTAGTGATTGAGTTTTTATGGAATTAGTGCTCGTTGATGGAGATTCCATGTATTTGGATATATAATTATAGAACTGTAACATATTGGTTAAAGTTACACCCTCTTCTAGTTTTTAATAAGTGGTGATTTCTGTTTCAATGGTGTTTGAATGCTATTGGTTGTTTGTGTAGGGCTTCTGTTGGGCACTAGCTGCAGAAAACATTCACACCGTGAATGGATGATTCACAACTTGGATCTGTTTCATAGAAATATCCTTGAAATAGGTTTATGAAATGAAAATAATTCAGGATGAGAATGATATTCATTTTTTTAATTAGTCAATCATGATTTCTTAACCAAGGTGATGCATTTTTTGATGTACATGAAACTCAATAGATTCTCGTTGTGATTATGGGATTCACTATGTGAATGATTCCTTCATAGTGGGTTTTTGTGAACTTTATGACTAAATCAAAACTCATTCAACTTGTGTTTACCTACCTCAAACACTAGGTCTCTTCTAGGCACATTTGGGAGGTTTCTCCACTTTTAGGCTTCTCTATTTGGCATCATGATATCTAGTATTTTTGGTTTCTATTCATTTAGTGATTTTTTTTACCAATTTTATTTCTTCATTACTATTGGGTTTTTGTATCATTTTTGGGTTATATTTGTGGGTTTTTTGATCATGTGATGATTTTTGTTTTACCCATTCTAGGTCTATTGTGAGACCATCTTCTAGGGGCTGGTACCTGTCTTTGTTTTTTGGTGGTGCATGGTTTTCTCAATGTATGTGTTGCTATAACCTCTCCAAATATCCTTTTGTTTATAGAGGCTGATTCTAAAATGTGAGACTCTTTTTTAGGGCCTTAATTTATTGATCTGTATTATTTCCCTTCTATTTTTAGCATTTGGATCCCATTGTGGGGTGTGTAAGTCACAAGTATGAGGTAGGTGGTTCCATTTATATCATATTTTGGATGGAATATAATTTATCTTGGTTTTATAAATTATTATATATATTATTTTGAATGATTTTGGTGTTGGTTTATTTTTATGTGTAAATAGTTTTCTGAGAAAATATGGTTCTCCCCTCATTTTGGTAAAATAAAGCTAAATTTAAATTCATTGTGAAATGGATTGAAAAATGTTTTTTAAAATAAGGTTTTGAGTGGAAAAGGATGTTTGAAATTTTATTTTTAAATATGTTATATATTTTAAATTATTTGATAGATGCATCACATGGGATATAAGGCCCTATCCTTAAACGTTACAAAATCATGAGTTAATCTAAGAATTAACATGGAGTATTTTTTCATGTTTATAGTTTTATAGAAATAGGCCATAACTATTACATAAAAACTCAAAAAATTAAAAAGCTGACTCTTCCACTCACTATACATTTTTTCACAAAATGAAACTATGTAAAATAAAACACGACTTCCTTTTCTTGATAAAAATCTTCTTGAAATATTAATTTCTCTAACCCACCTTATACCTTGAAGAAAACATTTCAAAAACATGGGATGAGCATAAACATCTCAATAAAGAATATAAATTATGGAATGAGACCATTAGTCCTTGAATATTTAAAACCCATGATTTTTTTTCATAAAATCATAATTTTCACCAATAAAACATAAACTATTTAGCTTACATTATATAATCATAATATTCCTATAAAACATCACAGAAATCATAAAACATAAAGGTAACTTTTGTAATCCATATCATACATAAATTTTATCTTTCATAGCTACATCGGGAGTAACCTTAAATGTTATGTTTGGAATACCCATCATAGTATATTCCCTAAATCTCACAGGAAAAACTTTAATGTTTACCTCTATCACATTACCGAATGCATGGGAGATATATCACAGGATCACTCATCCTTGGTTTATCATGAAACCACCCGTATACATAAACAATTACCAAGAACCATAACATAATAATAACACATAAAATAGGAGTAAAGGAAAAAATTAAATTTCCACATTGCAATAACAAGATATCATTTCAAGATATTGATATAATCATTTCATTTAAAACAATCAAAAAATAGTTTTAAATAAAAGTTTCTAATAGAACTTTGAAACTTTTGAAAGGAATTTACACTTTAAAACACTCATGTCCATATAAATAAAACCTTAACATCATTTAGAAAACATGGAAATTAATGATAAATATTTATAAGATTAATCATTAAAACATTTAAAATGTTGTTTTAGTTAAGTAGTCTCTTACAACTTGAGAAAATAATTGAATAAAAATAATTAAAAAATAAAATTAAACAAAACTTATAATATCATGAGAATAAAATTATTCATGATATAATATGAAAATTTTCATTATATACATGATATAAAATTGAATTGGTGCTTAACAACAAATAAGTCTCAATGAAATCTAAATTGAGACAAATTTCCTTATAAAGATTGTATCCGTAGATTAAGAATAAATCAATGACATAATTATGTATAAAAAATATAAATACACCCAATATATGTTTATATTTATTGTAAAACAATAAGAGGTCATTCACACATATTATTGGAAAAACAAATAAATTACATGGATATTAAACTCAATAAAATGAGATTTAGTTATGATTTTACTTACAAAGTACATATAAATGACGTATGAATTTATCAATGGGGTGATTATGTGTAGAAACTATATATCCACCCAAAGGGAAGCTGAAATTAAAAAATAAATAAATAAAATGTGATTCCACACATAATAGTGGCATAATATAATCAACGAAGTATGCATAAAACCCAATGAGTGGAAATTGATTTTAGAAATTCCCTTACCTTGAGCCTGACTTGTAACGTGCAATCATTAAGTTACTGAATAATAAAAATAGACTAATTTATAATGTCTTGAGAAAATTTTTCAATTTTATTATTCCTTTTATATCACTTATTACCATGTTTTAAAAATTACATAATTATCTATGTTTATATAGTCATTATGTCGATATTCGATACTTGAGTCAAAAATGAACTTGTTTTGATGCAAATTATCCATGTTATCATAAAACCATAATATAATTAATGATATTAATGATTTAAATATCATATATATCCAGTATATATGTATTTATAATATTCTATAATATTTTTAGATAAGAAATGAAATGTAGCGTCCATGGAGACAGTAGGTCGTACGTACACATTAACGATACCTTAATTTCCTTTCCATATTAAAGGAATGAAATATAAATGATACATAAGTATATTATAAATACAGTATAAAATATATCTTATAAATGTTACATAAATTCATTAATTACATCCTTTATACATTCCATGTATGGAATGAACGGGTCATATCACTTTGAGGGGGCGGTAGTCCACACTTCCTCAAATAAAATTATCATATTTACACATTATGGAAATCATAATGGTATGTTGTTAATAGAAATTATAGAAGCATATATAGAATATAAATATAATATATATCATTTATAAATATAGTTCCATCATAATGGCCACTATGAGAGTTGTTAGGAGAAAATTGAACAATCATCTTTTCGTGAGGCAGTACCACGCCAAACATTGAAACAATATGTTCTATATCCATTAGATGCAGGTTTCTATAATTGTAGTTCAAAACATTTGCAAAAAAACATTCTTGTATATTTATTATACTATTAATGTTATAAAATAATGGAATAAATATAGTTTTGTGTTTGGAGGATGAAAATAAAACAAAAGAGCTTGAGAGAATATGTTACCTCTAAATCGGGTAACTCCTTTTGATTTTAGCCAAAGGGCTTTCTTGAATTGAAATTTTTTACAAGGTAAGGAATATAAGAGGAATTTAGGGATTTTGAGAGATTATTTGAGCCTAATTTTGTCAAGCCAATAGGCTTGAGGCGTGTGACTAAGTGGGTATAGGTGATGGCCTCTTATAAGAGGGATGGGGGGATCTTTAGGAAACTCTTGAAATATTATTTTGTTATAAATTTATTTCCTAATTATAATAGCTAAAAGGTGATATATTTCGAGTTTAATATTATTATTCATCTAAATTGTCATAACCAATATGTTTTAGATACGTTTAGGTCACAAATGTGTCTGTATCTTTTGGCTTTAACCCTTAGTAAGATTAATTAACTCTTAACATGTCTTCTTGTATTTTTACGCTATATGGTTAATATACTTACTATAAAATTCTAAGGGAACATAAAGTGGATAATTAATTAAATTTATAACATTATCTATCTTAGTTGGATTAATATTATATTTTAATTAATATTATATCATTTAATAAAATAGTATTTGTATTAAAAACTCATTTATGTCAATTTTGACACTATTTAGTAATTGATTTATTGTAAAGTAATAAAAACTTTAATCATTAAAAAAATTAAATTAACTCAAAGATAAAATTTAATAATCATCCATAAAATTTTTTTATGGCATAAAAATGTTAAAATTACATTTATTTTAATATTTATAATATCATTTATTTAAATCTATCATTAATAAGGTAATCACTACATCATGATGGTTTAATAAATAAATTTATTTATTTAATGTATAAAATTTAAAAAAAAATATCACTATGTAGGAAATATTTTTATCTTTATAATGACTATTTATAGTCGATGAGATTAGTTATATAAGACTATATTAAAAAAATTAGTAAAAAGATACATGTTTACATTATATTTCGCTTTGCTTTAAATAATTTAATATAAAATGTCATTATCACACACAAGTGGCTCCATGTGGTCCTAAAATAGACCCAAGTATGCCCATGGTTGGCCATATCTCATATAATATGATTAGGACAGATGTTAGGGTATTTTTATATTATTATAATATTTTTTTTACCCTTATCTACCTGACTGAAAATTAAGTTTGTTGTTATTGTCATAATCCCCCTTTTAAGGGATGAGGGGGAACCAAACATGACATCACGACTTACACAATAAAAAAACCTCCAAATTCCATTAAAGTAAAAGAAAAAATTATTTGAGACTAAAAAACAAGGCTCCTTCCAAGTATAATAACCATGAAGACCAATCTCTACCTACTCATCACTACATGGAAAGTTGTCTCGTGCATGAATACACAAGCTTGGAATCGATGGCCATGCAATACCCTCTCAAATGTTCGAATCCAAGAATAAATGCTAGGTGGAAACTCACTACTCTACACCTCCTCTAGAACACCCCCTTATAAGTGAACTGTTTACAAATTCCCTTAAACGAAAACTGTAGGACCACAATTCAAACACTTCCACAAAAAACAATTCACAAAGCAAGAAATTCATTAACATCACACTAAGAACCTTAATGAGCCGATTGAAAAAAAAATTATCAGCCTTAAAATCCCCATATTAGCAGGTACCTTGAGTCTGTAAGTAAATCTCAATTTCTTTCTTCCAACCTATTTTTGAAAAAAAAAACAAAAAACAATACCATAACAATGGTCATCCCAAAAAAGGCATACAATTCTTTCCCTCGATTTATGAATCTTCTAGAGCATCCTTCACAGATCAACCAACAGCTTCATTATCCCCTGTAAGGGACCCCAATTAAGAAACCTACAAGTTCTAAAACCATAATATTAGAATCATCTAGAAAACCATATTCAGAACTAACAAGAAAACTATAACACCAAACCCAAGTCACGCTAAGATTCTCCACTGAAATCTACGTCCTAGCGCTAGAAATGAAGCCAGTGATAAACCTACTGCATCCATGAGACACCCTCCAACCCCAAAACTACAACATCTGGAAGAGGAATATCAACCAAAGAGAATAAAGCAAAGAGTTCATCACCTAGGACTAGAAGACCCAACCACGCATCAAGGGAGCATCGTCTTTGAGGGGATCCAAGCAGAACTGAGCCAGTAATGCTACTCTGGGATTTGAGCCAATCAAATCGAAACCGCATTAGAACCCACACCGGATTCCAAATCAGATGAACCAAGTGAATCATAAGGGGATGACAAGTATAGAGGCACTCTGGTGATGACAACGCTGCAAGAAGACCAATTAAGCTCTACTATCAAATCCATAAAAATGAGCCCCACACCTACAAAAGAGAAAAATAGGAACAAGAGGAAGGGTTGGCGATGTCGAGGAACCTCTATCTCAATGATGAAGACTTCATGAGCCCCCCTCTAGATCTCCACTGAGGAAACCCTATAGACCTGTGATGGAAGAGATCTACCACTCAGAGGTGTGATAGGATCAAACCCCTTATTTACCATAATTATACTTTAACCATGATAAATAAAAATAATTACTGAAGTTACTACTAATAATGTCAAAAAATAAAAGGTACCTATTTACATAATTTATAAATTTTGATTCCAAATAGGGAATCCATTTTTACAAATTCAAAACATATAAGTTTTAGTAATTAATTTAAAGTTAATTAATGTTGTCAAAACCAGAAAATAGGGTTTTTAAAAAGTAATAACCATCAAAAGATTAATGTCTTTTTATATCTAATTTCATTGTGAAATTGCTTCCAATGACCAAAATTGTATTAAATTATAAAAACATAATCCAATTAAAACTTAAAACCAATTAAAATGACAATATAACTATATAAAAAAATTAGACGAAAAGGAAGTTTTGAATTAACATCCGGTATTTTTCACTATTCATTAAAAAATAAATTTTATCAAAAAAATACCAAAATTCATCCAAAGTAAATTTTGATTTCCTGCTTCTAAACAGAAATATTATTTTTTCAAATATAACATATAAAAGTGATAAAACTCGATTTAAAAATGGTTCACCATCAAAAAGTGTTAAAACTGTATTTTTGTGAAAAATACTTCTTTTATTTGAAAAAAAATAGATTTTTTCTTAAATCATTTCTAGAAAACATATAAGATGAAACATAAACATTAAATTCAATATATGAAGTATATTATTCATTAAAGAAAAAATCATAAAGGGTGATAGGATTTTATAAACACAATTATTCTCTTTTAAATAGGTTTTTATGAAAAGAAATCCTTTATATTCAATGGGTTTTAATTTCCATTTCTAAAAAAATTATTTAGTAAAGGATTCATTATTGAAACATGTTTAAACCATATTTTCATAATTTAGTTGATACTATTCATTCCTGTCATTCCAATGGCTATGTTATGAAGTAATATTTGAATAATAATATTTAGTTTTTCATTTAAGCTCTATATAATGTATCATTTATACTACTGAACATTGAGTTTAAATCAAAAAACATGGGATGTTACACCCTCCCCCTCCCCCATTAATATACTTCATCCTTGAAATTTGAATTTGGGTTTGGTAACTTCGGTATGAAATTTAAAAATACCATGATTTCAAACCCACATCCGAAAAAGGGTTAATAAAAATTACACTTTAAAAGATATAATGTGAAGTACAATGGTCACCCAAGATAACACAAACTAGTGTACCATGTAGGAAAACATGAATATTGAAGAGAAAACTAACCATCAAGTTCTGATAGAGAGTGATAGAAAACATGATCAAAAGATAGTTAACAATTCGAAAACCACAAACCTGTGATGGCTTAAATGTTATTTTATTTCAATGTAAGGAATGTAAATGGAAAACGTTTTTGTTTTAAGATCCTTTTCATAAAGATGGGGAATTCATTTAATATCTTGACAAAGAAAATAAGGAAGCATACTTACTTGTCATGTAGTGTTTCATCCTTTCATAAATTTTTACTACAAACTCATCTTTTCTCAAAATGATGAGTATTTAAGATGACTTGGTCACACATGAAGAAGTACAATAAACTTCTAGAAAATCACTTAAACCATAAAAATATTTACTATATATTCATCATGTCTTGAAAAATTAACAAAAACTAAAAAATTTACTAAAAGATCAGATAATTCCCCAAAAAGAATAATCTTTTTTAAGAAGAAGAACAACTTTTAATCTCAAAAATTCAACAGTAATACCCAAGTAATACATAGACCATTAAAAAAATAATGTCCTTAAAATTCCTCAAATTAATCCAAACTAAGATTGAAACCCAAAATTTCTATGGATTTGATCACAAAGTCTTCCAAGAAAAATTTTAACATGTATCTCGAAATAAAATCTATCACTCTTAAAGTCTCATACCAAAAAGTAATTACCCTAATCACATATTCTCAAAAATAGTTTAATCACTTCCAAAAATGACCTGAATCACCATAACTCCACTATAAAAACAAATATTATTCCAAAATAAAATTCAACCATTACTCCTCAAATAAAATCACATATTATTCTATTTTCCTTAGGCATATAGGGTTCCCGAAATAGTGAACGTCATCCAAAATAACATTTATCAAGTAATCCCCAAATCATTTTCCAATACTAAGGATATCTATTCAATAAAATATATATATCCCAAATAAACTTATCCTAAATCCATAATATCATTTAATAAAAAATGAATAGTCATTATAACTAGGAAATTATTGTTGGTCAATGGTAGGCGATTCGCCCTTGTTGCCCTTCGGTTGTGGGTTTGATTCCTGTGGCCTTTCTAAATGTGATGGGTTGTCATCCATCCTATGAGTTTTCATTTTTCTGAAACTATAACATTTTTAAAAAAAATTAAAAAATGAGATAAAATCCTCAAAAATAACCATTACATATTTTAATCTTAGTGGTTATCTCATACCTCTTATTTTGCATCCCAAAAATTAATAACCCATAATTTTCTCAGAGGTTAATGTTTCAAAAAATTCCATTAGTCACCTTAATATTTCAATACATAAAACATAAAAAGTGGTTTCTAAGGCCTTGAACTTATGATCTACCATAAAATTATAAACCCATGATGATATCCTTAACCCATAAGAAAACATCTGAATATCTAAAGTTGTGTAAATAATCCTATAACACCAACTATAACAACATGGCCTTAAACATTACATAATCTTGAGTTAAGTCAATAATTCACATTGAAAATATTTTTAGGTTTAGAGTTTTACCGAATTAGGCCATAAATATTACAAAATATCTACAAATATTACAAAGTTGACTCTTCCATTCACTATACATTTTTTTTACAAAATGAAACTATTTAAAATAAAACATAACTTCTTCTTCATGACAATAATATTCTTGAGTTCTTCCTTTCTATTACCCATCCTTATACACTATGGGAAAAATTTCAAATACATGGGATGATCATAAAAATCTCATTAAGGAATATAAAATATGTAATCAAATAGTTAGTCCATGAATATTGAACACCCATGAATTGTTTTTCAAAAAATCATACTTTTTTACCCATAAAAAATATATTATTTATCTTACATAATGTAATCATAATATTCCTACAAAACATCATAGAAATCATAAAACATAAAGGTAAATTGTGGCATCCATATCATACTTATATTGTATCTTCCACAACTACATAGGGAGTAACATTTATGGTTACGTTTGGAATACCCATCATATTATATTTTCTAAATCTCTTAGGAGAAACCTTAAAGTTTACCTTTATCATGTTACCCAATTAATTAGAGAGCTATCAGGGGCTCACCCGCCCTCGATTTATCACAGAACCACCCATATACAAAAACAATTTCCAAGAACCACAACATAATCATAATACATAAAAAAAAGAAATTAGGAAAAATAAAATTTATACATTGAAATAACAAGCTATTCATATAATCAATTCATTTAAAACATTCAAAAAGAAGAGTGATGAATCAAAGTGTCCCATACCAATTTGAAACTTTTGAATGAAATTTACACTTTAAAACACTCATGTACATATAAATAAATCCTTAAAACCCATTTTTAAAACAAAGAAATTAATGATAAATATTTAGAATAATAAATCTTTAAAACACACTAGTATAAATGGTGGCTATACCAACACTTTTGTACCAATAGTTTGAGAAAACCATTGGTATGAGAGGGATACACCAATGGTTTTTTCAAATCATTGGTATACTATTTTTACAATCAACCTCTCCCAATGGTTTGAGTAAACTGTTGTGTACGATTTTATTTTTATAATTTATACCAATGGTTTTTTAAAACTATTGAGAAAGATTTCTACCAAATACATAGCAGATCCAATTCCCCTCATTCGCACAATTACAGCCTTAAATCAAAGCTCTCCTAAAGCTCTCTCTTTACCCTAGGCTTTGAAACTCCTTCCTCCTGATAGATCCATCTTCACTCAAGAAATATTTTAGTTCTACACTTAAAATCTATAATTGCTACCTTATTTTTAATGTTCTTTAAATATTTTTTATTTTCTATTTTGATTTGGCCTAAACTATACAAGTCTACAGTCTGTGGTGTGATATACCCAATATGTGACCTTTGATTTGTTTTATTTCTACATGTCAAGTGTTTTGATTGTGTGAATCACCTTTATTTGAAGTCTTCATAGCCACTCCTTATGTGTATAGTTAGTTTACCATATGAAGTAATGGAGGTGTTGGTGAGATATATCCCCACTCAAATACGGTAAATGCCTTGTTCAGTCATATTGTCTATAGTTGGTTAATGGATATAAGGATGGTCTATGTGAAGGGATTGGGGACAGTTGGGGTAGTGGTGTAGGGGGTTTTCCATTTTTTTAGTGGAATGATATGTCAATTTCTATAGACTGTTGTTTAGTTGAAAATTAGATTTGGATTTTGTATTTATAGTTTGTATTCAAGGAGTAATGGAAAGGGCAGTGATATTGAGCATGAATTGGGTGTTGGTTAGGTGATGGATTAGAATTGTGATGTTGTATGGATTGGATAAAGGTAATTTCCAAGGTATTATATATGTATTGCCTCCCCTGATCACTACTCCTATTATTCATATTTTTTACTATCTGTAGAATTTGTATGGGAGTGTGGGAGATTATAATAGAGCATATACCCTATTAATTAAAAGATAATTACTAACCTAAAAAATTGAAAAATGTTTTTAAAGTAATCCTAGTTAGTGCCCCATTTAATATTTATATATAGACATACAATTGTATCCTTAATTATATTTAACAGGGAGAATGAATCACTCTTATAATTTTTTCATTTAGAGCTTTAGCTATTTTCCATTCACCTTGAACAATGTTTCATTCCCTCTTTGTATCATAATAGATATATGTGGAAAACTATTAAATCCAATTAAAGGTATCATCCAATGTGGGTGAAATTTACCTATAATAAATACTAAACCAGAGTTAATCAAAAATACATTTTCTATGGGTGTAAATTTTCATCAATTGATTCATTATTAATTCTGCTTCTTTGATTTATATTTGTAATTTTTTCTTTCTCATATAAGTTTCTATAGATCTATTTTAATTCATCCAGTTACCAGAACAACTTTCCCACCTTGTTCTAAATCCATATAAACTTTCCTTTTTGACCAATATAAATAATGTTATAGATATCCCAATAACTGGCACGGATTTCTATTGATAATCCTAAATGGGTCCATTCCAATAATTTATTAAAATTCTTCTATGTATGACTATAATAAATCATCAAACTTATTTCTAGAATCCAATGAAGTTTTACTCATGGTTTTTTCTAAAATTTTAGTGACCTTTTATTTGAATAATGTCAGTTACCTAATTTTTTCTTGGTCAACATGGTGTTCGGGTGTTGTATTTAGCTTCATATTTCTCATGTAGTACTGCAAAAAAGTGAATATTGAAGTGAATTCCATGATCACTAATAAGAAAACTATGAATTCCAAAATAGTAAAATACATTCCTCATCAAAAATTTAATAATAAATGTAGTCTTCTTCTTCAAATTGGCCTAATATTCTACACAATTTGACACGTAATACACACACACAATAGAAATTATGTGATATCAAATGATGTATGGATTCTTACTATTTAATTGATTTCCCATACAATGAATACTTCGACTTTGGGAATTCGGTGTTATGAAATATCATAACTTTTCAAAATATTTCCATCTTTTAGCATCAATAACATATTTAAATACCTCTCTTTACACATTCTACATCGTTGACGAAAACAATTCCCTTTGTAATATCTTGACAATGTTTTATCAACTCCACGGTGTCCTCTTGTATGTGATTAATTAATAAATTCCAAAACACATTTCACATCAAATTTATTCAAACATAACTTAATTAGTATATATTCACATTGTTTTAATAAAAAGGTATCAACCCATGAATAGTTCACTACCTCAACTAATAACACCATATTTTATGGATATCTAAAATAGTGATAAATTATCCCATTTGGAAAATAAATTTCATTCTCATCATTCGAAATATCCATGTACATGGAATTATTCTTCTTTTCCCCATGCAACCTTCATCTTATGACATCAAACCCCTCTTAGTTTTATTTAATCTTTCTTGGATCATGAACCACATGTATGACCATAATGTTTCAATCCCTGGGGAACTTTTTACCATCATATTCAGATTATATTTCCCATTTATTCAGAATATATATTATGAATATTACTCAAATAATCTACTGAAATATAAAATTTCTTTGATTTAAAATTTACTCAACTCCAAAATAATTCTCCTCTACAAGTGTACATTATCTTGTAAACTCATGTATAGTTATTCAAGGATATTCAAACCCTTACTTGAACTGTTATTTTGGTCTCAAAACACTCTCCAAATCTCACATGATCAAGTTATTACTCAGTTCATTGAATACATGAGAATAATGCAATTTTTCTCCTTCAAAGGCTCATGGATTCAAAACCTCTCCTTCTCCTGGACACAAGATGTATAGGACTCTAAAAATTCTTCCATATATTATATATGTTCTCTAAATATGCACCACTTCCATGGAATTATATTTTAGTTGAAATCAATATCATGGATATATATTAATTTATAGTATTCTATTTTAAATATAGTATTTTTTTCTTTTATATTATGATTCTCATAAAGAGTAATGTGTGAGTTATGGTTTTGTATAAAGTAAACAATTCTCATTTATATAAATATATTTTCAGTTAAACTTCAATATTATTGAATTCCTTTTAATGAAATGAATTATAACAATTTTTTTACAGAATAGATAGAATTTGGATGAATAAAACCTATCGGATCTCTAGTGATTTTCAAAACAATTTGGAGATCTTTTTAGATTTTTCATTTCACAATTCTTCTTAATAGTGGTCATATACACTTACCATGTTAAAATTGTGTTGTAATACCTTGGTTGAGCCGTGAAGAAGTCATCAACCACATAACCAAATATGGTTTTCAGGAAAACTACTATGTGTGGTATCACAATGGGGATAAAATGAAATCTCAAAATGATAATGATCTAAATGAGAGGACCGGATTGGAGAATTTGTTATATGACTAGTTTTTATTTATTCTTATTCAGGAAAAATAAGGATTCCAGCCCAAGAATACTTCAATATGAGCACACATGATGCATCTAATGAAAATGATGATGTTTTCAGGGTAAAAAAATTGAATGATTTTACCACAACTCTAGTATATCGACAATACAGTAAAATGAAAAATGTGGCATTTTTTGTCTGACTTTTTCATGGGAAAACTATGTATGGGATTTCTAATACTGATATCAATTACATTCTTACCTTCTTGAAGGAATTACATCTAGATGATAAAAATATTCCCTCAAACCACTATATTAAATGGAAGTTAGTTGAGGAACTTGAATTTTTAAGAAACAAAATTCATGCTTTCCCAAAAGATCGCAGTTTATTCTTGGAAGAAACTGCTGATTGAAATGATTTTCTAAAATATGGAACATCCAGTTGGAAGCCAAAAGATAATAGAACACCGTCCCATGTGCCATTGAAATTAATGTGGTACTTTCCATTGATCCCCAGACTCTATAATATTTTTATTTCTGATGAAATATCAATAAAATTGTGATGTAATGATACCGAGATAAATAACACTAATAATGAGTTGGTTCACTCTGTAGATCGATTTTTGTGGCAGTAATTTGATACTCAATATCCTAATTTTTTAGCTAATGTGCGTAATGTGAGGCTAGGTTTTTCATTTGAAATTTTTAATCTGTTTGGGTAGATGCAAACTTCGAACAACCCATGGCCAGTTTTTATACAAATTTATAACCTTCCCCCATTTTTGTGTATGAAAAAACCTTTCACTTTCATGAGTATACTCATATCTGGACCATCATGTTCTATTTGTATAAAGAATACATGATCTAGATGACTAAAACATAATTGTAGTTTTAGTTTTATGGGACATCAAAGATTCTTACCAATGGAACATCCATATTGAAATAATCATCAATGATTTGAAAATACCATGGAGAATGGTGATCCACATCATCATATGTTTGTAATTGATGATCTTAATGAATTGAAAGATTTAATTTTTTCATTTTCAAAGTGTCGATTGAAATATGAAAAGAGAAAAAAAATCCACTGAAACCTATTACAATTGGAAGAGGAGGAGTATATGCTTTGATGTTTCTTATTGGTCAATTAATTTGTTATTTCATTACTTAGATGTAATGAAAATTGAAAAGAATATTTGTGAAATGTTTCTTTCTATTCTTCTAAATGTTAAGGGAAAGAAAAAAAGATGATTTATGGTCTCAGTGTGACTTGGTTGATTGGGTCATCAGGCCATAATTACATTCTGTGCGTATCAGTGAAAATAAATGGAATGTTCCTCGTGATTCTTTTTGTGATGGAACCTATAGAAAAAAAAGAAACTTCTATAAATAATAGAGACTATTAAATTTCCTGATGTCTACTCAAGTAACATATCTAAACAGGTTAACAGAAGATAGTAAAAGATAAAATATTTAAAGACTCATGATTATCACATAATTCTTCATGAGTTGATTCCAATTGAAATACATTAGCTTTTGTCCAATAATGTAAGGGTGTGTGTTATTCAGTTGTGACATTTGTTTAGAGATCTTTTCTCTAAGATGTTGTCAAAGTATTTATTGTCAAAAAATGTGGGCAGATTCCCCCATTAATTTTGTGTGAGTTAGAGAAAATATTACCTCCATCATTTTTCACATGCATGTTACATCTGACTGTCCATATTCCAACTGAAATACTTCTTGGAGAACCTATTTCTTATGGTTGGATGTATCCAACTAAAAGAAATATGTACAAATTAAATTCCTGTGTTAGAAAAATGAATCATCTCGAAGGTTCTATCATGAATGGTTGCTTTTCTCAAGAAAGTGTGGATTTCTACTCTATGTATTTTTCTGATCTTAAGACAACAATGAACTGGCCAATGAGAAACAAATAATAACAGTATAAGAAAATTTAACCCATATTTCCATCACATCCTCAAACAAGAGGAATTACTAGATCATATACATTGATGACATTAATACTTGAAGTGCAGGATATGTCACATTGCATAGTTTTGTTCAACATTTATTTGTTCTATGACTACATCAGGTAATTAAATTGAATATGTATATCTTAAATATATATATTAAACTATTCTTATTTTTATCTATAAGGAACATAAAGCGATGATAAATAGAATTCATCATTCTTTATCTTTGATAAGAAGAGAGACTTTTCATAGAAAATAGTTTTCTACTTGGTTAAAAATGAAGGAAAACATATTACTGTTTAAAATAATTAAACCAATATTTAATTTAGTTTTGTATTAATTTATATTTTAGGTATTGAGTTTTCCTGGTGACTCTTTATTTGAGTGAAAAAGAGCGTTAGATTTTGGTCTTAATACAGTGGTTTGTGACTGTAAATAAGTTGTTATCAATGTGTGTCCATTTATTATCACTGAACAAGTAAATAACATGAGAACACAACTTGGTGGTGTTATGGTTATAGCTACAACAGACCGTTATACATGTGCATCAGATAGTAGACTGTGTTTTGATAATGTAGGTTATTTTTGAGTCATTGAAAAAATAATAACATTGGATTATAACTCTAATGGATGAGTCACAATGGTGAAATTCTAGTGGTTTGATTCGATGATGAGGTAGGGCACATTTATTGATTATTTTTTATTTCAAGTAATTTATATGACTTTCACTCTTGCTAACGATGAACCATATGTATTGGAATCAATGGTAAAACAAGTTTTTTATTTCAAAGACCATATTTGTCCTGAATTTGGTGTCATTATTTACGTAATTTCAATATATATTTTTTATTATGGTGATGAAGGAATTAACACAATCCCTACTACCATTGGAACCAATCCATTTAATACTTTTGATGACTCCAATAGCTCAATAATCAGAGTTGACTATGAAACTGAAGTTGTGGTGGAAAACATATAGAATCAACTATCCATGTTCTCAATTATTATTTTTAGCTCAAATTGTGTTGTTAAGGTCTGTACTATTCAAATTGATTTAATATTGATTACAAATATGTTGCCTCTGACTTGACCTTAATTTGAATTTTCAATGTTTATTGGTTATAATTTTATTTGAATTGCATTTTCTAATTTGGAATTGAACTATATTCAAACCTAAGAAACCAAAATTTATAACTTGTTAAACACATCCATCATTTATTGACCATGTATAAAATTATTATAACTGTAATACCTTCTTTTAACATTTCACCAGATAATGAACATGATGGGTTTTCTCCATCTATAAAACATGTATAGAAACCTGAATCATCTACCTGGTCTAAAGAAATTAAATTTTTCCTTAATTTTGAAAAGTGATTTTCCCCTTAGGAATCTTGTATATATCTTATCCTTGTTCATATTTTTGTATCATCATTTCCAACTATCTTATGGGATTAATCATTCATAATATATACCTTGCTGAATTTTCTAGAGGTATAATTCAGTATGCTCTCTCTCTTGGTTGTTGTGTGAAATTAAGCCTCAGAATCAATATTCCATGATTTTAAAATATTGGTGACACTTAGTAAATGACCATCCTATTCAAAATTAAATTTCTTTATTACATTTTGTATGATTCATTGAATTCATTATATATCCATTAAATCTCACCTAAAATAATGGATAGTTAAATTATTCCTGAATCTCCGTATTCCCTCTCATATATTGTTTTAGTTACACATTAATTATCCTATTCTAATTACATCCATTTTTGTTTCCAAATGTAGGAAATGAAACCAATTGAATATAGGCGATAGAAAAAGATAATGGACAACAATTATCACATGGCTGAGATGGGCTTTCCACCACTAGTGCATGTAGTGTGTATTTTATCTCAAATATATATATTTAAACAATATATAATATTTTCTGATTAATTTTGTTTTAAACGTTTTTACAGGATCCACCTATTAGGTGATAATTATTTATTGATAAACCTAGTAGTGGTCCCAGTACTTAGGCTGGTGGTACGAGGGGGGTGGTACGAGAGCTATGCGATCTGGTTGGCATACTGGATTAGACCGTGCCCCTCCCACTGACATACCATCTATCCCACATTCTGGTCCTGAGGTATCGTTCGGGACACACATGATATTTAGGGCTCCCATGTTTTCACCACCCTTTACATATAACTCTCCTCACCCGTCTTTACCATATTCAATTATTATTCCCACTCTCCATCCAGCATTCAGCCAGTCATCTGTGTTATCTTCTTTTAGTTATACTTCCTTCTCTCTGAGCTTATATATTCCATCATCTTTAACTCCTACTCTACTACATTCTATCCCTAAAGAGCATACATTGGGACCCATTCAACCTATAAAGGGTGTTCCTTCAGTTTCTGTGGATCCAGCGGTTCCCATTGATTAGACTTCCGTAGGTATATTTAATGAACCCTAAAAAATTTTATACCATTATTTATTTTCATTATAAAATTTATTGATAAAATATATGTTTTTATTTCATAACATATACATCTACTGATTGGAGGTGGGGGTAGGGCGTACATGCATGCGTGTGGGGTGGAACCTCCACACGCAGTTAATGGTGTACTAAAATGAAGATAATCAAATGATTGAAAAAACAGGGTTGCAATGTTGGAGTTTTTTGGCGATGCTATTCAAATACTCTAACATCATTCCCGTCAACCCGCTCTCATGGAGAAATTTTCCAAATGAAGTCAAGGATAATGCTTGGGCTCAAATATGGGTAGAAATTTCTCTTTTATTTAATGAAATATATTATTTTTGTATTTATATGAATTAATATTTTGGTGTCAACTTCAGTTTAATTTCCCCAATGGTGACGGTACATGGCCAGCATATCTAAAGATTTTAGGTGAGATTTGGATAGCCTATAAGCATTAGTTTTATATAGGACAGTGTGCTAGAGTTGTCATAGAGTTATATAAAGTACCTGTCATGGATTACTATCTGATAGAACAATATCAGCAGAAGATTACTCTTTGGTTGAATATCCATTTTAAGGTATTAATCACATTGGAGGTATTTAAATGATAATTTTCATGTTTTTAATTAATACTTTTATTTTTATTATTTAATTTCATTTAAGAATCATCCAAAAGTAATAGAAAACATTTATGCTTAAAAATAACTCCACACATTGGGACGTACTACGATGTCAGATCATAAGAGGAAAAAGGTATGACAGTTGTTTATAATTTGTCTTTACGACTTGCACTTCCTATTATTTCCTCTATAATTTATTCGATTGCTAAATATTTCATATAATTTTAGTTATGAAATTAATTATTAGTAGCCTATTTAAAATTATGGTTTTCTACATTCAATGTCATTGTAGAGGAAAAAATTGAATATTGAAGGATGTATGCCTCAAGCAAAACTATGTTTCTCGAGTAGAAGAAAAAAAGATGGAAGTGTGGTTAATGAACTGACTCAGTAGCAGATTGTAGGTTTTACATTGTTGATTTAAAATTTTAATATCTATTTTGTAACTTAATAATCAATTTATATTTGTAATAGGATTCTTTAGAGGCCATTGATGACCAGGAACCTAACAATTTTGGTCCAAATGATCACTTACATCAGGTGTTGGGAGATTAGCACCCTAGAGGATTACGCAGCCGACCTAGGAAGAGTATAGTCTTGATGAGGTATTGTCCCTCTTTAGGTACAAGTTATAGTGCCACCGAGTTCAAAAAGGTTAAGGCACAGGTAGAACAAGTTGAAAAAAGGGCCATAGAGATGACATAACACCCGACTAGGGAAAACGTTGCATTTATGAAACTGATGAAAGTTTTACATTTAACACGTCCACGAGAGGCCATCATAGATTTTGATGAATATATTTAATTGATGTGTTCTATATATGGTACACTAGGTGTAATTTCTAGTGGTGTTAGATACGATGTCATTCCTGGAAATGATGATAGTGAGGAGGAGGCTGAGACAGAGGAAGAGGAGGGTGAGGAGGCCAAGGTATAGGAGGGGGCGAGGAGGAGTCTGAGGCGAAGGAGGATGGTGAGGAGGAGGCTGAGGAGGAGGCCAAGGCAGAGTATGAGGGTGAGGAGGATGGCATTGAGGATGCAGGGATGATGATGGGGACAACGATGAGGATGAGGATGAGGATGATAATAACAGTGATGATAGTGATGGTGATGAGGGACAGATTGATCTGTAACATTTTTTACTAATATTACTAACATTTGAAGTTTGATGACTTTTTGTTCCTAAAAATATGTGTAATTAGGCAAGTCACACTATCTTTATTTCTTTATCTATAAATAATAAAACATAACTTGATGGTTTTTTGTGACTGAATATATGTGAATAATTCACCCCTCCCATGGACACCCCCTCCCCCTTGGACACCCCCCCCGCCCCCACCCCTCTGGACACCCCCACCCCCCTGTACACCCCCCACACCCTGGACACCCCACCCCCTTAAAAACCCCACCCCCCCAGACACCACCAACCCCCTTGAAACCCCCTGGAATCCCAACCCCCTAGACACCCCCACCCCATTGGATAGCCCCCCCACCAACCTGGACACCCCCACCCACTTGAACAGACCCCCATCCCATAGACAACCCCCACCCCTTGGACACCCACTATAAATACCCCCCCGCCCACCCACCCCCAACCCCCTGAAAATTAAAACTTTTGAAGTCATTTATCCATTTTCATATCTAATTACACCCCCACCCCCTGGACACTCACACCCCCAAGGACTACCCCTGGATATCCCCCCACCCGCCCTTGGACACCCCCACCACTTTGGATAGCCCCCACCCCCTGGACACCAACCCAACCCCAATATACCCCCCAGACACCCCCACCCCCTTTGACACCCCACCCCCACCACCCCCACCCCTTGGACATCCCCCCACCCCCTTTACACCCCCACCTACCCTGGACACCCCCACCCCCTTGGACACCCCCACCCCTAGACACCCCCACCCCACTAGACACCCATCACCCCACTGGACAACCCCCACCCCTAGACACCCCCACCCCACCCCCTTGGACACCCCCCCCCCCACACACCACATGGACATCCCCCACCTCCGAGACACCCCCCCCCCCCCATAGACACCCCCACCCCCTTGGACAGCCCCCCCCCCAGATATCACCCTTGGACACCCCCACTGCCACCCCCTGGACAGCCTCCCCACCCCCTGGACACCCCCACTCCCTATACACCCCACCCCTTGGATAGCCCCCCCCCCCCCAGACACCCCCACCCCCTTGGATAGCCGCCATCCCCTACATACCCCCCTCCTAGATACTCCCACTCCTTTGGACAACCCCACCCCCTGGACACCCCCCTGAACATCCCCCACCCCCCACCCCCCTAGATAGCCCCCAACCCCTTGCACACCCCACCCCATTCGATAGCCCCCCCCCCTCACAGATCCCCCACCCCCTGTACAGCCCCCCCTGGACATCCCCCTCCCTCCTAGACAACCCCCAATCCCTTATATAGCACCCCCACCCCGATTTCCCCCACCCCCTGGACACCCCCACCCCTAGACAGCCTCCCCACCCCCCCCCCCCTAGAAAATGATATTTTTGAATTCATTTATCCATTTTCATATCTAATTACATGTGAATATTATTAGTCAATTTTCAAACACATTGATTTAATCTAAAATCACCCTAGCATATGAATTCAATTCTGAATTCATATTATGTATGCCATATTTTAGTCATTTTTTATTCCATCTTAATTATATTCTATTTTTTATGTCATATTAGTCATTTATCCATATTTTTTATTCCATATTATGAATTCAATTTTTTACGACATATTATGTATGTGTTATACATAATTAAATTTTGTATGTTTTGAATTCATAATTTAATACACTATACATAATTCATAATTCTCTGTGTAGTTCATAATTCTGTATGTAATTCATAATTAATTTTGTATGTGTTATTCATTCATAATTTAGAATTCATTACATAATTTTTTCTATATGTATTCAATTGAAAAATCAATTATTTCATTGGTTAATTGGGTTCTGAATTCATTTTTAAATTCTATTAAATTCTATATTCTATATTCATTTCTGCATATAAATTATTTGTAGGTGCACAGGGGATTGTAGTGGGGGAGGTAGGCCAGCCTGCTGCTATAATTTCATCAAGGCTATACCAACAGTTTGGAACCATTGTTATAAGTGTGAAAAGTGACTTTATGCCAACGGTTTACCTAAAACCGTTGGTAAAACTATATACCAACAGTTATTAAATTGTTGGTATAGAACATGTAATTATTATTTACCAATCATTTTATGTAAACCATTGGTAAATATTATTCCAACAATTCTGGAACCGTTGGAATCGATCTTAATTCCTTAATTTATAATGATTATCAACCGTTGGTATAAAGTTATACCAACGGTTAGCTCCAACTGTTGGTATAATTTGCAGTCTAGAGCCATATACCAACAGTTATACAATAATCGTTGGTATATATCTATCCGGATGGCTAACTAGCCAATGGTTTGAAAAATTATTCCTATAGTTTATACCAATGGTTTTTAGGCCTTTACCAATAGTTTGAAACCATTGGTATAAGTCATGTTTCTAGAAGTGACATATAAAACGATGTTTTAGTTAAATATTTTGTTACCACTTGAGAAAATAGTTGAATAAAAATAATTAAAGAATAAAATTATACAAAACTTTTAATAACTTGAGAATATCAAGACTGATGATATAATAGGTCAAAGGGAAGAATATACACCATGTAAAATTGAAATGGTGCATAACAACAAATAAGTCCCAATATAAGGAAAATTGTTATGAAATACCTTACGAAGATCACATAATTAGATTAAGGATAAAACAATTACATAATTATGTCTGAAAAAAATTAAATACATCCAATATAAGTAGATATTAAATGTAAAACAATAAAATGACTTTCACACAAATTCTTGGAAAAACAAAACCAATGACATTGATATTTAACTCAATGAAATGAGATTGAGTTAATATTTCCCTTACATTGTACATATAAATGACATAAGAATTTATCAATGGGGTGATTATATGTAGCAACATTATTTCCACAAAAAAGGAAGTGAATATTACAACACAAATAAATAAATAGTGATTCCACACATGATCATGGCATAATATAATCAACCAAGTATGTGTAAATCCCAATGAGTAGAAATTGAGTTTAAAAATTACCTTACCATGACTCTGACTCATCACGTACAATCGTTACATTCCTGAATAATAAACATAGGTTAATTTATACTTTCATAAGAACCTTTTTCAATTTTATTATTCCTTTTATTTCCCTTATTACCATGTTATAAAAATTACACAATTATTTATGTTCATATCAGTTGTTTTGTCGATATTCAATACATGAGTCGGAAATGAAATTGTTTTGATGAAAATTATTAATGTTATCATAGGTCCATCATCATCATAAAGATATTAATTATTTAAATATCATATATATCTAGTATGTGTTTATTTATAATAGTCCATAATATTTGGAGATAATAAATGAAATGTACCATTCATGGAGACTGTAGGCCGTACATACACATGAACGATACTTTCATTTATTTTTCATATTAAAGTAATGATAAATAAATGATAAATAGGTATATTATAATTAAATTATAATTTCTATGTTATATATGTTACATAAGTACATTAATTACATCCTTTATATGTCCCATTTATGTCAATAAAGAGTCATATCACTTTAAGGGGGCGGTTGTCCACAATTCCTAAAATGAAATTATCGTATTTACACATTAAAAAAATCATAAAGGTATTTTGTAAATAAAAATTAAATAAGAATAGAGTAAATATAAATATATTATATATTATATATAAATACAGTTCCATCATATTGGCTACCATGATTTTTGGTATCAGAAAATTGAACAATCATCGTTTCGTGTGGCAATAGTTCGCCTTACAGAGAAACAGTATATTCTATATCCATTAGATTGAGGTGTGTGTAATTTTAGGTAAAAACCATAACATAAAAACATCCTAGTATATTTATTATACTTTTTTGTAATAAAATATTGAAATACAGATAGTTTATTAGGTTGTAAGCGGAAAAGAAACGAATGGAATTTGAGAGAAGACGTTACCTCTAAATCGGGTCACTCCTTTTTGTTTTTTAACAAAATGATTTATTTGATTTCTTTTTTCCCAAGTTAAGGCTTCTAGAAGTATGTGAGGTATGTTTTATTATTATTTGAGTATAATTTTGGGGATCCAATGGGCTAGATAGTTATGATTATGTGGGTAGAGGTGGTGGCCTCTTATACAAGGGATGAGGGGTACATTAGGAATGTCTTGAAATATTATTTTCTTATAAGTTTATATTCGAATTATAATTTCTTAGATGTGGTATATTTTGTGTATAAGATGAATATGGGTCCAAATCCTCTCAACCAATAGGTTTTATACAAGTTTAGGTAAAAAAGTTAACCTTATCTTTTGGCTTTAACCATTAGTTAAATAAATTGACACTTACCATGTCTTCGTGTATTTTTACACTATATGGTTAATATACATACTATAAAATTCCAAGATAACCTAAAGTGGATAATTTATGATACATGAAACATTATATAAGACATTTTTATGAATATAATATCATTATTACTAGTATATAATTTAATAAAATAGTATTTGTTTTAAAAACTCATTTATGTCAATTTTGACACTATTTAGTATCTGATTTCTGATAAAGTCATAAAAACATGATTAATTAGTAAAAAAACTACATTAAAAAAATATAACATGTAATAATAATCCATAAAATTCCTGTACGACATCAAAAGTTTCAAATTGTATTCATTTTAATATTTATAATGTCATTTATTTGAATCCTTCATTAATAAGGTAATCACTACATCATCATTTTATCATAAATAAATTCATCTATTTAATGTCTAAAATTTATAAATAACATACCATGATATAGGAAAAAAATTTATCTTTATAATAACTATTTATATTTTTATATATCAGTTATATAACCCTATATTAAAATTATTTTACTTAAAATATGCATGTTTAGGATATATTTCTCTTTAATATAAATTAATTATTATAACATGTCATTATCACACCCAAGTGGATCCATGGGTTCCTAAAATAATCCCAAGGATGCTTATGGTCAGTAATACTTCATACAATAGGATTATTACATGTGTTAGAATTTTTTTATTTTATTATAATATTATTGTTTACGCTTATTTACCTGATTTACACTTTTACAATGGTAAATAAAAATAATTACAGAAGTTATTATTTATAATGTCCAAAAATAAAAGGTACATATTTATGAAACTTAGACCTTATGATTCCAAATATTAAATTAATTTTTTTAAATTCAAAACACATAAGTTCTAGTAATTAATTTAAAATTAATTCACATTGTCAAAATGATAAATTGGGGTTTTTAAAAAGTAATAAACATCAAAAGCTTAAGGTTCATTTATATATAATTTCAATGTGAAATTATATAAAATTAAAAAAATTGGATTAAATGATAAAAACTTAATCCAATTAAACTATAAAACCAATTAAAAAGACAATCTAACTATATAAAAAAATTACACAAAAGGTAGTTTTGAATTAAAATCTAGTATTTTCCACAATTCATTAAAAAATGAAATTAATCAGACAAATACCTAAATTCAACCAAAGTAAATTTTGATTTCCCTATTATAAATAAGAAGATTATTTTTTCTAATAGAATATATAAAATTGAAAAAAAAACTCCATTTAAAAGTGTTTCACCATCAAAAGTTGGAAAAACTGTATTTTTATGAGAAATAATTCTTTTATACAAACAAAAAATAGATTTGTTCTTATATAGTATCTAGAAAACATATATGATGAATTATAAACATTAAATTTAATATATAAAATATATTTTTCATTCAATGAAATACCATAAAAAGTGATAAGATTTTATAAACACAATTATTCTCTTTTAAATAGGTTCTCATAAAAACACATCCTTTATATTCAATAGCTTTTCATTTCCATTTATAATAAATTTGGTAGCCAAATGAATCATTATTAAAACATGTTTAAACTATATTTTCATAATTTAGTTTATACTATTAATTCCTTTCATTCCAACGGCTTTGTTATAATGATAAAATTAAAAAAGTAATATTTGGTTGTTAGTTTAAGCTCTATATAGCATATCATGTATGCTATTTAACATAGTATTTATTTCTTAAAACTCAAAAAGATACATGGGATCCTTGGGTACTTAGTTGTAGGGTGTAGTATTAGGGATCTTCCATTGGTGTTGTAAATCGGTTCATATTATTGGGTGTTAGTCCATTACAAGAATGACATGCATTTGGCCCAACGGCATGATTGACATAGTATGAGGGTTCACTTTTTAGGGTGTTCCTCTATTCTCTAGACCTTTATTCAAGGATTTTAAGGACTTTTAGTGTACACTAGTCCAAATTGATGTGAGGGTGACCTATCTAACCTAATATTATGTTATCCACACATAGTTTTTTTTACCATTTTTCTTTGGCATTATACTATTTTGGATTCTATGTATCTATTTTTTTATAAATGTGAGATCATTTAAAATTATTTATTTGCAACATTTTTACCTATATTTTTTAGAACTATGTTAAAAGGGTAATATTTTCCATAATTTTTATATAATACTTTTAAAAAAAAATTGCATTATTTTTATACAAATTAAGAATATTGGGATTATTGTACATAGACTTGATATGGAACACCTAGGTGGGATCCTACTAATCCTGTTTAGATCACACCCTGCACATTCCATTGGGAATGTGTAGACGTGGTATTGTCTTTTGATGTAGGAAATGAAATGGAATTGTAGTGTGGAGGTAGGGTTTATGCTATTTGGTTACATGTTGCTAGTGGGGTGATGGTGGATCATTGTCCAATTATAATGTGGAGTGGTTGTTTACTATTATGGTTGTCTTTGGATTTTTGGACATGTACTTTGGAGTTTTATCATGCTGGTTTATTTTGAGTTGTATAAAATTTTTCTCTTCTCTCGTTATGGAATATTTTCTTACTAATTGTTCTTTATGGTTGTGTATATATATATATATATATATATCATATCATATTTCATGTTTCTAGTTGGGTGAAATAATTCCCTTTGGATGTTTTTTGATTTTTTTATGCTATTCTTCAACCTATGGGAATTGGTAATTACCTTTGGGTTAGTTGAAATAAATTCAGGTATAAGATTAGAGGATATCCTGGATCTGTTTGTGAAAAATTGGTATCAGATGCATTTTTTTTCTCAAGATTTTTTATTATGTAAAATCTTGTTTATAGAATATAGGACTTTAAAGACTTTATAGGTAGCTTGCGGCAAGTTCCTGACCAGATCTTACCATGAAGAACCTCAAGTTTCCATGGAATACTAGGATGTGTCTCTATTTTTGGGTTTTTTGATATTGATATTAATTTCTTATTATGTTTTCATAGTCTGTAATAACATTTGTTTCACTATTTGATTGTTATTTTATTTCTAGTATTCATAAACAAGCCTATGAGATGTATTCCATGGGTTTCACATAATGGTGAAGTTAGAGATGCTCCTCAAAGTAATACTCTTTTAGATCAAAATATTCTAGAGACAATCATGTGGGAAATTCATTTCATTGAACATAATGAACCATAATTTTAGAATCAAGATTTTTAGGCACAACCAAAATATAATAAATAAATTGATTGATCTCATGAGTTCCTAAATGAGAATCCCTTAGGCTGTAAGGTAGATAATTAGACCTAAGAGATAGTGTACTATATGGTTAATATAGATTAGGTATTTGACTTCTTGGGTACACTTGAGCCTATCAAGGTGATGTGGGAAACATTTAAGATTGAGGGTCCCAGTAAGTGGTGGAGAGATTCCGTGGTAAAGGAATTATTTCATCTGGGCTTGGATTGGAAGGGTATCAAAACCGTATTATTTCAGAAGTTTTACCTAGAGTCTCTAATGATAATTAATTCTTTGTAATTCCTCTATTTATATAAGGGATAGTGCTAGTTGTCATAATACATCAATCAATTTATAGATCCGGTTCGTTTTTCTCTAAAGGTGGTGAGGAATGATTAGTTGAGAGCATATACGTTCCTGTCGGGTTTGCAACATGAAATAAAATCATAGTTATATATGATGAATCATACTACCTATGTGGAAAAAATTGATAGGGTCATTATTAAAAAATGAATATTATGGGAAATATTTTCCAATCTTCCTCTTCTCTCCCACCCAGTGGTTGTTTCATAGAATCATAGAGAAAGAAGGGGAAGTGGAATGAAAATCGAAAAGTTAGTGGAAGTCATTATCAGAAATGGTCTTCCTCAGAATCATTAGCAGCTCTATCATTCTTCCCTAAACAAGTGATTAGTGTGACATGGTGGGGCATACTTGACATTCGGAACATATATCTACAAATATTCTCTTGACTTATGGTTGTCAAGGCCATCTGCACAGGTTCTTCTTGGATATTTCTGTACCTTGTTATAATGAGGGATATTTAGATCTAAGGGCCATTATGGAACATTTAGATGCTTCAAAGTCTACAAGGATCTATCCATAGGCCTCAAGAGTGAATAAAAATCATGTAGTGAATGATATTCCAATGAAGGTTGATGTGGGTCTAGCTGGTGTGAGAGGTACCATATTTGTTTCATCTTCTATAGAAACTACAATATTTATACTGGTGCCTCATACTCATTTATATATTCCTATTTTTTGACATTTTAAAACTTAAAATGGATCTCATATCAATTGTTGTAATGTCATAGAAATTCCATGTAAATTTTTTTCAAATTATATGGGATTATTTAGAGACCAGAAACTCAGACTATACCTGATTCTGAGGCCCATTGATCCCAGAATGCAGTTGGTCAAATAAATCATGCAGTTGGTCAAATAAATCATCAATGCGTGGTAGGGGATACTTGTTCTTTATTGTTATATCATTTATCTCCCTGTAGTCGATACATAACCTCATAGATCCATATTTATTCTTAACAAAAAGAACAGGGGCTCCCCATGGAGAAACACTAGGGCGAATAAATCCCTTATTACTCAATTCCTCTAGTTGTTTCTTTTGTTCGACTAACTCTACAGTGGCCATTCTAAAAGGGGTCTTCGATATAGTCCTTGATCCAGGAATTAAATCAATGGAAAACTCAACTTCTCATTCTGGAGGATGTCCAGGTAAATCTTCCGGAAATACATCTACAAATTCTTTCACAATAGGTACATCCTCTATTTGAACATTCCTTTCCTCACCCATAGTTATTTCATTCTCTTCCTCCCCAATAATTGAATTTAGTTGAGCTACTGGGGGTGGATCTAAATAAGAATTATGTGGTGACGATTCTTCTCTAAAGATAAGGTGTTCCTTATTATTATCATCAAGAATCGTAACCTCTTTCTTCTTACAATAAATCTTTGCATCATAGTCCGAAAGCCAGTCCATACCGAGGATTATATCAAACTCAATCATAGGTATGACGATGAGATCATCAGATAAAGAACATTTATGTGCTCTAATGGTGACTGATTCACAAAACTTTGTTGCAATGATACTTCCCCTAGGAGTTTTAACTGACAACTCCCTTATTAAATCAAATTGGAAATATCTAATTTTCTTAGCAAACTGGGAAGATGTGAAACAATGCGATGATCCAGAATCAAATAATGCATTTGCTAAACTTGAGGAAACCATTAAATTACCTGCCACCACGTCTTTCGGAGCTTCTACCTCAGCAGTAGTGATAGCATAAGCCTGGCCTTGATCCCTTGGCCTTTTCTGAGGTAAGTTCTCCTGACTCTTAGGACATTCATTTTAATAATGCCCCATCTCCCTGCAATTGTAGCACTGAACGTTGGTAGCTTCCTTCTTCCCCTTGCAATCATGAGCTTGGTGGCCTTTTTCACCACACTTATAACAGACTCCCATTCCCTTCAAGCAAGTACCAGGATGTTTATTCCCGCATTTACCACAAGATGGATATTCAACCTTTCCCTTCATCCCCTTATTTCCATTCCTAGATTGATAAGCAGGTCTCTTCTTCTCTTGCTTTGCATTAAAGTCATAAGACTTAGAGAATTCCTTTTCGGTCTTGATAACACATGAGACAATGTCTTCATACGACGAAAAGTATTGTGAGACTAATGCTCGACGAAGAAATGGTTTTAACCCATCAAAGAAATGATCAATATTACTTCTTGGGTTATGTATATAATCTCCAGCAAACCTTGCTAACCTTGTAAAGTTATCCTCATATTTGTGACATTCTCATCCTCCTTTTGTCTCAGACTCAGAAATTGTCTTTCCATATCTGCTCGATGGTCGTGAGGAAAGTATTTTTCTAAAAACAGATCTTTGAACTCCCTCCATTCCATATTTGATACTTCATCATCTTCCTTCATGTTTTGAATCAATGACCACCATTGATCAGCATCTCCAGTGAGGCGGTAAACTGCCATGATAACTTTTTCCCTTTCACTGCTCCCCAAAGCCTGAAATATTTTCTCTAGGGAATTTATCCATTGCTCGGCTACTAAGGGATTTGTACTCCCATTGAACGTTGGTGGTTTTTGCCTCATGAATCGATCTAACATTGATCCTCCACGTTGTGGATCAGGGTGCTCCATACGGGTAAGGTTATTATTCATAACCTGAGTAAGTTGTCCCAGTATGGTGATTAGCTGATCGGCACCAGTTGCATCACCAGCCCCACTATAATTATCTTAAGCAGGAGAGAAATCCCTACATGGAGTGCATGCATTGATACGGTTTCCATTTCTTCCACTATGCTCCATTTCTAAACAATGGCATAAACTAGATCAGTTTATGAATCAAAATACATAATCCCATACTTATAAAACACTTAACATAAATTGAACTATTTATGGATATAATCCATAATCATAAAAAAATATTTTCTTTGAGGAAGTATATACTCATAAAACCTTCATAATGATTTGTAAATAAAATGAGAGTTATCTTAAGCATATCCCCCGGGAGTGTCGTAACCAAGAGTGCAGCAAGGCCCGTTGTCGTGCACCAGTTCCCGTTCGAGTCTAGCTCAAAGTGGTGTTTTCGGGTTTTACCCCTAGGTACATCTGTGCCAGAGCCGCCTCTACCTTCTCGTATCCAGATAGGGATGTATTTCTCGGAAAACTCACAAAATCTCTACAATACCATAATTCTAGGAAGTTCTTCTATACTAATCCTCAAAGTTCATCTTAGGTCTGCGTTCTCTAATCAGAGTTTATCTAAATCTAGCTTCCAAGGTTTGTACTAAACTTCCTCTGATACCAACTGTAACGCCCCGACCCTAGTTACCCAGAGTCGGTGCATTATTACATAACATTGGCATGATCACAAGAAAGATCAAATCTCGAAAGACCGATTGGTTTAGTAGCCTTGGAAACACTAGATATATTTATAAGTTTTACATTACATCACAAAATTAAAAACTACTACAACAACATAATGTCTCCATAATCCAAACTCATATCCCCACATAATATCCCGACAGGTCATTCATAATTTACTTTTTCACTTCCTGGTAAAAATAAAACATAGAAAAGGGGTGAGCTCAAATGCCCAGTAAGGATAACAATATAGCGGAAACTTTCATAAATAAGAATAAACATTTATGGCAATGTATAACTAAAACAAAAGCCTTTCAAACTTTAACTTTCAACATTTTATGGCATAAATAAAATGAAATAATGTCATTTACTCATTCACATGGATATTCTACTAATCTAATAATCACATGCAAAATCACTAACCACTTTCATAATGTTGGAATGCATAATTCCAGACTATCATAACCACATAGCCAAGGCCTCGTGCCAAGACTACAAATAAGATTTTGTCAAGGCCTTGTGCCAAGACACTAGTTTGTCTCATGAGACCTACCGATGCATCTAGGAGCTGTAGCGGGCTCCACCCGTCACATATTAAGTCCAATGCATTCCCATATGAAAAGGTTTAAACATAACATAAACATTCGTATTAAAACTAGCATACGAAATGTCAATAATTTCACCATAAACTATGAATGGTATAAAAATAGCACATCCACAGTCAAACATATCAAAAAACCTTCAATACAATATAGAAGTTTTGTATCATAATAAATCAACTTCAAATAAGCGTAAAATCCATCAAAGGATGTTGACATAGATGAAATCAAAACACTTTTTAGAGAAATATCTCTTTCTATTTTTGAAATCATTTAAGAGCCATAAAAAATAAAAAATTTTCTTGAAAATATTCTTATAAGCTTGTAAGGAAAGCTTTGAAGATTTTATAACGGCGGAAAATAACCGCACCCGCCGTATAAGTTAAAAAAACATTCTTACCTTAATTCTGTCAAAAAGGTTAAAAAGGACCATGTTTTGAAAATGGTGGAAAGATTCCTCTTATAAAAAGTCAAAAAAGGGTATAAATGACTTTAACCCGTATTCTTGTAAATAATAAAAACGTTTTGAAATACATTTTAAAGAAACATGGATGTGGATGATAAAGAGATCCTAGTAGATTATTACGTATAAACAACCTCGGATAATGAAGAGATTGTGAAATAACCCTTACCTTGTACTTTTCCTTGGTTGGGGTTGGTTAACCTTTTGTATAATGGTGAAATAATTGTTATTGAATTATACAAGAATCATATACATTAATATGATATCATATATGATCTTTTAATATTGATTTGATAATAATATCTTAGTATTATCGTTGTTTCGGGTGTTAACTTACTTGTTTTCTTTTGTATGTTTTGTTACGTAAGACATGTATGTAAAGGATAGGTTGTATATTATTCATATCCAGAATGATATAAAGTCCTTAAACATCATTTTTTAAATCATCAAATGATAATTATACTTTAATGGATACGATGGAGAATGATTCTCATCGCGTTCGTGGAGACGGTAGTTCGTACGTACGCACGAGCGACAATATCATTCTTTTGATATTAAAATAATATATAAATGGATGGTATATCATATATACAGAATCATTAACATGTTATATTTATTATTTACATGAGTTACACATCATTATTATACCCATCCAAATAATATTATATTGAATAACAATTACACCACGACGTGGAGACGGTAAGCCGTACGTACGCACGTATGGTGACATGTTATTCAAAGGGTGGATAGAATACTGAATATGGTTGTACCATATTTATAATAACATCACAGTATATATATGATACTGGAGTTGTTATTTTAGAATGGTAACAACAAAGGAAGAAGAAGTGGAAGAAGAAAGGAACTTGGAAAAGGGTGGTGAAATCATTACCTCTTCTTCGGGTTCTTCATTTTGATTTGATCAAAAGGGCTCCTTAGGTTGGCTTTCTGATCAAACTAAGGCCTCTAGGTTGTAGTGAGGGAAGTTGGGAGAGTATTTGGGTAGAGTTTAGCCGAACAAAAATGCTTTGAAGGTGTGTAGAAATGAGAATGAGGAGTGCCCTTTTATAAGAGGGGTGAGGGGCGCCTTTGGAAAAGCTAGAAATATTAATTTATAATAAATTCATATTCGGTTTATAATGGCTCCAAAGTTGATTATTTAAATTTTAAGGTGGGGATAGGTCGAAAACGACTCAACCAATAGAATTTAGACAGGTTTGGGTACTTATATTAACCTTATCATTAAGTATTAACTCTAAGTTAATTAGTTTCATTTTTACAATGTCTCTTTGTATTTTTATATAATATGGTTAATAAACTTACTATATACATCCAAGATACCCCCAAGTGGTCCATTAATGATGAACCTATCATGATATAAGTCTTTTGGCCGAACATTAGATTTTTTGGAATTTAATATCAATTAATAATATAATATTTGTTTTAAGAACTCTTTAATGTCAATTAAATCAATCCTAATATATCATATTATCCTATAAAATTAGTTTAATTCATTAAAAGTTTCATATTATATTTATTTGGGTATTTATAATATCAACTATTTTAATTTTCACTATTATAGTAATTACTACATCATCATTGTGTCAAAAATAAATTAAATTATTCAATGTCTAAAAATTATAAATAAAATATAATTATGTAGGAAATATTTTTATCTTTCTAATGAATATTTATAATCTAAAATACAACATATAAAACCCTATGTAAAAATTGTTTTTCTAAAAGATATATGCTTGTGTCATTTTTGTATTCATTTTAACTTAATTAAAAAATAGTGTCCCTATCACCTACAAGTGGCACCATGGGGTCCCAAAATCGACCCAAAGATGCCTATTGTCGAACATGTATCAACCAATAAGCCTAGGACACGTTTTAGGGTAATTTAGTATTATTATAATATTATTTTTTAACCCTTATTTACCAGATTTACCCTTAACCATGGTAAATAAAATATTTACCACAGTAATTATTCAAAATGTCTAAAAATAAAAGTTACCTATTTACACAATTTGGACATCCTGATTCCAAATATGGAATCCATTTTTCTGAATTCAAAACATAGAAGTGGCAGAAATTAATTTTAAATTAATTCCTGCTGTCAAAACAAAAAGCGTGTTTTTAAGAGATAATAACTATCAAAAGATTGACACCTGTTTATGTTCGGTTTAATTGTAAAATTATGTCCAATGACCAACATTATATTAAATGGTAAAAATTTATTCTAAATATACTTTAAAACCACTAAAATTCATAATTTGTCATTATTAATTATTTTGATTAAAAAAGTTGTTTTTAATTAAAATTTAGTAATTTTCACTATTCATCAAAATATTAAAGTTATCCGAAAAGTACCAAAATTTCATCTTAGGCTAAATTAGATATTCTGAATCCAAAAATGAAGTCCATTTTGAAATATAAAATATATATAATTTCAAAAATTAGGTATTACTATTCATAACGGCTAGTTTGATTGGTTACGGTGTGTTAGAACTTGGTGTTGCGTACAACACACGCTATCACACTATTAAAAGAGAAGCGTACCGTAGAAGCTTGGGGTGTTACAGAAGGTGGAACCCAATTGAGACCAAATGCACAGATGGCGCGTAGAACAGACCACCGGAACAGACTTGGTGGTCAACATAAGAACATGTCGGCGCACCGGCGCAGGAGACGGTACTAGAGACCGATAGTGGTGGCCGCAGGTAGGTGGAGGTGCACCAAAGGAGGCGTCATGGTCATTTCAGGCCACGACGGTGCAGTAGAAGTAACTGACCGTTGGCGGAGTGATGTAGCCATCCGACCACTTCAGCCAAGCGGCACGCACCATGAGGGCCAGCGATTGCGTGTGATGACCGCAGGACCAGCTGGCTTCGACTGGCTATGAAACAATGTATGTTGGATGCCTATGAATCTGGTGGGAGGATAACCAGCCCGCACTCATAGGCTGATCACAGGAGCTCAGATCGTCAGTTGTGAGAGGGACCGAGGTGTGCAATTTATGCCACTATGTAGCCCAGGTTGGAATCAAAGCAGGCCCACTTCTACAGGCTGGGCTGATGGGATATTATTAGGCTGCTAGGAGTCCTAGACAGGAAATAAACTATCCCACTAGTTTCAGTCTCGGCCAGATGGGACCAGGTCACTGAGTGACCCAGTGGGCTAGACCCCTAGCCGAACTATGTTGGGTCCATCAAGGACCAATGGGCTTGGCCCGCTGGCTAGGCCGGACCAAGTCGGGCCGGAGATGAAACATGTCAGGTCAGTCAAACCAAACCATGGCATGTGGGGCCCCTGGGCCAGGTTGGTTGTGTCAATCAGACTGGGCCCAGACGCAACTGGCCCAAGTTTACTAAAATTCCAATATCACTCAAACTTGGCATCTAATTGATGAGTAAATTGTGGAATTGGATCCCTTGTGCTGAGTTGAATCTTTTGGAATACTCTAAGGAGGTTTTCATGGAAGTTGTAATGTGGAAATGGCTTGAGGAGTGGTTTCTCCCAGAATTAAGTGCACTTCGTGCAACAATCTTGTGGATGACTAAGACCCGAAGACTACTGACAAGAGACCCTGTGTGGATCAGATACAAGATACCCTATGTGGATCAACTAAGATAGACCAGTGGGAAGTGGTTATTTGTGATCAATCAATCCCACAGTGGGGAGAGGATATGTGTGATCCGGCAGACCCATGGTACTCACCAGAGATGAGTACCTCAGTACGATGGCCAAGGTGGGAAGCGGTTCTATGTGACTCAGTAGGCCCACAGTGGGGATCATCTCTGTGTGACCCAATATAATGATCGTACTCATTGGTGATGTGTTCCCCAGCACTCCAAGGTGTTCAGTGTTGCAACTAAAGGTCTTGTTTCTTTATTTTAGATTATACGCGTGTGAGCTATCTTGCTTCATGATCATGCTTTGTGGTTTTCTTTATGGATTATCTTGTGGCCTTTCCTTTGTGTTATAGGGTCCCTACTAGGTGTTTTCTACTCACCCTTGAATGGGCTATACCTACACATGTTTTGTCCTTTGCAGATGAACGTTGCCTTGACGGTAGACTTGGTGGCCTAGGACCTAGTGGTGCCTAGTGAGATTAGGTATGGAGGGAATACCTCTACAGCTTCTAGCTGCTACTCTAAACCTACCCATAAGGTGGGCCTTTAAATAGATGTATTCTCAGAGATCTTTTCTACTTTACTGTTTTTCAGTTTGTCTTTTTTTTTGCATTCTGGCCCATTTGACCCACATCTTATACTTTTACTCAGTGGTTGTTTAGTGGCATGCACGTTTTTCCTTTCTAGTTTTTGGGACAGGGTTGTGTGTGTGTGAGTGTGTGTACAGTTACAAAGTAAAATGACTTACATTTTATTTTAAACTCCTTTGGTTCTAGTCACTAACCACTAGCCTTCATAAAGTGGTCTTAGGGGAGTCACGACACGGGCCTTGGGGGAAGGGTCATGACAAAGTGGTATTAGAGGTGGTTGATTCTAACTCAATGATGGGGAGTCTATTGTTTTGTTTTTTGGAAACATTGATAAATGTTTCATGTTTGATATTGAAATTTAGGGATTCCAATGTTGGTGTGGCGGCCAACGTATTCACACATCAGGACCTTGAATTATGCTTTTTGACTCTATATATAAAAACAATGTTTACATGAATCATATTGGAATTCAGTGTTTTTTCATGTTCTTATTGAATTAGAGTGAGATCACTAGGTATAATCTATTGACTGTGGTATATCTTTATCTATTTTAAGTTTCCTCCACATAGACTGCCAGGTAGGGTTCTGATACATGGTCGTGATAACTTCCCACCTAGCGGTGAGGCATCGGTTCAGGGACCAGTGCAAGAGATGGCCCCGCCGAGTGGGGTTCCAGTGTTTCCACCACTCATTGATCAATAGTTACTACTGGAATTACTATAATATTATATACATATACTTAGTTACTTGCATGAGTTTAATATAAAAATACCTACTAGGTTCAAGGGGGAGACAAGTACTCAGGTCGCTGAGGACTGGCTCAAGGTGGTGACGCGAGTCTTTCGATTAGTGAGGACACCACCTGATCAGATGGTGATCTTAGATGCGAGCCTTCTTTTGGGCTTATTAGGGACATGGTGGAGCTTGAAGATTTAGACTCTTGATAAGTTAACCCTCTCATGAGGTGACTTCGATCATATTTTCCTGGAGGAGTTCTTCCCTGCGACTTTGTGTTCAATGTGCATACAAGAGCTGCTTCACCTATAACATGGTAGTAGTTCAGTGGCTAAGTAAACTGTGAGGCTTAAAAACCTCTCCCAATACTCTGTGTATATGGTAGGGGAACCATTCATTAGGGCCCAGAACTTTTAGGAGGGACTATGATGGGATATTAGAGAATCAATGATTTCCCTCTACATCCTCACTTTGGCTGGAGTGCTAGAGTGATCCCTTCTAGTGAAGAGCTTCCTGGAAGAGCAAGCACCGATAGTTGGTGCCACTAGTAGACACCAGGTGGTAGAGTCTTTAGTGGTGAGAAGCAGACAACAAACAAGCAGGTCAGATCATTCAAGGGATGACCCCATGACCCAGGGTTGGTGGTGTGGGGCTCCCGGAGCAGAGGGAGTTACGAGGGAGCTAGGATTTTCTTCACGTGCGGCGGGAAAGGACACATGGATCGTGACTCCCAAATTGTTGAATAGATGATCATCAGAAGTTCGAGGGACTGAAAAGGCAAAGGCAAAGGTTTGATTGATGAGGTCTTCAAGTCAGTGGATGTGGTTGGGGAGTAAGCTAAGCAGCAGGCAGTGGGTTATGGTTTGTGGTACTACCACCACCACCCCCAGGTTTTCCACCCCAACCTTAGGGAGTAGGTGAACAAGGGTGGCCTCAGCTTTAGGTAGTGAATTCCTATGACCACGGAACTCCAGAGATGATTATAGGTGCAATCTATGTCTTTTCCACCGTAGCTTCAATTTTTATAGACACAGATGGCAGTCACTCTTTCCTTACCACATACCTCATTCCAGGATTTGAGATTCCTATGGAGTTTTTCACTCGGTCCTTACTATTATAGACTCATATAGGAGTAGATTAGAAAATTAAACATTGGTACCAATAGTGTGAGCATACTATTAGAGGTGAGATATTCGGTTGGGATATCCTACTAGCATCATCGAGGCTTTAAAATTTAATCTTCGGTATGGACTAGTTACCCACAGTTCAAGCTCAGATCGACTGTCTTAGGCTTAGAGTGTAGTGTATCTGTGAGGACAGGATCAGGTTTTCCTTCACTGGTGAGAAGGAAACACTTTCAGTACATGATGGAATTTCTTAGAAAAGGGTGCATCTATTCACTCACCAGTTGTCTAGCCTCACCCTCAGAGTGGTGAACAAGAGGATTCCATGTTTTCCTATAGTGGTGGATGAGTATCATGACGTCTTTCTTGAGGATGTTCTAAGACTACCTCATCATAGGGAGGTCGACTTCTACATCGACCTGTACCCTAGGATAACACTGAAATCCTCACCAGCATATCATATGGCTTTTGCGGAGCTTCGTGAGTCGAGGGACAAGTTGGAGGACTTGCACGATAAGGGCTTAGTGAGGCCCAGCGTTTCACTATGTGTTTCCCTAGTGTTGTTTTCTAAGAATGAAGACAGGATCTTGAGGCTATTTATGGACTATCATCTCCTAAACCATGTGACCATGAAAAACAAATATCCACTACCCAAAATTGATGACCACTTCAACCAGCTAAAGGGAGCAAGGTGGTTGTCAACGATAGACCTCAGGTCAAGTTATCACCAGCTTCAGGTACGAGATAAGGATGTACCAAAGATAGCCTTTAGATACCAGCATAGCCACTTGGAGTTCTTGGTGATTCCCTTCGGAATGACCAATTCCCCAGTAGTGTTCATGGGACTCATGAATAGGATCCTCCAACCTTACCACATTCATTTTATGGTGGTCTTCATTGATGGCATCTTGGTGTACTTAGCGTCAAGTAGGAGCATGCTACACACCATTGGATAGTCCCAGATACATTTTGAGATAAACTGCTTTATGGGAAGCTCTCGAAGTGCCAGTTCTAGATTCAGGAGGTCCACTTTCTAGGACAAATCATCATATAGGTTGGAGTTACAGTGGATTCGGCAAAGAGAGAGGCAGTGCTTTCTTGAGAGACACCTAGGAGTGTGACTGAGGTGTGGATATTCTTGGGGTTTTCTATATACTACCATAGTTTCATGCCCCACTTTTATAGAGTAGAAACACACTTATCAGCATTTATATATAAGGGACATCCCTTTGTGTGGATGGAGAAGTTCTAGCAGAGCTTCCAGGAGTTGGGGCGGAGACTGACGAGTGCCCCCATCTTGAGACAACTAGGGGAGGGAATTGGGTATGTAGTTTTCTGTGATTCATCAGGGACCAGATTGGGTTGTGTCCTAATGAAGGATCGAGTAGTGATTGCCTATGATTCATGGAAGTTGAGTAAGCATGAACATAAGTACATGACCCATGACCAAGAGTTTGCAGTAGTGGTCTTTACTCTGAAGATGTGGAAAAACTACTTGATGGGTGAACGGTTTACTATCTACTAAGACCATAAGAGTCTCAGGTATATCTTCTCCTAGATGGAAATGGACTTGGGATAGTGGTGATGGCCAGAGTTCCTACAGGACTATGACTTTGATATAGTCTATACTCCTCAGAAAGAGAATGTGGTGCCAGACGCACTCAGCAGCAGATCCATTTTGTAGCTGCTAAGTGAGGTGACAGATCAGTTAGCTACAATGTAGATATCCTTCGAGGATGATGAAGGAGCATCTAACCTTCAGTCAATTACTATCAATCCCCCACTCTTATAGCGATTTAGGGAGGTACAACTTATGAATGTCGACAGCGAGGCCTGAAATGCTCATTTATCCCCAAGACACGATCCTAATGGATTTTTGATAGGTGGGGAGCACATCATCCCTTTTAGAGGATGCACAATAGTACAAATGGTGTTGCGAGGGGATAGTTTGAGGGAGTTTCATATCTCCCACTTAGAAAAACATCCTGGAATGGAGAATATATACCAATATCTCTGATTTCGACACTAGTGGCTAGGGATGAAGAATGTCGTGGCCAAGTTCATTTCATAGTGCCACACTTTTCATCAAGTTAAGGCTAAGAATCAAGTTCCAGTAGGCTTGGCACAGCCACTTGAGGTACCTGATTGGAAGTGGGATGGTATCCTAATGGAATTTCTGATGGAATTACCACTCACGCCCAAGGGACGTGATTTTATTTGGTTGATTGTTGACTGAGTCACCAAGTTGGACCACTTCCTACCCATCATGGAGTAGGGATCAGCAGAGTTCGTGGGTTACCTTTATGTCTAGGAGGTAGTGCGGCTTCAGGGGGTTCCTTTGATGATCGTCCTAGACTGTCATTCTCTCTTTACATCCCAACTATATAAGGGATTACATGAGGTTTTCAGGACTCAACTGCACTTGAGAAATTCTTTCTACCCATAAACTAATGGTCATATAGAGTAGACCATACAGTCATTAGAGTACATGATTTGTGCATGCATCCTTCATTTTAGTCGTATTTGGGAGGACCAACTACCACTGGTGGAGTTTTCATACAACAATAGATATCACTCCACCATTGGCATGGCACTGATAGACACTTTGTATGGGAAGCCTTGAAAATCACCTCTATGATGGACAGACCTAGGGGAGTCCACACTCATGGGTCCCGAGTTAGTATGGATTTCCACTAAGAAGGCTCAGATTATCCAGGAATGAATGAGGACTGCACAGAGAAGACCAAAATCTTATGCTAACAAGAGAAAGAGACCCGTGTAGTTCAACGAGGTAGATCATTTGTTTCTTCGGGTCTCACCTCGATGGGGATTATGGATATTTGGGCAGGGTGGAAAGTTATCTCTAAGGTTCATCAGACCTTTCTAGATTCTGAGCAGAGTTGGTGAGGTGGCATACCGCCTAACTCTCCCCCCCACAGATGCACTAGGTGCATGATGTTTTCCATGTGTAATAGATGAGGGGGTACATGCATGATCCATCTCACGTCATCGACTAGGTCGAGCTGGACATTTATTATGGGGAGACGTTTGATCGCACCACGATTCACTATTTCATTTTCCCCTTACACCACTGTGAAAAACTAATTTTATATTGATAATATTATAAACAATAAAAAAATTATCATTTTTGATTAAATTATTTTATTTTTATCATTTTTAAAAAGGTCAATGTTACTTTTTTCATAATTTCATTAAAGGTGGAGGTGATTTGGAGGGACCACATGATGATGTCCTAGAAAAATGGGCCAAGCTGCGCTGGATCCAAGCACACTAGTTTACTAAACTGTATACAAATACCTAACCTTGCATTGAAATGGGCTGAAATTTTTTAATATGGTCCAAAGCTTATTGGGATATATTTAATATAAAGGAACTGAAGCATCATTTTGCAATATAGTGGCCCAAATGACCGGACCTATCCAGCACACCGAATACACACGAAGTCAAAAGTGGTGTGTTGTGATCTATCCATATCTCAGGCTCTATTTGTCCAAATGGTTCCAATCATTTGGTGGAGATATTAAAGAGGTGGTTAAATTTTTCTTATTTTTTCCGAATATATGTTATGTTTTCTTGTGGTCTAAAACCATGGGCCAAGTGGTTTTAAGCAATCTGTTTTCCAAAACCACGTTCAACTATTCCGATAAAATTGAAACATAGGATCCTCATTTAAAAGTTTATCTTGGGGGAAAATATCTGGTATTTTGGAGTCCCATAGGAGTTCTCTCCTCATCCATGGAGTTATGGAGTCCCGTATCCTCATAGGGGGTCATGGATGAAGGAAAACATCCACCTGAGCCACCTCCTACTCTCGATGGTGAGATAAACGGTGGACGATCATTTCGACAGAGCTACAGATATTAGGGATAGAGTTCCATCACTTGTTCATCTAATGGTTTAGTGTGATTTGTGTGTTAAACATTTCACTTTTTATTAAAATTTCTGTTCTTATCACCTGAATTCATTTCTTTTATTATTATTAAGTAGAACACTTTTTATCTCAACACTGATTGGGTTGATATTTCATGTGGGTATCTTGGGTTGTTCTAATTGGACAACACAAGAATCGTTTTCTCACACAAAATCATGATATTTCAGTTTTCTTTGGTAACCCTTGTTCTATAATTTATTCCTAATCCTTGTAATTTTTTTTGTGTCAGGGGTTGGTACTTTGTGCAACAATTTAAGAGGCAAGAGGGGAAGCAAGATCTTGACAACCCTCAACCATGGAATTAAACAAAACCATCTATATTATTTTCAAAACAATGAACTATCCTAGATGTTTAGTGAACTTGAAATGATATACTTCTCTCATAATTATTAGAACACCACCTTAATCTATCAACTATTAAACTCTTTAAATTATGTTATTTCCATTAAACTATATTCAAAATCACCCCCCTCTTTTAGTAATAATTATTAATAACACATACTATAAACCTATCAACGCTCCTTGAGAGATGACCTAGGGTCTCCCTTATACTATAAATCATCCTTAAAAACATAATCGATTTGACATGTCATGACAATGTGGTCAACGTTTGTGGAATTCTCGGTGGAGATAGAGGATCGACTGGAGAGGGTTCCTAATGGACAGTCAATTCATCTAGTGCCCATTTGATGGTAGCATGGGAATCCTCAGGAGAGAAGATGGGTGTGGGAATCTCATATTCGTGTTCAGTACACCCATTTCTTTGTTTATCCTTTTTTGGCGTATGAGGACGTGAAGCCCAAAAATGGGGGAGTAATGTAAAGTCCCATAAATTCCATGTAAATTGTTTTCAATTTTTTGGGATTATTTTGGGACTAGAATCTACAACATCACCTAATTTTGAGCCTCAGTGAGTCCTAAATATATTTTTAAAGTTTTTTAAGTTAATTTAATTAAACGTACAAATGTGTTTTTCTAACTTTTAGACCAATGCTCAGATCAAAAATTGGAGGGTATCATTGAACTCAGAATGTTTGAGACTTGTCTATAAAGAACATAAATTTGGCCGGAAAGAGCTGACCATAGAAGTTAGTTTTCGGACTTTTCAAAAAAATTACTTAAAATTTTATTTTATTCATTTTATCAATAGTTGAGTGATGAAATGGTGGCACTATATCACGGTGATGAGATGATAATGAGTCACATAAATTTCTCCCTTTAAAAACTATTAATGTGCAGTGTGATGTCCCATTAAATGAACCATAATAGATATGTTGTTTTATAAATTAAACAGTTTAACGGCGCGACGATGTAGCATAACATAAATGGTGTGACGTGTTTTTATTTTAATAGGTTAACATGTTGGAGAAATGGGGATCAAAATGTGTAACTCCTCTAAAGAATATATGATGATAATCCTATTTAATGATGAATGATAAATGCTGGTGAATCACTAGCAACATCGACACACCCTAAAGAACATGATTGAACAGCAACGAATGCCAACATAATCCCTATGAATGGATCTCTCTAATGATGAACCTCCTCTAGGTAGGGGTTTCTTTGATTTGAATTCCTTTTCTAATTCATCATTCTAAAACAATGAATGTAGATAAACCCATAAACAAGTTGATCCAAGGATCTCTTTTTCTTGTGGGATGGTGCCTTTTCTTGGGGTTTTTTGTATTGGGATTAAATTTATTTGTTTGATATAACATTAATTCTAAACCTCTCCTTGATTTTAACTCTAATACAGAGCGCGCGGGTAGATACAAACAAGGTCTCATCCCCTCCTCCTTGTTCAATCATCATGTCCAACCCTCCAATTTGATGGAGAAGCGATTTCAACACCTTAACAGGGTAGGTGGCATCCAATGGAGACTAGAGGCATAGTTGGAATGAAGAAACAAACACTAGAATGGACACAGTGGTCCGTAGAAGAACATGTCTGTGCGCCAGTGCTGGTGGTGGCCCTTTGTAGGCATGCCACAACGGCATGTCAAAGGAGGCGTTGTGGCCATCTTTGGACATGGTGGTGCAGTAGAAGCCTGCAGTAGTGGATCGGAAGTTGGCGGATGGACGTGGCCATCCGGCCGTGCCGCACGGGCCATAGCTCCCGCTGCCAAGAGGTCCAGCGACCGCATGTGGGGACCACAGAGGCATCTGAATTTGTTCATCCATAGCGCTCTACAAGATGAATGCCCACACTTTGGGATGGAGAAGAATCAGCCCGCACTCACGGGCTGAGCAGAGGGGGTCGGCCTATCGGTTGCATTCTAGATCGAGGTGCGCAAGCCGGGCCGCTATGCAGCCCAGGGTTGAATCAAAGCTGGCCCAATTCTATAGGTTGGGACAATGGGATATTACCAAGCTTCTGGATGGCTTGGGTAGGAAACAAACTGGCCTTCCGGTTACAGGTTGGGACAGATGGGACCGGGTCCCTGGATGACCCAATAGGCCAAATAATCAGCCAAACCTAGTCAGGTCCAGCAAGGCCCAATGGGCCAAGCCCACAGGTAAGGTAGGATCATGTTGGTTTAGGTCACTTAAACCAAACTGGGGCATGTGCGGCCCCAGACATGGTCTGTTAGGTTGGTCCAACTGGAATAGATGGGGCCTGAATGCAACCAACCCCTATTTTCTAAAACGTTAATATCTCTCAAATCGGCCATCCAATTGATGAGTCGTTTGCAGAATTGGAACCCTCACGGTGAGGTGGATATTTGGGAATAATCTAAAAATATTTTAATTGAAGTTGAAATGAAATGAATGGCTTGAGGATCTGTTTCTCCCAGAATCAAGTGCACTAAGTTCTAGAATCCTACGACAAACTGAAACCTGAAGACTGCTAATAAGAAACCATGTGTGGATTAGCTACAAGAGACCATATGTGGATCAGCTATGATGGCCAAGTGGGAATTGGATCTGTGTGACCCTATAGGCTCATGGTGGGGAGTAGCTTTGTGTGACCCAGCAGACCCATGGTACTCATCGGGGATGAGTACCTCAATACGATGGCCAAAGTGGGAAGTGGTTCTATGTGACCTGGAAAGACCACGGTGGGGAGCATCTCTGTGTGACCTGGCATACCCACGGTACTCATCAAGGATGAGTTCCCTAGAAGTCCAAGTTGTTCGGTGTTGCAACTAATGGTATTGCTTCAATACTTTAAATTATACCTATGTGAGCTGTCTTGCTTCATGATCATGCTTCATCATTTGATTTGTGGATTTCTTCGTGGTCATTCCTTTATGGTTTAGGGTCCCTAATGTGTATTTTTTTACTCACCTATACACAGGCTTCACACACACGTGTTGTGTCTGGTGAAGATGACCTTCTCCTTAATGGAGGACTTGGTGGCCTAGGACCCGGTGGTGCCCAGTGAGATCAGGTAGGCGGGGCATACTTCTACAGCTTTTAGTAGGTACTCTACACTCAACCATATGGTGGGACTTTTAGTAGATGGATTCTCAGAGATCTTCTGTACATTCCCTTTTTTCAGTTTTTCTTTTGTTAGGTTTTTATTCTTGCCTATTTGACCCACAGCTTGTACTTTCACTCGGTGGTTGTTTAGTGGAATGAATGTTTTTTATTTCCTGTATTTGGAATGGGGTTGTGTGTTTGTACGTATAGGTACTCAAGAAAATGTCTCTCATTTGCAGGTTGATTCCTTTGGTGCTAGTCTCCATCCCCTGGCCTTCGCGAGGGAGGCTTAGGGGAGTCACGGAATGGGCCCTGGGGGACGGGTCATGAAATTTGTTATGGAGATGAAAAAAACTATTATATGGTGGAAATATTCACGGATTCAATTTCCATCATTTTCTCTATTAATAGTTGATGCAGAATAGTCTATGATTTCTTGGTTCTCAATATGGAACTATTTTTTGTTTTCATCGGGGTGGATTGGCTAGTTTATAATTAAATTAAGATTTATTATTCAAATTTTCTAGTTTCATTCTTTGCTACTAATGGGATATCTCAGGTGTCTCATATAGAGTGTGATCCAAGGTCTGGTCATGAAGGACCTTCCAAAATACCCTGACTTTTTTTGCTGTCATTGCAGTCCAGACTGCTGATTCGTCCACTTTTTGTGACACTAATTTGGTTGTTTGGGAATTCCATGATTTCTTCCCACATGACTTATTTGATCTTCAACCAAAGAGGGATGTACATTTTAAAATTTATTTAGTTTCATCAATTCATCTGATATCTATAACCTCTTATCATATAACACCAGTTGAGTTGAAGGAGAACAAGAACCAAATAGATTATTAAATGGAGAATGGTTTTTTTCACCCTATTGTTTGACCATGGTAATCCCCCATGCTATTTTACAAGAAGGATGATGGTTCATTTCATTTTTGTGTATACTATTAAGTTTTGAGGTAGGTAATAGTTAAGAATAAGTACCCGTTCATCATATGGATGTCTTGTTTGATCAATTATAGGAGATGATGTAATATTGGAAAATCGATATTTTGTTAGGTTATAATCATCTTAGGGTTTGGGACTCTGATATTCTGATGACCAAGTTTAGGATTAGGTATGTCCATTAGGAATATATTGTGTTTCATTTTGGTATGAAGAATACTTCTATGGGTTTTATTGCTATGATGAACTGAAAATTTCATTAGTATCTAAATACTTTTTTGTAGCATTTATAATGATATCCTTGTTTATTCCAGACTTTAAAATTATCTTGAACACCATTTGAATATGGTTATAGAAATATTTAAGAGTCACCATATTTATTTGAAAATTTCAAATTGAAATTTCTGAATTAATAAAGTAAAGAACTTGGGGTATGTGATTTTTGATCATGTCTTATCATTCGATCCTTAGAAGGCGAAGGTTAAGCTTCCATTGGATGATTCAAGGAACTTCTCCAAGATATGAATATTATTAGGTCTGGATGGATACTGTTCGTATCTTTTTTAGGATTTATTAAAGTTGGTATCACCCTTGATTTGGAAACATGATTAATGTTACATGCTCATGATTTAGAGATTATTGTAGGTATGAACATTATTATTTATTGAAGACATTATATTTTTGGGGAATTTTTCATGGTCTTTGCTGATCATAAGAGTTTGAGATATATATTTTATAAAAATGACCTAAATATCTTGTAGTGTTTGTGGATGGTGTACCTCAAAACATTCATCTTTGACATCACCTACACCCCATGGATATGGAATTTCATAACTAATGCTCTCAGTGGAAGGATCCACCATAGGTTGTCTATGAATCAAAGGAAGAGTTGAACCTTATAGTTCTCTTTACTCAATTACATATATATGAATTGGAGTATGTTTCATGTATTATTATGAATAGTGTTTATTTATCATCATACCACTTTGAGTATATTCTACAAGGTCATCAACAGGATAATGAGTTCTTATGAATCAGGAAAACCTTATATAGTGGGGAGAACATTTTTGGTTGCTCTTTCCCTTCAGATGGTATTATCTACAATAGGGATCAGTTTATCATCCCCTTAACCATGATAAGTTTAGTATTGTTTGATTTTTATATTTCCTTATAGATCATTCATTCTGGTGCTATAAAGATGTATAATGATATGTGATATGATTTCTAGTGTCTATGGACAAAGAAAAAAATTGATGAATATGTGTCCCCCTATTACACCTTCCAACAGATAAAGGTATAGCAAATGAATCCTTTTATTTTTCTCTATACTTTTCCAAAGCTAGTTTGTAAATTGTATGACGTTTCTTTAGAATTCATTATTATATTTATAGGACTCCATAAGGAAATAATTTTATATAGGTAGTGGTTTATTGTTTGAAAAAATCAACACAATTTATTCTGATCATGGACACCACCAAGGTTGATGATCTGGGTGGGCATAAAGGGTAAACAATTGTGTGGTTGTATGAGTTTCCCTTTACCATTGTCTCATAAATGGATCCAATGTTTACTTATTGGTTCTGGAAGTGTCTCGAGGAGGGGATGGGAACTCAAGTTTGATTGAGTAAAAATTATCATCCATGGACATATGGTTAGATATATCATGTTATTTAGATACTAGAGGATATTCTCTATGCCTACATCATGGATTTTTAGGATCATGGGATATCCATCTAGGACTGGTCATGTTTTCAAATAACAACAGCTAAAAATTTTCAATCAAAACGGCTCCCTTCAAGGATTTTTAGGGTCTCATGTGTAGGTCACCTCTTAGTTTGAAAGAAGAGGTTAAATCCTCTCTTGTTGGACCAAGTATAATTTTGGAGATGTTAGTGGGGATTCAGGATATACATCAATTATTTTTTGTATCTAAAATTTAGAAGAAATTGTATTTGGTTTATCGATATCGTACATTGGAGTTTTCTTTTGTTTACCTAGTTTTATTGAATGTTTCTCCACAGTTCGGTCACCATAGGCATTGGAAATAGGGAAATATGGTTCTAAGATATGTTGGACCATTCAATATCACTAAAAATATTTGACATCTTTTTTATCGGCTAGTATTACTGACCCATTTGATAGGTATCCATGATTTTTTCCTCAAATCTCAATTCATGAAGTTCCATTATGATACCTTTAATGTTCTAGGTTAGGAAGATATTTAGTAGAAGACAAATGTTTTTATTAAAGAAAAACTATTAGAGATCATTGATTCTTTGATGAATGTATTATATTGGAAGTCTATTCAATTGGTCAAATTGTTGTGGTGGAATGGGTCAGATTCTTATGAGACTTGAGAACACGATTGGTTGATGAGAGATTGGTGGCATCACCTTTTTCCTAAAGTTTTCTTATTTCACCTGACTTCCTTGGGATGGAAATTCCTATGGTGGAGATATTATAACATCCTAGTTAGTGGAATACTCTCTTTTAATGTTTAACAACTGGTTCATTAGGATCCAAGGTCATTCAAAGGAAACATGAAGTTTGTGTAAGGATTGTGTTGGGTCCAAGATACAGAACAAATTCACACCATTAATGAATAATTCAGGAAATGAATATATTGTGGGTAATAATACATGAAATAGTTTCACAAAATGTAAATAATTAATGATTTGAATAATATTTTCATCCTAAATTAGTTGATCTAGATTATTTTACCAAGGCAAAGTATTTATCAATGTATATTCAACCTGGGGGATTAATTTTGTGAATAATTCCTTCCTAGTGGGTTTTTATGTGCCTAAATCCTAAATACTAACTCATTCATATTTTATTTTCCATCCTTAAACCATAGGTCTCTTCCAAGAATGTTTTGGTTTCTTTGTATAAATAATCCTCCATTAGAACCTTTTATCTCCGTCATTGTTGGTTTTTCTTCCTTTGGTAACCATTTTATATATTCTATTTCTTTATTGCTCTTGGTTTTTTGTAGTGGTTTTAGGGTTCTTTTTTTGTTTTGGTAATCATGTGTTGAATCATGTTTGATACCTTATAGATTTCTTGTGTGATTTTTATCTAAGGGATAGTCCCTATGTTGGTTTGGTTGTAGTGCATCTGTTTCTTGAGTTATATGTTGGTATTACCTCTCTTAAAATACTTTTGTTTATAGAGTTGGATTATAATATGTGAGAATCATTTTTAAGACCTTCATTTGTTAATCTCCATTACTTTCCTTCCATTGTGGGTGTTGTCTCCCATTTCGGGAGGTGTACGACTTGAGTTTGAGGTTGGTGTCTCTATCTCTAGCCTATGTTAGAAGAAACATAATTTATATTTTTTTATAATTTATTTTATTAATTATTTGGCATGATTTTGAGTTGGATGATTGGTTTTCATAAATGGGTTTTTTAGAAAATATGGTTTCCCCCCATTTTGGTAAAAGAAATGTGATTTCCAAAGAATTGTGAAATGGATTGAAAAATTAGTTTTTAAATAAGGTTTTTATGGAAAATAAGTGTTTAAATTTTATTTTAAAATGTGTCAGTCATTTTAAATGATTTGATAAATATGGTACATGGTATCCTTGGGTACTTAGGTGGAGAGTGTTGTATTGGGGCTCATCCTTTATCATTATAAGCGGGTTCACTTTCTAGGGTGCTCTTCCATTCCTAGATCATGATGTATTTAGATCTAGGACTTGATTTCCATTGTAATAGATTTCACTTTATGGGGTGTTACTCTATTCTGTAGATTTTGATTAATGGGTTCTAGGGACTTCTAGCGTGCACCAGTCATGATTGATATATAAGTGACCTAGCTAAACTGACTGTAATTTATCCGTAGAGTTTTTTAAAAAAATTCTTTGGATTTTTACTATTTTTTATTTAATATACCTTTTTTTTATAAATGTGAAATTATTTAGAAATTTTTATTTTAATCTTTCTTAGCTATATTTCTATTAGAACCATATAAAAAGTTGAATTATTTTCCATAATTTATATATATAATCATTTAACTACTTATCATGGATTTATTTTTGGAAATTGTGAATATTGGGATTATTGTATAGAGACTTGATATAAAAAACCTGTGTGGAATCCTACTAAGCCTATTTATCTGACACCATTCACATTCCCTTAGGAATTTGTAGACCTATTATTGTATTTTGATATATTAAATGAGAAGGTTCCTCAGTAAGGCAACAAGGTTTTTTTAGCTTGGTATGGGTGGATGGTGGTGAGATGGTGGGGTATTTCCCACTTATAATGTGGAATAGTTGTATCCTCTTTTGGTTTTCCCTGATTTCTATAAATGTACATTAGAGTTTTACTTTACTAGTTTATTTTTATTTTCATCACTACTATTTTTGTTTATCTGATTATGGAATATTTCCCTTCTAGTTGTTCTTTCCTATTATATATATATATATATATATTATTTGTTTCATGTTTCTGATTATGTGAAATAATTCCTTTTGGTTGTTATTTGATGTTGGGTGTTAATCATCATCCCTTGGGGATCAATATTTCCCTTCGTGTTAGTGGTGAATCTGTTTAGGTACCAGATTAATGGTTATCCTATGTTAATTCATAACATGGACTATTATGGTATAGGCCCCCACATTTATAAGGATATAATTGTAGCTACGTGGATCTCAATGTTAGAGAATCCATAGATTTTCAGCTCCAATGTTGGAATATCATGGGATGGGTCCTTTGAGTAATGAGGATATGTTTATTCCTACCAAGGATTTGGATCCTATATATTACTATATTGGAATGATCTTGGTTATGTGCTCAAACACACCCAAAATCAGGTCATGTGGGTATGGTTGATCATGATTTCTTCACCCAAAGATCAATAGTGGTTTATTTTATTTATTTTTCAATAATCATATACTTTCAGATGAACATATCATGTATACATAAGACTGTATATTCTATTTAGTATGGGGCCACATTTTTTGATTCCCTATTGAGGTTTTCACTCAAACCATGTTTGGGATTCTCCTACACATAGGTACCCAAGAAGACGTTGACTTCATTGTAGGTACAAATCATGATGAGGCACATGACTTAGATGATGGATATTTAGCTAGATTTTTTAGATAATGTGAAGAGAATAGGGGTTTTTATGGATCATTATAGTCATTGGTATAGTTTATTTCATTCTTTTCAATTCATCTATGTAGATGTAACTAGCTCCGTGATATGTTAGTTCTATGTACGGCATGGTTGTTTGGATCTTTACCATATTTCATTTCATATAGCCTTATTTTTATTTATCTTCTTATTCATTAATTTTATTTCTTATTGATGATATTTAGATATTTTTTATTCTATTGTTCACTCTAATATAGGGTGTATTGGACCCTCACGAGACCTCGTTAGACCTCCACTACTAGTTGGAATCCTTTTTCATCCCGGGAGGTCACTTGGGGTCAAGTGATGAACCATCCTCATTAGTGTACAAATTGTTACCTAGGGTGGTATGTTATAAGATATGTTATGATTCTTTGTATTATTTATAATACAAAATTCAATACCTACTTTAAACTCTAAGAATTCGATGAGTTATAGGAGTGGGAGATTTTTTACAATTGTTCTCTATTTTTTCTTTTTTTCTTCCATTACTATTATAAATTATTTTTACTCTATTTATTTGAATATTTGGTATATGATATAACAAGTTCATTAAATCCATAATGGATGCAATTTCACATTATGGGAGTGAGTAAGGTATACTCTCGATTGGGGAGTATCATATTTTTTAACCCATGAAAAATGTGGATGTATAGAGCATAATAGGATGCTTAAATACATAGTCCATTCATACCAAGAGTATAGAAGGTGACAATCATACAAAAGGTGTCAAGACCTTACTATAGTTTTTTCCTTGACTCTAGGATTTAAGGATGAAATAAAATGATAAAGGCATTTTTGTCTCTAGAGATCATTTTTTGTATCCAATTCATCCACCTTGATATTTAACCTTATTTAAAGACTTATATACAATTATTATCCATGTTAGGAGATACACTACAAGTTAAATCCAAACCCACCTTGGTATTTAATGACTAATATATAAACAGTGAAAGTGAAGTGTGGGGTGCGATAATTCTTCATGGATCATTGGAAGAAACACATTGCTGGGAAGAATATCATGGAATATATTATAACAAAGGGGCAAGAATATTTACACACTAATTGTTCAAATATATTGTCAATTAAAGGTTTCTAAAAACTTATTGTGAAAATGATGATAAAAATAAAGAAAATGGACATGCAGAAGAATATATTCCCAATACAATATTTAGCGTATAAACTTCCATAAAATACTGATGAAAAGTTCTAGAGATTTATTTATTAAGTTAAATGGGAATATTTGTTTATATAAATTGTTTATTATGTATTTTCCCTTAAGACTCTATCCACCTATTTGAAGCCTTTGTTTTTAATTATTAAACTACAAACATTATAATCTATAGAAAACTATAAAAATTCATTTGAATTTTTATGCTTTTGATTTCAATTATTTTTTTAAAGTAAGTGGAGAAATGAGAAGTGAAAAATTCTTATGTAATGTAGTCATATTTTTAAGAATGATAAAAACCTTATAAAAATATATGCATTCCCTTAAAATATAATTACATTTTCAATGAGGTAAGAGTGAAATACTCATGGGTGGAAGAGAATACTAAAACAATTAGATGAGTAAGAATAGAAAATAGAAATCTATCATATAATATGCATGATGTATTAGCTAATGGGATTAGAAATGAACTACCAATCCTAATTTAAGAAGATTAAATTTGTACTTGGTGTAAATTTTTTCCATGATAGAAAAAGATATGTGTGAGGGAATGACAATGAAATAATTTTCCATATTCTATCATCATAAATCATTGAATATAACCCTAAAAATATTTTATTATATGGTAATAAATCATATTTTCATTATATTAATATATGTTGAATTTAAATTTATTTATGACCTAATTATGTTATTTTAATTATTTAATTTATATCTTCTATTAAACTACTATGTTCACACTATAAATGTTATATAAGAAAGTTTTTTATAAGTTTAAGTGGCCTATTTGTGCCATAGAAAATTAGAATTCAAGAGAGATATTAAAAAAATGAACATGTCATATTCTACAACATGTGTTCATAATAATCAATGATTATTATGCAAAGGAGGATAAAATATTGTATGAAACAACAATTCCATGTCCCTAACTAGGTCACTACCACACACTATAATAGAGGAGTCACTAGTTTCGATATATATTTTCTTTTATAATAGAATAATATAAATGGCCATCACATGGGCAATAAACTGGAAAAAGGGAGTCATATTCTATAAAATACCCTATTGACATCTATAATCCCATCACGCAGTATGATATAGGGGTATCATAACCGAACTAAGATTCTCTATCTTTTGTGATTGGTGACTAGTTTACATATTGGTATATCCTCTCATGAAATAAGGATATATTAATATCAGTAATTGAGGAAAGAAGAAAAATAAGGGTTTATGATTTTCAATTGATAATGTGATACGAAAACTGTAGAATAGAAAATATAATGAGAAGGGATCATAGAAGTTTTCAATATTAAATATCAGAATTTGTGTCATAAAAACTTAATGGAATCAAGAACTACAACTAGGATAAATCATGGAAAAGATGAATGTAAATATTAAACTAAAAAACTCATATCACCAAAGTGATAAAACCATATTTTAGAACACTAGGAATTCATTTAGACATTGTTATCTCATTGGTCGTCACTCCAAATAGTGATCCATGAAACCCCAAAAATATATGTAAGGATCGATCTATAAAATCCATGAAGAACTACAAAAAATGGTAAATTCTACCATTATGGATGTGAAATGAGATCTACATGAACCCAAGTAGAATGCCAAGTGAAAAATTAAATTTCCATACTCAATGATCTAACCCAAACAGGTAAGGTTTGAATCAAACTATCCACATAGAGAAATTGTTTTGAGATAAGTAGTAAATAGAAGATTATAGAGCTAAAACAGAATCTTAGTAAGGAATAAAGCTTAAAAAATGTTTAACATATCTGATTTAGAATTCACATTCACCACACACAAAAATGAAGAAATAAAATATAATACAACAGTTTTTACATGGTTTTCCACTAAGGCCAAGTATAAGGAACAAAATCAAACATTATGTCATACATACCAAAATACACTAATTCTTCTCTAGTTTTTGTGGATTACAATTTTTCATCTATATCCACTCCATTCCAAGATCACTACCATCACAATATTTAGGTTAGATGCATTGTCTTCCTAATATCACTTTCATGGACTTCTCCTTTCTCACTATGTTAGTTGAACTCTTACTTAGTTTAATGATATCAATATTGTAAAAATAATTATCAGTAAATAATATAGTCATTACTTAATTGAAGACCTAATATAATTTCTTGATAAACTCCCTGAACTTCAAAATATAGTTGGTTAACACTACCTTGGGAATCTAATTAAATTATATAGAAATCACTATTTTTCACATAACGCTGACATAGGTCATGAAAGCCCAAGTGAATAACTAGATAGCATAATTTGGGGTGCAATACCATATGTGTGTAACTCCTTTTTTAGTCTAGATGGCACAAGACCCTACTCACGAGAACGTGATCATATGAGTGCTTCTTATATGACCTTTATTAGACTATCAAGAATGTAACCTCTTGTCATGAAAAGGTGTGTGCAATACTCTTGCATGAATCACATTCACAAGAATAGCTTGTATGTAACCATAGTTTATGAGAACCCAATAAAAATATGGTTTCATATATCACTTCAGATGTTATACGATCGCATAACTAAGCAAAAATAAAACTATTATTCTAACCCTTATCACATGATTAGGTCACACTCAAAACCTCCTAGATTCAGCTGAATCCATAATCTCTTCAATGTTTTAATCATTTTGGAAATATATCATAGGACTTTATATAGAAAAATTCCTCTAAAATGTTATTAAAACTTGTAAAAAACTGTAAAAAATGATAGCATCTTTGACTGACTCAACCGTGTGCACATGCCCCAAATAGATCGCATAAAATTGACCAACACATCTAATCATGTGCTTTCCTTAATGAGACCTTAATTGCAAGCCATCTATATTGAACTCACTACCTTACTTATGTAGTCACCATATTTCTCTACCTTGGACAATGTATCACTCCTTACCCCATTAGTTTATTCCTTTCATTGGACTACCAATATGTGGTTCCTTCTTGGATTTGAGATATGCATTATTTTTCTAGCATATGAACTCCACATAATATATGTATGAAATAATGCAATACCACAAAAGGATTTTGAGAATATGAAATATCCTTCCATCATTATCAGCATCACTCCTTTATGTGTCTTCTATGGCCATATTGCAGGACCTACTCAAGCTGATGCACTCACCATTTCTCATTTCATAAGATCATGAGACTCCATGACAAGTGATCATGTGATCTATTTGAGCTTACACAATCATGTGACCCATTTGAGCTTATGTGGATGAAATATCCATGATATATTATTTTATTTAATTATCCGTATAGGATTATGTGCACTTCCTAACTCTTTCTCTCTAACATAATCATGAGACACTTCTGAAAACATGTTATCATATAACCTATAAGAGTGCATGTTAAAATATCTTACTTCCTATGGATTTTGACCCAAAAAAATTACGTACTCTAGAAAAATAATCTATCTTCTCTGATACACATCAAGGGAACATTTGGCTTTCCTCTTCATAACAAATGTCTATCCCTAACATTATATTCCATAAAAGGGTTGACAATGTACACAATATCAGAGCTCCATCCTGCACCACATTGTTTCCAAACCAAACCTTCATGATCACGGTGACCCAATATAATGGTTTCTCCAAAGAGATATTTTATTAGTATTTTTATTACTTATTTTGTATAATTTAATATCTTGCCCAAACTCTATTAATTTAGGGATTTACAAGAGTGGTTGATTGGAGATAGTGTCACTCATTCTTGTTTTTTATTTTTTTTATTCTTCTACTATTTTGAATCATTTTACATTCCGTAATATAATATACTGATATACAATGTAACAAGTGGATTGAATCTTGAGTGGGTGTGATTTCACACTATGGTAGTGAATAAGGTATTCTCTCAATTAAGGAGTTCCTTATTTCTCAACACATGGAGGAGGTGGATGTGTATTGTATGTGGAGATCCTTGAATGTAATAGATATTAATACCAATATTATAATGATGAATGGTCATGCATATTATATTGAGTATCATCATTGAGTGAGGGTGAGAATAATCTTGTTTGACTATGAAGGATCTTATTTATACAAATCTTAGGATAAACATTTTTCTTCCTAATATATATGTTTGAGTTTACATTTGTTTCCCATTATTATTAATTTCACACACCACCCTATATATTCCTTACTTTAATTTATAATCAAAATATATATAAGTGATAATCATATAACATTGAGTGATTTTCTAAGCTTCAAAAGATACTATAAGGACCCGGCCATAAACTAATCTTATTCTATTATTTTTTAACTTGAAATTACATTAGAGGATCTTTTCAATTTAGAGTTTTAGAGAATTAGGAAAAAACACTCTTACATAGTAAACATGTACATTTCAAGTGGACACTTATACTTAGTATCCATTTTTTCACCAAATAAAACCCTTTTAAAATAAAACATGTTTTCTTTTCATGACAAATATTCAATACATTTATCAAGGAATCTTCTTTGTCCTTATCAAACTTAAGACCTTTGAAAAACATTTTAAAACATGGTATGAGAAAAAAATCTCAATAAGGGACATCAAGAAAGTAGATCATTAGTACTATAAAAACAATAAAATCTATTAAAAACAATTTCTTAAAAACGTATTATAAATCATAGAAAATCTGGTAAGTTCCTTGTGAAATCATTACCATATCACTCTCACAATCACCCTTGCAAATGGAATAACCATATGGTCCACTTCCACCTTCAGAATACCCAATGCATTGGAGATCTATAATGGGAATAATTGTAATGTCCCATAAAATTCCATGTAATTCATTTTAAATTATATGGATTATTTTGAACCAGGTGTTGAGATGGCAGGTTATTCCAAGGCTTAGGGTTCCTAGAATAATTGTTTGAAATTTTTTTAAATACCATGTGTGCATGGTTTTGGTAACTTCTAAACTGGTGTCTGGATTATAACTCAGATGGCCATGTTGTGTCCAGAACCCCAATTTTTTCTTATGAAGGACATAGCTTTGATCGACCCGGGTCGAGGGTAAATGTTAATTTCTGGGAGTTTTAAAGAATAACATAAACTAAACTTGTGAAAGTTTATTTTATTCAAAATGTCTCATTGCAGCGAAATGATGTGTAATCTATTTCATTTCATAAATGAAACAGTCTAACAACGATGTGACTCAGAGTAACAGAAACACTGAAACACATCTCCTTCATTTAAAGAATTAATAAGGATACAGTATCATGAGAAGATCTCAGCATTTTCTCTAAAGAGTTGAAGGAATTTTATTAGTGAATGAAGGATCTTAAATGATAATGAACACCCCCTTATCTTGGAAGGATTTTTCCAACAATGACGAATCACGGATCTAGGATCGACAAATGATGGCGGGGCATCTCTATTATTAAACAAATATCGATCTAATTCTAGGTAGGGGTTTATTTCTAAGTGATTTATTTCCTTTATCATTCCTTGGTTTGAGAGATTAATGTAGATGAACCCACAAATAGGTTGACCCACAGATCGATCGAATATGCAGGAGGGTTTTTATTTTGGTGTTTTGAATCGGGGTCATCCATGTTTTCATGGGATCCATGATTTGAGTTGTAATGTCCTCCCCAATGATTTCAATTCTATTGCAGATAGATTGAGGGTGACACGAATAAGGACTAGGTCTATCCATTTTGGGTGTTCTTGTGTTCTTCTTGTTCGTTGTTGTGAAACGATCCCGGCCGTCGGCTTGACGACCTGTGGTGATGGCAATCCATATACCATGAGGGACTATGGAGGCATATCAGCCTGTATGAGGAGTCCATGATAAGTGGAGGCACTAGGAGAAAAGGTCAACGTATAGTGGGTTATGGCATCGAGGGAAGACTATTGTTAGGAGGGCCACATCCAGGTAGGGCGCCATAGCGGAATAGGTTTCTAACTCGATGGACGATGGTGGAGTAGCCTACAAAAACCACTGTAGGTGGCCAACAGGGGCCGCTAGCTGACGGACGGTGGTGGGCTGCGTCATGCAGCCAGGGAACTGTCGTCCAGCAGGACCATGGAAGAGGACATGTAGTATCAGTCGTGGGTACGGCACATGGAAACCACCACATTAGTTAGGTGGGGATGTGACACTTGCCATATCCTAAGTGGAGCACCCAGCCCACTTCAGCGGGTCGATTTGGACCCGACGGGTTGGACAAGACCTGGCCCCAACCACCCCCTTTTTACTTAATTGCCTCTAACATTCAAACCATACATCTTATTGATGAGTTGTTTATGGCATTAGGACCCTCATGAAGATGTGTTCTTTTAGATATACTCTAAGTGTATTTTCATGGAATTTGACTTACTATATTTTTCCAGAGAAATATTTTCTCCCGAAATAATTTCGCAACATGCAGAAATCCTATAGTTGGTTGTGACGAGAAGACTATGACTAAGAGTTTAAGTGAATTAGTGGGTCTAAGTGACTCAGTGAGTATAAGTGACTCAGCGGGTCTTAGTGACTCAGTGGGTCTATGTAACACCCAAAGGTTTTCTAAAAATAAATATAAATGCATGAAAATTTATTTTAAGTAGATATTTATAACTATACTTTAAATAAAAGTTTTCCACTTTTATGATCTGAATTTTGGAAAATGGTCATCTAAAATTATGTTTAGTAAGTTATTTAGAGTCTAATGAAACCAACATAATTTTTTGTGAATACCAACATACCCTTATGAATAGTAATGTGACCTAAATGAATAGTAAATTTTATTATTTTTTCATCTTTTTAATTATTTAAGATAATGACAACTTGGTTATTTTTTCAATGTGATATAAAAGTACTTATAGTTTTGAAAATGTTATTTTGGAATAAATTATAATTTTATTTAAAAATTAAATTAATAATATTGAGAAAATTATTTGCAAAAAATGGGGTTCAGTTTTTAATTCTACGTGTCGAAAAATGGTTATGGTAAATTTTTTGGATTTTTTTGAAATTCTGAAAAATTTTATGAACAGTGAAATATAGGAAAATACCATATATTCAAATTATCTGTTAAATACACTATTTATGACATCATAAGTGATTTAATCCCACTTAGTCTGAACTCACATGCCATTATTAATATTTGGGGTCACATGAATTAAGTCTATTCATATTCTTGAGAAAAAATATTATAATAATGATTAAAATAATGAAAAATATCTCCTCTCTTCCACTAGAAATACCACCCTCATTCCCCTCTTCCTCCCACACCTATCAAGCATTCATACTTACCTAAGTTCTACCTAATAACCCTCCCAAGGCTCTTCCCCATGTCTTAGAGCCGTTGGTATCACCAAAAGGTCAAAACCAAAGGCCTTAACGATGATCTCAAGGAGAAGATATCAAGAGGAGGTTTAGATGAGTTTGAAGTAAGACAACCCTGAGGTAAGGAAATTCATAACCTGATTTCTATTCTTTGGGCTAACATTCTACGTCAATATTTATATGGTATTAAAATATTTTGTGTTATTGTTTTTGTTTATATTATATTGAATTTTATATATTTACACTGTATATACATATTCCATCCACTCTAATAAGTCTCACTTGAATTATATGATATTTTTAAGTGGATTTTTCTTTTAAAATCCTCTTTTAAAATTATTTTTTGAAAAAATAAAAAGCAATGTTTTTATGATATTATTCATGTTGTATTATTATGTTATGTTTCTTGTTCATTTATTATGAAGAAGGGTGGGACCTATATCTCCCTCCAATGCATTGGGTATGTGTAAGTTGGAGGTCCGTCGTATGGTTACTCCAAGTGTAACTGCGATGGTTACACAAATTGTAAGGTAGTCGTGAGGGTTACAAATGATAAGGTAGCTAAGAGGGTTACAAGATTATGTAAGTAATGCTCCATGATACCTTTATGGTTCTATTTATGTTCTTATGTTTTATGGTGATATTTTCAAAATATCATGTCTCACAAAGTAAGTATATATGGGTGAAAAGTATGTCTTTTGAAAATGTTTTCACACACTACAAGTATTCATGGATTAATGTTTTTTTCCTTATTTTTATATTTCATTACTGAGATTTTTGTGCTCATACAATGCTTTTAAATGATTTTCACAAGTTATAAGGATGTGTAAGACAAATAAGGAAGCCAAGTTATATGTTTGAAGAATTGTCAAAGAAGTTATGTTTTATTTGAAAAGTTTTATATTTTTTAAAAAATGAATAATATTTTTATGGTATCCACTCTGTAATAATGTATAATGTTATGACTGTATTGTGTCCCAATTATCTAAATCTCTAAACTTTAAAAGATCCTAAATGTAAAAAGTAAGTTATTTATTGACTAAATTCAAGATTATGTAACATAATAAGGTCGGGTCCTTACAATTGGTATTAGAGGATTGTTTAGATAACATTATGGGTTTGGATGATGTAAACATAATACCATAAATGATTTCCACTCTATGATTAATTTGAAATGTTATAGAATTTAAATATTACCATGTTGCTTAGACTAAGATAAGTTTGTTCAGAATGGTTGTTCGTAGAAGAAACAAGGAAGTAGAAGAGGAGAGGCACTGACAGAGCGACATCCCCTTGAATTAGTAGCCGGAAATAGTAAGAATTGAAACCAAGCAGTTTGTAATAGTAACGGCTTAGCTAACACATGAAATAAATGGTAGTTTCATCCATGAATGAGAAAAACCAGAGGTACCACAGTGGAAATGGCAATAGTGGTACATTTTATGAGACAACACCCTCCTTCTATCAATTCATCCTCTGACCCAATAGCGGCTGAAGGATGTATTAAAGCCCTCGAAAAGATATTTTATGTTATGTGATGTTCAGATAATAGAAAGGTAAGTCTTTCCATTTATCTTTTTGAAGGTGAATGTGATCATTGGTGGTCAATGGTAAAGAATATTAGGGCTAGAGATGATATTGATTCCTTAGAGTGGGAGGAATTTAAAGGTATTTTCCCTGAAAAAAAATTTCTTAAAAATGGTGAGACAATGGAAGGGGATGAAATTCCTTCAATTGAGGTATAAGAAAGAATATTAAGTGGTTGTGTATGAATAAAACTTCACCTAACTTGTGAGGTATGCTCCAAATCTTATTCTGGATCTGGATAGAAAATACAATGGCTTTTACTTAGGATCGTAGCCAATTTATGGAAGGGAATTGGTCTCCTGTGAATTCAAAAGTTATGAGAACCTTTTATGATCTCCTGAGAGTGTAGAGATGGAGTTTTCTGATGATCATGTGAACTTTGACAACAAATAGAATAAGTGGTTTGGATGGCAAGTGATGGGTAAGAATCAACTAAAGAAATCTGATGGTAAGAAAATCCAGTTTCTAGTTTGTGAAAAGTGTGGAAAGAATCACCTTGGGGAATGCCTTTCCAAAACTAGAAAGTGTTTTAAATGTGGTGAGTTTGGACATGTGTCCTAAGATTGTAATTAAAATGATTCTAAGAATAATCTTGATAAGAAAACTATAAAGTGTTTTAAATGGGTTGAGATGGGTCATTATAAAAATTCCTACCCAAATAGATATCTGAATGATGCAAAGAATTCAGACTCAAATAAGAAAGGTGTAGTGAGAGCCTTTGCGAATAAATAATCAAATTTTAGGCCATCCAATGAAGTTGTATCAGGTAATTTGTTTGTTTTATCAATTTTTTATAAAGTTTTATTCAATATGTCATCTACACATTCCTTTATTTCTGAGAAATTTTTAGGTACATTGGAAATATCACCTCAACAAATGAGACTGGAACTTATTGTTAAAACACCATGGGGAAATATTATAACAAAGATGAATTATAAGAATCTTTACATTGTGGTTTGGGGAAATAATTTACCTTCAAAACATCTTTTTTTTCCTTGGTGTGGTTTGAGGTCATTCTAGGAATGGATTGGATTTCTGTTATCCAGCTAAGATTGACTATAGAGATAAAGAAGTTTTTTTAAAATGGTTTACTTTGTATACAAGAACAAACCCAAACAATTGATAACATATTAGAAAGATGAGAAACTATTTAAATATTTAAATTAAATTTATCTTGATCATATTATTGAAAACAAGGTAACTATTCAGATTAATGATGTGACAATGGTAAATTAATACCTTGATGTTTTTTCTGATGCGTTACCTGGTGTCATATCTAATCAGGAAGTCAAATTTACAATTGACCTAGTTCCCAATTCTAATCCAATTTCAAAACCCCCATATCATATGGCTCAAATAGAACATCTTGAATTGAAAAATTAATTGCAAGATTTTCTTGACAAAGGATTCATTCGTCCTAGAACTTTACCATGGGGTGATCCTATTTTGTTTGTTAAAAATAAAGATGGTTCCATGAGACTTTGAATTGATTATAGAGCATTAAATAACATCTCTGTTAAAAGAAAGAATCTTTTGCCTCATATCGATGACTTGTTTGATCAGCTCTTGGAGACTCAGTACTTTTCCAAGATTGACCTGAGATCCAGATACCATCAGTTGAAGGTGAAGGTGGATGACATCCAAAAAATAGCTTTTCATACTATATATGGTTATTATGAATTTGTTTTTATGTCAATTGGGTTAACTAATGAACCTGTTGTATTCATGGATCTTATGAATAGAATATTTCATGGGTTCTTGGGTAAGTTTGTGGTTGTGTTTATTGATGAAATTATGGTATTTTCTAAGAGTAAAGAGGAAGATGAAAAGCATCATTGGGTTGTTTTGAAAACCCTAAAGGGGTTACCTACGGTTATTACAGATGGTTTGTAAAAAACATTGCACATTTATCTATCCCACTAACTATGTTAACATGAAAAAGGGTTAAATATATTTGGACAGAAGAATGTGATGTTTGTTTTCATGAACTGAAGAATAGATTGGTGAATGCTTTAATTTTGGCATTGCCATCCTAAAATAGTGATTTTTCATCTATATTGATGCTTCATTTGAGGGACTTGGTTGTGTTCTAATGTAGAATGATCAGGTAATTTCTTATGATTCAAGACAACTAAAACCTTATCACACACATGATTTGGAATTGGCAGCTCTGGTTTTTGCTTTGAAAAATTGGTGGAATCATTTGTACAAATCCAAATGTCAAATATATACTGACCATAAAAGTATGAAGTATATATATTCACTCAAAATAATTAAACATTAGGCAGAGAAGATGGCCTGAATTGGTAAAGGATTGTGATTGAACGATCAATTACCATCCAGGAAAAGAAAACAAAGTGGAAGATTCTTTGTGTTGAAAACATCATACATCATTAACTAAGTAATGTTTGAAACATGATCCCCTGATTAATGATTTGATGAATTTTGGATTAGAGGTTTTTGGTGTAGGAAATACCTCTATTTTGTTTCAGGATTCATTACAGTCATCATTATTAGAAATAATAATAAAATCATAGAAGGAAGAACGTGAGCTATAGAAAAAGGTAGAGTTGGTTTAAATGGGTAAGTTTCTAGAACTTAACCTTGATAAAGATTATGTTTTAAGATTCGGTTAAAGGTTGTGTGTGCCTTTTGATTCTTAGTTGAGGAAGGATTTCTTGTGTGAATCTCATAGTTCTCTATTTTCTGGTTCATCTTGGTAGTACTAAGATGTACATATACCTTCGGAAGTATTATTGTATTGATAGAATGAAAAGAGATATTGCTGAATTTACCATAAAATGTTTGACATGTCAATAGGTTAAACTAGTGTGACAATTATAGAATGGGATGTTTTATCCTTTTCCAGTTCCATAGTGCAAATGGGATAATGTATACTTGTACTTTGTGGTGGTACTACCAAAGACTTATTGAGATAATAATGTGATTTGGGTTATTATTGACTGGCTGAAAAAATCTACACATTTTCATTCTATTCAAGATATAATGTCTTTGGATCTGATTTCCTGACAATACCTCAAAGAGATTCTCAGGTTTCACAGAGTTCCTCTTTCCATTGTATCTGACCGAGATCCCAGGTTCACTTCTAAATTTAGGAAGGTCCTTCATAAGTCATTGGGTATGGAATTTAATTTCATTATATCTTTTCATCCTCAATCAGATGGCCAGTCAGAACAAACGATTCAGAATTTGGAGGATATGATTCGAGCTTGTTCAATGTACTACTAGGGAAGTTGGGATCAACATATTTCATTAGTTGATTTTTCTTATAATAACAGTTTCCATTCTAGTTTTCATATGGCACCTTTCGAGGCATTGTATTGGAATTGGTGTCGGACTCCAGAGTTTTGGGATGAAGTCAGTGATAGAAAGTTGATGGGGCCATAATTAGTAGATGAAGTGGCTAAGAAAGCGAAAATGATCCAACGGCCCATGAGGATAGCTCAGAGCAGGAAGAAAACTTATGCAGATAACTGAAGGAAAGACTTATCTCTCAAGGTAGGTGACCATGTTTTCCTTAAAATCTCTCCATGGAAAAGTGGGATTCATTTTGGTAAGAAAGGGAAGCTAAGTCTGTAGTTCATCGTTCCTTTTGAAATCCTGGAGAAAGTTGGACCAATTTCATATTGAGTAGCTTTGAATCTATGTTTTTATTAGGTACACAATGTTTTTCATGTTTCTATGTTGAGAAAGAATGTTCCAGATTCAACTCATGTTTTGAGCCCGGAAGTAGTTGAGCTTGAAGAGAAACTTTCATATGAAGAAAAACCAATTCAGATTCTTGATCGAAGGGAAGAAGTATTGTGGAATAAAGTAATCCAGCAGGTAAAGCTTTTCTGGAGAAACCACATAGTTGAAGAAGCATCATGGAAATCTATAAATTCTATGAGGGAAAGCTACCCTCAATTGTTTAATAAGTAAATAAAATTGTGAGGAAGAAATTTCCAAAAGGTGAGGATAACGTAACACCCCAATGTTTTCTAATAATAAATTGAAATGCATGAAATTTTGTTTTAAGTAGATATTTACAACTAGCCTTTAAACATAATTTTTACAATTTAATGTTTAGAATTTCGAAAAACAGTCATCTATAATTGTGTTCAGTAAGTTATTTGGAGTCTAACGGAACCAATTAAATTTTTGGTAAATAGTAACATACCCTTATGAATAGTAATATGAATAATAATATCACCCAAATAAATAGTAAATTTTATTATTATTTTATTTTCTTAATTCTTTAAGATAATTACATCTTCATTAATTTTTCAATGTGATATAAAAGCAGTTATTGTTATAAAATTGTTATTTCTGAATAAATTATGATCTAATTAAAAATTAAATTAATATCATTTAGAAAAAAAAATTCAAAAAATGGAGTTTATTTTTGAACTCTACATGTCGAAAAATGGTTCTGGTTAATTTTTGGAATTTTTCTAAAATTCTGAAATTTTTAATGAATAGTGAAATACAGTAAAATACCATATATTAAAATTATCAGGTAAATACACTATTTATGACATCATAAGTGATGTAAGGCCACTTAGGTCAAAATCACATTCCATTATTGCTATTTTTGGTCACATGAATTAATACTATTCATATTCTTGAGAAAAAATATTATAATAATGATTAAAATAATGAAAAATACCTCCTCTCTTCCACTACAAATACCACCCTCATTCTTCTCTTCCTCTCATACCTTTCAAGCATGGAGACTTACCTATGTTCTTCCGAAAAATCCTCCCAAGGATCTTCCCCATGTCCTAGAGCTACTGGTCTCACCAAAAGGCCAAAACCAAAGGGCTTAAGGAGGATCTCCAAGAGAAGAGATCAAGAGGAGGCTAAACGAGTTTGATGTAAAACGAACCCGCAGTAAGGAAATTCCTAACCTGATTTCCATTCTTTGGGTTAACATTGTACATAATTATTTATATGGTATTAAAATTGTTTTTGTGATTTTTTTTGTTGATATTATATTTAATTATGTATATTTACAGTTTATACACATATTCCATCCTCTCTAATAAGTCTTACTTGAATTATAGGATATTTGTAAGGGGGTTTTTCTTTTAAAATCCTCTTTTAAAATTCTATTTTACAAAATTCAAAAGAAATATTTTTATGCTATTATTCATGTTGTATGATTATGTTAAGGTTCATGGGCATTGTTTATGATGATGGTTGGGACCTATACCTCCCTTTAATGCATTGGGTATGTGTAAGTTGGAGGTCGACCATATGGTTACTCCAAGTGTAACTGTGATGGTTACACAAATTGTAAGGTAGCCATGAGGGTTACAAATGATAAGGTAGCTGAGAGGGTTACAAGATTAGGTAAGTAATGCTCTAAGATACCTTTATGGTTCCATTTATGTTCTTATGTTTTATGGGGATCTTTTGGAAATATCATGTTTCACAAAGTAATTATATATGGGTGAAAAGTTTGTCTTTTGAAAATGATTTCAGACGTTACAATTATTCATGAACTAATGTGTCCTTTCCTTAATTTTATATTCCTTTACTATGATTTTTTCTGCTCATCCCAAGTATTTAAATGATTTTCATAGGTTATAAGTTTGGGTAAGACAAATAAGGATTCCAAGTAAAAATTTTGATGAATTGTCAAAGAAATCATGTTTTATTTGAAAACCATTATACTTTTCAAGAAATGAATACTATTTTTATGGTATCTACTCTTTAATAATTTTTCATTTTTTGAATGTATTATGTAACAATTCTAGAGGTCTCTAAACATGAACATATCCTCAATGTAAAAATGAAGTGATTTTTGGACTAAATTCAAGATTATGAAATGTAATAAGGTCAGGTCCTAACAGTCTAAGTTACTTAGTGGGTCTAAGTGACTTAGCGGTTTTAAGTGACTCAGTGGGTCTCAGTGACTCAGTGGGTCAAGTTGACTAAGTGGGTCTAAGTGACTCAACAGTACTTGGTGTTCTATTATTACATCTAATAGTATTGCTTTCCAGGCTTTATATTTATATTTGTGTGAGCTAAAAATACTTCATGTGTACTCCCTTTTATTGTTATTCCTTTGGTTTATTTCCTTTGGGGACTTTCCTTCATTGTTTCATGGTTCCCTACTAAGTATTTTTTCACACACCGCTACATGGGCTTTTCCCGCACGTGTCATACCTTGTGAAAATGACTAACACTTTTATAGAGACCTAGATGGTCTAGGACGAGGTGTTTCCTAGTGAGATCAGACAGGTGAGGCATACTCTTAAAGATTCCGGAAGCTACCCTTCACCTAACCTTTAAGAAGGGTTTTCTATATAATGTCTTCCAGTGACTTGTGCACTCACTTTTTTACAAATTTTCTTTTTTTGTGCTTGTATATTGGCCCCTTTACTTTTAGTTTTATACTATAACTCTCATAGGTTTCCTTAGTGTTAGGACTGGACATTATTACATTAAATAATGTTGAATTTATTCATGAAATCACTTACTTCTTACATTAAGAATATTTTCAAGTTTGATAATTTATATAATTGGGACATAATACATTCATAACATTACACATTATTACAGAGTGGATACCATAAAAATAGTATTGATTTCTTAAAAAATATAAAACATTTCAAATAAAACATGATTTCTTTGACAAGTATTCAAACATTTAACTTGGATTCCTTATTTTCCTTACACATACTTATTACCTGTGAAAATATTTTAAAAACTTGGGATGATCACAAAATCTTGGTAAAGGATATAAAAATAAGGAAAGAACACATTAGTCCATGAATACTTCTAACATATGAAATCATTTTCGAAACACATACTTGTCACCTATGTATACTTACTTTGTGAAACATGAGATTTCCACAAGAACCACACAAAAAATAAGAACATAAATAGAACCATAAAGGTATAATGGATCATTACTTACATAAACTTGTAACCCTCTCGGCTACCTTATCATTTGTAAACCCCACAGCTACCTTACAATTTGTGTAACCATCGCTGTTATAGTTGGAGTAACCATACGTCTGACCAACAACTTACACATACCCAATGCATTTTATGGAGATATAGGTATCACCCTTAATCATAAAAAAATTCACAAGAACCATAACGTAATCATACAACATTAATAATATCATAAAAAATTCTTTTTCTTTTTGTAAAGAAGAATTTTAAAAGATGATTTTAAATGAATAATCCCCTTAAAAATATCATATAATTAAACTGAGACTTTTTAGAGTGAATGGAATATGTATATACACTGTAAATATGCATAATTATATATAATATAAACAAAACCAATCACATAAAAAATTTAATACCACATAAATAATGATGTAGAATGTTAACCCAATGAATAGAAATCAGTTAAAGAATTCCCTTACCTCGGGTTTGTTTTACTTATAACTTGTTTAAAACTCATATATAATTGTTAAAATATTGTTATTAATATCTTATAGAAACATATAAATCTTTATAATACCTTATATGATCATTTAATTACATCATTTTACCCATTAATTTTTAGTATTTTGTTCCTTGCGTTGTTTTGGGTGTGTTCTTTACATGATTTCCATGATCTGTTCATGATGGATATTCTTGACGATTGGGAGTGAAACTCAAGAATTGGAATTGGTTGGTATTTAAATATTTCAAGAACCATAAATTATAAAATTTATAATTTATAGTTCTATCATGAGGATGATTAATGAGTTTAAACATTATTGATATTTGTTTAAGTCATTTTTGTGATTCCTTGATCGTAATGAACTCATTTTTATAAATTAATAACATGTGTATAAAATGGTTCCCAAACCATATATAAGATATAATAAATACATTATAATCTGGTTCAACCCTAAAAATGGTTTCATGACCAGTATTTAAGTAAGTAAAGGAAATCGAAATCACATTGCCCAAGATGTCGGTAAATCGACACATCATAGACGATGTTTTAATTTCTTGAATAATTGAGAGAGAAGAAGAATTTTAATGGTGAGTATTCCATAAAAAATATTAAATCCAAAATATTTAAGATACTAGATAATTTATGATTCTTTTATAGGGGGAGGTGAGGAAAGAAAAATAAAAGAAAGGAATCTCGAAAAAAAATTTGAGAAATCTCTTATGAAAATTTGGCAGCCTAACGGCATGGCTTCAAATTTCATAAAATATTTTGATGAGAAAAAAGGGGTATCTAATAATTATTACATAATATGGGAATTAAATAGGATATTTAATTAAATAGGATATTTAATTAAATATCCCAACGTAATCCAAAGGATATTAAAAATGATAACATAAAATGAAAGAAAAGAAAGAAAAGAAAAAGACGATGCTTACCTCTTGATCTCTTCTCTTTGATATCAACCTTAAAGCCTTTGGTTTGGGCCTTTTGGTGAGAGCAGTAGCTCTTAGATGTAGAGTAGAGCCTTGGGAGGAGTATTGGGTATAACTTAGGTAAGTCTCAATGCTTGAGAGGTGTGGAAGGAAGAGGGGAATGATGGTGGTATTTATAGTGGATGAGAGGAGGTATTTTTCATTCTTTTAATAATTATTATAATATTTTTGCTCAAGACTATGAATAGTATTAATTCATGTGACCCCAAATAGTAATAATGGAATGTGAGTTCGAACCAAGTGGGATTAGATAACTTATTATGTCATAAAAAGTGTATTTAACTAATAATTTTTATATACGGTATTTTACCGTATTTCACTATTCATAAAAAATTCAAGAATTTTAGAAAAATTCTGAAAATTCAACCTTAAAATATATCGACGTGTAGAATTTGAAAATGAACTCCATTTTTTGAAAAAAAATTCTAAATATTATTAATTAAATTTTTAAATAAAATCATACTTTATTCAAAAATTAACAAATTTAAAACATTAACTGCTCTTATATCACATTGAAAAATTACCCAAAATGTAATTATCTTAAAATACTAAGAAATTAAAATAATATTACAATTTACTATTCATTAGGGTCATATTAATATTAACATTACTTTTCATAGGGGTGTGTTACTATTCACAAAAAAACAAGTTGGTTCTATTCGACTCCAAATAACTTACTGAACACAATTGTAGATGACCATTTTTCAAAATTAAAAACATAGAAGAAGAAAAATTATGATTAAATTATACTTATAAATAAAAACTTAAAATAGAGTTTCATGAATTTAAAATTAGTTTTTAATCCTTGGGGTGTTACCCTTAGTGTCATTCATGGTTTACTGAGGGATTACTTTTCTACTTTTGTGGGCTTACAGGTGTGTGTGTGCGTACAAGTTTAAAGGCAATGCGTCCCGTTTTTTAGATAGGCCCACTCGGTTCTAGTCACCAGCCCTTGAACTATTAGAGGCGGTCTTGGGGTAGTCACGGGGCGAGCCCCACTGGGATGGGTCATGCCAGAGTCTTATAAAAGAGGTTCAATTCCACATTAGGACTGTGAGTTAGTGGGATTGGTTTGGTGAAACAGTGTTATGTGTTTGAATTTCGGCTTTCAGGCTAGGGACTCTAGTGTTGGGGCAGTAGCCGACATATCCATACACTAGGACTCTAGACACCTACTTTCCAACTCAGTACATGAAAACACTGGTTGTAGGGAAATAAATGGTATATGCATCATATAATATTTTCATTGTGTCTTCTTGTTCTTTTTGAGTCAGCTCACCAACTATATTCTATTAATCGTGGTTCATCTTGATCTATTTAAGGATTCCTCCATGTAGACATACATCCAAGATTGTGTTTCCATACCATGAGGATGGAACACCTAGAAAAGATGCATCAGTATAGGGAATAGTATCGAAAGTATCCCCACTGGATGGTGCACCAGTGTTACCACTACCCGTCGCTGAGCAGTGCTACCAGCACAACCTATAGAGGATACATGCAGGTTCAGTGTGTTACATGAGTTCCAAAGGTATTGAACTCCCAGGTTCATGGGTTAAACTGACCCCCAGGTGGTTGAGGTTTGGATCATGGTGGTTACATGAGTCTTTAGTCTAGTGAGGATGCCTCTCGACCAGATGGTGGTCTTATACATGAGCCTTCATTAGGCCTCAGTGGGGATATGATCAATCTTGATGATCCAAACACACGACGAGGTGACCCTCACTTGGATAAACATTGAGCACCTCTTCCAGGAGGAGTTATTTTCATAAACATTATTCCTTGTGTGTATACAAGAGCTATAACACCTATAGCAGGGTAGCATTATAGCAGTGGAGTACTCAGTGAGATTCACTGATAATTATCGCTACTCCACAAACATGGTGGGATACCCATTATTCGAGGCTCTGGAATTTGATCAGGGAATATGTTGGGAGATCAGGGCATCCATGGTGTCTCTTAGCATCCCTACTTAGGCTGGAGTGCTGGAGAAACTTCTACTTGTGGAGAGCTACCTGGAAGAGTAGGCGCCAGTAGAAGGAGCTACTAGTATACACCATGTGGTAGAGTCATCAGCAGTGGGTAGCAGGAAACAGATGTAGGGACACACGCAGTTTAAGCCTTCTAGGGTATAGCCCTTGGACACAGGGTCGAATGTACAAGGCTCCTAGGGCAGGAAAGTCAGTATAATAGAAGGGTGTGAAACTCCAATGGTGTTCAGGAGAACATGGATCATTGTTGATCAACTGACCACATGGATGACTAGTAGATGGTTGAGGGACCATCAAGGCAGAGGCAGAGAGTCAGGAATGGTTTTCCACAAGTTGGTGGATGGGGCAGGGGAGTGGTCAAAGACATAGACGATAGGTGGAGGTTTGATGTACTACCACCACCACCCCCAGGTGGTTCACCATGGGCTCCAAGAGCTGGTGGACAGAGATGAGCCTAGCTTTAGGCGATAGATGTCTACAATTCTAATTCTCCATAGATGATTAGAGGTAGGATTTGTGCCTTCTCCACCTTAGAAGCAGTTCTTATAGGCACATGATTCAGTCACTCTTTTCCTTGCCATGAACCTCTTTCAAAGCATGGATATTCTAGTGGATTCATTGGCTTGATCCTTATGCTTAGATACTCCTACTATAGGGGATTTGACAATCACACACTAGTTCCGGTAGTGTGAGCTTAATCTTGGATGAGAGATATTTGGCTGGGATCTCCTAGTAGAGGTGTCGTGACCTTGCAACGTCATTATGGGTATGGACTGGTTATCTATAGTCCAGGATCATGTTGACTATTTTAGGTGCAGAGTGCAATGTGTCCACAGATATGGGACTAGGTTTTCCTTTAATGATGAAAAGGGAACTCTTGTAGTCCAAGACAAACTTTCTTGGAGGAGGGTTCACCCAATCACTCACTAGTTGGCTAGCCTTACCCTCAGTGTGGTGGACGAGAGGATTCCTCAATTTCCTATAGTGGTGGATGAGTATGAGGAAATATTCCCTAAAGATGTTCTGGGATTACTTCCCTCTAAGGAGGTTGAATTATTTATTGATTTTTACTTCCATATAGAACTGATATACACAAAATCATATCGGCTGGCTCCTACAGAGCTTCTTGAGTTGAAGGTACAACTAGAGGACTTATAGAGGAAGGGCTTTGTGAGGCTCGGTGTTTCACCTTTGTAGGCCCTATTATTATTTTTCAAGATGGAAGATCTGGGTTTGAGGTTGTGTGTGTAATATTGACACCTAATCCAGGTGACTGTGAATAATAAATATCCAATTATAAGAATCGATGACCTCTTCGATCAGCTGAAGGGAGTGAGGTGGTTCTCGAAAATTGACCTCAAGTATAGCTATCATCAGCTTCGTGTACGGGATGAGGATATGCCGAATACATAATTTAAATATTGGTATGTCCACTATGAGTTCATAGTGATACCATTGGTCATGAACAATTCTCTAAAAGTGTTCATGGAACTCATGAACAGGATCTTCCAGCCTTACCTTGACCTGTTCATCATGGTCATCATTGATGACATCCTGGGGTACTTAGAGTCTGAGGAGGAGCATGTGACACACCCGAGGATGGTCCTGGATACACACCAAGAGAATCACCTATATGGGAATCTCTATAAGGGTCAGTTATGGATTCAATAAGTCCACTTTCTGGCACATATCTTTTCTAAGGCTGTAGTTGTAGTGGATCTGGTGAAGATAGAGGCAGTTATTTCTTGGGAGCCACCCAGGAGCTTGACCGAGGTGCATATTATTTTAGGTTTGGCTGGATACAGTAGTAGGTTAGTTCCTGACTTTTATAGGGTAGCATCACCATTATCTTCCTTGACATGGAAGGGACAACCCTTCATGTGGATGAACAAGTTTCAAAAAAAAATTCAAGAGTTGAGGCAAAGACTGATGATTGCCCCTATCTTGAGACTGGCAGAGGAGGGCATTGGGTATTTAGTGTCTTTTGATGGATCAGGAGCTGAACTAGGTTGTTTCTTGATGTTCGTACAAGCAGTGATTTCCTATTATTCATAGTAGTTAAGGCAACATTAGCAGAACTACTCTACTAATGATCTTGAGCTAGCAGTAGTGGTGTTTTCTTGGAATATGTGGAAACACTACTTGATGGGTGAGTGGTTTATCATCTACTCCCACCACAAAAGTCTCAGGTATATTTTCTCCAAAAAGGACCTAAACTTGAGGTAGTGGAGGTGGATATATTTTCTCTAGGATTATGATTTAGGGATAGTATATACTCTTGTGAAGGAGAATGTGGTGGAGGATGCACTCGACGGGAGATTTGGGTTGCAGTTTCTAAGTGAGGTGTCAGATCTTTTAGCAGCTATATAGATATCCTTCATGGATGGTGATGGAGAAGATTAAATTCAGTTGATGTTTGTCAATCCCCCACTCTTACAGAAAGTTATGGAGGCACAACTAGGGTATGTCGACTACGAGAGCCGACGTTCTCATTTATCCATAGGGAAATCCACTAATGGATATTCGATAGGTGGGGAGCACACCATCCTTTTCTGAGGGTGCATTGTTGTACAAGTGACATTGTGAGGGGAGGTTCTGAAGGAGTTCCCCACCTCCCCTTTGGTAGTACATCTAGTAGTGGAAAATATTTACCAGGATCTATAATGTTATTTTTGGTGGTCGGGGATGAATAAGGAAGTGGCAGAGTTCATTTCTCAGTGCTACACTTATTTACAAGTGAAGGCAGAGCATCAGGTTCCAGCAAGCATGGCGTAGCCACTTGTGGTGCCGAAGTGGAAGTTGGATGGTATATTGATGGATGTCATTATTGGTTTACCATGTACGTCCAAGGGTAATGATACCATATGGGTGATCTTAGACCGACTCACCAAGTCATCCCACTTCCTACCCATCTAGAAGAAGATTTTGGTAGAGAGCTTGGGGTGCCTCTACGATCAAGAGATAGTTCAGCTTCACAGGGTGCCTTCGATGATCATTTCAGACCGTCATTATCACTTCACATCTCATCTATGGATGGGATTTTAGGAAGGGTTTGAGACACATTTTCTCTTGATTATGATTTTTTATCCCTATAAGGATGGCCAGATGGAGAGGACTATCTAGGTTTTAGAGGACATGCTTTGTTCTTGCATCCTGGACTTGGGTCATAGATGGTAGGACCACCTACCAATGGTGGATTTTTCATACAATAATATCTACCACATAACTATTGGTATGGAATCATTTGAGGCATTTTATGGGCAACCATGCAGGTCACCACTTTACTAGACAGACCTAGTGGAGTCATCACTCATGGCCCTAGAGTTGGTATGGGTTACCCCCGAGAAGGTTTAGATCATCCAAGAGTGGATGAGCACTATACTGAGTATAAAGAAATATTATTTTGATAGAATATGGATGAATTTGGAGTTCAATGAGGGAAAACACGTGTTCCTTTGGGTCTCCCCTCAGTTGGGATTGTGGAGATTTGGTCGAGGCGGCAAGTTGTCTCTGAGTTTCATCAGTCCTTTTCAGGTTCTGAGTAGATTTGGTGAGGGGGCGTACTGCCTAGATCTTCCCCCAAAAGAAGAATCAGTTGCATGATGTCTTTCATGTGTCATAGCTGAGGAGGTACGTACATGAACAATCAAACATCATCGACTAGGTTGATCTGGATATTAATGATGGGGTGATGTTTGCGGAGTTCCCGGTGAAGATAAAGGATCGAAAGGATCAGGTCCTTCATGGACGGTCGATTCCTCTGGTTTACATTCAATGGAAACCCGGTAATATCTAGGGGAGAACATAAGAGTGGGTGGCTTAGATTTAGGCCCAGTATCCCCATTTGTTAGTTTAGATTTTTTTTACTTTCAGGGTGATAAATCCTTAAGGTGGGAAAAATGTAATGACGAAAAAATTTCCATATAATTTTTTTAAATTATATGGTTTATTTTGAATCTAGACACTGAAACGAAATGTTATTCCAGGCCTTGGGTGCATGGAATATTTGTTTTAACTTTTTTTAAATAGCACATGTGCATGATTTTGGTAACATCTAAACTGATGTCCGGATTAAAAATATGAGCACACTGTTATGTTCGGAACAGTACATTTTCCTTAGGAAGGACCTAAACTTGACCGGCGTGGGTTGAGGGTAAAAGTTAATTTTTATTTGTTTTAAAGAAAAAAAATAAAATAAACTTAAGAGTGTTTATTTTATTCAAAATGTCTCATTTGAGAACAATGTTATGTCAACTGTTTCATTTCATAAATAAAACAGCGTAATGATGTTGCGACTCAAAGTAACAGAAACAATGAAACATGTTTCCTTAATTTAATTGATTAATAGGGATATGGGATCAAGATAGTATCTCAGAGTTTTCTATGAATCTTTTAATTAATTTCATTGGAGAACAATGGATCACCAATGATAATGAACGCCCCCTCCTCCTTGAGGGATTTTTCCAACAACGATGGATCACATATCTAGGATTGATGAACGGTGGTGATGAATCTCTATTCTTCACCAACGATCGATCAAATCTCAGGTAGGTGTTTATTTCTAAGTGATTTATTTCTTTCCTCATTCCTTAGGTTGAGAAACAAATGTGGATCAACCCATGAATAGGTTGACCACAGATCGATCGCATATGTTGGAGGGTTTTGATCGCTAGATTTTGAATCGATTTCATCCATATTGTGATGTGATCCAATTTCAGAGTTATAATATCCTCCACCTTGATTTAAATTCTAATTTGGATGGATTGGGGTCGACATGAACAAGGACTATATCCCTTTGTTTTGGGAATTCTTGTGTTCTTCTCGTTCTTCATGGTGCAATGATCTAGGTTGTCGGCTCGATGGCCGGTGGTGATGAAAATCTGCGGTCAAGGTGTGATGTTGGTGATGTATCATCCCGCAGGAGGCTGCAGGAGATGGTGGTTCTAGGTGTGAAGTCCATGACCATGTGGGTCACGGCATTGGTGGAAGACTGCGACCAGGAGGGCCACGATGATGGCGGAAGGTCGCGACCAAGTGGGCCGATACAGTGGTACAGGCCGCCAGCTCAAAGGCTGGCGGTAGAGGAGCCCGCGACAACCACTACGGGTGGCGAGCAGGGGCCACTGGCTGGAAGTCAGTGGTGGGTCACGTCACGGGACTGGCAGTGGGCCAAATCACGCATCTAGCGGCGGGCCGCATCACGCGGCTAAGGAACCATGGTCCAATGGGACCCCAGTGGAGGACCCATTGTGGAGAACCCACAACATCAGTTGTGGTTGGGGCACACAGTGGTCGTCTGCATTAATCAGGTAGGGAAGCAGTGACCACCGCATCCCGAGTGAAGAAAATGACCCACTTCAGCATGCCAGGCTTGGAAGGTGGGCTAGAAAGGTTCCAAGCTAAGCAGGAAGTCTTGCACCGGGCTAGGCTAGCCAGGCGAGCCAGCATCAGGCTGGGTTAGATCGAACGAGCAGGGCTTGCAAGCCCCAGATTGGGTTGGGTGGGTCCAACTAAGTTGGACCAGACCCAGACCCCACAGGCCCAATTTTTCATAATTTCCCCAAACTTTCAAACCATACGTCTGATTGACGATCTACTTATGGCATTGGGACCCTCACGATGAGGCGGCCCTTTTCAGATACACTAAGTGTGTTTTCATGGAAGTTCACTTATAACCTTTGGTTTCAGGAGTAGGTTCTCCTCGAACAAGTTTACTATGAGTAGTAATCATGTGGTTGGATGTGATGACAAAACTATGACTAAGGGTCTATGTGACCCAGTAGGTCTAAAAGACTTAGCGGTTCTAAGTGACTTAGTGGGTCGAAGTGACTCAACAGGTCTATATGACTCAAAAGTATTGGGTTTTCTGTGATTACGTCTAATATTCTTGATTTTATTACTTTATTGTAATACTTGTGTGAGCTAAAAAATACTTTTTCAGTACTTTCCTTTGTGTTTATTAATTTGTGGTCTTTCCTTCGTAGGTTTTGTTGTGCCCTACTGAGTATTGTTTTGCTCACCCCTACATAGTCTTTTCCCGCACGTGTTATGTCTTGTGCAGAAAACTGGTTCTTTGAATGAGACCGAGGTGGTTTAAGACAAGGAGGTACCCAATGAGATCAAACACTTGAGGCGTACTCTTACAGCTTCCGAAATCTACCCTTCACCTACCCTTCAGGTAGGGTTTTTTGCAGACTGGTTTCCAATTACTTGTTTACTCGCTCGTTTACAACTTTTCTTTTGTTAGGCTTGTATACTGGCCCCTTTACATTCAGTTTTGTATTGTTACTCTCAGTGGTTGTCTTAGTAGCCTGAATGGTTTACTCAGGGTTTACTTTTTAGCATTTGTGGGCTCGCAGCTATGTGCATTCATACAGGTATAAAGGCAATGCCTCCCATTAGTTAGAAATCCCTACTCGACGCAAGTTTCCAGCCCTTGGCCTATTGGAGGTGGGCTAAGGGAAGTAATGGCATGGTCCCCAATGGTACGGGTTATCACACTCACCCTTCGTATAAGTTATATCAGTCTCACCAATCTTTCATGCACTATAATGGTGCTCAACTATTCGTATAAGCTATATCAGGCTCACCTGTGAGCTATAATGGAGTTCAACCCTTCATATAAGCTATATTCGTCTCACCCATTAGATTTCCATGTACCAACACATATAATCTTGAAATTTTCAACATATCACACATACAATTTCATTTTTATTCATATGATAACCAATCCATTTTCAAAAACACATTTAAAATGTTTATAAAAGTGATTTTTGAGTCAAAGTGTCCCATACCAATTTGAATCTTTTAAAAAAATATTCAATAATTAAAATTTTAAAACATTTATGTCTATATAAATAAATCCATAAAATCATTTTGAAAAAATGTAAATGAATGAGAAATATTTAAAAGAATAAATCATTAAAATACTCAAAACAATTTTTTTGTTATGGAGTCTCATACCACTTTGAACATTTAAATTATAATCCACGTGAAAGTAGAACATTTTATAAAAAACATAAAAAAATTGATTATATATAAAATATCAATATGTAAAGTCAATGGGTCTATATATATAATTTATAAAATAATAAAAGTGTATATCATTAAGAAATTTCTCAATGATAGGAGATTCACTAATGGAAATATGATCTTTCCCAACACTTCTATACCAACGGTTTGTAAAAACTGTTGGTATAGCTACCATTTCCCAACGGTTCACCAAAACCGTTGGGAAAGGGTCCTCTTTCCCTCCTCTTTCCCAACGGTTTACCAAAACTGTTGGGAAAGGGTCCTATTTCCCTCCTCTTTCCCAACGGTTCATCAAAACCATTGGGAAAGAGTCCTCTTTCCCAACGGTTCACCAAAACCGTTGGGAAAGGGTCCTCTTTCCCTCCTCTTTCCCAACGGTTCATCAAAACTGTTGGGAAAGAGTCCTCTTTCCCAACGGTTCACCAAAACCGTTGGGAAAGAGGAATGAAAATTTCAACCTTCGGCCAACATAAATACAACCAACCCAAACCTATCCCAATGGTTTTGAAAACCGTTGGTAAAGGGCTATCCCAACGGTTCTGAAAACCGTTGGGATAGGTTCTTTAATTCTTTTCCAAAACTACTAACCGAGAACATTATATAAATCAAAATTTTAAATAATTATGATAATACATATATATATTTATGAAATTATGTTTTCAAAGTGATGTTAGCTTAGTGGTTTAGTCGTTCGATTATAAACGATGGGTCCTGGGATCAAATCCTAGCGGATGTTTTATTTTTGGAATTTATATCCCAACGGTTCCATTACCGTTGGTATAGATTTCATATTACCTATACCGGTATAGGTCTATACCAACGTTTTTCGGAAAACCGTTGGTATAGACCTATCCCAACGGCTTACTTTGCTATGGTTCTCCAAACCGTTGGTATAGGCTATACCAACGGTTTGGAGGCCTATACCAACGGTTCCAAACTGTTGGTAAAGGTAAGTTTTCCAGTAGTGATTCAGACGAAATATCTTACCTTAAGTCTGAATAATAATGTACAATCTTTATATTCTAAGATAATAAACATAGGATAATTATTTAAATTCTCAAGAAACATTATAAAGTTTATTGTTCCTTTTATATTACTATTATCATTTCATGAAAATTAATTAATTATATATGCTCACATTGGGTGTTTGGTTGATATTTGGTACTCGAGTAAAAAATGAACTTGATAGGATGTCAATACTCCATGAGGTCATAAATCCATCATCTCTAAAATAATATTGATGAAATAATAATAAATTGTTTATATCAATTATACCTTTAAATCCATTCATAAAATATGGATATTAAAAATGAAAAATGTTACAATCATGGTGAACAGTAAGTCGTACGTACGCATGAGTAATGTCTTCATTTTTCATTAATAGTTATGGAAAGAAGTTAAGTATTTTTTTATATTTCTAGAATTATCATAATAAAATTAATATCATATTAATCAGTTAAATATACTTATATATGTCATAAATGTGATGTAGTGAATAAAAACAAATCACATCGCTTCGTGGAGGTGATAGTTCACACATACACACGAACAACATTATCATTTTTATGTTCATGGAACGTAATAATTTAATTGATATATTATTATCCTATAATGATTAATGTTTTATGAATATCACATATTAATAATAATTCCATCAGTATAACCATTATTTAAATATGGTGATGAAAAACAAACTATATCAGTTCGCGATGTGGTAGTCCACCATACAGACGGAGGAAAATTTCATTGTGTGTTTGATGAAATTGGAGAAGTATTTTGGTAATGGTGTTAAGATAATATAATATCATCATATTAAAGATACTTTGGTTATTATATCATCATGTTTGGAGGATATTTTAATGAACTGGAAGAATAAATAAAATAGAAATACTTAAAGAAAACGATAACTCTACTTCGGTTGATCACATTTAAAGAACACCTTAACACCCCTGAGAAGGGTGTTCTGCCAATAATAATGAATCAAGAATGTGGGGAGGGATTATATTAAGGGTTTTGGGTAGATCTTGGTTTACCAAATGTTTTTTTAAGTGTGATTAATAAAGAGGTATGGGTTCTTTTTTATAGGAGAGGGAATGGGTGCCCTTGGAATTATTGAAAGTATTAAATTAATATATAATAAATTTCAACTTAAAATAGTCCCAAACTAATTTATTTCTAAGATAATATTATTTTGGGTCAATTTACCATTATAAAATTAAAATTATTCATTTTTTGAATATTTTTTATCCCTTATCATTTTGTTTTAACCACTTTTACTCATACCTGTTTATCAAGTAATTTACATTTTGAGTGTTAAATTAATTACCAAATCATTCCAAACAACCAATGAATGATTCATTAATGAATTTTTTACACTTATCTAAAATTTTTTGATGAATATTATATTTTTAAAAAATTTATACAATTTAATAAAATATTTTATATTTTAAAATATGAATTAAGTCAATTTTGACACTACTCATACAAATATTTTTAAAAAAATCATAACAACTTGATTCCTTTGAAAAAAATAAATTAACAAAATTATAATATTTCATATGAATCCATAAAATTCTTGGATGGAATAAAATATATAAAATAATATTTAATTTAAAATTATTAATATCATTCATTTGATTCTCTCTTTAATAAATCAATTATTACATCCTCTTTGTGTCACAGTTAAATTTAATTATTTAATTCAAAAAAAATTATAAATTAATTAGCATGATTTAGTTAATTGTTTTATATTTATAAAACTATTTATAGTTTCATAAATCTCCTTTATAACTCCTTATTAAAAAAACATTAATTTTTTAAAACAAAAGTGCAACAAAAATGACTATTCATTAAATATAATATTATAAATGCATTAAAGTCATACAAGTGGCTCTAAGTGGTCTTAAAATCTACACAAGTATGATAAGGTTCATAATACACTCATGAAAATAAATTATAACAATTTTTGGGATAGTTTTATATTCTTATAATATTATTTTTACCTTTAATTAATTGATTTACCTTTAAGTGTAGTAATATAATTTATTACTAAAGTTAATATTCATAATTTCCAAAAAAACATGACCTATTTACATAATTTAGAGAATTTTATTCCAAATATTGAATCTATTTTTCCAAATTTATAACATTAAATTGGCATAAATTAATATAAAAATTAATCTCGTTGATAGAATAAGAAAATAGGGTTTTTTAAGTAATATGTTCAAAAGTTCACATAGTTTTTATATCCAATTTAAACGTGAAATTGATTCAAATGACCAAAATTGGATTAAAGAATAAAAACATAATTTAAATATATATTAAAATAAATTAAAAGTACAATATAACTATATAAATTACTTAGACAAAAAAATCGGTTTTTAAATTAAAATGTAGTATTTTTCACAATTCATTTAAATATTAAAATTATCATAAAAATGAAAAACAATTATCCAAAACAAAAACATTATTCCCCTATTAAAAATAAAAAGTTTTTTTAAAATATAACTTACAAAATTGTCAAAAACTACATTTAAAATGGGTTCTCCATCAAGAGGCGGTAAAATTTCATTTTTTTGAAAAAATAATTCTTTTATCTGAAAAAAAAAATTGAATTTGTTATTATATCATTACTAGAAAACATATAAGATGAATTTTAAATATTACATTGAATATATTAAAAATATTTTTCATTAATAAAATCTATCAATAGTGATCTTATTATTTTATAAACATGCGTATTTCTACTTAAATATATTTTTTGAAAAAAATCCTGTTTTTAAAGGGTTTTGTTTTCATTTATAAATAATTTCCCATAAAAGAATAAACTATATACATGTGTAAACCATATTTTCATAAATAAATTAATATATTTCATTTACTATATTTTAAAATCTAGGTTATAAGGTAACATAATAATATTTAGTTGTTCTCTTAAAATTGATGTGTCGTATTATATATGGTATCGAACATAGTGTCTCTTTTTAAAAACTCAAGATGTTACATTATCCCCCCTTTTGTAAATTGCATCCTAGAAATTTGAATTTTCAGTTGGTGAATAAGGTATGAATTTCCAAAATACCTTTATTGCAATCCCACGTTAGAAAAAATATTAACATAAGGAAATATACTTACTTGAAAATTATACTTTTGCATAAATTAATCAGATTCCACCCTAAACTCATCTTTTTCTCCAAACGATGAGTATTTAGGATGAGTCAAATTATTAATCCACAAAATATTCACTATCTATTTCTACTATCTAGAAACATTAACCCAAAAAAATATGGTCAAGATAAGATAATTCTATAAATTGAATAAAAAATTGGATAGAGAAAATATACTTTTAATCACTAAAATTCAAATGTAATATCAAAATTTCAACATAGACCATTCAATAGATAACTATACTTAAAATTTTTAAAAAATATTATAACTAAGATTAAATCCCAAAAATCAGAATGATTTAATTAAATAATAATCCAATATAAGTTCTATAATTTATTTCTAAATAACATAATTCACTCTTAATGGATTATACCAAATAGTAATTTTGTAATCACATATTCTCCAGAATAGGTTAATCATTTCAAAAAATAACCCAATTCCCATAAGTCCACAGGAAAAACAAAGATTCTTCCAAAATAAAATTTTTCCATTTTTCCTCAAATAAAATATTATAGTATTCTATTTATCTTAATCATATAAAGTTCCCAAAATAGGGAACATCATTCAAAATAAAATTTATCACTTAATAAATAAATAAGTTTCCAATACCAAGGATATCCATTTGACAAAACACAAGTTTCCAAAATAAACTTATCAAATTTTTTAACTAAAAATAATGAATTCATGCTGACCAGGGACTTTACATAGGCTAATGGTAGTTGATAAATTTTTGACACACTTAGGTTGTGGGTTTGATTCCCACAGCCTTGTCTGACATTATGGGTTTTCACATAGATTGTATGTTTTCCTTTTTCAAATACTATATAATTTTATAACATTCCCAAAAATGGGATAAAATCCTCAAAAATAACTATAACATATTTTAACCTCAACGTTTATCTCATGCCTTTCATTTTGCATCCCAAAAAGTAATAACCCATAGTTAACTCAAATATAATGTCTCCAAAAATATCGTTAATCACCTAAAATTTTTGGCACATGAATCCTCAAAAGGTATTTCTATGAAATTGAACATATGATCAACCTAAAAATTATAAACTCATATGATATCCCTATCTCTAAAAAAGACATCCTAATGTCTAATGTTTCCTAAACCATCCTCTAATATCAATTATAAGGACCCAGTATTAAACATATTTTAGTCTAGTGTTTTTTATCTATAATTAAAATTATAATAACTTTGTAGTTTATAGTTTTAGAGAATTATGACAAAAAAACTCTTATCTAGTACACACATACATTACAATTTGATACTTATACTCAATATCCATTTATTTTACCAAAAAGAACCCTTTTAAAATAAAACATGATTTCTTTTCATGACACATCTCCAATACATTCATAGAGTCATCTTATTTTTCCTTACCAATATTAGGACCTATGAAAAACATTTTAAAACATGGGATAAAAACAAAATATCAGTAAGGGATATGAAGAAATTAGATCGTTAGTCCTGTAAAAACATGAATACCCATTAATTGTTTTTCTTAAAAGCGTATCAGAAATAATATAAAATCATTTAGGTTTCTTGGGACATCATTAGCATATCGCTATTACAATCACCCTTAAAAATTTAATTACCATATAGTTGACTTCTAACTTTGGAATTCCCAATGAATTGGAGATCTATAATGGGGATCACCCTTCATATAAGCTCTATCGGGCTCACTCATCTTTCATGAGCTATAATGGGACTCAACCCTTCGTATAAGCTATATCGGGATCACCCTTGAGCTATAATGGGTCTCAACCCTTCGTATAACCTATATCAAGCTCACCTATTGAATTTACAAGTACCAACACATATAAGCATTCAATTTTCAACATGTCACACCTAAAATTTCATTTTCATTCATAAGATAACAAGTCCATTTTTGAAAACCAATTTGAATTATTTATAAAATATATTTTTGAAGAAAAGTGTCCCATAGAACTTTGAATCCGAAAAAATAATATTCAAGAATGAACAATTTAAAACATTAATGTCTATATAAATAAATTCATAAAATCATTTTGAAAACAAGGACATTAATATTAAATATTTATAAAAATAAATATTTAAAACATTTAAAAGTAAATGTTTTAGTTAAGAGTCTCATACCACTATGAACATTTAAATTATAATCCACATGAAAGTAGGAAATTTTAAAAAACATTAAATTACATGAGTATAGAAAAAATATGGATACTTAATGTCAAAGGTTCTATGTATACACTTTATAAAAGAATAAATGTGTATATCATCATGAAATGTCTCAGTGAAAGGAGATTGAGAAGAAATATCTTTCCTTAAGTTTGAATCATCATGTACAATATTTATATTCCTAAATAATGAAATTAGGTTAATTATTTAATAAATTAAGAACATTTATAATGTTTTTTATTCCATATATATTACTATTATGAGATCATAATAATTACTTAATTATTTATGTTCACATTGGGCGTTTTTTCGATATTTGGTACTCAATTCAAAAATGAACTTGGTTAGATGTCAATAGTCCATGAGGTCATAAGTACATCATCTCCAAAACCATATTGTAGACATAATAATAAATTTTTAATATAAATTATACATTTAAATACATTCATTAAATATGTATATGAAAAATGAACAATGCTACAATCATGGAGACAGTAAGTTGTACGAACGCATGAGTAATGTATTCATTTTTCATTGATCACTATAGAAATAGGTTAAGTACTATTTTAGCTTTAAAAAATTATAGTAACATCATTAATATCATATTTATTATATAAATATACTTATATGTATCATAAAAGTGGTGTAGTTAATAAAAATGAATCACATCGCTTCGTGGAGGTGATAGTTCCCACATACGCACAAACAACGTTATCATTTTTATGTTCATGGAAGGTAAGAATGTAATTGATAGAAAATTATATTATAATTATTAATATGTAATTAATTACATATATCGAAATTAATTACATCACTATAATCATTCTTTATAGATAGTGATGAAAAATGAACCATATTGGTTCGTGAGGTGGTAGTCCGCCATACACACACACAAAAAAGTTCATTTCCCATTTAATGAAATTCGAGAAAAAATTAGGTGATGTAATCAACATAATAAATTTAAAATATTTTAAGGATATTTTATTTATTATATCAACTGGGTTTCTAGATATTATAATGAATTGGAGGAAGAAATAAATTATAAATACTTAAAGAATTTGATACCTCTTATTCGGTTAATTACCTTTGAGGAACACCTTAACACCTCTAAGTAGGGTTTTATACCTAAAATAAGGATTAAATAATGTGGGGAGGGATACTAGGAATTGGTTTGGGTATATATTGGCCAAAAAATGTTTTTGTAAGTGTGATTATTAGAGTGGTATGGGTTCCTTTTTTAAGGATATGGAAGGGGAACCCTTAGAATGATTAAAAGTATTGAATTAATATAAATTCAATTTAGATTTTAAATGGTCCCGAACTAATTTATTTATTGTGTCAGATTATTCTGGGTCTAATAAATTTCATTTAAATAAAAATTTTAAATTTTTAAATATTTTTTAATCCTTATCTTTTTGTTTTAACCACTTTTAACTCTTACAGATTTATGAAGTAATTTACACTTTGAGAGTTAAAATAGTAACTAAGTCATCCAAAAAGACTAATGAATGAATAAATAATGAAATTTTTAGACTTATATATGATTTTTAGAAAAATGTTATATTTTTATAAATATTATATCACTTAATAATATATTTTATATTTTAAAATATGAATTATGTTGATTTTAACATAATTCATAGTTGACTTTTTAAAAAATTCATAAAAACTTGATTGCATTGAAAAAACTAAATTAATTTAATACCATCATTCCATAGTCATCTAGAAAATTTATTTATGAAATTAAATATATCAAATAATATTTATTTTAATATTATTAATATAATTTATCTAATTTTTTCTTTAATAAATCTATTATTGCATCATCTTTATGTCATAATTAAATTTAATTATTAAATTCCTAAAAATTATAAATTAATTAACATGATGTAGGTACTATTTTTAGATTTATAAATAGTATTTATAGTTGAATATATCCCTTATATAACTCCATATAAAAATATATTACTTTATAAAAACAAGTGTAACAAAAATGACTATTCATTGAATATAATATTATAAATGAATTAAATTCATCCAAGTGGATCCAAGTGGTCCTAAAATAGACCCAAGGATGCTCATGGTCTATATACACTCATATAATTAAATTAGGACAAGTGTTGGGGTAGTTTTATATTATTATAATATTATTTTTACCTTTAATTACCTGATTTACCTTTAATCAAGGTAATAAAATTTATTACTAAAGTTACCTTTGATGTGGCGTATTTTGTACGATATCGAACAGAGTGTCTCTTTTTAAAAAGTTCAGGATGTTATTGGTACAAAATATTGTCATATTTTTATATTGGTTCCATAGGAATTTGAATTTATATTTGATAATGTCCCTTTAATGAGGTCCTTTAGTTGGATCAACAGGTTAATAGATTATAATATGAGGTTGAAAAGTGTTTATAAGGTGATTTATTCTGATAATAGGTATGTTAATGTTATAAAAATAAATTTCTATAATTATAACTCATATTTATTGGATTATAGGTATTTATGATAGATATTTATAGATGTGAATATATGTATATGGAAATAGAAGAGGATTGATAGAAAGATAATTTCATATTTATGTCAGAAATGGAGAAAGAGTTTCCACACTAGAGTTACACTTATAATATAATTATGCATGGTAGATTAGTTCTAGAATTGGAAAACTATTATTTTGTTCTGGAAAAAAATAAAAAATTTATATCTATAAATAGTTTGGATGAAAATGGACATTTGTTCATGAGGAATAACAAGATTTTTTCTATATACATGAATAAAATCAATTTTCCCTTTCCCGATTCATTAAGGTGACAATTCCTTCAAACAATGGCTCTAATGGGTCAGGACTAACAAAATAGAGAATAAGATGAGAGCCATAATTTTTGAAGCAGGTTGCTGATGTATTTAGGAGGTAAGGAATAAAGTGCAGTTAGAGGGGATAACATGATCTAGGATCACTATTGCTTCCAAGAAAAGGTGGTTGGTTTCCGAACTAAGTTTTCTTATGAAAAAATGGCAGGAGGAACCCTCTCTGAGAAATTTTATAAATTATAAGAACCATAAAAAATCTTCAATTTTACCTCTTCCAAGGATAATGGATTCATTGGAACCCACCAGAAAATTGGTTGAACCTTAATACTGATGGTTCATATATTATGGGTTCAATGAGGGGGTGGAGTTGTCCAAGAATCGAGAGTTTTTTTGGTTGTTACCTATAATGAAAATTTAGGTATAGGGGTCACTCTCCAAATGGAGGCTGTGTTAATTCTAAAATTACATCAATTCTGTATTTCAAAGATCATCAAATTGGTTGAGGTTAAAACATATTCAATGATTATTTAGATCTCTCTCAAGTTCCTCACAACCAACCAATGGTCCATCTCATATCTGATCAGGAGATGTAGGTCCCTCATCAATAATAGTATAATATTACGTCACACTTAGCAATGGGATAATAAGTGGTTCTATTTTATTGCAGAGAGATTCTTATTTAATGATAATGTTGTCTCCTACTCAAGTATAGGATCTCTTCCCCTAGAATGTGTGAACATAATTTGGGGAGATTCTCACAGGCTTCACTAATTCAGACCCCCTGATTCTTCTCCTTGTAAACCTTGAGGGCTTCTCCTTTCATTGTCTCTATTTATTTATCCCTTTATGAATAATAAAAAAATTTCTTGTGTGTGATAAAAAAACATAGGTTAGTGATGGGTATATGTACATTGTAACATTTACTCATGAATTTAGTTGGTATAATGTTCTTCTTATGAGATAAAAGTTTGAAAACCTTGGAAAGTGTATATAAATTAATTATAATATCAACTAGGAAAAAGTACTATGATTCTATGATTAGATTAGGTTGGTGCCTACTAGAGCTAGGAATTTATTGATCATCTAAGAGATTATGGAATAGTTTCACAAATCACTCTTACTAAAACACAATGGTTTAATGGTATATCTAATAGGAGGATTCATACATTTTTAAACATGGTTATATTGACAATGAGTTAGTGTTACCTTCCTATAACATTTTTTCATATGACTTGGAAGCATAATATTATATACTAAATTGCTTTCCATTTAAGGCAGTTATAAAGATAGTATATGAGATATGGTGTAAGAGATATCCCAATTTATATTTTATAAGGACTTGGTGTAGTGAATTATACGTATATGATTTGGATTTTTTTAAAACCTATAATTGAATCTAATAAATAACATTTCATTAGTTATTCCAAAACATATATGAGATTTTACTTTTACAATCCAATTGAAATCAAAGTATTTGTGGGAAAATGCGGTGTTTTCCATGAGAATTCTCACATTTTTTGAGGTATTAATATGAGAAAGATGGAAATTTTAAAAGATAGAAACTAAAAAAATAGTAATTCGACCAATGATAGAAAATGTGTCGGTTCTACTTGGGATTGTGGAAATATAACTAACAAAGGTTACATATGATCCTCAATGGTCTGATGGGATTCATCAAGATCCCAAGAGATATAGATTTTTTTTTGGAGATGATAATAAATTAATTTTTATAGATAATAAACCTATAACCTAGTGATATCACACAATGATTTCTTATTCTAAGAATGGGTTAGAGTCTATGAGGTTCAAGATAGACTCCATTTAAACTAATAAAGATTGGATCTTCTTGGATGCCCCTAATGGTGTGATAACCATCAGGTGAAAGTGAGTTATCTATAATAAAACTGACATGGATAATAGATTATCTACATATAAATGAAACGCATATATAAAGGGTTATAAATATATTCTTATTAATTGATGGTCCCAATATTGGCCAAGTGAGATATAACTTGAGAGAGGGGTGAATCAGGGTATGAAACTTTATTCTAATTTTATACACTTTACCTAAAACATTTCACTACCACAGTAGATAATAACCTATTACATAGAAGGGTTACTCATTTTATATTCTAATGTATGTTAATATGATTACAATTTTTATTGACCAAAATTTACTATATATTCTTTGGGGTTCCATTTAACCCCTTTTGGTTTGCATGTAGAAAGTAAATAGGACACAATTGGTTTTTACTTATTTCACCATTATGCGCTAGTACAAGGAGAAGGATAGAAACAATGTATCAATTCACAATGTCGCTAAAATCTCACTACTCTTTTATGGGGTTTAGGCTAGGTCACTCTAGCCAAGGGTCACTCCCCTGATAAGATTAGTGACATCTCACTACTTCCCAAATGTCACCCCCTAAAACATACTTCACCTAGATCATTTCTTTTTAAAGGATCACATTTGCATAGTTTATGGATACATAGGTCCTTTCACCAACATCACTTGCATGGTCTCACCAGGTATTGTTTGGTTTTGAAGTTCATTGTGATGCACTTTCACAATTTTTGAACAAATCCTTTGTAACATAATTTTATTATTCTAGAATGAAAATATAAATTCACCTTCTAATACAGTGTCTAGAACTTCTTCCTTATTTTTCGTTATAAAAAAAATATCCTTCTTTATATATATTTTAATGATATCCAAATAGTTCCAAGACTTCTTCTTCTTTCCAACCCCTTATCTTGAAAAAGTTTCTCTTCATCACTTAGAAATCAGACATTAAACATCATCTAAATTCAATATTCTTCAACGTGAATATATTTAGTATATATATATATATATATATTCTCTATAATTTCTTCCTTTTGATACAATTTTTTTAGAAGACATGATCTCTTCTAATATTTTTAACATGAAAATCGCACTCTTTAGAGCACTTGAGAATCCTCTAAAACATGTGGCATCAATTTTCCACCTTTCAGTGCCATTATGGGTCTTCCAAAAATTCACATAACTCCTCACAATTTTAAAAAGATCTATAGTTAGAAAATTATTATTTCGTGGTCAACATTCTCTTACCAATCAAATTTGAATTTAATTTCATTTATACAACCATTGAATCACTATAATATACCTTTATTTTAGCATGAATCATGACCTAAAATCCAGGCCAGTGATTATTGATTCATTCAAGAACTGTGCACACATCTTCTAAGAAAATTTATCCAGATATGTCGCATATCCATATGAAAACCCCAACCAAAATTCCTTTCTTCTAAACACTATAGAATATCCTATTCAATATTTCATAAAAGTGCACTTCAAATTCCTATCTCTTTGGCCACCATGGCCATTTTTTTCTATAGAAACCCAAATGTCGCTTTAGATGTCCATAATTGAAACCACCACCATGGTCACCACCACACCCATATTTGGTTAACCATTTCTCATAGGTAAAACTTAAATTCAAAACACCCAAAAAAATTCCAAACTTATAGACACCATGGTATGGAGTACTTCATAATTGTGTAGTTTTATCTAGTTCACCACAACTTTCTCCATACCAATATTGTTCTTCCACTTTTTGTACAGTGATTCTACTAAAGAACCACAACTATAAAAATGTTGTGATACTTCTTGTATATCCATTTTGTCCATCACAAATGACGTTTATTCAATATAATGAAACTTATTGAACCATGGTCACTCCAAACTCGACTACCCCCCCTTTAAGGCCTAGCCAATTTTCATAGTTAGATCTCCAATGCACCACACTAAGATCCTTGGTGTGCTTTCCTTAAACTTTTCATTTTGTCCTTTATACCATTAATGTGCTTCACACCTTCAACCATGACCACTAAAATGTTTACCACATACAAAATCCTAATGCTAAGATTTACCATTTCACACTGGTGAAATGTAAGTCCACCATAGGTACCATCGTGATGTTTTCCTTTCTAGTTATTCTATTTTGGAAAACTTCACCAAGAAACACCGTGTATTATAAAATGGTTGTAACATGCTTCTCATGTTACACTAGTGATGATAATTATGATAGTATTGACAAACATTTACATAGTTCCCTTATAGAATGGTTACCTTTACATGAGATCATCTATATACACCATGAACAGGGACCATAGCTTAGAATTCACCAGTCAGACATTTTTCATTCCTTTACAATTCCTTTCTATGATCTCCACTTCGCAAAATTGTTCGCGAATTATTCTTTTGGTGCACTCGTTCTGCCAACACAAAAACCATTTCCTTCAGACAGTATAACTTAAAATCTATTATCAACCAATCCAATATCACCAACATGGATTATCCACATGTCTTCTCGACAAAACAAACATCAACCACAAATAAGCTACATTTTTTAAAAATCCTCAATGAATCACTTCTTAGCTTTAATCATTGTTATCTAAAATTTTTTGTAAATACATCATAATATTATAGGGTTTAAAAAATATCATATATTGCCAAAAAATACCATACAAACCATTAGTGATTCTAAAAATCTCTCCCTTTGGATTTTATTGAAAATATAAACTATTATTCCTCCCACATTTAAATTGAAATCCAAAGATTAAATTCCAAGAAGGGTAAACTTGGTAATTCTCACCATTTATGAATTGGGATCTTCCTTTTCATCTCAAAACCCCCCTATAAATTGGATCATCTATTCCAATTTTTAATTTTAATATTTTCTCCCCCATTTTGTATTGGAAAAAAATCCAATCTAGATAAATTCCCCTTTTTTAGCAAACAAGACGACTTCCTAATGGTTTTCAACACTCTCTTTGAAGATTAGAGAGGCTTCTTCATCTATTTTATATAACTCCTTATATCAACGAGCCTTCATCAAGTTTTTTTATTTTCAAGATAAGAAATTTCTTTAATAAAAACCATAATATTAGTAAAAAATAAGAAATTTATTTAGTGAGACTCCAATTTAGAATTTGGGGTGTTAAAAAATCTGATAAGTCTACTAAGCCTAGGCTCGGTGTAGTAAATAAGTGTATTTGTAAAAAAATTCAAAGTTTTTAGTGTCTATCATTAATATCAAGTTAACCTATATAAGAATTGGATTCCCATTTTTAAACAAACAATTTATTAAAATAATTCCATTCTCATAATAAATAGTTAGTTTACAAACAATTTAAAAACATAGGTTATGATACATACCACTTGAAATATTATATAGTACTAATTGATCATTAAAAATATTCATTATCCTTATGAGGTTTAATAGCCTTTACAGTCATAATAAACTCCCCCATAATCTTCAACTAAAAAAAGATATTTCACAAATTTGGGGATACCACTTTTGGGAATAACTTATTTATCTCAGCATATTTCTTCATAATTTATATCAATAGAGAAGATATTAAATGTTATTAATATAACTATATCAATATGAAATTTTGGTGTTGTTATTTTATTTGTCTCTCCTTTTTCTAGAGGTTTGATACCACTAAGTTTGTGGAATGATAGTAATGAATATATATAACAAAATGTTCAAGATACCAACAGTTATCCTTAGATATGGATTGAAAACCTTTTTTCTACCATAAAAGGTATTTTTCTATTGAATTTTTATTATTCAATAACCTCCACTTTGTTTAACATTTAGGATGAAACCAAATTGTTCTTGAAATTATCACTTGTCATATATATCCCATAGCTTTAGTATATCTTCATTTACGCTCGTCCACATTTTCTTTTTTAGTAAAATCACCCCACGGATCACAACTCCCACGTAATTATAAACCTTTTCACAAATATTTCATGATAATAAAACATACGATGAGAGGGATACCTCAAACTTCCCCAAGTAGAGGAATGGTGTTGTAAAATATGGACCAACCTTTCACCTTCCACCTTAATGTTTTCCTTTTTCTGATTTTGGTAAATGAATTTGATCACCTTATCAACCTCATGTTTTTCGTGGTCTTCTCTAATAACCAACATCTTAATCCCTCTTCCAATGTATCTTCTATTCATGAAACCACTTATACAAATTCCATTAGGTATAGGAAAATTTGTTTCATTCATTGGCTTGTACATTTCCAAAATTATGGAATTTATTCCTATTGTGAATATCTCTTCATACATTTCATATCTAGTGGACCTTTCATTAATTTTCTTCCTATATTGAAGGAATATTCCACTAAGATTCAACACTTTACTTTTAGTGGTTTTTGTGTGACTACTTATGCATACATCTTTCTTAAATATTGTGAGTGACATATTAGACTTAATCTTATTCCTTAGAAAATTATCCTTTTCATTATATTCCACCTTCTTAATAGTTGGTACAACTCTTTTTTTCTGTTTCAATATTTTATTTCTTTACTTATAAGAGATTAATTATGAGTGAACTGATATTGGTACTTTATTCTCCCTTGATGAGATGCATTCTTATTCTCTAAAACATTTAACTTATTTTCTATCTAGAAAATTCATTTCTTTTGATAAATTCATTCCTGGTATTTCATAGGATTTAAATATCTATCTATGGAATCCTTAAGGTTGAATGATTTTTTTTAAATGGAATTCCCTTCTATAATACCAAGTATAGTGTATATAATTCATATACCATAGTAATCATATCTTGTATGGTATTTTCTTGATTTAGTTTCAATCATAGTCAAAGTTCTTCTTTCACATTTGGGCCTTGGGGATTCAAATAACATGATAATAATGTTCCAAATTTTTCCAAAATTGTATCATTTTGATGATACCTTATTTTATAGATCCCCTCTTTCATTTTTTTTATAGTGCGCCTATTTTCATTCATATTTAAAATTTGGATTTTTTTTGTGCTTGTTGAGGCTTCAATAGGTGTAGTCTTCTTCTTTCTTTGATGTTTTTACCTTATCATTAAGCCCCTTAATTTCCATTTCATTCATAATTAATTTGTAATTAATATCATTCAAAAATGAAGCATCATCCATCCCATAATATCTTCATTCCTCTAGTTGTGTTTTATGTGGAATAATTATTTCCTCTAATTCCTTATCAAAGGCCATTTTTTGAAATATATTCGAAAATATCTTCAAGATTATTACTTTGATCCATAATCATATATCTAATTTTATTTATGCTGATGTACTGGGAAACTTATTCTCCATTAAATATTTTATTTTATAGGGATTTATTTTCAATAACTGCATAGTGAACCTCATGCATGACTTCCCAATGTTCAACCTTCTATTTTAAGGATGGGCTCTCCTCTTGGAAACTACATGAAAAATCCCAAGAATATAAACAAGATGTTATTTCCACTTCACCACTGGAATAAATTATTCTTTATAACTCCATAATAGAGTCTAAAACATAACACTTTTTCTCTAAAATAGAGCTAAAACTACATATAAAAATTGATTCATAAATTGATACCTTGATAGGTGATCTCTACTTCCTAGAAATTTTCTTCTTATTTTTACCTTTGGACATAAGGCCATTTTCATTTGGATTTTTTTCATTGTCAAATAAATCTTCCAGTATTATCCACATATCATTATATATCTTTTAATTAGTAATCATGTTCATAAATTATTTCATGAGGGAATCCTCTGATGATAGGATGGAATTCTCCTCCTTTATTGAACGCGAGGGGCTCATTGACCTCGACTTCATAGGCAAAAAAATCACATGGTGCAACAACCAGTGAGGGAATATGAGGACTTGGTGAAGACTAGACTACTTCATGGGTAAATTTCAGGCTATCTCAGCCTTTCAGAACACCGAGTCCTTTCACTTGGTCTGGGCATTGTCAGTACACTCCCCACTCCTTCTTCTCATGAGATAGGGCCCCCTGAGATCAAGGAAGTTCTCTTTCTAAAAAACATGGAAACATAACCAAAGTTTCTAGGGATAGTAGATCTTTCCTAGAACTCTCCTTTCCAACAAAGTAGTTGGGTGGGGCTCCACATGAAACTTTGACGCATGAAACAGGCTCTTTTAGTTTGGTCCTCCTCCCATGAATCTAACCACTCAGAAAAATATGTCATTTCAAAAGACATTGAGAGTATTGAAGTTTCCTTGGAATATCTATGGGATGATGATGCATTTTTCACCCTTTTACTCAAGAAACAATGACTCAATGAGGTCATTCTGGAATAGGAGTGGCATCTCTGAAAAAGTGCACGTGTCTCTTGGCTTAGATAGGGGTATTGGAACACTACCTACTTCCACGCCTGCCTGAAGGAGAAGCTCTCAAGGATGGATCTTTTACCAGTGACCCGAGGTTTCTTGGTGTTATGGTTTGTTCCCACTTCAAAAATCACTTATGTGATCATGTCCTCTGCTTCCGGGATGGATACCCTTCCGGGCAGGTAGAGATCTTTGACTCAATCTCCCTCATTGTTACCAGTCAGGTTAATTATAATCTTAGTAGTATCTCGAATGATAAGGTAATATGGGGACATTGAATCTCCTCAACCCTGATAGCCCTCCTAACCCAGATGGATTATTGGGATCCTTTTTCATTTCCTACTAGAACATTATAAATAAAGACCTCTCGGAGGCCATCCAAGACATTTTCAGAGGCAGATCTCTCTTACGGGTATCCAACACAACCACCATGCTTTTGATCCCCAAGTTCAGCTCTCCTTCCTCTATCTCGTAATAACGTTTCATCATCTTGTGTAACTTTTCATACAAGGTCCTGGCTATTATCCTTAACAATGGGCTTGGAAACTTCACTAATAAATGGATCTCTAAGGAACAACATGCTTTTTTCAAAGGGAGATCAATCCAAGGGGTTGTTGGGGTTTCCCATGAGACAGTTTGGGACATCAACCGGAAGTTCATAGGTTCAAATGTAATCATTAATCTCGACATGGAAAAAGTGTATGGCCATATGGAGTCGAATGTTATCACTCATACCATGAGGTGCATAGGGTTTTTAGAGGCCGCTATTGATATCTGCTTCCATTACTACAGCTCATCTTAGTTTAAAATTATTTTTTTAGGGAAAAAGTGTGGCTTCATCAAGTCGGTAAGGGGTCTAGACCAGGGGGACACCCTCTCCCCAACCATTTTCATTCGTTCCCAAGACACCCTTAGCATACACTTCTCCCTATCCATGCAACAAGGATCTATTCGCCCCTTTCACTGCAGTTCACACATCCCCAATGTATACCACATCTTTTTTTTGATGACCTGATGTTCTTCATAAATGGTCAAAGCCCCTCAATAAAAGGGTTCGTGAAGATCATGGACACTTATTCTAGGTGAAGCAGAAAATTAAACAACCAAGAAAAAAAGTGTCATATTTCTACCTTCGAGCTTCTCAAGCAGACGCAGGAGCTCCATTGAAAACATTATTTGAATTCATGAGAAACAGTTTCCCTTAACCTAATTGGGGCTCCCATTGCCCCGAGGAGGATCCAGGACCACTTCTTCAAGGATCTCTGTAACAATATCATAAACCACATAAAAAACTAGAAGAAACTGTTTATCTCCTTCAAGGGTAGGATCACTCTGATATATTGTGTGTTGTCCTCCATTCCTATGCACATCTTGTTTGTGATTAAGGTTCCAAGGTATGTCCTCAAACAGCTGGATTCCTCTTTCAACTCGTTTCTCTGGGATGATCATGGTGATGGAAAATTGAGGTGGGCCTCTTGGAATAAGTTGGCCAAGCCCCTGGATCTTGGAGGAATTAATGTGAGAAGCTTGGATGCGTCTATTTTTCTTCTATAATGTAAATTTTTCTGGGATTTTATTAAGGGTCGGTCTTAATAGGGACACTTCATCAGAGGTAAGTGTGGAATCGACCTTAGAAAAAAATGGCAGGAATCCCTCTTCTTCTGGATCTCAATTCTTGATTAGGTGACCTCACTCCTACATCAATATCATTGGATTCTTGGGAAGGGCAAGGTAAATTTCTAGGAATGCAATAGGGGTGGTGGTCTCCTTGCTTTCTCGGGCTTCCCAGCTCCTGATTTATCGATCAGGGAGGCCTCCCTCCATCCCTTATTCCTTAGGGTTGTGCTGAGCCCCACTCATAAAGACCGTTTCCTCGGAATTTTCCTAGACTGATCTTCGGACATGTGCGTCTTCAGGTTCTCTCCATCAGGTAGATTTTTGGAAAACAATTATAGGAAGACCATCTCTATGAAACCGTCTACTGACCCCTAGGTATGTACTCTCTAGGGTAAATATATTCCACCCAAATTTAGTTTTCTTATCTGGAGAGTCTGGCACAATGCCCTTACAAAAAAAATAGCCATCAAATAAAAAGGTATCCCTATGGCCTCACGATGAAACTATTTCTCATCCCCTAAGGAGGAATCTGAAATCCACCTCTTCCTCCATAGCAACTGGGATGACCATATTTGGAGTGTTCTTTAGGAGTTCACAGTCCTTCCATGGGTGGCCTCTTCTTTTGAGTACTTCTTCCACCATTGGTTTCACAGAGCCCCATCCAGACACGAGGCTGATGGGAATTCAATTCTGATAGGTGAGGGATTTTGGTACATTTTCCAAGCACACAATCTGGCAAGGCACTATAGGTCTCTCCACTCCCTTTGTACATTGGGTGTCAAGACTAGGTTTCTCGCCTCTGATATGGGTCAGCTACTTAAACACCATGAGTCAGCGCCTTCCCTTAGATGTTTCACTAAAACGTTGTGTCATCCTGACCCTCAATCCCATACACCCCTTGGGTCATGGGTCAGATGGTTCCCCCTCCCGATGGGCTCAAACTCAACACAGATGGGTCTTGAGGCCAAGGAATTATTAGAGGAGGTGGGGTTGTTAGGTCCAATGCAGGTTTAGTCATCCTTGTGTTCAATGCATACATTGGGATGAGTGACTCCCTAGTGACCGAAGCTAAGTCCAAGCACATTGGATTAGAGCTCTACCACTCTTGGGAAATCCCTCTCACCATTGTCGAAATAGACTCATAAATCATCTAGACATCCCTTAAAAGAGACACCCCCACCTTGGGACATCACTTATCTCATTCTCAAGTGTGTGGCTCTCCTCCCCCATGATATCGATATCCTCCACACGCGGCGTGAGGGTAACCAGCTGGCGGACTTCTTAGGTTCTAGGGAGACCCAGGAATCTCTCCTCTCGATGTTCAACTCCCTTAGATCCCTACCCCTAGGTGGCATGGACGTCACTCTCAGAGATGCTATTGGCCTTCACATTTTCAGACCTCCATGATCCCATGTTTCCTGTGATGTTTCAGTGTCATAACATGATGATTTATTTTTAAATAAAAAATATATAATTTCTATCAATGGGGTCATGTGTGGCATACCCTAAGAGGGGGGTAAATTACGGTATAGAAATTTATTCCAATTTTTAATAATTTTCCTAAAACCTCTCTTATTCTAAAAGGATAATGACTAGTTACTTAGAACATTCAGTTGTTTTATCTTCTTATAAATGTTGATCTGATTAAAATTTATCTTGAACAGCCTTTGTAGTATATTATTTTTGGTTATTTTTACCCAATTTTGGTGTGATTAAAGAATGAAAATATTAAATAGTCAGTATTTTCTTAAAAACCCACTATGGGATAGTTTTAAGAAACTTTGACCAATAATGTTTCAATGCACTAAATAACTAAAATATCACATATAATCAATGGTGTTTAGGTTAGTTCACTCCTTCTAGGGTTCACTCCCCTTAAAAATTTAGATATAGACCATTGCATCCCAAAGGTCACTCCCTAGAACTTTGTTCCTCTAGATAACTAATCCATGCAGGATCACATTTTTATAGTTTATAGACATATAGGTCCCTTCACCAGCTTCACTTGCATGGTTTTATTGGGTAATAATTGGTGCCTTTGAAGTCCACCAGGGTTCTCCTTTACTATCATTGAAAAACTTATTTATAGAAGAACATAATTCTACCAAAGTGAATTTGGGACACCTCTATCCAATACAACCCCTGTAATTTATTTCTCCTTTTCTATTATTTTAAAAAATTATATATTTTGAAATTGTAATGATTTTCAATGGTTGAAAAGACTTCTTATTCTTTCATCCCCTCATTTAGAAATCCTCTCTTTTCATATCCTAGAAATTATATCTTCAATGTGATAAAAATTTTATTCTTCAATATGAATAAATTCAAGAGTATATATAAGTTTATCATCCAATTTATTCCTTCTACTCTCTTTTTTATAGAATACCCAATCTCATTACAATTTTTGAATATTGAAATTTCATCCATATAGGGTGCGTAAATTCCTCAAAAATGTTTGGAATCAATTTTACACCGTTTAGTGCCATTACTGGTCTTCTAAAACTGCCCATAACTTCTCAAAATTTATATAAAATCTAAGGTTAAAAAACAATTGCTTAAAATTAATCCTTCTATCACCTCTAAAATGTTTATTTAATTTCATATAATCAACTATTGAATCATTGAAATACCCTTTCAATTTATCTTGAATTCTGGCTAAAAATTGTGGCCCAAGATTATAAAGTCATCGAGGAACCATTCACACACCTTATGGGTCATCATCTCATGATTTTGAATGTACTTAGTTGAAAAACATATTAAAATTTCTCTCTTCTAAACTCAACAACATGGCATGATCAATCACTGGGTGAAATGCCCTTCGAAACACCCGGGTCAATGGCCACCTTTTCTATTTTACATTTTTCTATAGAAACCCAAAAATTCTTTTTATGTATGTAGAAAAAAATACAACAAAGAGCACCACCACATACATTTTGGGATAAAACATTCCAATAGGTATACCTTATATTCAAAATTATCAGATAAATTCTCAACTTTTAGTCACCATGGAATGAGGGAGTTCTCCATCATATAATTCAATTTAGTCCATAACAACTTTCTCTAACCCTATTTTGGGATTACCCATTTCATATAGGGATTCCTCCAAAACACCAATCCCAGAAAAATAATGTGATCCTCTTTGGATAGTAATTTGTAATGTCGTATATGATAGGTATTTAATACAGTGAAACATCTTAAACATGTGCCACTCCAAAATCTACTACAACTCTATTTCGAGCATGTATATTTTACATTGGAATATATCCAATTTACCACAGAAAGATCAATGGAATGGTTGATTTTATGTGGTTATTTTGTCCTTTATACCTTCAATGTGCTTCACGCATTCAACCACATCCACTGAAACACCTTTCACTTCCAAAATACCCAATGTTGAGCTTCATAATTTCACGTAGGTGAACTGGAATTCCACCATGAGTACCACCATGACATGGTCCTTTATATTTTACTCATTTTGGGAAACCTCAACCTGAAACTCTATGTATTATATCAAAGTATTCACCTTCACCCCACTATACACTTTTTATGGACCTTATATTGGTATTTAGATACAATTACATAGATTCCATTATATATTGCTTACCTTTACATGAGATACTTCATATACACCATGACTAGTGACCTTGGTATGGTTGTTACTAGTAGGTTGTTATTCTATCCTATGTGATTTCCTTTCATGATCTCTACATATGGATAGTTCTAAAAAATTATTACTTTAGTTCATATTCCTATAACATAAAAAACCAATTCCTTAAAATAATTGTTTTTAATAAATCCATCATCAACAAATCCAAAATCACCCACATATATTGTCCACATGCCTTTTTATTAAAAATAACATAAAAAATAAGTTTTATTTCTAAAAAATTATCCGAGCATCAATTATTCTCTAAAATCACTGAAATATATAATTATATATCAATATATCATAATCTTATAGGGTTTCAACAATCACATATATTGTTAGTAAATTCAAAAAGAACCCCTATGGCTTCCAATAGTAAAAACTATAAAGATACCTTTTCACAAATTATGATGATTTTTTTTGCATATTTATTTCCATTTATTTTAATTTTAATAATTAGATATATCAAATGGATAAAAAACCAATTTACTTAATGGAATTTTAGTATAAGTATGTAAACATTATACAAATTGAATATTTTTACAATCCAAATAATATTTCTAATTTGTGAAAGTTACAACGGTCCATTTTATATTGAAGTAAGATTATCAAATTTATAACATTTATTTTAATTATTTAGCCAAATATTTTGTTTTAAACAAGAATGAGGATGATTCTGATATATATAAGAAATTTGGTTGGAGTGTGGTTGTATTTAGTGTTTGGTATTTCGATGACATGAAACTCATCAAAAAAGGCAACTCAAATTTATATTTTATAATGGTAATATAGATAAAGTGATTTCTAATAAAAGAACTATGTGACTCATACTACATATAGATATGAAGATATATTGAGAAATATATAAATTGATGAATTGATTATGATAAGACAAATATATTGGTATTTTGATGAATATGTTAATCCTTGAGAACTCAAAGAATGGGTCTTTTTCAATGTTATATGACATGATTCTAAGGAAGACTCATTGTCATTTTATATAGTTTGAACAAGAAAAATTTATAATTTACCTAGTGATTCCACCATAAGATTCATCATGTATTCCATGTTATGTACTAAACCTGATGTCTCTTATATTTTGAACAAAATGTGTGGATTCTAATCCAATCCTACTGAGAGTCACTAGATTTATTTAAAGAGAATACTTAAGTACTTAATTATATATAAGGTTATGTTCTTGGTCTTTGGATTTGAGTAAAATAATATTGTAAGGAGTTACATTTACGCTAGTTTCAAAACTAATAAGGATTATATGAGATATTATTCTAGTTTTTTGTTTTGACTCAACAGTATAGTTATTAGCTGAAAGAGTTCCAAATAACCCATTGTGGAGGAATCGATAAAAGAGGAAAAGTACATCATTCAATCTATTTTTTCAAAAGAATATTTTTGGATCTATAAGTTCATCTATGAACTAGGTATGGTTTCTTTAATTTTTAGAGTTATTAACCTTTACTATGAAAATAATAGAGCTATTTATTGGTAAAAGGAACCCTAATCTCACAAAAGGACCACACACATCCTTTATAAATATCATCTTATTTGATAAATATTTTAGAGGGTCGATGTAATGATATATTGGGTGGATATTGAGGATAATGTAATGGATCCAATAATGAATTCATTAATGAAATTGAATCATGGGTGAAATGACCAAGTCATATCATACATATATAATACATCATTTTACATGACTCTTCGTTACATATCACGAAAAAACACACCTCATAACATATTCGTTTAGTGTATTTGGAGACTAGATGCATAATAAACTAATTTTATGCCAATCCTTCATTTTTTTCTCACAAATATTTTTCAGAGATGATACACTTTTAGACATATCATATGTAATACTCTATTTCATATCCTAGAAAAATGTAAACATAATAAAGGGTGGGCTCATAGGCTTCATAAGTGTTTAACATAAGAGATATCAATTGATGGACATAGATAAGCATTAAGTGATTCTATGGGTAGAGAATATAATAAATTTATATGAACATAACAGAAATAAATCATTCTTGATAAATCATGGATAAAAAATTATTAATTATGACATAAATCTCTTAATAAAATATAATACATGTATCAGTGTATTATTGAAACATGACTCAATAATAATTATACTTGAGAAGATAACATAGGTTTGTTTCATATATTAGGAATATGAAAAAAACAAATGCATATAAATAATAATATATATGTAAATGTTATCCACCAATACATTCATATCATAGTGCACCAGGATAACCAACTTCCCATAATATAGTGGACTTAGGTTAACCACCCATGTCCCATAAAATATTGGACTTGGGATAATAACCCATGTTTTATACTAATATCATGTGATAAACTATTTTACCTATTGAATTATAGGGCTATATCAGACCCACCTATAATATTATTATAATTCATACATATGTATTCCATAAGAACATGAAAAAATTCATAATACCATTATAGTTTAATTTAACTATGATAAATAAATGTGTTTCATAAATATTTAAACCAAAGATGATCATAATCCATCAATAAAAACATTTTGGATGGAATAATTAGAGAATATCTCTAGTGAAACATAAATAATGTAAAGGATGTTGACGTCGATGAAAAACACTTCATAAGAGCATTAGAAAATTACTTTTAAAAGATAGAAGAAATACATATATTTTTTTAATAAATTTTCATTGAAATGAAATAATTTATAAAACAATGGGAATTGAAATTAAATTGGAAACCCATTAAAACATGTAAATTAAGATTCAAAAATAAAATTGAGTCTTTTAAAAAAATATTATTTTCCCACTTTTGTAAATAAAGAAAGAGTAAATAGAAAATTAACCAAGAAGAAACCATTAAAATGTGTTGCTTTCACAGCTTTGTAAGGAAAAAAAGTCAATATAAAATGAACTTAAGTGATTGTAGACGTATAGAGAAGGAAACTCATAAAACAATATAAATAATATGGAAATGAAGGATAATGATTCTAAATCAAGAAAGATGAGATAAGGTTAGCACCACTTGCAGGAAATGAATCAATTGATTTGTGAACAAATGGGAGATGAAATGGTAATAAGACATTTAAAAACAAAAAATAATTATATTAGAATAAAATATATAGGGTTTTAGGGAGAAATAAATGCCAATTTCCATAAGTGGTAATTTATACATGGAAAGAATCAATTTCAAATTGATATTTGACAAAAACCCTTAATTTGGACTTCTTCTTGGTCGAACAGGATTTAAATAAATGTAAATTAAATTTAGGATTATTATTATATATATAAAAATTATTCATATATATTTTACTTAATGTCATTCATTTATTTTTTATTGATCATATGTTATTTTTTAATCATTTAAATTAATATTTTTGTGTTAACTATTCTATTATCCATGCATAATCTAGTTTGGTGGTTTTGTTCCTTTCTACTTTATTATGGGTTAATAATATATAGAACTAGTATAAATATATTTTATATATATTTTATGTAATCCTAGCATCCCATGTGAAGGAACTGGGTATGCGTTGGAATGGTATAAATAGGTAAATTTAAATTTTTTAACACCAAATATATCATAGAATATATTATTTAGTATGGTGATACATGATTCATTCAAAGGATCTTATAAAATTATTTTTTTATGAAAAAGAAATAAAAATTATAACTTGGTGTAATGGCATGATTTTGGTGCTATCCACACTTATTCAGATCATTTTATCTCAAAGACACTAAACTAGATGCCCTCTAGATCATCCAAATGTGAACTACCTCTATAACATCCACATTAGTAATACAAATCCATAAACATAATTCCTAAATTCTGAGGTGATAATACAAAAAATTGATGTCCTTAAAATGCTTGTATCCTCACCAAGAGATCACATGATAAATCCCTAAGCATGGATAGATATGTTCATCTTTCTCTCTCTATAAGTTTGAGAGAATGGATAAGATGAGGGGATAGCGTCAAATTCTTTAGAATGTCTTTCCATAATATTCACGGGTCAATAATGGGACTAAATAGTAAGGATTAACATTCATAAAACTATACTTAATCCTTTAGATAGGTTAAACCTCTTAAATCATCTCAAAACGATATAGATAACTATGTAAATGTTTAACTCATGTCACGAATATTTCAACACTCACTACTGACATTGTTAAATTTCACCAAACAAACCATGTTCCATTAACTCATTTTATTCCTAAAATAATTATTTAACAAACCTTTGATGCTTAACAATCATTCAAAGATAATTATTTCCAAAATTCACAAATATAAGAAAATAACATGTAAATACCTTGAAAAATAAATTCAATTGTCATTATTCTAAATTAGAATAATATAATAGAATTAATTTACCTATGACCATTGATTTGGACATCCACTATTCCCTATACATGGGTCCCGCTTTTTCCTAATCTCTAATTCATCTGAATTGGAAGAACATATGAATATACTTTATGTGTGACCTCTAGGCCCTTATCTTGACAGTGGTTAGTCCAACCCAGACAACAATAGTGGTATCTAGAAATGAATCATGGACCCTAAAGAGATAAGGATAATTCATGGGTATATATACCTCTTATGAATTCTTGCGGAATAGTATAATACTTTTTTGCTGATATCTCATCATACAGATATGATTGATAAATATTTATTTGACATGCTTGAAATGAAATAATTGACATTCTACCAAAGAAATGGATTTATTATATTGTTCCATTATAATCAATGGTCTATAGATATCTAATTCCATTAACTTAAAATAGAAAAATCATTTCCAAATTTATTCATTTATATTATATCGCATGTAACTTTCCCAATGTATCTTACCTCTCTATGCACATATATCATCATGTTTCTATCATTAGATAAAATCACATGAGTTGTGATATCCATTAGTAATAATATAAATTATAAAAACCAATACACATTTCCATAAATTGTAATAACAATTGAAATATATAACATGTATAATTATAACAAGAACCTATATTCCCATAACCACTTCGATTGAATATTATTAAGGGAAAACATCATGAGAAGAGGTTTTGATGTTTTATGACACCCAAACCCCTAATATCCTATATTATATGTGTAATTTTAGATGATTTAATCTTGGTATACAATATATATATAGGAATATAATAATGTCACTTCAAGGCTATCATCATTATAGGGAATTCCAATGACTATTGGATGTGATAAATACTCTAAGGAAATTATCAAATTAATGTTATACAAAATAAAAACATCATGTTATATGATATTTATTAATATTCCATGTATTTGAATATAAACTTTATTTAAATTACAGAGTACTTGGTTACAGGTAACCAACTCCAATAGACTCTCACTGGAACTAGATCCAAAAATAAATGACTTTTAGTCTACTATCTATCACATGATGTTTATTATTCTATTGATATAAGGCTTTAGTTAATGGGTATACCATATTATCCTATGTACAGGCTTTTCTTACTATAAACAGAACCATTTTGATAAAAATACCTAAATATGTGACACTTTTAAATTATATATATCGCCTAACTATGTGACCATGGATCATGAGTGAGGCCCACCAATATAGTATTTTCATAATATAGTGGGTTAAAATCTTTGTTGTTAGGAACCACATCCATATCCCAAATCTTTTTTCATTTCCAGAATACTTATTTAACTGTATCAAAAGACACAATATAATCTAAAGCTATTATAGATTTAGAAATCATTTATTTTTAGGCTCCTCTAGCTCACAACTCATCCATTAAGGTAGATGTCATATCCCAATTGTGATTTCAAATTATCACAATATCCTTTGAAACTAGAATCTACATATCCTATAATTACTAGTTACTCATCAGATCTATAAACCAAGAACATATACTTAGTACACCTCAGATAGTTTAAGATAATTTTACATCAATCTAATAATAGTATCTTAGATCTTATGGATATCTTCATACCATGCTCAAGGTGTAGGAAATATCAAACCTAGTAAATATCATTTTATACATGATATAACCTATCATATAACCATAAGGTATTTTATTCATCCTATCTCACTCTCTCCTATTGTGCCTGAGAACATATTTTCTTGAACATATGTATAAAAATGTGAAATAATACCCTATTAAATTGTTCTATACTAATTCTCATATGTATATAGTAAATTCATGTACCATGACTCTATGAAAGAGGCCACATGGATATATCCCAAATGATCTTCATCCCTAGAATGTTGGATGTTGCACCTAATTATTTCATGAAAAGTAATTGTTCGACAACATCATAACTAACGTTAATACAGGTATCATATTTGAAATTTGTAATATTTAATTAAGATATTCTACTAGGAAAAAATATTCCACTCCCATTAAACCAGTAATATACATGAGGATCACATTTATTCTTTATAAAATCAAAATACATTATGTATTAATCAAGGTGAATGTTCTATAACCCTGATTCTTGCATCAATCATAAATGGAATTTAAAAAAAAGTATACCTTATTGGCTTCACATGGATTCTAAATCCTTCAAATCCATATTATATAGATATCTTCCATAAGGTTACTATTTAGAAAATCAATCTTATCATCCATCTACCAAATCCCTTAGTCATGGTAATCGATTATGGAAAGTATAATTATAAATATTTTAGCATGGAAACCAATTAAAATGTTTCATGATATTGTTTTCTTTGACTTTTCTTAAACCCTTTAGACACTAGCCATTCCTTATAGGTACTAACATTACCTAAAATATATATTTTCTTATTGGTTTCCCATTTCATCCAACCTAATTTACATTTACTAGAGGAACTCCCATAGCCTCAATTTATTTTTGATACATGGAATTCATCTCAGAATTCTTCCCTTCTTTCCATCCTACAATTTATGAGCTACTTATTACTTCCTTTTAGTATAGAGGTTCACCATTGTCATCAAATAATGACTAACCATCATCGATGATGATAAATTCATATCTCTAGTGTTCTCTAACCTTTCTGGTTCTCCTATGTAGTACTTGTGTCCCTAGAACAACCAAATCGATGTCTTCTTCTGGAATTTATCATTATGACAACTATTGCATATCTACAGTATTAACTAGATTGAATTTAATCCTTCTCCCAATATATCTTTTATATATTTTCTCCCTGTCAAGTAATATGGCTTATCTTGACAAAATTACATTATTTTATGAAGTGTCATATAGATAATATCCCCTTATTTTTTTATGATAACTTATAAATATACACTCCAAGACTCGTGAATCTAGTTTTCTTCTAGAAGAAACCTTAACAAATTCATTTCATACACATGAACATGAATTCGACAGCACACATTTATTCGCATACATTATATCATATGGAATTTTGTTTTCTTTATTAGTTATAACTTGTTTTAGATTGTACAACACATTTGGTAGTACATATCCCCCAATGGATCATGGAAGGTATTCATGAATATTCATCAACCTCACCAAGTACAACATGGTGCAGTTCTTCATTTCCGTAACACCATTTCACTATGGTATATACAGAGGAGTGATTTAAGATAGAATCTAAACCCCCCTTTAATAGTTTATTAACTCATATTTAATGTATTTTACACCTTAATATAATGAAATATTATTTATCTTTGATGAGGAACCCATTTTAAGGTGTGGTAAGAGATACATTTATAATTTATAAATATATACATTAGTTTCTTTCCCAGGGGTAACTCTCAATGAACAAGTGACACTTATCCTAGTTATTTTACTAAAATATTTTTGTGTTATAATAAATTTTGAAAGTTAGAAATAAAAATATGTAGAAACAATACTGAAAATAAACAAGAAAATAAGTGGAATGGAAATAGTAAACATGAACTAGAAAGTGATAAGATAAGAAAAAACAAAGGAAAGGGAAGTTAGAAATAAACATTCCTATATTTAGGTTGATCCATTATTTAACTACTTTTTCCTAGATTTATTGAAGGATTAGATCATTTCCCGGCCTCACTTAGTGTATTCTTGATCTCAAGAGTGACACACCCCACTCAACCAAAATGGTGAACATTCAAATGAGAAACCACTTCTAATACATGATAGTCCTCCCAAGAGTAAAGAAATCACCCAATTGAACCTCTTTATATAAGAATATATTCCTAGGAAAATTGATCCAAATGACATTATCAATCACACATCCTCTCCTAGAAACTCTGTCAAGTAAACTAAGAAATTAATTAGATAAAGATAAAGGTGATAGGGTAACTAACACTTCCCTTTGGCAGTTGTTCTCTAACAACACCACTTAAATTGTCATTGTCTATCAAGATCAAGGAAGATGATGATGGTAAATACGATTTTTTCATCATTATTTATCATTAGAGATTAACTCCCTATATTTGAACTTGTAAATTAGTCCTTGATCTATGAATTTTGTATGTCACAACACATGGGGGAGGTAGAACGAATAATTATTTATTAACAAATTTAAAATAGTGTTATAGTTGAAAGAAATGAGAGATAGAAAGGGTTGGAATAATTTCATGCCTCAAAATATTAGGGGTTTACTTTTATATCTTGGAATACCATTATAGTGTGAGTATTGATGTTATTATTCAAAAAAATCAATGACATCCACAAGTAACAAGAATTTAACATAAATAATTTATTCTTTAAATTTATTTCCATCAGATTTGAGTGGATCCCCAATGAGTGCTGCAATCCTCCAATAACATATTGTGACATCCTTAGTTTCACTTTTTTTAGGAACAAAGTATTACCAATGTCTTCTTAATATTTCTAGTTCTCTCTATAATTTTCCATCATAATTACCTATTTTTATATCCCCATTCTATATTTAAATTTCTATATTTTGTAATTAGGGGACCCTATGTAGTTGAAGTTATTTTTTCGACATGATGGATCTTTTAGTCACTTCTAAAAATAAAATTTGTGAGATTTGTGTCAGTGTGGCCCAAATAATTTTTCATGGATCTTAGAAACTTCATTTTAATCATGCACTAAACATATATCACATAATCATCACTACAATGGTTCACTCGAGTCTTCCCCAAAAAATTGTACAAAAAACTATTTACATGAGTCTTCATATTCAACCCTTTATTCTTTATCAATAACTTTTATTAAATTAAAATATCCAATAGTGGTTTGGATCTCATTTTATTATATATATTCTACTTGGAAAATGATGTAGAATCATGGTTTGACTATAATTCAACATCTCAGCTTCAACAGACAATTGTTTAGACATGTGATGAGCATCCTGTTCCAACCTCATAGCTGAAACCTTGTAAAATTAACTTCTTATTTACACTAATTAGGTAACCTACATAGCGAAAACTAGTTATGAGAACCGGTTCCAAAATGACTAAAAGAAACCCAAAATTTTTATCAAAATCATCTTTTCAAAACTAGCTTAAACTAGTCGATAAATTCCGACCTCACATGACTTCAGCAACCTAATTGACTTCACTAGTGACTCAAATAGGAATTCACATTAAAATTTAACTCAAACAATTCATCATACAACTCAGATGGATAAATATTTATGACTAAAATATAAAAATTAAAGTTTTCTTAAGCCCCTGTATTATTTTATAGGGCCTAGTAATAACAGAACCAATATATGAAAATCAGGGGGTAGCTCAGTTCGTCAATTATATACTTCTCTTCACAAATAAATCATAAACATCATCAAATTATACTTTTATTCGATAGCATAGAAATGAGTATATAATTACTTTAAATCTTCGTTCAATCCGTTACTATCCTCATCTTTGAATCAATAAAAATTGTTTTTCACATATTCATATTATATTTGGGAATTAACTTTATTTAAAGATCTAATATTTCATAAATCTATGCATTTTTTAGTTTGATGTCTTTATTCATGTTTCCATTAAAAAATAATGGGTTGTTAAAATGAAATTCGATAGGAATCAATGGGTTTTAAAAGGAGATTAAATGTTTTTTACATTCTCAAGGTTTACATCATGTGAATGATCTCGAATTCCAACTCGATCGAGTGTTTGAGCTCCTATGCTCCTTCACAAATTTTAAAAATATTCTTCTATTAATTGTAAACCTCCAACTTCTTACCCAAAACATGGGTCTTAGATATTTTTATAAGTGAATCAAATGTGATCTCAGTTTCTTGGGGTGACTTCATCCAATTTCAACTTGTAGTAGTCAAACTGATTTGGTGGTAATTTGACTTCATTTTTATGAGATTCAGTCTCATATTTGATTTTAATAGGGATTGAATTTTTAGTGGGAAACATGAGAAAGAATGGATAAATTAAGAACACAGTGGGTCTGTGTGAGTGAATACCAGAGAATTTGATCTGTAATGTAGATGACACACACAGTCGCAGATTTTCCATGGCTATAGCTGGACACAAAGTTGAAGGATTGCACATAAGGAAGGGTTGTCGCACTATCATAGAAGGAGTTCCATCACTGAAAAGGAAAAATAGTATACCTCTCTATTAAATTTAAAGAAGAAATGTTTAAACCATCATAGTAGTATAAAAATCTACTATCATGTTAGTATCTTGTCATGGTTGAAGTCTATTTCTTCCAAAAGAAGTAGACCTCATGGTAGTAGAATTCACATCAGTGATATTTTCAAAATGTATCAGGGCAGGTCTCACCTTAGGCATTGTCAAACCTTCATTGAAGTAGGGAATATTCAAATATGATATATTCACACCTGGATAGTCTTACCTAGACGGTCACAAGACCTAAAATATAGAAAATTACAGACTTAATAAAATTATGAAAAAATTATTTCAATAAAAATTATTCAATTAATTTTCTGAAGGAGAATTAAAAATTAAATCTCAAAAATAAAATTTAAAATATATCTAAAAAACTTGTTATAAATAAAAACATTGAATTTATAGGCCAAAAAATTATCAAAATAATATGAAAAAAGAAATTTTAGAGTGAATGAAACTCTTAATTTTCAAGAAATATTTTGAAAATACTAAAAACAAAGATTTTGTCATTTAATTACCCAATTCCTAAATTTTTATTAAAATAATCACCAAATGAAAATATAAATATAAATTAAGTAGAAACAAAAAAATATTCATTATCTACATTATTTATCATTGAAAACATTATTATTTAAAAAAAATGGATGTGGAAATGTGTAAAAACATGCCACATCAAACTCCACCAAACTTAAATATTTATTTGTCCTCAAAAAATCCATGCTTTGACTTCTTAAAAGAAAAAACAGGATTCATATCTTAGATCAAAAAGTAGCATGTTGAAACATTGATCTATAAATAATAAAATTGTGAGATGGGAGAAAAATTTCAAAGAATATTTTGAACAAGGCCTCACTAGATTCAAATATACACACCAGAAATCAAGGTAGCACAGACACATTCATTGTTATAAATTCCATGTTTCCTATATAAAATCACTCGCTACCTTACCTCAATTAAAAATTCAAGTAATAGTTTTTGGAGTACGTACAAGTTTGATTTAAGTGGAATGAAGACCTTAATAAGAGTTACATTCAATTATCACTCTCCCATGGGTTATAAAATTCAATGATCTATTTTTAACATCATTGATGGAACTAAAATAATTATATTATAAGTCAATTTATCCATAATACATTTAGGTTCAATATTCACCTCACCATAATGGACTCATTTTTAATAATTACGTACTATGTTTATTTTGAAACCATGAATGCGAAAATAAATTATAGAATGTACAAGTGTATTTTTTTCACCTAATGCATCTATGATTTTTTATGGGTTAATAATTTACCATTTTACTCTAGTTTCAAAGGACTTATATGAATATATTTTTAGTTGACTCCCTGAGGTGTTTATTACAAAAATGATTTTCCCCCATGTTTAATTAAAAATATCTAGTTTCTTTATGTTCAAATTCCAATTACACAACAATATATCCTATCACATTCCCTTTTTTTATTATAAATTAGAAGATCCATAAATATACTAGAAATCATCACTCACTGTTTATTCAAATCCAATAATTTTATATCCAATTTAAACATTATTATATAACATATAATTATTCACTAGGAAAGAAAATATTAAAGAGAAAATATCATCCCAAAATACCATTATGTTTGAAAAAAACATTACAGGTGTTTTTATGTCAATAATAATTGAAGAATTGTTTAGCACAATTAATGACTTTTCCCTTATATCTATAACCCAAAATTTAATTTCAAGGTTGATGAAACATTTTACGAAAAAAAATTCAAACAATATTTATTATTTTATCAGGGAAAAATATTTTGTTTAAAGGGTTCATATGAATGTTCAAAATAATCTTACCACATAATAAAAGATAATTAGACATTCCATAACATGCAAAATATTTTTAGTGTCCACCATGTAAAAACATTATTATATAGAAATAATATTTTTCTAAAGGCGTGTAAAAAATATCGAGTTCACAATTTGTTTTTAAAAGGGAATATGAATTAGCATGAAATTATATACCTTTTTACAGTGATTATCATGATACTCGCAATGAACAGAATATTTAATAGAAATCTCATCATGAAATATGGTACTTTAAGAAAATATTGATAATTATATCAATACACAACTATAAAATACATTTTAAAAAAATATGGGGATCAATAAAAAGAAAAGAGGTTAAAATAATGACTCCTTTGACAGTAAAATCTATAAGAATTTCATTCCATAAAATTGCATTCTTCTTTTTTTATTGATGATAATGTTCCCTAGTTGGTCATTTTTAGCCCCTAAAAAATTTAAACCAAATCTAAATTATTAGTATATGGGGTAATCATAAATAATTAAAAACAAAAATTTTTATTAGGGAGCTTTTTTTCAACATTTTATATAATTTTTTTCTTCTCCTAGAAATCGAGAATGATTCTACCAGGATTCTTCATTTGTCAACTCGGTTCATTTTAATTTTAATTCAATTTGGGGATGCACTCCCTGGTTATTACCAAGAAAAATACATCATGAACTTAAACGAAGAAAATTAAAATGGTACCAAGGATAAAATATTACAAAATGTAATCATGGGATAATCCATCAAGAATAGTTGTATTTATATTATCTATAGTTGGAGAGTATTTAGGCCAACACAAATCTGATGAAGTTTATGCCTTATTTTCTAAGTACAAACAGGTTATCTTCTTACAAAATTTAGTGCTTTTTAACTTTTTACTACCCCTTATACAACTTCCTTTGATTCTAACTCCTCATATTTTTAGCATTTATAGAGAAATTGTGAGTGGAATAAGATATATAGGTGTATCTCTTCTTCTTCACATTGAGGAGTGGTTTGCACAATTTTTTGTAATTTCATTATAGGGTGAGACTTGTCTTCTGGTTTAGTTCAATCTATTATTTCCACATTTAAAACAAAAAAAATTATTAGTACCATTATTTTATCATGTTCATAGCTCCAATCATTCTTTTTCTTTTTTAAAAGATCCTAAACATTAATTTTAAATACAAAATTGAACATAAAAAAATTCCTTAGTAGGTTTATCCTACTAAATACTCTCCAAGAATAGATGAAGTTCATCTAAATCAAAAAAAAGATAAGTATCATCAAAATAAGATTTATTATAGTTATAATCAAATAAAATAAAATACACTTCAATAAGTTTGAAAACTCTCTAAATTTTCCAGTCATACTCTTCCTTAAGGTAAGATAATGATCATTTACCATCAATGAGGTAGTAAGCCTCCTCCATCCTCTATTAAAAACCAAAAAACAAATATGTGTGGTTTATTACAAGGAAAGGTATAAGGAATCTTCAAATATTTTATCCTATTTAGTCATGGAAAAATAATTAGAAGAGTTAGAATAATTTATATTATTATAATAAATATTAAAAAAATTAAACTTCTAAAATTTATCCAGCATCATCAATGTTTATAAATCTCATTTACTACCATCCCTTAAAGTAATTATTATAATGTGAATCGTGAAATTATATTTGCGAATATTTGTGTATTTTAGGATTAAAAATAGGCAACTTTAGTTATAATTCAGTTTTTTCTTTAGTATCTATTTCTACAAGTTTCTCGAGGGCTTTTTTATCCTATTCCTTATTTTTTGATCTTATCCATTGCATGTTGAAACATTTGCATAAAAATTGGGAATAATTCATTCCATCATTAGTAATCTATCAATAATTTTATTCTTTCAACCTACATTGAAATGATTTAAGAACCTCATTAAGCTTATTCATTGGTTAGAATATTGAACTTTAATCATAATAATTTGTATCCATCACTGTTTATAATAATAATAATTAAAGAAAAATTATAAAATTACTAAAAATAGTGTTTATTCTCCAAAAATGGTACCAAAATATTAGTTAACCCCCCCCCCCCAACCTAAGTGGTATTTAGATATACATTTATAATCTCCATAGATACAACACAATGGATAACCTAGGGGTCACTCTCAAGGAAGTAGTGTCACTCATCCTAGTGATTTTTCTAAACACTTTATATGTTTTTACCTATTTTAAAAGAAATAAATGAAAAAATGAATACATAGTGTTTAAAATAAAAGTGGTAGTGATTGAAATGGTAATATATAATAGAAACTAGAAATAATAATAATAATAATAAATGAAGGAAAGTAAACTTACTAGGAAATAGGCATGGATTTAGGTTAATCCAATATTTAACTATCTATCAAAGATCTAATGAATTATTATATTATTCACCAAACTCACTTAGTTCATGATTTATATCTTGATCCACATACCTCACTCACCCAAAATGATTATCAATCAAACGAAAATCCTCTTCTAGTGAATGAGAGTTCTCCCATGAGTGAAGGAATCTCCCAATTGAACCTCCTCATCCAAGAATATTTTCATAGATGAAGTGGTCCTAATGAGATAATCAATCAAAAATCCACTCCTAGACAATCATTGAAGTAGACTAAGAAAATAAGTTAATAAATATTAATTTTAAAGGGTAATTAATTCTTCCCTTGGGTGTTTTCTCTCTCTCATAACCTCTTACAATGTCACTTTCTTTCAAGAGCAAGGAAGATGATGATGATCAACATGAAGTTCAGATCTCCAAGAAGTGTTATATCTTCACTCTATAACTCTAGACTTGTGGATTAGACTTTCATATATGATGGTTTGAGTTCACTACACATGGGGGGATAATGAACAATATTTTATTTAAAAATTTAAAATAGAGTTATAGTGGAAATAAATGAGAGAGAAGAAGGGTTAAAATAAGTTTATCTCTTCAGGAATCAAGGGATTCCTATCATGTCAAGGAATACCATCTCAAAGTGATGAGTGATCTAGTTTTTTGAAAATTAAATATAAAAGTTGTGAAATACAAAACTAATAGTTATAAAACATCCATGTTCCATTCATTTCAGTGCTCTTCATTATTTTTGAGTTAATCCCCAATGAGTGAAGCAAAATTATAATTACAAAATCTGACATCCTCAGGTTCTTTTTTCTTAGGAAATAATTTTCCCATAATCTCCTTAGTATTTTTGGCCCACTATAGAGTCTTATAGCTCAATCACATCCTTTAATCTCACATTTATTCATTTTAATTCATCTATTTTGTAATTAGGGAACTCTATGCACATGAAGTTATTTTTTCCCCTAACGTAGCTTTGGGAACGCATGCTAATCCAATTTCTAGGATTTATGTCTATGTGGACCAAATAATTTTTTTCAGATATTAGAAACTTAATATTAATCATTTACTAAACCCATATCATGCAACCATTACTGTGAGGGTTCACTTTATTCTTCATTAAAACTACACAAAAATCAATTTATCTGAGGCTTCATCTTCAACCTTTGATTCTTCAAAATGGAAAATTCTCAATTTAATATCTTCATCAGTGGTGTCAATATCATGTTATCATGTATTTTATACTTAAAAGTTTTGTACAATATCATTTAAAACTCTAATCTAAATCTCATCTTCAAAATAAAATTGGTCGAACAACTGTTGAGAATCTCATTGCAACCTCATAACCACAACCTTAGAAAAATTAACTTCTTATCATCATCAATTTAGTCACCAGCATTGGGAAAACCATAAGTTAGTAAAGGTTCAAAAATCACCAAAATAGACCCAAAAAATAAATTATCATTGACTTCCTAGACTCATCTTTAGTTGGTTAGAAAATTCAGACCTTGGGAAACATCAGTAACCTAATTTACTTCATTAGTTATTTGAATCGGTATCTCACTAGAATTTAATTTGGTCAATTCTCTATACACCATTCACGAATAAATAATTGTAACTATGGATTCAATGTTGGAGTTATTTGGTGCCCCAATATTTTTTAATTGATCCCTATAATAGTATATCCACTAAAAAATCCAGGAGTAACTCGGATCATCAGTTGTATATTTTCCTTCACAATTAAGTAATCACATTAAATAAATTATTCTTCTATTCAATAATGTAAACACAAGTTTGTAGTTAATTTTAAGATTTTTTCAAGCCTAAATTATCCCCATGATTGAATCAATTAACAAATTTTAGCATATATTAATATTATAATCAATTTTTTACCTTATTTTAACATCTAAGATATCATAAAACTTTGTATTTATAAGCTTGGTATATTCAATAGTGTTTTCCTCCCAAAATAAGTGTTATTTAAAATTAAATTTGACAAGTAAATATGGGGTTTGAATGGAAATTCAATTGTTTTTTCATGATCTATTTTTCCTTTATGTGAACAAACTCCAATTCTTCCTTGAGTGAGTGTTCAAGCTCCTATGCTGTTTCATCAAGTTCAAAAATTGGCTCATATTAATTCTCAGCCTCATGATTCTTACCTCAAACGTGGATCTTGGAACTTTTAAGGAGTGAATTAAAATTGAGACTAGTGTATTTGGGTGAATTTACCCAATTTTGAATTCCAATAGTTGATCTTGATTGGTGGAAATTGAAAATTAGCTTCTTGAGGTACATCCTCATCTTATATTTGTGTTTGTGTCAAAATATTTGGGGAAAACATGATAAGTCATGTATAAATTCATAACATGGTGGGTATGTGGGAGTGAATTCATGATTGGGGGATTCTTGGAGGATAATTCATTCATATTACTATGTTGATCCATTTTTTAAGGTGGATGAGTGGTCAAAGGATGTAATAGAAGGAAGCAGTATTACATGATCACAAAAGGGGAATGGTCACAGAAGGGGCATGATTGCATAGAACATTTTTAAATTAAAATCATTAAATGTAAAATCTTCAAATTAGTAGCTAACTCTTCTAGAAATATAAAATATTTTCATAAAGAAATGATTTTTCTTCCAATGGTAGCAAACTTCATGGTAGAAAACCTCATGGTACTAGAATTCAGGGTAGTATGATTGATAAATTGTAGCAGGTCATGGTAACACCATAGGCATAGTAAAATATTCACGGTAGTAGATCATGGTCATGTATTATACAACCACACCTAGACTTTCTCACCTATATGGTCATGGGAACTAAAACCTAGAAAATTATAGTTTAAGTATAACTTTAAAAATGATTTTAATAAAAATTAATTAAAGAATTTACCTAATGAGAATTTGATATGGAATTACAAAGATGAAATTAAAAATAATTCCACAAGAATTATTTAAACTAATAACACTGAGTTTATAAAAATAATTGATTTCTTGAATCCAAAAAATCATCAAAAATTTGAAATGAAAAATTTCAGTGTCAGTGGAAAATGTAATGATGTAAAATTTTGAAAAAATAAGAACGATGAACATTTTTTAATTTAATAAATTTAAACATACCTTTTAATTAAAAAATTAAATGCATTCAGACATCAAAATAAATTAAGATAAAATTCATAAATTCTTCATTTTCAAAAAAAAACTCATTTGAAACTTTATTATTTCACCAAAATAGATGGGAAAAAATGTGTAGAACACATGCCACATAAATCTTCTTATCAAGATTATTCTCAACTTCATTCATGAATTCCTTAAACTTCTTGAGGGATTCTAACTTATATATTATTAAGTAGTCATATCCATATCTAACCAATTTATTGGAAAAAGTAAGGAAGTGTGAGTATACATGTCTATATTTAACTCGAAAAGGCCCTCTCACATATATGTGTACCAATTCTAGAAGTTTTATTGGACATATCACCCTTAAAAACAAAAGGAGTTTTGGTCATTTTACCTTGAAAACAAGATATAAAATTCTCAACTATCCATCCCACCCTTTTTTCATATGATACATGTGAACATGACTCGTTATTGATTTCAAACACTTTTTATTTACATTAAAGTACATAAATATTATTTTTAATGTGTTCCATACCCTAAAAATGTTTTCTTTATAAAAATATTATATCTTATTCCTAACATTTAATATAAATAAATCCATGTATAAATTATACATTGATATAATGTTTTTTATAAAACTAGGAACTAAATAATGATTCTTAAAGACTAGAATTAATCATGATAGAAAAGTAAAGTGGTAGTCTCCTATAGACAAATATGTCAATATTTATTTATTGGTAACTCAAAGATCCACATCACCTATTTTATAATTTATAAACCTTCTTGGATACTATATTTAGATGAAAAAGTGAGAACTGTATGTTTTATCAAATACCCAACTCATAGATAAGGATATATTATATTCAATATAAAATTCACTGAAAGCTACCCATTGGTTCTTCATCAAGGTTCAGTTATTCTTATCGTGGCTCTTTTTCTCCAAATGAAGAGAATTATTCATATTAATCCTTATCATGCCTCAAGATCTTCTACTTCTTGGTCAGGTGCTGAGTAGAATCCTTAGGCTTCAAACTTGTCTTAAAGCCCTTTTCTATGCCATTTATCTTGTTTGTTATAAGGACTCCTTGTTTCTCATGCCTTATGTCCTTATATGCTTGGAGAATCGGTGTGAGGATTTCTAGGAGGGGCATATCAATATTTTTCATATAATAATTCACTAAAAACCAAAGAAACTCAAACATAGTGAGAAAAGAATGATATTTTTATGCAACTCATCAGGTATACTGAAACTCAATATTCCAAAATTCTCACTATATTTAATCATCTTGACTATATGAGAACTAGATGAAACACCCTATTTATGATTTCATGTTAAAGTGACTTTTAGATCTCATATGTCTCTTTTCATACCACATCAAGATAAAAAATCTAGAGATGGGACAACATGTTTTATGCATCCATGTCTTCATGAAGATTCTAGATCTCACTCAATAATAAAGATAGCATGAGACATTTTATATCGAGTTTATAATTGATATATTTCCAAAATACAATGATCCTCTCTTCACTATCATCCTTAAATGGATCTTACTTAAGAACAAGTGAGTCCAAGACCTAAAATTTCCACTCCTAGATTAGTATGATGTGAAAGTTACTCTACCACACTAACAAATTCATTCCATAACGAATATTATCTTTTTATAAACTCAATAATAGTAATGAAGACTTGGTGATATTAATTACATTTTTCAAAAACAAAAATTAAAATAAGTTGTATTACTTTATCTTGATTGCCAAATATGTGATGAATAATTTTTTTTAAAGTCACCCACTATTTTATAAAATCCTAATAACCCTCAACATTATATTTGAAATACCCAATTATATTAATGTCATAGTGGAAAGGATCCATATTTCTATTCTAATAGATCAGATAAGGGTCGGGTCAGTTACTAGAAGGTATTTAGGTAAGTTGGTCTTTCCAATTTCATTAACTCACAACTCATTGATTATTTGAGTGGACTCCCCAATACTAAAATTATGCAGTTGAGTTTTCTCACAAATTAGTTATAAGTTACACTAATATTAGCAAGTACTAATTATATTAATGTTAACTTTGTTATGTTAATGTAAAAATTTCATTAGAACCCATAGTTAAATGGAACTTGCTGGAAAATGGCCAGAACAAAACTTCAATCTATGGTTTCATCCAAAATAATGTAATGGAAGGTGATATATAACTTAATATTAATATTATATATTCTTTTATCTTAAGGAAAAAATATTCCTTATTTTATCCTTTTTCATGATTAAAAATTTTAGGTAGAGTTTATATAATTAATTGACCATTTATTTATAAAATAATTTAAACATAATCTATTTTTCTTTATTCACTTTGTGGTAGAAATATGATTATATTTTTCATTATTATCTAATTTCACTCACATATTTAACCATGTAGAAATTAATTAATTCATTACATAGTTATTCATTTTTAAGTTCATTTTCTTGTTAAATATAATATGTGATCATATAATATCCACATGAAAGAATAAAATAAAAAAATGACATGATCCTGAGCTATTTTTTATTGATCAGTTCATTGAATGGATAATGGATTAACCAAGACCCAAGGATAATACCTTAATTTATATCATGAATCATATTGTGGAAGCCATAAAACACTCATGAATTATATTTGTTCGGTTCCATGATGACTCTTGAACCCAATAATACCATCACAAACTTTTCTAATCATTATAATGTATACTTGCATATGGGTGAGGAGAAATCAGTTTATGGGAATTATATTTTATTACTCAAATTTAGACACATGATCCCTTATACATTTAAGGGGGGAGGGATGATTATTAAATCATCAAAATGATATATAATAAACAATTATAACTTTTAATAAATAAACTAAAATAATTAAATTAAATAAATAAATACCCATACATGAATATGTCATTCATAGTGACCCAATCCTTAAACAGACTTTATTTTATAATGGTTCACAAATATTTCAAGCAAATAAAAACTAAGAATATTGATTTATAGTGTATTTAGAGGATTGTATATATAAATAAATCATATTAAACATAGAAACATGATTTTTATTTAAAACTATACATAGTTAAACTAAATCCTATATATCCTATAAAACTATATAGGATGCCCTAGGAAGAATACATAAGGAAAATGGTGAGCTGGAAATCTCGATAAGGGAATAAACATGGAAATAAAGAATAACATGATATCACAAAGTGAATAATCATAAGAATGGAAATATGAAAAAATAAAATGAAATCATAAGATCATGTAATCATGGAATATATGGAAACAACATAATACATGACATAATAGACATAAGTCAAGGGTCATTCCCAAGACCTTCATCCTAAAGGGCAGAAAGTATCATGGTGGACTAGGTTCACTACATAATCCATCACAAAGAATATCATGAGATATGAAGCTTTACCAAATTTCATAGAGGTATATATAATTCCAATACCATCTATCACATAATTAAAATCATAAATATGAGTTCTACAAGAGGAAAATAAACCATACATGAATCATAAACATGATTAACACCGTGCTAAGGAAGTGGGTTTCATTATCGTGATCCAAAGAAATATTGAATGATAAATCATAAGGGTTACCAAAAGATAAATGAATTAATTTTTTTTAATTTCATTATTTAAAATGTGAAATAGGTCTTGAAAATGAAGTTCCATTTTATAAAATTCGTGAGAATTATTTAGAGGAGAAGGAATAAAGATAAACAACTTGGGTGGAGATTTTATAAAATAACTCAAAGATATTTTAATTAAGGAAATACGTTATTATTTTATATAACATAAAAATTAAACCAATAGTATTATCTATAATAATATGGGGGTTTTAAAAATAAATTCATTCTTTTAAAAAAAATTGTGGGTGATTGTTGATATTAGATAAGAAATAGGAAAGTTCAGTTGGGTTTACTTCAAAATGGAAATTTTGAAGGGAACTAGAAAAATCTATAACCAGTAATGAAATAGATATTTAAATAGGTATATATTCAAGATACATATAAAAAAAGTTAATAAGTTCAAGATAATAAGATTATGTAAATGGATAAAAATAAATATAAAATGTAACCCAAAAAGTAGTGCAGGTGGTATGAAAGATCCCATACCTCATGTTAGAATTTATTCTTCACTTGTTCTCAAATTAAGAAATTACTAAATTAAGTTCATTAAACAAATAACCAAACCTTATTATTTTATATTAATGTTTCTAAGTTCTATTTATAATCTTTTCTTAACTGGTTTTAATATATTTTCCACTTATGTCAGTCACTTACGGTTATTTGGATAATTTCACCAAAACACATTTAGTTTGTTGTTTAGGGATAGAGGTTTTTTAAAATAAATTCATGATCTAAAAAAATTGTGAAGTTTATTTCCTTTATTAATACATTAGAACAATGATTATACAGTTTCAAATGGTTTTCCAAAATAGACCCAAATCACAAATGGTGTCTTGATAAGTCCATTCAAGGTGGTTAAGGTTACAAAGGTCATTTCATCTAATTATATAAATATAACACCCAATTTAATTCTTAAATACAATAAATGGATTAAAAAATATCATTTTTTATAAAAAATGAATTTTATAAAGTATTTTAATTTAGTTTTTAATGAGAAAATATTTCATTTCATGGAGGTAGTAGTCTACAAGTATGCACGAACGACACTTTCATTTTTCCTTAGAATGGTATGGGGTAGGAAATGAAATAATTATAATTAAAAAATTATAATAATGTTATAAATATCATATTATATAGATATATGATATTTTTATCCTTCCATTTAAGGTGGTGACAAAAAATTGAACATGTTATTCATGGAGGTGGTAGTTTTCACACACACGATGATGTTTTAATTTTAATCAATGAATTTTGTGGAAGGTATAAAATGGATATTAAATTATTATAATAAAACTTCATCATAGTAAAAATTATATTTTTATCACACCATCATCTATAGAGTGTACTTTATGGGTGTAAAAGAAGAAAAGTACTAGAAAACTTGGGTTGGGAGTATCACCTCTCCCTGGATGTTCTCCGTTGGGTAACTAATTAAGGCTCTTTAGCTTGGTATTTTTGTTAAAAAATTATTAAAGGGTGTGAGGATAGTATTTATGATAGACTAGTTTAGTGTTTTAATTAATCCAAATATTTTTCATGGGTGAATATATGGGGAGTATGTGAGGTCCATTTATAAGTAAAGAGAGTCGAATTTTTGTATAATCACTTTACGTTTCTATAATTTAATTCCATCAGTAAAGTAAAAAGGATAAAAAATATCTAATAATGGTTTGGGGAAATATATAAGTTTTATACTCCACCCACCATCCTATATTATAGTTTTTTTCACATGTTTTAACATTTTTTACTAAGTCAAACTTTTTTTACAATAATTTAACCAAACCATGGTAACTCCACTTTCACCCTTAGTAACTAATTTTAATGGGAAAAAATTAGAATTGATACTATTTAATAATTTTAGAATTATTATGTCAATTATGTAAATAATTCTATAAAATATTATATGGTTTTGAGAAATTAAATTTAGTATTTGAGTGCATAACGGGTAAAAATCACTTCTTAGAAAAAGTTAATTTTAAGCTTAATGTTTATGTGTGGGATAATATTATCAGTTTATTTATTTATTTTTTGTAAAATAAAATGGTTTATTATAAAACAAATAAATGTTATTTGTATTTCCATAAAAACAAATTTAATTTTACATAAAATAATATTTAATGTAAATTAAAGAACAAAAGAGTTTGGTATTTGGACTAAATATTACATAAGTCCAAAAATGCCAAGAATATGAAACTTATGCTTAACCTAATATTACAAAATGAATAATATTTATTCTGTAAATACTTATTCAATGTTTATAAATTTCTAAGTCAATATTATCTTATAATAATATAAAAATATGTAATTTTGGTAAAAATAGTATTTCACAATTCACCTTAAAAATAAACTATTTTAAAAAACTCCAAAAAATAATCATAAGAAAATTTTCCTTTGATAAATCCAAAAATGGAATTAATTTTATTATATTAAACTTATATAAGTCATAAAAATCAGTTTTATATAGAATTTATAAAAAATCAATAAAAATGTTTTATTTTGAAAACACATTCTAAAGCGTGAAATATTTCTATAAACATATTATATTCCAAATTAATGTTATGGTGAAATTAGTTTTTATCATCTATATTAACTTATAGTAAACATGTTTATATTCATAATGGAAATATATATATATATTCCAAGTCATTAAATTCATCCCATTAAAAAATTTCCCTTAGATATTTCATTCTATACACTAGGGAGAAAACAAATGTGGGTACATCTATTTCAATTTCTCTTCAGGTTCCAATGCCACCTTTTCATACTTATGGTTTTTTCAAAGAACTTTTACATGGGGAGTTGTCTTGTTTTTAATATTTTTTATCTACTATATAATATAATCATATATAGCACCTAATATGAGAGATCATACTATAGCTATATCATATCTAGATTCAGTATATGTGAGGATCCAGTATATACTTCCTTAACAGGGGTATGTGAAACACATCTTGTAATATAATTAGGTCTGGTGGAAGCATTAATCAATATTATTCTATTCTAATGTGATCTATAATCTCAAATGGGGAAATTTTTCTAGGACTTAGCTTCCCCTTATTTCCAATCCTCATGAACCTATTCTATATAGATATATAGAGGAAAATATTTTCAATAACCTTAAAATCCATGTCCTATTGATTGTTATTAGAAAAAATCTTCTATTGAATTTTAGTTTTCTTAATGTGTTACTAAATAGTCTTTCATTTTTTACCATTTCTTCGACCGTAACAGGTCCTAAAAACATTCATTCACCAAATTCATTTCCAAAACCCTTGTTTTCTACAAATCCCCCCATACATGGATTCATATGGTTCCATTTTAATACTTGAGTGGAGAATATTATTGTATGATAAATTATAAAATGGGATATGTTGGTCCATCCTACCTTTAAGAACATAGAGAAACCTTTCAATATTTTCTTAAGTTTTTGGATAGTTAATTGAAATTTTCCATCAGTATGGGGTTGGTAGAACAAAATAGAGTCCATATATGTGTTTATAGTTTGTTGAAAGCTCTTACAGAACATTGAGGAAAAATTTGGATCTTAATCAGATACAATCGATAGTGGTGTTCCCTGCAGCCTTACCACTTCTCCAATGTATATCTTCAAATTTTTATTGAGTAAGAAGTACTCTTGAATGGAAATTAAGTGATAAATATTTTTAAGATGGTCTATAATAACCCATATAGAATCTTTCACTTTTTATGTATTTATAATACCCTAGATAAAATTCATAATTATTTTTTCCCATTTCCATATCGGTATGGGAAATAGTTGCATCTCCCATTTGGATTTTTTCCTCTCATCATTCACCTTCTGACACACCAAGAACTTTTATGTATATTTTTTAATATTCTTAATTATATTTTCCCACCAATATTGTTCTTGTATATCCTTATACATATTTATGTTTCATGGGTGGATATATAATTTCAAGCTATGAGAATCACCCAGTAACTCCTTTGTTATCTCCAAATATTATGGAATGAAAATTCATTTCCAAAATATCACAACTCATTCATCATAAATTTTAACCTCCAATTATTTTAATTTTCTCATATAATTCACTTTCTATTGAATCTATACCTCACTCATTTGTTCTTTATTAATTTTCACCAGAAGGGATTTTTGAGAAATCGATTAAGAAATGTGGGATGGTGTTCCATTCTTTATGATTTTCATGTCTACCCTTTTCTTGTCCATGAATATTGGATCCTTCTTAATCCTAATCATATATAATATTGCGTTATCTTTTATAATCATTTCATCCACCACTTTATTCACCTTTTCAGGATGGTAGGGGGATGAGAAGTCATAATCCTTGATTATGTATAACCATCTTCATTATAGTATATTGACATCTTTAGGTGTGAATTTATATTTTAAGCTCTTATAGACATTATATACAATACATCTCTCTATAAGATAATGTATCTATATCCTAAAATCAAATACTATCATACCCAACTCTAGATCATTTGTCAAATTGTTTTTCTTCTACACCTTTAACTATCTTAAGATATATCTTATCACTTTATCATTATGTATTAGTACACAGCCTAAACCCTTATTTGAATCATCACTGTAAATCATAAATCATTTACCACTTTTGGGAAGTGTGATCATAGGTGAAATTGTTATTCCCTTCTTCATATCTACAAGGATATCTTCAAATTAATCTATCAATACATACTTTACTTCCTTCTAAGTCAGTTTAGTTAGAGGGCTTCAAAATCTTGAGATTTTTCTCAAAAATAACCAATAGTAACAAACTAATATAAGGAAACTATGGATTTCTATAATATATATTGATCTATGTCAATCCTTAATCACTTTAATCTTTTAATATTCTACAAATATCAATTTAATTGGAATAATATACCCCAAAAATGATACTTTCTCTATCAATAACTCACATTTGTTGTATTTTTCATATAACTTACCCTTACTCAAATTATTAAACATATTAATCAAATTCTCCACATGTTCTCTATTTCCTATGGATTATATAATAATGTCATCTATAAATAATACCATAAATGTGTCGAGGTAATAACTAAAGATTCTATTCATTAAGTCCATTAATATTTCTAAATAATTTGTTAGTCCAAATGGCATGATAATGAACACTTAGTGCTTGTACCTCATATGAAATGGGGGCTTATAAATATCCTCCTAATTCACCTTTAATTAAGGATATCCTTATTGAAGTTACACTTTAGAGAAGTGTTGATCTCCATGTAAGTGATTGAACAAGTCATAAATTAGTTGTAGGGAATACTTGTTCTTTATCATAGTCTTTCTGAGTTCATGATAATCAATACATAGACACCTATACCCATAATTATTATTGAAAAATATAATTATGGAACCCCATGGAGAATACCTAGGGAGAATTAATCCCTTATCCAGATTTTCTTCTAACCATTACTTCAGTTCCTCCCATCTAAAGGAGGCCATTATTTTAGGATTCTTGGGTATTGGTAGAGATAAAAGTATAATTCTAATTGAGAACTCAACCTATAATTTAGGAGTAATACTAGAAAACTCTTTAGGGAATACATCTATATATTCCTTTAAAATATTAATTCCTTCAAGAGTGGTTCTTTCATTTTTTTCAATTATTAGAGAAAGATATTCTTTCATTCAAGGAATTAATGTCCATGTTGGTGATCAAGATACCAAAGGATATTCATTTGCCTCTTTATACATATATAGAATATCAGGATTATTTGGGACATGAAAATTCATTTTTATCTCCCTAATGTTTATGTGGCCTTTATATAAAGATATATAGCCCATGTATAGTATATCATTTAATTTTACAATGTGTATTATGACAATGTTTACTAGAAAATTCAACCCATATATAATTATAAGGTTGGATTTCTATAGTTTAGATGCAATGGTTTCACCATTTGTCATCTTTACTGATACTTCAACCTCCATGATTTGTGGTTGTGTTTAATTAGTTCTAATAAACATAAAATATAATAGAGAATTCAATGAAATATAATTATATATGGAATTTGAAGTTCATGAATGTATAATGAGTGAACCTTTCATTATTTTATTCTGGTTCAATTCATTTATAATATCCAAAATAATCCTAGTTATGAGAATACTCAAACTAATAAGAATATAAAAGTTAAACTATGAAATTATAAGGAATAACTCATAAATGACATATATATCCTAAATTATGTGTCTCTAGGCTTCATTTAAGCTTATCCATGTTCTATAACCTATTAATATCTCTAAGTTGACATTAAATTCAAATCCTTCATAATGGTTTGTAAATATCATATGACTTATTAAAATCATATCAACTAGGAGTGTCAAACTAGGTGTGAAATAGGGCCTATTTTCATACACCATGTAATGATAGAGTTAGTATCCAATCTACCATTTTCATGGTTATTACAACTAGGTAAATGTGTGGAAGATCCTACGTCAACTTGTATTATCCAAATAGGTATTTCATTTCTAGGAAAACCGTATACTCAAAACACTACTAAAATTTATAGATATTATCCTATACTTAGTCTTATCCCAATGGGTTTTCCCTAATTTTCTTTCATTCTAATTTCCAAAAATAACTACACCTTCCTCTGATACCAACTATAATGACCCAAGACTTAAACACATTTTATTTTATAATTATTATCATATCAACTATATAAAGGTTTGTTGTATTTAGAAGATTGGGTATTTAAATACCTAATATTAAATGTAAAAACAATATGTTTATTTAAAACTACACATAGTGATCCTAACTCCCATAGATCTTTAAAAACAATATAGGATACCCAGTGGAAAAACATGAGGGAAATGGTGAGATGGAAATCCCAATAAGGGAATAAACTAGAAATAAATCATAACATGAGTGTCAAGAGGCATAAAATGATATCATAAAGAGAATGATTATAATAATGAAAACATGGAATAATGAAATGAAATTATTAGATATCTGAATCATAAAATATGTTCCAAAAACATATGAAATTACTTTATAAACAAAATTCAGGTTTCACTCCCATGACCATCATTATAAAGTGTAAAAAGTCCCATTGTGGATTGTTTTCATTGCCAAATCCATTACACAACATCTCATGAGATATAAATATTTAACCAATGAATTGGAGTGTTATATAATTTTTATTTCACCCTTCATATAGTGAAAATCATATCCATGAGTGCAACATAAGTAAAAGAAACCATATATAAATCATAAGCATGATCAAACCCATGAGAGGGAAGTGGTTTTCATAATATTTATTCAAGGAACAACCAAATGAGAAATTATAGGGGTTCTTATAAAAAGAATGAATTAATTATTTTTTCACTTTAATAACTGAAAAAGTGACATATCACCCAAACCTAGAGTTCTATTTTAGAAAATTCATGAGAAAGATCTATAGAAGAAAGAATAAAAATGACCTATTTGGGTGGATATTTTATGAAATAACTAAAAAATATTTTAGAGTAAGAAAGACCTTGTTTCTTATAAAAAATAATAATTTAACCAACATGGTTATTCATAAAATAATGGGGGTTTTATAATCGATTTATGTAATAAAAAAAATTATTGATTGATTCTTAAAATGAGACAATAAATTAGAATGTTACCTTAAATAGGGTTTACATTAAAGTGGAAATTTATAAGGGAACTAAAAATGTATAACCCCACTAATGAAAAGGATATTTAACTAGGTATATATTTAATGGGAATATATAAAATGATATAATTAGCTCGTGAAAATAATATTGTTTAAAATGGATTAATGTAGAAAATGTGCAACACAAAAGTTGTGAAGGTAGTACAGAATAACATTTACCTCATATTTGAATCCACTATACACATACACGTAAATTCCTATATAATTGAACTAATTTAATTAAATATATACCCAATAAACTTATTTATATATATTTAATTTTTTAAGTCTAACTTATTACCATTTGTATTTATTTTAAATTTATTTTCTTCTTATGTCAGTTACTTGAGGTTATTTGAGTAATTTCTTTATAAAACTATATGTTTTTTTCAAGGTAAAATTTGTTATAAAATAAATTCATCAAATCCACAATTGTGAAGTTTTATTTTCCTTCATTATTCCATTATAATAATACTTATTTAATTTCAAAGGTTATACCAAATTATGAAAGGTGTCTAGATAATACCATTTATGGTGGTTAAGGTTATTGTAACCACTTCTTGTTAATTGGATGTATTTAATGGAAAATGTTATTCTTTAATAATATTAATGGAATCATGGATATGATTCTTAAAAAATTAATAAATTTTTAAATTCAACAACTTTTGGGTGTCATGGAAAACAAAACATGTCATTTTATGGAGGTGGTAGTCCACAATTATACCTGAACAACACGCTCATTCTTCTATGGAATGGTAAGGTTGTAAAATGAAATTATTATCATTTAAGGATTATAATAGTTTTTTAAATTTATTACTATTTAATTAAATAAACTTTTTTAACCTTAAATTAAATTTGTGGACGAAAAATATGAACACAGCGTTCATGGAGGTCTTAGTTCTCACACACGCATGATGACATTTACATTCTTATCAATGATTTTAGAGGAAGGTATAAAATGGTGGTTCCATCAGTATCATAATACTTCATCATATTAAATAAAAAATGGTTTTGAAACATTCGTTGATATAGGGGAATTTATTTGTTTAGAAGAAGAAATTAACTAGAAAAGTTTGGTTTGTAGTATTACCTCTCCCTTAGAAGTTCTCACTTGGGTAACTTCTTAAGTCTCATTATATTGGTATTTTGGTGAAGCCAAGGCTTAAAGTTCATTGGTATGGTGTTCAGAAGAGACTAGGGAGGAATTTTATTTGATAACAACCTATATAATTAGTGTAGAAATGGGGAGGAGGTGATCTCCTTTTATAAGTAAATAGAGTGGCATTTTGGTAAAATATCTTTACTTCTCGAAAATTTAATTCCATTATTCAAAGAAAAATTATCCAAAAATGTCCAATAATGACTTGGTGGAACAAATGTGGTCAATATTACCTCCAAAATATAATATCATAAATATTTTTCGAATATTTTAACCTTTCTCACCATGTTATACTACTTTTACCAAAATTTACACCTCCCGTGGAAACTCCACTTCCACCCTAGTTAAATAATTTTAATAGTCAAAATTAAAATTGATATTATTTTAAAAAATAACAAGATAAATTAAAATATTTAAATAATATATTGAAATAAAATTTCTAAAAGATATAAAATATTTTTTTTTAGTATTATCAAACATGACGCGTAAAAATTGTTTCTTAAAAAGTTTATTTTAGGCGTATCTTTTATGTGTGGGAAAATTTATTAATGTATTTTGTTTTCAAGACAGAAAATTGGTTTATTATAAAATAAATGTATTTTTTGGATTTTAAAAACAACCAAAGTCTAATTTTTCAAAAATAATATTTTATTTAAAGTAAAGACCAAATGAGTTTTTTATTATGACTAAATATTTCTTAAGTCCAAAAAATGAGAAGAAAATTATTTCTCGGTTAAAATTAATATTTTAGAATTCATAATATCTGTTACTTATATATTTATTTAATATTTATAAATTTTTAACTCAATATTTTCTTATAACAATATCAAAAAAAATAAAATTATTATAGAAAAATAATTTTTAACTATTCTCCCTAAAAATCAACTCTTTTAGAAAAATCCAAAAAACTAATCCGAAGATAATTTTCATATGATGAATCCCAAAAATTAATTAATTCTATTATACCTAACTTATATAAGTTGTAAAAATTAGATTTATATAGAGGTTCTTAAAACACAAAAAAACATTTTTTTTAATATTCATTTTAAAGAATGAGATATATCTATAAGCATATTAAATTTAGAATTAACGGTAGGGGGATAGTAGTTCTTAACATATATACTAACATATATTAAACACACATATATATATATATATATTCATGAGTAAAATTTATATATATAATTTCTAGGTCATTACTTCAGTCTCAACTCATTATTTGTCAACATTGAAAAAAATTACATAGTGAAATTAAAAGATGGAAAAATCAAATTATGGAAATTTTTAATGTATTAAAACTGAATTAAACTAATTTTAATTATCAAATGATACATCTATCCGCACCCAAAAAAATCTATTAAATTTTCAATAATTAAAATTAATTCTATATTTTTCGACATTTTTACCTAGTTTTCCTAGACCTCAAATGTAATGTCCCAGAATTTTTGTATAATTGTTTTTAATTATATGGAATTATTTAGAGACCAGAAAATCTATCGGTGTGTGACTCCGATGCCTAGAGTTCCCATAATGATCTATCAAAGTCTTGTTAAGATTTAATTAGCACACATAAGAATTTTTCATAAAAAGAGTGTAATAACTCTTAAATAGTGTCCAAGATCAGAAATATGAGGGCACCATTGCATTCAGGATGGCGGTTTTACCCTAGGCATGACTTAAGTTTAGTCGGCATTATCCTCCTGTGAGAAAATGCAAAAATTTCATACCCATAAATAAAATAATTAAATAAAGTTATTTTATTTTTCAAATGATTATAACTCACGAACGGTAACTCAGATTAAAAATTTGAGACCACCTTTGAACTCGAGAGGGTATTATTTCTTTAGGAAGATACTAACATTGGTCGGAGCAGGCCAACAGTGGAAGTTAGTTTTTGGTCATAAATAAAATAATTAAGTAAAAAAAATTATTTTTAAAATCCATAAATTCTAAATGGTAACATGGATTGAAAATACAAGAGTACAATTGATTGTTTTGGGGAATATTCTCATTGGGTGGAGCCTAACCTCGACCGTTGCGGGTCGAGGGTGAACGTTAATAATTTATTGAGATTTTTTTAAGGTACATTCAGAAAACACGCGGGTGGTGTTTTCTAACTTTTGAACCGGTGCTCAGATTAAAAATATAAGGGCATCGTTGAATCCACAGAGTCGTTATTAACTTAAGGGAGGCTTCACTTCGACCGTAATAGATCGTGTTAAAAATTTAATTTTGCAGACTAAAGAAAGATTAAAAAATTAACATGTTTTGTTATTTTATTTTTCTTTTCTTTTCCTCCATCGGATGAGTGGTGGTGGCAGGACCAACAAAGTGTCAAGTCATTAAAGGGCTTGAATATTCATTTTAGTAACTGCATAGTTGGAATATGATAGGTTCATTAATTAAATTAACCTTATAAATTCCTCGGGGCGTTACCAACCTCCTCCCCCTCCTATTTATGTGGTGGTCAGGAAGGAGTGTTGGCATAGCTTCACCAAGCGACGAAGCTCTGGCACAAAGTACCGCGATGCTAACCATTTGGAGGATGAGACCGGATTCATAGAATAGTGACGAGCACCACCAAATCATGAATTGATGACAACAATGAAGGATGTTTCATCAATCATCATCAGCAGATGTCCTATCGAGGTAGGGGGTTTATTTGAATTTATCTGTTGATGAATTAATCTCTCTTACACTTTCTATCATATTATCATGGAGGGAATGGGCCAAATGAACAAGGTCAGGACCCTCCTCCATTTCCCTCATGTTCCGTTCTTTGGGGATGGTCTCCCTCAATTTAACGGCAGCACAAAACAGCGATCACGCTATGACAACGGTAGTGCGGAAGTGCTGTAGGCATAGATGGTACCGAGAACAGACCACCGGTGCGCGTTTGGTGGCCCTTGGAAGAAATTGTTGGCGCGCCAAGTTTGTGGCGGCTGTTGGTGGCCTGAGGACACACGCAGAAACTGGACACAGGTGGCGGAAGGTAGTGCACGATGGTGCACCGCGGTGACCGAAGGCAGTCAGCCCGAGCCAGCCGTGCGGGATAAGGGGCGATGCCCGCACGCACCGCCAGTAGCGATATCCCTCACCAGAAGGCCGTGGAAGGTTGAGAGCATCGTGGCCCTGCTCCACACCTCATTGGTGGACCCCATTTGGCCAAAATGACTAACTGTTGAGCGGTGGGGTAGTGCCCAACTGGCTGGCCGAAACAGCTCCACACCCATGGGGCCAGCTGGGAAGACTGGGATGCCTTCTGGTAAACCGGGCCAGATGTGGGTTAGGCCAAACCCACCAGCGGGCCGGGATGAACTTGCGGCCCAGCAGGACTGTAACGACCCGAAATCTTTAATTTTATTTGTTTCCTAATTTTTTGTGTTATTTAATTTTATACTCAACAAAACTATATCCTTTAATTATTGAAGTGGGTAAAATTAAAATGAGACTATTGGGTTTCCACTGTTATATGATCGTTCGTCAATATGACCATTGTAAACTATAATATTAACATTTTTTTTTATAAATACGGTTATCTTGGTTAATTAATACAGAAATAATATTGAATGGCCTCATCCAGTATACTCGAGCCATATGAATCCCATATGTTAGATCTTGGGAAGGAGGTAGCATCACTGGGCTTTGCTATGGACCAATCCCAAGACGAACTTCAATGTATAAAGCTTGAACGAAATCGCCTAAGGGAGAAGTTCAAGATGATAGAAATCACCACTCGGGCAATGTTGTTCCAGTCTCCCCAAGATTCAATCACCATAGAACACCTTACACTTAGGTCCTATGTTGGTGTTATAAGGGGCTATGTAACGAGACTATGGTTTCTTTGTGTAATCTTTTTATATAAATAAAATTTTTATTTATTCTTATGGAAAATTTTGGGAATTTCAAATATCCGAATAAATATAGGATGAGTGTTATTGACGTATTTAAAAAAAGGGGTATGTTAAAATATTTTTGTATTCATTAAATAATTAATAATGTAAAATGATTTTGAAAAAATGGTCTTCTACAGTGGTGATCAGTGAGAAATTTAGAGTCTAATAAGATCAACTTGGTTTTTAGTGAATAGTATAGTAGGAATAGTAACATACCTATATGAATAGTAATGAATAGTAATTTGACAAAAAATAATAGAAACTTCACCCATTAATGTATAAATACATTTTAGACATATTAAAAGTGAAAAAAACGACCATAGTTTATGTTTTGGCATTTTTGTACACCATAAATAATTTATTTACAATTTTATAGTTAATTTTATAATTTAAAATGGAAATTTATTTTCAAAAAATTTAATCATAAATTGTTACTTTATTGTCTTATGGGTATACGATATTTTTATGGGACCTTGATTAATTTTTTAAGGTATTACAAAATGAGTTACAGTTTTAAAGTTGTATTTTTGGAATAAATAATTATTTTATTTAAAAATTTAAATTAAAATTATTTAAAAAATATTTTCATCAAATGGAATTCATTTTTTAATCCAGAGCATCGATATTAGGTTAGGGTGAATTTTTGGGATTTTTCATAAACAGTTTAATTATCGGTGAATAGTAAAAATTCAGTTTTGAGTTTCAGGTGTTTAATGATATAATAATGATGTAATCTTTCTAGTCAACTTATGAATATTGAGGTATGATATGAGGTGTCCCAAGTGGCCAATACCATGGTCAAGCCCTTGGTTTTGCAAATACCACCGATGAGGTGTCCCTTGGAAATTAATAATTTATTCCCTCACTTTTCCTATAAATACCAAGCCATTTCTTGCATTCATTTCATTAAAAAATCATCCTCAACGAAGTCCTGGTCTCCTTACCTCCCAAGGAGTCCTCCCAAGGTTCCCTCAAGCCTCCCAATATGACAACCCTGCTTTTTTATTACAACTTAAGCATGCTTTATTACATAAAACTTCACTTGATACAACAAAGAAGATCGAGAGGTTTAGTGTCTTTGGGGCTTAGGATCATTACATAAAAACTTTAAACTTTAAATATGACATCTTTATTGAAATCTTCCTTTACATGACCACTACATTCCTTCGTACTTAGCATTGCATGGGATAACCTGAGGACATGCATAAGAAAAGGGTGAGCTATAAAGCCCAGTAAGGGAGTACACAATGAATAACATGAGGAGTACAATACATGTTAGGCAATAGGAACATCAATAGAGCATTAGAGTAACATGAACATAAAGGCATGATAAAGCGTGATAACCATAACATGGAAATGTGGCAACAACACTTAACATTGAATTAGCATGAGCCAAGGCTCATTGCACATGGAGCATGAGTAAACCCTCATTGCACTTCAAGCACTAGTAAACCCTTGTTGCACTTGAATTATCATGAGTAAACACTCATTTCACATGACGTATCATGATACTATACTTTACCCAATGCATTGGAGTGCTATAAGGGTGAACCCTTCTTAAACATTTCATTTCATGCATAAGTGTGCCACATGGATCATAAAACAAGGGTTCATAAAACATAATCATTTATTCCACGATAAAGGAATGTGGAATTAATACATGAAACTTTATAATCAATAAGTAAATGTGCATAAAGGTGAATACCCTTGATGGAGAAATGGGCATGGTATTCCCTACACAATGACATTGGCTTAGAAAATCGGTGTGATTTCGGCAGCGTAACGGCATGACACAAGAATTCATAAAAAAGGATGATAAGAGAGAAAGGGGTTCCTCATCATATTTACATGTAATGTACAGTAAGGAGGTCATATATATACCTGTCCCAACAATTTAAAAGGAATTTATATTCATGATGCAAAAGTATTGCTTGAATGTAAAAGAAGAGAGAGAAGTTCCTTTCGGAATTTCAGCATAGTAACGGGTGTACATGGGAGGCTTTTAATGAGAGATAAAGGGGTCTCCCATCATTCAAACAATAAGAGGGTAGTATGGGAGAGGTGTGAAACCATACCCCAACATTCATAATTGAAATTAAAAGGGCAATACAACTTAAATAAAATTGACAAAAATGAGAAAGGAAGAAAAAACCCTTACTTGGAAGTGTGCTACCAAAGGCTAGAGAGAGGCTTGTGAGAGGCTTCTTGGGAGCTTGGGGCACCTTGGGAGGATTCTAGAGAGAGTAGGGAAGATTTTGGACGAACTCCAAGGGATTTTAGTGAGGAGTAAGTGGGAGCTTGGGTGGGTTTATATAGGAAAGGTGAGAGAATTCTTTATTATTTAGGTTTGGGACCCCTTATATTAAAATAATCCAAACCACAAACCATCCCATGGTATTTGCCCATGGTTTCTGGAAAGGAAAGAGGAAAACAATATTTTACAAGGCCAAGGTCTGAAATTATTAAAAAATTAGGGTTGCTTATGTGGAGGTGAGTCACACTCCCATGGAAATTAATTTAAAAAGGCAAAGTGTTGAATAAGTCTTAAGGGCTCCATTAATGATATGAAAAGTAAGTCAAACAAACCCAAAACCTCATTATTTTAAGGATAAAACACATATTGTGCAAACATAAGGATTATGTTATTTTATTACATCACCATTGGGTCATTATGATGTCATAAAACACATTATATATTTAAATGGTATTTAATTTTTACCCAAACATTTGACTGTCTCAGAAAATTATGAAAAATTCACCGTTGGATAATTTTGACGTCCGGATTCCAAAAATAATATTTATTTTATCTAAATAATTTTATAAATATGTGAATTTTCACTTTTAAAATAAAAACCAACATTTATAAAAAAATTCACGGGTTTGACAGAAATGGCTTTCAAACCTTAATAAAAATTTTAATTGCATTCATAAAATTATAAGATCATTTATACTTAATAAAAAATTAATTTAATATTAATATTAATATTTTATTAAAATATTATTTGATTCAAAAATCCTTTAATTTAATAAAATATAATTCTTAATTAAATAATAACTAAAAACACCATTTGTACTTTAAAAACTAATTACAATGTATCAAAAATGACTAGAAATTATATTCATTTTTATATATAAAAAATAATGTACATGAACATGGTGCTAATTATTTGTTACATAACCCTTTAAAATAGCCGTATAATACCTAAGGGTAAGGTGTGCGATGGTGACAGACTCTTGGGGTGGCTCGGATAACATCGCTCGAGTGGTAATTTCAATCAACTTCCACTTTTCCCGTAGACGATCACATTCGAGCTTGACTTGATGAAGCTCAACTTGGGCTTGGTCAAAGGAAAAGCCCAAAGATGCCACCTCTTTTCCGAGCTCTGACAAATGGGCTTCGTAAGGTGAAATTCTACTGGATGATGCCATCTCTTCCTTTGTCTGAGTAGAAATGGGTTCGTTGAAGCCTTATATTTATACTACTCAGATGATCACTGTTCAACAGCTATAAAAGTAACGGTAACAAATCTTAACGAAAAACTAAAGAAGTTGACATCTTATAAAAACATTTTTCATAAAAAAACATTTAACTAAATCAAGAGGTATTTTCTATTAATGAAACTGTGGGTCGTTACACCCAAGGTCCCGAACTTCATGCTTTCAATGTTACTCTTCAAGGTAAGGGAATCTTTCACCGTCCTCTTTTAAGCCATGACTTCCTTTATGTTATGTCTTATAGTTCCATTTTATTATGATGGGTCTTGTTCTTCTATATATTTAATTATTTCCATTTCATTTCCAAATTATGATAGACCCTTTCTGGTCTCATCAATTTATTTTCTGAATTTTTATGTGACGTCGTTAGGCTGCAGAATTTTCATAAAAGAAATTACGCATTCTCTTTCCTTGCAAGTTTCCTTTTCATTTGGTGTATCAATCAATTGTCCACACCATGATCTTATTTATTTTTATTCTATACCTCTGATGTAAAATGATTCACTTATTTATGTGAGATCCTTGTCCTCTATCTTTATATTATTTTCTAAAACCATGTTTTATAGCTGTTATGCTGCAGAAATTTCTTCTCAAATTTTATCTCTCTTTTTCTCTAGGAATTATCTTGTTTTATTTATGTGAATACCCATACCTATTTCACTTATATGGGTGTTCATAGATACAAAAAATGATATATTTTATTCTGAAATTGACATACATATAACCCTCACTCTGTTTCCATGGGTTATAAATGACATAATGATCTTATTTTTTTCACTTTTAAAACGTCATGATTTTGAAGTGAAACCCATTTATTTTACTCACTTTGGGTTATTTATGAAATGTTGGATTATGATATATGTTCCTCACATGAAAATAAATACATATTAAGGTTTCACGCTAATAGCGCTCCAATTCATTGGGTAGTGAAATTAATCTCTTGAGATGACAAGTTTCATGATACCTTGGTGAATAACCTTGGTAATTTTTATGACACCTCGGGGATAAACCTTGGTGATATGTTCATGAATGTCTAAATGAAATGTTCTATCCACATATTCACATTATTATTCAATTTATTTTTATTATGATATTCCGATTATTCTATTTCTCATGCCTTTATGACTTTTATCATGTTCTTATTAATGTTGCAAAAAGATCTCATGTCAATTGTTTCACTTGTTTTCCTTACTAATCCTTATACTCACCCTTTTCTTTGATGTATGTCTCCAGGATATGAGATGCAGTAATTTTACATAGGATAAATCTATTATGATGCCTTATGAGTGGTTTAGAATAATTTTTTAGGTTGTTTTCATATATTATGTTCCTGATTTCCAAGACAATAGACTTTAAAGATCCTCTGTTTATAAAATGTAATAAAAAGTTATGTAATAAAAAGGCGGGATGCCATAGGGCCAATGTAGATTGGTCAATCCCCACACGACGGGTCGGGCCTACCGCATCTCGGTCCCATGAACCAAACCGGGCCAACCCTGATGGGATTAAACTAATGAATCAGGCCGACCCATAGCAGGCCGGACCCAAATGGGGTTAGGTAGACCCTAGGACCCATTGCATTGGGTCGGCCTGACCGAGTCGGATCAGGCCCAGACCCAACCGATCCTCGAATAAAGAAACACCCTTAACTGACAAAACAGGTGTCCATTTGACACACTATCAGTGGAATTGGGATCCCTTTTAATAATTGGTCCCTTTGGCATATTCTTGCGGGCCCGACCGAGCTAAGTCGGACTGAGGTGTGATCACCCCGTTTCAGAAAAATGGGTATAACTAACATACCAAGTGTCCGTTTAACAAATCATCTATAGTTCCATTACCCTTAAGATGACGCGGTCCTTTTGGTATACTCCACTTGAATTTTATAGAAAGTTAGAGTATGGACTGGTTGGATCAAACCCGAATCTAACTGGGCCTCCATACTAAAATGTTTATAATTCACAAACTGGTTGTCTAATTAACGCACCGTCTATCACCTTGGAACCCATACAACATGGTGGTCCTTTGGGATACTTCTTCATCGAAATTCATGATAGTTGAAATATGACTGATGGTTTGAGGAGCAGTTCTCCCAGAATCAAGCGTACTATGAGTAGGAATCTAGTGGCTGGTGATGAGGTGGAGGAGATTGGTTGTGACATGAAGAATGAATAGTGATCATGTGTGGTTCAGTACCTATAGATCTTGTGTGGGTTAGCGATTACTGATCCTGTGTGGGTCAGCTCATACCGATCCTTTGTGGGTTAGATCCTATGTGGATCAGTGCTCAGCGATCTTATGTGGGTCAACGCATACCGATCCGGTGTGGGTCAGTAGCAGAGCCTCTCGACAGAATAAGATGATCTAGATTTACTTCTAATCATCTTTACTTCTGTTATTAAGTTATACCTGGTGTGAGATTAGTCATTACCTTCTTGTTATTACCTGTTTGGTACATTTACCTTCGTGGTATTACATGTGTGGTACTTTTACCTTTGTGGGGTTACCTTTGTGTTACTTTTACCTTCGTGGTGTTACCTTTATGGAGTTACCTTTGTGGTACTTTTACCTTCGTGGGGTTACCTTCGTGGTGTAACCTTTCTGGTACTTTTATCTTTGTGGTGTTACCTTTGTGGTACTTTTACCTTCTTAGTGTTACCTTTTTGTTTTTACCTTTGTGGTATTCTTCCTTCATCGATCAGTTGTGTAAATGGATTAAAGGTTGGATCCTTATGTTTCATCTTGTATGAGACGAGTATATTTTGATAACATAGTATATATATGTTCATATATGTAAGTAGAGTCGATAATTGCTTTGTGCTTTGTGATTGAGGTATTGCTTTTTGGATTTTTCCTTTGTGGAACTCTGGGAGACCTTCAGAGGTCTCAAGGTCCCTACTAAGTATTGTTATTATCACCCCTAAATGGGCTACGCTTGCACCTTGTAGTGTCTTGTGCAGACGACAGATAGCATTGACCGTGGCTGAGGGATCCAAAACTGGATGGTGCGCAAATGTGGACCATTTGACGTGATGTGCCACAGAGACTATTGGTCAGGATTTGTACCTACCCTTCAGGTAGTATCCTCGGTGAATGATCCAGGAGCTGTTTTCTCTTTAAAGTTGTGCATGTACATTTCAGTTGGTCTTGTATTTCGGCCCCTTTACTTTCAGCACACTTTTCCCTACAATAGTTTACTTCGTGGTTGCTTCTTATTATGTTCTTGGATTGTGTGTTTGTATAGGTTTAAAGGCAATGCCTTCCTGATATAGGGATATGAATTTTTGGTGCTATTCTCCAGCCCGTGGCGTATGGAAGGCAGGCTTGGGTTAGTCATGGAACGGGCCCCGGGGGACGAGTCATGACAAAGTGGTATCAAAGGAGTCGATTCTACCAAAGAACTAGGACTATTATTTTTTTCAATGTGGCAATTATGTTAAGTGTTATGAGTTTTTTTTTCATTTCGGGGAGTCCAGTGTTGGTGTGGTGGCTGACGTATCCATACACCAAGACCCTGAATTCTGATTTCTAACTCAGTGCACGAAAACACAGATTGCATGTGTTTTGGAAATGTTTTTTCCTTGGTTTATTTAGATTCAACTCACCAGGTATAACTTAATGATTATGGTGTACCTGTTCCTTATCAGGATGCATCTGCATAGACATCCAACTAGGATTCCTGAGAGAGTACACAATGATGGCCCACTGATCGACGAAGCTCCGGTGTAGGGCCCTCTTACTGTGTTGGCACCTTCATGTGGTGTACCAGCAACACCACCACCTGTTGGAAAGTAGTTACCACCAGTCGCACTGGCTAATGGTGCACGCTGACTGACCATGTATCATGAGTTCCATCAGAAGAGGCATCTGAGGTTTTGAGGCCAGACAGATACCCAGGCAGCTGAGGACTGAATGGATGTTGTGGCTAGAGTTTTCCACCTAGTTGGGACACCAGCATATCAGATGGTGATCCTAGCTTCTAGTCTTTATCAGTGTGTGACCATGAGGATGATCTTCATGGTGATGAGGCTTTGATACATGGACCATTGCGCAAGATGGTACCTTCGGGTACTATTCCAGCTATATCACTGCTCATTGGTCAGCAGTTACAACTAGAAGTATCGATAAATGACACATGTAAGATTGTTGCCTTACACATGTTTCAGTATCAGATATCCTTTAGGTTCTAAGGCATACCCGACTCACATGCTGCTATGGACTGGCTTCAAGAGATATCCAAGTTTACATCTAGCCAGGTCACCATTCGATCAGATGGTTGTCTTCGTAGAGAGCCTTCTACATGGCTCAGCAGGATGATGGCAGGGTTTAGATTACCCTAATCTTGTGAAGAGGTGACTTTTATATGGAAAAGCTTGAGAACCTTCCTCAAAGAAGGGGGTTTATTTCCATAAAGAGCTAAGGGATGAGATTTTACTAGAGCTTCTACATCTTTAGTAGGAGGACATGTCAGTAGCTGAGTATTCATCGAGGTGTACTGACCATCCCTGGTACTCATTGAATTTAGTACAGTTAGTTCTTCAAGGCTCGAACCTCCGAGTGAGGTGTGTTTAGGGACATAAAAGACAACACCATTCCTCTATGCATTCCTACTTATGTTAGAGTGCTAGAAAAAAGCTTTGTGGTTGAATGTTCTTTGGCTGAGCGAATACATCTAGAGAATGTTAGTAATGTGAAAGTAGGAAACTGATGCCAGTCTCAAAGACTTGGGCCTATGAAATGTGTCAGGAAGAGTAAGTGATAGGGATAGATGAATCTGCAGGGCAATAGACATGTAATAGGAGCTAGGAGAGTAGTAAGAGGTGGTACACATTTTTGACATGTTACAAACACCACCCCAATGTGGACCCCACCAGGATCAAGGAGCTGGAGGAAAGGGGAAGGGAGTAGTTGCATGCGGTGAATAAGCATGACCCAAGGGCTCCAGGAATGATTATAGGTAGGGTTTGTGTCTACTACTATCTACCATATTAATAGACATAGGAACTAATCATTCCTTCTTTCCATGATTCATGTTCAAGACCAAGAGTTTCCGATTAAACCATTGACTTGAACCTTACATATGGACATACCTTTAGGGGGAGACATCAAAATCACACTTATGTTGATGGTGTGATCTGACCCTTGAGGTGAGAGTTTTGGTTGGAACCTCTTGGTGGTAGTATAGAGGCCTTAAGACGTTAGTTTGGGTATGGATGGGTCATTCACAGTTCATACATAGATTAGATTTTATAGGCAAAAGGATGTAGTATATCTACAGTGTTGGAATGGGGTTTTCCTTGGTCGGTGAAAATGTAAACCCAGACAGCACTAGATAAAATCATGCATAGGAGGGCTCATCCAATCACTCTTGAGTCGGTCAGCCTTACCCTTGTGGCAGCAGGAGTTTTGAGTTTTCATTTCCCAACAAGAGTGGTAGAGTGTGGGGAAATCTTTTAAAAAGATGTTTCCAGGATTACCTCCCTAAAGGGAGAGGGGCATCTTCTTTGGCTGGGTAATACTGGAGAATTTTACCTGACTTATCTAGCGTAGCGTCACCCTTGTCATCTTTGAAAAATAAGGTCAAGCCTTTCCTATGGACGGAGAAGTGCCAGCATTGATTTCAGGAGCCGAGATAGAGACTGACCAGTGCCCCTATCTTGAGGCTACTAGAAGAAGGCATTGGGTATGTAGTCTACTATGATGCATTAGAGACTAGACTAGGTTGTTTCCTGATAAAGGACTAGGCAGTGATCTCCTACGGATCACGGAAGATGAGACAGCATAAGCATAACTATGCTACCCATGACCTGGAGTTAGCAGCAGTGGTCTTTGTGCTGAAGATGTGGCGACACTACTTGATGGGTCAACGGACAGTGTTGATCGGGGCTAAGGGAGCTAGGGCTAGATGGTGCTCAAAGGTGGACCATTTTATGTGACAAGCCGCTGTGACTACTGATCGTGATATGTACCTACCATTTAGGTTACATCCTTGGTGGATGGTCCAGGTTTTGTTTTCTATTTATAGTTGTACTTGTACATTTCAGTTGGGCTTGTATTTCGACCCCTTTACTTTCAGTACACTTTTCTCTACATCATATTAATTCATGGTTGCTTCTTGTTGTGTTCTTGGATTGTGTGTTTGTACAGGTTTAAAGTCAATGCCTTCCTATTATAGGGATACTCCTTTTTGGTTCAATTAATCATATCTTCGCCTAGAGAAGTCTGTCTTGACGTAGTCATGGAACGGGCCCCGAGGGATGGGTTGTGACGCCAAATAATTCCCTAAAAGGATAGAAATCCCATGAAAGGACTGTTTGGGTTGGGAAATTCAGGTTGGTTCTGGCCCAGCACATCTTCGGTTGGGAAACTCTGCTATGATCTGGGTTAATGGAAAGTTGTGTGCCCTTCATGGTGTATGTTTTCGGGTAAATGGAAGGTTCCACCTATGATAAAAGAATAAAATTTATTTTTAATTCAATTGGATAATTCCCAGATGATCTATCATGGTACCCCCCCCCACCTCTCCAATTAATGGAGGGTCACCTTGGTAAACACATGCGATGTCACAATCCATAACCTATTTTTAAAAAAATTGGATTTTTTATTCTTATCCATCTACTTTAAGGATGGAAAATCCCAAACCATGTCAGTAATATTCACTAGAAAATTTAACCACTAACCATATAACCACACACCATTGACCCATGTATTTATATATAAGATAATTTTTTCATTTTTTTACTTAAAAAATAAAATTGATATATTAATGGTTATTTATTGGTCATTCAAACTCAAATTTAAATTTCATCTTTGGGATCATGATCATATTAAATCCCTCTATTAGAATTCAAGAAAAGTTATCAAAAAACAAATTAAATAATTTCTATATTTCTCTGGTACCACTAAAGGATCTAGGTATTCCACTGAATCTTGGAAATATGTAAATTTCAAATTTTTGACAATGAATATATCATAAAATACATGATTTGGTATGAAGGTACCTAATTCATTATAAGGATATCATGAAACTCAATTTAAGTATAAAAATAACAAAATAGTTCCCTTATAGAAAAGCATGATTTTGGTGTTACCTACTCTTATTTGGATTGTTGTTTCTTGAAGAAACTAAACTAGATACCCTCTATATCATCCACATGTGCATGAAAACTCTAAAAAAATTGTTAGTTGATTCCCTAGTTCTGGAGTACAAACTATTTTCCTTAAAATGCTTATATGATTGATAGGAGATCACGCAATAGACCTCCGAACTTAGATAGATCCATTCTTGATCTATATATATCTTAAAGCTTAATAAAATAGTGGAGATGGGGTAGAATTCCAAATTCATGAAAATGAAATTCCCCCTATTTATTTCTTAAAAATTATCTTAAATAGTTCGGATTGAGGTTCGAAAATTGCATATAATTCCTCAGATATGTTAAACCTATTAAATGGTCTCAGAATGTCAGGAATAACTAAGTAAATGTGTCATGAATTTCATGAGTATTTCACCAATCATTAGTGAAATTATTAAATCCTATTTGATGAATCATAATCCATTAAATTATCATATTCACATATATAATAAAACACATTTTCAATACCAAAGTAAATAAATTCAATTCTCATTATTCTAAACATGAATAATATAATTCAATAAATTTATTCATGATCATTCACTTGGACATCCACTAGTGCCTGTACAAGGATATCACTTCATATTAAACCCAAATTCATCCAAATTGGTGGAACATGTGAATAAACGTTGTCTCAATCTAATTGATAAGGATAATTCCTTGTTATTACTACCTTCTATGAATTATTATTGTTTAATATAATCCATTTGTCTCAATATCTCATCAAGAGTATATTCTTGATATATCTTTCTTTTAATTCCCTGAAATCAACTCAACGATATACTATGATGACCATGGATTTATCAAATAATTTCATTCTAATTAAAAGGATAGATATATCTACTTCCATTAAATTGGAATGGGTAAATCCTTTCTTGAATAATTTATTAATTTTATATCCCTCATGATAGACCTAGTATATCTTATCTCTTTATAAGCTTATGTAATCATAGTTTTCATCAATACATAAAATTAAGTGACTCAATATATGAACGAATAAAAATATCAAGTCTAAATACCAATACACGTGTTCTCATATATGAATATATAATGACACATATAACATATAGAATTCTTACAGGCGGTTTTGTTCACATGACCTTCTATCTTGGATATTACCCAGAGAAAACATTATTAAAAGAAGTATCAGTGTATTATTAGACCCATTATACAGATATAATGTATCATATATGTCCATTCATATGATTTCTTCCAATAAAATAATAAATATTCAAGAATATTATCATTTAACTTCAAGGTTATCATCATATAGGGGAACTTTTTTAACCTTTTAATGTGAAAAATACTCTAAGGACACTATCACATTATTGTCTCATAAAATATACATCTTCATGTGATAATATATTTATTAAAATTAATTTCATTGAATATATAAGTAATTATAAATACAAAGTAGTTGGTTTTTGGTCACCAACTCTAATAGTCTCCTAATTACAGTAGATCCAACTTCTAATGAATTTCAGTCTTCTATCTCTCACTTGATTTCCATGCTTATTCTAAGATAAGGCTTAGTAAATGGGTATTTCACATTCTCCCCTATGGAAATTATGCTTACTTTGAACTCACCCCTTTTTGAAAAATCCTTCAAGAGGTGTTTATTCCTAATTTTGTGATTTTGGTATTTATGTGACAATGGATCCTTGGTGCAAACCATCACTATAGTATTATCATAATACATTGTGATAACATCTTAACTATTAGGCTCAAAATAGAGATCCTTAAAGAAGTTACATATCTAAATTACTTCTTTAATTGAAACATAAGTCACAATATATATAGACTCTATTGTATAATCAATAACCACTAATTCCTTTAACGTATTCTAGCTTGCAACTCCTCCAAAAATTAAGAATATATATCACAACATTGATTTTAAATCCTCTCGGAATATCAGGAAACTAAAATATGTATATCCCATGAATACTATTTCCTCATCTCCTTTATAATCCAGGAATAAATCCTACATATGTCTCATATACATTTGGATAGTTTTAATAGTATTCCAATGTTATTCTCATGGATTTCCATGATATATTCCTACATTTCTCAAGTGTATGAAAACTAAAACCTATTATATATTATAACATACATAATAGAACCTTTCATAGATGTTTAAGGTATTAGATTCACCCACTTTATCTCACTCTCTCTCTATTTTTGGGTTAGAAGACACAATTTCTATGAGAGATACATACCCTGTGTCATTGTAACACTACTAGAAATTGGTGTTTTCCCAACGTTACTATAGAAACGGTTTGAGAAGACCATTTCTATAGTGTAAGAGAACCAACATTTTCTAATAGTTTGAACAAACTGTTGGCAATGTGTATATTTCCCTAAAATTTCCAAATGGTTTTAGCAAACCGTTGGGAAAAACTATTTTTTTCTAATTTATACCAACTGTTTTTATAAACTTTTGGTAAAGGGATGCTTTCTCAATGGTTTTTAAAAACTGTTGGGAATGTTTTTCCCCAAATACCCAGCACCCCAACTCCCAATAGGTTTGATTACAGACCTAATCCAGACCTCCTACCGACGTATTCTCGTCCACGAAAAACATTCTAGCCAAAGATCCTTCTTCAATCAAACAAATATTTTTTTTCTACACTTCATATTAGTAACTGTTACCTTAGTTTTAGTGTTCCTAATTTTTTTATTTTATGTTTGATTTTTTTGATTTCGTCTAAATTAGATTTATTTTTGTTGGAGTACTGAACCCTTTGTTTGTTTTCTGTTTTTTATTCTAAACATCATACATCGTAAATGGTCTGTTTAGTGGGGTTTGTTTAGTGTAGGGGGTAAAGGGTTTGTTTTATGTTTTTTGTTTAGTGGAGTAAAGGTTTTTTTATATTTTTTTGTTTGTTTTTTGTTTTTTGTTTAGTGGGGTTTTATGTATTATGTTTAGTGGAGATTTATGTTTTTTGTTTAGCGAAATGGATAATGCATGATAGTTTGGATTTTTTAATGAATAAAATGATTTTAAATAAAAATACCCTAAGGGAAGCTACCGGAGGGGTAGGGGTTTGTCCAGGTGTGGGGGGCTGTCTAGGTTGGGGGTGGGTTTTTCCAGGGGGTCGGGGGATGCATGGGGGGTAGGGGCTATAGGGGTGTGGGGGGAGGGGGTATGGGCTACCCCAAGGAGGGGTGTGGGATGTACAGTGGGGTTAGGGTGGGGTTTCCAGGTGGGGGAGGGGATGTGGGATGTCTAGGGAGGGGTGGGTTGTCCAGGTGGAAGGGATGTCTAGGTGGGGGGCTGGTCCAGGTGGGGGGGATGTCCATGTGGGGGGCTATCCACGTGGGGGGTTATCCGGGTGGGGGAGGCGTAGTGGTTGTCCGAGGAGGGGGGTTATCCAGTGGGGCTGTGGGTTGTCCAGGTGGGGGGGGGCTATCCAGGGGATTTCAGGGGGGGGCTTCAGGGGGGAGGGGGTTGTGGGTTGTACAGTGAGAGGGTGGGTTGTCTAGGGGTGGTGGTGGGTGGGTTATCCAGGTGGGGGAGGGGTGTGGGCTCTCAAGTGGGGTGGTCTATCCAAGGGGGGTGGGGGAGGGGGGAGGGGATATCAAGGGGGGTGTGGGATGTCAAGGGGGTGGTCGTTCAAGGGGGACACCCCCGACCCCCTGGACAGCCCCTCCACCCCCCGTGGATAGCCATGCCCAACCCCTGGACAACTCATACCCCCTAGACATTTCCCCACCCCCTCCCCCCCATCCCCTTGACACCCCCGACCCCACTAGATAGCCCCTCCACCCTCGTAGACAACCCGACCACCCCCCGTGATAGCCCGCCCACCCCCTCCCCCCCTAGACAGCCCACCCACCCCCTAGACACCCTGTACCCCCTGGACAGCACCTGTCAACCCCCATGGGAATCTCACCACCCCATGGACACCTCGTACCCCCTGGAAAGCCCTTCCCACCCCCAGGACACCCTCGCTCCACCCCCTTAGACAGCCCACCCACCCCCCTACACACCCCCCTACCCCCCTGGACAGCCCAACCACCCATGTGGCCAAACCTGCCCACTCTAGGACACCCCGACCCCCCTAGAACGCCCCTCCACCCCTGGACACCTCTAACCCCCCTGGACAGCCCCCACCACCCCCTGGACACCCAACACCCCCCTAGACACTCCCTCCCCTGGGGAAATGTAAGTGATCACTCAAATTATCTACTAAAATATAAAATCTCTTTGACCTAAAATTTATTCAACTTCTAAATAATTCTCCTCCACAAGTGTACATGATCTTGTACAGTAATGTATAGTTATTTAAAGATATTTTGTTATAAATATAGTATTTTTTTTTATTTTATATTATGATTATCATATGTAGTAGTGTATCAGCTATGGTTTCATATAAAGTGAACAATTCTCATTTACTTAAATATATTTTCGATGAAACTTCAATCTTATTGAATTGATTTTGACGAAATGATTTATAACAATTATTTTTTACATAATTTATAGAAGTTAGATGTATAAAAATGATCAGATCTCAAGTGATTTTCAAAACAATTTGGAGATATTTCTAGATTTTAAATTTCACAATGCTTCAGATAGTGGTCGCATACACTGCCCATGTTCTATTTGTGTTGGCAGACCTTGGTTGAGCCGTGAAGAGCTCGGCTACCACATAACCAAGTATGGTTTTCAAGCAAACTACTGTGTGTGGTATCACAATGGGGAGAAAATGAAATCTCAAATTGTTGATGATCCAAATGAGAGGATTGTAGTAGAGAATTTTTTATATGACCAGTTTCCATTTATTCATCATCTTAAAAAAGAAATAATTCTGACCCAAGAAGACTTCGATATGAGCACACATGATGTGTTTAATGAAAATGATGATGTTGTCAGGGTGAAAAAATTGAATAATTAGGCAACGACTCCAGTATATCGACAATGCGATAAAATGAAAAATTTGGAATTTTTAATCTGATTTTTTAATGGGACAACAACGTATTGGATTTCTAATACAGCAATCGATTAAATTCATACATTCTTGAAGTATTTACTTCCATATGATGTAGATATTCCCTCAAACCACTATATGGTATGAAAATTAGTTGAGAAACTAGGATTTTAAAGAAATAAAATTCATGCTTTCTTGAAATATTGTAGTTTATTCTAGGAGGAAACCACTAAACGAAATGATTGTATAAAATGTGGCACATCTTGGTGGAAGTAAAAATCTGATTAAACACCATCCCGCCAGCCACAGAAATTAATGTGACACTTTCCATTGATCCCCAGACTCCAGAATATTTTTATTTCTGATGAAATATCAATAAAAATGAGATGGAATGATACCGAGAGAAAGAAGACTAATGATGAGTTGGTTCACCCTACAGATGGATTTTCAAGGAAGATATTTGATTATCGATATCCTGATTTTGCAGCTGACGTGCGTAATGTGAGGATGGATCTTTTATGCGAGGGTTTTAATCCATTTGGGAAGATGCTTACTTTGTACAACACATGGCTTTTTTTTATACAGATTTATAATCTTCCCCCATGGTTGTGTATGAAAAAACCTTTCACTTTCATGAGTGTACTCATATCTGGACCTTTTAATCCCGACATTGATATTGGTGTATACATGAAACCTTTAATAAAAGAGTTGAAACTTATTTTTGATGTGGGTGTTCTCACATACGATGCATATTTGAAAGACATGTTTTAGTTGTGTGTTATGCTTATGTGGATGATCAATGATTTTCTAGCTTATTCAATGATGTCTGGATGGAGCACAAAGGGAAAACAGTCATGTCCTATTTGTATGAAGAATAAATGATCCAGAAGATTGAAACATCGCTGTAGTTTCAGTTTGATGGGTCATCGATGATTCTTTCCAATGGATCATCCATATAGAAATAATCGTCGAAGATTTTATAATACCATAGAGACTAATGATCCACCTCAGCGTATTTCTGGAACTAATGTTCTTAATGAATTGAAATATTTCAATTTTTCAATCAAGAAGGGTCAAATGAAATCTGGAAAGAGAAAGAATGTTTCCACTGAAACCTATTACAATTGGAGGAAGAGGAGTATCTTTTTTGATTTTCCTTATTGGTTAACCAATTTGTTACATCATTGCTTAGATGTAATGCACATTGAAAAGAATATATGTGAAATATTCCTTTCGATACTTAAAAATGTTAAGGGAAAGAAAAAATATGATTCACAGTCTTGGCGTGACTTGGTAGATTGGGGCATCAGACCAGAATATCATTTTGTGCATATCAGTGATAATAAATGGAAAGTTCCATGTGATTCTTATGTGATGATACCTATGAAAAAAAATCATAATTATTAGATACTCTTAGAGTTCCTGATGTCTATTCAAGCAACATATATAAATGGGTCAACAGAAGAGAGTTGAAGCTAAAATCTTTGAAGACTCATAATTATCATGTTCTTCTGCATGAGTTGATTCAAATAGCAATCCATCATCTTATGTCCAATAATGTAAGGGTTACTGTTATTTGGTTGTTCCATTTTTTTAGAGATCATTGTGCTAATAATTTTTCCATATATTTCTTGCAACAAATGTTGGCCGATGCCCATTATTTTTGTGTGAGTTGGAGAAAATATTTCCTCTATCATTTCATAAATATTCTGCATCTGATTATCCATATTCCCACTAAAATACTTCTCTACGGGACTGGTTTCTTTTCATTGGATGAATCCAACTGAAAGAAATATGTACACATTAAAGTCTTATGTCTAAAATAAGAATCATCCTGGAAGGTTCTATAGTGAACGTTTACTTGGCTCAAGAATGTATAGATTTTTCCTCATGTATTTTTCTGATATTACTACAAGAATGAACAGACCAATGTGAAATGAAGAAGAACAATATGATCGAATTGAACCTAGTTTTCCATCACTTCCTCAAACAAGAGGAATTTCTGGGATCATATACATTGAATACATTAAGCCTTGAAGAGAGAGAGATAGCACATCACACAGTTTTTTTCAGTGATTTGTTCGATGACTACATCAGATAACTAAATTTAATATGTACATATTACATATATATCTATTAATATTTTCATATTTTTTATCTATAGGGAATATAAAATAATGATAAATAGAAATCATCGTTCGTTATCTTTGAGAAGGAGGGAGTCTTTGCAAATCAAAGAGTTTTCTACTAGGTTAAAATTTAAGGTAAATATATTACTGTTTAAAATAATTAAATAAATATTTAATTAAGTTTAATATTCATTTATATTAAAGGTATTGATTTTTCCTACTAAATCTGTCCCTGAGGAAATAAGAGCTTCAACTTTTGGTCCTAATACCATGGCTCGTGACTGTAAATCAATTGTTATCAATGGGTACAAATTTATTATCACTGAACGAGTAAAGAACATGAGAACACTACATGATGGTGTTATGGTTACTTCCAAAATAGATTTTTATTCCAGTGCATCAGATAGTAGACTGCAAATTGAAAATGTGGGTTATTATGGAGTCTTTGAAAAAATAGTTTTATTGGATTATTACTCTCATGGATGTGATACGATGATGAAATTCCATTAGTTTGATTAGATAACAAGACAGGGCACATTTATTAATGATTTTGGATTTCGAGTAATTAATATGACTCGTACTCTTGCTACTGAAGAACCATGTGTATTGACATCAATGGCTAAATAAGTTTTTTATGTAAAATACCAGCTTCGACCTGAATTTGGTGTCCTAGTTGAAGTAATTCCAAGACATATTTTTGATGACGGCGATGATGGAAATAACATTGTATCTACTGCCATTGGAACCAATCCATCTATTTCTTTTGATGACTCTAATAGCTCAATTTTTATATTTGATTGTGAACCTGAAGTTGTGGTGGAAAATATATAGAATCATCCATCCATGTTCTCAATTATTTCGGTTTACCTCAAGTTGGGTTGGTAAGGGGGGTACTATTCAAATTTATTTAATATTTATTACAAATATGTTGTATCTGATTTGAACGTTATGTGCATTTCCAATGTTTATTGGTTGGAATTTTTATTTTAATTGCATTTTTTAATTTGGAATTGAACTATATTTAAACCTATGAAACCAACATTTCTAACTTGGTGAACATTTCAATGCTTCAACTATGATTTGTATAAAATTTGTATGTCTCTAAGACCTCTATTTAAAATTTTACTAGGTAATGAACATAATGGTTAGTATTCTTCTGAAAAACATGTTTTGAAACCTGCATCATCTTCTTAAGCTAAAGAAATTAAATTTTTCCTTAATTTTGAAAACTACATCACCACTTATGAATTTGGTTGAATCAATGTTCCATGATTTTAATATACTGATGACACTTAGTAAATAATCATCCTACTAAAAATTAAATTTCATTATTACATCTTGTGTGATTTATTGAATTCATTATATATTTTTTCAAGCTCACCTAAAACAATGGTTAGTTAAATTATACATGAATCCCCCAATTCCCTCTAATTTATTTTGTTTTTTGGGTTACACATTAGTTATCCTTTCCTATTTACTTCCATATTTGTTTTGAAATGCAATAAAATGAAACCAATTGAAGAGAGGTGACGAAATAAGATTATGGACACCAGTCGTCGCATGGCTAAGCTGCGCATTCCACCACTAGTTCTTGTAGAGAGTATTTGATTTCAAATATATTTATTTAAATAATATATAATGTCATGTGATTAATTTTTTTTAACATTTTTTTCGGATCCATCTATTAGGTGACAGTTATTTGATGAGCAGCCTAGTAGTGGTATCAGTACTCGGGGTTTTCATACTAGGGGGTAGTATGAGAGCAAGACGATTTGGTCAGTGTACCTGATTAGACCCTACCCCTCCCACTAATATACCATCCATCCCACATTCTGATCCTAGTGTGTCATTAAGGACACATTCCATATTTAGACCTCCCATGTTTTCACCACCCTTTACATCTGAGCCTCCTCTCCCATTTGTACCATATCCGATGATGATTCCCACTCCCCATCTAGCATTTGGCCAACCATCACTGTCATCTTATTTTACTTATACTTCCATCTCTTTGGGATTTTATATTGCATCTTCTTTGACTACTACTCCGCTAGAGTCTATCCCTGCATAGCATACATTGGGACGTACTCCATTTGTACAGGGTATTCCTTCAGTTTTTGTAGATCCAGCAGCGCCCATTGATCATACTACCGCAGGTATACTTATACAACCCTAACAAATTGTTAAACCATTATTTATTTTCATTATAACATGTATTGACAAAATATTTGTTTTTATTTCATAACAGATAAATCTACTAATATGAGGTGGGGTGGGGGCATACACACATGCGTTCAGTGTGGAACTGCCACACACAGTTTATGGTGGACTATAATGAAGATAGTCCGATGATTGAAAAATCAGGGTAGCAATGTTGGACTTTTTTGGCAATGCTTTCCAAATACTCCGACATCATTCCTACCAGCCCGCTCTCATGAAGACATCTACCGAATGAAGTCAATGATAAAGCCTAGGAAAAGATATGGGCAATAAAATATATTGTATTTAATGTGTTGTATTAATTTTGTATTTATATGAAATAATATTTTGGTTTCAGTTGAGGTTTAATTTCCCCGTTGGTTAGGGTGCACAGCCTACACATCTAAAGGAGTTATGTGAGATTTGTAGAGCTTATAAGCATGAGTTGTACATTGGATGGCGTGATAGCGTGGGAACAGAGTTAGAGGCAGTCCTTGTCATGGATGATTATCCATTAGAATAGTACGGACAGATGATTACTCATTAGGAGACTAGCCAATATATGGTATTAATCAAATTACAAGTATTTAAATGAAAATTTTCACGTTTTTCTTTAATAATAATAATTGAAATTTATTTAGGATGCATCTGCAAGAAATAAAAAAACATTGATGCTAAGAAATAAATCCACACATTGGGACGTACTATGATGCCAGATCATGAGAGACATCAGGTATGACAGTTTATAATCTTTCTTTACAACTTGTGCTTTCTCTCCTTTCCTCCATAATTTATTCGATTGCTAAAGTTATTATATAATTTTTGTTTTGAAATTACTATGTTTTCTTGTATCCTATATTTAATTATGGTTTTCTACATTCAATTTCATTGTAGAGGAATAAATTGAATATATAAGGAAGTTTTCCTTGAGAAAAACTATTTTGCTCGAGTAGAAAGAAGAAATATAGAAGTACAGTTAATGAATCGACTCAGAAACAGATTGTAAGTTTTACATTGTTGATTTAAGATTTTAATCTCTATTTTTTAAAATAATAATCTATTTATATTTTTAATAGGCTGCTTTAGAGGCCCTTGATGCCCAGGAACCTGACAATTTTGGGCCAAACAATCACTAACATCAGGTGTTGGAAGGTAAGTACCCTGGTAGAGTACGATGCCGACCTAGGAAGAGTATAGTTCCGACGAGGTATCGTCCCTCCTCAGGTATGATTTATAGTGCCACTGAGTTGCACCAGGTTAAGTCACAGGAAGAACAAGATGAAAAAAGGTCCATAGAGACGGCAGAACAGTATTCTAGGGAAAGCACTGCATTTATGAAACTAATGGAAGTTTTACATCCAACACTTCCACCAGAGGCTAGAATAAATTTTGATAAATATATTTCATCGATTCGTTCTATATATTTTGCACCAGGTTTCAGTTCTAGTGGTCCTTGAGACGATGGTGAGGAGGAGGTTGATATGGAGGAGGAGGAGGGAAAAGAGGAGGGTGAGGTGAATGAGGAGGGTGAGGAGGAGGCCAAGGCGGATGACGAGGGAGATGAGGAGGTTGAGGCTGAGTACGAGGGTGAGGAGAGGGAGAAGAAGATGATGGGTATGACGATGAGGATGAGGGTGAGGGTGACGATGATTATGATGATAGTGATGGTGATGAGGTACAAGATTGATTGGTTACATTTAATACTGATATTACTGACCTTTGATATTTATTGATTTATTGTGCCAGAATATGTGTGTGATTATGTAGGTCACATTATCTTTATTTTTTATCTATTTTAATCAAATTGTAATTTTTTAGTGGTATTTAGAAAATTGATGGTCTGATTAGAAGTTTATATATTGAAATTATTTTTTTAAACTTGAAAGAATCTACTCAGAAAATATGTAAATATCATCCCATGTGTCCTGGACATCCCCCCCCCCCTCCCAACCTCATCCCTGGACCCTGAATATCCCGCAGACAACCCCCCAGATAGCCCCCCACCCACCCTCCTCCCTGGATAGCCCCCAGACAGCCCCCCTCCTCCCTAGACCCTAGATAGCCACCCCCCCCCCCCACCCTCCTCCCTGGCCCACGGACAACCCTCGGATAGCCCCCTGGACAGCCCTTGGACAGCACCCCTAACAGCCCCCCCCCCCCCCCCCACCCTCCTCCCAGGACCCCAGACAACCTCCCACCCCCCCCACCCCCTCAACCCGGACATCCCCCCCCACCCTCCTCCCTAGACCCCAAACATCCCCCCACCCTCTTCCCTAGACCTCGGATAGCCCCCCCCCCCCCCCCATGGACCCCGGAAATCCCCTCACCCTCTACCCTAGACCCCGGAAAACCCCTCAGATATCCCCCTGACAACCCCCCGGAAAACTCCCCCGAACGCCCCCCCCCCCCCCCACCCTCCTCCCTGGAGACAACCCCCTGGAAAGCCCCCCACCCTCCTCCATGGACCCAGGACAACCCCCCCCCCCCCTCCCTGGACCCTAGACAGCCCCCCCCCCCCCTCCTCCCTGGACCCCAGACATCCCCCCACCCTCCTCCCTGGACCCCGGACAGCCACCCAACCCTCATCCTTAGACCCCAGACAACCCCCCAACCCAACATCCCAACATTGGGAGAGCGCAGATTCAGCATATATAAAACATCATGACAATTCACAAAAGAATAAGGACCACCTACCTTGATTCTGGAGAAAATCACACTCTTTATTTGGAATCTTGGATCCCAATCTAAGCTCTCTTTAAAATGGACACCATTTTAAGTAAACAACAACTAGCATATGGAAAATTGACCAAATGTATTTTTATTGTGTTGATACATTAGAAAAAGTATCCATGGGTCATTTTTGACGTGTACGAGTCAACCCCGCCACAATCTGAGGCACGGTGTGGCCAGTACCACTCAAAGTGTCTCACTTTTATTTTAATTGGACAACATTTTAAGTGAACACAACAACTTGTATACAGAGAACCAAACAAATGCATTCGTATTATGTTGATACTTTAGGAAAACGATCCATGGGTCATTTGTGATGTGTATGAGTCAACCTCACCTCAATATGAGGTATGGTATGGCCGGTACCACTCAAACTGTCTCACTTTTATTTGAAATGAACAATAATTTAAGTGAAAACAACAAATTTTATACATAAAACCAAAAAAATGAATTCAAATTTAATTGATGCTTTAGGAAAATGATCCATGGGTCATTTTTGATGTGTACAATTCAACCCCGCCTCAATCCAAGGCATGTGTGGCCGGTACCACTCAAATTGCCTCACGTTTATTTGAAATGGATAGAATTTTAAGTGAAAAGAACAACTTTCATACAGAAAACCAACCAAACAATTTATGATTGTGTTGATACTTCAGTAAAAAGATCCATGGATTATTTGTGATGTGTACAAGTCAAACCCTCCTCAATTTGTGGCACGGTGTGGACGATATCACTCAAAGTGTCCCTCTTTTGTTTATAATGGACTCTATTTTAAGTAAAAACAACAGACATATGGAAAACCGACCAAACATATTCTGACTGTGTTGATACTTTAGTACAAGGATCTATTGGTCATTTGTGACGTGTATGAGTCAACCTAGACTCAATCTGAGTCACGGTGAGTCCATTTCCACTCAAAGTGTCTCACCTTTATTTGAAATGGACAACATTTTAAGTGAAAACAACAACTAGTATACGGAAATCCATCCAAATGCATTCGGATTGTGTTTATACTTTAGGAAAACGATCAATGTGTTATATTTGACATGTATGAGTCAACCCCAACTCAATCTAAGGCACGGTGTAGCCGGTATCACTCGAAGTGGCTTTCTTTTGTTTAAAATGGATACCCTTTTAGGTAAAAAAATAGCATACGGAAAAATGACCAATCGTATTCAGATTGTGTTGATACTTTAGCATAAGGATCCATGGTTCATTTTTTACATGTACGAGTCAACCACACTCAATCTGAGGCATGGTGTAGTTGGTACCACTCAAAGTGTATCACTTTTATTTGAATTGGAAAACATTTTAAGTGAAAACAACAAATGGCATATGGAAAACCGACCAAACGCATTAATATTATATTGATACTTTAGGAAAACGATCCATGTATCACTTTTGATGTGTAAAAATAAACCCCGCCTCAATACAAGGCATGGTGTGGTCGGTACCACTCAAACTGTCTCACTTTTATTTGAAATGGACTGGATTTTAAGTGGAAACAACAACTTGCATACGGAAAACCGACCAAATGCATTCAGATTCTATTCATACTTTTGGAAAAATATCCATGGGTCATATTTGATGTGTACGAGTTAACCCCACCTCAATCCGAGGAATGGTGTGGCCGGTACCACTCAAAATGTCTCACTTTTATTTGAAATGGAAAGGTTTTTTAGTGAAAACAACAACTTGTATATGGAAAACCAACCAAACACATTCATTTTATATTTATACTTTAGGAAAACAATACATGGGTCATTTTTGACATGTATGATTCAACTCTGCCTCAATCTGAGGCACGGTCTGTCTCACTTTTATTTGAAATGGATAGGATTTTATGTGAAAACAACAACTTGCATTCGGAAAACTGACCAAACGCTTTCTGATTGTATTTTTACTTCATGAAAATGATCCATGGGTCATTTTTTACGTGTATGAGTCATCCCTGCCTCAATCTAAAGCACGGTGTGTCCGGTATCACTCAAAGTGTCTCTCTTTTGTTTTAAATGGACATTGTTTTAAGTAAAAAACAACAAACTTTTGGAAAACTGACCAAACATATTCCGATTGTGTTGATACTTTATCACAAGGATCCATGGGTCATTTTTGATGTATACGAGTCAACCCCATATCAATCTAAGGCATGGTGTTTCTGGTACCACTCAAAGTGTCTCACTTTTATTTGAAATGGACAACATTTTAAGTGAAAACAACAACAGGCATACGGAAAACTGACCAAATGCATTCGGATTCATTTGATACTTTATGAAAACAATCCATGGGTCATTTTTGATGTGTACGAGTCAACCCCACCTAAATATGAGGCGTGGTGTGGCTGGTACCACTCAAATTTTCTCACTTTTTTTTGAAATTGATAGGATTTAAGTGAAAACAACAACTTGCATACGGAAAACCGACCAAATGTATTCGGATTGTGTTGATACTTTAGCAAAAGGATCCATGGTCTAGACTCGCACAATCCACTTCTCGTGTGAGGAACTCCTACCCCTATTCTAAAACACATGAAATTTGACACGCCAATCCTATCCTCAAAAAGTGGGTTCTATAACCAAAACAAAGTCCCTTTGGGAACCCAATACCAAAGACATAATTAAATATTCATACCCACTACCCAGAATGGGGATTCATCTCACATCACACCTAGGATACCAAATTACAATTATCCACATACCCCCTTATTCCAATTACAAAGTCTATGAAAAACATGTTGTCTATTCTGGTAACTCATCTCATATGTTGAGATTGGCCAATGTTTCCCACTAACACATCAAGAACCATTTATACATGGATACATAGTCATTAGAGGAATATAAACATCCCATCCACATCCTATAACTCATCCAAGGTCTAAGAAAATTACCACTACCATTTTCTATCTTATGGGTATCATGATCCTTGTCCACTCAACCCGAGTTTTTTTGTTGGTTTTAAGATAGTCAACCCAAGACCATGAGTAAACATCCCATGTTCTTCCTATAACATGTAGGATATTTCTCTTGTGTGTATTAGTGTTGTGGTTTGAGTGAGGAATGAATTATAAATTTTGAATACTGATATTGGTGTTATTTCTTTTCAATTCTAAATTTCTGAATTTTGGATGTATTGGATTCTAGCTGTATTGGTAATGAATTCTAAATTTTGAATATTGTTATGTGTATTGGATTATAGATGTATTAGATTTTAATTTTGTATTGGTATTATGGGTGTTATTTCATTTCAATTCTGGATGTATTGGATTGTGGGTGTATTGGATTCTGGGTTTTTCTCATGTGTTGTGGTTTGAGTGGGGAATGAAATTTAAATTTCTAAATTTTTTAATTCTGGAGGAATTTTAAACATACCATGTAGCCTTTTGGATTCCGGGTGTATGTGTTCTTGCAGGTCATGGAGAGTAGTAGGTTGTAGGTGGATGTTGTAGGTTGGAGGTGGCTACTAGCTGCTGATGCTATGGAGTTGTAGCATATGTATACCAATGGTTTTCAAAACCATTGGTATAGCCTTTTGATGTATATTATACCAATGGTTTTGTTATAACCATTGGTATAAACTTCAACCAACAGTTTTAAAACCCTTTGGTATATCCTTTGGATGTATATTGTACAACATATACCAACAGTTCTAAACCGTTGGTATAAGTGTAACATATACCAACGGTTTGTTGAAACTATTGGTATATCTCTTACTTTAACACATATACCAATAGTTTTCACAAAACCATTGGTATAAGCCTATACCCATGGCTTACTTGTCCACGGTGTGGGAAATCGTTGGTATATAATATACCCACGGTTTCCCAGCCTTTACCAATGGTTCAGAACCGTTGGTAAAGAGTAAAATTCCAGTAGTGAAACAAAAAAACTATTGAGTTGTTTCATACTAACTATATTTAATATCTAGCTAATGTATATACCATAAATCGGTGTAATAACCCTCTTAAATCGATCATGAATGATCTTAATCACTATAATATATGCCTCTTCACCTAAGTCTTTTACTAACAAGATCTTGTTCAACCATGTAATAACATACTGTAAGACATGTATCTCATTTCCAATTATTAATATTTCCTTAACATAAGATACTAGGAAAAACATTCCATCTCACTAAACCTATTTCAGACATAGGGCTCATATTAATTATTTATGAAACCAAATTCCCATTTGGATTCATCAAATTGATGGTTACATGACCGGGATACTTGCTTCAATCCCTAAATGGATCTCTATAATTTGTATACCTCATTGGCTTCACATGGGGTCACAAAACCCTGTGATATTTTCATATATATATATATATATATATATATATTATAAAATATCACCATTAAGAAAAATTTTCTTGACTTATATCTACCAAATCTCATGGTCATGGTACACTTCTATGGAAATAAAAAATTTTATGGGCCTCATCATAGAAACTAGTGAAAATGTTTTATCATAGTCTATGTGTTAACCTTTATTAAAACCTTTTATCCACTCGTAATGACTTATATAAACTACCTTAACCTTCCTTGTCCAAATTCTTCTTCAATTATCATTTTCACCCAATGAGATTTACTTCTACTAGAGGATCTACCAAAACCTAGACTCAACCTTGATACATGGAATTTATATTAGAATTTAGGTTTTCATGTCATCTTAGCACTTCTACTCTATTTCATTCTTCCATATAGGATAGTGGTTTGCCATTGTCAACCAATAATGATTCTCTATACATAGTTACTATAAACCCATATATAGTTAGTTCTCTAACGACTTTGGTTCACCTAAATAGTACTTGGCTCCTTGGAATAACCACTTCCATGGAATCTTGTGAAATTCTTTCTTATTCCAACTCTTTTGTATCTTGATTATTAACTTGACTAAATTCAACATTTCTCCCACTATAATTTTTTTAAATGTGCTCCCTCTTAAGAAATATGTCATTTTTATTCACTATTAAATTCTTATCTGAGGGTTCATAGAGATAATATCCCTTTTTCCATTAAATATCATATAAAGATACACCTCATTCCAAGAGTTTACAGTTTTTCCCTATAATAGATCTTAAAAATTCATTTCATACCTATGTATAGAAATTCAACAACACATATTTCTTCTAATGAACTAACTTGTATAGAATTACATTTTCTACTTTAATTGAAACTTGGTTTAGTATATACACCATAGTTTATAATTAATATCCTTAAATAGATAATAGAAGTTATATAGGACTTATCACTAACCTCATAATATCCAACAAGGATAATTTTCTCCTTTTTCTAACACTATTCCACTATGTTGTATAATGTATACTGACTTGAGATATAATCTCAAACTCCCTCAAATATTCAGGGAACTCTTCATCAATATATTCCCCACCTTAATTTTATTAATTATTCTTTATCTTCTTATAAATATGATTCTCTAATTAATTATTGAACTCCTTAAATTTCTCAAAATATTCTTACTCATAGGCCATTCAGTAGACATATCCATTTCTACTCAAGTATTTAATAAAAGTAATGAAGTGTAAGTATTCACCTAAATATTCCACTAGAAATGGAATATATTCATATATGTATATTAATTCTAGAAGTTATGTGGCCTTATATTACTTACCACCAAAATCATGTTCTGTAATTTTCCATTGAAAACATTCATGAAATATTTCAATGAATTTTATTTAAAAAATATTAATACCCTTCTATATGGATCATTTCCATATGCTTCTCAATTACATGGAAAAGGTGGTGATACCAAAACTGGGTTTAATATGATTTATATGAATTTTATATGTTATTGATTGTCAAAAATTGTTCTTCATATTCTAGTTCAAAAAGAATTTTATTAAGGTGTTTCATACCATAACAAATGATAGCTCTATAAAAATAGAAAACTTTATTCATAAAGATTAATATTTATCCATTAATTTCTAAACTAATCATGGATATATTTTTTTTATTAAAACCATGAATTTAAAAACAATTATTCAAAAATAATAACATTCATGTTAGAAAATTAAGGTGGTGGTATCCTATAACCAAGGTTATTGGTCTTGATCCATTAGAAACTCAAATATCCACCTCACTTCTTTTAACCTCTATGAATCTTCTTGGTTACTATATCTAGATCAAAATGTGAGAACCATAAGCTATATTTAATACCCAACTGGTAGATATGGAAATGTTATATTAAATAACAAATACACCTGAATATTCCTTTTACTTATTCATTAATGGGTAGTTCTTCATCTAGTATACCTTCTTTCCATAATTAAAATATTCTAAAACATATTCCTTAGCATTCCATTATATCTTCCTCTTCCTCCTCAAGTGGGGCATAGAAGCCTAAAACTTGAAATTAGCCTTTGAGCCCTTTTCCTTTCCCTTATTATTTTTTACAATATTGACACTAGGATTTTCATGCCTTGTGTCATTATCTGCTCACAAAAATCAGTGTTAAGAATTACTAGAGATAATTTATAGTATTCCTCGCATTATAATTCACTATAAAATAAGACAATCTATGAGGTTGTGAGGAAAGTATGAGATATATGTGTAACTCATCAGGTAGATTGAACCCCAATATATCCAATTACTCAATCTATATAATCATATTGACAAAATGAGGTCCATATAGCACTACCTCCCCAAGAATGCATGTGAAAATTACCTTAGAGATCTCATGTCACTCTTGGTCAGCATTATCCTAATAAAGATCACAGAGATGGGGAAACATGTTGTATGAATCCATTTCCTTGTGTGGATTCTAGTGCAAACTCAGCATGGAAGATTACATGAGACAGTATACATCCAACTCATGATGTCCATGTTTCTAAAAGACGGTGATCTCCATCTCACAAGAATCCTTAGATGGTTCATCCTTAAGAATAAGGGACTTAAGAACATAGAATGTACACTCTTAGAATAGTACAATATAAAAGTTCTTAAAACACTCCCATAAATTTATTCTAGTAAGGATATTATAGATATATGATATTGATCATAGTGATAATTTCTTTATCAAATTAATTTCCATTTTTAAAAAAAGTAGATTTTAGAAATTTCTACTGATTATGAAAATGTATCATTATGAATTTTATTTATTATTCTGAAAATATTTTATCAAATATCAATAGACCTCACCATTATATTATTAAAATCATGTTTCAGGTATATTATAGTGTAAAATTTCACCCCTCATAACCCAAAAAAAATTTGGGTAATTACTCAAAGGTGTTTACTTTGGTGGGTCTTTCCAACTGCATTAACTCGTAACACCTTGTTCCATTGAGTGGACTTCTTGATCCTATAATCCTAGACTCAAATTACCTCAACCCTTTCCTCCAAGACAAACCAATTCTATAAAGGGTTACTCTTATTGATCATAACATGGTTAATAAAATACAAAAAAATCATTAGAACTCCCCAATAAATGTGAATGTCCTAACAAGGGGTAGAACAACACTTTGACAAACAGTTTCATCTAGAATCATGTAATGGAAGGTGATATCTGAATTAATATTTCCTTACAGGTTTTTTATATTTTATGTTTCAATATTCTTTATTTTATCATTTTTAAGGGTTTTTAATATTATTTGGATTGTATGTAATTAATTAACCATGTATTGATCAAATAATTTATACATAATCAATTTATCATATTTCACTCAGTGGTTGAATTCTTGTTCTATTTATCATGATTCTTACTATGTGATCACACTCACATATTTTACCACACTTAAATATAAATATTCATCATATGGTTATTCATTTTTATCATTACATGCTTGTTAACTATTATATGTGATTTTACAACATCGACATGGAAAAAATAATAAATAAATAATAACATGATCATGAATTATTTTCTATTTTTCTTGATCTATCGAGTGTATAATATATCAACTGAGACCCTATGGGAATACCTTGAGTCATATCATGACTCATAATTTTTCACATTTAAAACACCCATGCATTATACTTGTTGGTCTCCACACTTTCTTTTGACTTGAATCACATCATCATAAAGTCCTCTAATCTATAAAATGTGAACTCACATGCATGTGAGTGGTACTCAGGATATTGGAATTACATTTTTTTACTCCAATGTAAATTCACAGGCCCTTATACATTTAAATATGGTGGGACTATTCATAGTTCATCAAAATGATATATAATAAAAACTTATTACATTTTATAACTAAAATGAAATAATTAAATTAAACAAAAATACACAAAATTTAAATAGGTTGGTCTCATATCATAATCAATCAAAAAGATATAAAATTTCATATTCAAAATTCAAAATTCAAAAATAAACTATGGGATAATTTTTAATTAAAATTAAAATAAAATAATTATTTTTAACAAATGATACATCCTGGGGAACCTAAAAATTATTTAATAAATTCTAGACAACTAAAGTTAATTTCTAAAAAGATTAAAAAAACTATGATTCTGTCTGGATACAAAATAGGTCCTTGGAAGGATATCAAGCCCCTTTTGGGCCCGGTTGGGTCGGACGAGATGTGTTTGGTCCAAAATAGCTCGACCAAGGTCGAGTGGACCTATGTGAGCTTGGTCAGGCACTAGTAGGATGCCCTTGTATATACCACATTGTGCATATGTGCATGAGAGCTGTGCTCACCACCTATGATAAATAATAATAATAAATTATTATTCAATAATACATCACCTGGAGGAATTTTCATTATCAACACCCCCCACCCACCCAATTAATAGGGGAACTCCTTGGACAACACAAGTGATGTCTCCAACCACCTCTTTTTTTTTAAAAAAAGATGTATTTTCTTATCAATTTTTTGGATGGAACAAAAAACCCAACCTATTCCATTGATCTTCTCTACAAACATGCACCTTCTACGAATACTCCACAGATCAACAACCCATATATATATAAGATATCTTTTATTTTCAAAATCAAATGGATCTTAAATAAATTGTTTCTTAGCTATTTAAACTTGTATGGACATGTTATCAGTGGAATTGAGATGATATCCAATCCCTCTATTCAAATTATAGAAAATTTTATTGAATTTTCAACTCAAATAATTTCACATTTACTATAATTCCACATAAGGATCCTAGTATGTCTTTGAATGGTGGAAACAAGTAGATTTAGAAATTTTATTAAGGTGTTTCATACCATAACAAATGATAGGTCTATAAAAATAGAAAATTTTACTCATAAAGTTTAATATTTATCCATTAATTTCTAAACTAAACATGGATATAATGTTTTAATTAACACCATGAATTTAAAGACAATTATCCAAAAATAAAATCATTTATGTTAGAAAATTAAGGTGGTGGTATCCTACAACCAAGGTTGTTGGTCTTGATCCATTAGAAACTCAAAGATCCACCTCACTTCTTTTAACCTTTATGAATCTTCTTGGTTACTATATCTAGATCAGAATGTGAGAACCATAAGCTATATTTAATTCCCAACTGGTAGATATGTAAATGTTATATTAAATAATAAATACACCTGAATATTCCACTTACTTATTCTCTAATGGCTATTTATTCATCTGGAATCCCTTCTTTCCACAAGTAAAATATTCTAAAACATATTCCTTATCCTTCTATTATATCTTCCTCTTCCAGGTCAAGTGGTGCATAGAAGCCTAAAACTATAAATTGGTCTCTGAGCCCTTTTGCTTTCCCTTATTATCATTTACAATATTGACTCTAGGATTTTCATGCCTTGTGGCATTATCTACTCTGAAAAATAAGTGTTATGAATTACTAGATATAATTTATATGATTCCTCACATTATAATTCACTATAAAACACGACAAGCTGTGAGTTAGTGAGGAAAGTATGAGATCTATGTGTAACTCATCAGGTAGATTGAAACCCAATAAATCTAAATACTCAATCTATCTAATCATATTAACAAAATGAGGTCCATCTAGCACTACCTCCCAAATATTGCATGTGAAAATAACCTTATAGGTCTCATGTCGCTCTTGGTCAGCATTATCCTAATAAAGATCACAGAGATGGGGAAACATGTTATATGCATCCATTTACTTGTGTGGATTCTAGTGATAACTCAACATGGAATATTACATGAGATAGTAGATATCCAGATCATGATGTCCATGTTTCTAAAAGATGGTGATCTCCATCTTACATGAATCCTTAGATGGTTCATCCTTAAGAATAGGGGACTTAAGAACATAGAATGTACACTCTTAGAATGGTACAATATAAAAGTTCTTAAAACACTCCTATAAATTTATTCTAGTAAGGATATTATAGATCTTTGATATCGATCATAGTGATAATTTCTTGTTCAAATTACTTTCCATTTTTTAAAAAAAGTATATTTTATAAATTTATCTTGATTGTGAAAATGTATCATATTGAATTTTATTTATTAGTCTCAAAATATTTTATAAAATCTTAATATACCTCACCATTATATTATAAAAATCATGTTTCAGGTATATTATAGTGTAAAGTTTCACCCCTCATAACCCAAAAAAAAGTTTGGCTAATTACTCAAAGGTATTTAGTTTGGTTTTTTCCAACTACATTAACTCGTAACTCCTTGTTTCATTGAGTGGACTTCTTGATCCTATAATCCTAGACTCAAATTACCTCAACCCTTTCCTCCAAGATAAACCAATTCTATAAAGGGTTACTCTTATTTATCATAACATGGTTAATAAAATACAAAAAATCATTAGAACTCCCCAATAAATGAAAATGTCCTAACAAGGGGTAGAACAACACTCTGACCAACAGTTTCATCTAGAATCATGTAATGGTTGGTGATATCTGAATGAATATTTTCTTATAGGTTTTTTATATTTTATGTTTCAATATTATTTATTTTATCATTTTTAAGGGTTTTTAATATTATTTGGATTGTATGTAATTAATTAACCATGTCTTGAAAAAATAATTTATACATAATCAATTTACCATATTTCACTCAGTGGTTGAATTCTTGTTCTATTTATCATGATTCTTACTATGTGATCACACTCACATGTTTTACCACACATAAATAGAAATATTCATCATATGGTTATTCATTTTTATCATTACATGCTTGTTAACTATTATATGTGATTGTACAACATCCACATGGAAAAAATAATAAATAAATAATAACATGATCATGCATTATTTTCTATTTTTTTGATCTATTGAGTGGATAATATATCAACTGAGACCCTATAGGAATACCTTGAGTCATATCATGACTCATAATTTTTCACATTTAAAACACCCATGCATTATACTTGTTGGTCTCCACACTTTCTTTTGACTTGAATCACATCATCATAAAGTCCTCTAATATATAAAATGTGCACTCACATGCAGGTGAGTAGTACTCAGGATATTGGAATTACATTTTTTTACTCCAATTTAAATAAACAGGACCTTATACATTTAAATATGTTGGGACTATTCATAGTTCATCAAAATGATACATAATAAAAACTTATTACATTTTAAAACTCAAATGAAATAATTAAATTAAACAAAAATACGCAAAATATAAACAGGTTTGTCTCATATCATAATCAATCATAAAGATATAAAATTTCATATTAAAAATTCAAAATTCAAAAATAAAACATGTTGTAATTTTTAATTAAAATTAAAATAAAATAATTTGTTTGACAAATTATACATCCTAGGGCACCTAAAAATTCTTTAATAAATTCTAGACAACTAAATTTAATTTCTAAAAAGATTAAAAAACTATGATTTTGTCTTGATACAAAATAGGTCCTTGGAAGGATATCAAGCCCCTGTTGAGCCCGGTTAGGTCGGACGAGATGTGTTTGGTCCAAAGCAGCCCGACCAAGGTCGAGTGGACCTATGTGATCTTGGTCAGGCACTAGTAGGATGCCCCAGTATATACCACATTGTGCATATGTGCATGAAAGTTGTACTCACCACCTATGATAAATAATAATAATAAATTATTATTCAATAATACATCACTTGGAGGAATTTTCATTATCAACACCCCCCCCCCACCCAATTAATAGGGGAACTCCTTGGACAACACAAGTGATGTCTCCAACTACCTCTTTTTTTTTTAAAAAGATGTTTTTTCTTATCAATTTTTTTGATGGCACAAAAAACCCAACCTATTCCATTGATCTTATCTACAAACATCCATCTTCTACGATTACTCCACAGATAAACAACCCATATATATATAAGATATTTTTTATTTTCAAACTCAAATGGATCTTAAAAAAATTGTTTCTTATCTATTTAAACTTGTATAGACATGTTATCAGTGGAATTGAGATGATATCCAATCCCTCTATTCATATTCTAGAAAATTTTATTGAATTTTCAACTCAAATAATTTCACATTTACTATAATTCCTCATAAGGAGCCTAGTATGTCGTTGAATCGTGGAAACAAGTAGATTTATAAATTTTATTAAGGTGTTTCATACCATAACAAATGATAGCTCTATAAAAATAGAAAATTTTATTCCTAAAGTTTAATATTTATCCATTAATTTCTAAACTAAACGTGGATATAATGTTTTAATTAACACCATGAATTTAAAATCAATTCTTCAAAAATAAAATCATTCATCTTAGAAAATTAAGTTGGTGGTATCCTATAACCAAGGTTGTCGGTCTTGATCCATTAGAAACTAAAAGATCCACCTCACTTATTTTAACCTTTATGAATCTTCTTGGTTACTATATCTAGATCAAAATGTGAGAACCATAAGCTATATTTAATTCCCAACTTGTAGATATGTAAATGTTATATTAAATAATAAATACACATGAATATTCCACATACTTATTCACTAATGGGTAGTTCTTCATCTGGCATCCCTTCTTTCCACAAGTAAAATATTTTAAAACATATTCCTTAGCCTTCCATTATATCTTCCTCTTCCAGGTCAAGTGGTGCATAGAAGCCTAAAACTTTAAATTGGTCTCTGAGCCCTTTTCCTTTCCCTTATTATCATTTACAATATTGACTCTAGGATTTTCATTCCTTGTGGCATTATCTACTCAGAAAAAATCAGTGTTAATAATTACTAGAGATAATTTATAGTATTCCTCGCATTATAATTCACTATAAAACACGACAAGCTATGAGTTAGTGAGGAAAATATGAGATCTATGTGTAACTCATCAGGTATATTGAAACCCAATATATCTAATTACTCAATATATCTAATCATATTGACAAAATGAGGTCCATATAGCACTACCTCCCAAAGATTGCATGTGAAAATAACCTTAGAGGTCTCATGTCGCTCTTGGTCAGCATTATCCTAATAAAGATCACAGAGATGGGGAAACATGTTATATGCATCCATTTACTTGTGTGGATTCTAGTGCTAACTCAACGTGGAAGTTTACATGAGACAGTAGATATCCAGATCATGATGTCCATGTTTCTAAAAGATGGTGATCTCCATCTCACAAGAATCCTTAGATGGTTCTTCCTTAAGAATAAGGGACTTAAGTACATAGAATGTACACTCTTAGAATAGTACAATATAAAAGTGCTTACAACACTCCTATAAATTTATTATAGTAAGGATATTATAGATCTATGATCTCGATCATAGTTATAATTTCTTGTTCAAATTACTTTCTATTTTTTTTAAAAAGTAGATTTTAGCAATTTATCTTGATTATGAAAATGTATCATATTGAATTTTATTTATTAGTCTCAAAATATTTTATCAAATATTAATATACCTCTCCATTATATTATAAAAATAATTTTTTAGGGATTTCATAGTGTAAAAATTCACCCCTCATAACCCAAAAAAAAGAGTTTGGTTAATTACTCAAAGGTATTTAGTTTGGTGGGTCTTTCCAACTGCATTAACTCGTAACTCCTTGTTCCATTGAGTGGACTTCTTGATCCTATAATCCTAGACTCAAATTACCTCAACCCTTTCCTCTAAGATAAACCCATTCTATAAAGGGTTACTCCTATTGATCATAACTTGGTTAATAAAATACAAAAAAAATCATTAGAACTCCCCAATAAATGCAAATGTCCTAAAAAGGGGTAGACCAACACATTGACCTACAGTTTCATATAGAATAATGTAATGGAAGGTGATATCTAAATTAATATTTCCTTATAAGTTTTTTATATTTTATGTTTCAATATTCTTTATTTTATAATTTTTAAGGGTTTTCAATATTATTTGGATTTTATGTAATTAATTAACCATGTCTTGATAAAATAATTTATACATAATCAATTTATCATATTTCACTCTGTGATTGAATTCTTGTTCTATTTATCATGATTCTTACTATGTGATCACACTCACATATTTTACCACACATAAATATAAATATCCATCATATGGTTCTTCATTTTTAACATTACATGCTTGTTAACTATTATATGTGAATGTACAACATCAACATGAAAAAAAAAAAATAACATGATCATGCATTATTTTCTATTTTTTTTGATCTATCGAGTTGATAATATATCAACTAAAACCCTATGGGAATACCTTGAGTCATATCATGACTCATAATTTAGCACATTTCAAATACCCATGCATTATACTTGTTGGTCTCCACACTTTCTTTTGACTAGAATCACATCATCATAAAGTCCTCTAATCTATAAAATGTGCACTCACATACAGGTGAGTGGTACTCAGGATACTGGAATTACATTTTTTACTCCAATGTAAATACACTGGCCCTTATACATTTAAATATGGTGGGACGATTCATGGTTCATCAAAATAATATTTAATAAAAACGTATTACATTTTAAAACTCAAATGAAATAATTAAATTAAATAAAAATACACAAAATACAAACAGGTTGGTCTCATATCATAATCAATCAAAAAGATATAAAATTTCATATTAAAAATTAAAAATTTAGAAGTAAAACATGGGGTAATTTTTAATTAAAATTAAAATAAAATAATTTTTTTAACAAATGATACATCCTGGGGAACCCAAAAATTCTTTAATAAATTATAGACAACTAAAGTTAATTTCTAAAAAGTTAAAAAAAAATTATGATTCTGCCTAGATACAAAATAGGTCCTTGGAAGGATATGAAGCCCCTGTTGGGCTTGGTTGGGTTGGACGAGTTATGTTTGGTCCAAAATAGCCCGACCAAGGTCTAGTGGACCTATGTGAGCTTGGTCAGGCACTAGAAGGATGCCCCTGTATATACCACATTTTGAATATTTGTATGAATGTTGTGGTCTCCACCAATGATAAATAATAATAATAAGTTATTATTCAATAATACATAACTTGGAGGAATTTTAATGGTCAACACCCCCCCCCCCCCACACACCCAATTAATAGGGGAACTCCTTGGAAAATGCAAGTGATGTGTCCAACCACCTCTTTTTTTAAAAGAAATATGTTTTTTCTTATCAATTTGTTTGAAGGAACAAAAAACCCAACCTATTCCATTGATCTTCTCTACAAACATGCACCTTCTGCGATAACTCCAGAGATCAACAACCCTTATATATATATGATATTTTTTATTTCCAAATTCAAATGGATCTTCAAACATTTGATTCTTAGCTATTTAAACTTGTATAGACATGTTATCAGTGGAATTGAGATGATATCAAATCCCTCTACTCAAATTCTAGAAAATTTAATTGAATTTCCAACTCAAATAATTTCACATTTACTATAATTCCACAGAAGGAACCAGGTTTGTCGTGGAATCATGGAAACAAGTAGATTTAGAAATTTTATCACTAAATCTATCATAAAATATTTCATTTAATATAGAAATACTTGATTCAATCAAAGGATATATTGAAATTCAATTTAAACATTAAAGAAATTAAAATGGTTCTTTGTTGGAATAGTGTTATTTTGGTGTTACCAACTCTTATATGAATCTTCATAGCTCAAAGATACAAAACTACATTCCATTTAGATCATTCACACAAGTACCATGTCTCCAAAAACATTATTATTCAATTATCATGTTTTAAACTTCAAAATATAAGACCTTATGAATATTATATGATCATCTAAAGATCTCACATTTTCATTAACTGGAAATCCATTGGTCCTTGCATGTAGATCCCACTTTTTCATGAACTCTATATCATCTGAATTGGTGGAAATTATGAATACACTTTGTGTGTGATCCTTTAATCCCTTATCTCAATAGAAGTGAGTCCAAATCACAGTCCCAGAGTAGTATTTAGAAATACATCGTGGAATTTAAATAGATATGAATAAGTCATGGATATAAATACCTCCTACAAACACTTAATGTGTAATATAATCTTTTTGTATCAATATCTTATCTACTTGGTTTCGTTGCATGTGTCATCAACCTATATTCTGGATATATCATTCATTGACTTTCCAAAATTAAATCATCGTCATGATACCATGACCATGGATTTATCAAGTAGATGTATTTTAATTCATGGTCCAAAATATATAGACTTCCATTAACTCATAATGTACAAATCCTTTCTTAACAAATTCTATAATGTCATATCACCCATGAAGTGACCAACATATCCTACCTCTCTACAAGCATATGTCATCATAATTTTCATCAATACATCAAAGTATGTGACTCATCATATACATGAATAATAATATCAAGTATAAGGACCAATATACACATAAAAATATAGGAATATCTAATGAAACATATAACATGTGCAATTCCTATAGGTAGGTCTATTCTCATAATCTCTTATCCTGAATATTACTAAGGAAGAACTTCATTAGAAGAAGTATCAGTGTCTTATGATCCCATTAACTATGATATACTGTATCATTTATGACCATTCAATATATTTCATTTTTCCATAGAATATATAGCTAAAAATATCTTCATTTCACTTCAAGGTTCATGTCATAGTGAGAAATTTCTATGACCTTTCATTGAAAAAAATACTATAAGGACATTATCAAAATAATCTTATGCATAAGGATCATAATTGTGTGATAACATATTAATATTAAAGTATTTTAACATATAGGTAATCTAAATTAAAATCTATTTTATTATATGGCACCAACTCTAACACCATAGACATTTCATAGAACCTTTGCTGATGGTTCTCATAGAATTCTTAAAAATATCTTTTTTGTTGATATTGTATTAACAAAAGAATCGAATTTATTGGGGAATATAATTTGGTACATTACCATTAACCAATTATGAAAACATATAAAATTAATCATTATTACATATTATTATTATTATTATTATTTATGTTTTATTATTCATTCATGATGTAAACATTATAGCATTGTTTATGTAGGTTATAAAACAAACACAAATAACAATTTTTTATAATTACTGAATATGTAATAACATGTTATTTTATAGTAATAATATCAATTATAAATAAAAATAATGATTTATAAAACATATTATTAAAGTTTTATATCATATTTAATAATATGTAAATAAAGAAAATAAAAAATAATTATTAAGTATATGATAACACTGATGTTGAATACTTCAATACTCTATAAGAGTGCCTCTTGAAAATGAGGGATTTGGGATTTTTTTTGACCAGTGGTTCCCAAATGTGGGATAGAATTTTTAAGGAGAGAATTTGGGTTGGTATAAAATATAAAACAAAAGTTAATGGATTCTTTTAGGTGGGTAGAGGAGGGTTTCTTTTTAACATGATTAGGGGTGTCCTTTTTGTGAAGGCTCATTTATTAATTTAAAAGGTATTATATTTTGAACTAAAGTTGATACAAATTGTATAAAAATAGAAAAATAATAATTTTAGCACTAGAATTATTTCATAAACAGATTTACAGATAAATTTTTTTAATATTATATTTCATTTCCCCTACTACTAATGTAAAATTTTTATTAAAACATTTTTGGGGAAAAAGTGAGAAACTAACAAGTGAAAATAGACATCAAACACTAAAGCATATAACAGAATTATTAAATAATTATTTAATTTATAAATTTTATTTTATTAAAATTAAATTAGAATATATATATATATATATATATAACTATTCTATAAAAATATTTTTTATAATTAAATGATTTTATCTTTGTAACTAACTGATTTATAGTCAAAATAATAATTTCTATTAATTTTTTAGATAAAAACAAAATATTTTATTAAATTTCATACTTTAAATTTGAAAATTTTAACTTTTAAACAAAAAAATATGATATAATATAAAAATAATGTTATTAAACAGGATGTTTTTTAACCATTAATAATTAAATTATTATTCCTCGGATTTTCTAAATAATTTATTTGATGGAACTAATTTGTTTTACTAATAATTCTTTGAATTTAACAATAAATTTTATTTATATCATTATTTGAATGTAATAAATTAAAAAATATATATAATTAGTAAAAACAATTTCTTTAAAATCAATAGTACTTCCCTTGTGAATTAGTACCTTTTAATTTTTTTTAAAAATTATTTAACTGTAGTCATATTACCTTGAAATTTTTCTAATTTATTTATCTTATAATTTATTTGATATTTTATTTTAATATTCGTCCATAATAAATATTGTTCACTTTGGTTTAGTGTTCTGTGTATCAAAATCTATTAAACATACATGATTTATTTAATGGTTAATACGTACTAAAAATGTGAGTAGTTACATTCTAACACCCATTAAAGAATTTATCCATAAAAATTTCATTACTATGGTGATAAAAAATGTATGTACTTAATCCTCATTATATATTTAGGTTCTAAAGTTTCTTGTTCAAAATTATAACTTCTCCCAAGAAATTTGACCAAGTCAGTGGACTTATTTCATATTACTTTATCTCTATGATCTAAGAATTCTACGAGTTGTTCCTTATTAGATGGATCATGTTCTAGTTGTGAAATCTCTGAGTTCAATACATGTGTAGGTCTTGGAATGCACTTCTTCAAAAGTGATATATATAACACATCATGCACTTGGGATAGGTTGGGTGTAATTGAAAGATGATAAGATACCATCCCCACACTATCAGGTATTTAAAAATGGAAAATGTATATAGGGATTGAATTTACCTTATTTTTAGATCTCATTACCCTCATCTATGGTAATATTCTAAGGAATACATTATCTTCAACTTAAAACTAAAAATCTCACCAATGATTATCAAAATAGAATTTTTTTCAACTTTATATAGTTTTAATATAGCACTAAATGATTTGAATCTTCTCTAAAATTTATTGAACATGATATGGTCCCATGAGATTCCACTCACTGACTTCATCCCAAAATGTTGATGTTCATTACCTATTCTTATACAGAGCCTCAAATAGTGCAATTTTAATTTTATAATGGATATTGTTTTTATATGTAAGATCTATTCATGTAGGTATTGATCCAAACATCCTTTGAAATCCATTGAAGTGTATCTCATAATATATTATAGAGTTTGAATAATCCTTTTAGAATTACCATAAGTCTAAGGATGATAAGTGGTGATAAAGATAAATTAAATATTCAATGATTTTTTAAGACTTATCCAGAACATCAAGGTAATCCTTGCATATCAACCAGATATAATGTAAATTAGTACTCCATGTTTCCTTTCCACTTCATTTATGTATAACATGGTAATTTAATTAAGTGATTAGTATTCCTAAATAGCACTAAAATTTGACGATTTCATAAGTAAGTCAACTACAACACCAATAGTATTATTGAATTTAGAATTCTTTGGGAGTTAGATGATGAAATCTATGGTGTCATTCTTCCATTTTCAAACAAGTATAGCTAATTAATGAATCAACCCCTTAAAATTATAACATTTTTGTCATCACTTGATATAACATCAAGCAATAAGATATATATTCTAAAATATCACTCTTTGTTTCAACCCACCAAAATGATTCTTGAGATCTGTATACATATTTTTTCTTCCATGATTCATAAGAATGATGAGCTATGGGTATTATGCAAAGGCTCCTTTAATTTTGGTATTAACGACACATATATCATATTCCATAATATTATAATTATATATTTAACATGCAAAAACATTTGAATATTAGTTAATTATTCTATGGCTCTACTTCCACATCATACATATCCTTCATATTTATAGATTTGGATGGTTGAGTAATCACTTGGGAAACAAAGTATTTATCCCCTTTATTTATTATTTTAGAGCCTATTATTTGAAAATCCATGAGTATTGGGACTATTTTAATCCACAACATGGATAAGATAACATGATATTTCCAATTCAAAGTATCACCCACCTTATTTTCCTTACTAAGGTATAAATTTATTAAGCATTCATAGTACTTGGTAAACTCCAACTACATCCTTTGGAGGATTCTCAAATCCTTCTTTATGAATATAAACTTTAAACTCTTATGATCAGTATAAATTTCACAATTTTCAGCATAGATTTATTTCCTCTATATCTTTTATGAAAATATTTCCACTTCTAAATAAAAATCATGCATTCAATAATTTTCCTCATGAAAATATAATTTACATGAGGAATATGATACAACAAGTCACTTTTCATGAGGACATGTCACAATCACTTCTTTCATAAATAACTGTATATTATAATACCATCTCTACTAAAAAGTAGTGTGGGTACAGGTGCAGCAACTGCTATTCTCTTTTGCTCGATGGAATTTTATTCATATCCATCTATCAAAAGTAACTTATTTTTATTTTGATTTAACTTACTTAGTGGATTCTATATTCATGACACATTTCTCACAAAGACTCGATAATATCTATATAATCGAAGAAAACTATGGATCTATTTTATAGTGGTTGGTCATGTAAGTTATTTATTTTCTTATATATTTGGAATATCCATATATATATATATATTCACTTATAGTTATATGACCCAATAATGATACTTGCTACAGTTAAAATTTCCACTTTCTAAATTTTTATTACAGTTTCTCCCTTCTCAGTGTATTTAGCATAGTGTTAAAATGATCTTTTTGATATTAATTGATACTAGAATATTTGATAATATGATCTATAAATATAATAACAAAATGGTTGAGCTATTTTATAAATAATTTATTCACTACAACCATATATATAGAGAAGGAATTTATAATCCCGAATGGTATCACTATGAATCCCTAATTTCTATATATTTTATAGAAGGATGTCTTAGGTATATCCTTACATTTTAAAATTAATTGATAATATGAAAATCAAATAATTAGTGATCCCCTCATAGTTGATTGAAAAATCCATCAATATGGGGTATAGGATATTTATTATTGATAAAATACTGTTAGATCCATGATAATAAATGCAGAGATGCAATGATCCATCATTATTCTTAATAAAAGGAATTATTTCACCCCATAGTGAAGTACTTGGCTATATAAAACCCTTATCCATATTCTCTAGGAGCTTCATCTTTAATTATTTTAATTCATTATTGGATATTTTATAAATATTATTTGATATAGAAATATCACCAAGTATGAGTCCTATTTAAAATTCAACAACACAATACTTGTATGAGTCCTGTTGAAAAATATGGGAAGAACTATGAACCATTCCATAAATCATTGGGTATAACATAACACTTGTGTCATAAGAGTGTTGAAACTTGAGTCAATAATCATGATCCATGAGAATATAGAACAGGTATATAGAATAGCTTAAGAATGTTCCACAAATATAATAAAATAAATCATGAAATATTTCAAGTTTATCTACGAATACATTCATATCATAATGGACAAGGCTCACCACATGGGAAATACATAGTGGAATTAAGCTAACCACCTATGTCCCATAACATTCTGGACTTAGGTCGGCTACCCGGGACTCATCCTGATCACATGTGATATAAAACATTACTCAATGCATTGGAGGGATAGACTAAACTTTCCCAAAAAATACTGATAAACCATAAATATGAGTTCCACATGAATATAAAAACATTCATAATCCCATCATAACTTATTTAAACCAGGATAAATAAATAATTTTCTTAGATATTTCCACAAAACATGATCATATTCCATACTAATAAAGAAGGATGGTATCATTAAATAATATCCACCAATGAAGACTAAGCAATGTTAACGAATTTTTACATCAATGAAAATCAATTTTTAATATAATTCGAAAATTAATTTGAAAAATAAGATGAAATACCCTTTATTTTTTTAATAAATTTTATTTAAAATTAAATAATTTATAAAAAATGATAATTTAAATTAATTTGAAAAAAAACATGAAAACATGGAAGGGGATATATATAAATAAAACTAAATAAGATGGTGGAAAAATATGATCATGTGAAAAAAAATAAAAAATAATATATTCACACTTTTGTAAGGAGAGAAAATTTAATAGAAAAATACATGTGTTGAATAAATTATAAATATATTAATTTTTATATTTTATAAAGAAATTAAAAATTCCAAATAAAATGAAATTAAGAAAACATATAATTATAAATAAAAAAACTATAAAACAACAAAAAAATTATGGACATAGAAAAAAACTAATTCTTTACTGAATTGATAAGAAAAGATTGGTCCACTTAAAGATAATATTTTGGATAAGTTGTAAACCAATGGAAGGTGAAATGGTAAAAACACTTGTAAAACAAAAAAAATGACTTAAGGAAAATAATATATACGTGGTTTTAAATAAAAATATAATATAATTTCTAAAATTAGGAAACAAGATGTGGTAAACCACAATTTCAAAATGAGATTTGAAAATAAACCTTTACCTTAAGCTTCTGATAGATCGAATGTTCTTTAACACCTTGTATAATAAATTTAGGTCTATTATTCATATATATAAGATCCTTATTACTATTTTTTTAACTAATAACATTAATTTATAATTTATTATTACCCATATTTTAATTTTTTATTTTTAAAATTAATTTTTGAGTATCAACTATTTTTTTATAATACGTGATTTGGTTTGGCGATTCTGGTCCTTGTTACTTGATTATGGGTTCATCATATAAAAATATTTTATATGACCTGGTAAAAAACTAAACACACATGGTAGATAACTTAACACATGTGAATCAACAAATAATAATCAACATGAACATTCCTAAAGGGTCATGTAAAATGGAATATATCATGAATAAGTAAATAATAATCAATATGACATTGTAAATAACTGAACACACAAGAAATTTAATAAAAAATATGAGAATAAAACCCATCCAGATATAATTTTATTTTAAAATTATCATGGATAATAATAATAACTGAATTATCAAGGAAGGTAATGATTAATTATTTAACTCCATGATATTAGGAATTAGGATACCTCTATTATCATGGCCTTTCAAAATATAGTTTAAGCTACAGGTAGAAACCCATTAAATTTAGACAATTAGTTTATCTATTGATACCCACTGATGCATCTAGGGGATATATATTACCAAGACCCACCCATAAATAAAGGTCCAGATAATTCCTCATATATCAATTAATCTATTTAATTCATGAATCAATATGTTGTATAATCAAATATTCATGTTGATTAAAGGATATGGATCTGTCAATATTACCTTGGTTAAGTAAAAAAACATTCAATGTAAGAACCCTATGTGAAAATGGTATATGGTTTAGGAAATAATCATATGATTCATAAAATAAAATGGATATTTAATATAAATGTAATGTATAATGAAAAATGGTCACAAAAATGTGATTGTTTCAATATAAGGCTAACAATCACAAAATAAAGTGAGATTGTTCAATAACTTTTACCACTTGGTAATTTTCAAGTCAAAACCCATTTGATTAAATAATTCAAATGGAAACATAAAATACCATAAATTATGAATTAATCATGATATTACATGTCATAAGGGTAGTATATACACCATATAAATGTAATTTGGTGCATAACATCACAATATGCCTTAATGAAGATAAATGGAGACGAAGTCCCTTACCCCTTGATTTCCTTTAGAGGAATGTGATTTAACCTCCTATATAATGGTTTTAGACATGTAATCAATTTATGAAATAACAATAATAATATTTATAATATCATATATCATACAATTATGACATTTTATCACCCGTTTTGTAATAATATTTCATTATTTTCATTGTTCTGGGTGTTAATTGCCTTATTTTCTGTTTTTATGATTTTTATGAAAATCATAGTTAGTTTCTATATTATATAGTTACATAATATCCAAAATAATAATAATAAAATAATTATCATATTTAAAATAAATTTTTATTTTAAAAATAATCATTTAAAATGTTTTTTATAAATTAAGTATGTTATGATCATGGAGACGGTAGGCCATACTCACCTATAAGTAATGTTTCCATTTTCAACAATCATTATGAAAATGAGGTAAGAAATATTATATATTTAAATAAGAATAATAATATCATAAATATAATATTATTTATCTAAATATAATTATATATATCATTCATATTCTATGGTGGTGAAAGAGAGTCACATCGCTTCATGAAGGTGGTAATCCACACGTGCACAAATAATGTTATCATTTTTCAGTGTAAGAAATAAAATGATATAGTATATTATCAGAATGATAAATTTTCCCTGATTATCTTAATTATGTCATTAATATTACATGTAATCATTAAATATATCCTTATCTCATTCCATGTAAAGTGTTAATTAATGAAAAATCACATCGCATTGTGAGGTGGTTGTCTGTCGTACACATGAGTGACGTTATCGTATCCTCCAATAAATAAGAAGTAAAAAAAGGTATATATAATATAATTAATCCATATATATAATTATGTTATAAATATCATGTATATATATACTTTATATCTATCAATATAACCAATGGTGATATGTGGAAATGGAAAAACTAGTGACATCAGTTCGCAAGGAGGTAGTCTATTGTACACTCAAATGATAATTTCGTAACTCATTTTATGTAAGTGTAAATGGTTGTAGGTAATTAAATTAACATAAAAACATATAATTATATTTAATATAATTAGGTTATTATATAACCATTTTTTATTTATAATTTAAGGATGTGGAGGAATAAATAAAATAAAAATTCTCACTGAAAAACATTACTTATTCTCCATGTATCTTCCTTAAGTTCACACCGAAATCCTTCAAATGTGGGATTTATTCCAAAAATAAGGATTATAGTATGATATGATGTAATTTTGGAAGTTATTTGGTTAGGTTCTTTTTTGAAAAAAAATGGTTTGAATATGTTATTAAGATAGGAGAGTGGGTGGACTTTTATAAGTGAGGTGAGTGGGACACTTATAATATTTGAAAATAAGAAGGTGAATGCTCATTTTTCACATGCCAAAAGGGTAAAAATGGAGTATTATAAAGTCTTAAAAATTATATTATATAATTATTCACATAAAATATATTTCAGACAAGTTTTTAGGTCATTTTTACGCTTATCATTTTAGTTTAAACCCCCCCAATAAATCCATTTTTTACCTTAACCACAGTAATAACTTTTTTAATGTTTTCACTATTAATTTTAGTAAGAATAAAGTTGATGATATTATATAGTATAAATTATTCTAATTCAAAATATAGAATCCATTTTTTCAAATTCCATTTATATAAGTATAAAATTTTAATATAAAATTAATCTCACTAATGTGACAAGAAAGCGAGTTATCAAAGAGAAAATGTTTAAAAGATTACAAAATTTTTATGTCAAAATTCAGTATAAAAATTAGTCAAATGACCTAAATTGGATTAATTTATATAAAATTGATCTAATTTTACTTTAAAAACAATTCAAAATATAATTAAATATTATAAATCATTTAAATAAAAATACATTTTAAATTAAAATTTGATTTTTTCCGCTATTTAATAAAAAATGAGAATTTACACAAAAATAATAGAAATTCACCCAAAGATAATTTTTATATAATTATATCAAGAAATACTTTTATTTTATCAAATAAAGTTTCTAAAAGTGGTCAAAATTCATTTTAAATCATCCGAGAAAAGTGTGACAAAACCATCTTTGCAAAAAAATATAGTTTTCAAAAAAAAATCATTTTTCTTCCAAATGATTCTTATCTTCATTTATAATCAATGGATTAAAAATATGCAAGTGTAAACTATATATTTTTCATAATTTAGTTAGTAATATTCATAACTAATAGTTTAGTGGATAGGTTATAATGGTATTCTATATCACGGTTAGACTCGGTGTTACATGTTTCACAAGCTATCAAAGAGATTAAATATATTTTATGGATTATTCTAATATAAATGTTGTGTGTCTCATATGCTATAGAATATATTTTTATTATTTTATAATTTAATGGAGTTAAATTCACACCATCTTAAATAAATTTTGTCCTCATTATTAATACTTGATCTCAGAAATAAACGGTTTAGCATTTGTAAATACCATTGTTGAAAAACCCATGTTGTAATAAGAGTTAATATAACATCCTCTTCATATGAGTGAAAGGGAAGTACAAAGTTCATAAGGAATAATCATACAAGTAGGTTTTCTAAGTAGGAGAAAATATGTGGGAAATTAAATCATAGGAATAGAAGAGAATACTAATTCCCAAGGATTAATGGAGTATTATATACATCACAGTAATGAAATAGTTAACGACCACAAATCCATAATTAGAGGAGTGAAAATGTGTTTGATATCATAAAAAATTATGATAATAAGACAAAATTTTTGTTTCAAGAACCTTTTCCTAAGGTATAGTAATTATTTCTCTCTCAAAAAATATAATAAAATATACTAACTCCATATATTTTTTATTTCATAGGCACTATTACATCATTTGGTTGTGCTTGATCAATTTATACTTCATCTCTTACTCTGAGAAATTAATATCAAAAAATGGATTTTTTTATGCCTAGATCATGGAAATTAACTTTTAATTCATCATAAGATTCATAAAATAGTAACAAAAACATCCTCCTAACTTTAAAAAAACTGAAATGTTTATAAACATTTATCCAATAACACCCAAAGTTAAACATAATCCCTTACACAAAGAGTTGACCTTAAGGATCATCCAAAATATGTCTGGCCAAATTTTTAATAAAGGTCGCTAAATCAAAATTATAATACCTTGAAAATATAAAGTGGATATTAATGTCATATTACAAAAAATTTCATACCTTATTCACCATAAAACCTTAATGAAAATGTGTATGATTCAAAAAATAAAATCTTAGGTTTTTTAATATATACCATATATCCAAATATATAGTAAACTCCAAAAAATATAGAATAAACCAGAAAACCATGAACCAATTTCATGGTCACCAACAATATCCTATAAACATCTCATTTTCATTATTATCTCAACATATATAACATATAAATGGTTATATTCAATTATTCATGTGTTTTATAAAAAGTTTAACTTTCCACTAAATCACTTTTCTTGGTACCATTCAACACATGCTTTCAAACCCATTAAGAAATAGTACCATAGTAAAATACTTACATTTTTCATGATTTTATAAAGATAATATCATTAATAAAATACTTTTTAAGAATATTTTTGGATCTAAATACCAATCACATTAATCATTCCACTTTGGTTGTATCAATTTCATAAACATTACCTTGATCCCTTAGCTTTTTCAGAGGTATATTACCTCAACACTTGGGGAATTCATTTATGTAGTTCCCTGTCTCCTTGCATTAAAAAAATTGTATATTGTAAGTTTATTTCTTTCTATTATAATATCGAGCATGGTTGCATTTCGCTTCACATTGGTATAAAACACACATTCCCTTCAAGCAAGTTCTAGAGTGTTTCATTCCATGATTATCACATGTGGGAAAATCCTTCTTTACCTAATTTCATTTACCAAATTTTTTATATCTATCATCCTTTTATATATCTTCCCTTTGAATCCATATATATTAGAGCATTATTTATATGTCTTGGTAGAACATAAAACTATTTAATCATATGAAGAATAATTTTGAGAGACTATATCCCTTTGGAGACTTGGTTTAATCCCTTCCAATAAATGGTCAATCTTGAACTTTGTGTTGTATATGTAATATACAGTATACCTAGATAACCTTATAGAGGTATATTCATAATCCCCAAAACATTATTCTTCATTTTTCATTAAGTTAAGGAAATTTCTCTTCAACTTGGTTTTTTTCTCAGGAGGGAAATGTTTTTTGAAGAATGTATCCTTAAAACATTTCTATTCCCTGAGTTTTTTTTCGTCTTCCTCCTTTGGATTCTAGATCAATGACCACTATTGATCAAAATTACCTTTGAGACAATACACTACAGGTGTAAACTTTTACTTTTCACCACATATTAATGCCATAAATATATTATCTATAGACTTAATCCATTGTTCGAATACTATTGGATTAGTAGTCCCAACAAATTATGGGGTCCACTATCACATAAAGTGATCCAACATAGATGAATATTGCTTTGAAATAGGTTTCTCCATCTGAGAAGGTCTATTTTTTATAACCAGATTAAGATTCTCTATTATAGTCATAATTTTCTCAGTTCTAATACTAGCTATATTGTATTCTTAGTAGGGAAATATCTATGTCGTCCATGATTATTAATATTATAATTATTTTTAGGTGTCATTTCTAAATAATAGAATATATAAGAATAGCTTATGAAACTATGAAGTTTAAATAAAAATTATAATTCTAAATATGGTGTGACACTTAACCTAAATTAAACAATTTATGCACAATAAACTTTTCTTCTTTGGGGATATCATTATTTTTTAAATCATTTATCATATTTTTTAAGGAAAATGTGAATTATCCTATGCATGTACCAGGGTAGTGTCAAACCCTGTGTGCAATAAAGCCCCATTTCATGGATCAGGTGGAAATCATTTCAATCCCAATTTACACTTTTCAGAGATATTACACCTAGGCATCTCTATTCTAGAACCATATCTACTTCTAGTATCCATACAGAGATGTATTTCTAAGAAAAAACCCATGAAATTTACCATACAAAAAAATTTATGATATTAATTTGTACTTATCTTCAAATTATATCATTGGGTTATGATCTCTAATCTATGTTTTCCTAAATCTAGTTCCCAATTATTTTACTAAACTTACTCTCATACCAAATATAATGACCCCAACCTCAGTAACCTGGAGTCGGTGAGTTACTATATTACATTGTCATAGATAGAAAGGATTATATCCTAAAATACTAATAATTTTAGGAAATTTGAAAAACCATATATATAAATGATACCCATTTTACATTAGTAATAGAAATTAAAACATAATAAATAACAAAAAAATGAACTATATCCTTGAAAACTCATTAAAATATCTATTATTCATATCCTAGGGAAATTAAATAAAATAATGGTGAGATAAAATGATCAACAAATGTAATTTATAGTGGAATCTATCATAAATCAATAAATAATAATAAATATGAAATAGAAAATAACTAAACACACATTCCATTTAATAAAAACCACGATTAAAATAAATCAAGATACAATATCATTGTGAAAATATCATGGATAATAACAATAATAGAATTATTAATGAATGAGTTGATTGATTATTGTACTCCAAGATCTCATACATCTTGATTCCTATGCTATCAAGACCTTTCACAATATATTTTAAACTATATGTAGATCCTATTTAATTTAGATAATTTCATTGTCTCATGAGACCTACCAATGCATCGAGATAATATATAATATCAAGAACCACCCATAACTGTAGGTCCAAATTATTAATTATATATCTACTAATCATTTTAATCCATGAATCAGTATGACTTATCATCAAATATCCATATTGAGTAAAGTATACGTATTGATCAATATCTACCAAGTTAATAAAATAAATTTCAAGGTAAAAACTATATCTAAAAATGGTATAATGTTTATAAAATAATCATATACATCATAAAATAATTTTTATATTTAATATAAATGTAATTTATAATTAAAAATGATCATAATAATTTGATTGTTTCATCAGAAGGTGAATAATCACAAAAGAAAGTGAGATTGTTCAATAACTTTTACCACTTGGTAATTTTCAAGTAAAATCCCCTTGGATGAAATAATTAAAATTGAAAATTAAAATACCATGAATTATGAATGAATAATGATAAAATATGTATAAGGCTAAGTATATATGGAATATAAAGTGAATTAGGTGCATAACATTACAATATTCCTCAATGAAGTTAAATTGAGATGATGTCCCTTACCTCACGCTTTTCTTTAGTTGAATGTGCTTAAAACACATGAATAATGGTTTTAAGAATGTTATTAATTTATAACAGAACCTTATTTATATTTATAATATCATATATAATCATATTTTAACATTTTACTGCCCTTTTTTTATAATATTTTATTATTTTAATTGGTTGGGGTGTTAATTGCCTTGTTTTTACATTCATTCTTTATTATAAAAGTCCTGGTTCTTTTGTATATAATATAGTTCCATAAACATCAGAAAAATAATAATGAAATAATTATAAAATTTTTACATCACTTTTTATTTTAAAACAAATCATGAAATGTGGTTTTTATAAATTAAGTATGTTATAATCATGGAGTTGGTAGGTTGTACATACGTATGACTAGCGTTTCAATTTTTAATCGATCATTATAGAAATGAGGTAAGAAATATTTTATATTTATATATTTATCATAAGGTCATAAATACCATATTATTTATATAAATATACTTATATATATCATCCACATGTTGTGGTGATCAAAAGATAGTTACATCGATTCATGAAGGCAGTAGTCCACATGTACACAAATAATGTTATCATATTTCAATATAAGATAGAAAATGATATATTATCTTCTAATAATGATAAATATTTCCTAAATACAATAATTATTTCATGTATATCATATATAATCCTTAAATATATCCTTATTACCTTCCATGTAAATCATTAGTGGATGGTGAATCACATCGCTACGCGACATGATAGTCTGTCGTACAGACAAGCGATGTTATTATTTCCTCTTAAAACTGGAAATTAAATATATATATATATATATATAATATATGATATAATGACTTCAGAGGTATAATTATGTTATAAATATAATATATATACTTTTTAACCATCATAATACCCAACTTTTAGGGGTGGTAATGGAAAAAATAATGACATCGGTTCGTGAGGCGGTAGTCCACCATACACATGAATGATGATTTTATAACCCATTTGATAGAAGGGGAGATGGTTGTAGGTCATGAACTTAACATACCAATATATAATTATATTTAAGCTAAATTGGCTATTATATTGTCATGTTTTAAAAGTAATTGAATGAGTTAGAGGATGAAATAAAATAAAAACATTGGTTAGAGAATGTTACATCTTCTTCAGGCATATTCCTCAGTTTTTCACCAAAATCCATTCTAGATTAGATTTATGCCAATAATAAGGCTTATATTATGATATTAGAGATTTTGGGAAGTAATTGGGGTAGGTTTTTTGTGATACAAAATGTTTTTAATGTGGGAATAATATATGGTAGATGGTGCCCTCTTATAAGTTAGGTGAGTGTCACACTTATAGTTTTTTAAAAGAAAAAGGTATAGCCACATTTCTAACATGAAACAAGGGTTAAAAAATAGATTATTCTCAAGAATTATATATTATTAGATCAAAATATGGTCATATAATAGATTTTAGAGAATTTTAAGGTCATTTTAGTCCTTATCTTTTTAGTTTAACCACTAGTAAATTCATTTTTACCATAACCACAGTAATTAATTTTTTACTATTTTCACAATTCATTTTGGTAAAAAAATTATTACACCTTGTTATAAAATATAAATTATTATGATTCCAAATATGGAATCCTTTTCCAAATTTCTTTAACATAAGTGGAAAATTTAAATATAAAATTAATCATGTAGATGAAAAGAAAATGCGGGTTTTCAAAGAGAAAATTTTAAAAAGTTTAAAATGTTTTTATATAAAAAATCAACATGAAAATTATTTAAATTACTTAAATTTAATAAATTAATATAAAATTTAACTAATTTTATATTAAATAAAATTCAAAATATTATTTAACATTATTAATTATTTAAATGAAAAGGATGTCTTCATTTAGAATTCAATATTATTTAATAAAAAATAAAACATTTCAAAAAAAATCACAAAAAATAACCTTAAGATAATTTTAATATTATTATTTGAAAAATTAACTTTATTTTTCGAAATAAATTTTCTAGAATTGGTAAAATAAAATATTTTTAAATCATGACAAAAAAGCATAAATAAACAGTCATTTAGAAGAAAAAAATACATTTTTTTCAAAAACATTTCTTTTTCTTACAAATGATTATTATTTTCATTTATAATCAGTAGATAAAAAATTTACTAATGTAAACTTTATTTTTCAGTAATTTATTTATTCATATTCATAACCAAAATTTTAACATTTATGTTATAATGGTATTCTATATTATGGTTAGACTTAGGGTGGCATATTTCACAAGCTATTGAAGATATTAAATATATTTTGTTGGTTGTTTTAACCTCAGTGGTGCATGTCATATACACTATCAAATACAATGTTATTATTGTATAATTTATTGGTATTATATTTTTGTTAATTAATATGATCATGGTTTAAATGATATTAAATATGTGGTATTGAGTTTATATAAATTGATTACATAATATATTTAAAATATAAAATGGTTATATATCATTTAATTTCATATATTTGAATTAAATTTCTCATAGTGAATATTATGAAAGATCTTATATTGGAGAAATAAATATAAAGTGTTTATATTTATTTAATTATGGAATGTCCATAAAGAATGGATAAGTTATAAAATGCCTATATATAGTTTTATTTGTGAATTATTCAAAATAGTTTATCTCATGTATAAATATATGAATTTTTAATTGATTTACTTTATTTATTTATTTATTCATAATTATAATTTTAATATTATGAGTAGATACATGATTTAGTATAAATTTATTGATAGTTTCTATAAATTTATGTATATGCATATAAGGATTTGTATGATAAGTATGATAAATGATTTAGTTTTCATCTTGTAACGCCCCGACCCCAGTTACCCTGAGTCGGTGCATTATTACATAACATTGGCATGATCACAAGGAAATCATGTCCCAAAAGACCGATCAGTTTAATATTATTGGAAACAAGATTCATACAAAAGTTCAACTTTATAACTTGAAAATAAATAGAACACTAGTTTTTTCCATTAGAAACATCCAAGCCTCCGAGATTATTCTTTCAAGTAACTTATAACTAAGTTCTTCATAACCTAGGAAAATGAAACATAAGAATGGGGTCTGCTCAAACGCTCAGTAAGGGTAAGTAATACAGTGGAAGATAACAAAAATATTAGGCATGGTGAATAATAGAAAACACATGTATTTACAAATAAAAAACATGAACACTTTTATGGAAGGAATATGAGATTAGTAAATAATTCCATAATAAAACATAGTCATGGGTATTCTTCTTATCAAATAACCACTTAAACCATCAATATTATTTTCATAATGAGGGAATGTATAATGTCGGACATTCTGAAACATCTTTTCAAGGCCTCGGTCAAGATGTCTAAAAATGATTAAGGCCTTGTGGAGAACCAAATATCAAATTGGGAAAATCCTCAGCCAATTCCCCATCCAGTTGTCTCATGAGACCTACCGATGCACCGAGGAGCGATAGAAGGCTCCACCCATTACATACTAAGTCCAATACATTCCTCATATGAAAAGGTATAAACATTACAAAAAACATTCGTATTAAAACTAGTATACGAAACATAAATATATTAACCATAAACCATTAATGGTATAAAAATAACACATCCATAGTCAAACATATCACAAAACCTTCAATAAAATATGGAAGATTTGTATCATAATGAATCAACTTCAAACAAGTCTAAAATCAATCAAAGGATGTTGACATAGATGAAATCAAAACTATTTGATAGAATTATATCTTTCTCTTTTTGAAATCATTTAAAGTCACGTAATTATAAAAGAAAACATTTATTTTGAAAATATTTTTATAAGCTTGTAAGGGAAGCTTTGACGATGTTATAATGGTAGAAAATATCTGCAACCGCCGTATAAGTTAAAAAACATTCTTTCCTTAATTTTGTCAAAAAGTTCATAAAGTGCATTGTCTGGAAAAAGACGGAAAGATTCCTTTCAAAAACATATAAGGTCAAACAAGGGTATAAATGACTTCAACCCATTTTCTATTAAATATTAAAAAAATGTTTTGAAATAAATTGTTAAGAAACACGGATGTGGATGATAAAGATGTCCTAGTAGATACTCAGGTAAAAAACAACCTCGAATAATAAAGAGATTATGAAATAAACCCTTACCATTTTCTTTTCCTTGGTCGAGGGTAGTTTAAACTCCTATATAATGGTTAAATCATTATTATTGAGTTATTCAATAACCATATACAATAATATGACATCATATATGATCTTATAATATTGCTTTGTTAATAATATTTTAGCATTATTGACGTTTCGAGTGTTAATTGATTCATTTTCCTTTATATGATTGGTAACGTAAGCCATGTTTGTTATGAATATGATGTATTTGATTTATATATATAGTTATATTATGTATTTAAACATTATTTTTAACCATCAAATGAAAATTATTCTTGAATGGTTATTATAGGAAAAGGAATCTCATCGCATTCGTGGAGACGGTAATCCGTACGTACGCACGAGCGACAATATCATTATTTTTATTTAAAAACATATTTAAATATATTTTATATCATATATACAGAATCATTAACATGTTTTACTTATTATTTACATCAATTATACATCATTATTATACCCATACAAATAATAATGTATTTTAATAACAACTACACCACGACATGGAGAAGGTAAGTCGTATGTATGCACGTATGATGACATGTCATTAAAAGGTTGTATAGAATAATTAATATGGTTGTACCATATTTATAATAACATCATAGTATATACATTATAAAGGAGTAATCATTTTAGAATGGAAACAACAAAGAAAGAGGAAGTGAAATAAGAAAAGAACATGAAAGTGGGGGGTGAAATTATTACATCTTCTTCGGGTTCTTCCTTTTGATTTGATCAAAAGGACTCCTTAGGTTGGCTTTCTGACCAAATTAATTCCTCTAGGATAAATTAAGGGATTTTGGGAGGATATTTGGGCAGGGTTTTACTGAACCAAAAGGCTTTGGAGGTGTGAAATTAAGAGAAGGGGGACTGCCCTTTTATAAGAGAGGTGAAGGTCACTTTAGGAAAAGCTTGAAATATTATTTTATAATAAAATAAATTTTGGTTTCAAATTGATCCAAGATGATTTATTTCGAGTATTGAGTGGGTATGGGTTGAAATCCTTTCAACAAATAGGTTTTAGATAGGTTTAGGTCACCATATTAACTTTATCATTTGGATTTAACTCTTAGTTGAATAGTTTGACTTTTACCATGTCCCTGTGTATTTTTATATTATATGGTTAATAAAATTACTATAAACTGCCAAGAGAACCTCAATAGGTTCATTAATTACACATATAAAATTATTTAGGCCCTTTTTACGAACCTTATACTTTTAGGAATATTATATCAACCAATAATATAGTACTTGTTTTAAAAACTCAATTATGTCAATTTTGACATTATTTAATAATTTATTTTTGTTAAAGTCATAACAGTATTATTACATAACAAATTCATTGAATAAACCTTAAAATGTCATATTAACCTATAAAATTCTTTTATGGAATAAAAACATTCAAATTATATTTATTTTAATATTTATAATATAATTTATTTGATTCGTTCATTAATAAGGAAAATTCTGCATCATTATTGTGTCATATATAAATATATTTATTTTATGTAAAAAAATTATAAATAAAATATCATGATTTATGAAATATTTTTAGATTTATAATGAATTTTTATAGTTTAATAGATAAATTATAAAACCTCATATAAAACTTGTTTTACTAAAAGATATTTTCTTTTGCAATTTTTGTCTTTACTGTAGATTATTTAATATAAAATGTCATTATCACACCCATGTGGTTCCATGGGGTCCCAAAGTCAACCCAGGGATGACCAAGGTCTGACATGTATCAAAATATAGGAATAGGACACATGTTATGGTAATTTAGTATTATTATAATATTATTTTTATACACTTATTTACCGGATTTACCCTTTAACTATGGTAAATAAAATATTTACCAAAGTAATTATTCATAATGTCTAAAAATAAAAGTTACCTATTTAGACAATTTAAAACTCCTGATTCCAAATATGGAATCCATTTTTCCCAATTGAAAACAAAGAAGTGGAAGAAATTAATTTAAAATTAATTCCCACTGTCAAAACAAAAAGCTTGTTTTTAAGAAATAATAACTATCAAAAGATTGACATTTTTTTATGTCCAGTTTAAATGTGAAATTACATCTAATTACCAAAATTTGATTCAATTGTAAAAATATAATTTCATTATAATTTAAAACTACTCAATACTATAATTTACCACTATAAATTATTTTGATTAAAAATTTTGTTTTTAATTAAAATTTAGTATTTTTCACAACTCATCAAAAAACTGAAAGTTTTCAGAAAAATACCAAAAATTCACCCTAAGATAATATTGATATTACAAATTCAAAAAGGAAGTATATTTTACCAAATTAAAAACAAAGAAGTTGTATTTATTTATTTAAAATTAATTCAAAACCAAAAGGTGGGTTTTTTTAAGTAAAAACTATCAAAAGATTGACATGTGTTTATGTTAAATTTAAATGTGAAATTACTTATAATGACCAAAATTTTATTAAATGATAAAAATATAATCTAATTATACTTCCAAATCATTAATATATATAATTGAACAATATAAATTATTTTTATTAAAAAGGTGGTTTTCAGTTAAAATTTAGTATTTTCACTATTCACCCAAATATGAAAGTTATCAGAAAAACACCAAAAATTTAGAAAAACTAAATTTTTATTTCCCAATTCTAAATAAGAAGTTTTTTTAAAAAAATTTAATATATAAAACTATCAAATATTGGATATAAAAAGGGTTCTACATTAAAAGGCGGTAAAATTGCATTTTTTTGAAAAATACTTTTTTGTCATTATAATGAATTTGTTCTTATATTATGTCTAAGAAACAAATAATATGTATTATAATATTATATGGAGTATATAAAATTCAAAATTCAGTTAATAATATTCATAACTACTTTTTTAACGGCTAGTTTGGTAAGTTGTGGTGCGCTCAAACTCTGTGTTGTGTGTTGTGTAAGTTATTGAATTACTTTAAAAAGATAACGTACTAGGAAATATTGGGGTGTTAAATTATCCCATACTTCAATAAATTAGGTACATGCAATTTTAAATTAAAAAAGGTTAAAAATATAAAATACCTTTACAGAAGACCCACATCGGAAATTGGGTTAATAAAATTTAGTCCTAATAAAAGGGAAAGGGAAATGAAAAGTCACCACCAAATTATGATCTCTATTAAGAGAGAATTAGTGGAAATTAGGGACACATAATTAGATGAAAAATGTAAATATTTATAGGGAGTTATCGAGGTCATCAATCCCAAACAAGTGTAAAATTGAGGGTCTCAAATCCATCAATCTATGATGATTTAAAATATCATTAGTTCAACAAAACATAAGGTATTAGGATAATACATTTTTGGTTTTCCAATTCCTTAACTAAAGTTTAAGAATTAATTTCTTCATATAATAAGATAAAAATATATATACTTGACAAGTAAACTTCTATCCTTTAACTAATTTCTATCACAAATTCTTCTTTTATACTAAAAGATAATAGAACAGAAAAATAATCTATTTATACTAATCATATACGGTGACCAAAAAATGAACTCATAATTAATTTTGGAGAAAATTTAAAAAAATACATTATAAAAACCAGGACATCATGTAGTCCAGTGGTAGGTGATGCACCATTGTCACCCTTCGGTTGTGATTTCAAGTCTCGTGGCCTTGCCGAACGCGACGGGTTGTTTCCCAACCTCCGAGTTATCCTTTTTATAAAAATCCAAAATTAATCTTAAAAAAATAGTTATCATTAAGAATAGTATCCAATGTCAAAATTAATCCATTCCAACCCTTATACTTATCCAAAATACTTCTGTCCAAACTCATAGTCCAAAGTTTATAAGGAAGGTAAACACAATGAAGATCCTTTTTACCATGTAAAAACATGTGTATACTTTCATCATGTGTTCTTTAAAAACATGGAAACAACCTTATTTATTACATTTATTCTTCCTTGTTCCTTATAGAATACTAGAAATATTCCTTATATGCAAAAAAAAATTGAATACTCCAGCAATGATGGAATAAATAAACCATTAATCAGTTCCAAGGAAGTCAAGAATATCCAATATAATTTATCTAAATCAATCATCTTTTATTCCAAAATCACTACCTTAGTATCAATAGCATATTAAGGATTATCTTTCCTCCAACCATGTATTTTTCAAAAATTTAACTTGTTATTGAGTCACTTTTCATAGAACCATATAATCTCAAATCCTCAATGAAATAAAACTGCAGTAAAATCCTTATTTATTTCCATAATTCATATGACTATTATATCATCGATACAACACTAAAATGACATAATTATTTAGTAACAACATAAGAACACTAGTCATTCCTCTTCATCTGTGGTAGTATCATAACTTGATTACTATCCAATATCATCATTTTCGGTATACTCTGATGACTATGACATTGATACTCATAGTATCTCAACTCCTTTTAAATGAATAATTTTACATTTGAAACCTTTTTATTACCCTTGAAATCTTGTACTTGGTGTCCTTTTTCTCCACACTTATAAAAAACTCTCATTCCATTCATGCATTTACCAATGTGATTCTTTCCACAGTTATCACATATGGGAAAATCTTTCTTTCCCCTCTCCCCTTTATCTATCTGTCTCTCAACCATTATTTTCTTATCCTGTTTACCTTCAAATCCATAGTACTCATAGAATTCATTACTTATCTTATTAACACATGATATTATTTCTTTATATGTTGAGAATACGTGGGAGACTATTTCCCTTCTAAATTTTGGCTTAATACAATGAAAGATATGATCCTTACTCTTTGGATCATACATATTGCTGGAGTTCTCATTACTTCTACTAGGCGTCATTTCTAAACAATGGCATACACTAGGTCAGTTTATGAATCGAAATGCATAATTCTAAGCTTTTAAAATACATAACATAAATTTAACAATTTATTGATATAATCCCTAGTTACAAAAAAAGTTTCCTTTGAGGAATTCTATACTCATAAACCCTTCATAATGGTTTATAAATAAAATGAGAATTCTCCTAAGAATATACCCCAGGAGTGTCGTAACCAAGAGCACAGCAAGGCCCGTTGTCGTGCACCAGTTGTCGTTCAAGTCTAGATCAAAGAGGTGTTTTTGGGTTTTACCCCTAGGTACATATGTGCCAGATCTGCCTCTACCTAATCATATCCAGACAGGGATGTATTGCTTGGAAAACTCACAAAATCTCTACATTACCAAAACTCTAGGAAGTTCTTCTATACTAATCCTCAAATTCTATCTTATGGTAATGTGCTCTAATCAAAGTTTATCTAAATCTAGTTTCCAAGGTTTGTACTAAACGTCCTCTGATACCCATTGTAACGCATAGACCCCAATTACCCATAGTCAGTTCATTATTAGATAACATTGTCTTGATGACGAGGAAACGATGTCCCGAAAGACCGGTCAGTTTAGTATAATTGGAAACAAGATTTATACACTAGTTCAACTTTACAACTTGAAAAGAAATACAACACAAATTTATTCCATTAGAAACATCCAACCCTCATAGATTATGCCTGCAAGTCACTCATAACTAACTTCTTGATATCTTGGGAAAATGAAACATAAGAAATGGGTGAGCTCAAATGCTCTATAAGGGTAATAAATACAGTAGAAGATAAACCAAATATTAGGCATAGTGAATAATTGAAAACACATGCCTTTATAAATAATAAACATGAACACTTTTATGGAAGGAATATGATTTGACTAAATAATTCCATAAAAACATAGTCATGGGTATTCTACTAGTCGAATATCCACATGAACCATCAATATTATTTTCATAATGAGGGAATGTATAATGTCAGACATTCTAAAACAACTTTTCAATGCCTCGTCCAAGACATCTAAAAATGATTAAGGCCTCAGCCAAAATCATATATAAAATTGGGAAAGGCCTTGGCTAATTCCACATCTAGTTGTCCCATGAGACCTACCGATGCACTGAGGAGATATAGCGGGCTCCACCCGTCATATACTAAGTCCAATACATTCCTCATATTAAAAGGTTGAAACATAACACAAACATTCATATTAAAAATAGCATACGAAATGTCAATACTTTAACCAAAAACCATGAATGGTATAAAAATAATACATCCACAGTCAAACATATCATAAAACCTTAAATAATGTATGGATGATTTGTATCATAATGAGTTGACTTCAAATAAGTATAAAATCCATCAAAGGATGTTAACATAGATGAAATCAAAACAATTTGACAAAAATATCTCTTTCTTTTTTTGAAATAATTTAAAGTCACATAATTATAAAATAAAACATTTATTTTGAAAATATTTTTATAAGATTGTAAGGGAATCTTCGATGATGTTATAACGGTGGAAAATAGTTGCACCCCCCGTACATGTTAAAAAACATTCTTACCTTAATTTTTTTGAAAAGGTCATAAAGTACCTTGTTTGGAAAACAACAGAAAGATTCCTATCAAAACATATAAGGTAAAATAAGGGTATAAATTACTTTAACCCATTTTCTATTAAATATTAAAAAAATTGAAATAAATTTTTAAGAAACACGGATGTGGATGATAAAAAGGTCCCAGTAGATACTCACGTATAAAACAACCTTGGATAATAAAGAGATTGTGAAATTAACCCTTACTTAGTTCTTTTCCTTGATCGAGGGTAGGTTAAACTACTGTATAATGGTTAAATAATTGTTATTAAATTATAAAATAACCATATATATTAATATGACATCATATATGATCTCCTAATATTGCTTTGTTAATAATATTTTAGCATTATCGATGTTTCAGGTGTTAATTGATTAGTTTTCCTTTATATGCTTGGTTATATAAGCCATGTTTGTTTTTGAATATGATGTATTTGATTTATATACAGAATTATATTATGTCTTAAAACATTATTTTTAACCATCAAATGAAAATTAGTCTTGAATGGTTATGATGGGGAAATTAATCTCATCGTGTTCGTGGAGACGGTAATCTGTACGTACGAACAAGCGATAATATCATTATTTTGATTTAAAAACATATTTAAATAGATGTTATATCATATATATACAATCATTAACATGTTATATTTATTATTTATATCAATTATACATCATTATTATACCCATAAAAATAATAATGTATTTGAATAACAACTACACCACGACGTGGAGACGGTAATCCGTACATACGCACGTATGGTGAAATGTCATTCATAGGATGGATAGAATAATTAATATTGTTGTACCATGTTTATAATAACATCATAGTATATATATGATACTAGAGTTATCATTTTATAATGGAAAAAACAAAGAAAGAGAAAGTGGAAGAAGAAAATAACTTGGAAGAGGGTGGTGAAATTATTACCTCTTCTTCGGGTTCTTCCTTTTTATTTGATCAAAAGGTCTCCTTAGGTTGGATTTATGACAAAAGTAATTCCTTTAGGATGAATTGAAGGATTTTGGGAGGATATTTGGCCAGGGGTTTGCCTAGCCAAAAGGCTTTGATGGTGTGAAATTAAGAGAAGGGGAAGTGCCCTTTTACAAGAGAGGTGAAGGTCACTTTAGGAAAAGCTTGAAATATTATTTTATAATAAAATAAATTTCGGTTTCTAATGGATCAAAAATGATTTATTTCTAGGATAGGGTGAGGATAGGTTTAAAATTATCTCAACCGATAGGTTTTATACAGGTTTAGGTCACCATATTGAATTTATCATTTAGATTTAACTCTTAGTTAAATAGTTTGACTTCTACCATGTCCATTTTTATTTTTATATTATATGGTTAATAAAAATACTATAAACTACCAAGATAACCACAATAGGAATAGGACACATGTTAGGGTAATTTAGTATTATTATAATATTATTTCTTTACCCTTATTTACAGGATTTACCCTTTAACCATGGTAAATAAAATATTACCAAAGTAATTATTCGTAATGTCTAAAAATAAAAGTTACCTATTTACACAATTTGGACCTCATGATTCCAAATATGGAATCAATTTTTTCAAATTCAAAATAGCAAAGTTTGATAAATTAATTTAAAATTAATTCCTACTGTCAAAACAAAAAGCGTGTTTTTAAGAAATAATAACTATCAAAAGATTGACACTTGTTTATGTCCAGTTTAAATATGAAATTACATCCAATAACCCAAATCAGATTGAAATGTAAAAATATAATCTAATTATACTTTAAAACTACTCAATACTGTAATTTAACTCTATAAATTATTTTGATTAAAGAATTTTTTTTAATTAAAATTTAGTATTTTCACCACTCATCAAAAACTAAATGTTCTCAGAAAAATACAAAAAATTAACCCTTAGATAATTTTGATATTATGAATTTAAAATGGAAGTATATTTTACCAAATTAAAAACATAGAAGTTTCATTTATTAATTTAAAATTAATTCAAAACCAAAAAACGGGTTTTTTTAAAGTAAAAACTATCAAAATATTGACATGTGTTTATGTCAAATTTAAATTCGAAATTACTTATAATGACCAAAATTATATTAAATTATAAAAATATAATCTAGTTATACTTACAAAACATTAAAATGTATATTAAAAAGGTTTTTTTCAGTTAAAATTTAGTATTTTTCACTATTCACCCAAATATGAATGTTATCAGAAAAATAACAAAAATTTATCAAAAACTAAATTTTAATGTCCCGGTTATAAAGAATAAGTTTATTTTGTTAAATTGAATATATAAAAGTGTCAAATATTGGATTTAAAAAGGGTTCTCCATTAAAAGGCTGTCAAATTTATTTTTTTTGAAAAATACTTCTTTTATTATTTTAATGAATTTGTTCTTATATTATGTATAAGAAACACATAATATGCATTCTAATATTATATAGAGTATATAAAATTTAAAATTAAGTTAAAAATATTCATAAATACTTTTTGAACGGCTATTTTGGTAAGTTGTGGGGTGCTCAAACTCGGTGTTGCGTATTGCGCAAGTTACTGAATTATATTGAAAATATAACGTACTATGAAATCATGGGATGTTACACGTCTATATTGAATTTATCTTGGACTAAGTTATGAGCTTAAATTTAATGTTTAATTATATTTTACAGATATTAGGTGTTAGGGTTATGATAGGTTAGAGGTTTCTTCTGAGTAAAGTATCCTTGGGTAAATGCAATTTGGTTCAGACTGTTAATTGGCTTGTAGGCTTATACCTTGTCATGAAAAGTTGGGGTTGTCTATATATCACTCCAAGATTATTATGTGAGGATTAATAATTTCTTGTGATTATAAACCTTTACCTTAAATGGTTTTAAGTACCTTATTCATGGGATGAATTTAAATATGCATGAATATAATTGGATCTTAATTTGCGTTAGTAAGATAGGTTATGAGTTCTGTAAAGGGTTACACATCAATATGGTATGAACCTATTGATTTAGTGGAAGTAATATGATTACAAACTAAATCATTACTATGAGGCTCTAGAATGCACTCCCATGTCTGATTCTATAAATGAATAACATATTACCTTGAAACCAACTACAGGTTCCTAGACATAACTATTCTATTATTATATGACTTAAAGAAAATATCAAACTGCATACATTACCAAGACCTATTAGGTTTAGATATTTAGTTAGTTAGTATAAATCATAAACTAATAAATCCCACCAAATAGAGATTATATTTTCACTATATAAGAAACTGCTTAATCCAGAATAAGTCTTCAAAATCTCCCACAAACTCACCACACAAGATATCATGTTAGAAATATCATGCCTAATAATTTTCTTCATCGCTTAGGGAAATAGAAACATGGTTAGGGGTGAGTTAAAATGGACAATAAGGATAAACATAAGTGATAGAAATTGAAGATACAAAGTGAGAAAAAGATGAGAATGAATAATATGGCAGAAATAAAAAGTACTTCCATAATAGAATGCAACTAAAAGAATAATATATACATGGATAACTATAGAAATAAATAGATAGTGTGGATATCAACAACTAGTTTCTTAGTGATGAAATGAATAATTCTAGGTAGATATTTCTATTCCCTAATCCCAGACATAATGACCTTAGACATCATGATCTTACCATCAACGCCTTCTGACTAGGAAATAACTTATTCTAGGAAGGTGCATACCAAATTACTAAAACATGTTTTTATCATGAGGCATATCAATGCATCTAGGGGATATATAATATTAGTCCCCACCCATAACTTTTCTAATTACAATGCATTCATCATATGAGATAATGAGTAAACAATACATAATATAATTTTCTAATAATTATCCATATTAGAATAACAACATACAGAACATCGATACTTTTACCCATTTTAATAAAAGGGATAAAATGATCATAACCCATATGTAGAAAGGAGGTGGATGGTTAAATAATACATAGTTAACCTTCCAATGTATTCAATAAATATTTTCATCAGAATAACAAATATATATATTTTCAACAGTTCCCCAATCAATAAAAGTGATATCTTTAAATGTCAGAATCCCTAAAAGTAACACCATATAGAAAAAAGGGATATATGGTTAATTCAAATATTTCTTTAATCAATCGCTGTATGGAATCTAGGTGAACACTATTCAATGAAATGAAGTAAATATAGAGTATTCGTAGTTGAAATACATTGGAATGAAAATCATTCCTATAAAAGAGGGTAATTTAGAAAGACAATGGTAGTGATAAATAATTTCTTTGGTAGAAAATAATATTAAATAATACATATAGATAGATAAGGTGGATGGTTTCAAAGGAAAAAATCCCTATTGTAAGAAAGGAAACTCAAACGGATGTTGACATAGATGGAAAAAATCCATGAAAAATAATTCTTTAAACAGTATCGCATAAGGGATCAAGAATTTAATTGTTTTATACCACAATTTCAATCCCATAATATATATATATATATATAGGTTTGAGGATAAATAATTTAGCGTAAATCTTATAAGGGTAAGTTCTTCTGAATATGAAATGGAAAAAAAGGAGAAAACAAAAAAGAACTTTTAGAAAATATTTTTAACTTTGATGTAAAATACAAACTTGCATGTCACTTTAAAAGGTAACATTTTAAAAGGTGAAGTGAAATATTTTGAAAACTAAAAAAACTCTAATAATGGATCCTTGAAAATGATATAAATATTTTCCAAAGAAATGTGGATCTAAAGATAAAACATTTGATTATCAAAGGAACCTTTTTAATACAGTTAATATACCTTTATTAAAAACCCACATTTTAAAAAGAGTAATAAAACATTATTTTTGTTTAAATTTCATATACAAAAAGTGGATCATAAAATATCATATAATAAAATATATGGGTGGTATGGCCTTATAATGTAAAAATAAATTTCAATATAAAACATTATAACTTGATTAAAGGAGATTTGAGCTATCAATACCCTTTACGGGAAACATACTCTATGGAGCATGAAATTTTTTAATGTGGTTTTATATGGTATACATATAAAAATTAGATTATAATACATAGTAAAATAAAAGGGAATAATGTACCCATGTTATATGAAATTAAAGAGATTAATCATAACTCAATGAATGAAAATTAAGTTACAAAACAAACTCTTAAAATGGAGTAAAACATGAGTCAAATACCAACTTAAACTTTTAATTTACTATTGAAACAAAGTTCAAGAAGACACTAAAGGATATACACTCACTTTTAGATGCCTTTAATGCCATAAATTCATCAATTTCATTACCTCCCCACCACTTATGGAGTATGTTGATGTGGTTGTTCACCAAACCCTTACAACTTCTGATTATGTAATCTATGGACATGGTGTGGTGCCTTTACCAAGAATCATATTTTAGATTTTCAACAAGTCATTATTAATAGCTTAAAGGGTTAAATTACTTTTCTTTAATATCCTTATACCCATGAGAAATTCTTGATATTTGTCTTGGAGAGAGTCTAACCCTACAAAATAGGCTAAAAAGTAGTAATAACTTATCCCCACTTGTTCCTGATCACCCCTCCACCTCTCATAATACCCATGTGGTAAGGCCTATTGGTATTTAGTTTGAGACCCCGATTCATGGTATGACACTAAACCCATTTCCCCTACCCCAGATTGATGTCCTTTTTAATGGAGTATCATGAGTCTATGAGAGGCCTGATGGAGGGGGTTTCCACCCAGCCACTAAAAAGTTGAGCCAGATCCAATATTGTGATCTTTGTTTTAAAAATAATATTTTTGTTGGACCTGGTTAATGCCTTGTGATTTGTTTCATTCCTCAAATATCATATTCATATGAATCCCATATAGATAATAATTGATCTTTCCTTCCACTATGAACCAATATTTCCCACACCTTAGAACCATCAAAAGAGGAAGGTCTTGAGAGAATCCTCATAGAAAACCCACCTTGTGAATTCCCCAAACTCTCCCCACACCACTTTCTCCCATTAAATTTCTTAGAATAGGTTTCTTGATTGTCTCATACTTCGATCGCCTATAGTATTGACACAAAGAGGCCATGCTGACACCCATCCATTGGATATTCTCTTCTATAGCCAGTTCCTTGTTCCTGACTCTCCATACCAAAAAATTAAATTTTAATGGAATAACCTTGAACCATAGTGTCTCCCCCTGAGAATCTAGATAATTTTAATCTACCTATAATCTATGAAAATATTTTTTTTATAACACTCCAGATGACGAATTCATGAATATACATTTCCCAAGTAATTTTTTAACACAATACTTTCAAAAACAGCATACTAGTTCTCATCAAATTTGCATGGATGAAGCAGGAGTGGGTTATTGTCTCTCTAAATGTGATGTATGGAGTGGGGCACCCCAAAAATCAGAGTGTTTACTCCACCCAAATCTACTTCTAGTATATTATGTATCCCTTATCTACAATCCATCTAGTATGCTGTTATAGGAAGGCTTAATGAGTCTAAATCATTTGATACATGGTTGAGTGTCATTCTCTATGAATGTTCACTCCATTCACATACTTACCTTGCCTATATTTTCCCACAATTATTTTCCCCCTATTTTATCCCATGCTAACTTAATGTACAGACCCCTCATTTTCCCGGTTATACTCTTAAGATTGATCCCTCCCTTAGATATGGGTCTTTCTAACCTCCCCCATGATGCCCGGTGGTATTTACCATTCATTTTGTTGTCCCACAAGAAGGAAAACATCATACTCTCTATGTTGGAAATTAAATTTTTTGATAAAATTATTATAGATATGCCGCTCATAGGTATTGACATGAGAACACTCTTAATCAGGGTGATTTTCCCTCTAAAGGATAAAAACACGTTCTTTAAATTCAGGATTCATCCCATGATCCAATCAACTACCTTATCAAAGTGATGAATGGGAATTTTTTATGGGGACACTGGGTAACCCAAATATTCTATAGGGAAATTCTTTTTATGCATTTCTAGTATGATTTCTAGGGACCTGAACCTCCTATCAGAACATTTATATAGTGAATAGAAGTAACTCTTACCCATATTTATTACATTCCCTCTACAATTATAGTAATCCTTAAAATCTCTATTAATACCATGGATTAAACTTCTATTCCCACTAAAAAAATATAGTATCATCATAAAACATCAGGTGTGGGATACCTCCTTCCAAATTCCTGGTATGGTAAGGTAGGATATTTGATGAGTTAGTTAATTGGTTGATTTAATGGCTCATCACATCCTAGGAAATAATGAATAATGACAGAGAGAGAGGATCTCCTTGTTTTAGACCCTAAAATGCCTTGAATAATCCAAAATTTTTCCTAGGGAAGATATGGATAGCCAGGCTAAGATAAAACACCAAAATAATAGGTCAATCACCCATTGAGTGAACCCCAAGCTGAAAAGGACCCTTATTATGAAGCTCCACTGTACCCTATCATAATCCTAATCATGTCTAATTTGATGACTATATTACCCTAAAAATTATTTTGGTTTATACCACTAATCACCTCTTGTACCAACACTATATCCCCTTGAATCATATGGCCTTTTATGAACCCATTATTCTCCTTTTCTATCCATCTTGGGATATGAGAATCAACTCTCTTATTGAGTATACATTCTAACACCTTATACGAGACGTTACACATACTGATGGGGAAGTACTAGTCTAGGGACTATGGTTCCTTCACCTTCTCCCCCATAATGATCCTCTTATCACCTGAAACATGTGGGAGTTTTCCCCCTTGGAAATAGTATTTCACTACATGGATCAAGTCCCCCTTCACTACATCCCATGAGGTCCTTCAGAACAAAATAGGGAAACCATTGGTACCTAGATTGCTTTCTGGGTTTAGAGACCAAACATCATTATGAACCTCCTCCTCATCCCGGATAGCCTTCAATGTCTCTTTATCACACTCAGACACTATACAAGGAATGACATCAAAGGTATCTATTAAACCCCTTGAATATCCACCTTGAGATTCTAGATTGGGATCCGCTATGAGGTATTTGAAGTTCTCTACCTCCAATTCCCCTACCACATCTGAATCATTTGAATAAGAACCATCTCTTAAAAGTTTATTGGATCTCCTGGTATAAAATTTTTCTTTAATACAAGAATGAAAATATCCAGCATTGTGATCATATTCCAAGAGCCACTTGATCTTTGACCTTTTATGAGCTATACACACCTTATTTAGTATCACATTGGAGAATAAATTCTCAACTATTCTTAGCTCATTAGATAGGGAATCATTCCACAAATTCTCCAGATTACCCTCTAACCAATCAATATCTCTATTAATCACCTCTAGATCATATCCTTGAGGTTGGAGATTATTCAACCATGTAACAATGTTTCCTTTGAGCATCCTGGGTTGGTTATGCATTATTTTCCATGGATTTCACTTCTAAGGGGTGTTCTATGACTCCTTAACAGCATCGTGAAATATCAGTTTCTCCCCTCATGCCTGAGAAAACTGAATATGTCCCTCTCTTTTGGTTCTGGTCTCCAATACAATAGGCATTAGTGAATGATCTGACAAGATAGACGGTATATGGTAGACCTTTATATATGTGAATAATGATATAGCTTCCCCATTCACCAGGAAGTGGTCAAGTTGACACCAAGTATGTACATCCTCTCTCTAGTTGTTAAACCATATAAAAGGATCCCTAATGAAACTTGCATCCATTAGACCCCTACTGGCCATGAACGCAACAAATTCCTAGATTACTCTCCAAGGAAAGTCACTATCTCCATTCTTATCCTCTAAGACCTCCATGATGTTCATGTCCCCTCCTACCATCCATGGGGTGTCCCCCTGGGTTGAGAAACATAGATAATTACACAAAACCCCCCTTTTTGGGAATCATTTTCTGCATATACCACTGATGAGAATATACTTTTAAACCCCATAGTGATTTTATTTTTCAAAAATTGATCCAAGGGATAAAACTATAGTATTCTAGAATGTCCATATAGGAGATTTGTATGGGTTACCATGTAGGAAGTCAGTCACTCTTATGTGTTTTGAATACTCTTTAATTTTTGAGACATTTTGTTTGGGTTTGATAATTGCAACCATCATGATAGATTTATGGTAAATCTCATTAGAAATAAAATCCATTTTTTTCCGGAGCACCTATCCCACATATATTCTAGATGAGGGAGATTTCCATTATGCTTGAATCTGTCTATCTTTGGACCAATCCCCATAGCCCTGAACTCCCTAAAGCAACACTAGAACCACTTTTTAATTAGACTTCAATCTGTTACAAACCCCATGATGAAGCCACATATCCTCGATTTCTAGATATTGGTCATTCTTGAGCTCTAATAGAATACTTAGTTTAGTCGCTAAAATATTGTATGCTACCCTTGGCGAGGGGGGTACTGATCACTGATTAATATGGAGAGGCCTACAAATGGTCCTCAAAATCACACTCCTCTGGAGAGATTTATCTATCCCACAAGAAATTAGAATCCATGGGAGCATGCAATGATACACTATTCCATAAGGGGAAAGAAAAAATTGATGTTCCTAAAGGGCCTGAGTCTAGAGAATGAGACCTAGGAGTAGATCATGCACCCTGATTGAATAGCACCAGGTAATTGAACCAATGTTCCACATCTTTGGGTTGAATTTCCTTCTATCTAGATGGTGTTGGATCCTTCATATTAGGGAATGATATGAGCACTTCATTCCCCTAATTGTGAACTCCTGAGACTAAATTATCCAACAAATAGATATTATCCACTTCCACTATTGAATCCACATGATTATTGAAGATCTTAACTTGATCAATTTTTGTCCAAACCAATAGAGATTTGCAACACACTCGTAACACATGTCCTTAGAAGTGTCATAATGTGCATAACTGTGGAGGTGAAGAGAAATTAAATAAATATAACACTATACAATGAAAACATGGTGTATAACATATATCATGTCTTAAAGAATCAAAATTCAGACCAAGAAAATCCCTTACCTATTTCCCCAACTTCCATAAACGCACTTTAACCGCATTTATCAGAAACATAGATATATTAATTACTTAATTAATAACCTTACTCATATCATTTTTTATGTATACACTTCATATAAAGTCATTCTCTATATAAAATCTAGTTAGTTTTTTACCTATTTTCCCATATTTGGTGTTTATAGTTGGACTTTTGTACTAGTTTCATAAAAATGGTGTTGGTATTCCTCCTAAATGAAATGTTCCTCACTCTAATATCATTAAATATACTTTATTATATGTTCTATGATAGTTATAAAGGTATAATTTCAGTCCATGGTAAGGTTGGTTAGAAACCATGAAGATGAAATTGGTGATGATCATGTTTCAGTTATTCTTAATGAATAAAATGTTTTTTAATTAAGGAGTTTGATATTAATGTTACCATTAAAAAATCATTATTTCCATATTTATATCATATTATATTGGTAATTAATTTCTCATTATTATCCATGATATAAATTTATTTCATTGTTTAAGTAGGTGGTTAAACTAACCTAAACATGAACATACTATGATTAATGGATAATTATGCGGTAGTTTAGTTGTAATATCATTATACCATAAGAATAATGATAGTATTTAGTGTTTATTAGTTTGATATATCATAATTATAAGGTAAGTTGTGTAATAATTAATGGATATGAAGATATTATATAATATGAATAAGAATAATTTCCTCTTAGTATGCTTGTTTTAAACAATTGAATGAACAATGATCCTTTTTTGATCATATTATTAATAGTTTCTAAAACATTTCATAATCGGACCTTATTTACTAATTAAAATCATTATTATAACCATCCATGTAAGTCAGCGATGAAAATAGAAATAAAAATCAACCATTCCATAGTGGCGGTAGTCTACACGTGCATATAGTTGGTGATTACATTTTTCGTAGAAAGGGAGAAATATATTTTATGTTTTATCATTTAATAGTATAAAATAATATATAAATATCATAATGATTTACTAAATTAAAAATTATTACCATCAATTTAAGGGGTTTAATGAAAATGAATCATGTTTCTTCGGGGAGGTGGTAGTCCATATATACTCATGATTGATGCTTTATTTTATCATAAATGAAATGGAAAAGGTGGTTAATGATAAAACCGTAATTATAATAACATTATAGTATATTAGTGATATTGATCTTATAATTTCAAAATATTTTAATGTACTTTTAGGAAGAATAGGTGTACATAAACAAATATAAATGATAACATAGTAATAAAAAATTTATACCTCGCTTATCTGATTATATCTTCTCCAATGGGGGTTAATCCTTTGAGGGGTGGAATTTTGATAATATTATAACCACCTGAAGATGAATATGAATGTTGAGGAGAGGTTTGGGTAGATGATTTTCTAAACTAATAGGTTTGTGGTGTTAGGGTAAGTGATGAGATGAGTGCCCATTTTATAAGTGAAAAGGGATGGCATTTTTGTAAATTCCCAAAACTTTTAAATAATGGGAAATCACTCTCAATGAATGTTTCTAAAAAAATTGGGAGATATTATAGAGGGTAAGGGATAAGGTAAATAAATTCCTTGAACTCCCATTCCAACATATTTTTTTAAAATGTTTTTGGTATATCCTTCTTGACAAACCTTTTTTACCCCTTTTGATTTTTTATTGAAGTAACTAGTTTTTAACAAAGTAATTTATCATTTATACTTTAATATAAATTGGTCCTTATTATATAATTTTGACCACATTATTCAAAATTTGAAATCCATTTTATTATATTAATTTTATAAAAGTGATAAAAATCAATTTTGAAAAACTAATTGTATAATGTATTAAAAACAATATTTTGAAAATATAAATTTAGTTCTAAAATATAAAATATGGGTTTTTAAATTAAAAAAAATATTTAAAATTATGAATTTACTTATAAAATAAATATTTTATCTTATATAAAGGTTTTATGAATTTACAATACATGTTTATATATTAATACTATCATAAAATTCATATTATGTTAGAAAAAATGTATTTTTCTCTATTCACTTCAAAACAATATTTTAGATAAATCCAAAAAATAATATTATTATTAAATCATTAATATGATGAATATAAAAAGAAATTATATTTTTTCCAATTCAAATTCTAAAATTTAGAAATTTTATTTTTGAATAAAAAATAATATATAATGAAAAATCGCTTTTATAGGAAAATAGATTTTCTGGAATATTAACCATTATCATTCATATTTCATATCATTTAATTATTAAATTATTATTAACCAATTATTCATATCAAATAAATTTAATCATCATTAATAAAAACTTTCTTGAAATTGGAATTCATATCTCATAGAACAAAAATATTTTGAAAAATACATCTATGTTCATAAAATGACTCTATTAGTTATTTTAGATATACTAATTTAATTAAATCCATATTAAAAGTATATTTTTTTACTTTAATAAATATTTCATATATTTAATAATCCTATTTATTTATTCTAATTTAATGTCTATTTTTTAATGGTGATATTAAAATTTTTATCTTTTATCTAAATATATCAAGGTTTTGTTTAAGTTTAGTACTACATGTGGAGAAAGTTATAAAAAATGGATTATTTAAAGGTAATAATATATTAAAATATCAAGGTGATACATTATGCCCCTTAAATAAATTTAATCCTCAAAATTTTAATTATTAATCATTGATGAAAAATGTAAGGTAATTCTAAACATATTAATTATTTGGGATATAATTTCAAATATGACATTTGAATTACTCTCTTAGGCTATATTAAGTTACTTTTCCTTCCTTAAACGACATTAATCATTAGTAAAATCACATTCTTAGGTACGTATATACCCTAATCAAATATTATCTAAAATATAACTTTCCAAAAACCATCTATATCTTCAATACATTAAACCATAGTGAAACCATATATTATTCCAAAAATCAAAACTATATTCAACCCTCAAACGATATAATTCAATAGTTCAAAATGATACACACTATAAAAAATATATTATAATACCAAAAATGATAAAAACTTAAAATAGAGCAAATATTTTCATAATTATTCATATTTTTTCAATTATTTAATCCCTATAAATTAATCTATTTGAGCTGATTTTCATCACTTTAAAATTTTCGGTGAATTTTCTTCTTAATTACTAAAATCGTATAATTCTAAAAAATGAGCAGTTTTCTGGAGCTTTTATTTTTTGAGCATAAATTCTACAATTTTGATCCAAATTGAGTGATTATTTTTATTAGTATTACTTTATTAATGGTATTTAATATTGTCTTATGGACCCATATTCAATTCAAAATACACTAGCCTAGAAAAATCGATCAAGTGGATAATGTTTTATGGCTGACAGAATGGACACTACCTTAGTAATTGATTCATATCTCAGACTAGAGAAATAAAAAATTGGTGATTCTAGATGGAGGAAAAATAGAACTCCAATCCATTGAAATTAAATATCATAGAGAATTTACATCATTAAGCTATCCATTGAATATTCCAAATTGGAGGGAATTCCGGAGTCTCCTCGGGTGGAGAATATTCTTCAATAATTGAAGTATAATTTTTTAAAACTATTCCAAATAAGAAGATATTTTGTAGATGGACGAACAATAGATAAGGGGAAAATAGTATGAAGACACATTCCCAATATTCATACATTTAATATGATAAATAAACTCAATCTTTTGGATTAATGAATCTAGAGGGAAATTTTTCCACCCCTCAACCCTAAAAATATGAGTGTTCACTTAGATTCAAAGGGTTGAAGAAGGAGAAATAGGGGTTGTGTTGGAGTAATTTAACCTTGATGTGTTGTCAATTTTCTATTTTGTCTTTTATTATTTTCATAATTATCTCTTCTTCCCACCTGAACTCTATTACCCTTCATACGAATGGGTAAAACTTTTGAGCGATCGGGGAAGGGGGAGTTTTCTTTCTGTAATTTTGGAGTCTTCTGATTAAATTTAAAAAATTCTATTTATATTTAACGATTTTTATTTTAAATGGGCCCTAATTCCCTTTATTTTATAGGATTTATGGTTTTGGTGTCATTCATTATCTATATATTTGGTTGAAGGTCTTTAAACTCCCTCCTCCAAGTGTGGTTTTTCTAGATTAAACAGATTTTGTTAGGTGGTGAGTGTCTAGATATAGTTAGAAAATGTGTGGAATAAGTGAATTGTTTCTAAATTTTTAAGGATAAAAAAATCTTGATTCGAAATTGCATTAGATTTTTAGGAATGGTTTATGAATCTTCATGCACACAAGAGTGGTTTCTATTTCTTCCTTTAACCAAGTGTGATTGAAAACTCGATCGAGGATTTTATCATTTATCATTCTATTGGAATAGAGGGGGACTAATTTTTATGACCATTATAAAATAGATAAAGGTGATACTACCCTAAACCCATCACTCTACTCATCAACTTGTTTCCAAAATTAAAATTTAATTTCTTTCTTTCTTTTTAAAATCAGTAAATTTTAAAAACAACATCCACTTATTTCTCTAATTTCAAGCGAAAAACATGATTTTTGAGTGTTTCCCTCTATATATAACCTAGGTTAACCACTTTACTATTTTTTAAAATTAGTAAATATTTTTTTCTTACACCCCATAATAGGCATATGTCAAAACATGTTGTCGTTTTCAGTGCAGTAGTTCCAACAATCAAATTATAAATATTTCATTATTTTCAAACTAAATAAAAAATGCTTAACTAAACTTGGTATATGGAGGATATTGTTCATTTATTTTACAAATATATTAGGGGATCTAAAATTAGAATTATAAATAAGTATGAATTCAAGTATCTCATCCAAGACCTTAAATCAAATCTTGAATACCCAGTGTTGTAGGGATTGGAAAGAAAATTAATTGAACTCCAAGAGTTATTCCCAAAAATTTATTAAGAAATGATCAAGGTGAAACAAAAAAGAATATACTGGTTATAATTAATTTCATTTTCAATAAATTCTAAAAGACATAGAATAACTAGATATAAAAGTAGAACTATAATTTGAATATTTTCATGCATTGATGGAGCAACCAAAACCTATGAAAAAACCTAAGTAGGTCAAGGAGGAAAAATTTCCTGTTGAGCTATGAGTGGGAGATCAACAAGATCTATATGAAATATGGAATGTGTTTGATGAACTAATTTATCCCCATATTCCTTATAAAGTATAATATTCATCGTCATTGAAGTAATACACCCCCAAAGTTTTTTGATTTTAAGAGAATATTGATGATACTAACTACCTACCTCTATCGAGTGAAATTAAACTACAAGAGGAACCTCCCACTGAAGAAGTAATTAAGACTAAACAAACTCGAGGAGATGATATTTTCTTGAACATATTATCTTATAATTTTATTAAAAATTAATTGAGTATCACCTCCCCTTGCTTGAAATTTTCATATTCATGCAAATTATGTTTTTCCTTGGAGGAATATTATGAAAAAGAAGATGCACCTAAAGAGGAACATATGGAGCTCCTTAAACTTGATCAACACTTATTATAGGGAGTACATAAGGAGATAAAAATTAATTTTACTAAGGAAATAGATATACATGAAGATTACTTTAATAAGAAATAATTTGATATTGATTCTTCATGATTTAATTTTTTTCAAATAAAATTACACTCTAACATACCCTTTCATTATAGTATTTATGTATCATACCTTGAGAAATCGCTAGAGAATAAAAAATAGGTTATGAAAGTAGAAACCAACAATGGGGAGGACTCATTATTTATCCAAATTCACTATACAAGATGTGTCTCATTTTAACAGGGGTGGATTTGGTGTAATATATCCATTAATTTATCAAAAAAAAGAAATAAGTTCAAGATGTAAACAATAATTTCTGTTTTTCATCTCAAAAAAAATCCACCTGCCATTAGATTGAGGATAACCAACTGGAACTGTCAATCAAGTGGCAGTCAAATCATAGGACCTACATGGGGGGGTTAAACCAATATTTATCCTTATATTCTCATCCTATTTCTATTTTATTTTATTTAAATAAATTTTTTCGGTGAAATTTTCTTCTTTTAACTGTAGGTTTTTATAGAGCAACATTTAGGATCTACGTTCAATATTGCACTACCAATAAGTTACATTGTAACCCTCCTTTATACTTACTTATTTATTATTATTCAATTAAAAATATTATTACATGTTAAATCCACTTGAATTAATTGGGACACTGCATCAGTTTTGTGTGGTTAAGGGAACCTTTATAGTTTAGGATTTTTAATTTTTCCCTATTTTCCCAAAAAATGTATTTTTTTTAATTTTTCATGTTTCTTTTTCTGATTTTTTATATTTTTAAAAAATTTGATCCGAAATGGTTATAATGTTCTATCTTTTAAACCTATTTAAATGAGTGAAACAATTTATTCTTTTAAATTGATATTAAATGAATGTGGAAAATTAATTTTCTTTAAGTTCAAATCTTTGGAAATTTAATGAAAAGTACTCTGATTTTTAAATCTTATGAGAAATCTCACTGTCTTTATCTTTAAAATAAATCTCATATGAGGATTATGAACTATTTTCGTCAAATTATTTTTATTCACCTCACTTATTGATAGAACCATTCCTTTCTTTTTTTAACCATAATTTGATTTATTCCTTTTAATACATGAAGGTTTTAGGTAATTGTGTTTGAAATTACTGGTCATTTCATTGGTTTTAAATCCCCCTATTCATAAGAATATTTTTTATTATGACCTTCCTTGAACAATTAATCCTTTTATCCCTTATAATACATGAAAATCCAATTAGGTTATCCATATTATAATTGATTTTTCCCTATCCAACCTTCTCCTGAAGTAAAATTTCCAGATCTAATTGAACTTAGGTATGGGGGAAGTTGTCTTGTGGTGTGATGGATCATTAGATGATAATTTGGGTGGAAAATAAAATGTTAAAGAAATTATTTTATTAATAAATAATTCATTCTTTTGAAATATTTTCATTTTAAAATATTTCATGATAAGAGGAGTTGTTCCATTTTGGATCTTTCGATGGAGAAATAAATTCATGCCTATCTAGAGCATTCAGGAAAAATTATGTTTGAGAATAATAAAATTTTTACTGCTGAAATAATGAATGGTGTTCACTTTACATTATTTTTAGTGATAAAAAAGATAATTTTCTATTATGTGGTGTTAGAAGGAGATCATACTTGAGTGAAAATTATAATATTTCAATTTTTAATCAAAAATATCCAAGCCCTCCTTATTCAGTCTTAGAATATTTCACATGTAAATCCTACCTACCAGAAGCCACAAATGAACCCTAAAAATTATTCACTTTAAACACATTCCCTTTACTCACATCAGTTGGAGATGTATGAATTTTTTATGCATATGGTGACTCTTGCATGGCATGGGATGAAAAAATCCTTTCTGAAAATTAACATTTGTGATATGATAGAAAATCAAAGTGAGGCAGGTGTTTTGTGTGCATGGGATAAGAAATTAAGTGTTAATATATTGAATGATCTGAATATAGAAATTGAAATATTTTTTTTGATGATGCATGATATCTTTTGTTTCATGGTGTGAAATTCATGGAACTCATGGGTATGTGTTTTGAATTTTCTTTGATTAGATTCTAATGCGGGATTTTTTAGGAGTCCATGATCTAATTGTGGGGGAATTGATTAAAATAATATTTTCATAATTATTAATATGTATTTCAATAATTTAATCCCTCTTAATTAATCAATTTGATCTTATTTTAATCATTTTAGTATTTTTAGAAATTTTTGGGCATAATTATTGAAACTTATTAATTATGGAAATTTAGTTGTTTTATGAAGCATCAGTTTTTTTATCATAAATTCTATAATTTTGATCCAAATTAAGTGATTATTTTTCTATAACTTCTTTATTTATGGGAATCAAATTTTTCTTATGGACCAAAATCCAATTGAAAACACACTATCCCATAAAAAACAATCAGATGAAAGAATATTTGTGACTAACAAAAAGGACCTTGCCTTAGTAACTGAGTCATATCTTAGGCTAGAGAAATTCAAATGTGGTGATTCCATCTGTAGGAGAAATATAACTTTGACCTGATGTTAAAATTAAATTTCAAGGATAATTTAGGTCATTAAGGAATCCATTTAAGGTTCCAATGTTGGGGGAGGTGAGGAGTCCTCCCAGGAAGAAAAATCTTGTTCAGTAATTTGGGTATAATGTTTTTGAAACTTCTCAAATAAGATTAGATGTTATAGAAGAATGAAAAAGAGATAGGGTAACAAATGTTTTCAATAAACCTTCCTAATATTAGGCCATTTAATATGAAAAATAAACTCAAGTTTTTAGAGTGATGAATCTGGAGGTAAATTTTTCTACCCCTTAACCATATAAATATGAGTTTCCACTTATATTCAAAGGATTAAAGAAGGAAAAGAGGGGATTTTTAAGAGGAATAGAAGCTCGAATTGTTGTTGATTTTCTATTTTCACTTTTCTTAACTTCATAAATCTCTCTTCTTCTTCCTTGAACTCTATTATCCTTCATATGGAGGGGTAAAACGTTTGGGTGATCATGGAAGGGGGAGTTTTCCTTTTGTAATGTTAGAATCTTATGATTTAATTTAAAACACCCTTTTTATATTGAATGATTTATTTATTAATTGGTGAAAAATAATCATAGTGTGAACCTATTTAATGTTTATGTGACATTCATTGTTTTTATATTTTATTGAAGATCTTTAAATTCCCTCTTCCTAGTGCAGTTTTCCCTTATCGAACAAATTGTGTTAGTGGTTAGTGTCTATAAATCATTGTAAACTTTTTGGAATAAGTGAACTTTTTATATATTTTTAAGGATAAAAATTTATTTATTTTTACTTACCATAGTTATTAGGGAATTATTTATAAATTTATATGCACATATTAGGTTTTTCCAGTGCTTCCTTCATAAAGGGTGATTGACAACTAGATCTAGGATTCTATCATTTATCATTCAATATGAACAGAGGGGGACTGATTTTTATGACCATGATGACATTGTAAAAGGTGATACTACCCTAAACCCATCACTTTATTCATCAAATTATTTCAAAACATAATTTTTTATTTCTTTTTTTCTTTTTGAAATCAATCAATTTCAAAAAAACTTTTACATCATTCTCAAATTTAAATTGAAAAATGCAATTTTTGAGTGATCCTCTTTGGATACAACTTACGTTAACCAATTTAATGCATTTTTAATATAAGAAATATTTTTTTTCATACACCATGATAGGAAAGTGTTAAAACTTGGAGTTGTTGTGAGGGAGGCAACACCAATAATATCATTGTAAATATTTGACTGTTTTCAAAAAAATAAAAAAAATAAAATTAAAAAAAAGCTTAACTGACCTTGTTATTTTCCAAATAGATCAGTAAACCTTGAATCTAAATCCTAAAGGAGGATAAATTCAAGGATCATATATAATAATTTAAATTTAACCTTGAATATTCAGTGTCGGAGGAATTGGAAATAGAATTAATTGAACCCCAATAGTACATCCCATAATTTTATCAAGAAATGTCCAAGGTGAAAGCAGAAGAATATACTGGTTATAATAATGTTCTAGTGAAAGAAATTCAAAAATAAATAGAACAAATGGAGATAAATTAGAACTACCATTTTAATATTTTAATGCATTTATGGAGTAATCAAAACCTATAAAATACCCTGAGGAGTCCAAAGTGGAAAAATTCCCTCCTAAGCTATGTGTAGGAGATCAACACGATCTGGATGACATTTTTAATGAGTTTGATGAACTAATTGATCCCCATATTCCTTAAAAGGTATAAGATCCATCACCACTAAAGGAAATAACTACCAAAATGGTGGAATTTGAAAATAATATAGATGATCCTGACTACCTACCTCTATCTAGTGAGATTCAACTACAAGAGGCACGTCCAACTGAAGAATCAATTGAAGATGAACAAACTCAAGAATATTATCTTTTCTTGGACTTGTTATCTTATAATTTTATTTCATATTAATATATTATCACCTTCCCTTGCTTGAAATTTTCAGATTCAGCCACCTTATGATTTTCCTTATAGGAATATTATAAAAAATATATACACCTAAAGAGAAACATATGGAGCTCCCTGAACTTGATGAACACTTATTGAAGGTATTACATGAGGAGATCAAAATGTATTTTCCTGAGAAAATGGAGATACATGATTATTACTTTAAAGAGGAATAATTTTATATTGATTCTTTAATCTTTATTTTTTTAAAAATAAAATTGCACTATGAAATTCCATTTTATTATTCCATTGTTGTATCATGTCATGATAAATCACTAGAGAATAAATATGACGTTGTGAAAGTGGAAATGAAGAAATAGAAGGAATCTTTATTTTAATTGACACCGCCATACAAGATGCATCTCATTTTCACAGGGGTTGATTTGGTGTACTATATCCATGTATTTCTCAACAAGAATAAATAATTGGAAGATGTAAATAAGAAGTTATATTGGTTCATCTCAAAAAAACACCACCCACCATTAGATTGGGGATAACCAACTGGAACTTCCCATATAGAGACAGTAAAAACCTAGGACCTACTTGGGGGATTAAACGAAGATCTATCATTCTATTCTCAATCAATTTATATTTTATTTTCATTTAATAAATTTATTATGTTATCTTTTCTCCTTTTTTGTAGTTTTTCTGGGAGAGACACTGAGAATCTTAAATCAACATTGCACTACAATTAAGTAAGTTTGTACCTCTTCTTTACACTTATATGATTGTTTTGATTCAATTGATAATATTCATACATGTTAAATCCACTTAAATGCACTGGGAAATTGCATCATTTATGTGTGGGATAGGAAACCTTTATAGTTTTTTATTTTCAAAAATTTCCCATACTTTTTCAAAAAAAATGCATGTTTTTAAAATTTTTGCATATTTCCTTTTTATACTTTCCCTATTTTTATAAATTTTGATCTGAAGTGGTTTAACCTGGGATTTTTTAAACCTATTTAAATGAGTGAAACAATTTATTCCATGAAACTGAGGTCAAATGAATTCTGAAAATAGCTTTAATTTAAGTTCAAATCTTTCGGAATTTCATAAAAAATAATCTGATTTTATAATTCCATACCCCATCTCATTTTCTTTATCTTAGAAATCACTTCCATTTGTGTATTATGAACAATGTTTTTCATATTATTTTCATTCACCTCACTTCTTGAGAAAGCCATGCCACTCTTACTTTAACCAGAATTTGATTTATTCCTTTTAAAACATGAGGGTTTGAGGTACTTGTGTTTTAAATGATTAATCCATTTCTTTGGTTTCAAATCCCCCTTTTCAAAATAATCCTTTTTATTCTAGCCTTCTTTGTACATTTAATCCTTGTATTCCTTAGAATCCATGATAATCCTCTTATATAAGCCACATTATAAGCCAATTTTCCCTATCTAACCTCATCTTGAAGTGAAATTTCATGATCTAATAGAACTTAAGTGTGGGGGAAGTGGTCTTGTGGTGTGATATCATCTTTGGTGATACTTTGGGTGGGAAATAAAATTTTTAATAAATAATTTTACTACTGAATAATTCATTTTTTGGAAGTTGTTTTTTTTAAGGAGATTTCAAAATAAAATAATTTCTGTCATTCTGGAGAATCCAATGGAGAAAGAAAGTTGTTTGTATCTAGATCTTTCAATAAAAATTAAGATTGAGAAGATTGAATTTAATTACTGAAATGATGTATGGTGTATACATCCCTTTATTTTTCATGATTATGGAGCTGATTTTCTACTATAGGGATGAGTAGGAGACCATACTTGACTATAAATTATAATATTTCAATTTTTCTTCAAAAAGATCCAAACCCTACTTTTTTAGCCTCAGAATATTTCCCATGAAAATCTTACCAAACAGAAGCCACAAAAAACCCCCAAAAATTCCTCATGATAAACACATACACATGAATTGTGTTAGGTGGAGAAGTAGTAATTTATCAAGCCTATGGTGACTCTTTCATGGGTTGGGATGAGAGAAGCCTTTTTGGAAAATGATATTTTCGATATGAGAGAAAATTCATATGTGGTAGGTGTTTTTTGTGTATGTAGACCTTGGAAAACGCATCCCCAAAATTTTCCAAATGCTTCCATACATGATCCAAGATCGTATTCCTTTTCTCTAGCTTCGATTTTCTAGGTCGCAGGGCCTGAACGGAGCTACGGAATAGGAGTTATGGACATTTGAAGTTGGTCTGGAAATCTGGTTCGCGAAGCCCATTCGTGAAGCCCCCTCCGTGATCGCGGAGCGCCGCCGTGAAGTAATGAGGCGAGAGGCTCTGCGAACCCGTTTGGCTTTCGCGATGCACCGTGAAGACCCCTACGAAGCACCGATGTGAACCACCTGAGCATCGCGGTCCCGCGAAGCTCCGGAGGCGGAAACTCTCTGCGAACGAATTTGACATTCGCGAGCCCGCCGCGAAGCTCCGGAGGCGGTACCTCTCCGTGAACTAATTTGACGTTCGCGAGCACACCCTAAAGCACCTGAGGCGGCGGGGAGTTCTGCTTCATGGCGCCCCTTGACTATAAATACCCAGCTCACCCCCCTTCTCCAAGGAGACGGCCACGGACACTTCGCCCCTTGGGCGGCCGAGCGGAGCTCCGCATTACGGCTCCGCGAGGCCATGCTCCGCGAGCAGCTTCCTTCGCGTTGCTGCTCCGCGAGCGGAGGATCTGCGAGTTAATGCTCCGCGAGCCAATGCTTCACGATGCTGCTCCGCGAGACCAAGCTCCACGAGACCCCTTTGCTCCACGAGAGACCATTGCTCCGTGAGGCCATGCTCCGTGAAGCTACTTTGCGAAGACCTATCCTTTGCGAGGATCCTACCTTCGCGCCCACCGGTCCATACCGCGGGGGCTGCGCCTCCGCACCCCCAATTGAGGTTAGTGCCGGGCTGCGGTCCCGGCCATCCGCGCCTGTCCCTTCGCTACCATCACAGAACCCCATGAAAAATGGGGAGTCGCACCGCGAACTTTTTCGGCCGGGATGGCAGGATTTTCCATTGCGCACTTATGCCCTCCCACCTTCCACCTATGGAATACCATGATTAGAGCCACTCCTCTACACACCATGAAACACCTTGAGTTGACATATTTCTCTGGGTTTCATTCCATGTCGTGAGTTGATATTCTCATCATCAATTCCCCGAGTACCTTGAGTCGAACCATTCCTCAGGAAACTCCTCCAAACCCTATCACTTGGCTCTTATGCCAGGTTGAACCAGAAAGGGCTGCCCTTGCCTAAGTCCCAACACCAACCATTTCTAGGCACCTTCTTCCTAATAGTCCTATCTACATGACTATAATCTATATTACACCTTATCTAATGAATGATAGGATGCCTCTTGCCCTATACGAGATATGCCTTATGCTCCTAGCATGAGATGCCAATAGTCATACCTACAAGACTCTAAACTGTAGTAATCCCTATGTTCCAAATATAGGATGCCCCTTGCTCCAAGCAAGAGATGCCTTATGCTCCTAGAATGAGATTCCAATAGTCCTACCTACAAGACTCTAAACTGTAGTAATCCCTATGTTCCAAACATAGGATGCCCCTTGCTCCAAGCAAGAGATGCCTTATGCTCCTAGCATGAGATGCCAATAGTCCTACCTACAAGACTCTAAACTGTAGTAATCCCTATGTTCCAAACATAGGATACCTCTTGCTCCAAGAAAGAGATTCCTTATGATCCTAGCATGAGATGCCAATAGTCCTACCTACAAGACTCTAAACTGTAGTAATCCCTATGTTCCAAACATAGGATGCCTCTTGCTCCAAATAATAAATGCCTTATGCTCCAAGCGTAAGATGCTCAATGCCATGACTACAGTGGCATGATTCCAACGCCCCTTGGCATTATCCCTATTGTGCACCAGTGCATAGGTGAAGGCCTCAATTCATCCGTGAGTTGGGATGCCCTCATGGCCAGACATGAGGAAGACATTATGGGCAGCTTCCTAGCGTAAGCCCTATTCACCATTGCCGCTCCATAGCGGCACCCGGGCAGCTTCCTAGTGTAAGCCCCCCATTCACCATTGCCGCTCCATAGCGGCATCCGGGCAGCTTCCTTGCGTAAGCCCCATCCGCAATTGCTGCTCCATAGCGGCACTCGGGCAGCTTCCTAGCATAAGCCCCATTCACCGTTGCCGCTCCATAGCGGCATCAGAGTAGCTTCCTAGCGTAAGACCTATTCAACATTGCCGCTCCATAGCGGCACCAGGGCAGCTTCCTTGCGTAAGCCCCATTCACTATTGTCACTCATTTTCAGTGGTAAGCCGTTGACAACCCCATCCAGCGGTAAGCCATTGTGATCCCATCCAGCGGTAAGCCGTTACGACCTTATTCAGCAGTAAGCTGTTGACATCCTTATCCAGCGGTAAGCTATTGTGATCCTATCCAGTGGTAAGCCGTTATGACCCAATCCAGCGGTAAGCCGTTTAAACCCCCAATCGGGGGTAAGCCGTCATCAGAAGAACTATGTGGTCTTCGATCCATGTCAAGGCATGGTATGTAGGAAGCCTCTTCAAGGCTCAAGCCCAAAACTATCGTCATCCTCTTCCCCGGGCCTCCATCCTGAAGTAAGTCCCAACACCATGGGCCGCCTAATGCGTAAGCCCCTCTTCGCTTCTCACGGACGCACCCTTCGCGAAGTGATCGTCAGGTCCCTGCAACCTCTTGTTTCTCACACCGAGCATGACTCACGTGGGCTTAGAGTGAGCACCGAACCCGAACCCCACCCTTTTGAACTACGAGGTCTTTGATCCATATCAAGGCATGGCACATAGTAAGCCTCCACGAGGTTCAAGACCACCACTCTATCATTTATTCACGTCGAGTTCCACCCTCGTCCAGCATGACGTTAAACCGTATGCCCTTGTCCCGCATGAAATTAAACCGCACACCCATTTGAACTACGAGGTCTTTTATCCATGTCAAGGCATGGTACGTAGGAAGCCTCCACGAGGTTCAATCCCACCAGTCATCCAATTCACGTCGAGTTCTACCTGCATCCAGCATGACGTTAAACTACATTCCAGTCCGACGACAATCCGTTGAGACCACCCTTTGAACTACGAGGTCTTTGATCCATGTCAAGGCATGGTACGTAGGAAGCCTCCCCGAGGTCCAAGCCCAACAATCATTGGCCCAGACCATCTCCTTTTCGGTGTTCCAACCCCCCCCCCCTATTTTCACCCGAACTACGAGGACTTTGATCCATGTCAAGGCATGGTATGTACGAAGCCTCCCAGAGGTTCAAGCCCATCTCCATTGGACCAAGGTTCCCTATTTATGTCGGTTCGCCGACACCCACCGCCTATCGTTCCTTCACGTCAGGGTTCACTATCGTCTCGCATGACGTTAAACTGTATTCCACCATTCTAAACTACTAGGACTTTGATCCATGTCAAGGCATGGTACGTAGGAAACCTTCCCGAGGTTCAAGCCCACCACTAGCGGACCCACGGGTCCACTTTCACGTCGGTTCACCGATGAAACCCTTTGAACTACGAGGTCTTTGATCCATGTCAAGGCATGGTACATAGGAATCCTCCCTGAGGTTCAAGCCCATATCTCATTGGACCAAGGTCCACCTTCATGTCAGTACGCTGACGATTCCCATCAGACCAAGGTCCACCTTCACGTCGGTTCGCTGACGACATCCATCGGGCCAAGGCCCACCTTCACGTTGGTTCACCAGCACCATCCCGAACTACGCGGACTTTGATTCCCTACCACGGGGATACGTAGGAAGCCTCTTCAAGGCTCAAGCCCAACTTCACCGTCGCCCCCTGCAATGGCCCCATTTCACTCCCCCTCCACTTAATTCATCCATCCATCAATCATCCTGATTCTCACCCGGGCCGCCACATCCTGGTGGGATCATGCCATCCACCTCCTCGCTGCTCCTAGTGGCGCATGGGCTGCTTTCCATGTGTAAGCCCCAGCATATCTTCGGGACGTTGTCCTCCGTGTACACCCCGATTCATCACCCGTTCGAACTATGTAGGTTTTGATCCCTTTCCTCTACACAGGGTACGTAGGAAACCTCCAAGAGGTTCAATCCTAACTAATGGTAATGTACCCCATCCTTGGGTGCACTTCCCCTGATCCACCCTCAGTGGTGTTCAGATTAGCCATTACGGTGTGACATCTCCCCTCTATGGGGCACACCACCATCGATCCGTCTCTATGGGACGTTCTGATCACCCTTATTTTGTCTCCACAAGACGTTAAACTCACGTCATACCTTGTGATAAACATGAGATGCCTGAGGAAAACCTCGGATTGAACGCCATTGGCGTAACCGTCTTCGCAAGACGTTAAACATGCTCCATACCCTGTGTTAAACATGGGAAGATGAGGAAAACCTCAGGTACATGCCTATGGAATATGATTCCCCACATTCGATGTGGGATGCCTCGGGATATGCACCCTTGAGATGCCCTCTCATGAGGAAGAATATAGGTTCCCCAATGTCCATACACCCAGAGATGCCCCGACATGCCTGATATTGCCGTCTACTCCGACCGAAGGTCGCTACCATGTCAAGACCCTATGGAAATTCTTGACAGAAGTAGTGTAATTAATAGGCGTCCATGAAGATATGTCACTGAGAATGAGATTCACGAACAACGTATTAAATCTATGAGGGAGACCCAGACTAGGTGAAGAGTTCCGAGGAGGAATCCACAGAAGTAAGAACTAACATCCCATCATCCCATTTCGATCAAGGAGCATATGTACCTGAACAAGGAACGAATGTCGCCCGCCTTTGGAAAGCGGGAATGCGAGGCAACAGCAACGTGTCCTCCATAGACGGATGCGCGCGCCACGAAGAAAGCGTCAGAAACAGTGTATGTGAGGAGAAACAAATTTATTATATATAGAATGATCATAATTAAATAATTGAAATAATGGTTTTTAATGAGGTGCTTTATCTTTTTTTGTGGACTTTTTTGGATCTCATTGGTATGTGTTTTGAATTTCCCTTAATTTTATTTTGATACTTACATTTCCATGAGTCTAAGAGCTAAGTGTAGTGTAATTGATAGAGCTAATATTTTCATAATTAATCATATGTTTTACAATGATTAAATTCCTTCCAATTAAACAATTTTATCTGATCTATATCATTTTAGTTTTTTTGGTGAATTTTGAGCTTATTTTTGAAATTTTATTAATTTTGGAAATTTTGTAGTTTTTTAGAGATTATGTTTTTTTGAATAAATTATAAACTTTTGATCCAAATTAAGTGATTATCTTTTTTATTAATTTAGTAATGGTGTTTAATTTTTTATTCTGGACACAAAACTAATTCTAAAAACACAATACTATAAAAATAAATCATTTGGAGAAATACTTTTGGACAATAGAATAGACCCTACCTTAGTAGTTGAGTCACATCTCAGCCTAGAGAAATCCAAATCTGGTGATTTTAGATGGATAATAAATAAAACTCCAAGACTCATGTTAAAAATAATTTTCATGTATAATTTTGGTCATTAAAAAATCCATTTAATACACCAAAGTATAATGAGTTGAGGAGTCTCCTCAGGAAGAAAATTCTTCTTCAGTAATTCATGTGTAACTTTCTAAAACATGAACAAATATGATGAGATTTTGTAGGTATATGAATAAGAGATATGGGGTGTTTTTATTAATGCACATTCACTATATTCTTCTATTTTATATGTGAAATAAACTCAAGCTTTTAAAGTTATGAAACTGGTGGAAAATATTTCCACCCCTCAAACCTATAAATATCAGTGTCTACTTCCATTCAAAGGGTTTAAAAGGGAAAAAGAGGGGTTGTAATGGAGTATTGTAACCTTGAAGTGTTTTTTATTTTATATTTTCTTGTTTATTAGTTTTATAATTCTATATTCTTCCCCCTTGAACTCTATTTCCCTTCATATAGAGGGGTAAAAAATTTAAGTGATTGGGGAAGGGGGAGGTTTCCTTTTATAATTTCTAAGTATTGTGATTTAATTTAACACTATAGTTTTCTATTAATTGATTTATATTTTCAGTGGTGACTAATTATTTTTAAAAAATTGTATTTAGGTTTTTGATTTCATTCAATGATTATATATTTGGTTGAATATATTTAAACTCTCTCTACCTAGTTCAGTTTGTCTTGATTGAAAAGATTGTGTTAGGTGGAGAGTGTATAGTGATTGTTGGTGCATGTGTGAAATAAGTTATTTTTTTCTATATTTCTATGGATTAACAATTCTCGATAATGAATTTCCTTAGTTTTTTAGGAATGTTTTTTGAATTTTCATGCATGCAAGAGTGGTTTCCATTACTTCCTTCAACAAAGGGTGATTGACAACTCGATCAAGGAGTGTATCATTTATCATTCAATAAGAATATAGGGGGATTGATTTTTATGACCATGATGAAACTAAAAAAGATTATCTTACCCCCCACCCCATCACTCTCTTCATCAAATTATGTCTAAAATTCATTTTTAATTTATTTCTTTATTTTTAAAATCAATCAATTTCAAAAATGACCTCTACTTTTTTCTCTAATTTCAGGTGAGAAATGTGATTGTTGAGTGATCCTCTTCAGATAAAACCTAGTTTAACCACTTTAATGCATTTTTAACTAAGAAAATATTTTTTTATCACACCCTATGATAGAAACATTTCAAAACATACCTCTGTTACTTGGGATTTAGTTCCAACAATCTAATTGTAAATATTTCGTTCTTTTCAAATTTTTTGAAAACAAATTAAATTTAAAAAAAATTAACTCACCTTGATCTGTAGATGCCAATGTTTATTTATTTTCCAAATAGATCATGGGATCTCAAATCTAAATCATCAAGGAGGGTTAATTAAAGTATCTCATCTAATTCCTTAAAGAGAACCTCGAATACCCAGTGTTGTAGGGATTATAAAGATAAATAATTAAACTCTAAGAGCACTTCCTAGAATTTTAACAAGAAATGGTCAAGGTGAAACCAAAAGAAGAGACTATGTATGATAAAGTTCAGGTGAAAAAACATAAAAAATACATTTAAACACTATATAGAAAGGTATAACTATTATTTTAATATGTTTGATCATGGTTGGAGCAACCAAAACCTTTGAAAGAACCTGAGTAGGACAAGGAAGAAGAATTGGATGCTAATATATTTGTGGGACATCAACATGATCTAGATAGAATGTGTAATTAGTGTGATGAACTAATTGATCCCAATTCTCCTTAAAAATTATAAGAGCCAACACAATTGAAGGAATACACCACCAAAGTGGTGTAATTTGAAGAGAATATAGACGATCCTGACTACCTACCTCTATATAGTGAAATTACACTATAAGAGCCACCTCCCAACGAAGAAGAAATTAAATCTTAACAAACTCAGGGTGATGATATTTTCATGAACTTATTATCTTATATTTTTTTTGAAATTAATTGAGTATCACTTCCTCTTTCATGAAATTTTCAAATTCATCCAACTTATTTTTTCCCTTGGAGGAATATTATGAAAATTAATATGCACCTAAATTGGGATGAATGGAGCTCCCTGAAATTGATGAACACTTATGGGTGGTAGTAAAATATGAGATAAAAAAGAATTTTCCTGAGGAAATAGATATACCTGATGCTTACTTTAAAAGGTAATAATTTGATAATGATTCTTTATACTTTAATATTTTTCAAATAAATTTAGACTCTGATATTCCCTTTGATTATTCCATTGATGTAGTATACCTTGAGAAATCCCTAGATTATAAAGAAAATATTGTGAAAGTGGAAACCGAGAAAGAGGACTCATTTTTTTAATAACCCCACCATAAAAAATCATCTCATTTTCATGGGGGTGGATTTGGTGTAAACTTTCCATGGAGTCCTCAAAAAATAAAAACAAGTGAAAGTTTTAAAGAATAATTTTTGTGGGTTCATCTCAAAAAAACATCACCCACCATCAGATTATGGATAACCAACTAGAACTGCCCATATGGAGGCTATAAAAAACCAAGACCTAGTTGGGATATTAAACCAAGATCTATTCATATATTCCCATTTTGTTTCTATTTTATTTTTATTTTAATAAATTTCTTATGTTATCTTTACTTCATTTTCTTCTAGGTTTTTCAGAGGGAAACATTTATGATCATAACTCAATGTTGCACTACCAATAATTCATGTTATACCCCTCTTTTACACTTTTTTATTTCTTTTTGTTAAATTAAAAACATGCTTAAATGTTAAATACACAAGAATAATTGGATCACTGCATCATATAAGTGTGGGGGAGTTATCTTTTTAGTCAAGTATTTTCAAAAAAATTGTTTTTATTTTTTCAAAAAAATGTGTGTTTTTCAAATTTTTTTCTTTTTCTTTTTCAGATTTTTCATGTTTTCGAAACTTTTTATCTGAAATGGTTATACTTAACATTATTTGAAACCTATTTCAATGAGTGAAACTATTTACACCATGAAACTGGGCTTAAATGAATGTTTAAAAGTACTTTATTTAAAGTTCAAATATTTGGTAATTTCATAAATAGTACTCTGATTGCTGAATCGCATACCACATATCATTGTCTTTATCTTTGAGATCACAATCCTATGAGGATTCTGAACCAATTTTTCATATTCTTTTCATTCCTGACACTTATTAAGAGATCCATTGCTTTATTTTTTAACTATAATTCAATTTATTTCATTCATAACTTGAGTGTTTGAGGTATATGTGTTTTAAATTATTGGGTAATTTTTTTTGGTTTTAAATCCCCCTTTTCAAAATAATCTTTTTTATTTTGGCCTTCCATGTAAATTTAATCCTTTTATCCTATATAAACCATGAACAACCTATTAGGTCAGCAATATTATAAGTCAATTTTCTTTATCCAACCTCCTCTTGAAGTGAAATTACATGATCTAATTAAACATAGGTTTGGGGGAAGTTTTAATTTGGTATTATTTTTCATTTTATGATACATTGGGAGGAAAATAAAATATTGAAAAATTGATTTCACTTCTTAAGAATTCATTCTATTGAAATTTGTTCCTTTAAAGGAAGAAAATGTTGAGTGTACACAAGCAATGGGCCTAGGGAAATGAAAATAATGTATGTCGAGGGAATCCCCATTCATGATAGGATAATTTGTGCTTTTCTAGATCTTCCAATGGATAAATAAAGTTGTATATATAAAGAGCATTCTAGAAAAAATTTGATTGAGAAGATTGAAATTTTTTGGATGAAATGATGAATATTGCACACTTACCTTGAGTTTTCATGATGATGGAGTTGATTTTATACTATTGGGAGTGAATAGGAGACCATACTTGAGTAAAAATTAGAATCTTTCAATTTTTCATCAAAAAGAGTCAATCCCTCTTTATTCTGCCACAAAATCTTTCACATATAAATCCTACCAACCGAAATCCATAGAAAAACCCTAAAAAGGACTCATGATAAGAACATTTCATTGACTCACATTGCGTGTATGAGGATTAATTCATCAAACCTATGGTTACTCTTGTATTTCTTGGGATGATAAAAGCCTCGTTGAAAATTGACACTTGTGAGATGAGATAAAATTCCAATGAGGTAGGTGTTTTCTGTGCATATGAAGAGAAATAAAGTGGATATATATTTAATTATATGAATTCAGGACATGAAATAATGGTTTCTTATGAGGCATTATATCTTCTATTTCTTGGTGCAGAATTGGTGTATCTCATGGGTATGTGTTTTGAATTTTATTTTATTTTATTTTGATACGGACTTTTCTAGAAGTCCGAGTGATAAGTGTGAGAGAATTGATAGAGATAATGTTTTCATATTTATTTATAGGTTTTTCAATGACTTAATCCCTTAAAATTAATCAATTTTATCTAATTTTTATCCTTTTATAGTTTTTCATGATTTTTCGGCTTAATAGTTAAAATTTCTTAATTATGGAAATTTATCATTTTTCTAGAGCTTATATTTTTTGAGTATAAATTCTATAATTTTGAACTAAATTGGCTGATTATTTTTTGTATCCCTTTATTGGTGGTCTTAAAGTTGTTCTTATATACCCATATCCAAATTTAATTACACTATCCTATAAAAATTAATCCAGTGGAAAAACATTTTGGCCGATAGAATGGACCTCACCACAGTAATTGAGGAATATCATAGACTAGAGAAATACAAATGTTGTGATTCTAATTGGAGGAGAAATATAACCATGAGACTCATGTTAAAACTAAATTTCATGGATAGTTTTTTTTTATGATGGTTTCCATTTAATACACCAATGTGGATGGATTTTAGGAGTCCCCTCGAGATAACAATATTCTTCAGTAATTCAGGCATAAAATTTTTGAAACCTGTCCAAATAAGTTGATATTTTGTAGATGCATTCATAAGAGATATGGGAAAAACTTTTTTTAAGACACATTCCTAGTATTTGGCCATTTATTATGATAAATAAACTTGACCTTTATGAGTAATTTATCGAGAGGGAAATTTTTCCACCCCTCAACCATAAAAATATGACTGTCCACTTCCATTCAAAGGGTTGAAGAAGGAAATGGAGGGTCTATAATGAAGGATTAGAACTTTAAAGTGATTTTTATTTTCCTATTTTTTATTTTCTTAGATTAATAATACTCTCTTCTTCCCCCTTCAATTATATTACCCTTTATATATAGGGGTAAAACTTTTGAGTAATTGGGGAAGGGGTAGTTTTACTTTTTCAATGTCGGAGTCTATTGCTATAATTTAAAACACTCTTTTTCTATTGAATGATTTATATTTTTAGTTGTGAAAAAATCTCTTAATTAAGTCTTAATTAAGGTTTATGTGTGATTTATTTTTTATATCTTTCGTAGAAGATCTATAAATTCTCTCTGCCTAGTGCAGTTTTCATAGATCGAGTCAATTGTGTTATGTGGTGAGTGTCTAGAGATCATTAGCACATGTGTGAAATAAGTGAACTTTTTTTAGATTTATGAGTATCAAAATATTCATGATTGGTACTTCCCATAGTTTCTTAGGAATGTTTTAAAAAAATTTAATCCCACAAGAGTGGTTTCCATCTCTTTCTTTAACCAAGGGTGATTAATAACACATTCGAGGAGTCTATAATTTATCATTAAATAGGAACATAGGGGGATTGATTTTAATAACCATGATGGCATTGAAAAAGGTGATCATACACTAACCCCATCACTCAATTCATAAACTTGTGATCAAACTTTGTTTTTAGTTACTTTATTTCTTTTTAAAATCAATCAATTTAAAAAAAACATCCACTTATTTCTCTAATTTCAAGTGGAAAATGAGATTTTTGAGTGATACTCTCTAGATAAAACCTAGGTTAACCACTTTACTAAATTTTTAACATAGGAAAATTTTTTTATCACACCCTACAAAAGGCATGTTTCAACTTTAGTAAAAATATCATGGATCAATTTTTCATTAAATCTATAATAAATTATAAGTCTATCAATACAATCTAATTAATTTTTCTCAAAAATAAATAAACCATTTATTACCTCAATGTCAAGAATATTTTAAAACTAAGAGTTATACACTGCTTAATATTGTGTTCTCCAATAATTATACCCAAAAAATAAAACTATCATAATATAACTTTTTTAGGTTATTAATACCATTTAATAAATGTTTCCAAACTATTAAAGTAGAACTACTGAAGAACAGTCCTTCAATGTTTCACATAATCCTAGTAGCTTTTTGAATATACGAGAATATCATAGATAAATATCACTTTCTAATCAAAATATCTAAGAATTTAAATATTTTGTTTCTATTAAAATATATTTATCATTATCTTAGGTAAGACTATAAAACTCACATTTTCCATCATAAAAGGAATATAATGAAATTCTCAACCATTTAAGTATAATACCTTATTTAGTTATAAGACATATTGGTTTCTAGATACATAACTTTATCATATTCAACTTCATGATCCTATTTTAACCGAATACTAAAATCAAAATTGTTATGATAATATCAAAAATATAAATATGAAAACATTAATCAAATTATTTATTCCCATATGATACCTTCTCTTTTAACATATGATACTTTTGATTCAACATATGACCCTCTTTGTTCAATACATGGTAACCATGGTAATTTTTTCATTATATTATCTAATATAATTAGTTAACACTGTAATGAAATCCTTTATAATATGTTTTAAAGATAATTTGATTTTCTAGTTATGCAGTAAGGCCACTTTTCATGCACTCAGTAATGATCGAGTTAATTCTAAATCTACCCTTTTGGGATTAATACCCCTAGGTACACTTCTAATAGAGCCTATATCTACTTATAATATCTATATAAATATGTAATTTCTAGGAGAACCACACAATCAAAACATTAACAAACTTCAGGATGTTATCTTATATTTAGAGTTCTCTCTAACACTTATCCTTAAGGTTTAAACTAAATTTATCTTATCCAAATCCCCAAATTAAATGTGGATTATTACCTTAACATTTAACCATATAATATCCCAAAGTTTTTTCCATACCTTTGAAATTGTAATCCACCTTCAAATATAAATCCTTAAATTATCCTCCAAAAACATCCTAGTATTAAAATATATCTAAACTCATCTATGATACCAACTCAGATGCCCCAGACTTGTGCTCGGAATCCCAATTCCAAAACTTCATACATTACATATTGTCTTTATAACAACTATATATTAGAAAATATAACTATACCCTAATTACATAACTTAAAGAATATATTTTATTACACAGAATCCCCAGACCCTTTAGGTTTAGATCTTTTGAAAATTAGTACAAATAGTCAAGTAATAAATATCATCAAATAGAGATTGTTTTTTACTAAATAATAAAATACTTAATCTATAATAAGTCTTCAATATCTACCAAACATTCTCTACACAAGATATCATTTTAAACATATCATGTGTAATAATTTTCTTCATAACCTTGGGAAATAAAAACATAAAGAGGGGTGAGCGCAAACACTCAATAAGGGTAAACATAAGTGATAAATATTGAAGATCATAGGTGATCATAATATGAACATAAATAATATGGAAGGAATAAAAAGTAGTAACAAAATACAATGAAAATGAAATAATAATATATCCATTGATAAAAATGTAAATAAATAGACCACGTGGATGTCAATTAATAGTTCCTTAGTAATGAAATGTATAATTTCAAATAGCTAATTCCATTCCCTAAGCCAATACATCATTATCTTACAATTAAGGCATTGTTTCTAGTAAATATCTTGTTCTCGGAAAAAATACCCTAAAATATCCAAAACATGTTTTCCTCATGATACCTACCAATGAATTTTGGGCCTACATAATGTCAGTCCCCACCCTTTACTTTTATAAGTCTAATGCATTCATTGTATAAGATAATGAGTAAAAAACACATAATCAACTTTTATAATAATAATCCATATTGGAATAATGATAGAAGAAACATTAATAAGGTTCACCATATAAATAAAAATGATAACATGATCATAAAATATCTAGATAAATGTGGTGGATGGTTAAAAATTTATAGTTAACTTTCCTAGTTAATCAATAAACATATGTATCAAAATAAAAAATATATGTATCTTTTAATAGCTTTTCTAATCAATAAATATAATATATTCTTATCTAAGAATCCCTAAAAATAATTCCATATAGATAATAGGGTATATATTTAAGTTAATAATTTTCTAAACCAATCAATGTACGGTTCCTATGTGATCACCCTTCAATGAAATGTAGTAAATATAGAGTGCTCATAGAAGAAAGGCATCATATAGAAAATCATGCCTATAAAAGAGCATGATTTGGTGTAACAAACGCAGTTATAGATAATTTATTTGACATAAAATAACATTACATAATTCATCTAGAGAAATAATTTGGATGGATTCAAAAGAACATATCTCCAGTGTAATAAAGGAAAATAAGAAGGATGTTCACATAGATGAAAAACATCCTTATAAAAGAATGCTTAGAATGGTATCACACAATAAGGTATCAATAATAGAATTTTTTGATAACACAAGTTCAATTCCCCAAACTATAAACATATATATGTTTATTGGAAGATAAAAAATGTAACATAAATACCGTGAGGGTAAATATGTTTAAATATGAAAAGTAAAATGGAGGTGAAAACTTAAAAGATAATTTAAAAAACATTTTTACATTGACATAGAGTATAAAATTACATGTCAATTTCAATAGTAAATTTTGAATAGGTGAAGTGAACTATTTTAAAAACATTTACATTTAATAAGATCTATAACAATAGATCCTTAAAATGACATAAAGTTTTCCAAAATAAATAAGGATCCAAAGATAGAACATTTGATTAGGAAAAAAAATTATACTTGAAATTACCTTTGTTAAAAATCCATATTTTAAAAATATTAATAAAACCTTCTATGTGTTAAAACATAATTTCATGAAATACGATTATTAAATAACATGTAATAAAATATTAGGGCATTATAACCCAAAAATGGAAGAAAAAAGTTCCAGATAAAACTTTATAACTCAATAAAAGAGATTTGATCTATCAAAACCCATTATGGGAAACATACTCCTTGAAGTATGAAATACATGAAAAACAATTATATAGAAAACATGTAAAGAAAGACATAATACCACATAGTAAAATTAAATGGAATAATATACCCAACTTATATAAAATAAGTTCATGATAATGATCATAACTCAATCAATGAAAATTATTTTACCAGAAACTCTTTTGACTAGGGTAACACAAGAGTCAAAAAGATATTTAAATAAAAAAACATTATTTGGATTAATAAATCCCAATAATTATAAGGAAATAATTTATAGCTGACTAATAATTATGTAAATAAATATATAACCATACAAAGGAAGCACAGTGCATAACTTGTAACATTTCTCAAAGAATTGAAATTGAGTCCAAGAAAAACCCATACATCTTATCCTAAATTCCATGAAAGCACTTTAGACTCAAATGTCACAAACCTATATATCTTAATAAATTAAATAATAAATATAATCCTATCCATTTTTATTTATAAACTTCATATATATTCATTCTCTATATTAATTCTAGTTGGTTTTTTACCTATTTGTCCACATTGGGTGTTTATAGTTTGATTGTTTGTACTTGTTTCATAAAAATTTGTTGGAATTCATCCTTTATAAAAATTTAATCATTAAAATATAATTAAAGGTACTATAATAGATGTTTTATTATATTTATAAAGTTATAATTTCATTCCAATTTAGTTTTGGTTACAAATCATGAAGATAGAATTTGTGATGATCATGTTTCGATGATTCTTAACGAATGAAAGATGTTTTATTAATTAATGAGTTTAGTAATAATGTTATCATTATATATCCAAAAACATTATTTATAAATTTAAATCATATTATACCAATAATTAAACTCAAATAGTCATCCATGATATAAATTCATATCATAGTTCAAGTATGTGGTTAAACCGACCCAAAAATGAACATACCATGATTAATGGATGATTATGTGGTGGTTTAACTATAATATCATTATAGAAAAATGTTAATGATCTTATTTATTATTTATTTTTGTGATATATCAAAATTTGGAGTAATTATAATAATAATTAATGGATATTAAAATATTATATAATATTAATAATAATATTTTTTTCCTTGTATTCTCGTTTTAAATAATTGAATTAACAATGACTATTTGTTTATCGTATCATTAATAAGTCCTCTAATTTTTTATAGACAAACCATAATGATAAAATAAAAATCATATTTTTCCACTAAACCCATTATTAGTACCATCTATTTAAGGTTGTGATGAAATGGAAAATAGTAATCAATCATTCCTAAAGAAGGTAGTCCACACATACGCATGGTTGGTGATTTAATAGTCCATATAGTGGGAGATATTTATAATGTTTTTTATCATTTAAAAATAAAAAATTTGTTTAAATATAATAATTATTTCTTAAATTCAATATTATTACCATTTTCTTAATGTGTTTAAGTAAAAAAACATGTTTTTTCAGTGAGGTAGTAGTTCGCATGTACCCACGATTCAAAATTTCATTTTTATTAAAGGAAAAGGGAAATGTGGTTAATTATTATACTGTAGCACCCAATATTTTAGGTAATTTTCCATTTTATTATTTTTTTAGGTTATATAATACTTGTGTTGAGTTTTTAGAGTTTTGGGATGGTTTGGAGTGTTTTGGAAGTTTTTTTGGAGGTCTATGGTTTTTACATGTTTAGGGGAAGCCATGGAGCTTCTCTAGGAAACTGTACAAGCAGTTCTTGGAAGTTTCATAGTTTTTGCATGGATTTTTCAAACCATGTTCATTATAAGAGTTATTTTTTAGTGGATATAGTGGGATAAGCAAGGATGGGGTAATATTTTCTAAATTGTGTGAATCAATTGTGAGAGGGAATGGTTTGGAGACAGTAGCATTGCACGGTTAGCACATGGTTTAAAAAACTATATAGAGAACCATATAAATCCCTAGATAATTTCTAGTATCATACACATGGTTTTTGTATAGTTTGAAAAAACTCACATCCTAACTATACGATGTGCATTAAATACTCTAAAAATTAGTCTTTAACTCTTATTTCCACCCCAAAACTCTCATTACCCTCATATTATATTTTTATATTGAACTAGTCTCATCTCTTAGATATACTTGTAGATTTAATTTGATCATAAATATATTTTTTATGAATTAATGTGAATTATATCTATATAATTAATAATAATTCCCCATTATTTTTTTCTCTCTAGATCTACTCATCTTCTCTCTCACATCCATAGATCTAATCTATTATAGATATATCTATATCCAATGATGTTTATTTTCATGTGATATTTTTGATAATTATTGAAATGAATAAATTTAAAGGTTTTATCTAAAGGTTTTGTTTTGAATTATGTATTTTATTTATCTATTGAGGGGTAGGTGGCTTCTCTCCCTTGCTACTTGTTCAAGAACTTCAAGTCCTGATGTTTAAATCACTCTCACTTGATTTGTTTTAAATATTACATGGTTTTAGTACCTAAATATTTGTTTTTTAAATAATTAACATAATTTTATTTATAAATTTTTTGAAAGAAAATTGTTTTCAAAAGAAACATTTTGTTGATAACTTAACTTGTTTGGTAGTTGTGAATTCATGAAAGCAAATTATAGCACCTTGTTTGTTTAGAATTATTGATATTGTCAATGTATAAAATTATATATTACATTAGGTGATTATTTAGTGATGGTAAGGGTTTCCAAATATGAGTATTGGGACTGTCATTGGGCATGCATGGGTGTGTGAGTTATGGAATGATGATGCCAAGTGGTTGTGGTTTTGGAAACTGTTTAATTAATTTATTATGAATTTGTTTAGAACTGAATCTACTTATATTATATATACATATATTTGTGTGTGTGTGCGGTAACTCTTTCTTGTTCCTATTGGTGTTTATTGAGATGTATTTGGGTCTTACCTACTGTGTTTTATTCTCACCCCCTTCTTGGTTACTTTTGTTCATTTGCAGATGTTATGTACCAAGATATAGGTAAAAGCAAGGTGTCGTACATATCTAGTAATGCATCATGATATAGTTTTCTTGGTACTTATAGATAGATCTGAGAGATTATTTGGGGTGATTCTTTTTATGATGACACATTGATTTCATTTAGTTTTACTTTCCCTTATTTGTATTAGTATTGTATCTTTTTATTTTGTCTTCTACTCTGATGTTGTATTTTGGTTTGTGTTGGATTATTTTATATTACATACATTATATAGTATTGTTTATATTTGTTACATATTCATAATTTTGTTCTTATCTCAGGAAAAATAATCCCCCAGTGATCTAGTATTCCCTTATAACTTATTTCCAGCCTTTGGAATACAAACTATGTCACCTAAGGTCAGTATCACTACCACCTATTTCCAAGACAATGGATGAGGGAGGGATGTGAAAAATGGTATCAGTCTTGTTCAATCCTTCATCTTGGCCTAGTAAAAAATATATAGGAATGTCAAACTTTAGAATTCATAGCATTAAAAGATATAGCTAACCTTTTTATGTTGAAATTCTAGTTTCTGGGGTAAACTAGGAACAAAAAGTTCCTTAAGACACTTCTAGGTCAGTTTTCATCTCATTATTGTGGGTTTAGCAAATGATTGAAGCATATCATGTATTAGTAATGAAACTTTCCACTATGACTAAATTTTTTATAATGTGTTTGATTATTTTTGGAAATTTATAATTATTTTTTTCCTTTATATGATTTGGAATATTCAATCCTTTGGTTTTCAATGAGTGATGACTAAGTAGTGTTTCATTCTATATTTAAAGGAATTCCACTATTTCAATGATCAAGAAATCCACTGGAGGAATTTGTTGAGAATATGGTTTAACATAAACTATAATTAACTCAAAATATTTACTAGAGTATCCTAGATGAATTTCAAGTCATGGACATAGTAAATCAGAATCCATAGCCATGCCATTAAAATTCATCAATGGAATTTCCAAAATAAAATCCACTAATCTTTTGACGATATTCACGACCTAAACATGAAGAGGAATGGATGGGGAAGATAACATGAATTTTTTATTTCTTGGGAACCCTAAAGGAAATGGAATTGAATATAATATTTTATATGATGGTGGATCTAGCTATGTGGTGATGGGATACCATTTCTCAAACTAAACAGAACCAAGATCTCACATTTCCAATCTTTAAGGAGTTATTTAATAAATAATTTTAACCAAAATCCTTCATGATAATAAGAAAGATATTTTTATTTTCTCTTAAATAGTAAAATATAGATATGGTGGAGTATGAATCAAATTTCATGAGGTTTATTAGTTTTCACCTAAATTTTCCTCTAGTGAGTACTTGAAGGTGAGGATCTTTGAGGTTGGGTTAGAACTTGACATGCGCTCTAGGTTGGTTTTATATATTTATATAAAACTATAAGAATATAGTGAACTATGTAATGGTAGTGGAAATAGATATATTGGAAACCAATTCTAGGGGGAACGCCTTAAATTACACAGTTACAAGTGGGAACTCTAACAAAAAGAATAAGAGGAAGTGGGATAATTACACTCAAGTAAGAAAAATACTAGGAAAATGGTTGGTTAGTTCAATATCCTTTCCACCTCACAGTAGTAATTAGATAAGATGTTATTAGTATTGATATTATGATCATAGATAGAGGTAATTCATTGTAGGATTGAAATAATGATGTAGATGCTCAATATACAAGAGGGGGGTGAATTGTACACTTTAAAAAATTTCTTTAGACAAGGAAAGATCTAAGTTTAACAAAGTTAAACTAAGAAAATTCACAACACCTCTAACACAATTAGAGAATTGGAACATGGTATGAAGTTACAAAATTCTAATTCTACACACTTGCTTGAATCAGGAAAGTGATTCTGAAAAACAAGTTCCGGAAATATGGATCCGGAAATTGAAACTTAACTAGAGTTTACAATATGAGATTCTACCTTAAAGCATATATAATCTAAATGAATTAAAGTAAAAGTGTAAGGAAATATAATAAGATTATACTTTCCTTAAAATACAATATGCAGTGGAAAAACAATTAGTATAACAGCAAGTAACAAACAATAACTCTTTTAACCCAAAGAGAAGGGTATCCAACAACCTTGGATAAAGGTCCCTTGATTTATACTTTCAAGCAAGTATGCCTTACCCTAACTAGGGTATGCCCTCGATACGAAGATCGGTGTCTCTGTCTTGCTATCCCAGCAAGCCCTCAACTTCAGGGTAGTTGGAACCAATGTCTTCCTCAGCAAGGAAGCCCTCGAACTTCAAGGTAGTCGGCACCTCTGTCTTCCTATCCCCGGAATCCCTTGAATGTAATCACCAACATTCGGAGTCTCATGAAGCAATCTGAACGAGCGATTCAGTACGCACAAAGCATGAAAAGATTATCTCTCTATGAATCACCTTAACAGCGTGTGGTCTCTAGAGTGATCAACTTGTTATTGAGCTCTTTCAAATGAGCTCCTATTTATAGGCTATGTTAGAACGATCATCTCCCTCCTCAAATGGTTATATTTTCCTTGAATATCAAAGAGACCTGTACATGTGTCACTAAACCAACGGTTAATTATAAACCGAATGGATGACATCGTTTTATAACAAAACATGTGTAACTAAAAGAATGACACCGTTTTACAATGAAACAAGTGTAAGCATAAGAAAAAATAGAAATCGAAATGTAAGTAAATAAATGTTCGGAGTCTAATCAAAATGGAATTCAGAGTCTATGTTAAAAAAATGTTCAGATTCTGTTTTATAGGAATTCAGAACCAAAAGTCTGTAGAAGTCCAGAGTCTGAATTTCTAAGGAAATTCGGATTCTAGTTTCACTAAAGATCAGAATCCAAACTTGAAGAGTTCAGAGTCAAACTCATAAAAGTTCGGAGTCAAACTTCATAAGAGTTCAGAGTCGAACTCATGAAAGTTTGGAGTCGAACTTCATAAGAGTTCGGAGTCAAACTCATGAAAGTTCAGATCGAACTTCATAAGAGTTCGGAGTCGAACTCATGAAAGTTCAGAGTCGAACTTCATAAGAGTTCGGAGTTGAACTTATGAAAGTTCAGAGTTTAACTTCATAAGAGTTCGGAGTCGAACTCTTGAAATTTTGGAGTCGAACTTCATAATAGTTCGGATTCGAACTCATGAAAGTTTATATCCAGAATTCGGAGTGGAACTTCATTAGATTTTATATCCAGAATTCAGAGTGGAACTTCATTACAGTTCACATCCAGAATTCGGATCCTAAAAACAGAATACTCAAATTCTTAACATTTTATGATTCCGGGGTTTTGGGTATGAATCCGGTTTTTGTTCCTGAGAAAAAAAAAATATTGATATGTATAAGAAAATCTAGGTTAGGGTAAATTTCCTTAAAGAAGAAAATTTTCCTTATGGAGGTAAAATATATATTTTCTTAAGTATAAGGTGTTTTTGATTTTCAAAACAAGAAGGAATGGAAAATTCATAAGGAAAACCTTATTGACTCAACAATATCCCCCTTTTTGGAAAGCACAAACATCCTTATGAAAAAGAATATAAGGACTTTGAAAATTTTCATTAGACTTTGAAATTAAAAATTATCTCCCTTTGTTCATGGATGAAAGTGAATACAACTAACTCCCCCTTAGGCATTGAAACTCTAAGGATTGTATTCTGAATTTCTGGAGTGGAGTTTTTATTATCATGGAAATGAAAAACTTCTTAGTGAGGAACTCCCCCTTACTTTAAGGATCTTCCACTTAGAAATTTTTCTTCTTCATTTTAAATTTTTCTTTCTCCACCTTAGGAGTAGTTCTTTTTCCTTCTCCCCCTTTGTGATTTTCAAAAATAATTGAAGGGAATGGAAAAGAAAATATGGTACCTAAAACATTAGTATATAACAAGATAGAACCAACTAAATTTCCATTAGAGTTGAGAAAATTTTACAATGAAAGACAAATACAACAAAAGATTGGAGTGGATTTATTTGTCTTCCTTTTCCTTTGGGATCAGCTTCTTCAACAAGGTTTTGAGCTTCTCCAAGTCTCTTTGGTCTTCCTCAACTTGCCTCTCCAAGGATTTTGTCTTTTCTTCTTGGGATTTCAAAGCTTCTACCTGAGCCTCGATGGATTCTTTCTGCATCTTTATTAATTCATTTTGCTTTTCTAGCTTCTCCTTAAACTCAATCCGGAAGTCCCTTTCACTTTTCCAGTTTTGAGCTACTGAATTAAGCTTCCCATTCAGGTCTCTAACCTATTGATTTTGAGTTCTTTTCGCAATGATCAGCTCTTCCTGAATATTCTTGATCTTTCTATCCTCAGTTTCAAAAGCATCTTTCACCTCATTCTGAAAATTATCATAATCAGCCATGTCTTCTTCAACTTTCTTTGACCACAGAGTTATTTTTCTGCAAGATTTTTTATGCGCATCGTAATTGATAAGAAATCTTCTATGGTCATCTTCAATCTTCACACACTTGTCCATGACCATGGATAAGGAATCCGATTTATGATTCATCCTCTGTTGCAGCATTTGGAATCTAGAGTCTATAGTAGGAAAAAATGGAATGGTGTCCTCCAACTTCTTCAGAAACTCAGCCACAAAATAATTCCCATGAGCTGATGACTCTGAATCCGATAATTTTCTTGGATAATGTTCTTCTTCAACTTGCACTAGTTTTTTCTAGAAGATCCACCAACCTCCTTCCTGAAAATCCCTTTTGCTGGTGTATCCATCAAAACTTGTTTCCCCTTTTCAGCTTTCAGAATGGGTTCCTCATTAGGATATTCTTCCTCAGATTCAGAAACTTGAATAATCTGATCTTTATCTTGTTTCTCCTTTTCTGCTCCTTCATCTTGAAAATACTTCTCATAGGATTCTTCCTCATCATACAAAACATTTTCTACTTCTTGTTGTTACTTATCATCACCCTTACTATCTTCCTAAACTCCCTTTCCTGGAGTAACTAATTTTTCGGATTCTGCGTTATCTTGATAATCCTTTACTTTCTTGATCAAGGCATCCAAATCTTCACTCCCCTCTTCTTCTTCTTCTTCAACCTATTCCTCTACTTCTTCCCCAGCAGCTTGTTTTTCTAATCCTTCAACAACATCTTCACCCTTATACTTTTCCAGAGTGATATGGTTCTTAGCTGGAGTTTCTGGTAAAGAAGGTTCGGTAAAGAAAATTTCTGGAACCGTAATCTGCTCAGAAGCTAGTTCAGTATCTCTCAAAAGATATTACACCAGTTCAGATTCAGAAAACTTCTTTTTCAACTTCTTTTCCTTTTCCTGCTTTTCTAACTCATCTGTAGCTTTCTCTTTTAAGGCCTTAGCCTCTGCAGGGTCCAATCTGAACTGTGGATCCCCTTCTTTCCTCTTCTCTTTTTCTTCCCTCCACTTCGTAGCAACTTCATCGGGATAAGTTTTTTGTTTCTTCGGTTTGGGGGGAGCAGACTGAGTTTTCTTAGACTTTGTATTTTCATCATCAACAACCACTTCCTTAATCTTTCTCTCTTCCTTACCTTTTTGGATGGTTCTGGAGTCTGTGTATCTTTCTGATCTGCCTCAACCTCTTCCACAGATAGAGGGTAGAATTATCCAGATTCACTAGAAAAACTCATCTTCATCCTCTTCAAAGTATCATTACTTACCAGCATAAGCTTACAATTCTGTACGTTTGATTTTCATGCAACCTTGAAGGATTCTGAGCACCAAACTATCAGCTTAGATAATAAGGTGGGGTACATAATGAATTGAGCTCTCAAGTTCCCTTCTTTGATGTTCTTGATCGTAATCAAGACATGCCTCATAAAATTTTTCTTTCTTAGATTTACCACGAAATCTAAGATATAGATATCACTTTTCTTCAGATTATCCTTGTCGCCTCTTCTTATTAAGAGAAAACCTTGAACCCAGAGCTATAGAATCTTATTGTTCGGAGTGAGATGAGAAATCTTAGTAGTCGTAGCATCCTTAAGTCAAAGAAATTTTAAAGCCTTCACCTTGTTGAAACTTCCTTTCTCATCTGGAAGCTTATGTGAGAAAAACTCAGCTTCCCCTTCATAGGATAAACCAACCAAGCTCGCAGCCTTGGTGTAAGATAACTTGTAAGTCTTCCCATTAGAATTGAACAAAAACCAGTATTTCCATCTTCCATCTAGAAGGAAACAGACTCATAGAACTAGATCATAAAATCGGTGTAAATTGGAACCTGTTTCTCTGTCTTGTACAAGCATACATCTTCCCAACTATTTAATCTGATATTCTTGGTTATAATAGAATCAAGCTTGTAAAAATCCGGATGCACCAACCTTTCCCTGAAGACTAACCGTTTTGATATTGTTTTCTTAGTTGACATATCTTGAGATGTTGCTTCAACAGACATTCAGAATAGATAGATCTGAAAGATTTGGAATGGCTTTGCAAAGATCGGAACAGTCCTTAAGAAGAGATGCAGAGCTTCGAGATACGAGAGCTTGAAAAACCGATGTGGGACGACTTTGAGGGTCCCCTTTATATAGGCGATGGAGATAACCTTCAGCCTTACAGAAACCATCTAACAGTTGAAAAAACTTTTGATCTGATATGAAGGTTGAGAACATTCCTGCAAAGAAAACTTGACTCCGATCTTTTGAGGTTTTTAAGAAAAACTTTCGGATTTAAGGAAAACTAGAATCTGAATAATTTTAAAACTCATATGAAGGTACCAGCAAGCAAAATATGATTACGAAAATTTAATTAAGTAAATCATACCTTTCGTATTGGGTAGAAAGATTGTTCGTAATTGGTAATATTCTTATTTGGAGAAAAAAAACTCATTACGAAAAATCCATTACTAAAATCTCATTATGAAAGTTCCAGTACAAAAATCCTCATTAAGGAAAGTTCAGTACGAAAATTCTCATTACGGAAAGTTCAGTACGAAAATTCTCATTACGGAAAGTTCAGTACGAAAATTATCATCACGGAAAGTTCAGTACAAAAATTCTCATTACGGAAAGTTTAATACGAAAATTCTCATTACGGAAAGTTCAGTACGAAAATTCTCATTATGGAAAGTTCAGTACGAAAATTCTCATTACAGAAAGTTCAGTACGAAAATTCCATTACGAAAGTTCTAGTATGAAAATCTCATTACAAAACTTCATTCTGAGAATTTCTATTCCAGAAATTTCTATTCCAAGAATTTCTAAAAACTTGTTACGAAAAATATTTGTTACAAAAGAAGAAAAAAACTGTCAACAAAAAATTTTGGTTAAACTAGCACACAAATGTACTCCACCTATGAAAAGGAGTTTATTACTATAAGGAGAATTGTTTAACAGGAAGTTAATGAAGAAGGATTACCTTACATTTATCATTCCTAACTTCTGTTTAATGTATTCAAATCTATCGAAGGGTAAAGATTTTGTGAAAATGTCAACAGGTTGATCTTGCATTCCGATAAACTGAAGAATGATATCTCCATTAAATGTGTGATCACTAAGAAAGTGATACCTAATTTCTATGTTCTTTTCACGTGAGTGATATACAGGGTTTTTACTAATGGCAATGGCACTTGTGTTATCACACAAAATTTGAGTCTTTGTAAAACTCAATCCATAGTATGTGAGTGTGTGTTGCATCCACAATACTTAAGCATAACAACTTCCAGCTGCTACATACTCTACTTCAGTAGTGGAGAGTGATACTAAGTGTTGCTTCTTGCATGACCAAGAAACTAATGAATCTCCTAAGAAATGACAAGTTCCATATGTACTATTTCTATCCATTCTACATCCACCAAAGTTGGCATCTGAAAATCTTTTTAAAAAAATCATTTCCAGAAGTGTAAAATAATCCTAGATCCATGGTTCCCTTTAATTAGCAAAAAATTATATTTACCGCCTTTAAGTGATATTCCTTAGGATTGGATTGATATCTCGCACATAAGCATACTGAAAACATCAAGTCTGGTCAACTAGCTGTCAAGTATAGCAGGCTTCCTATCATACCTCTAAAAGATGTTTGATCTACTGGTTTCCCAGCTTCATCAAGATCTAAAGATTTTGAGGTACCGATGGGAGTACTTATACTCTTAGTATTGTCATATCCATACTTTTTTAGAAGATCTTTAATATACTTATGTTGAGATATATATGTTCCTTCTGGTTTTTGAGAAATTTAAAAACCAAGAAAAAATGTTAACTCACCCATCATACTCATTTCAAACTCATATTTCTTTAGACTTGAAAAAGAATCAGTTAAAGATTGCTGAGTTGAACCAAATATAATGTCATCAACATAAATTTGAACTATCAAAAAAATTCTATTATCCTTTTTTATAAAAAGAGTCAGATCTTCATTTCCCTTAACATAGTTATTTTGAATCAAAAATCCTGTAAGTCTATCATACCAGGCTCATGGGTCTTGTTTAAGGCCATACAAAGCTTTGGTAAGTCTAAAAACATGATCAGGATGTTTTGTGTCTTCAAAACAAGGAGGTTATTCAACAAAAACATCCTCTTGAACATAACCATTAAGGAAAGCACATTTTACATCCATTTGAAAAAGTTTAAAATTGAATAATGCTACAAAGGTAAGTAAAATATGAATAGATTCAAGTCTAGCTACTGGAGAATAGGTTTCTTTATAGTTTATTCCCTCTTGCTGATTATAGCCTTTAGCAACTAGTCTAGCTTTATTTCTTCTAATGACTCCATTTTCATCACACTTGTTTCTGAAGACCCACTTTACTCCAATAACAGAAGTTTCCTTAGGTCTTTCAACCAAGGTCCATACGTTATTCCTTTCAAATTCATTTAGTTCATCTTGCATAGATTTAGCCAATCATCATCACATAAAGCTTCATCAGTGATTTTTGGTTCTAATTGGGAAAGGAATGCTAGATGTTCTACTTCATTTCTTAAGGAACTTCTAGTCCATAAAGGTTGATCTACATCACCAATGATACTATCACTGGGATTATTCTTAAGGAATACTTGGTTTGGGTTTTGTAAAACATGTTCATCAACATAGGGTAGAAAGTCTTCTGGGGTAAATGTTTCAGAAGTATCTTCTTGAACATTTTCCTTATCAAAAGGATCTTCTATCAAAAGGTTGATAATAATTTTTTGAAAACACATCCGAGGATGTAGGTTGGGATGGTTTAAAAACAAAAGGATCAGATTCATCAAATTTTACATGCATTGTTTCTTCAACAGTACAAGTATTTTTATTGAAAACTCTATAAGCCTTAGAAGTTGTTGAGTAGCCTAAGAAAATTTCTTCATAAAATTTTGGTGCAAATTTGTGTAGATTGTCTTTAGTATTCAAGATTAATACCTTGCAACCAAAAACTTTGAAGTAGGAAAGTCTAGGTTTTCTACCATTCCATAACTCATACGGAGTTTTATTAAGAAAAGGTCTAATAAAAACTTGATTTATAGTAAAACAATACATTACTTGCAGCTTTAGCCCCAAAATGTCTAGCTATAGAATATTCACTCAACATGGTTCTAGTTATCTCTGGAAGAATTCTATTTCTTCTTTCAACTACACCATTCTGTTGAGGAGTTCTAGGTTCTGAAAAGTTGTGAGTAATACCTTTTCTACTATAAAAAGTTTGAAAACCAGCATTTTGAAATTCTCCTCCATGATCACTATGAATAGTTTTCAGTGGAAGGTTTTTCTCATTTTTAACTTGGGATCTAAAACTTTTGAAGTAAGAAAAAGATTTAGACTTCTTTCCTAGAAAATAGACCCATGTAAATCTAGTGTAATCATCAACTAGAACAAACACATAGTATTTTCCTCCAATGCTTCCAGTTTGTGTTGGACCAAAAAGATCAATGTGCACCAACTGTAATGCATCATTTGTTGAGACATCACCAAATTTTTTTAAAACTAGATTTATGTTACTTCCCATATTGGCAAGGATCAAAAACTTTAGAAGAATCAAATATAAGCTCTGGTAGATCCTTAACTAGTTTCTTATTAGATAGTTAAAATAAGTTCCTAAGGTTACAGTGACCTAATATTCTATGACATAACCAAGAATAATCTTCCATTACACTTAGGAATGGTAAATCTTGGATCCTAAGGTCTTCTAAGTTCAAAGTGTAAACATTCTATTTCCTATTAGCTGAGAGAATAAACTCTTACTTGGAATTGTGTACTAAGCACTTATCATTCCTAAAATTCTCAAGGTAACCTTAATCACATAATTGACTTATGCTAATGAGGTTGTGCTTAAGACCCTTAACAAACAAAATGTTTGAAATTAATGTTTTTCCAAGAAGAACAATATTACCTATACCAACAATTTCTCCCTGAGCATTATCTCTGAAAGTTACTATTACTCCTTTCGTCTTGATAATCTTTTCAAAGTTTCTTTTGTTACCAGTCATGTGCCGGGAACATCCACTATCCATGTACCAATTATTGTTGTTGGTACTTCCTTTATTTTCCTGAAAATAAGAAAATAATTAGACTTTCGGAATCCAAACTTGTTTGGATCCGAGGTTTCCAGATAACAAAATTTTGGGCACCCACATGTTCTTAGAAAAGTAAGCTTTATGAAAACATAAAGATTAGATTTTATATAAAGAGAAATTCGTTTCCCAGTGACCACCACATTGACACTTGGTACAAAATGGGGCAGTTTGTGGAACAAAGTAGTTGTTACTAACCAAATCCAGATTTGTTTCTTAAAGGTCGTATTTGTGAATACATTTTATCAAAATTTGCTTTACCATGGGTAAAGTTTGTTAAACACTTCTTTAAGGGAAAAATTTCAGACTTGAGTTTTATAATCAAGTTTTTATCTTCAAAATTGTTAGATTTAGAACTAGAGATAGGCTCAAAAACACTTTTCTTAGAAATAACTTTTTCTAGGTCTTTTGAAAGTTTATTATTTTCAGAATTTACTTCCTCAAGATTTTTTGAAATACTTATAAAATTATCATTTTTTCTATCAAGATCTTTAGAAAGATCTGATATTTATTTTGTAAGAATAGTATTCCTAGAATTTTCCTTATCATGTTTTTAATTGAGTTTGGAATTCTCAATCTCAAGAAGTTCAACAAACCTAGAAACTTCTTCATAGGTAGGTGAAGTATTTTCTTCATCAGAAGAGGATTCTTCATCTGAAGAGTTATAATATTTACTATCATTAGAATTTAAAGAAACATTGGTCAATGATTCAGTATTTTGTACCTTATCCATGAAGCAATGATTGTTAATAGGTAATATGGCTATAAGACTAAGATTCTTCTATCCTGAAGATTCATAATTAGAAGATTCATCTGAAGAGTCACCACCACTGGCACTCCAGGTGTCATTAGCTTTTAGAACTTTCTTAGCTTTAGCTTTATAATACTTCTTCCTATTCCTTTCAGAATGCCTCTCTTTTCTTTCTTTATTTCTGAGAAAAGTGAAATCCAGTCTAATATGTCCAGATTTCTTGCATTCATAACAAGTAACTTCTCTATCTTTCCTATCTTTCCTTTCCTTTTTCTTATACTTAGATTGGAAATTACTCTGTCCAGCTATCTTGTTCATTCTTCGAGCTAGATTTTCAAACTCTTTTTCTGAGACTTCACTTTCACTAGATTCGGATTAGATAATAACTTTCTTAGACTTGGATCTAGTTACTCTCTCAGGAGTCTTGGATTTCATATGATTTGAAGTTGTGGTAAAAGCAACAGTGCCATTTCCATTCTTCTTCTTGATGTTGTCAGCATCTCTCTTCATTCTTGTTTCATGTTGGAGAAGATTTCCAAAAAGTCCATCAATAGAAATTTGAGTTACCTTCTTATTCTCATCAATAGTTGTTCTCTTTGATTCCCACTCATTGGGCATAATATCTATAATCTTATACACAAGGTCTTCATCATCTAACCCTTTTTCTCCCATAGATTGAAGACTGTTCACTATAGTCATAAATCTCTGTTTCACTTTACAAATTGGTTCTCCATACAGAAAATTGAATCCATGGTATTCAGCTCTAATCATAGCTCTCCTAGTTTCAATAACTTTAGAAGTGCCAAAGTGTGTAACCTCTAACTTCTTCCAGATACAATTAGCTTCTTCACAACAAGAAATTTGGCTATATATATTCTTAGTCATTGAACATAGTAAAGTATTGCGTACCTTATAATTGAGTTGATATTCTTGCTTTTCCTGGTTAGTGAAAGTTCTAACTACCTTATCAGGAATTGTTTAATCACCAGTAAGCATAACGAAATTATTCACTCCAGTATTGATAACGAAAGTCTTTATTCGATCTCTCCAATACTCATAGTCATTACCATCAAAAATTGGTGGTCTGGTAGGGTTTAGATTGTCAATAGAACCAATGTTGATTCCTGCCATTCTAAGAAAAACTTTGCAAACCAAACTTGTTAGTAGGAAAAGTTTGTCACCACAAAGTTCGGAATGAACAAATTCGGAATGAACAATTCGGAATGACAAAGTTCAGAATGAAACTATCTTTCTAAGAAAGGATGAAGATTAATGAAAAAGTGAGAATGAAAAACTTATATGTGAGTATAAGTATTTCAAAGACCTACTCTGAAACCAATTTTAGGATCGAAATAAAGATTTAGATGCTCAATATACAAGAGGGGGGTGAATTGTACACTTTAAAAAATTTCCTTAGACAAGGAAAGATCTAAGTTTAACAAAGTTATACTAAGAAAATTCACAACACCTCTAACACAATTAGAGAATTGGAACAAGGTATGAAGTTACAAACTTCTAATTCTACACACTTTCTTGAATCAGGAAAGTGATTTCGAAAAACAGGTTCTGGGAATATGGATCCGGAAATTGAAACTTAACTAGAGTTTACAATATGAGATTCTACCTTAAAGCATATAGAATATAAATGAATCAGAGTAAAATTGTAAGGAAATATAAGAAGATTATACTTTCCTTATAATACAATATGCAGTGGAAAAACAAGTAGTACAACTACAAGTAACAAACAATAACTCTTTTAACCCAAAGAGAAGGGTATCCAACAACCTTGGATAAAGGTCCCTTGATTTATACTTTCAATCAAGTCTGTCTTACCCACACCATGGTAATCCCTCGATATGAAGATCGGTGTCTCTGTCTTGCTATCCTCGCAAGTCCTCAACTTCAAGGTAGTTGGAACCTCTATCTTCCTCAGTAAGGAATCTCTCAAACTTCAAGGTAGTCGGCACCTTTTTATTCCTATCCCCGGAAGCCCTCGAATGTAATCACCAACATTCAGAGTCACATGAAGCAATCTGAACAAGTGGTTCAGTACGTACAAAGCATGAAAATCTTCTCTCTCTAGAAATCACCTTAACAGCGTGTGGTCTCTAGAGTGATCAACTTGTTATTGAGCTCCTTCAAATGAGTTCCTATTTATAAGCTCGGTTGGAACGATCGGCTCCCTCCTCCAATGGTCATATTTTCCTTGAATATCAGAGGGACCTGTACACGTGTCACTAAACCAACGGTTAATTAGAAACAGAATGGACGGCATCATTTTATACCAAAACATGTGTAACTGAAAGCACAATATCGTTTTATAATGAAAAAAGTGTAAGCATAAGCAAAACTAGAAATCAAAATGTAAGTAAATAAATGTTCGGAGTCTAATCAAAATGTAATTAGGAGTCTATGTTAAAAAAATTTCAGATTATATTTTATAGGAATTCGGAACCCAAAGTCTGTAGAAGTCTGGAGTCTGAATTTCTAAGGAAATTCGGAGTCTGGTTTCACCAAAGTTCAGAATCTGAACTTGAAGAGTTCGGAGTCGAACTCATGAAATTTTGGAGTTGAACATCATAAGAGTTTGGAGTCGAACTCATGAAATTTCGTAGTCTAACTTCATAAGAGTTCATAGTCAAACTCATGAAAGTTTGGAGTCGAACTTCATAAGAGTTCGGAGTCGAACTCATGACAGTTCAGAGTCGAACTTCATAAGAGTTCGGAGTCGAACTCATGAAAGTTCAGAGTCAAACTTCATAAGAGTTTGGAGTCGAAATCATGAAAGTTCGTATTCAGAATTCAGAGTGGAAATTCATTATAGTTCACATCCAGAATTCAGAGTGGAACTTCATTACAGTTCACATCCACAATTCAGATCCTAAAAACAGAATACTCCAATTCTTGACATTATATGATTCCGGGGTTTTGGGTATGAATCTGGTTTTTGTTCTTGAGAAAAAAATATTTATATGTATAAGAAAATAGAGGTTAGGGTAAATTTCCTTAAAGAAGAAAATTTTCCTTATGGAGGTAAAATATATATTTTCTTAACTATAAGGTGTTTGTGATTTTCAAAACAAGAAGGAATAGAAAATTCATAAGGAAACCTTATTGAATCAACATTCATGACACTACTGCACGAATTCCATAATTGTGGAGAGTTGGGATATCTGAAATGTTATTGTGTAGAAACTATAAGGAGTATTTATCATAATCAGACAAACATATCTTAAGATTCTTATGATAATATGAGTTTATTGATTTGAAATGGTAATCACAAAAAAATTGAGTATCCTTTGGTGACTCTCATATCATACTGAAACTTTAGTTTTTATAATATCTTCTTCATAGAAACAAATTGTCAAGAACACTTAGTAAGAACTGGTATGCGATGAGCAGAAGATCATGAATGATAAGTCTAGTCCTTTAACAATGTGAGGCACTATTCTCTTAAACTCCACACTCATTAAATTTTTGTTTAATACTGGAACATCCCACTCTTTTATTTATGCTCATGTTGTGGATCATATGGTAATTCATATTAAAATAATGCCTTAGGACTTGAAACAAAAAACACCTCTTGGATAATTATAATGTCAAGAATTTAATTGTTTGGAATTTTCTATAAATATTGACAAGGTTTATATTTTAGTATTTATCAATTCTTGATGGATAACTTTGACCCGATTTTAGAATGTATTAGTTGGAATCCTTCAAGGACCCCATCGAATTTTATTCCCTAAAGGTTTGTTTCAAATATTCAAATGGTGATTAAAATATATTTAAAGTATACTGGGATATAAATACCAGCATAAAAAACCTTTGGTATCATTTTTTAGGACTACCTCTTACAAATTTGAAGTAGTTACTATGGAATAAGTTTATTTAATCAAACATATATAATTTACAACCATCTTAGATCAATTTTATGATGTATTTCCCAAAACTTTATTTGGGTAACCACCTAAAAGAGAATTAGAATTTATGATTTATCTCTTACCAAGGATCATTCCTATTTCACTTCATTACTATATGATTGAACCAACATAATTAAGGTAATTAAAAGGTGTATGTAAAAGTGTTGGAAAATAATAGATTCATTTGACCTAATATATCTCTATGTAAAACACAAGTTATCTTTGTAAATAAAGTGAATGGAAGTCTTCAAATTAGTTTGGATTATCATAATCTCAATTAGGTTACAATAAATAATTGATATCTTATTCCATGATTTAATAATCTATTTGATCAATTAAGTGGATCCATATGGTTCTCTAATATTTGTTTATGATTAGGGTATCACTAACTTTGAGTTTGTAAGGAGGATATTCTGAAGATAGATTTATACAGTCATTATATACTTTATGAATATATAGTTATTCCCGTTTGTCTTACTAATTCACAAGTCATGTTTATGGCATTGATGAACTGGATATTTTATAGGTATCATGACTACTTTTTTGTGGTATTCAATAATAATATTCTAGTGTATTCTAGGACTAAGGATGGTCATGAATTAAACATGGGGATAGTGTTTGGTATCTTGTGGGAAAATCACCTTAATGATATCTTTCAAAGTGTGATTTTTGGATATAAAAGGTACATTTACTTGGACATGTCCTTTATTAAAGAGGAGTTTTGATAGATCATGGAAAGTTGTAAGTTGTTATCTCTTGGAAACCACTAAAGAACGTCTTTGAGATATGTTGTTTCCTTGTATTAATAGAGTATTACTGATTCAATGTCCTTTAATTTTCATTACTTTCCTCTTCAATGAAGGATTTGATAAGGAAAGTAATTCCTTTCCAATGTAATGAATAGTTCCATAAATATTTTCAAGAGATTAATGTTCATCTTACATCAACACCCATTAATAAATTTTTTAGAGTTAGGATGTGGCTATGAGGTCTATTGTGATGTATCGATATCTAGTTTGGGATGTTATCTCATGAAGGTGTATCATGTTGTAGATTATGGTTCATGATAGCTATGGTTCAATGAGAATAATTACACAACACATTATTTAGAGTTATCAATTATGGTACGTGCCTTGAAAACTTAGTATCATTATCATTTTGGTGAAAATTTTATAGTGCCCATAGATTATAAAATCTTGAAACACTTCTTCTCATAGAGATATTTGAATCTAATGAAATAAATATGGATATAATTCCATTATATGTTTTAATTTTACTTTTTTTATACAATGGGTAAAGGAAACTCAATGGCCAAATCATTGAGTAGGAATTTATATAGTTAGTTCTCTAATGATTCATTGGATTAGTGGAAGATGATGATAACCAAAGCTAATATATATATATATATATATATATATATTTTAGAGTAAGGTGATGTTCATATTTTCTGTCCTATTTATCTTGTTCATGATTTGATTAAAAAGATTACATATTATCAAACATTCAATCCTAAATCTCTAACCATGACATCGAAACTCAATGGTGGGGAGACCATTGATGGGTGGACACTAGATGAGATATCTATGTTTCATTTTCGATATCAGATTGTGCTTACTCCATCTTATAAATAATTTATTCATTCTACCTACCACCACTCAAGATGGGTTGTTCATCCTATAATTTAAAATATGTATAAGGATATGAAATCATGGTTTTGGTGGGATGGAAGGAAAAGAAGGGTAGTGGATTATGTCTCAAGATAACTCACATATCAGTAGGTTAAGGTGGAGCATTGACAGCCAATTAGTATGTTGCATTATTTACATATAATTGTGAGAAAATTAGAGAAAATGACTATGAATTTTTTCAGAGGTCTACCAATAATGGTTTAGAAACATGATTTTAAATGGGTTATTCTAAATTTCCCACAAATATGTATAACTTAGTACCTATTCATGAACCATATATATTGGATGAATTTTCCAAACTTTATATTTAGAAAGTTATAAATTTATATAGCTACTAGTTTTAGTTGTGTTTGACCAAGACCCTTGGTTTACATCTTGTTTTGTAAATCCTTATCGTGAGCCCATGGATCCCAGTTGACTATGATCATAGCTCATCATCTGTAAACATATAGATAGTCCAAACAAATGATCCAAACATTATAAAACATTCTTAAATATTATATTATTGATTTTTGAGGCTCTTGGGAGGATCATATACCATTTATGGAGTTCTAATAAAAGAAATGTTATCATACCTTGATACATATGGATCCTTTATAATATTTGTATGGTTTTAATTTTCATTCTCCACTTTTTTGGGTGGAAATAAGTAATAATTCACGTATTGAGCCTATAATTATGCATTATATTATAGAGAAAATTCAAATTACCATGAAAATAATGGTGGAAACTCAGAGACTCTAGAAATTATTTGTGGGTCATCATCGTTGAACATTATCATTTAATGTGGGTGATTATGTTTTCTTAAGAGTCTCTATGAGGCTAGGGCGTCATCATTTTGATAAAAAAGTTAAACTTTATCCTTAGTTAATTATCCCTTTTGAGATACAAGAATGAATTAGTGATGTGGCTTATTGGTTTTCTTTACTAGAATGACTTATCTCTATACACAATATATTTCATGTGGATCAATTGAAGAAGTACCAGCCTAATCTTGGCCATGTTATTCTATGGGGCTAGGTTGATCTTGATATAGATGCTATGTTGATTCACATGTCAATATGGATTGGTGATGGAAAATAAAATTTGTTGCATGGGAAAACTATCAGTCTGGTATGGGTTTTATGTAAGCATGGTCACATTTAAGAAGAGACGTGGGAATGTGAGATGGAAATGTTGGAAGAGTGGTCCATGATCTTCCAAAGAAACTATGGTCTCTAGCATTTAGAGGATGAAAATTAAAATGGTGAGGAGAATTTAACACCATTTATTTTAATTAATTTAAAATTTTATTAGTTATTTTGAGTTTATATAATACTTAGGTTTTTTTGGGGGAGTTTCTAGATAGTTTTGGATTATTTTGGAAGTGTTTCAAGAGGTTCATGTTTTGAGAACAACTAGGGGAAACCATGAAACTTATCCATGAAACTATGAATGAAGTTCTAGTTAGGTTTATGGTTAGCACATCATATTTCCAAACCACAAACATGCTAAGAGAAATCATGTTAGTGGAGACAGTGAGAGAAGCATGGTCGGTGAAGGGTTTTTCAAACCATGTGAACCAACCATGTGAGGGAATGGTTTATAGAGAGTATCATCACACAGTTGGAACATTATTTTCTAAACTATGTGGCACAACTATGTGGATCCCAAGGTGATGTCAAGTACCATGTTCATGGTCGGTTCATGGTGTGACAAACCATACAGCCTAATAGTCAGACATCCATTAAATGATCTAAAAATTATTCTTTAACTTGTATTTTCACCACAAAACTCTCATTATCCGCATATTATCTTAGGATCTCAAACCTCTCTCCTATATTGGGTATCCTTAGTAATTTCCTTTGATCTAGAAGACAGTTTTTAAGAATCAAGGTGCATTATATCTTCATAATCAATGATAATTCCTTGTTCTTTCATATTCTCTCTATATCTACCAATATTCTCTCTAATAATTCAGTATGGATATATATATGTCTTATGATTTATATTTTGATGAGATATAGTTGGGGTCTATTAAAGGGTGTATGTTTTCAAGTCTAGATCTATAGGTTTCCATCTTCATTCATCATTCTTCATTATAATCATCAGTTGAGTGGTGTGTGGATTCTCTCCCACACTATTTGTTTTAAGACTTGAAGTCATGATGTTTAAATCACATTCTGTTGATTTTTTAGATATCTTACTTTTCTTTAGTACTAGAATATTTTTCTTTTAAATAATTCATACAAGGTTTTTTATAAATTGGTTTTCAAAAGAAACAATTTTTGTTGAGAACATAGATTGTGTGGTTAGTGTGTGTTCATGAAATTGCATTTTGGTGCCTTTTTAGTTCTCACATGTGGTTAGTGTCAAAGTAGCACATTGTAGATTCCATCAAGTGATTACTTGGTCATTGTATGGGTCACCACTCATGAGTATTGTGAATATAATTTTTCATGCATGGGTGTATAAGTTGTAGACTGATGATGCCAAGTGTTTATAGTTATGGAAAGTTTTTAATTACATTATTATGAAACTATTTTAGAACTACCTCTGCTTATATTCTGTTATAAATATAAATTATAATTGATCCTACAATCATGTTTTGGGAAGTCTTTAAGTATTACCTACTAATTTTTATACTCACCACCTAATTTGGAACTTTGGTGCATTTACTGATATTGTGTATTAAAATACAGGTAAAAGAAAGGTTTCATACTTCCCTAGTGATTAATCATGATGTAGTGGGCTTGGGACTTGGATTTTTGTCATGGTAATTATTTGTGGTGATTCTTAGGTTTATTCTAATTTGGTTTCACTAAGTTCTATTTTCCTTTTATTGTTTCATCATTCCATATTTTTATTCTATTTGTTACTCTGTTTTTGTTTTTTTATTGGATTGTTTTACTTTATATGCACCATATAATGTTGTTTTATTTGTTACTTTTTTAGTGAGTTGTTCTTGTCTTAGGTAAAATTATCTCCCAATGATATAGTATGCCCTTGGAACTTGTTTTTATCTATGGTGCCTAGAGGATATCACCAAAGGTCAGTAGCACCACTGCCTCTTTCTAAACCAATGGATGAGGGGTGGTATATTACTTGCACCATAATTATAATAACAAACTAATATAATAGTCATACCGATGTTATCATTTTAAAAAAATTTAATGTAATCTTATTAAGAAAAACTATATATAACTAAATATAAGTGAGAAAATAGTGGATAGAACTTTATTCCTCAATTCTTGTATTATCTCCTTTGCAAAAGGGGATAAGAATTTGCAGGATGGTCTTTTGAAAAAACTAAAACCTTATTAAGGTGTATAGGAATGTTTAGGAGATGTTATGGAAGATTTTTTTCCAAAATAATTAGTTTTTGGCATGATATTAAGTGTGGATAGTAGTTCCCCTTTGAAAAGGTATGGAATATTTGTAAATACCCAAACAAATCAATAATGCAAAGTTTCTCTAAAGGAAATTATCTCCAAAATTGGGGAAATAATAGAGAGGTTCATGGATAATATTAAAAAATATCCCAACCACCCATTCCCACACATTCTTTTAACATCTTTCTGTTATTTCCAAATTTGTTAAACCATTTTTACCCCTTTGAATTTTAATTTGGGTAACTAGTTTTTATCAAATTAATTTATCATTTATTCTTGAAAATAAATTGGTCATTATTACATAATTTTGACCTCATTACTCAAAATTTTAAACCCATTTTTTAATATTAATTTTCTATAAGTGACAAAAAATGATTTTAAAATACTAAATGTATAATTTATTAAAAATAATTTTTTGAAAAATATAACTTATGTTCTATGTCAAAAATGAATTTTTAAATAAAGAAAATATTTAAAAAATTATAAAATAACTTATAAAAAACATTTTTGGTCTTAGATAAATTTTTTATAAATTTAAAATTCATACTTATATACTAATAATGTCATAAAAGTCATGTTATTCATAAGAATGATTTGTTTCACTATTCACCTAAAATCAATCTTTAAGAAAAATTCCAAAAAATCATCTTAAGAAAATATTTATATGATGAATCCAAATATAATGTTAATTATTTCTCATTCAAATTCTAAAATTTAGAAATTTAAATTTTAAATAAAAAGATATGATATAATAAAAAAAAATTTATAGGAAAATAGATTTCCTATAATATTAACCATTCTAATTCATATTTCCTATCATTTACTAATTAAATTAGTATTAACAGATTATTAATATCAAATAGGTTTTATCAAAATTAATCAAAAGTTTCTTGAAATTTAAATTCATATCACATAAGAAGACTATATTTAGAAAAATATATTTCTAAGCATAAAATAATCATATTAGAAATTTTAGATATACCAATTGAATTTAATTCATATTAAAATTATCCCTTATTTTCCTTTAATAAATATTTCATAAATTGGTTATTACTATTCAATAATATTAATTCAATGGCTAGATATAAATAATTATACATAAATATTTATATTTTGTCTAAATATATCATAGTTTTGTATAAGTTATGTATTACATGTGGAGCAATCTCTTGAACACATTGACTTATTTAAATGTAATAATATATTAAAATCTTATGGTTTTACAATAAGAATCATAAATACATGGAAAGTTAATACATTATATAATAAGTTTAGATTCAATCCCCTTTAAAAATGCTAACTATTACATTCCTTCTATGGATTACATTATTCAAACCTTGATTGTAACAACCCAAAGTTTTTTAATAAAAATTACCTTCTTAAAATTATTTCATAAAATCACATTAATGAACAACATAATAAACTAATAAGTGATAAGTGAACTTTAAACATAAGTTTGTCACTTATGTGTTTGGAATTTTGAAAATCCAATATACATAGTTGTGTTCAAGATGATTTTTGGAGTTTGATAGAACAAACTTGTTTTTTTGGTGAATAGTAACATACCCTTATGAATAGTAAAATCAATAGTAATATGACCCTTATGAATAGTAAATAATATTATTATTTTATTTTCTTAAGGCAATAAGATAATGAGATCTTAATTAATTTTTTAATGAGAAATAAAACTAAGTGCACCTTTAAGATTATTATTTTTTGAATTAACTATGAATTTATTTAAAAATTAAATTAATAATATTTAGAAAATTAATTTTGAAAAATTGACTTCATTTTTGAATTCTACACGTAGATCTTTGGTATTTTTCTAAATAACTCGAATTTTTGATGAATAGGTAAATATGGTAAAATATTGTATATACAATTTAACAGTTAAATACACTATTCATGACATCACAAGTGATGCAAGGCCACTTGGTTCGAACTCACATGAACTTATTACTATTATGGGTTACATGAAACAATACTATTGGTTTTATTTTGGGATATAATAAAATAATGAATTAAATATTCAAAATTTACCCCTCCCCTCCACTATAAAAACCACCCTTCACACCCTCATTCCCTCACACCTATCAAGATCTAAGCCTTCTCTAAACTCTACCCAAACATCCTCCCTATCCCCTCCCCCATGTCCAAGAGCCTCTGGTCTAATCAAAAGACCAATCTTAGGCCCTTAAGGTGGTTCTCAAGAGAAGGATTCAAGAGGTAATTTCTATCCCTCTTCTCCTTTAATTTCTTTTCCAGTTCAAGTTCATTTCTTGATATCTCCCCACCTATCTTCATCCAAATGGTATTGTAACTCCAGTATTATAAATATACTTTAATTTTATGATTCTAATGGTATATTATATCATCAAACCCCCTTTCCCTCTTTCTTTTATTTTATTAAAGAGAACGTTGTTCGGGAGGTATTAATTTATCACATTCAAGAATGACATGTTTTGTTATTCCATTTATACCTTCAGATCTGGTCATGAAACCATTTTTATGGTTGAACCAGAATATTTTATATGTATTATGTCCTATTTAATGTTCTGGAACTGACTTATGAACATATTACTAAGTGATAAATTAAAACAAGTTCATTGTGATCGAAAAAACACCCAAATTAACCCAAAAAATCATCATTTAATTCTTATCTAATGATTCATCCACATGGATATAATATGATTCATTATAAGATCATTAAAACTCATGTAATCTCATTAATAACATGTAATATCATTTATGGATGTTTACCCATGTTCTAACCAAACTTCAATTTAAGAATACAAGAGAACCACTCAAGAAAACCATAAAAACAAACATTCCTGAACAATGTTTCTAAACTCTATAACTCATTAAAAGACACATAAAATGACATAATGAAACAAGAATGAACCATATTAATGTATAAAAGGTTCTGGAATTTATAATTGATGAATATAATATCATTATATAGGACATTAAAGAGAAGGAATCATTCGGATACAAGGTAAGGGGAAATCTCGAACCCAATTTTCTTCCTTCGAGTTCTCCCTATTTCACTCCATTTTGATAGGGTTACTACTTAAAGATCATTTATTAATAATTATCTTACCTTTTCTAGGATATACATGTTTTCTAATGAAGTTTATGTCAAAACAAATGTTTTCCAAAAGAACTCTTCTATTAAGAACTCCACTTTTACCTCTCGTTCATGGTTGATGGTTCGTGAATCAAGTATGTTGTTCCCTCTTTCTTTTGGGAATCCAAATATTATGAATGTATTCTTATGATGGTTATTTATGTTCACTTTTGATATTTTTTCTAAGTCACAATCATGATAATGATAATGTTATGATGCGACGGGTGCGCCTGGAATTATATAGCACAATATGAATGTTCTAAAGTGGCCGGTGTTCCCAGAATTATATAGCGCTCCAATGCATTGGGTAAAGTAATGAATCTAATGAGTAAATGTGAAATGATGTGTGAACAAGATTCTAGCTTGGTTTACAAGTATGTGTGGTATTTAACCACTAATACATGATGTTTCATTTTTATGCATTGCCACATTTCAAGTATTTTATTTATGTTCCTCTCATGTTCATCATTTCTTTACCTATGTCATTATTATGCTCAGCCCATGATATATTCTTCTTATATATCCTCTTACTGGGCTTTTATCTCACCCCTTTTTAATTTATATCCTCAGGTGGCTACATATACTAAGGAGATGACAAGTGACAATAAGAAGCTAGAGAAGAAGAAATTAAATAAATGTTTATGCTTGATGTTGTAATTGATATGTATGGTCCTAGTTTTCCCAAGACACTAAATTGTTGGATCCTCTATGTGTAATACTATTATGTTGTTTACCTTTAAAATGATTTATATTGATGTAAGAAAAGGCCGGGATGATATAGTTGGTATCAGAAGAATGGATTAGTTAATTTGGGAATTAGGATTAGTGAACCCTAGAGAAAACCTCTAGCATGAGACTAAGTACAAGTAGGCACACAAGAAAATCTACATAGGGATACCATATGTTATGTTTTTGGTATAAATTGTATAAATGAATAAGTTATTCATAACTTGTTCACTTATGTTTTGTTCTAACCTTATCTATTTTATAAAATGGTGGGAACCAGTAGAAATCTGGTCGACAACTCGGGCGAGGGCCAATGCAACGATTGCCCGAACAACATCCCCAATGATTTGGGAGGTGGAGTTCAAAACTTCATGGCGATGCTTACCCAATGATCTCAAGTTACGAATAATAACAATAATAATGGGGAACTTCCTCCTTCACCAAAGAGGGAGCAAATGGCTATCAAATTTTTTATGTGGCAACGACCACCAAAGTTTAGTGGATCTTCTGATCCACTAGTTGAGGAATAGTGGGTTAACTCCATGGAAAAGATCTTTTCTGTTCTTCACTGTTCTGAGATGGAGAAGGTAACCCTAGCTGTTTATCATCTACATGGGGAATTGATAGAGATAATTTTTTCATTATTTTTCATATGTTTTTCAATGATTTAACCCCTTAAAATTAATCACTTTAAGATTATTTGTATCATTTTAGTGTTTTGGTGAATTATGGGCTTAATTGTGGAAATTGGTTAATTCTAGAAATTTAGCAGTTTTGTGGAGATTCTGTATTTTGGAAATATCTTTTATATTTTTTATCCAAATTATATGATTCCTTTTTTAGGCTTTATATTCTCGTGGGATTCATTTTATCATTCTGGGCCTAAAGCTCAATCCATCATTTGGAAGCTCAGATTTATCTCACAAGTCAGGCCTCAAAAACTGGTTACAGAACTATATAATTTTATTGTGGGGCCCATATCTCATTAATGGATGAACCATTGGAGCTGAAATTTTACATGGAGCTGGGAAACATCCAGAGTGACAATTTTCAGTAATATGTTCGTGCATGATTCTTTCATTCTCAAGGTTATTAATGTGTTGGACCTCGGTACATTGGAAGATGAAAAGTCCGTATGGCAGAATTAAATATTCTTAGTGCGGCGGCCATAACTCTTTAATTTCCAGGCCAATGAATCTGAAATATCTTGTGTCGATAGATGAGAGATGTAGGCACAACTGTAAAGAAGGATCAATTCCGAAATTCGGTCATTTACTATGCCAACCAGACCAAAACTTTCGGGGAGTAATTTTGGAGGAAAATTTTCTACTCCCCAAGCCTATAAATAAGAGTGTTCACTTCCATTAAAAGGGGTTGAAGAAGGTGCAAGAAGGTCTGTGCTAGAGGAATAAGTACTTGAAGTTATTTGTATATTCTATTTTCTTTTTACTTAGTTTCATCATGCTCTCTTCTTTCCCTTTCAACTCTAATACCCTTCACATGGAGGGGTAAAACCTTTGAGTGATCGGGGAAGGGGGAGTTTCTATTTTGTAATGTCGGAGTTATGTGCTTAAATTTAAACCTTATATTTCTTTTGAATGACATATATTATCATTTTTTCTCAATTCTCTTAATTCAATCGTGTTTTGAGTTTTGTGTATTCATTTTTAATAGCTTTGGTTAACGACTTTTAATCTCCCTCTGCCTAGTGCAATTTGTCTCGATCGAGCAGATTGTGTTAGGTGGTGAGTGTCTAACGATCGTTGGCACATGTGTGGAACTAGTAGAATTTATCTAGAGTTCTAAGGAGCAAAAATTTGGATCGGGACTTACCTTATTTTTTATGGATTGTTTATGAACTTCCATGAACATAGGAGTGAGTTCTATTTTCTTATTTAACCAAGGGTGATAGATAACTCGATGGAGGAGTCTTTCATTTGTCATTCAAAAGGAAGATACGTAAGATGATATTTGTGACTATGATGACATTACAAAAGGTGATACTACCCTGAACCCATCACTCTCTTCATTCATTAGTGTTCAACCATTCTTTTAAATTGCTTGCTTTATTTTTCAACTTAAACAACTATCAAAAAGAACCTCTTATTCTTTCTTTAATTTAAGTGACAAACGTAGTTGTTGTTCCCTCCTATCTGGAGACAACTTATGTTACCCTTTTACCGCATTTTAACTTAGGTTTTATTTGTTTTTATCACACCCCACGATAGGAAAGTGTCAAAACTTGGCGTCGTTGCCAGGGAGGTTGTGCCAACAATCTAATTCTAACATTTACTATATATTTTCATTTATTTTATTTAAAAAAATCTAAAAAAATACATGATGTATGAAAACTGCAATTATTCTTCTTGGATTGATTACTCACAGTTTTAGGGAAAAATAGTTCATAATTACGAGGAATCCCTCTTTCAAAAGCTTGATGAACTCACAATTTTGGCCAAGAAAAAGATGAATGGCCATGTCATAGGTATCTTGCTTAAAGAACTGATGGACATGGTGAATCAATTCAACATTGATTATCAAATATTGAAGTCCTTATAGAAGGTTACATAAGATCAGAACCTCAACCTGAACCTAAACCTGATCCATTGGTGGAAGTGTATTCCCCACTCATCCTTGATGTTGATGAACCAGTAAATACAGGAGATCAACAAGATATGGATGAGTTCTGGAAGGAGTGTGAGGAACTACTTGATCCCCCAATTCCTCATAATGTAGAAGATCCATCATCATTGAAGGAATACACCACGAATGTGGTAGAATTTGAATAGAATATTGAGGAGCCTGACTACCCTCCTCTATCTGCTACCACTCTACTTCAAGAGGAACTTCCAACTGAAGAATAAAATGAAGTCGAGAATCCTCAGGGAGATGATCTTCTCTTGAACTCATTATATTATAATTTTATTGAATCTAAATTGAGTATCACCACCCCTTGCTTGAAATTTTCAGATTCGGACAACTCATGTATTGTGTTGGAAGACAAGGAAGAAAAGTAAGATTCGCTTAAAGAGGAACAGTAGGATCTCCCCAAACATGTTGATAATTTATTGGAGGGAGTTCAAGAGGGAATCCAAGTGGATTTTGCTAAGGAAAAAGTGATGCAAGATGCTTACTTTGGAAGGGAAGAATTCTATATTGATTCTTTATGCTTTAACTTTGTTCAAATATAATTAAACTCTAACGTTCCCTCTGATTTTTCCAATGATGCAGCATACCTTTAGAAATCACTAGAGAATGACGAGGTGGCTGTGAAATTGGAAACCAAGAAATATGAGGACTCGTTCTTTGTCCTACCCCCACCAAGAAAATTGTAACTTATTGTACTAGGGGTGGATTTGGTGTACTATACCCATGATGTCCTCAACAAAAAGAAGGAAGCACATGATGCGAAGAATAAGTTTTGTTGGTTCATCACAAAGAAACTCAACCCACCTTCAGATTGGGGATAACCAACTGGAACTGCCCATATGGAGGCTGTCAAAACCCAGGGCCAACTTGGGGGGATTAAACCAAGATCTATCCTTATTTTCTCATCCTATTTCTATTTTCATTTCTTTCAAAAAATGTCTTATTTTTTATTTTTTTCTTTTTCTTGTATGTTTTTAATGTGCAACACTTAGTATCTTAACACAATATTGCACTACCAATAAGTTAGGTTTTACCTATCCTTTACACGTTCTTACTGTTGTGATTCATTTTTGTCTTACATGTTAAATCCATTTTAATTCATTGAGGACACTACATCATTTATGTGTGGGGGAGGTAACCTTTGTAGTTTTGGATTTTCATTTTGTGTTAGTTTTTCAAAAAAAATAATAAAAAAATTGTTTGTGTTACAAATTTTTGTGTGTTTATTTTTCAATTTTTGGTGTGTTTTCTAAAATTTTGAGCTGAAATGATTATCATTGCTATTTTTTAAATCCATTTAATTGGTTGAACCAATTTATTCCATGAAACTAAGCTTAAATGAATGCTGAAAATGATTTTGTTTCAAGTTCAATTCTTTGGGAATTTAATGAAAAGTACCCAGGTTTTTGAATCCCATGCCACATCTCACTATCTTTATCTTTGAAATCACTTTCCCGTGAGGCTTCTGAAACATTGTTATATTCTTTTCATTCACCTCACTTCTTGAGAGAACCAAATGATGCTTGTCTTAACCAGAATTTGATTCATTCCTTTCGAAACTTGATGGTTTGGGGTACATGTGTTTTAAATGATTGAGGCGTTTCATTGTTTTGAAAGCCCTCTTTTCAAGATAATCCCTTTAATTCTATCCTACCTTGTAAATTAATCCTTGTAGCCCATAGAATCCACTAACATCCTGTTAGTTTATCCACATTAAAAGCCAATTTTCCCTTTCCAACCTGCTCTTGAAGTGAAATTGCATGATCTTGTTGAACTTAAGTATGGGGGAAGTTGTCTTGTGTTGTGCTACCTCATTTAGTGAAACTTGGGGTGGAAATTCAAATGCTGAAGAGATGTGTGTGCTGATGAAAAAACATTATGTTGAAATTTTTTCCATTTTTGGAGCTTTTATGATAAAAAAAGGTGTGCCTTTTCTAGAGCTTTCATGATAAAAGAATTTGTGCCTTTCTGGATCTTCTAATGGAGGAAGAAATTTGTGCCTTTTTTAGAGCTTTCAAGAAAATCATGCTTAAGAAAATTGAAATTTTTTCTGCTGAAATGATGAGCTGTTTGAACATTTCTTGATATTTCATGATGATGAAGCAGAATTTCTACTAGGTGTAGTGAAGAGGATACCATACTTGAGTTAAAATTAGAATTGTGCAATTTTGCTTCAAAAAGAGTCAAACCCTCCCCAATCAGCCTCAGAATTTTTCACATAAAAATCCTACCAATCAAAATCCACAGAACAACCTTGAAAATTCCTCATTATAAAAAAAATTCCTTGACTCACATTGGGTGGAGAAGTAGGTGTTTTTCAAACCTATGGTGACCCTTTCATTTGTTTGGATGAGAAAAACATTGATAAAAAGTAATATTTGTGAGATGAGAGAAAATTCATGTGAGGTAGGTGTCTTGTGTGAATGGGAGGAGAAATGAAGAGGAAAAATATTGAATGATATTATTTTAGAACTTGGAATAATTTTTATGTATGAGGCATGATAACTTTTATTTCTTGTTGTGGAATTGGTGGATCTAAATGGCATGTGTTTTGAATTTTCTTTGATTTGATTTTGATTTTGACTTGTCTGGGAGTCCAAGTGCTAAGTGTGGGGGATTGATAGAGATAATATTTTCATTATTTTTCATATGTGTTTCAATGATTTAACCCCTTAAAATTAATCAATTTAAGCTTATTTGTATCATTTTAGTGTGTTGGTGAATTATGGGCTTAATTGTGGAAATTGGTTAATTCTGGAAATTTAGCAGTTTTGTGGAGCTTCTGTATTTCAGGCATAGATTTTATAGTTTTCATCCAAATTTTATTATTCCATTTTTTAGGCTTTCTATGCTTGTGGGATTCATTTTATCTTTCTGGGCCAAAAGCTCAATCCATCATTTGGAAGCTCAAATTCAGCTCACAAGTCAGGCCTCGAAAACTGTATACAGAACTGCATAATTTTATTGTGGGGCCTATAACTCATTAATGGACAAACCATTGGAGCTGAAATTTTACATGGATCTGGGAAACATCCGTAAGACAAGTTTCATTAATATTTCCATGCATTATTATTTCATTATCAAGGTTATTCGGGTGTTGGAACTCGGTGCATTGGAAGATGAAAAGTCTCTATGGAAGAATTAAATATTCTTAGTGTGGTAGCCATAACTCCTTCATTTCCTAGAAAATGACGCTGAAACTTCGTGTGTCGATAGATGAGAGATGGAGGAACATCTTTAAATAAGGACCAATTCCCAAATTCGGTAATTTACTATGCCAACCGGACTCAAACTTTCAGGTGAGTAATTTTGGAGGGAAATTTTCTACTCCCCAATCCTATAAATAAGAGTGTTCACTTCCATTCAAAGGGTTTGAAGAAGGTGCAAGAAGAGCTGTGCTGGAGGATTAAGTTCTTGAATTTCTTTTTATTTTCTATTTTCTTTTTACTTAGTTTCATCATGCTCTCTTCTTCCCCTTTCAACTCTAATACCCTTCACATGGAGGGGTAAAACCATTGAGTGATCGGGGAAGGGAGAGTTTCTATTTTGTAATGTCGGAGTTTTGTGCTTAAATGTAAAACCTTATCTTTATTTTGAATGACATATATTATTAGTGTTTCCCAATTCTCTTAATGCGGTCGTGTTTTGAGTTTGGTTTATTCATTTTTAATATCTTTGGTTAAAGACTTTTAATCTCCCTCCGCCTAGTGCAATTTGTCTTGATAGAGCAGATTGTGTTAGGTGGTGAGTGTCTAAGAATCGTTGCAATGTGTGTGGAACTAGTAGACATTTTTTAGAGTTATAAGGAGCAAAAATTCCAGATCGGGACCTGCCTTAGTTGTTTATGGATTGTTTATGAACTTCCATGCACATAGGAGTGAGTTCTATTTTCTTCTGTAACCAAGGGTGATAGGTAACTCGATCGAGGAGTCTTTCAGTTGTCATTCAAAAGGAATAGAGGTAAGATGATATTTGGGACTATGATGACATTACAAAAGGTGATCCTACCATGACCCCATCACTCTCTTCATCCATTAGTGTTCAACATTTCTTTCCAATTGCTTGCTTTATTTTTCAACTTAAACAACTGTTAAAAAGAACCTCTTCTTCTTTCTTTAATTTAAACGACAAACGTAATTGTTGTGAACTCCTCTCTAGAGACAACTTAGGTTACCTACTTTACTAAATTTTAACTTAGGTTTTATTTGTTTTTGTGACAACCCATGACAGGCACGTGTCAAAACATGGCGTTGTTGTTAGGGAGGTTGTGCCAACAATCTAATTATAACATTTTCTAAATATTTTCATTTTATTTTATTTAAAAAAATATAAAAAATCCATGATGTATGCCAACTTCAATTATTCCTCTTGGACTGATTACTCACAGTTTTAGGGACAAATGGTTCATAATTACGAGGAATCCCTCTTTCAAAATCTTGATGAACTCACTATTTTGGCAAAGAAAATGATGAATGGCCATATCACAGGTATCTCGCTTCAAGAATCGATGGACATGATGAATCAAGTCAACATTGATTATCAAATATTGAAGTCCTTAGAGAAGGTTACATTGGATCAAGAACCTAAACCTAAACCTAAACCTGATCCATTGGTGGAAGTGTATTCCCCACTCATCCTTGATGTTGAAGAACCAGTAAGTACAGGAGATCAACAGGATCTGGATGAGTTCTAGAAGAAGTGTGAGGAACTACTTGATCCTCCAGTTCCTCATAATGTAGAAGATCCATCATCATTGAAGGAATACAACACCAATGTGGTTGAATTTTAAGATAATGTTGAAGATCCTTACTACCCTCCTCCATCTGTTACCACCCTACTTCAAGAGGAACTTCCCACTGAAGAAGAAAATGAAGCCGAGAAACCTCGAGGAGATGATATTTTCTTGAACTCATTATATTCTAATTTTATTGAATCTTAATTGAGTACCACCTCCCCTTGCTTGAAACTTTTAGATTCGGATAACTCATGTATTGTGTTGGAAGACAAGGAAGAAAAATGGATGCACTTAAAGAGGAACAGTTGGAGCTCCCCAAACATGTTGATAATTTATTGGAGGGAGTTCAAGAGGGAATCCAATTGGATTTGGCTAAGGAAAAAGTTATGCAAGATGCTTACTTTGTAAGGGAAGAATCCGTTTTTGATTCTTCATGCTTTAACTTTGTTCAAATAGAATTAAACTCTAACATTCCCTTTTATTTTTCCAATGATGCAGCATACCTTCAGAAATCACTGGAGAATGAAGATGTGGCTGTGAAATTGGAAACCAAGAAATATGAGGACTCATTCTTTGTCCTACCCCCACCAAGAAAATTGTATCTTATTGGACTAGGGGTGGATTTGGTGTATTATACCCATGGCGTCCTAAAAAAGGAATAATCACATGATGTGAAGAAGAAGTTCTGATGGTTCATCACAAAGAAACTCAACCCACCTTCAGATTGGGGATAACCAACTAGAACTATCCATCTGGAGGCAGTCAAAACCCAGGGCCCACTTGGGGGATTAAACCAAGATCTATCCTTCTTTTCTCATCCTATTTCTATTTTCATTTCTTTTAATAAATGTTTTATGTTTTATTTTGTTCTTTTTCTTTTAGGTTTTTAGTGTGCAATAGTTAGTATCTTAACTCAATATTGCACTACCAATAAGTCAGGTTGTACCTCTCTGTTACACTTTCTTGCTGTTGTTATTCATTTTTGTCTTACATGTTAAATCCATTTGAATTCATTGATGACACTGCATCATTTAAGTGTGGGGGAGGGAACCTTCATAGTTTTGAATTTTCATTTTGTGTTTGTTTTTCAAAAAAATAAAAAAAATTGTGTGTGTTTCAAATTTTTGTGTGTTTATTTTTCAATTTTTGGTGTGTTTTTAATAATTTTGAGCTGAAATTATTATCATTGATATTGTTGAAACCCATGTCATTGAGTGAACCAATTTATTCCATGACAATGATCTTAAATTAATGTTGAAGATGATTTTATTTAAAGTTCAATTCTTTGGTAATTTCATGAAAAGTACTCAGGTTTTGGAATCACATGCCATATCTCACTGTCTTTATCTTTGAAATCAATTTCCCATGAGGCTTCTGAACCATTGTTATATTATTTTCATTCACCTCACTTCTTGAGAGAAATATACCATGCTTGTCTTAACCAAAATTTGATTCATTCCTTTCAAAACTTGAGGGTTTGGGGTACATGTGTTTTAATTGATTGAGGCGTTTCTTTGGTTTGAAAGCCCTCTTTTCAAGATAATCCCTTTCATTCTGGCCTACCTTGTAAATTAATCCTTTTAGCCCATAGAATCCATGAACATCCTATTAGGTTAGCCACATTACAAGTCAATTTTCCCTTTCCAACCTGCTCTTGAAGTGAAATTGCATGATCCAGTTGAACTTAAGTGTGGGGGAAGTTGTGTTGTGTTGTGCTACCTCTTTTGGTGAAAATTTGGGTGGAAATTAAAATGCTGAAGAGATGTGTGTGCAAATAAAAAATCATTATGTTGAAAGTTGTGCCTTTTATGGAGCTTTCATGATAAAGGAAGTTGAGCCTTTTCTGGAGCTTTCATGATAAAAGAATATGTTCCTTTCTGGAGCTTCTAATGGAGGAAGAAAGTTATGCCTTTTCTGAAGGTTTCAAAAAAATCATGCTTAAGAAGATTGAAATTTTTGCTGCTGAAATGCTAGAATTTTTGAACATTTCTTGATATTTCATGATGATGGAGCTGAATTTCTACTAAGTGGAGTGATTAGGATACCATACTTGAGTGAAACTTAGAATTGTACAATTTTTCTTCAAAAAGAGCCAAACCCTCCTCATTCGGCCTCAGAATTTTTCACGTAAACGTACTACCTACCAAAAGCCACAGAACAACCTTACAAAGTCCTCATGATAAAAAAATTTCCTTGACTCACTTCAGGTGGAGAAGTAAGATTTTTTCAAACCTATGGTGACCCTTGAATTTGTTTGTATGAGAAAAACATTGATAAAAAGTGATATTTTTGAGATGAGAGAAAATTCATGTGGCGTAGGTGTCTTGTGTGCATGGTAGGAGAAATGAAGATGAAAAATATTGAATGATCTGATTTGGGAACTTGGAATAATGTTTATGGATGAGTCATGATAACTTTTATTTCTTGGTGTGGAACTGGTGGATCTAAATGGCATGTGTTTTGAATTTGCTTTGCTTTGATTTTGATTTTGACTTGTCCGGGAGTCCAAATGATAAGTGTGGCGGAATTGATAGAGATAATATTTTCATTATTTTTCATATGTGTTTCAATTATTTAACCCCTTAAAATTAATCAATTTATGCTGATTTTTATCATTTTAGTGTTTTGGTGAATTACAGGCTTAATTGTGGAAATTGGTTAATTCTGGAAATTTAGCATTTTTTGGAGCCTCTGTATTTTGGGAATATATTATATATTTTTTATCCAAATTATATGATTTATTTTTTTAGGTTTTATATGCTCTTAGGCTTCATTTTATCCTTCTGTACCTAAAGCTCAATCCATCATTTGGAAGCTCAAATTCAGCTCACAAGTCAGGCCTCGAAAAATGTGTACAGAACTGCATAATTTTATTCTGGGACCATATCTCATTAATAGACAAACCATTGGAGCTTAAATTTTATATGAAGCTGGGAAAAATCTGGAGCGACAAGTTTAATTAATATGGACATGCAATATTCTTTCATTCTCAAGGTCATTAATGCGTTGGAACTCGGTGCATTGGAAGATGAAAAGTCTATATGGAAGAATTAAATATTCTTAGTGAGGCAGCCATAACTCCTTCATTTCCGGGCCAATGAAGCTGGAATTTAGTGTGTCGACGGATGCGAAATGGAGGAACAACTTTAAATAAGGACCCATTCCAAAATTCTATAATTTACTATGCCAACCGGACTCAACCTTTCGGGGGAGTAGTTTTGGGGGGAAATTTTCTACTTCCCAAGCCTATAAATAAGAGTGTTCACTTCCATTCAAAGGGGTTGAAGAAGGTGAAATAAGGGTTGTGCTAGAGGATTGAGTTCTTTAAGTTCTGTTTATTTTATATTTTCTTTTTACTTAGTTTCATCATGCTCTCTTCTTCCCCTTTCAACTCTAATACCCTTCACATGGAGGAGTAAAACCTTTGAGTGATCGGGGAAGGGGGAGTTTCTATTTTGTAATGTCGGAGTTTTGTTCTTAAATGTAAAACCTTATCTTTATTTTGAATGACATATATTATTAGTGTTTCCTGATTCTCTTAATTTGATCGTTCTTTGAGTTTGGTGTATTTATTTTTAATATCTTTGGTTAAAGACTTTTAATCTCCCTCCACCTAGTGTAATTTATCTCGATCGAGCAGATTGTGTTAGGTGGTGAGTGTCTAACGATCGTTGGAACGTGTGTGGAAGTAGTATAATTTTTCTAGAGTTCTAAGGAGAAAAAATTCCCGATCGGGACTTGCCTTAGTTGTTTAGGTATTTTTTATGAACTTCCATGCACAAAGGAGTGAGTTCTATTTTCTTCTTTAACCAAGGTTGATAGATAACTCGATCGAGGAGTCTTTCATTTTTCATTCAAAAGGAAGAGAGGTAATATGATATTTGGGACTATGATGACATTACAAAAGGTGATCCCACCATAACCCCATCACTCTCTTCATCCATTAGTGTTCAGACTTCCTTTTCAATTGCTTGCTTTATTTTTCAACTTAAACAACTGTCAAAAATAACCTCTTCTTCTTTCTTTAATTTAAGTGACAAACGTAATTGTTGTGCACTACTCTCTGGAGAAAACTTAGGATACCTAAGTTACTACATTTTAACTTAGGTTTTATTTGTTTTTGTCACACCCCACGATAGGAACTTGTTAAAACTTGGCGTCGTTGCCAGGGAGGTTATGCCAACAATCTAATTCTAACATTTTCTAAATATTTTCATTTATTTTATTTAAAAAAAATCTAAAAAAATCCATGATGTATGCCAACTGCAATTATTCTTCTTGGATTGATTACTCACAGTTTTAGGGAAAAATGGATCATAATTATGTGGAAGCCCTCTTTCAAAAGCTTGATGAACTCACTATTTTGGCCAAGAAAATGATGAATGGCCATGTCACAGGTATCTCGCTTCTAGAACTGATGGACATGGTGAATCAAGTCAACATTGATTATCAAAGATTGAAGTCCTTAGATAAGGTTACATTGGATCAAGAACCTCAACATGAACATAAACCGGATCCATTGGTGGAAGGACATTCCCCACTCATCTTTGATGTTGAACAACCAGTAAGTACAGGAGATCAACAAGATATAGATGAGTTCTGGAAGGAGTGTGAGGAACTACTTGATCCTCCAGTTACTCATAATGTAGTAGATCCATCATCATGGAAGGAATACACCACCAACGTGGTTGAATTTGAAGATAATGATGAGGATCCTGACTACCCTCCTCCATCTGCTACCACTCTACTTCAATAGGAACTTCCCACTAAAGATGAAAATGAAGCCGAGAAACCTCAGGGAGATGATCTTTTCTTGATCTCATTGTATTCTAATTTTATTGAATCTGAATAGAGTATCACCTTCCCATGATTGAAATTTTCAGATTCGGACAACTCATGTATTGTGTTGGAAGACAAGGAAGAAAAGGAAGATGCGCTTAAAGAGGAACAGTTGGAGCTCCCCAAACATGTTGATAATATATTGGAGGGAGTTCAAGAGGGAATCCAAGTGGATTTTCCTAAGGAAAAAGTGATGCAAGATGCTTACTTTGCAAGGGAAGAATTATATATTGATTCTTCATGAATTAACTTTGTTCAAATAGAATTAAACTCTAACATTCCCTTTGATTTTTCCAATGATGCAGCATACCTTCAGAAATCACTAGAGAATGAAGAGGTGGCTGTGAAATTGGAAATGAAGAAATATGAGGATTCATTCTTTGTCCTACCCCCACCAAGAAAATTTTATCTTATTGTACTAGGGGTGGATTTGGTGTACTATACCCATGGTATCCTCAACAAAAAGGAGGAACCACATGATGTGAAGAAGAATTTCTATTGGTTCATCACAAAGAAACTCAACCCACCTTCAGATTGGGGATAACCAACTAGAACTGTCCATCTGAAGGAAGTCAAAACCTAGGGCCCACTTGGGGGATTAAGCCAAGATCTATCCTTCTTTTCTCATCCTATTTCTATTTTCATTTCATTCAATAAATGTCTTATGTTTTATTTTGGTATTTTTATTGTAGGTTTTTAATGTGAAACACTTAGTATCTTAACTCAATATTGCACTACCAATAAGTCAGGTTGTACCTCTCCTTTACACTTGCTTGTTGTTGTGATTCATTTTTGTCTTACATGTTAAATCCATTTGAATTTGTTGAGGACACTGCATCATTTATTTTTGGGGGAGGGAACCTTTGTAGTTTTGGATTTTCATTCTGTGTTTGTTTTTCAAAAAAAATAATAAAAATTCTGGGTGTTTCAAATTTTTGTGTGTTTAATTTTTAATTTTTTGTGTGTTTTTGAAAATTTTGAGCTAAAATGATTATCATTTCTATTTTTGAAACCCAAGTCATTGAGTGAACCAATTTATTCCATGAAACTGAGCTTAAATGAATGCTAAAAATGATTTTGTTTCAAGTTCAATTCTTTGGGAATTTCATGAAAAGTACTCAAGTTTTTGAATCTCATGGTACATCTCACTATCTTTATATTTGAAATAACTTTCCTGTGAGGCTTCTTAACCATTGTTATATTCTTTTAATTCACCTCACTTCTTGAGAGAACCAGACCATGCTTGTCCTAACCATAATTTGATTCATTCCTTTCGAAACTTGAGTGTTTGGGGTACATTTGTATTAAATTATTGAGGCGTTTCTTTGGTTTGAAAGTCCTCTTTTCAAGATAATCCCTTTCATTCTGGCCTACCTTGTAAATTAATACTTTTAGCCAAAAGAAGCCATGAACATCCTGTTAGGTTAGCCACATTACAAGCCAATGTTCCCTTTCCAACCTGCTCTTGAAGTGAAATTGCATGATCTAGTTGAACTTAAGTGTGGGGGAAGCTTTGTTGTGTTGTGCTACCTCATTTGGTGAAACTTTGGGTGGAAATTCAAATACTGAAGAGATGTGTGTGCTGATGAAAAATAATTATGTTGAAATTTATGCCCTTTTTGGAGCTTTCATGATAAAAGAAGCTATGACTTTTCTGGAGCTTTCCTGATACAAGAATCAGTGCCTTTATGGAGCTTTTAATGGAGGAAGAAATCTTTGCCTTTTCTAGAGCTTTCAAGAAAATCATGCTTAAGAAGATTGAAATTTTTTCTGCCGAAATTCTGAGATGTTTGAACATTTCTTGATATTTCATGATGACGGATATGAATTTCTACTAAGTGGAGTGAGGAGGATACCATACTTGAGTGAAAATTAGAATTGTGCAATTTTGCTTCAAAAAGAGCCAAACCCTCCTCATTCAGCTTCAGAATTTATCAAATAAAAATCCTACCAAACAAAATCCACATAACAACCTTGAAAAGTCCTCATGATCAAAAAAAAATATCCTTGACCCACAACGGGTGGAGAAGTAGGACTTTTTCAAACCTATGGTGACCCTTGCATTGGTTTTGATGAGAAAAACATTGATAAAACGTGATATTTGTGAGATGAGAGATAATTCATGTGAGGTAGGTGTCTTGTGTGCGTGGGTGGAGAAATGAATAGGAAAAATATTGAATGATCTGATTTTACAACTTGGAATAATGGTTATGGATGAGGCATGATAACTTTTATTTCTTGGTGTGGAATTGGTGGATCTAAATGGCATGTGTTTTGAATTTTCTTTGATTTGATTTGGATTTTGACTTGTCCAGGAGTCCAAGTGCTAAGTGTGGGGGAATTTATAGAGATAATATTTTTATTATTTTTCATATGTGTTTCAATGATTTAACCCCTTAAAATTAATCAATTTAAGCTTATTTGTATCATTTTAGTGTTTTGGTGAATTATGGGCTTAATTGTGGAAATTGGTTAATTCTAGAAATTTAGCAGTTTTGTGGAGCTTCTGTATTTCAGGAATATCTTTTATATTTTTTATCCAAATTTTATGATTCCTTTTTTTAGGCTTTCTATTCTTATGGGATTCATTTTATCCTGATGGGCCTAAACCTCAATCCATCATTTGGAAGCTCAAATTCAGCTCACAATTCAGGCCTCGAAAACTATGTACAGAACTGCATAATTTTATTGTGGGGCTCATATCTCATTAATGGACAAACCATTGGAGCTGAACTTTTACATGGAGTTGTAACACGTCAGGAGTGACAAGTTTTATTAATATGGTCGCACATGATTCATTCATTCTCTAGGTCATTAATGCATTGGAACTCGGTGCATTGGAAGATGAAAAGTATGTATGGAATAATTAAATATTCTTAGTACTGAGGCCATAACTCCTACATTTCCAGGACAATGAAGCTAACATTTCCTATGTCGATAGATGAGAGATGGTGGAACAACTCTCAAGAAGGACCAATTCCCAAATTCTGTCATTTACTATGCCAACCGGACTCAAAGGTTCAGGGGAGTAATTTTGGAGGGAAATTTTCTACTCCCCAAGCCTATAAATAAGAGTGTTCACTTCCATTCAAAGGGGTTGAAGAAGGTGAAAGAAGTGATGTGTTGGAGGATTGAGTTCTTGAAGTTATTTTTATTTTATATTTTCTTTTTACTTAGTTTCATCATGCACTCTTCTTCCCCTTTCAACTCTAATACCCTTCACATGGAGGGGTAAAACCTTTGAGTGATCGGGGAAGGGGGAGTTTCTATTTTGTAATGATGGAGTTTTGTGCTGAAATAAAAAACCTTATCTTTCTTTTTAATGACATATATTATTATTGTTTCCCAATTCTCTTAATGCGATCATTTTTTGAGTTTGGTGTATTCATTTTTAATAGCTTTGGTTAAAGACTTTTAATCTCCCTCCGCCTAGTGCAATTTGTCTCGATAGAGCAGATAGTGTTAGGTGGTGAGTGTCTAACGATCATTGGCATGTATGTGGAACTAGTAGACTTTTTCTAGAGTTATAAGGATCAAAAATTCCTGATCTGGACTTGCCTTAGTTGTTTAGGGATTGTTTATTAACTTCCATGCACATAGGAGTGAGTTCTATTTTCTTCTTTAACCAAGGGTGATAGATAACTCGATCGAGAAGTCTTTCATTTTTCATTCAAAAAGAAGAGAGGTAAGATGATATCTGTGACTATGATGACATTAAAAAAGGTGATCCTACCCTGACCCCATCACTCTCTTCATCCATTATTTTTCAACCTTTCTTTTCAATTGCTTTCTTTATTTTTCAACTTAAACAACTGTAAAAAAGAACCTCTTCTTCTTTCTTTAATTTAAGTGACAAACATAATTGTTGTGCACTCCTCTCTAGAGACAACTTAGATTACCTACTTTACTGCATTTTAACTTAGGTTTTACTTGTTTTTGTGACAACCCATGACAGGCACGTGTCAAAATTTGGCGTTGTTGTCGGGGAAGTTATTCCAACAATCTAATTCTAGAATTTTCTAAATATTTTCATTTATTTTATTTAAAAAAAATCTAAAAAAAATCCATGATGTATGAAAACTAAAATTATTATTCTTGGATTGATTACTCACAGTTTCATGGACAAATGGTTCATAATTACGAGGAATACCTCTTTCAAAAGCTTAATGAACTCAATATTTTGTCCAAGCAAATGATGAATGGCCATGTCACAGTTATCTCGCTTCAATAACTGATGGACATGGTGAATCAAGTCGACATTGATTATCAAAGATTGAATTCCTTAGAGAAGGTTACCTTGGATCAAGAACCTCAACCTTAACCTAAACCTGATCCATTGGTGGAAGTGTATTCCCCACTCATCCTTGATGTTGAAGAACCAGTAAGTACAGGAGATCAACAAGATCTGGATGTGTTCTGGAAGGAGTGTGAGGAACTACTTGATCCTCCAGTTCCTCATAATGTAGAAGATCCATCATCATTGAAGGAATACACCACCAACGTGGTTGAATTTGAAAAGAATATTGAGAAGCCTGACAACCCTCCTCCTTCTTCTACCACTCTACTTCAAGAGGAACTTCCCACTAAAGAGGAAAATGAAGCCGAGAAACCTCAGGGAGATGATCTTTTCTTGAACTCATTATATTATAATTTTATTGAATCTGAATTGAGTATCACCTCCCCTTGCTTGAAATTTTCAAATTCGGACAACTCAAGTGTTGTGTTGGCTGACCAGGAAGAAAAGGAAGATGATATTAAAGAGGAACAGTTGGAGCTCCCCAAACATGTTGATAATTTATTGGAGGGAGTTCAAGAGGGATCCAAGTGGATTTGGCTAAGGAAAAAGTGATGCCAGATGCTTACTTTGTAAGGGATGAATTTGATATTGTCACGACCCGTCCTTGGGACTCATGTCGTGACTACCCCAAGCCTGCCTCCCATAGGCCAGGGGCTAGAGACTAGCACCAAAGGTGTAAATCCCAATATAAGGGAAGGCATTGCCTTTATGAGAGAAAACAAACACCATAGAGTGAGCAAGCAGAAGTAACCACCAAGTAAAAACTGAGTACAAAGTTAAGTGTTGGAAAGTAAATGGGTCAGAATACAAACCCAACTAAAAGTAAAGTACAACTGAAAAGAAAGTACAGCAGCTGAAAAGTAGAGTAGCAATGTCAAGCCGTCCACTGGAAATCCCACCTGAAGGGTGGGTATAGATAGTCTCCTCAGCTCCTCGAGTCTAGCCGTCCGCTCCATGTACGTCCCACCCAGTGGTCCACCTCCATGTACTGACTCGCTCCACAAGCCTCAACCACGATTATTGTTGTCCGTCGTCTGCATCCAACACAACATAGTGCGGGCATAGCCCATGCAGGGGTGAGTATATTCTACTCAGTAGGGACCCCGAGACCCCCAAAGGTCTCCCAGAATTCATGAAGGATAATCCACAAAGGAAAGATACAATCATGAAGTAACAACCAACCCTACTTAGGTATATTCCCATACATATACCTAAGTCATTAATTCCAATTCGGATCCATCCTCCGAGCCCAAGTTCGATCTAGTCCACACAGGTTAGCACAATCCAATCCACACAGGATAACACAACCCAATCCACATAGGAAAGCAAGTCAACCATATCGAAGATAATGATTGAAATTAAAGACTCAGCTCACACAGGTATACTTCTTCGTAAGACGATAGAGATGATCAGGTGTAGCCATAGATTTATTTAAGTTGTCGGACCCACGTAGGATACAAGACCAGCTAAGTTATCAGACCCACAAAGGATACAAGACCATCTACTCTGCCGGACCCACGTAGCATACAAGTACAGATTCAAATACTACCGGACCCATATAGGATACAAGAATAGTAGTCACGTACTGTTGGACCCACATAGGATACAAGAATAGTAGTCATCGCCGTCAAACCCATGGAGGATCCCAGTATAGTCATCATCGTCGTTGCAGTCGCAGCCAGCTCTAGGATTCCCGCACACAGCATGCTCGATTCCGGGAGGGTCCGATCCATGATCCAAAGGGGTTTTATACATCAATTGACATGTATTCCGTAGTTTATGTATCCCAAAGTTCCATCTCGTCAAAAGGAACTCAACGCGATAGACAGCGTGTCAATCGAACGTCCGGTCTAAGAGTTATTAGCTTTTTCGTCCCAGGGGCCCAATTGGTTTTTAATTCAAAACCAGCCTGACCATACTCCAAATACGTCCAAATCTTGAGTATAGTAAACCAAAAGAATAGTCTCACTAATAGTAATCCAACAAAGTTGACGGTACGTCAATCGGACATCCGGAACTCAAGTTATAAGCGTTTCTGCTCCGAGGGCCCGGTTGGTTTCGTGTTCGAACCAACCTGGCCATACCAAAAGTTCTCCAAAACCTTGATTGTAATATATCAAAACGATCATCTCAATCCAAGGATTTCTAGGCAACTTACGGTGCATCGTTCGAAGGTCTGTAGCCCAAGTTATGGACATTTGAACGAAACTGTTCGAAAACAGGGGGTTTGGGCCCGGTCCGACCTGGCCCAATACCCCCTGGGTCTGCCCAAAACTGGGTTGACCCGACCCAGCTCCATGTCCGGCCCACTTGGGCATGGCCCAGCCCAGCAGCGCGGCCCGGCCCAGCGGCGCGGCCCGGCCCCGTGCGGGTGGTCCGGGCACCCGCGTGCTGAGCAGACGCAGAAGGGGGGGAGCCACCGCCCCCTTCGAACCCAACGGCGGACCCACGTGGGGTCCTCCCTACTGCGCTGACAAGGGGTTCAAACCCCCGGTTTTTCTGGATTTGGCCAGCCGTAATGGCTAGCCAGTTGTGTCGTGCGGGACCGGCCGGTCCCGCCTCCTGAGCGCTGGCGGCCGGCGGTTCCGGCCGCCCTCCCCTACTCTGTCGTGGCCAAAGGTTGTGGCCTTGATCCGTCTGGCGCCCTGCGACGGCGCCGCAGCTCCTCTCCGGTTGTGGCCTCTTTCGGCTTCAACGGTACGGCGCGACAGTGTTGCGCTCCTTCGTCGTGGTGATATTCCTCGTTCCCGCGCTGTGTCGTTGCACTGCGCCACCTTCATCCCAAACCACAACGTGTGAACATCAACAAAGGGGGAGGAGGATCGGCCATGTTCATGTAGTATATCCTCCTCCCATTAATTTGATAACAGGTGGCCAAATATTAAATGATGAATGCCAAGAATAATCACATCGTAAAAACACACCCCTACCTTGAAGTAGTTGTCGAAAGAAGATTGTCGTGGGAAATAGCGTCGTGAGGTAAAGCTCCATACGTGCTTGATGGAGAACGTCCGAGGAGGAGTGCCATCTCCTTTCCTTTTACGTGAGAAGAAGAATGAAGGAAGGCGCGTCGTCATTCTTCGGGGAAGGCGTCGCACACCGGCTGCGGTGAGGAGATGAGACGGCACGTCGATCTCTCCTTGTGGCGACAGTGTTCTTCGTCAAAGTCTTAGCATTCCTCGCATTTTCCAACGAAGAAGATGAAGATCCCCAAGGCTTTTATTTTCTCCCCAATTCTTCTCACACAACAATCAACCCAAATAAAATAAGTTTCACCCTTATTTTATTAATCCCAAGCCATGAATTCAAAATTCAACTCTTAATCAAATACATTGAATAACTTACTCAAATAATGTAATAAGAGAGTTGACTTTTAATTAAGAGGGTGAGAGGATGAGTTACACATTTAAGCTATACGGGGGGTTTAATAGAGTGTTAGGAAATTTAAGGAGGTGGGAACTAGGGTGGGCCCCACCCAAACTTCCTCACATCTTCCTTTCCCATAACACTTATACCATCAGCAGTGTAATAAGAAATATAATTGTTTAACAACTATATTTTTATTCTTCACATTTTTAAAAACTCCTCCCGAGAAAATGCACATTCGGAAAAGGTGTTCCTAAGAAATTACTGGCGCTGCGGTTTCATCAGTGCCCTCAGATTTAGATTCCAAGCACCGGTTCAAAAGTTAGGAAAACCCGCCTGTTCGTTCACTAAATGTACCTGATCTAAACTTCATAAATTGATTCTGGGCACACCGGGCCTCAGAATCAGGTGCCGTCAGAAACTGCGTACTCGTAAAATCCCAAAGAAATTTTAGAAAAATAATTCCTTGAAATTTATGGGTCTTTACAGATATTGGTTATTCATGCTTTAACTTTTTTCAAATAGAATTAAACTCTAACATTCCCTTTGATTTTTCCAATGATGCAGCATACCTTCAGAAATAACTGGAGAATGAAGAGGTGGCTGTGAAATTGGAAAACAAGAAATATGAGGACTCATTCTTTTTCCTACCCCCACCAAGAAAATTGTATCTTATTGTACTAGGGGTGGATTTGGTGTATTATACCCATGTTTTCCTCAACAAAAAGGAGGAAGCACATGATGTGAAGAAGAAGTTCTTTTGGTTCATCACAAAGAAACTTAACCCACCTTCAAATTGGGGATAACCGACTAGAACTGTCCATCTGGAGGCAGTCAAAACCCAGGGCCCACTTGGGGGATTAAACCAAGATCTATCCTTATTTTCTCATCCTATTTATATTTTAATTTATTTCAATAAATGTCTTATGTTTTATTTTGTTCTTTTTCTTGTAGGTTTTTAGTGTGCAACACTTAGTATCTTAACTCAATATTGCACTACCAATAAGTCAGGTTGTACCAATACTTTACAATTTCTTGCTCTTGTGATTCATTTTTGTCTTACATGTTAAATCCATTTGCATTCATTGAGGACACTGCATCATTTAAGTGTGGTGGAGGGAACATTTTTAGTTTTGGATTTTCATTTTATGTTTTTTTTTTCAAAAAAAATAAAAAAAAATTTTGTGTGTTTCAAATTTTTGTGTGTTTATTTTTCAATTTTTTGTGTTTTTATTTTGAAAATTTTCAGCTCAAATTATTATCATTGCTATTTTTGAAACCCATGTCATTCATTGAACCCATTTATTCCATGAAACTGAGCTTAAATGAATGATGAAAATCATTTTGTTTCAAGTTCAATTCTTTGGTAATTTCTTGAAAAGTACTCAGGTTTTTTAATCTCATGCCACATCTCACTGTCTTTATCTTTGAAATCACTTTCCCTTGAGGCTTCTGAACCATTGTTATATTCTTTTCATTCACCTCACTTCTTGAGAGAAGCATACCATGCTTGTCTTAACCAGAATTTGATTCATTCCTTTCGAAACGTGAGGGTTTGGGGTATAAGTGTTTTAATTGATTGAGGCATTTCTTAGGTTTGAAAGCCCTGTTTTAAAGATAATCCCTTTCATTCTGTTCTACCTTGTAAATTAATCCTTGTAGCCCATAGAAGCCATGAACATCCTATTAGGTTATCCACATTACAAGCCAATTTTCCCTTTCCAACCTGCTCTTGAAGTGAAATTGCATGATCTAGTTGAACTTAAGTGTGGGGGAAGCCGTCTTGTATTGTGATACCTCATTTGGTGAAACTTTGGGTGGAAATTCAAATGCTGAAGAGATGTGTGTGCTGATGAAAAATCATTATGTTGAAAGTTGTGCCTTTTCTGGAGCTTTCATGATAAAATAATTTGTGCCTTTTATGGAGCTTTCATGATAAAAGAATATGTGCCTTTCTGGAGCTTCTAATGGACGAAGAAAGTTGTGCCTTTTCTGGAGCTTTCAAGAAAATCATGCTTAAGAAGATTGAAATTTTTTCTACTAAAATGTTGAGCTGTTTTAACATTTCTTGATATTTCATGATGATGGATCTGAATTTCTACTTAGTGGAGTGAGTAGGATACCATACTTGAGTGAAAATTAGAATTGTGCAATTTTGCTTCAAAAAGAGCCAAACCCTCCTCATTCGGCCTCAAAAAATTTCACATAAAAATACTACCAACCAAAAGCCACAGAACAACCTTACAAAGTCCTCATGATAAACAAATTTCATTGACTCACATCGGGTGGATAAGTAGGAGTTTTTCAAACCTATGGTGACCCTTGCATTGGTTTGGATGAGAAAAACATTGATAAAAAGTTATATTTGTGAGGTGAGAGAAAATTCAAGTGAAGTAGGTGTCTTGTGTGCATGGGAGGAGAAATGGAGAGGAAAAATATTGAATGATATGATTTGAGAACGTGGAATAATGGTTATGGATAAGGCATGATAACTTTTATTTCTTGGTGTGGAATTGGTGGATCTAAATGGCATGATTTTTGAATTTGCTTTGATTTGATTTTGATTTTGACTTGTCTGGGAGTCCAACTGATAAGTGTGGGGGAATTGATAGATATAATATTTTCATTATTTTTCATACGTGTTTCAATGATTTAACCCCTTAAAATTAATCAATTTAAGCTGATTTGTGTCATTTTAGTGTTTTGGTGAATTACGGGCTTAATTGTGGAAATTGGTTAATTCTGGAAATTTAGCAGTTTGGTGGAGCTTCTGTATTTTGGGAATATCTTTTATATTTTTGATCCAAATTATATGATTCCTTTTTTTAGGATTTCTATTCTCATGGGATTCATTTTATCCTTTTGGAACTAAAGCTCAATCCATCATTTGGAAGCTCAAATTCAGCTCACAGGTCAGGCCTCGAAAACTATGTACAGAACTGCATAATTTTATTATGGGGCTCATATCTCATTAATGTCCCAACCATTGGAGATGAAATTTTACATGGAGCTGGAAAACATCCGTAGTAACAAGTTTCATTAATATGGTTGTGCATGATTCTTTCATTCTCAAGGTCATTAATGCATTGGAACTCGGTGTATTGGAAGATGAAAATTCTGTGTGGAATAATTAAATATTCTTAGTGAGGTGGCCATAACTCCTTTATTTCCTGACCAATGAAGCTGAAATTTAGTGTGTCGAAATATGAGAGATAGAGGTAGAGGTGTTAATGGGGCGGGGCGGGTCAGCCTGCGGGGCGGATCATGTGGGCTGTGAATTTTATTGTGCGGTCTGGTTCGGTCCACAAATAATGCGGGCTCAAAAAATAAAAGTCTGACCCTACCATACGGGACCCGCAGACTAATGGGCCGGCCCACAGGCTTAAAAAATAATATATAAAAATATTTTTTAGCTTCATGAACCATGATAAAGTGGAACGGAAAAATATAAATGATTTAGATTTAGTGAAAATATTTAGTTTTAAATTAACAATATCCCTAACAACAACAGTAACCATTAAAAGATTATATCTTTGATGATTTATGGGATTAATATCATCTCAAGTGGGTCATTTAACTTGATCATCAAAACCAGTTTATGGACAACAATACTCTTGCACCTCTCGTTAACACTACAACTCATGTATATAATATTTACTACATATATATATAATAATAATATTTATTATTTATTATATAAATTTATTTAATACATATAATTTATTTATTACATATACTTGTAATATATATTATTTATTATATGTACATAGGAAAATTTCTATTGTGTTTTTTTTGTGCAAATTAATATTGGAAATTTCATGTGTAAATTTCCACTGAAAATCTACACTTCAAATCTTTACTTAAAATTATAATGAAAATATATTAATACATAAATAAAAATTTTAAATTTTCACTAGAAATTTTAATTGTAATATTTTTACAAAAAAATTTCACTACAAACTTCCATTGAAAATTTAATTGGCATCTCCACTTAAATTTTTAGTGTTAAATTCAACTTATTTTTTATTATAATTATACTAAAATTTTGATTCAAAAAATTCTAAGATAAATGCGTGATTAAATTTTTAATTTAAATATTTTAACTCATAAATAGATAATTTAAGTTCACACTAAAAATTTGAACCGCAAATTTTCTATGGAAATTTTCACTGCAAACTTTTATTGGAAATTTGTGACGCGAATTTTCACTGGAAATTGGCATTTTAATTTTTCACATAAAATTACAATGTAGATATATTAAAATATAAATAAAAAATTTAATTTTTCAAAAAAATTAAACTAAAATAAAATTATATTAATATATATATTAAAAACATAAATTTTAACTGAAATTTTTCATTGGAAATTTGTACGAAAAACTTTCAGTAAAGATTTTCAATAGAAATGTTTTGTTCAAATTTATACTTAAATTTCTGATACAAATTTCCATTTGACTTTTGTTATAATTATACTAAAAATTTTATTAACAAAGTTCTAAAATAAATGCATGCTCAATTTTTATTATTGAATTTTCCAGTGCAAACTGCCACTAAAAATTCTTAGTGCAAATTTTCACAAGTTTTCTGCAGTTCGATTTTCCATTAAAATTACAATGTAGACACATTAAAACATAAATAAAAAATGTACATTTTCATTGGAAAATTACATTTAAAATTTTCATTAGAAACTTTTACAGTAAAATTCTACTAGAAACGCCCACTTAAAACTACAATAAAAATATAATGATACATAAATAAAAACTATAAAATTTCATCATAAATTTACACTGAAAATTTACATCAGAAACTATGAATGGAAATTTATATTAGAAAATTATTGTTAAATTTTCCATTTAAATGTGTAATTTAAATCATCAAATTATATTTTCTATGCATTGAAATTTTACTCTTATGAGTGCAAATCAGTACTCAAAATTTGCACTGAAATTTTACACTGAAAATTTGTTTTGGAGACTTTATTATCAAAATTTTAAACTAAATACATGTTTGGATTTTCAATTCAAATAATTTAATACATAATGCTATTATAAATTTATTATTATTGTTTCTTATTTATTAATTATTTCTAAGTTACTTTTAAACTCATAATAATATAAATATATATATATATATAATTATAATGATAAAATTAAAATACATAAATCAAAATATTAGTAGAGCGTTGTATTATAAACAAAATGGTAGTATTGTATATCTGTTTTTATAATTATTGTATCAATTTTTAATACATTAATTCTATTATGTTACAAATAACAACATTAGTGTCATCTATCACATGACCAACCTTACCGTCAGGTATAAAATCTAAATGAGTCATTTTCTTCATGATTTATGTATGGTTTTATAAAATTTGAACTATTGTTTTCATACTCATGTTAATTTATTACATTATATTATTTTGTTTTATTTTTCAAGAATAATTTTTTGTAATAATTATAATTGCAGGTCAAACGGGACCCAGGGATACCCGGTGGGCTAGTCCACATGGGCTGCAGGTTTTGCGGGTTGGATCAAATGTGGTCCGAATGTTTGCAGGCCTAAATTTTCAAGGCCCTAACCCACATAAATCCACGGGATAACGGATCATCCCACAGATTTGCAGATTTTTTGACAAGTCTAGAAATAGGAACAACTTTAAAGAAGGACTAATTCCCAAGTTCGGTCATTTACTATGCCAACCAGACTCAAACTTTCGGGGGAGTAATTTTGGTGGGAAATTTTTTACTTCCAAAACCTATAAATAAGAGTGTTCACTTCCATTAAAAGGGGTTGAAGAAGTTTCAAGAAGGGTTGTGCTGGAGGATTGAGTTCTTGAAGTTCTTTGTATTTTCTATTTTCTTTTTACTTAGTTTTATGATGCTCTCTTCTTCCCCTTTCAACTCTAATACCCTTCACATGGAGGGGTAAAACCTTTGAGTGATCTAGGAAGGGGGAGTTTCTATTTTGTAATGTCAGAGTTTTGTGCTTAAATGTAAAACCGTATCTTTCTTTTGAATGACATATATTATTAGTGTTTCCCAATTCTCTTAATGCAATCGTGTTTTGAGTTTGATGTATTCATTTTTAATAGCTTTGGTTAAATACTTCTAATCTCCCTCTACCTAGTGAAATTTATCTCGATCGAGCAGATTGTGTTAGGTGGTGAGTGTCTAATGATCATTGGCACGTGTGTGGAAGTAGTAGACATTTTCTAGAGTTCTAATGAGAAAAAATTCCCAATCAGGACATGCCTAAGTTGTTTAGGGATTGTTTATGAACTTCCATTCACAAAGGAGTGAGTTCTATTTTCTTATTTAACCATGGGTGATAGAAAACTCGATCGAGGATTCTTTCATTTGTCATTCAAAAGGAAGAGAGGTAAGATGATCTTTGGGACTATGATGACATTATAAAAGTTGATCCTACCCTGACCCCATCAATCTCTTCATCGATTAGTGTTCAACCTTTCTTTTCAATTGCTTGCTTTATTTTTCAACTTAAACAACTGTCGAAAAGAACCTCTTCTTCTTTCTTTAATTTAAGTGACAAACTTAATTGTTGTGCACTCCTCTCTGGAGACAACTTAAGTTACCTACTTTACTGCATTTTAACTTAGCTTTTATTTGTTTTTTTTACACCCCATGACAGGCACGTGTCAAAACATGGCATCATTGCCGGGGAGGTTATGCAACAATCTAATTCTACCATTTTCTAAATATTTTCATTTATTTTATTTAAAAAAATCTAAAAAAATACATGATGTATGCCAAATGAAATTATTCTTCTTATATTGATTACTCACAGTTTCAGGGACAAATGGTTCATAATTACGAGGAAGCCCTCTTTCAAAAGCTTGATGAACTCACAATTTTGGCCAAGAAAATGATGAATGGCCATGTCCTAGGTATCTCTCTTCAAGAACTGATGGACATGGTGAATCAAGTCTACATTTATTATCAAAGATTGAATTCCTCAGAGAAGGTTAGATTGGATCAAGATCCTCAACCTGAACCAAAACCTGATCCATTAGTGGAAGTGTATTCCCCACTCATCCTTGATGTTGAAGAACCAGTAAGTACAGGAGATCAACAAGATCTAGAAGAGTTCTGGAAGGAGTGTGAGGAACTACTTGATCCTCCAATTCCTCATAATGTAGAAGATCCATCATCATTAAAGGAATACACCACAAACGTGGTTGAATTTGAAGAGAATTATGAGGATCCTGACTACCCTCCTCCATCTACCACCACTCTACTTCAAGAGGCACTTCCCACTGAAGAAGAAAATGAAGCTGAGAAACCTCAGGGAGTTGATCTTTTCTTGAACTCATTATATTCTAATTTTATTGAATCTAAATTGAGTATCACCTCCCCTTTCTTGAAATTTTCTGATTCGGACAACTCATGTATTGTGTTAGCAGACAAGGAAGAAAAAGAAGATGCACTTAAAGAGGAATAGTTGGAGCTGCCCAAACATGTTGATAATTTATTGGAGGGAGTTAAAGAGGGAATCCAATTGGATTTGGATAAGGAAAAAGTGATGCAATATGGTTACTTTGGAAGGGAATAATACGATATTGATTCTTCGTGATTTAACTTTGTTCAAATAGAATTAAACTCTAACATTCCATTTGATTTTTCCAATGATGCAGCATACCTTCAGAAATCACTGGATAATGAAGAGGTGGCTCTGAAATTGGAAACCAAGAAATATGAGGATTCATTATTTGTCCTACCCCCACCAAGAAAATTGTATCTTATTGTACTAGGGGTGGATTTGGTGTACTATACCCATGGTGTCCTTAACAAAAAGAATGAAGCACATGATGTGAAGAATAAGTTTTGTTGGTTAATCACAAAGAAACTCAACCCACCTTCTGATTGGGGATAACCAACTGGAACTGCCCATCTGGAGGAAGTCAAAACCTAGGGCCCACTTGGGGGATTAAACCAAGATGTATCCTTCTTTTCTCATCCTATTTCTATTTTCATTTCTTTCAATAAATGTCTTACGTTTTATTTTGTTCTTTTTCTTATAGGTTTTTATTGTGAAACACTTAGTATCTTAACTCAATATTGCACTGCCAATAAGTCAGGTTGTACCACCCCTTTACACTTGCTTGCTATTGTGATTCATTTTTGTCTTACATGTTAAATACATTTGAATTCATTGATGACATTGCATCATTTAATTATGGGGGAGGGAACCTATGTAGTTTTGAATTTTCATTTTGTATTTGTTTTTCAAAAAAAAAATTGTGTGTGTTTCAAATTTTTGTGTATTTATTTTTCAATTTTTGGTGTGTTTTTGAAAAATTTGAGCTGAAATGATTATCATTGCTATTTTTGAAACCCATGTCATTGAGTGAAACAATTTATTCCATGAAACTGAGCTTAAATTAATGCTTAAAATGATTTTGTTTCAAGTTCAATTCTTTGGGAATTTTAGGAAAAGTACTCAGGTTTTTGAATCTCATGCCACATCTCACTATCTTTATCTTTGAAATCACTTTCTCGTGAGGCTTCTGAACCATTGTTATATTCTTTTCATTCACCTCACTTGTTAAGAGAACCAGACCATAATTGTCTTAACCACAATTTGATTCATTTCTTTTGAAACTTCAGGGTTTGGGGTACATGTGTTTTAAATGATTGAGCTGTTTCTTTGGTTTGAAAGCCCTCTTTTCAAGATAATCTGTTTCATTCTATCCTACCTTGTAAATTAATCCTTGTAGCCCATAGAATCCATGAACATCCTATTAGGTTAGCCACATTACAATACAATTTTCCCTTTACAACCTACTCTTAAAGTGAAATTTCATGATCTAGTTGAACTTAAGTGTGGGGGAAGCTGTCTTGTGTTGTGCTACCTCATTTGGTGAAACTTTGGGTGGAAATTCAAATTCTTAAGAGATGTGTGTGCTGATGAAAAATCATTATATTGAAATCTGTGCCTTTTTTGGAGCTTTCATGATAAAATAAGTTGTGCCTTTTCTGGAGCTTTCATGATAAAAGAAGTTGTGCCTTTCTAGAGCTTCTAATGGAGGAAGAAAGTTGTGCCTTTTCTGGAGCTTTCAAGAAAATCATGTTTAAGATGATTGAAATTTTTGCTGCTGAAATGCTGAGCTGTTTGAACATTTCTTGATATTTCATGATGATGGATCTGAATTTCTACTAAGTGGAGTGTGGAGGATACTATACTTGAGTGAAAATTAGAATTGTGCAATTTTGCTTCAAAAAGATCCAAACCCTCCTCATTCGACCTCATAATTTTTCACATAAAAATCCTACCAACAAAACGCCACAGAAAAACCGTGAAAATTCCTCATGATAAAAAAAATGTCCTTGACTCACATCGGGTGGAGAATTAGGAGTTTTTCAAACCTACGGTGACCCTTGCATTGTTTTGGATGAGAAAAACATTGATAAAAAGTGATATTTGTGAGATGAGAGAAAATTCATGTGAGGTAGGGGTCTTTTGTACACGGGAGGAGAAATGAAGATGAAAAATATTGAATGATCTGATTTTAGAACTTTGAATAATGTTTATGGATGAGGAATGATAACTTTTATTTCTTGGTGTGGAATTGGTGGATCTAAATGGCATGTGTTTTGAATTTTCTTTGATTTGATTTTGATTTTGACTTGTCCGGGATTCCATGTGCTAAGTGTGGGAGAATTTATATAGATAATATTTTAATTATTTTTCATATGTGTTTCAATGATTCAACCCCTTACAGTTAATCAATTTAAGCTGATTTGTATCATTTTAGTGTTTTGGTGAATTATGGGCTTAATTGTTGAAATTGGTTAATTCTGAAAATTTAGCAGTTTTATGGAACATCTGTATTTCGGGCATATGTTTTATATTTTTCTAATTTATATGATTCATTTTTTTTAGTATTTATATTCTCGTGGGATTAATTTTATCCTTCTGGGCCTAAAGCTCAATCCATCATTTGGAAGCTCAAATTCAGCTCACAAGTCAGGCCTCAAAAACTGTGTACAGAACAGCATAATTTTATTGTGGGGACCATATCTCATTAAAGGTAGAACCATTGGGTATTAAATTTTACATGGATCTGGTAAATATCCGGAGGGATAAGTTTCATTAATATGGTCTCACGTGATTCTTTCATTCTCAAGGTCATTAATGCGTTTGAACTCGGTGCATTGGAAGATGAAAAGTCTGTATGGAAGAATTAAATATTATTCGTGATGCGGCTATAACTCCTTTATTTCCAGGCCAATGAAGCTTAAATTTCGTATTTACATAGAGGGGATATTGAGGAACAACTTTCAAGAAGGACCAATTCTAAAATTCGGTCATTTACTATGCCAACCGGAATCAAACTTCTTGGGGAGTAATTTTGGAGGGAAATTGTCTACTCCCCAAGCCTATAAATAAGAGTGTTCACTTCCATTCAAAGGGTTTGAAGAAGGTGAAATAAGGGATGTTCTAGAGGATTAAGTTCTTGAAGTTATTTTTATTTTCTATTTTCTTTTTACTCAGTTTCATCATGCTCTCTTCTTCACCTTTCAACTCTAATATCCTTCACATGGAGGGGTAAAACCTTTGAGTGATCGGGGAAGGGGGAGTTTCTATTTTGTAATGTCGGAGTTTTGTTCTTAAATGTAAAACCTTATCATTCTTTTGAATGAAATATATTATTAGTGTTTCCCAATTCTCTAAATAAGATCGTGTTTTGAGTTTGTTTTATTCATTTTTAATAGCTTTGGTTAAAGACTTTTAATCTCCCTCCGCCTAGTGCAATTTGTCTCAATAGAGCTGATTGTGTTACGTGGTGATTATCTAACGATCGTTGGCACGTGTGTGGAACTAGTAGAATTTTTATAGAGTTGTAAGGAGCAAAAATTCCTGATCGGGACTTACCTTAGTTGTTTAGGGATTGTTTATGAACTTCCATGCACATAGGAGTGGGTTCTATTTTCTTCTTTAACCAAGGGTGATAGATAACAAGATCGTGGAGTCTTTCATTTGTCATTCAAAAGGAAGAGAGGTAAGATGATATTTGTGACTATGATGAAATTTCAAAAGTTGATCCTACCCTAACCCAATCACTCTCTTCATACATTAGTGTTCAACCTTTCTTTTCAATTACTTGCTTTATTTTTCAACTTAAACAACTGTCAAAAAGAACCTCTTCTTCTTTCGTTAATTTAAGTGAAAAACATAATTGTTGTGCACTCCTCTCTGGAGAAAACTTAGGTTACCTACTTTATTTCATTTTAACTTAGGTTTTATTTGTTTTTGTCACACCCCACGACATTCACGTGTCAAGAAGCTGATCAATTGTGGGATTTGATTAAGAACACCAAGACAAGGGAGGAAATTGAAGAGATGGAATGGGAAGACTTTAAGATAATGTTTCATAATAAGTGTTTCCCACGAACTATTCCTACGAAGATGGAGAGAGAATTTATAGAGCTCAAGAAAAAAGAAGGAGAATCTGTCACAACCTATGAAGTGAATTTCACAAGGCATTCAAGGTACGATTTAGGTTTTGTTATCAATAATGATAGCAAAATTGATAGATTCTTTAGTGGATTAAAACCACACCTTCGAAAGGCTCTTTCAATTTGAGACTTTGGGAGTTATGAATAATTTGTTCGATGTGCTCTCAAAGTGGATATGGAGTTTTTACAATGGTCTCATGGCTATGGTGATAAGAAAAGAAAGATGGAGTTTCAAGCTGGTGGATCTAATGACAAAGGTGGGAAGAAAAATCAACGACCCACATGCCAAAAATGTGGGAAGTTGCACCATGGGAACTGCCTAAAAGGGACGGGGAAATGATTCAAGTGTGGGAAAGAAGGACACCATACCCAAGAGTGTCGAAAAGAAACGAAAAGGAAGGAGAATGTAGCTGATGAAAGGAGAGAACCACTCATTGTTCAATGCTACAACTGTAGGGAGCTAGGGCACTATGAAAACTAGTGCACTAAACCTTTATTTCTTGAGGGTAATCAGTGTCAACAACCACCAAACCCAAAGGAATAAGGGAAGGCTTATGCCATAACTACTGTGGTGGTGGAGCATGATAATGAATTTGTACAAGGTACACTTCCTATTCACTCAATAATGGAAAAAGCCTTATTTGATTCTGGTTCTATGCATTCCTTTATATCTTGTAAGTTTGCTAGAAATATATAATCGAATCCCTGAAACCTTGAAGTATAGATATCTGTAAAAACACCAAGTGGTTCAATCATTGCAACCCAAGTATTTGACTCTTCTCCTATTGGCGTATGTGGTAAGATTCTTCTGGAAAATCTCATGATACTTCCCTTGGTGGAATTCGACGCTATAATGGGAGTAGATTAGCTCTTGTCATATAGAGCACATATCAACTATCGAGAAAAGAAAATATATTTTCATATTCCGAACCATCCCAGGCTCTTCTACAAATTTAAGGAAGATCATGAATCTCCTATAAAAAATCCTACAATGGTGTGGGTGTTAATCCCTATAAAGAAGCATACCTCACCCAAATGGATGAGTTAAAGGAAAGCGCCAACCTTGAGGAAATTCCCATTGTGAGGGAATACGGTGATGTATTTCCCAAAGAGTTACCCAGAATTCCCCTAGATCGTGAGGTAGAGTTCTCAATTAAACTCATGCCTGGAGATACTCCTATCTCAAAGTGTCCCTATAAGATGGCTCCTATCGAACTAGAGGAGTTAAAGAAGCAGCTGAAAGAGCATCTAGATAAAGGGTTCATACGCCCTAGTGCATCACATTGGGGTGCACCAGTGATTTTTGTGAAGAAGAAGGATGGAACAATGCGGATGTGTATCGATTATCGGGAACTCAACAAGATCACCATAAAGAACAAGTATCCCCCTCCAAGTATTGACGATCTATTTGATCAGTTAAGAGGTGCTCAATACTTCTCAAAGTTGGATCTTCATTCTGGATATCATCAGGTAAAGGTGAAGAAGGAAGATATTCAGAATACTGCCTTCCGTACAAGGTATGGGCACTATGAGTTTTTGGTGATGTCGTTCAGACTTACTAATTCCCCTGCAATCTTCATGGATTTTATGAATAGAGTCTTTATACATTACCTCGAAAAATTTGTGGTAGTGTTTATCGATGATATTCTCATCTACTCCAAGAGAAAGGAGGAACATGAAGAACATCTAAGACTTTTGTTGGCGACATTGAGAAAGGAGAGGTTGTACCCCAAGTTCAGCAAGTGTGACTTTTGGATGAATCAAGTCACATTATTGGGATATGTGATCACAAGTTAGGGAAATTTTGTGGATCCTTCAATGACAAAGGAGATTGAGGAATGGCCCAGGCCCTCTAGTGTCACAGAAATCTGTTGTTTTCTTGGATTAGTTGGGTACTACCGACGTTTTCTGAGAAACTTCTCACGATTGTCAAGCCTACTAACTAAGTTAACAAGGAAAGGGGTAAAGTATGTTTGGATGGAAGAATGTGAGGGAAGCTTCAAGGAGCTAAAGAGAAGGATGATCACAACACCTATACTCACACTACCGAAAAGTGGAGAAAGTTTTGTGATATAAAGTGATGCTTCAAGGAAAGGCGTGGGTTGTGTACTCATGCAAAATGAAAAAGTGATACCCTATGCCTCATAAAAATTCAAGATCCATGAGCAAAACTACCCGACGCATGATCTAGAGCTGTCAGCCGTGATTTTTTCCTTGAAAATCTGGCAGCACTACCTTTATGTTGAGAAGTGTGACATATACACCGACCACAAGAGCTTAAAGTATATATTCACACAAAAGGATCTCAACATGTGTCAAAAGAGATGGTTAGATCTAATCAAGGTTTATGATTGATCTATTCACTATCATCCTATAAAGGCGAACAAGTTAGCTGATGCTCTAAGTAGAAAAGAACATGCTACTCATAAGGGAAGGGGGTACATCCTACCTTTCCCAAATGATTGTGCAACCATCCATCCAGGATAAGATTAAGGAAGCACTAAGGGATGGTGTGGAGATACAAAAGAGGGTGAATGCAGTAAAGGAAGGGAAGCTTCAAGAGTTCCATATCGATGATGATGGTGTGATTCGGTTTGGAACGCGGCTTTGTGTGCCTTCATCACCTGGGATAAAGAAGGAGCTATTGGACAATGCACATAGCTTAACTTTCTATATCCATATTGGGAGTAACAAGATGTATCATGATCTCCAGGAACACTTCTGGTGGGATAACATGAAGAAGGAGATTGCGGAATATATATTAAGATGCTTGGTATGTCCGCAAGTTAAAGCTGAGCGAAAAAAGTCCAAAGGTATGATGCAGCCATTGCCTATACCCATGTGGAAATGGGAAAATGTTACTATGGAATTTGTTTTTGGTCTCCTGATGATGTCAAAGTGAAATAATGCGATATGTTTTGTGGTTGACCGACTCACCAAGACTGCCCATTTTATCTCTATTCAGGATGATATATCGCTTGAACAACTTGCAAAGATATATGTGAAGGAAGTGGTGAGACTGAACGGTGTTCCACTATCAATTGTCTCTGACCATGATCTGAGGTTCACCTCTAAATTTTGTAGGAGCCTTCAACATGCTTTGAGTACTGAATTAAATTTCAGCAAGGCCTATCACCCCTAAACTGATCGCCAATCTGAAAGGACAATTTAGAAGCTTGAAGATATTCTTAGAGCCTGCTCTATAGAATTCAAAGGTGGATGGGATCAGCATCTCCCATTGGTTGTGTTCTCATACAACAATAGCTTCCACTCGAGTATTCAGATGGCTCCATATAAAGCTCTATGTGGAAAGTGATGTAGAACTCTAACCTGTTGGGATGACGTTAGAGAAAGAAAGCTACTTGTACTTGATCTTGTTCAAGAGATGACAGAGAAGGTTCAAGTCATCTAAAAACACATCAAAGCTGCTCAAAGTTGGAAAAAGAGCTATGCTGACAACCGTCTAAGGGGCTTGGAGTTCAACATTGGAGATAAAGTCTCCGTTCGAATATCTCCATGGAAGAGAGTCATGTGATACAGGAAGAAAGGGAAGCTAAGCCCAAGGTATATTGGCCCCTTTAAAATCTTTGACCTCATAGGAGCTGTGGCCTATCGGCTTGCACTTCTACCAAATATGGCTCGAGTTCATGATGTTTTTCACACATCACTCCTAAGGAAGAACATACCTGATCCCTCACATGTACTAAACTTAGAGGTGGTGCAGCTGGAAGATGATCTCTCCAATGAGGAGTAGCTAGTAAAGATTCTGGACCGAAGTGATAAGTTTCTACACAGCAAGAAAACCCACCTTTTCAAAGTGTTGTGGAGGAACCATAAGTTTGAGGAAGTGACATGGGAACCGGAAGAGGCGATGAAGGAGAAGTACCCTCACCTGTTTATGTAAAACAAAATTTCTAGGGCGAAATTTTTTAAGTGGGGGAGAATATAACGACCCAAAGTTTTTTAATAAAAATTCCCTTCTTAAAATTATGTCATAAAATCATATGAATGCACAAAATAATGAACTAATAAGTGATAAGTGACCTTTAAACATAAGTTTTTCACTTCTGTGTTTGGAATTTTGAAAATCTGACATACACGGTTTTGTTCAAGATGATTTTTGGATTCTGTTTTTTTGGTGAATAGTAACATAACCTTATGAATAGTAATATGAACCTTATGAATAGAAAATATTATTTTTATTTTATTTTCTTAAGGCAATAAGATAATGAGATCTTAATTAACTTTTCAATGAGAAATAAAACAAAGTGCACTTTTAAGATTTTTATTTTTCGAATTAACTATGACTTTATTTAAAAATTAAATTAATAATATTTAGAAAATTAATTTTGAAAAATGTACTTCGTTTTTGAATTCTACACGTCAAAAAATGGTTAGGGTAAATCTTTGATATTTTTATGAAAAACTCAATTTTTTTATGAATAGTGAAATACGGTAAAATATTGTATATACAATTTAACAGTTAAATATACAATTCATGACATCACAAGTGATGCAAGGCCACTTGGATCGAACTAAAATGAACTTGTTACTATTATGGGTCACATGAAAAATATTATTTGTTGTCTTGAGGGATATAATAAAATAATGAATTAAATATTCAAAATTTACCCCTCCCCTCCACTATAAAAACCACCCTTCACACCCTCATTCCCTCACACCTATCAAGCTCCAAGCCTTCTCTAAACTCTGCCCAAAAATCCTCCCTAGCCCCTCCCCCACGTCCAAGATCTGCTGGTCTCATCAAAAGACCAAGCTTAGGCCCTTAAGGAGGTTCTCAAGAGAAGGATTCAAGAGGTAATTTCTCTCCCTCTTCTCCTTTAATTTCCTTTCAAGTTCAAGTTCATTTCTTGATCTCTCCCCACCTATCTTCATCCAAATGGTATTTTAACTCCATTATTATACATGTACTGTAATTTTATGATTCTAATGGGATATTATATCATTCAACCCCCTTTCCCTCTTTCTTTTATTTTATTAAAGTGAACGTTGTTCGTGAGGTGTTAATTTATCACCTTCAAGAACAAAAAGTTTTCTTATTCCATTTCTACCTTCAGATCTAGTCATGAAACCATTTTTATGGTTGAATCATAATATTTTATATGTATTATTTCCTATTTAATATTCTGTAACTGACTTATGATCATATTACTAAGTTATAAATTAAAATAAGTTCATTGTGATCGAAAAACCGCCCAAATTAACCCAAACAATCATCATTTAATTATTATCTAATGATTCATCCACATGGATATAATATGATTCATTATAATATCAATAAAAATCCTATAATCTCATTAATAAAATGTAATATAAGTTCTGGATGTTTACCCATTTTCTACCCAAACTTCAATTTAAGAATACAAGAGAACCACTCAAGAAAACCATAAAAACAAACATTCCCGAACAATGTTTCTAAACTCTATAACTCATTCAAAGGCACATAAAATGACATAATGAAACCAGAATTAACCCTATTAATGTATAAAAGGTTCTGGAAATCATAATTAATGAATATAATATCATTATATAGGACATTAAAGAGAAGGAATCATTTAGATACATGGTAAGGGGAAATCTCGAACCCAATTTTCTTCCTTCAAGTTCTCCCTCTTTCACTCCATTTTGATATGGTAACTCCTTAAAGATAATTTATTAATAATTATATTAAATTTTCTTGTATATACATGTTTTCTAATGAATTTTTTGTCAAACCAAATTTTTTCCAAAATAACTCTTCTTTTAATAACTCTACTTTTACCTCTCGTTCATGGTTGATGGTTCTTGTATCAAGTATGTTGTTACCTATTTCTTTTTAGAACCCAAATATTATGAATTTATTCTTATGAGGGTTAGTTTTGTTCACTTTTGATATGTTTTCTACGTTTTAATCAAGATAATGATAATGTTATGATGTGACGGGTGCGCCCGGAATTATATAGCGCAATATTAATGTTCTAAAGTAACGGGTGCGCCCGGAATTATGTAGTGCTCAAATGCATTGGGTAAAGTGATGAATCTCATGAATATATGTGAAATGATGTGTGAAAAATATTATATATTGGTACACAAGTATGTGTGGTAGTTAACCACTAAAACATGATGTTTCATTTTTATGCATTTCCACATTTCAAGTCTTTTATTTATGTTCCACTCATGTTCATGATTTCTTTACCTATGTCATGATTATGATCACCCCATGATATATGCTTCTTATCTATCCTCTTGCTGGACTTTTATCTCACCCCTTTTTAATGTATATCCTCATGTGGATACATATACTAATGAGAGGACAAGTGACAATGAGAAGCTAGAGAAGAAGAAATTAAATAAATGTTTATAATTGATGTTTTAATTGCTATGTATGGTCCTAGTTTTCCCAAGACACTAAACCATTGGATCCTCTATGTGTAATACTATTATTTTGTTTTCCTTTAAAATGATGTAATATTAATGTAAGAAAAGGTTGGGATGCTATATTGATCATCCAACCTGGTAGGTCATACAAAAGTTGGGTTCCCCAAGATTATATTTTATAATTAAAAAAAGTAATGGTTGACAATAATAGGATTAAGTGACTATTCTTTTTTTTTATTTAATTTTCACACTAATGGGAGATCCTCATAAAATTTTGTTTCTAAAGGAATAGAGTTGAGTTCCTCAATATGATGAATTCATAGAATATTTTTCCACTCAACTACCCAAGAGTGATATATGATAAGAATGGAATCATAGCCTACCTAAATAGTTAGGTGACTTGATAAAATATAAAGTGGCCTAAAACATAGTGAAATATGGATCTTATTCCACTAATATAAATAATTAATTTAAAAAGGTTCATCATTTTAGTGGGATAACATTTAATTAACATTCCATATTAAATGAATGTAAAACATGATACAAATATGATCAGATATTTTTATATAGATAAATAGAATTATCATCATCAAACATTACTTTTAGATTAATCTTTATAAATGAAAAGCTTAATGTTAGTAACTCATAATAATTGTAACTTAAAAAATTTCTTAATTAATTGGGGAAAAACTATGTGTTGTTAAAAAAATATTACTAAATAAATAAACTATTAAAGTTTTCTAACAAGTGAATCTAGATGCTATGAGAAGCATATAATAATTCTAGGTTTCCTAATTCTTTTTCTAGATATAGAATTGATTATTTTTCATTATTATAAAAATTTTTACATTGTGAATGGGTTCAAGATAAGTTTACCTAATATTCTCAAAGTGTTTAGGATAGTTTAACTAAGGTATGTGATATCTAGGGGCATGTGATGCCTAGGTTTTAGTCATAATTTCATAGTAAAAGTACTTGAAAGTTCTAAATGGAAGAAAAAAAGTTAGTTTAAAATAACAATAATATTATTTCTAGTATCTAGTCAAGTTCCTTAAAACCAAAAGGTGTTATTAAAAATAAGGAATAATGATTCCATATGATAGAATTTTCTGGATTATTAGATGGAGTTTATAAATATTCATAGAATATCCATTTCTATTATTAGTTTTATATAAATAAGTTATTTAATTTTGAAAGGTATATGATAACATATATATATATATATTACAAGTGTTTTAAATATATACGAGTTCCAAAATAGTAGTATAATTGATGATTCATATATTTTTCATTCAAGTGATGGAGAAAATATTTTTTATATCAAAGAGTTAATTACAAAGGAATATATCAATCTCAGCTAGGTCTTATTAAAATATGTTTTTTCACCTCATAAAATTATATTATAAGGGAAGATTTTTGTTAATAAAGAGTTTTTATTAATAATATTAGATAATTTTTTTAATACAAATAGTTTTTTATTCGTAATATTCCATAACATAATTAAAAATAAGAAAATGGTGAAAATGTTTTATCCAAAATAAAAGAGTTTATCTAGATGTTTATTAAAATATAGTGGATCCACCACCCATTATTGAAATATTTTAAATAATATTCTTCTTTTCAAGAAAAGTATCTAAATAAATAGAATACCACATGAGATATGGATAAAATAATTTATATGTTAAATATTACCAGTAAAATTCACTTACGGTTATTTCATAAAAAAGGAGTTTTTATATTTTAGAAATATATTCTGATGAGATAATAGATTTTAAGAATAATTTGGGAGTTTTAATGGACTTAATGATTTTCAAAGTTAGCAAATAAAGCATTATGTCGTTCATAGTTCAAATTTATTTCCACTATATATCCTAAAGGAGTTTAGGATGTGTTTGTAAAATATTGTTGTAAATAGTTATATTAGTTACAAAAAATTTTAAAGGGAAATGTTTATCTCCTAGACTCTATTAACCTAGAGATAGTGGTTATTTTATTATTACATTGGCACAAGATATAAGAGATCACTTCTCAAAGGATCGAGTAGTTTAAAAATTTAGGATACTAAATACACACAAGATTCAAACATTATATTTGAAAACATGAAATTCTACATAAAATTATATGAGAACATATTTTTCTTTAATTATATCCCAGAAATCATTCATAGATCCCTTCTAGGAATCCTTGGTGTCACACCCCAACCTTGGTTTTCGTTTTTTTATTGTTCCTTGATTTTTTCATTGGATTTTGGGTTGATTTCTCAATGTGGTTCTTGAGTTTGGGTGTTTTTAGTTGGTTTTTGGATTAGTGCATGATTAATGTGCATGGTTTGGATAGAAACTGTATGTACTCTTGATTCATGAGGTTGTTTTAGTTAATTTTATTCTTTCATGGTTTGTATTTCACAGTTTTCACATGGTTTGGCCTAAACACTGTGAGAAAAAGGAATAAATGTGCGGCCTTCTTGGGGTGTATGAGGGTTGGTGTATAGCTTTCACATGGTTAAGGGAAACTGTATGGAAAACATGTGAGGGTGAATATGATCTTGAAAGAGGTATTTTATGTTTGGTGTGTGATTTCATGACCGTGTGGCCAAACAATGTGAGGCTCCCTCATCCTTCTAGTGGGCTGTCAACAGTTAGTAAATCATTTGGCCTAACAGTTCGGCTTACCTAGAATCTCCAAAAGTTGAAATTTTAAGTTTTACCCTCATATGTTTTGACCCCAATTAAACCATCTCCCACACCATTCAACCATGTTTCTCAAAGGTTCTTCCAAAATTTCCTTCATTATCTCCTCTTCTTGGATTAAATCTCCTCCTTGATCATAGTGGGTCCTCTTTTGGATTTTGGATTGATTTCCTTCTCTTATCCTCCTCCCCTCTTATTTTTTATATATTGGTTGGGTTTTCTCTTATTAAAACCCTATATGATAGAGTATGATGTTTCTATATGTTTTTTTATCTAGGGTGTGTGGTTGGGTTATTGGGTCTTCTTTATCCCATTCTTGGAGTTTCATTACATTCCCAAATCATTAAGGTCGTTTTTTCAGCCTTTTCCTTTTCAAAACACCCTATGTGATTCCTGATCTTTCCAAAATGAAATTTAAATTTGTTACTCAAGATTTTGGTTTGTTATAATTACTTTTTATAGCTTTTTATGCCATTGGTTTGTTTGAAAAGGGTTTTTCAAAGTATTTTTATGGTTAATACTATATGTATATAATGTATTTATATGATGTGTGTTTGATAAAATTCCAAGTGGACTTTCAAATGGATTTGGGTTTTTTAAGATGATGTGTACCCTAGTTAGAGTTGATAAAATTTGTTTTCAAGTGGAATTGTGTTTTGTGTGGGATTTTGGCCTCTCTTTGGATAAGGTGATTATGTGGGAACTATTGTGCTTTGATGGGACGCTTCTTGTGCTTAAAATTGATTCTAATTCATGGTATTTTACTAAAACATGTAAATTAACATGGATTTTCATATATATGTTAGTGTGATATATAAATTTCCATGTATTCACAAGGTATATATAGATATGTGTGCATGCATATAAATGGTAAATTCTATAGAATGTCTATAATCTAAATCCTTGGTTTTCTCAAACACTTTCCTCCCTCTTCTTAGTTTTATATTGTTCTCAAAAAGTTGTGGGATTATTAAATGTCTTCTAAATAGTTAAATCTGATTTTGTATTTTGAATTTTAAATCCCAATTGATGCCTTTAATTATTTCTTAGAAAATGGTTTTTAACCTGAATCATCTGTGATCCTGGTTAGAACTTTTGAAACATTTTCTAAATGATGGGAACCCCCATCGTTGTTCTCTAGTTGAAGAAGGTATTTTCAAAGAAGGTGTTGGGGAGTGGGAAATGTATGAACATTGGCATCTACGTTATTGTCAAGCGTGTGATGACATCCTCAATTCTTCCTTATACTATTTTTATGATATTCTTGACATGATTTAGAGGGTTGAGATATGGATACTATCTTGATCTCAGTGAGATGGAATAGATCCCATGTGTTTGGAGAAAGTACATGGTGAGGATTCCACATATGCTAGGTGAGTAGTGCAGCCAGGTTGGTCATAGACTATGGATAGCATCATACACCAGTAAATGGTTTCAAACTATGTAAGATTGGGGTATCATATATAGATTTTTAAGACATTCTCATTAATACTATCTTGTATGTTCTTGTATTTATTTTTGGTACTTATTTTCCTATTATATTTATATCTTCTTATTTTTACTTGTTCTACATTCCTTACTTAAAGAATTGGTTACTTGATTGTCCATGCTACTTATATTCATTTTTTTCCCTATATTTTATACACTTACCTAGGTCATGGTTTCCTTATTGTAATTTTTTTAAAACATCATTCTTAAATAGTAATTTTTTTTAAGTAGATTCATGTTTTTTGATCAAAAAATGATTTTGGAAAGCTTTTTTTGGTTGTTTAAATGATAAAAGCCTATTTTTAATTATATTTTCAAACTAGTGTGGATGTATTTTATCTATAAATAACATTTATGGATTATGTGATTATTACCCACTGGGTTATTTTATGCTCAAAACCAACTTGTGTCACTCGGGGTCGGTAAGCCTGATCTATTTTGTAAGTTCTTTTCTGGTTCACTCATGGAGTGGGTTGGTCTATAGGATGGTGTAGGTGGTGACCATGAGTTCATAATGGGATCATGTCCAGTTCTTGTTTTTTGTATCCAATATTTGGATCTTTTTTGGTCTATTGATGTTATTTGATTATGACCAGATATTTGTGTATCATGGTTGTGTTTCATACTCTACTTTCTTTTATGTCTATGTTTATTCATAAAAATCATCCCCAATGATTTATCTATGATTCCATGATGCCTTTTTCCATCCCCTATGGATTGGGGATTCACTGCAGGCCATGTCACGAGCCAACTCGGGTGCCCAGTATGGGGGTGAACCCCCAAGGAAAGTTTGTGAAAAATGGTATTAGAGATACAACCCTTTTATATTATGGATGTTAGGTAGATTAGAGATAGGATTTTAAGGGCTCAGGAGGTGGGTCATGGGTTGTTTCTTGATCACCACCACTCATGATGAAACCTGAGTTACTAGGGATAGTTTTATTTTTTGTAATTTAATTTTGTATATTGGGTTTTTGTTATTGGTACTTCATTTTGTTTAAAGTTTTGTGTGTTTTTGGTAATGAAAATGGAAGTGATATGGTGTCACATAGTGTGCTTTAATGTTATATCAATCCGTTTGGATCTTGATTACATGGTTCAATATACTTCTAGCGGTTGGTTGATGCTTCACACATGGCCGGATAAACCAAATTTCCAAGATATGCCTGACCACTACTTCCCTACATAGGAGTTTTTGGTATGGACTATTTTATTAGGTTGATCTCCTTAGTCATGATTGTATTTTAATTAAAATTGATTTATGTTAATGGGTTGCATTTAAAAAATAGGATTATTTTATAATGGGATGTTTGATTTCAAGAGAAAAGTGAAATATCTATATTTGGATTTTAAAAGTGGGTAATATGGAATAGATTTAGTTAATTAGGAATTAAAGTGGGAAATTGGATGTGTAAATAATTTTTAGTCTTTTAAATGGTTTTTAATTTTGTAATTTTTATTTTTTAAATAGAGTGGTGAAATGGTTTTGAACTTAAAATAGAAATAGTGGTTTTTAATAAATGATTTTTGGTTTTTTTGTAACGTTTTGGGTTTATGATATTGGTTTATTTGTTGATTTTTTGTCTAATGATCATTGTGTTTTTAGGATATCATGTTATTTAGAGTATAACACCTTGAAAGGTACCAATGGTTTTTAATGAGTCTCTCCCAATTGTTTCCCCTACCCAAACTCCTAGAGAAGTGGTGGAGTTGAGTTATTCTAGGTATTTTCTTATTTTACATAGTGATCAAATTTTGTTAGAGGCTGTGGAGTGGATTTAGGAATTTTAAAGTGTTTTCATACCCTTGGAAACTTCAGAAGCCCTGAGGGAGTGGTTTGTTTTGGTTCTGTTTGAGGGACTTAGTTTGGACCAGTGTAATTTTATTGTTCTATCTATGTTTCATAATGGGATGACATGGGAGATCTTTAATATCACTTTCATCAAGTTTTTTATACCTTAAAAGGTTAAAATGAAGAAATTGGAAGAGTTCATGGATGTTCATTAAGATTAATGAAAGGTGAAGTATTATATTTATCACATAAATGATATAGTTTCTTTTTACATAGAGGTGGTGTCGAACGATCTGCTAAAAGATAATCTATTTGTGCAGGGTCTTCATATAGAGATTAAATATCAAGTTCTTTCACCTTATAAATTATGTTTTGGAAACTGTTGGATAATTAATTTCTAGCTAAGTTGGTTTCCAAAGGGAAGATTATAGGAGTTGGTAGCCCAACTTCTATTGGAGCTAGAAAAGTTTCCATGTTCCGTGACGGTTATATAATGTAGGAACCTATTCTAGAGAAGTATTATTTTTCAATTCCTACTTCTTTTGTAAAGGATGACTCATTCATTTTATTTTCATGTGGTCCTTTGGGAATTCTAAGAAATATTTTGTAATTATTTGAATACCTTCCATTAGTATGGTTGTATGGGACATATTTAGAAATTATACAGAGTGAGACCTCTAATAAAGAAAAATATGTATGGGCTAGTCTTGGATATTAGTAACCCTTCCTCTCCAAGTTTTTGAGTTAACCCCTTTTTTAAGTTTCCCATTCTTTCATATTCTTTCTTTTTCCCTTGTTATATTCTTCCAATTTTTCCTTTTTCTTATTTTGATCTATGTATTAATTGGGTAATTCGGTATATTGTACGTTTTTTTAGATTAATGTGTTTTTTAGAGATTATGAATCATTGTATAATTTGGTGTTTTGTTATATATTCTTCATTTGGGTCTTTCTCAAGTTGGAAGTTAGTGTCCTGTAGTGGTTCTTAAATGGTGGGGAGACCCAATATGGGTCTTGTTGTTGTTTTCTATTAAGTTGTTCGGGTGTGACATGTGGAGATAATGGTCACACCATGTATAGTATATTTTTTTGGTTCTGATCTTAGTTTGTAATTTTTTTCTGGGTGTTCACCTTTTGGAATAAGAGTTCTGGTTTTTGTTCCCATTTTGGGACATGGTTACTCTCTAGGGGTATAAAGTTCTTGAGGTGGGGATAATTTTCACACCCTAACCTTGATTTTACTTTTTATTTTATTTATTTCTTAGTCCTTGTCTTTTTCATTGGTTTTCATATTGAATTCAATGTGAAGTTTTTGTGTTTTCGAGTTTTCGGTTGGTTTTCAACTTGGTGCATGGTTAGTATGCACAGTTTAGAGGGAAATTGTGTCACCTCTTAATGCATGCGATGTTTTTATCTAGTTTTTTCTTGAATTATTTTTATTTCATGGTTTTTTCATGGTTTGGAACAAACCATGTAAGATAAAGGTGTAACTGTGTGGCCTTCATGGGGTGTATGAGGGCTTGTTCATGGCTTACGCACGATTAGGTGAAACCATATGGAAAGAGTGAGAGGGTTTTTTCATCTTGATAGAGGTGTTTATAACATTAGTCACATCGATTCTAGACCGTTCCTTCAATATGTGTGAGTCTCCCTTGTCCTTCCAGTAGTGTGTGTATAGTTGGAACAAGGTTTGGTAAACTCTATTGCTTACCTAGAATCACCAAAAGTTAAAATTCCATGTTTTCACCATTTATTTTTTCACCATAATTTGACATTATCCTCCCCCATATGACCTTATTGTATGAAGGGGATTATAAAGCCTCCTCCCTTGGAACCTATTCTTTTATTTATGCTTCTCCTTAGATCTTAGTGAACCTTTTTAGGATTTTGACTTGATTTCATTCTCTTCCCATCCTCTGATCATATTTCTTAACTCTTTCTTGGTTGGGGTACCTCTTGGATAAACCCTAAATGATGGAGGGTGATTTTTTCTTATGTTTTATTTAGATATATCTTGTGTGGTTTTGTTCTTTGGTATTCATTTCTTCATGTTGGGAGTTTTATTGCATTCGCGCATCATTGAGGTAGGTGTTTCTTTCCATTTTCTTTCTGAAACCTACCATGTGATGCTCGAGACATTCTAAATTAATTTTAAATGTGTTACTCATGCTTTTAGTTTTTTATAATTGTCTTTTATGTCTTTATATTCTGGTGGTTTGTTTGAAAAGTTTTTTCAAAGTATTTATTTGGTTATTCCTATATGTATCTAATGTATATGTATGGTAGGTGTTTGATAAAATTCCAAGTGGACTTTCAAAAGGATTTAGGTATTTTAATATAATTTTTTTACTTATTGAAGTTAATAAAATTGGTTAGAAACTGGAATTTTGTTTTGCTGTAGTTTTTTTTGCCTCTTTATGGATAAGGTGCCTATGTGATAACTCTTGTGCTTTGATGGGATGATTCTTGTATTTCATGGTGATTATTCTTAATAGTCTTTAATTAAACCTTTGACATTCATATGGATTTCCATATATATACCAATGTGATATATACATATCCATGTGTGAAAACAGTGTACATATAGATTTGTGCATACTTATAAATGGTAAATTCCATAGAATTTTCGTTTTATAATACCTTGGTTTTCTCAAACACTTTCGTCCCACTTCTAAGGTCCATATTCTTCTCAAAAAGTCTCAAAATTCTTAAATTTCTTCCTAATGGTTTGTGGTATCAATTAAATCTTAAATAAGGATTAAAATGGTGTTTTCTAAAGTTCTCTTCAAGCCCTATTTAAAATTTTAAAAGGCTCATTTTTCACTTTAGAAGTGTAATTAGATCATTTCTGTGGTTTTTGAAATGGTTTTGGAAGAAAATGTATTTTCCCTTTGAAATGGTAGGGATCATGAATGTTAAATCATGTTTGGTACTTTTGGATGTATTTTGGAAAATTATTGTGGATTTGTATGAACTTAGGCCCGATGTGTTCCTTTATCTATTTCCTAGAAAATGGTTTTGAACTCGCATGATTTATAGCCACAGATGGAACTTGTGATAAATTTTCTAGATGATAGGAAACCCCATGGTTATCCTACAGTTGGAGAAGGTCTCCCCATGGATAGTTTTAGGGAGTGGTTTGGGCATGCATATTGGAATCTGTGTTAGTTTCACGCTTGTTATGACCTCATCACATCTCCTTTATACTATTTTCATGGGATCCTAGATGTTATTTAGAGGGTTTAGATATGAATATTATCTTGGTCCCAATGAGATAGAATGGGTCCCCTGTGGTAAGAAAAATTCCATGGTGGGGGTGCCAATTGTGCAAGGTGAGTTATGGGGCTAGGTATGTGATAGACTATAAAAATAATCATACATTAAAATATGGTTCCAAACTAAGTACATCTAGGGACACCACTTATGATATTTAAGACCTACCCATGACTGTTATGTTTTATGTTCCTATATTTTTTTGTGACACTTAGTTAACTATTATATTTATATCTACATATTTGTAGTCTTGTTGTTTATCTTTCTTCTGGAATTGGTTTCTTTATTGTCCCTACTTATTATGTTTAGTTTTGATCCTTATTGTTTATTCACTTACCTGGGTCATGGTTTCTTTCTTGGAATTGGTTTTCAAAAATTCATTTTCAAATAGAAATCTATTTTAATGGAAATCAAAGTTTTGTTTTTAAAATTAGGTTTTGGAACTCTATGTTTAGTTGCTTAAATGATAAAAAACTATCTTAATATCAAGGCATCATTCCAAGAAATATTATAGAAATATGTAAGGTTTATTCCAAATAACCAAACTAGTTTATCTAATGAGACCTAAAGATTCATCGAGTGGATATAACGGGCCTCACCCATCCCTCACTAAGACCAATTCAGTCATCATATGAAGGAAAATAATAATTGTCACAACCCTTCCTCGGGGCCCGTGCTGTGACTACCCCAAGCCCGCCTTCCATAGTCCAGGGGCTGGCGACTAGCACCAAGGCGTAAATCCCAGAAAAAGGGAAGGCATTGCCTTTTTAAAGTAAACAAAAAACACCACAGAGTAAGAAGGAAGAAGTAAACACTAAGTAGAAAATAGTACAACAGTAAGTGCGGAAAAGTAAGTGGGCCAGAATACAAACCCAAACTGAAAGTAAAGTACAACTGGAAAGGAAAAATAACAGTTGAAAAGTAAAGCCACAACGTCGAGCTGTCCACTGGAAATCCCACCTGAAGGGTGGGTACAGATAGCCTCCACTGCTCCTCGGGTCTAGACGACCGCTTCGAGTACATCCCGCCCAGTGGTCCACCTCCAGGTACCGTCCTGCTCCACAAGCCTCAACCACGATCAGTGTTCTCCGTCGTCTACAACCAACACAACATAGTACAGGCATAGCCCATGCAGGGGTGAGTATAAGCTACTCAGTAGGGACCCCAAGACCCCCGAAGGTCTCCCAGAATCCACAAAGGATAAACCACAAAGGAATGATAAAATCACGAAGTAACATCCGACACGGCTTAGGTATATGCCCATACATATACCTAAGTCATCAATTCTCGTTCGGCTCCAACATCCGAACCCAAGTACAATCCAGGCCACACAGGAAAGAAAAACGTAAATCCACACAGGATAGCACAACACAATCCACATAGGAAACCAAAATAGGATTCATCTCACACAGGTACTTCTTCGTATGACGTTAGAGATTATCAGATGTTTCCACTGATTCATCTAAGTCGTCGGACCCACAAAGGATCTGTAGGTACTAACCCCCACAATGACCCACACAGGATCGATCATGAAGTTGAACCCATAGCTATTGGGAAACTCCTTCTCCATCAAGTATAGTGGTTGTGCCGCTACAACCAAGTGCTTCCCTCTTAACTTGGACTGCTGTAGTACTCCACCAATTGAGTACTGTGGGCCTGCTGCTACAACCAAGCGCTTCCCACCATGGCTCTGCCGCTACAACCAAGCGCTCCCCCTCATAGCCTCTAGAGGTACTCCTTCTGTTGAGTACCACGGGTCAGCCACTACAACCAGGCGTTCCTCTGTCGTGGGTCTGCCGCTACAACCAAGTGCTCCCCCATGCTGCTACAACTAAGCGCTCCTCTGTCGTGGGTCTGCCGCTACAACCAAGCGCTCCCCCTCATAGCCTCCAGAGGTACTCCTTCTGTTGAGTACCACGGGTCTGTCGCTACAACCAAGCGCTCCTCCGCCGTGGGTCTACCGCTACAACCAAGCTCTCCCCACTGGGTTATTCGTAACACACCGAGTCGTTCGATCAGCAGTCGTCAAGTCTCAACCGGCTCTAGAGTTTCCGCACACAGCATGCTCGTTCCGAGAGGGTCCACTCCACGAGCTAAGAGGTCGATGCATCAACTGACATGTAGTCCGGAGTTGACGTATCCCAAGATGTACCATAGTGGTCACTGCCGAAAACACAAAGGATTCTTGTACTGTTTTCATCATTGTCACAGTCGAATCGACTGAGGATATCTGTACAGTCGTCGTCGTCGTCACAGTAGCAGTTTCGGCCAGCTCTAGGGTTCCCGCACACAGCAAGCTCATTTGGGAGGGTCTGCTCCACGAGCCGAGAGGCTAATACATCAACTGACACATAGTCCAGAGTTGGTTTATCCAAAAGTTCTGTATCGTCAACAGGAACTCAAAGTCGCAGACAGCGCGTCAATCGGACGCCCGGTCTGAGAGTTATTGTTTTTCGTCCCAAGGGCCCGGTTGGTTTTTAATTCAAAACCAACCCGACCGTACTCCACCTGTGTCCAAACCTCGGGCGGAGTAATCCAAAAGATCTTTCCCACTTAGAGGAATCCATCAAAGTTGATGGTACGTCAATCGGACATCCGGAGCTCAAGATATGAGTGTTTCCGCTCTGAGGGCGCGGTTGGTTTCGTGTACGAACCAACCTGGCCGAACCCAAAGTACTCCGAAATCTTGAGTGCGATATACCAAAACGACCGTCTCGATGTAAGGATCACATCACCGCTAACATCACGTCGATCGGAGGCTCGTAGCTCAAGATGGGTAAAATTCCGAAAAGGTCCGAAAACGGGGGGTCTGGGCCCAGACCGACCCGGCCCAACCCCCCCTGGGTCGGCCCGAACCGGGTCAACCCGACCCGGGTCTGGGTCCGACACGGCCAGCGCGACCCGGCCCGGCCAGGGTGGCCCGGCCCAGCCTGGCGCGACCCAGCCCGGCAGGCGCGGGCGCGGCCCGGCCGCCGGGGTCGGCTCGGCCGATTACGACCAAGCGGCGCGGGGGTGCACTTCCCCCACGTGAAGGAGAGACGCGGCCCCGCATGGGGCCGCTCTGTGTCACCGGACGCGGCGCAAGGCCGCCTCCCTTCCTCCACAGTCCCGCGCGGCTACGGGACCAGCCAGAACTGCCGCGGCGGGTCTTCCCGGCGGCGCGCCGAGCGCCACCGCATCCTGGCGGCTGGCCGCCGCCTCCGGCCGCCGGCGCCGGCGGAAACTTCCGCGGACCACCGGACGCGCTCCGGTGGTCCGTTTAGCCTGTGGTTTGCGCCTACGGCTCTCCCGGGATCCGAAATCTGCTGCGAAGGCCTCCAATCGTCATTCTGATCCCATTTCATAAACATCATTAATCCACGCATCAACGAAAAACTGCGGAGGGTTGTCGGGCCGTGTTTGTTTGGCCCGCACCCTCCGCATTAGTTGATAACAATTGAGAATAATATTCAACACATGAAAAACAAAACAAGGCACAATTTTAATGAATTAAAATTGAACTTTGATCTGTGTTCTTTGTTTTAGAAGAAACAACCATGGGAATAAATATTATTCTCAAATAAAACCCCTACCTCGTAGCTGTCGTCAGACGAGAGTTCTTCGCAGAATTGATCGTCGCAAAAGAAGAGGATCGTCTCGTCGTGGAAGGGTGTCTCATCGGTGTGGTATACGGTGTCGCGTCGATGATCTCCGAGGGTTAAAGAAAAACACACAGATTTAAATTCATGAATTAAATCCGTGTTGAGGATAAAATCAAAAAAGGAATTTAAAAGATTTGAAATCTCCTACCTCAAGCAGTTGATCAAGGATTTGTCACGGGAGGATAATCGTCGCAGAATAACATTGGGGAAGGAGAATCGTCGGCGTCGCGGTACACGGCGTCGCGTCGTCGATCTCCGAGGTTTCGGCATTCTTCGTCACCTTTCGTCGAAGGCCGACATTCTTTGTGTTCTTCGCATTCTTCGCGAAGGAGGATGAAGATACAGTTCTCCAAATCCTCTCAACAATCAACCCGTCTACTAAAAGAAAAGGTGTTGGTCTTATTTTATTATTATGCCAACAGCTTGAAAACATGTTAAGAAACAAACCATTAATTCGGTGAATTAATGGTAACGACTTAACTGTCCATTTAATAGGAGTGTTTAAGAGTTTTAAAAAACACCTCAGTTGACTTTCATTAATGAGGAGTTTTTGCAGGAGCGTTACTTAGAGGAAAAGAAACGGTGGGGCTCGTGCGGGCCCCACCTCACAAATATCCTACCAAGAGGGTAGGATATTTTGGATTTCACCCTATCCGCTTCAGCTCAGCTTAAGCAGCTTTAATTGGCTTTAAGTGGCTTTAAGTGAAATAAAATAAAGTTGTCACACCACTTTATTTTATTTTCTTCACTTAACCCCAAAAAATTAAAAAAACCACACCTGAGCAAATGCAACTCCAGAAGAGGCGTTTCTAAGTAAATACCGGTGCTGCGATTCCATCGGTGCCCTTGAAATTCGATTCCGAGCACCGGTTCAAAAGTTAGAAAAACCCGCTCGTTCGTTCACTGAACGTACCCGAGCCAAACTTCGGAAAATGTTTCCGGGCACACCGGGCCTCAGAATCACGTGCCATCAGAAACTGCATTCTTGTAAAATTCCAAAGAAAATTAAGAAAAAAATTTCCTTGAAATTTATGGGTCTTTACAATAATAATTCAACAAATGATCAAAATAAATATTATTATTGAAAAACTAGCATTTAAAAAGTTAATATTTCCCCCAAAAAATCATGAGACCAACAAGATCTTAAAACATCTAAAATAATATGTTGGATGATATCATTTACTAAAATAAATAGAATATTATCAATGTTTTTTTAGAGGGGGTTATGCAAAACCCCCTATAAATTCATTTTATAGGGGGTTCTATACAACCCCCTCTAATTATCTAATTTAGAGTGGGTTCACTATCCCCTCAAAAAATAGATTTTTTTGTAATATCAGGTTGGTTTTTAGAGGCAACTATTCCAAAACAACTGATAATATAATAATTAGTGGTCCTATTTGTTTGGTTGGATTTTAGAGGCTCTATATATATGATATTCATTTTGATATTAGAGGCTATATATTTATAACATGGAAATTGTTTTTAAAGGAAATAGTGGGGACTCATAACCCCTATAATCTATTATATTAAAGGTATTGCATGAATGGTCCTTAATCCCTTAGATTAGAGGAGGTTTTTAACCCCTTCTAATTTAATAAATTATATGGGGTTGTGAACCCCATATAATTATGTGGAGGTGGTAGTCTACAGGTACGCATGAGTGATACTTTCATTTCTCATTTTCTAGAAAGGATGTGGAATTTTTTAATATAATAACAATAACAACTAATTATAATAACAATACTATTTAAATTATTTTAGTATGGATAGAATATGTTTATAGGATGTTTAACAAGAAATAAACTTTGAAAGAGTCGAGTAAGACGATTACATATTATTTAAGAGGCCTCCTTTGGCTTACACCTTAAGCCTTCTTAAGATGGTCATAGGGTTTGACTATAAGACAATGAATGAAAATAAGATCAAGGAATGATTTTTTCGAAAGTTATTTCAAATTTATAGTAATCTATTTTTCTGAATAAGGTAATAGATGATGCTTCCTTTTATAGGTGAGGGGATGGGAACAAATTTAATTACTTAAAATAATTAAATAGTATGAAATTTTTTCTTGTAAAATTGTAAAAAAATTGAATAATATTTAAATTTTAATATAATGTTAGGTTTAAATATCTTAAACTGATGATATTTAGACAAGTTTAAGTGGAATTTATACACTTATATCTTAGTTTAACCCTCCAGTAAACTCGTTTCAACTGTAATCGTGGTAAAAAAAATTACAGTGATTTCTATTCATTATTACCAAAAATGAATGTGGACCCATTAAAAAATTTGAACCACCTAATACTAAATATTAAATATATTTCTTAAAATTCAATTTTTATAATTGGTAAAAATTACTTTTGATATATGTTTGTAAAGTGCAACGAAACCTATCTTCAAAAAAGTTGTATGTCTTAAGAAAAAAAATAACTTTTCAAACAAATAAATTATAATGTTGATTAAAATTGAATTTATTGGATAATGTTAATTCAAAGGATACTATTTTTTTTAAAACCATGACAAAAACAAAAGTAACTTTGTAAATACATGATTAATATAGAAGAACAAAAAAAATTATTTAATAAAAAACATTAATAGATTTGAAAAATTTTAACCATATATTTCTAAGTTCAAAATTATATTTTTATTTGCATAAAATTACCTATTAAACATATATTGTTATAGTAACAATATTTTATAAACTTTTATGTTATTCCAATATCATGATATATTCATAAAAGTGATAGTATTTTCAAATCGATATTTTTAACTATTTGTCCAAAAATCAAATTTTTCATTAGAATCCCAAAAATTCATCTAAATATAATTTTAAAATTATAATTTCAAAAATAAAGTTACTTTTTAAAATAAAATTTATAAAAATGGAATAAAATATTTCTAATTATTCTCACATAAAACATAAAAAATCCCATTTTTATGAATAATGTATCCATATGGCATAAAATGATTTTTTTATTATAATTTTCTTAGTAATAAAAATTAAATAAATGTAATTTTTTTATTTAATTCATTATTGGTATTAATTATACCTTTTTAAAAAAATTAAAATTCAATTAATCTTATTCATACCCTCCAACCCGATGGCTAAGTTATAGCAGTTATATTTAAATAATATTATTATTTTTTACTTAAGCTTGGGTTTGCGTGTGGTACACGCTATCAAAAATAGTATTAATTTAAAGGAAACTAAAATATTTGGGTGTCAAATTCTCTAATACTTATATAAATTTCATCCTCACAATTTTAATTCATTTTGAGCATATCATGACATTTAAATAGATTTTATCATGACTTTTAATTTTGAAGTTTAGACTAAGGGACTTATTATTTCATAAATAAACAATATGTGTACCTTTATTATAGTTCCACATATGAATTGTTTTTTAGAATATTAACTAAATAATTAATTGATATTTTTTATATAAAACTTTAAATATTTAACTTATATTTCTTGTTTTTGAGGAATTATTATAAAATTCACTTACATGATTCCTTTCAATGTTATAAGTGAAATTATTTCCCTTTGATTTAGTATTTTAACTAGTTTACACTTATTATTATAATTATGAATGACCAAAAGTACTTTTTCAGGCTTGAATCATGAAAATAAAACTCAATGGATCATAATATCCCTAAAATAATGACAAGTTATTTTACCTATCTAGAAAAAAATCATTAGAAAAAATTAAGATAATACTCAATATGAATAAACATTCTTGTGAATGAGTAATACATAAATTTCTAAAACATTAATAATATTTTCCATATAAATTTCAATAACTTTATCCGTTAAATTATAATTCCAAAAGTTCAACATAGATTGATTTATTCCTCATATACTAATTCTTAAATCCTAAAAACTAATTAAACCCCAAAAATTATGATTATATAAAATCCAAACATAGGTATAAATACTAGGTTTTACATTAGGGAATAATTTATCATCTTTATGGAAATTGTTCGATATATGTAGCAACCCGAACCGGAAGCCACTTAAAAGAGTGCTTCAAACTGGTTTTCCATTAAGCCTCAAGCACGCCTCCCTGAATGCCAAAGGTTTTCTGCTAAAATTGAGGGTGAAAAGGATGTATAGTGGGGAGACTATACCCTCTGGATCAGTAATAAATATAGTTTAATCAACAATAAATAAATTTATTGGAATATAATAATAAATGTATATCAATAATGAATGAATAAATGATCATATATGAACATGATACAATGTACGATAAGTAATACAACCACATAGTAGGTAAATAAATTAATAAAAGACCTGGAAGTTATCCCCAATATCATCATGATCACTAGATTGGTCCTCTAATCATGTACACCTTCATAGTTCAGAATGATAATAGAAATATATAATGATCCAGTGACCTGATCATGCAAACATGATATCTGTTCGTGTACCCCAATGCAATGGAGGCCCAAACAGGGTGTGATATATACTTAGTAGGCCACCACCAATGGTTTATAATGAAAAATATAGTTCGTGTATATAAAATTTATAAGTTTTAAGGTATATAAAAATTAAATTAGTGTTATAATAATAATTATAAACAAGTTGGGATTCGATTCCTCAATGAAACCTAGCCAACTATACCTTATTCAGCTAAGTCGGTATATCTATAAAAATGCCACATTGGGTGTCTTTGTGTGTGTGTGTTTGTGTATATATATATATATTTACTCAATTTGTATGATCTTATATAGCTATATATATAAATACCTCATACTAGTTAGGACATGAGTCATAACTCGGGCATCCTCATATAATCATAAGAGTGTCAAACTTTATATGGGATGACGTGCTCGTAATAGCTTAATGGCCAATTAAGGACATCCCATTAAATAGTCTCTGGTAAAAACAATAATAATAATTATAATTATAATAATAATAATAATACATGTTCTTATAATTCATGGTTTATAAGCCCAATCATCTGAAATAAGATATAGAAGTCATGTTTTTCATCCTACTCATTGATGTGACCATCATGCTCAACATCCTAATCAAGGGGGTGTTATACACCATGCCCCACAATCCAAGTGATGTGAGGTGCCATTCCCATCATCCTCATCCCAGGGGTGTGATATGTCATTATCAATGACCCTACCCAAGGTCCCTCCAGTCATAATACAATTTAAGGTAATCCTACATTCCCTATGATCCCTTAGCCCGATGTTTTGTAAAGAGGCAACTGCCATCACTAAAGGTGCATTGGATCCTTTTTGGTATAATTTAATTTGACATTTTAAATACATACTATAATACCATACATTCCATGATAAATTAAATTTATATCATTAGTCCATTTTATTTATAAGTCACAAGAGCTCCATGAAATTCTACAACAACTATGAAGTCCATCATAAGAACCCATGCCAATGATACAAATCATCATTTACATAATCAATAAAGTCACTTATGATTTATAATTCATTGCACCTTGAAAATGTGGTTTTATTAGAAAATGTGATATTTAAATTAAACACATCATTTAATTCAATTTAAGCATCTCATTTAAGTGTAATAATTAATATACCAAAATAGGGTGACCTAGAACATAAGCCAAACATTAGCTGTTGAATATAAGAATAACCATTTTTATTAACACACCCCAAGGGTGGTTTAGTTTAAACGCAATACTTAGTTATTATTTAATTTAGAAAACCAACCCTAAAGTGTGGTTTGGTTTAAGGCCATAACCTTTAACCATATGAAGGGGGTCTGAAACACAATATAAGGTGCTCAATTCATTTAATTATTTAGAAGTGTCACCCAAAAATTCTGATGAGCGGCACAATGGATATATAATATAAATAATGGGACTTTAATGTAGAATCACATAATCCACCTACCCCATGATTAGTATAGTCCACACATCCATTATCAACCTTTTATTCAAGATGAAATGCAAGAAAATGAAAATTTTAACACACCCTAGAAATAGGGAGAATTATATCAAACCAAAATAACTCCATCGAGATAGAGATAAGAAATGAAGGGTGCAAGAGGAATGAAGAGCTTATCAAGAGATATCCTACAAGAATGATGATGAGATAAATAGAGTCTAGATGTAGGATATCACTTCATTCCTAAAGGATATCCAAAGGGATATTGGGAGGCTACCTCTAGTTCCCATAAAGAAGAAAAAAAGAGGGGGAGGAAAGAAATAGAGGTAAGGGAAATGTTCAATTCATCCCCTTTTTAAAGGGATTCATGGTTAGGCTATACAGTTTGGTTAACTATGTGCTAGCTATATTGGATTCACTATCCAAGGCCAAACCCTGCATAGTTATCTCACATGGTTTGACAAACCATGATCATAAAGTGTGTGTAACTACTCGTTAATTATAACTAAGGGTGCGGACTAGGTGTACAGTTCAAGAAAAACCTACACAACCCATGTTCCACCACAGTAACAAATTTTATACCATTCTTATTTCCATGTTCCACCTATCACATGGTTAAACAGATTGTGCACACCCTTTTACAAGGTCCCACAGTATCTCCTAAAGGGGTTATACAGTTTGAATAAATTGTGCACCCTACTTGTTTCTCCCAAAAAGAAGGCTTTCAGAGCATTAAACTCCCAAAACTCAACCAAACCTATGAGGATCTTTTTGGACTTTAAAACACTTCCATAAACAACACATTTAAGTTCTCCAACTCTCATAATTATATTTTGATACCTAACTTAAGATCTTCTTTGTCCAATAAATGAAAATTTCAAAAACTATTGTAATTTCAACCCATTCCAAAATTATATTTGTTACAATCTCCCTATATTAGGGATTCTAATCCCAAAGAATCCTAGGGGAAATGGGGAAACCATCACCTGACCTACTCGGATTGACAATTTCCAATAAAACTTTCATGTTGCATCTCAAAATTCCCAACGCCTCCCAACTCCATTTTAAACATAGGACTCTTAAACAACCAAACTCAAGCCAATTCTCATAAAAAAAGATGAAACATTAAGAAATGGATTATGGGATCTCATATAACCTGATAGATGATTAAGTCATTTTCATTTAATCAATCATACTAAGTGTCTCCCCACATTAGGTCTTAACCATTGGATGAACAATTCTGAGTCATAGTAGTTGAACCATCGAAATTTCCAATTGAAGAATGTTCATAGCATTCCAATGATTCTCCCAGAACATTTCTCAAAAATGATCCTCCAAGTTACAAGTGAGGAAACTACCCCTGGTCTACATTTTGATTTCAATATTCAACTCTAATTGACCTAGCATAACTTATCACTCAGTATTTTGTTGAAAAACACAGACGACCCATTTTAAGAACCTACCTAAACCCAATGACTGTACAAATAGTTTTATAATGACTATAGAACTCTTATTGAAAGATCTCTAATAAAACCACCTATGGAAGACTATTCTAAAAAATGCTCGACTTAAATGGACTATGCCTTTCAAAAGACAGATCCCAATGTCCTTAAGTGGATCTATATCAAGATTTCACCGAGAATGCACTGAAGCCTATAAATTGATTCCAATTCAGTATTTTAAATGAACCATACCATGTTATTTTTATCAAATGGTATATGAAATCCAAGATGACCATCCAAAGGCCAGTCCCACATTTTCATGACACTTCTCACAGGAAGTTCGTTTAACCAAACACCCATGGTGATATCTACACCATAATGATTCCATTAAACTAATCCTCGAGTCCAATCTTATGAAGTCCTTCTATAAAAATAGAAAAGGGAATTTGATTTTTTTAGATCGGCATACAAGTGACACTCTCTCAGTGTACTTAGGATGAAATCAAGACAGGGTCCATACTCTTCAATAACCATGAGTAAATAAAGATGTCTCTGAAGGTCTGTATTTCTCCTTATAATACATGATCACATTTAAAATAGGTTACACCTGACACCACATCTACAGATCATGATTGTAAAGGTTCAAACCTCGATCAACCGTCTCACATTTCCCAAATTGACTTAAGGATATCCCATACTATGAAACTCTATTGAATTTAATCAAGATCTAGGTTTACATTCCCATAAGAATTAAGGGGAAACCAATTATCCTTAGATCTCACTCTATCTTTAACAGACTGGTTTTCCAAATTTTACCCCACATAACTGATGTGTAACAAACCTACCTTATGTTGTGGGTGTACCTTACCATACCACCGAGTTCTAGTCCTAACTCACACTATTGCGGGTCTTGCATCATCAATTACAAGATGAACATGAAACTTGGAACATCATTATCATTAAAATAGGATCTCCCTTGGATCCCACCTTAAAAAATGGAATCCACAATTCATTATGTAATTAAGACTGATCTTACCATTTTCAAATGGTCCATTATAGTCATGTTCCTTTTACTTAGAAGGAAACATTTCTCATGACCAAAGTAATGCTCCCTATCTTATGAGTTTTCTATGCATCTTATCATTGAGAATGGAAAGAATCCGATGAATCACATTCCATCACCATAGAATCTCGCCCCAATATTTGTCCCAAAATTCTTTTAGAAAGAGGATCCCAAAAAGTGGGGGGAAACCAGTTGCTCATAAGAGAACTAGGTTGGATTCACTTTGAGACATACAAGTGACACTCCTATAAGTCAATTCAATGTGCATAATATGCATTAGGTGGGGAATCCAGAACTAATCTGGATCAGTCATGAAACAACATATGATTCATTATATAACAAAATCCGAAAATACTAGGAAAAATAATCTTCCTATATGGTCAAGGTATAACACTTATAATGAGATCACAATTCCTAAGTCACTATACTCTTGATATGACACATAAATTTATATTTCAAGAACGTAAAAATATTATCCAATAAGTTTTGTAACTTACTTTTAAAATATTATGTGACCCTATTTCTCAAACAATATACAATTTAATGTATCACTGTAAAATTCATATACAACACATGCAACAATGTGTTCCACCATGACAGTAAAAACAAACTATCTCATGCTATACATTCTAGGAATATGATAGATTACTAAAATAGGACTAATGTCACATGAACTATGAAGGATCTGACCATGCCCAAGGTATGTCTCACCTGATAAACTAGATCATTACACAATTCTCACACCTTTAATGAGGCTCAACTTGTCGAATGATTACCCATTTACTTGGGGGTATCTCTTTATTACTAAGATTCCTACTCATGAAAAATGGAACTCAAATGGAACCTCTTATTGAAAAAATTATCACAATAATTTAGAAATTCTTAAAGGTTCTGAGGGTACTACCTCTATAGGGATAACCCCTTATAAAATAATAAGGTGTTTGTACTAAAACAAGGTCACACATGAAGATATCACTAGGCATTACCACCTAACCTCTAGGTCCAACACAACCTAGGAAGAAGTAAACTGGGGTTTGTGCACAATATCAAAAACTAACCCTTACATGAGGGTTCCTACTATAAACACATATTATAGGTTTCAATTTTAAGTCATTCAGTGATTCTCATTTAATAAACATTTAGACATCAATCATATGGTATGTCAAGTACCAGTTTTAAAAACAACTGTACTAAGAACTTTATTTAGCTCATGTAATACATCATTTCAAACAATTTAACTTATAATTTCATTTTTAACCATTTATTTTATTCAATTGTTTCCACAACTAAAATGGTTAAAGAAAAAGTAAATTTCCAATCTATAGAGGAAAACACTCTTATTCTGTAATTTTAATTTTAATGAACTAATGCCTTATAATAATAAATCTCACAGGTAGATAACAAATATTTTTTAATTCAAGGCACTATTCAAGTAAGATACCACCATGCATTTATATGTAACAATAATAAGCAGGTTAATATACTTTAAATAACCATCCCATTAATATATGCATACCCCCATGGGGTTATATACCAAAGAACATAAAAAAGGTAAAGGTGACCTATCAGGATACCTATATTTCATTTATGTCTTTTAGAACACCCTTAATGGGTTTATCACATAATCACGTCATATCAAGGCCAACCTACTTGGGTTGAGTCTAGTTAACTCAAAAGTAATATACCCCAACTATCCTATGGGGGTCCAGTTGTGTATTTCAATAATTTAATCATAAGTCTCTTTATTCCCAAAATATAAAAGTTTAAGAATTTATAATTACAATTTATCACAAGTTTAAATAGAATTAATAAGTACTTTTTTAAATTCACAAAAACAAATTTAACTTCTTTATAATTCAAGGTCCCAACCAAACTAATTCATTAGTCATTCATTTATAGTTTTGGATTCAAAATTTCTTATTCTACATAATGGTCCAATTAGATGAATTTTCATTCACAAATTATAGGGGTATATGCATTTATAATTTACAATTAGAATTAATGTAACTACGGTTAGGTTTTTTTCTATGGTTTTGGATTAGAACAACCTATATATGGTGGTTCAATTACATGGGTCATCATTCTCCAATTAATAAAGGCCCACGAACTTTACATATAAGATCACTGGTTCACATTTAATTACAATCATATTACCACATTTGGTTTCAACATATAACAAGTATATATTAGATGGTTTGATTATATGGGTTACCATAACCAATTTATAAGGGAATATACTCCTTATAAGTTGAAAATTTGGCATCTATTTAATCACAACCATCAATGATTCATCCCATGCAGCCTATGGTATATGGCTCAAAAATAAAATAATTGGTTGATTAAATATAATTATATCATCAAGATATGTGGGAAATAACCATTTAGGTTGAAAAATACATTTTATATAATCAAAAATATATCATGAACATAATATCATGTCATCATAAGTGATAAAAACATAAAAGAATGGAAAATAATCACTAACTGGGGCTTACAAATCGTCACACATCATGAAAACTGCAATGTAGTTTACATGGAACCGTATGTACATGGCACATTAGTATCCATATTCCTAGAATTCTACATGTAATAAACCTCCTTACCATACCAAACTAAGGGTATAATCCATAAAATCCATAAATCGATAAATAGAGATAGTACAATGGTCACCTAAGGTGAAATAATAATCAACTTTAATAATAGTATCATGAACAATAGTCCCATCCATTGGCCACTTGATCTTTCCCTCATGTGTGGATTGGTCAGACCCAAAAAAAAGCTACTTACCAAGTTTTGATACATTCTTAGTCTCTTATCTACAATCCCAAATAGTAATAAAATATAAAAAATTCATTGAAATCATTTGTAGTTTCCCAACTCGAAATCCACTTAGAATGGTGCCTCGAGCCATTTGGCCAATAGGGCCCAAGCGCACCTCACTATATGCCAAAGTATTCAAACTAGAAGGGATGGTCTAAAATAGGTATAGTGGTAAGACTATACAATTTAAGGCATGTAATAAAACCATATATTGGGTAAATAAAAGAGTTGGTAAATATCCCCAATAGTATCATCAGTACCATCTCAATCCTCTTCTCTCATACTCCATCTTATTCTTGAAGGAAAACAACATTCCATAATGATCCAGGAACCTAATCCTACAAACATGAGATCTGTTTGGGTACCCCAATGCAATGGAGGCCCAAACGGGTTGTGAGATATACTAAGTAGGTCACCACCAACATTTTCAAATGCATAATCTAATCCATGAATATAAAAAAAGAGTTTATGGGTATCAAAGATAAAGTATTGTTGTAATAAATTTTGAAAACAAGTCGAGATCAAGTTGGTCAAGGCATTTAATTTTGGGCATTTCTAATTTTAAAAGAAAAATCTAAGAAGTATGGAACCTGACATAATGGAAAAATAATATAAATGATGGAAATTTAAGGGAAAGGAAAATAGTCCACCAATATCATGCTTATTACAGTCCACACATCCCTTATCAGCCATTAATTTAAGATGGAATGAAAGAAAATAGAATATTTAACAAACGAACTAGAAAGAGAGGGAATTATCTCACACCAAAATAAATCCATCACAAAGGAGGTAAATGATAAAGGGCATAAGTGGAATAAAGATCATACAAAGATAAATAAAATGATATCAAAAGTGAGAAAAAAAATAGTTCGGATGGAGGAGATATCTCCATACCTAGAGGAGAGGGTAAAGGGAGATTGACCAAAAACCCAAGTGGGAATGAAGGAGAAAGAAAATAGGGGGAGGAAAGAAATAGAGGTGGAGGAAAACAATCATTTCAGACCCTTTTTAAATCAATTCACAGTTAGGACACATGGTTTTTCTAACCATGCGCCAACCGTGTGGGATTCCCTTCCCAAATCCACACCCCAAATGGTTATCTTGAAGAATTTAAAACACCATTCACCTTAACAACCCATAGTCACTAATTAAGTTCAATTAAGGGTGTGGGATAGGTGCATGTTTTGGGAAAACCATTTGTAGACCATGCACCACCTCTATAATAAACTATATTCTATTTTTAAGGTGATTCACATCCTCTCACATAGTTAAAAAACTATGTACACCCTTTTAAAGGGCCACATAGTTGGAATAAACCATGTGCCCTATCTATTTATCCCTAAAAGATGAATTTCAGATCCTAGAGCTCCTAAAAATCACCTAAAACTTTGAGGCACTTCTTGATCCTTAAAATACATCCAAAAAATGACACGTTTAACTGCTCCAACTCTCAAAATTACATTGTGATACCCAGTTTTAGATCTATCCCATTCATCAAATGAAAAATTCATAAACTCTTTGAATTTCAACCCAGAACAAAATACAGGATGTTATAATATATTCTTATTATAACCAAATTCCCACTAAGTGTCTTGATTGAAAATTTATTCCTAAGAGTTTGAAGGGATAATGTTTTATCCATGAAAAATATAAAATAGAACATAGATTTAGAATCTAATAAATAATGATTCAAATATCAAAGTGTCTATTATCATAATATATAATATTTCAACTTTATTTATAGTAATTACATAATCTTGGCCATGTTCCCTTATCCTTTTCTAAGGTAAATTCTCTTGATTCTTGGGGAATTGTTTTATAGTGCCTCATCTCCCTATAGTTGAAACACTAGAAATTTATAGCTTCTTTCTTACCCTTTCATTTAAGTTTCTAATGGAATCTCTCTCCACACTTGTTGCAAAATCCCATTCCTTTTTTAGAAATTATCATGGTGTTTCTTTCCCCAATTACAACAAGCGCGAAGTTCAATCCTTCACTTATTTTCCTTTATATCGTTTATTTTTTTAGTTCTTATTAGTCATCTTATTCTATTCATTTCTATTGAAAATATTTAACTTGGAAAATTCTTTCTCAATCCTGATGGCACCTGATACCATATCATCATATGATGAAAATGTTTGAGAGACAATTTCCCCTCAAAGTCTTGACTTAATACCATAAAAGAAATGTTCAATATTAATTTCTAGATTATTTATATGGTTTATATAATCCCTTCATAATCTTGCAAAGTTTTTCTCATACTTAGTAACTCTCTCCTCTTCTTTATATCTTGGATTGAGGAATCTAATTTATATATCATCTTTTTTCCACAATTAAAGTATTTTTATAATAATATCTCCTTAAAACTATTCCATTAAATTCTCTATATCCACTCCTCTTTTGTATTTTGAATTAGTGAAATATTTTAATCAATATATTCTTAAAAACAATACACTACCAGAATAACTTTCTCCCTTTCTTTTCTTCTCAAATCTAGAAATATCTTTTCAAGGGACTTGATCCACTAGTCATCTATCAATGGATCAGAAGTTCTCTTAAATTATTGACTTTTATACCACATGAATCGATCTAACATCATTGAATCATGTTGTGAGGTAATGGGTTATTCCATATGGGTAAGGTTATTTTTCATAACTTGAGTCAACTATACTAATATAGTAATAATCTACTCGGATCTAACAATGTTTGTGTAAAATTTATCAGGATGGAAATACCTACATTAATTATGGGTGTTGACATATTTTATATTACTTCCATTAGGTTTTATTTCTAAATGATTTCATTCACTATATTATTTCATAAAATTATGAATCATAGTTTAAAATTCCAAATATGTTTCAATTCCTAACATAAATTGAACATTTATTCATATCTAGTATCATAATTATGAGCTTAGTATGATTGGTAATGTCTTGAAATCATAATAATATTTTCAAATAATTCATAATGGTTTATAAATATCATGTGAATCAACCAAATCATGTCCCCTAAGAGTGTCTATATAGGTGTAAATTCTTACGCCCACTCATCATGCATTGAGTGAATATCGAGTTAATACTCAACCATGCATTTTCAGGGTTTTTACCCCTAGGTGAATCTAAGACACAACCGTATACAATTTAAAATATCTAGAAAGGTATTCCATTACTAGGAAACCAAACACTATATTATTTATAAAAATTTTAGTACATCTTTCAATACATAGATTTATCCCTAGAGTATTTCATAGGGTTAGGTTCTTTAATCTAATTTTTTTCAAAAATATTGTTCCGAAGGATTATAATAAAATCTCTTTAATACGAACACTAACACACAGACTCAAATAACCCAGATCTAGTATTTATTTTACTATATTAAATAATTATACAATATATCTCATCTCAAAGGATCAAATGTTTTAGTAGTCATAGGATACTAGATACATGCACGATTCTCACATTACATTTCAAAGAAATGAAATAAAACTTGAATTTTTTTGAGAACATTTTTATTTATTATATTATGTCATTAAAATAATTCATATATCCCTTCTTGGAATCATATGAAATTAAAACAAGGGTTATATTAGATTCTCATTAAGGGAAACCGTGCAATAGAAGCTATCATAGAATAAATAAAGCATGAATAATATGGTAGAGATAAAAAATAATCAAATATTACATATAAAAAATATCATAAAATGGGAATATATCCATGTATTACATAAAAAAATAATCACATTTATAACAATAAAACGTTTCATAGTTATATAATCCATAATGTCATACATCATAACATTACAGCCAAGGCCTCATGCCATGATATCTTATATAAATAGGTAAAGATTATTCCAAATACACACACAAAAATTGTCTCATAATACCTAAAATTTTAAAAAGGGTCTATAATAGGGCCCTCCCACCACTTAATAAGTCCAATTCATTAATAATATTAAATAAATGAATAAAAAATCAATAGATAGTCAATATAAACAGCCATATTAAAAAATTAGTATATGAAATATTATTGTTTTCCCTAGTAAATCACAAGAGACAAAGGATTATAAGACATCCAGAGTAATAGGGTGGATCCTATCATTATATTATAACCCTAATATATCATAAGATTCATAAAAATATATTTACATAGATGAAAATACAATTAAAATATCACGGGAACATTTCATGAGGAAAATACACTTTTCATTTTGAAATCAGTTGTCTAAAATATAAAAATTTCTATAATATTAGTGAAAACATTTTATTTTAAAAGAACCTTAAAAACATATAAAGGAATATTCAAGGAAAATAATATTCATCACAGTGGGAAAAATTTTTCATGTATAAAATATCAAAAATAGATAATTTTTTCACACATTTATTAAAAAGTTACTCATTCAGAAAATGCAAAGGATATTACATTTAAATATTTTTTTATAAATTAAAATTTCAGTAAAATTTAATTTAATTAGTTATTGTATAATATTTAAAACATTCTTGCAAAAACTTCAAAGAAAATTTGGATTTGTAATAAGAAGTTTTGAGACCGAATAGAAAAAAATGACTATTTTCTTTAAAACATTATTTCAAAATTTTGAGTACTTAGATAGAGTAAAATGAAATTAAAATGTATGATTTCTAGAATTAAATATATTATAATAAAATAAAAGATATTTCTAATTGATATATCATATAATTTAGTCATTAAAAATTTATGCATAAATAATCCTAGTAAAAAGAGATATTATAAAATAAAACCCTTACCCCGGTTCTCACTTGATTCATAAGTGATTCTAACCAACTTTATAATAAATTTAAACTTATTATAATTATATACTAGAATCATATTCATACCTATAATACCAAAATTTTCTTACTTATAACATCTTATCACCCATTAGCTAACATTTTCATTATCATCATCATTTCAGGTGTTAACTTCTTCATTTTCCATTTATGTTTTGATTCGATAGTTATGGTCCTTATATATTGATCGTGATTCAATCTTCATTAAAATTTAAATAATGATAAAAATATAATATTTATTTATTAAATCCATCATTACATAAATTTTTGTAAAGTGTTTATGTAAAATGAATCATATTGTTTCATTGAGGTGGTTTTCCAGATGTATGTATGAGTGATACTTTCATTTCCCAATTTATGGAAAGGAGGTGTAAAATGGTTGTACCGTAATCATAATAACAATTAAATATATTGATGATGCTTGTTTAATTATATTACTATATATACAATATATTTATAATAATTTTAAGAAGATATAAACTTTTAAATGATCGGTTAAGAAGATTGCCTCCCCTTTGAGAGACCTCTTTTATCTTATGCCTTGAGCCTTATTAGGATAGTATAGGGGTAAGATAATGATAACAAAAAAAAGGTAAGGAATCTAGGGAGTTTTTGGGTAGGTTTTTTCCAAGATATTGGGATCAAATTTTTTGAATAAATAATGAGAGGTTGTTCTCTTCTATAAGTGAGGGGAGGTACACACATGGAATTACATAAAATATTTCTATAATATAATGTAATTTTTTGTGAGAGTGGAAAAAAATGGAAATTAATTCAAATATAAGATAATATACGATTCAAAGTTCTTAAAAAATAATATTTATACAAGCTTAATATATTTTTTTACCCTTATCTCTTAGTTTAAACCTTAGGGAAACCCATTTTAACCCTAACCATGGTAACAAATTTTAGCTATTTTTATTATTCATTATAAAAAAAATAAAAGTGAAATTATTACCCAATTTTATCCTAAGGATTCAAAATATTAAATCGATATTTAAATATTCAATTTTTTTAAGTATTATAAATTACATTTAATATATTTTTGTAAAACACAATGAAAACAGTCTTTAGAAGAATATTTTCTTTAAGAATAAAAATGATTTTATAGAAAAATAAAGTATAATGTTGATTCAAACTGAATTAATTGGATTGTGTAAAATTAAATGGGACTTATTTTTATTTCAATTAAAAATAAAACTGAAAGTAACCTTGTAAATACTTTATTAATAGAGAATATCTAAAAATGATTTTTATTTGAACAAAAACATTACTTTGATTTCCAAAATGTTAAAAATATATTTCTAAGTTAGACATTATATATTTAAATGAATTATATTAATTATTAAAAATAAATTTTATATGTTAAAAAAAATTTGTATGTTTTCAATTCATTCTTATATCATGATAAATTCGGAAAAGTGACAGTATTTTCAAAATCAGTATTTTTGACAATTCATCAAAAAATCAACATTTTCGTAAAACTACCAAAAATTCAAACTAAGATAATTTCTCCATCATAATTTCAAAACATAATTTCAATTTATTAAATAAACATTCTAAAAATGATAGAAATTAATTATAATTATTCACTCATAAAACTCCTAAAACCATTTTTTAGGAAGAATGTCTTTGTATAGAATAAAATGAATTTATTTTTATATTTTCTCGAGTAAAAACAATTAAGTTAGTGTAAAAAATTATTGAATTTATTATTTTTACTAAGGAAAAATATTCTTAATATATTTCATAATTTAGTTATTCTTATTCATAACCGCCAACTTAACATCTAGGTTATAACAGTTATATTTAAATATTATTATTTTCTAATTCATTTAAGCTCAAAGTTGCGTGTGGGGATCACTATCAAATATAGTGTTCATTTAAAGGAAACTAAAATATTGGGGTGTTACAAAAAATTTATGAAAGGGTTCCAAGTATAATAATGATGATAAACATAAAAATACTTTAAGTAGAAAACGTAAGTTATAAAAATTAAAACATTTTATGTTGTGAAGTTAAGGGGCTTGAATATATGTCCAAAAAATTTAACATTAAAAATATGATTCTTTAGTCTCATCGCTATCAAAACTTTCTCTCTTAATTGATTTTATTCACTAAAGAGTTTTGTGGGAGGGTTTTTCATGTGGTATTATAATGATGTGAAATGAAATATATATAGATGAAATGATTTTAAAAAAAACCATGAATTTTTAGTAAACATGTGGTTGATCTGTAAGTCTATAATATGTAATATGTTAGATAGGAACTTATTTATAGTTTTTATAAATAGTTATTAAAAGGTTTTTATATTATAAAATGTATCATGTTATACAAAAATCAATCCCTGATTTATCATTCATTCACATTAGAGACATATATATATCATCAAATAAAATGATGATTGACCTCTCAAGTAAGATATTAGGTTATCACTAATCGATGTTTTTCATGATGTTTTATAGGTTTTAATGGAATCTTAATGTTAGTGTGTTTATGATTCCTATATTATGACATAAAATATGCTCATGAGACAGAAAATGGGTTTTTTGTACTAGATAACCCGCTAAATATATACATCATATAGTTCCGTACACTATGTATTTGGTATACTAGGGGTGAATGATTTTTATTTGGGGTCCCTAATACTTGATGTTGGATAGATTCCTAGCATAATAAATTTCATACTTTGATACCTTTCTAATGAAAACCTTGAGTCCTATCTAATCAATATGTGTTTGGATATGTTTTTGATCATTTCATCGGTTAGTGTTTAACTAATATGGGATTCATTATCTTGTATGATGAGTATGGAATATGTTCCCTAGATTAATATAGGATAAGGAAGTGTATAACTATACCTATATAGTACATATGATGTGATTATATATCTGGTGAGGGGAATGTGATGTGATCATATATAAAGGTAAATGACAAGTGAGGTATTTATAGACTTGGTAATTCTATACTCAAAGATTCAATAAAGTATGAGGAGAATATATGGGATTGACATAATTTGTGTCTTATGTTCACTGGATTGCATGGAAAAAGGGACCATATGAAAATTCATTCTCGTATATGATGTATTTTATGCTTTTAGAGAGTCTAATATTTTCTTCTTAAATTTAATTCATAAATTTATATCTATTTTCAATGTTATAAAGGCAAATAGATGGTCTAAAATTAATTTAGAGTTTATCTAGAAGTATTTTTTAATGGATATTCACAAGGTTTTACATAATATGTGATACATGGTGAAGTCGATTATATCTTTACAGAAGTATTTTGAAAGAAATATAAAATAATTTTGGATATAATTTCATAAGTTATTAAACATAATAAAATATAAGTGGAAATGGTACAAATTATATGAAGCTTTTATGCATGTGAGTTATTTAAGGTGATTTTACCTAAATCCCATACGCATGTGGTTCATCTTGACTAGATCATGTGAGGAAATATAGGCATATAATAAATAAAAATATGGATTATTTCTCCACTTAGTTGGCCATGTCATGCCCTATGATATATTAGTAATTATAATTCTAAAAGTCATATTGTATTATTATAATATAATACTATGATTTAAATGGTTTCCTTAATTTATTTTTAGAATTTATTAAATGTTTACAATACCTTATAATTATTATAAAAATGTTTCACAAGATGAAATTTGTAGGTGAATAAAAATTGTCAAAGTTTGTGATTGTTATAACTACATGGAATTAACACAAATGTTATAATTTTTTGGAACCCTGATGAGTTTTTATATATTTATTGATAAGATTTTTTTTGTTTATAATATTTTTTTATAATAAGTATTGGTGGATCAAAGTTGGATTTTTTTAAAATAAGTGTATTGGTTAAGAAGATAATACTGAAGGGGGTTCTTTATGAAGAAGTATCCCAACACGGGAAAGGCCACACCATGGTCAATGGGAATAGTAAAGATGAATAAGAAGTTAGGTGAGAGAACTCCAAAGTTTATGGATATGGTACAGAAGAAGAGTCCTAACATGAGAAATCTGTAATGGGACATTACATGGTAGTCCCCATTATAGAATTCCAAAGCACTGGTGCAACATGGTGAAGTACAAATGTTTTAGAAATGCATTTCAATGGTCATGGTGTTCATAGAAGATCTGGTGGAGTAACATGATTAGATATATATTGAATAGACTGTTAAACATGTCATGGTGAGTGAAACACATGAAAACATTTTATTCCACATCACAGAGGACTCATCAAGGTAGAGTGTTTGTACTACATTGAAGACCTGAAGTTAAAACTGATCAGTATAGAATAGGTAGATGGAAAATGCCATAGTTATGGGTGTGATTTCCTAAGAGTCTTTCTATAATCCATGGGAAGGACTGTTACCTTTGCAATGGTTTCTATGGTGATGTGTTTTTCTCATACAATTGAAGTAGTGGTTTTTGTTTTTATGGGAGAATGAAAATAGTCAATAGGTCATGTATCTAGGGGTGTTAATGTTAATTCTATCCCATAGATACATATACAATGACATAGTGTTTGAAGGAAACCCATGTTATTGAGAATGTTGGTAGGAGATGCACCAAATATAGAGGATTCTATTTAGGGGATGCATGAGAAGATTATAAATTCTTCATAAATCATGCACCTCAAACTTAGGTCATGATATAAGCTATATAATAAGGTGATATTAGAAATTCAAAAATGTAATTAAATGGATATTTAATTCCACAATGCAAAGTGAATATATTTATCTAAGAAACAATTATGGTTTACTGTAATTATGGAGATCATGGGGGAAAATCATATAGGATTTAAGGGTGGTTTCCAAAGTCTAATAATGGTGAGACATGTAGACAATTTATTAGAACATGATCTCTTAATAAAAAGGGTAGATAGAAAGGCAGCGGGAGGATATCATGAATAGAGCACATAGATCCATATCCTATTTACATAAGAAAGTAAGGATAAATTCCAAATGAAGAGTTAGGAGGAAGGATATCAAGAGGTTGGAACCTATTCAACATTGTGCCAAAGTATAAGACTAAGGAGGTTTTTTTCAATAGCAAAGTGAGAAGAAGTTATAGACATTACATTAGAAGGCGGAATTCTAGAATTTTTTTCAAAATGGGAAAAAGGTTTTTTGTGAGGAGATCAAAGAAAGTTTTTCATGATAAATAAGAATAATTAAATGATACCAATCCAAAATTAGTGTGGTCATGAAATATATTTTAGTAAAGGGAATTTCAATTCCATAAAATGTCTTAATGTGGTCTTTTACACTATAGTGAGGAAAGGAAAGATTTTTCAAGAGAGTAACTCTTGGGAAGTAGTGATACATCCATAAATTTGTAATTCAGCGAGCCTGGGAAAGTAGTGACCACTTTCAAACCCCATTTTAAGATTTGTGTCCTTTTAGTGATTTTTTCAACAAAATAACATTTATTTCATGATACTTTGAGTAGCCTAGTAAGGGTGAACCAAGTAAATTCTTGTGTACCTAATTACCTTCTACATGCATAACAAAAGTGGGAAATAATATGATTAGAAGATATATGGTTAAAGGGATATTCAACTAAATTAAATCAATCAATATCGAAGAAAATTATAATATAAAGTGAACCATAGTGTTGATTGGTTAATATTCAATTAGGGAATTGTTAATTAGAGTAAAATCATTTTAATAGGATAATAAATTACATAAACAATGTAAGAACCCAGGTTTTCCTATAAGTTATGATCCAATATTTTTCAATTTGAATGCTTAAATATGGCCTCATGTGAGTTCATAACTTGATCATGGGTGCTTTGGGGGTTTTGGGGGATTTTTCGGAGCCCAGAACCAGTTTTTGGGTTTTCCTAAGCATGGTGCATGGTTAGTGCAAACCATGTATGGAAGGCCGCATGGTATAACTAAACCATGTGAGGCTCCATAGAGTGGTGGTATAGGCCACATAATTTTTTCAAACCAAGAATAATGGTTTTCACAGCCATGTGCCTAGGTCATAAGTATTTGTATAACTTAACATAGGCTCTTCGCATGGTTTACACATAGTTTGTAAACCATGTGGGTGTCCCTTTGGCATACATTAACTAGGAATGGTTAGAGAACTGTTTTCTAAACATTTTACCTAAACCATGAAGCCCCTATATTTTGGATTTTTTAAATTTATAATTAAATTAATTTCTTTTTAAAACCTAAAATCCCATTTCATTTCAATGGACAACAAAGGGGTCTTTTGAGAACCCCCTTCCTTGACTAAACTAGGATTTGAGGTATATTTGCCATTTGATCTCCGATTTGAGCAGATTATGCCCCATCAGATCCATATCAGTAAGATATAAATTCCTTTTTATCCATTATTAACTCTTTTAGCTATCGATTTCTCTATTTTTAGTTCATCTCATATGCCATAATTCCTCATTCTTCATCATTTATTTATATTTCTCCTAAACTGAGTTGAATTGGGACTTTATACTATATAAGAACACCTCTACAAAGCTAAGGTGGGTTATCGATACATTTCTTTTGAGTTTTAGTGCTTATAGAGCTGTCATCCATTATGCCACCCTCTATACTTTTTGAAATGACCCTGTATTTTAATTGGTTTATTAAAATAGATCTAATCAGAACTTAGGGATGCCCTTAGGTTCTGTTATTATATGTTAGTTGATGTTGGTCAAACCATGGTCACCCATGGGGTGTACTTATTGTAATTTTACCCTATTCATATCATATTGAACCACCCATGGGGTGACTTGAAGCTTTCCTTCTTAGAGGAAGATATTAAATAAATAAATTGAAATTAATTAATAGAAAAGATACATGAGCGTTTATTCGTAGGCTGGTTCATTTTAATAATGTATAAATGAAAGGTTCTTGAGCCTAGTAAAATATTTTTTGCATGACCTAGTGATTGGGTCGACACTTATGTTTCGTAAGGGGCTAAACCATGGTAGTTGGTAGCCTTAGAGATTGAAATTACTTTCTAATACTGAGAGCCTTTTTCCATTGGGTTCTGTTGTACCTAGTGGTACTTTTAGCTTTTAAAAATATACCCTTGTTTAGATGGGTGTTCATTGCATCTTGACCCAGGTTATGGGAATGAGCATTGAGGAATTATTGATTCAGTAGGTTTGATTTTCCTCGGTCATGGTTAGTCGCTTACTAGGTCATGTAAACATATATGTTTCCTCAATTATGGATGAATGATTATTTCATCATCTAGATTAATAGTTTTATGGGAAATGTGACTATGGGTCAAATATTTTGTGTGATCCATCTGATACTTGATTGCATAGTTTTTATAGCCTACGGATGGTATTTAGGATGTTCCATTGTCTTTTTCTGATCTTGGGGTAGTATTCATTGATGTATGCAGTACCCATCAAGTTGTTAAATATTGTAACGAACCAGTTAAGTCCAATGGAATCGTTGATCCTTCCACTAATGAGTGTGTCCTTAGATAAACTCTATAGTATAGTGACCTAATCATTAAAAAAATAAGTCATTCCCTGTGTTCAGTATGGATTCATTGAGACTCAAGTGTTTTGTAGCACTAGTCAGTAAATTTCAGATTTCAAGAATAATGATTTGATGCTTTTGAGTGTGACTCAGAGGAGTGTCACTTGTTTTCTAGGGTGAATATGATCTAGAATGATTTCAAGTAGATGGTATGTATCTTTTTCTAAATCTAGTACACACCAAAGGTAGGGAGCATCTTGTCGGTTCTAGTAAATGTATCCTACCATGTAGAAGGAACATAACCAAAGAGAAACATTGGTAGATGTTTGGTTTCACTTTAATTATATTAAGGCTTTCTAGTGTTGTAATCATGATGGTTCTCTCTTGGCAGCATGATGTTGATGTGGTTGGATGAGTATACAATCTCTGAGAAATATTGATGGCCTTGTATGGACTTTGGTGGTTTATCTTGAGTGATCACAGAATGCCTTGAGTGGTGAAGGATCGTGATCAGTTTAAAATTGTACATCAGTAGGTGAAGAATAGATTCTTTTATAGGAAGTTAGTCAGTAGTGGTTCGATTGATCTTCTTGAAAATATTATAATCTTCTTTGTGTGTTCATCTTGAAGAGACAAGAATGTTCGCTATCTTGATGTCATCCTTGATTCACTAAGAGAGTGTCAGTCTTACACCATGCTAATGTTATAAAATTCATCGGGTTATTTTGAGATATCTACCTATGTTTCACATTGATGTGTGGTTCTTATCGAGTAATAGTTAGTCCTTAGTGATACTTGGGTTCACAAGTAGAAATTCTTTGTATGGACTCTTGGACACCGGCCGTTTTCTTCTGATTGGACCCCCAAACAGATGCTGCTCTAGGATGATTAAATGTTTTTAAGTGGAAATATTGGCCTTGTACCAACGTCTCACTTGTAAACATGGAGGGTGAACTACCATGGTTTAGTTCTCTAGACTCCATTTAAATGGATCTAAGGTTATTCTGGACACATTTTGAGCTTAGAGGTGGTTCTTTAAAAGGAGTGACTCTTCTAGTGGGTCAGATCTGGGTTAACCCATTGTTTGTGATAAGGAATGCTATTTTTGAATGTTCAGGTGATGTTTTGATGAAGGAACATCATCTAGAGTCGATATGGAATTCAATTTATGTGTTCATGGTAAATATAGTATGCCTTGAAAGAAGGTTTTGTATCTCTTTTTATAATATGTTTTCCATCTAAGCTGAGATTTTTAAGAATAGTTGTCTGCATTATCTCAACTTGTTATCCTTTTCTACGATGTAACAGACATAAGGGACCAGTTTAAACATGTTGTCGGGTTAAGGTGGGTGTGGTAAAAAGGTATGTAGTGTCTTTCAAGGAATATTTTATGACAAATTTTAGTTTTTTATCAAGATTCAACCGTTCCTTTATGTGGAGGTCCCTAATATGACCTTATATGTGTTAGATTTTTTCCATTTAAAGAATTAATGCTTGGAGAATAACTAGGACACTTAGTGGCATTATTTTTAAGGATATTCTGATGGTATAAGTACTATAGTTTGGTAATAGGACCTTCTTCTGATAAAATTCATGGTGGGAATCACCATAGGTTGGATGTTTAAAGACATTATGATGTGATAATGTCTATATCTAAATGGATCACCATTACTAGAAGCCAGGTATAAAGAGAGGTGTAGTTAGTTTTGTCGCGAGGTGTTCTACCTATCAATAGGTTAAGGAAGAATATCAGTGACCATCCAGACTTTTACAGAAATTACCTACTCCTGAGTGGAAATGGGATGATGTTGTTATGTATTTCATGGCTAGTTTACTGAGGTCACCTTAGGTTAATGATATTGTGTGGGTTGTTGTTTATCGGATCATGAAGGTTTCTCATTTCTAGTCGATAAAGTAGACATTTAGTGTTGATGAACTTGGAAGGTTGTACATTTGTTAAATAGTACAAATTCATGGGTTCCCGTGAACTATGATTTCAGATATGGATTCCCTATTTACATCTCATTTCAGGAAGATTTTTCAAAGGGAAATGGGTACACAGGTGCTTCTGGTCACAACATACCCCCCTCAGACTAAGGTCTAGATAGATCGTACGATACAAGTGATAGAGGACATATTGTGAGCATTCGTCATGTATTTTGTGGGCTCTTGGGATATGTATATACTCATGGATCAGTTTGACTATAATAAAAGTTGTCAGGTGACTATACAGATGTCACCATATGAGGCATTATACAAAAGGCCAAGCCAGTCTCCCCTATGTTGGATAAAGGTAGGTGAGGCATATTTACTAGGACTGCATCTTGTGAAGGATAATCATGAGAAGATCCATTTGATTCATATATAGATGTATACTATACTGTCTTGGAATAAATCAAACACCGATCACCATAGATGACCTATGGAGTTCAAGGTCATGATTGGGTTTTCTTACGTGTTTCACCAAGGTTGAGAAATAGGATAATCATGAGACATAGTAAGATTTCACTAAGATATATTGGGTCATTCGAGATTCAGAAGAGAGTCAGGTTAGTGGCATGTTGGTGAAATTTAACTCATTGGTACTGATTCATGTACAAGGTATTCCTTATATCTCAGTTATAATGTTATTATTCAAAATTTTCTTGTGTTTTTCAGCCCAGGGAAGTTGAGATTCAGGTTGATGCATCCTTTGAAGAGCATTCGATTTGTGTATTTGATAGGATCAATAAGGTTATCTGAGGTCATTTAGTTCCTATAGTATGAGTGTTATAGAAGTACATCCATTTATAGGATGAGACTTTGGTCTTTTGGGATTTTGGATACTTGTATTGCACTGTACTGCCGTGTACCTATTGAGGTTGTTTTTTGGATACATGTATCATCATCATTATCTCTTGTGAGACTGTTTTCAGGTTGTTATATACTACTATCTAGTTTAGTTAACAGTTGTCTTCTTGTTGATTTATTTATGTTATTTGTATATTATTGACTTTATTGTGATATACTCTGGAAATGAGGGCATAGTTTCTCCACTGAAACATCTAGGCCCTCACTACTAGTCAAGATCCTCTAGAATTTGGGGAGAGGCGCTTGAGTCCTTGTGACCCACTAGGTTTGCGGCACTGTTTAGTGGCATCCAAGTCTAGTAAATTACAACCTGCATTAACCTCTTATAGAGACCCATACTTTTCATATATAAATTCTACACCTCATTAGATGAATATTCAATAAATAACATTATGATCCATTCTAGAATAATTAGGTTTAGTGTATTTGGATATATGGATAGAGAAACAACTTTTTCATAAGATATCTATATCATCTCCCACTAATTATTTCATAACTAGAACCCTGATTAGAAATATCATACTTAAAACATTTCTTTAGGGCCTCAGTAAAGGAAACATAAGAAAGGGTGACCTTGGATGCTGAGTAAGGGTAAACAATGGAGATATTAATTATCACTTAAACATAACATGAGTATAAAGGTATGATAACCTAAGCTTAATATTTTAAAACCACACATGGTATATAATAGATCTTAATCTTCTGTAATTTCAAAAATCTTTGAAGTTCATAAGATATGAATCATAAAGTGATCAAAAAATGATCCATGAGAGAATAACATTATAATAAGACATGAGTTTTTGTCATACACATAATCATAGAAAATAATTTACTTAGTCAAGTCCCTCTATCAAGACTATCGTAATGGATTGGGTCTACTCCTCATTCCATTGTATCATTAGTCAAGTTTCACTCCCAAGACCATCATAGTGTAAATAGTTACTTACTAAATTGGGTTCACTCCCCATTCTATTATTTATTATCTCATGATATAACCATCTTTACCCAATGTATTGAAGGTATATATAATTACCAACCCCCACATAACATAATGAAAATAATACATATGTGTACCACAAGATCATAAAATAATCATTATATCATACCTTATGGAAAGGAAATGGATTTTATAAACATTTAATCATTCCATTATAGTATAACCCATGTTAATAAATGGGTTTCATAAATGTTCCATCATAACTTAATTAACCCTTGGGAATGAAATGGGTTTCATATAATGATTCTTAAATCATCATCATCATAATATTTTCAAAGAATAAATTTGTATGGTATCACTATAGCATATCCCCAATAAATGATAAGTAACTACAAATGATTTTATCATAGATAAAAAATTCCATCAAAATATAATAGGAACATTTCTATATAAAAATACCCTTTCCACTTTGAAATCACATATTTGAAATATAATTTTTTTTAAAATTTTAGGAAATAATTTTCTTTGAAAATAATCATGGAAAATTTTAAATTTATATTCAATTATTTCTTCATTCATGATGGTGAGAAATTGTTTTCTTGACATTTATATTAAGGAAAATATTTCTTTCATATTTTATGGTAGAAAGTCAAAAGTACGACATTCAAAAAATGAAAATAATATTAATTTTAAACCAATTTTTAAAAATTAGAACATCAGTAAAAATGATTTTAAATAATCATATAATAATATTAGAATCAATATTGAAAATATTTTAAAGTAAACATAGACATGGAATAAAAAATATTCTCATCCAAAGAGGAAATAAAGTATATTTTTCTTAAAAAAATATGTTCCCAATCATTTTAAATACCAAATAGAGGAAAATTGTTTCATTGCTTAAAAATTTCATAGAAAACCATATGATAATAAAATTAATATGATTATTTAGAGATAGGTCATAAAATTTTATCATTGTAAACTTAATCATAAATAATCTTGATAAATAAGGATATTGTAACATAAATCCCTTTCCACTTTGGTAACTTTTGAATCAAAAACTCATGAAAGAAAAAACCTTAAATGGATATATAAATCCCAATAATTTTAATTATAATAATTATAAGACGCATTAATTGGTATTATATACACCACATTAAAGAAACAAGTGGTGAATATGGCATTTGTCCCCCAGAAATAAATGTGCGATGAAAATCTCTTACCTCAAGATAGACTTTCTTAGAAAGATATCTAAAATCATGTATAATACATTAAAATTTATTTTAATTATATACTAAAATCAACTATATACTTTTAATATAATATCCAATTATAACATTTCAACACCCATTTATTAATAATTCCTTATTAAAATCATTATTTCATGGTGTTAACTATTTCGTTTTTCTTGAACATTTATGTTTGATATTTTTGGTCCTTGTACTTTAAAAATGGTTCCATCATATAAATAATGTTAATAATGATATAAATATCATATATATTCAATATATATATATATAACATTATATATAGAAAAATTAATTACACCATTCAAGGAGATGGTTGGTTGTATGTACGAATAAACGTGGTTTTCACCTTTCAACGGATAGAAAAAAGGTAAAAAATAATTCACCTTTAAATAATCATGATTAAATCATATATATAATATATATTTAATAAATATTTATTTATTATTATAAATTTAAATTATAAAATAAAAATTAATCACATCACTTCATTGAGGTTGTAGTGCACACATACGCACAACCGATATTATCATCTTGCAACGGATGAGAAGGTGATAAGGTAGATATGATACTATAATTATAGAAGAATATTTATGTCATAAATATAATTTATATACATTATAACCATAATAATATCCATCCATGAAATATTCTGATGAGAAATGAATTTTATCACTACAAGGAGGTGATAATTCACATGTACGCACAAGCGATAATTTCACTTCCCATTTGTTGGAAAAGAGGGTGAATGATTATGTTTACATGATCATAATAACATTTAATTATATTTAGGATAATTAATTAATTATTTTATTATTAATAACACATATTTATATTAGGTTTAAGAATAAATAATTTGAAAGAGGTCAGGTAGGATGATTACCTCTTCTTCCGTAGGCCTCCATTGGATCCTCTATTAAGGACCCCTAGAATGATCTTCTAAGAAAACTAGAACATCAAATGCATATAAAAGGAATTTAATAATATAATTGTTTCATGTATGGTTGATCTATATGGTTCAAATTGGTGTAAAGAAGAGAAAATATGGGTGTTCTTTTATAAGTGTGAGAGAGGACACAATTGGAATTTCTTAACAGATTAAAATATAATAATTATACAATCAAGAAAAATTATTCAAAAAGAAAATAAATTTTAAGGAGGGGTTTTATGAGGTTGAAATATGGTCATAAAATATTATTTAATCAATTTTAAGAGGAAAAAATACCCTTATCTCTTGGTTTAACCCCTCAGTGAATATATTTTCACCTTAACCATTATAATAGATTTTTACTATTTTACTATTCATAATGACCAAAAATTATGTTGAACTTATTAAAAAATATTAATTACTCTGATTAAAAATATTAAATCCATTCTATGAAATTCAATTTACATAATTTGATGAATTTAATTTAAAATTGAACCCACAAAACATGACAAAAAAAGTCTTCTAGAAAGAGAAGTCTTCTGATGTGTAAAAAGTTTTATACCAAAATTAAACATAAAATTAATTAAAATAATCTAATTTATATTATTAAAAAAATAAATAATCTATTTTTACTTTTAAAACCATTTTATTACAAAATGGAACTTTTTAAATTCTTTGAATGAAAAGACTATTTTCAATAATAATCGGTATTCTCACTATTCATCAAAAAAATACATCATTTCATAAAATTGTAAAAAGGTTACTCCAATATTATTTTTAAATGATTATTTAAACAATTAATATTTTTTTCAAATAAATTTTCCAAAATTGTCAAAAAATTTGATTATATTATTATCTTAAAAAAATAAATAAAACCATTTTGAAAAAAAATGTATTTCTAAATCAAATAATGAATTTATTGAAAATTTAGTAATTATTTATATATATATTTCCTTTGTCTATAGCCTTTATACATATTATTTTCAAAAAAAATCCTATTCATTCCCCAAATTTAACAGCTATGTTAAAATGGCATACTATATTACTATTTATTTAGACTCAGGGTTTGCAAGTATCGTAAGATATCAAATAAATTAAATTTATATGTAGAGAAAATATCATAAAATATAAAGGTGATTCATTATAACCCCCTTAAAATGAATTTATACCTTGAAATTTTATCACTCTGATATGAAAAAATAAGATATATATGTTTCATCACATCCTTGAGTTCTTAGCTAGCTTCTTTGAATTTATGATTCATCCAAAGAACTTTAACAAGGTGTGTATTATTATTTAGTATCATTTTATCTCTACAATAAAAATTTTCTATTGTTTATTCTTTATAAGAAATATCTTGATCCAATTATAAAACCTCTATGTTTAGTACATGTGAGTGATCAGGTATATACTTTCTTAGGAGAGATGCATGGAACACATCGTGAAATTTAGAGAGGTTTGGTGGAAGTGTTAAGAAATAATATATCATCCCTACATAATCAAGAATATTGAGGGGGAAAATATACCTAGGGATAAACATTGCCTTATTTATAAATATCATAACCATCTTCCATGGATAAAGTTTCTGGAATACCTCCTCACTAATTTCAAATTAAATATTTCATTAATGATTTTCAAGATAAATTTTTTGTAGGATCTAAGCTACCTTGATGTGCTTATAAATTGATTTTAAATTCTATATCATTTCATTAGTTAACTCAAGTATAATAGATTTATTTATCTTACTTCATCCTGGTAAATTGGAATTATACACTTCTTTTCATATAGAGATTTATGAGAATTTGTCTGATTTCTTGAGTGAATGCTATTTTTTTAAGAAAACTTGACTAAGGGAAGGTGTTGATCTCAAACACTTTTTAAATTCATATAATAATATATTGAAATTTATTATAGGGTTTGAATAATTCTATCATATTTAATATCTATCTAAGGATGATAGTAAGTGTTGAAACAAAACTCTGAATATAGAGATTGCCAAAGAATTCACTAGAACTTTGAGGTAAATCTCATATCCGGGTCAGATATAATGAAATGAGATACTCTATGAAACCTTACCACTTTCTTAATGAATATTATAGAAAGTTGATTAATATATAAATCTTCTCTGATATTAATAAATTTTTCTAACTTTTTAATGTTATCGACTATAACCCAAAGAGAATTATGGCCTTTAGATGTTTGTGGAATACAATGATAAAACCTAGGGTGATGTTTTTATATTTCCATTATAATATGGGTAATGATTATAACATCCTCATAGAATTCAATCTCTCATCCATAACTTTATAACATACCAAGCACAGAGATAAATACAATGCAATATCTCTCCTTATTTTGTCCCACTAGAAATACTCTTCCAGATCTCTATAAATATTCATACTTCTGGGACGAATAGGGAATAGAAAACTATGAGCTTCATCCAACAACTCATTCTAAAAATTTGGTATTGGTGGAACACATACATTGTGTCAAAACTATATCATTCCATCACAATCAAGATTGAACTCAAGAATATTTCTCAACTTATTTTGTAGCTCTATATCATATATCCATTCCTCTTAAATCATCGCATGGATAGATGTTTGAACACTATACTAATAAAGATAATATTTTTCACCTTCCTTTAATAATTTCAGATCTATAATTTGAAAATCTGAAAATATTGGATCTTTGGTTATCCTCATCATATATTAGCTAGCATGATCCTTTGAACTCAAGGAATTTTACACATTTTTCATTTTCATAAGTTGGTAATTAATTGAGTATTTATAATCATTAATCAACTCCAACCACATTCTCTAGTGCATATTCATTTATTTTTAGTGAATATATACTTTAAACTTTTATGATTAGTATATATGTAACACCTCCCTCCATAAATATAGTTCCTCTATATCTTTAACAAAGAAATTACTGCATCTAACTCAAAATCACGAGTTTGGTGATTTATCTCATGAATATTTGATTTTTATGAGGTATGAGATATAAATATATCATTATAAATGAGTATGAATCCCATTCCCTCATTCAATGCATCTATATATATCAAAACCCCTTATCCACTATAGGTTAGTATAAGCATAGGTGCACTAACTAAACTTCTCTTCACTTCCTTAAAATTTTCCTCACATTCATATGCCCAAAGGAACTTGGCTCCCATCCAAGTTAACTTCGTGAGTGGATTTGAAATACATGAGAAATTATATACAAATCATTGATAATATCCAACCAAACTAAGAAAAATATGGATCTCATTCATAGTCATTGATATGGTACAATATTCAATAAATTTCATCTTTGATGGATACACTGATATACCATCCCTTGATATTATATGACCTAAAATTAAACTTTTTATAACCAAAATTCACACTTGGTAAAATTTTCTTATATTTTATCCTTCCTTAGGGTCTTCAGTACAATCCTTAAGTGGTCTTTAGGAACTTCATTAATCTTGGAATATATAAGAATGACATCTATAAATAATACCAAAAAAATAATCAATGTAATATCTAAGACTCTATTCATTAAATCCATGAAGATAGATTGGGAATTAGTAAGGCCAAATAAAATAACTATAAATGTACAGTTTCAATACCTCATACAGAATTTTTTCTTGGGTATGTATTCACTTTTTACCAACAATTGATAGTATCAATATTGATGATCAATATTAGGAAAATATTTATCTACTCATAATTGATTGAAAAAACGATCAGGACATGGTAGAGGATACTTATTATTGATTTTGATCTTGTTAAGTTCCCAATAGTCAATGTAAAGTCATGTTTATCCATATCTATTCTTAATAAAAATAATAGGTGCACCCACTTTACCAAATAAATCCTTTATCAAGATTCTCTTGTAGTTTCTTCTATAATTCATGCAACTCAATTAGGGTTATTCTATATGGAAACTTTGAAATAGGTTAAGAATCATATATGAGTTTTATTTAAAACTCAACTTCATGAATCATAGGAATAATAGGAAATAATTTTGGAAATAAATAAAGAAACTCTCATACAATAGGCTATCTTCAATGTTGATTTTCTCCCCAACCATCTCAGATAAAAATAACACTTTTGAATATGAATCAAGACCCATATAATGGATTTAATTTCAATTATAATCTTGTATTTATCCTATCACTAATATATGGTCATATTTTTGTTTCAAAATTCAAATATGACTTATATTCCTCAATAATTGATTTGGTATTTATATAAATAATTTCAATCAATTCCTGAAATAACATCAAATTTAACTTTAATAAGTTTTTTATATGGAAAGTTATTGTAAAATTCAATATGATATAGTACCATCCTTGGTATAAGAGTTATCCTCTATATTAGGTAATTGTATTAGATAATTCCCAAATTCACCACATTGTATATGACAAACTATAAATGGTATCATAGGATGAAATTTATTTCCTTCCATCATACTCTTCATTTTTCCTCAACAATTCATTGATCTGTGCCCCTTTTTTCAAACATAAATCATTTTCCCATTACATTGTGACATTATATGGAGTGTATCCTTATAAATTTCTAATGTAAAGTAAATTGGTCCTTCTTTACTGCTTGGTCTCCACCACCAGATCTCCCAATGAACCCTATTCTTCTCTTCTTTGGTGATTCTAGGAGTTTCTTAAGGTGCAGGTTGTTATATATATATTTATATTGATAAAAGATTATGAATAATAAAAATATATTTCAATCTAGTCATCATACCAATTGGTTGATCAAAATCACTACATTTTCTATCATATTAAATATTAACATGGTTCCTTCAAGTTTTAAACATTGATTGAAACCAAAAATCAAAGTACGAGAAACAATAATCATACTGGGAAATCATACAATCATGAAAATAATTTATAGGATATCTAAAACTTGACACAATATTTATAATATATAACACCATTTATTTAACCTAGTTCATTCACGATCATCATCAATTCAAATCTTTCAAAATGGTTTATAAATAAAATATGATTTATCCTAAGAATTTCTCCTTGGAGTGTCAAACCAGGTGCATAGTAAGGGAAAACACATCATGCACCAGAATGATGGTCGAGTTATACTTGATCAAATATTTTATGTCTTATTACACCTAGATGAATATGTTGAAAAAATACATCCTCATATAGTATCCAGACAAGGATGTATTTATAAAAAAACACACTCTTTTCATTACCATAACTTGGGATGTCCTCCTATACATAGGATAATACTAAGTTTTATCACAAAATTTTTCTCATCATAATTTCCAAAGGTAACTAAACATTACACTAATAATAATTATAGAGACCCATACTTTTCATACATATATCTTACATCTTATTAAATGAATATTCAATACATAATATTATGATTCATTCTAGAATCATAGAGATTTAATGTATTTGAAAATAGGGATACATAAACAACTTATTCATAAGAGATATACATCATATCCCACTAACTTTTTCATAAATATCACCCTTATAATACATATCATACTTAAAAATGTTATTCATAACTTAGGGGAGGAAGCATAAGAAAGGGTGAGCTCATATCCTCGGTAAGGGTAAAAAATAAAGATATTAATTATCACTTTAACATAACATGAGAATAAGGATTTGAGAACATGATATTAACATTTTAAAACCATACCCAACATATCATAGATCATAATATTGATTTATTGAATAAATCTTGGAAGTTTATAAGACATGAATTCAAAATATCAAAGTACATGATCCATGAGAAAATAACTTTGACATAAGTCGTTGTTTTTTGGCATTCAAATAAGCATAGAAAATAATTCCATTAGTCAATTCCCACTTCCAAGACTATAATGGTTGATTTGGTTCACTTCCCATTCTAACATATCCTTATTCAAGGATCACTCCCAAGGCTATTATAGGTGATAGAATCCATAACTAAACTAGGTTCACTCCCCATTCTAGTTAGTATTACCTAATGAGATATCCATATTTACCAAATGCACTGGAAGGATAGATAACTCATGTCTCGCCTATTAGATAATGAAAAACACACATATTTGTTCCAAAAGATCATATAACATTCATCATAGAATAACCTGATAAAAGGAAACATGATTCATAAACATTTCATCATTCCATCATAGCATAACCCATGGAACAAAAATGTGTTTCATAAAGGTTTCATGACAACCTAATTAATTAAAGAGAAAGAAATGGGATTAATAGAATCATTATTAAATCATCTTCATCACAATCCATAAAAATAATTAAAGTGGATAGTATCAATGAATTATATCCCTATTAAATCCTAAGTAACATCAAAGTATGTAATCATGGATGAAAAGATCCTTAAAATTATCATTATAACATTTATTGAGAAAAATACCTTTTTTCTTCAAAATAACTTATTTAAAATATAAAAAATTTCCAAATATTATAGAAGAAATTTTCTTCGAAAATAAACATGGAAACTTATAAAATAATCTTAAGTTATTTTATAGTTCATGGTAGTGTAAATTTTTATTCATTTTATGTACATTAAAACAAATATTCCTTTCACATGTTTGGTAAAAATTCCAAAGTACCTCATTCAGATAAAAAAAGGTTTTCATTTAAAACATTTTTTAAAAATAAAAACATGGGTAAAATGAATTTAAATCATCATAGTATAATATTAAAAACATTCTTGAAAATATTTAAATAAAACATGTATATCAAAGAAAATAGATTCTAGACCAAAGAGGAAATAAAGCCTATATCTCTTAAACATATTTTACCAAAAATTTTAAATTACAAAGGGATTAAAATGGTTTAATTACTTGAAAATTTCATGGATAACCAAAGGAAAATAAAATTAATGGGATTATTTATATATATTTCATAAAATTTTATCATTAGAAACTTAACCACAAACAATCCTGATAAAGAATTAGACTGTAACATAAATCCCTTATCACTTTGGAAATTTTTGAATAAAAACCTCATCAAATAGTGAACCTTACATGGACAATTAAATAATAAAAATTTTAATTATAATAATCATAAAATAAATTCTTGGGAATTATATGCACCACATAAAATAATAAAGTGGTGAATATGGCATGTGACTCATAGAAATAAAAGTGAGATAAAAATCTCTTACCTCGTGTTTTACTTGCTTAGAAAGCACTATAACTTTCGATATAGTATATTTTAATTTGTTTTAATTCTATACTAGAATAATTTATATACTCATATTTTAAAATTTTATTCACCTATAACATTTCAACACCCATATATTAACAATTATTTATTAAAACATCATTTTCAAGTTTTAATTATTTTGTTTTTAATTAAAATTTTGATTCAGTAGTTCTGGTCCTTTCACTTTGATCATGTTTGCATAAAATATAAAATTATAATAATTATATAAATATTATATATATTATTTATATATATATATTTATTATCATCCATAAAAGTTCGAGATAGAAAAATGAATTACATTGTTCACTAAGGCGGTAGGTCATACGTAAGCATGAACGTTGTTTTCAATTTTTGAAGGATGGAATGAAATAAAGAAAAATAATAATACACTTTTAAATAATAATAATTATAACATATATATCTTATATATTTATTAAATCAATCCTTTTTACCATCCATGTAAATCAGAAACAAAAAATGAATCACATCACTTCATAAAAGTGGTAGTACACGTGGACGCACGAGTGATGTTATCATCTTCCAATGGATGATAAAGTAAGAAGATAGATGTGATATTACAGTCAAAAAAAGAATAATTATTTCATAATTATCATTTATAAATATTAAACCTAACATAAAATCCATACATGAAATATGTTTACGTAAAATTAATTGTATACAATGTGGAAATGGTAGTCCACGTGTATGCATGAGCAACACTTTAACTTCCCATTTTATGGAATAGAGGTTGAATAATGGTGGTTACAAAATCAAAATGAAATTTAAGTATATTTACGATACTTAATTTATTATTTTATTTTAAATAATACATATTTATAATAGGTATAAGAAGAAATAATTTCAAATAGGTCGGGTAGGATGATTACCTCTTCTTTGGTAGGCCTCATTTTGATCCTTTCTTAAGGACACTTGGATTGTCCTTTTAAGAATATTAGAACCTATAATTATTGGATAGTTAATTTGAGAATATAATTGTTCAGTGTTTAGTTAATATATATGTCTCGAATTTTTGTAAAAAAGATAAATGTGGGGTGTCATTTTATAAGTGGGGGAAAGGACACACTCGGGATTTTTTAAAGATCAAAATATAATAATGTCATGCTCAATCCAAATGACTCCAAATGGATAGATATTTTAAATTGGGATTATATAAGGTCAAAATATATCCATAAAATAAGATTTATACAAGTTTAATTGGGAAACATACCCTTATATCTTGTTTAACAGCCCCCCCCCCCCCCCCCCCCGCACCCTGATAAACTCATTTTCACCTTTACCATGGCAACAGGTTTTTAATGTTTTTACTATTAATTTGGAGAAAAATAAGTTAAATATATTATCAAATATTAATTATTATTATTATAAATATTGAAACTATTTTATCAAATTAAATTCACAAAAGCGATATAATATAATTTAAAATTAATTTTGAAAAATGAGATAAAAAGTTATTTTCCATAAGAAATTCCCAAAGTATAAAAAAATTTTATACCAAAATATAACATAAAATTTAATCTAATGACCTAAATTATATTATTAGTTATATAAATTAACTAATTTTACTTTTGAATCCATTTTAAAAATTAATTAACTTTTTAAATGCTTTAAACAAAAATTAAGTTTTCAATAAAAAACATTATTTTACAATATTCTTCGAAAAAAATAAATATTTTCGAAAAATTATAAAACCTTCACTCTAAGATAATTTTCAAATTAGGATATCAAAAATTAATTTAATTTTTTAAAATATATTTCATAAAATTTGGAAAAAATAATTATATTATTTGCTCAAAAAAATAAATAAACCCCATTTTTTGAGGAAAATATATTTTTAAATAATTTAATCGCTTTACTAAAAATTGAGTACTTATTTTTAAATATATTTTTTTTACATTAAACAATTATATATATTTTTTCAAAAAAATATTCTTATTCATTCTAGGAATTTAATTTATAGATTATAATGGAGTACTATATTACGGTTCATATAGACTCAGGGTTTGAATGTATTGCAAGATATTAAATGAATCAAATTTAATTTATAAGAAATGTATCATAAAATATCATGGTTTTACACCTCCTCTTAGGGTTATCTCACTCTAGACCCTATTTATAGTCTAATTAGTGGTATCAAAGGGAAGGTTCATTTTTCTTTGATTTTTTATTTCCTTTAATTGATATGAAGTCTTATGAAGTGAAATGGAATTTGACATGAATGATCATGTGTTTAATGAAAATAATTTCAAAAAAATGGAAATCAAAGTTTATTTCTTTCTTGGAATATTCAATTTGAGTTCTATGATATGTTCTAGAGGAATTATATGTTTTACTAAGATGATATGAAGTAATCTTTGAAATATATCGAAGAGAAATTATGATGAATGCATCAAATAAAAATAAATTAAAGGGTTCCCTTAAGGAAGACATATACAAGGAGGTTTTATATAGACTGTTCTTCAAATATATGTCGATAAAATTAAATGAAATTGATGGAGAAGATGATGAATAGTGCTTTATGTCCTAAGGCAAGAATTAGGATGGAAGAAGACATAATTATCTTACTAAGGAAAAAATTATGAATCCAATTTCATATCTAATTATAACATTAGTTTGAAGAAAGTTTATGGAATTTTAGACTCCATTTCAGAGATGAAAAGAAGACTCAATGATGAATTGGAAACAATGTCAATTTTCTAATCAAGCAGTCATTCATGTTATGGAAAATATGAGATATTAGACTTACAAGTGAAGGTGTAATAATGATAAGTCATTCATCATTTTTATTATGAAATTATTAAAGATTTTTACATTGAGAAAAAGTGGTAAAATTGAAAACAATTGGTCTTAAATTTCATCCTAAATAAGATGGAAAAAAATGAATGAACATATAAAAATTATTAAAGATATTTCCTAATAAATTTTAAATCAAATGGATATTGAGAGTAATTAAAGTAAAACGTCATTAAACTCATGAGTCAGCATAAAGAAAGAAGAAATATTGGGATAGATACCTCTTCAAGTATAAAGGTTATGGAGTCCTTTTTGAAAGAAAAAATGAAAATATTAAATATCTTGAGGAGAGGAAAAACACCTAAAATGGGAATATTAAAATACCTATGAAGGTAGTCTTAATATAAAAAATAAATTTATAAATTAAATTTTGAATAAAATATAAGTTCCATGAAAAATCCAAAATAGGTGATCCAAAAAATAAGGAGGCACCAAAGTGTGACTATTATGGAAGATTTGGGAACATCATGAGTAGTTGTTTAAAAGACAATAAGACCATGGATGAGTGAATAAATACAACAGTGAAAATATCACTATCAAGGATAGATCACATGTGGTATGATTATTATGGTAAATGATTCATTTATTATATCATAAATTAAATGGAAAATGTATTTCAATTATAGGAATTCATGTAAGGGTAAAGATTCTATGAGAAACACTCCACTCCTATGAAATACAATGACATATATTATCCAAATAAAAATGCTATTAATATAGAATACATTTTCAATGTTTTAGAGAATATAGATGAACATCAATTAAAATTTCATAAATCACTAATATTTGTACACTCAAAATAACTCCCATGGATGGAAAGAAGAAAAATATGGAAGAAAATGTAAGTATTTTTTCCATATGTGAAATAATTAGAAGTAAATAAGAACCCACCAAGTAAGAAGTAATATAATATGGAACTCATAGACATCAAGTAATATAAGTTCCAAAGTGTCCTTTCAAAACCCACTAAAAGATAAAATATGAATATTTAATGGAGAAGAAAGTTGTAGGTGAGATACATAATTGATAAAACCCAAGAAGATACTTATTCAAGTGTGATCTATTCTATAATTTTGGAAAAGACCAATCCAATGAAGGATGAAAATTATCCCATTAATGAATAAAATCATGTGAGAAGTATCACCCATAAGAGATCCTTTGGAAAGAGGTTGATAAGGCCAACTAAAAATAGTGATAAAGAATTTAAATAGATGATATCATTCCTTTAGAAAATTAGAAAAAGGGAAAAGGAAATATGGAAGTCGAAGAGATGGTCCAATTTGGACATCCCCATTACTAAATTTGAGGAAATTATATTTACCCCTCTCCGTATACTATTTATTTCTTCTAACTATTTTTTGATAGGTGTATAATTAAGGGGGATATATGATCCAAGGGGTGATTGTACTATAAAACCACATGTTATGAGATGAAAGAATATCAAATAAATCCACAAACTAAGAGGTATCTGACTATAATGATAAAATCAACTGTGAAACAATATCATGAACTTAATCTTCGTATTTTTTTATCTAACAAGTGGTTTAGTATTTGGTATCATAAAATATATTTATTAAAATCCAAAAGTTATTAAGATGGATGATTTATTCCTATAAGTGGTATCCACAAATTTAAACATTAACAATTTATGTTAAGAGTTAAATCCTTATGGGGAGTTTTGATCAAAATTCAAAGGTTTTTAAGCCTTATCTGAATATTTTTAAATCCTATGAAGAATTGAAAAAATGGATTACAAGTGGTATAATTTTTTTAAATTTTTAACAAGTAGTGTCAATTTATTCAATAAGTGGTATAATCCTCACACCCTAAGTACTTTAATGTTTTTACACTGATGGTTTGGTGTGAAACTTGTTTTAAAATCAAAGGATATATATTGATAATTGAAAAAAAATGCCAAAGTGTCTGTGAGGTTTCATTGGTCATCATGAGTGGAATGGAAAGCCTTAGTGTTTTCTATAAAAAAACTCTTGTTTCCTATTATGAGCTCCGGCGTAGTAGTCTTAGAGGATTTTTTACAATCCAAATCCTAAGTGGGATTCTCACTTAATGGACTTTATAATGATTGTGGATGTTATGGAGATTAGATTATGAGGGTATTCTATAGTTGTGCATTATAACTAGAAATTATTTTTCAACTGGTTTTATAGAATTTGGATAATAAAAATGTGTTCAGTTCCCAAGCAAGAAGGCGAATTGAAACTAAGGAAGATTAAATAAGAATAGGTATTCCTCCCTATCCTTATAGGGGGAGTTAGAGACAATGAGGAATCCCTCTTAGGAGATGAAGAAAGATGGTGAGATAAGATTTATTGGAGTTTCTTCCCACACATCAAGGTGTAGAGAGGTTTGTATATGAAAATATAGGACCTCATTTTAAGATCTATTTTTAGATTCAAAGGAATATCCCTATTCATAAATGGGCCACTTACAATTTCACCCAAAGGTGTAGAGAAAATAGAAATCAAATCTACTTAGAGTTAAACCTTTTCATTTAATTGACAAGAATTTGAGAATAATTTAAATTAAATGTAGGTTGTATCATCTTGTAAATAAAATTGATCAAGGGGATTATTATAACCCTAATGGTTTCTATTGGATTTCTTGAAAAGAAATGGTTTTTTCATAAGAAGTTGTGGTGGAGAAAATTTGGATGTGTTGACAAGAAGTGTATTATTGATAAAGGTAGTATTGTAGGTGTTTCTTTTTGAATTATTTTTCAAACACAGTAAGATCACATCATTTTTAGTGTTCATCATAAATATAAATAAGAAGGGAGTTGTGATAATGACACAATTAAGGTCACGGTAGAGAATGATATTCCCAATATACAAAATTTGGAATGGGATACATTATAGTTGTCCAAATGGTGTAATTCCAAATCATATTTGACATATGGTGAATCCAAGACAATGTTTAAGGAATTTTATTGGTTGTGGTGTTAATATAAGATTTGGTGGAGAAATAAAATTATCTTAAGTTTGACAATGATGTGGAACATTTCGTGGTGAGTGTGTCATGGGAAAATGTTTTTTGCTGCATCATAGAGGAGTCACCATGATCAAGATTTTTTACTATATTAAAGACTTGTATATCAAATTTTTTTTAACATGTAAAAGGTATATGGACAACACCATGGTTATGGGAATGACATCTTGAGAGTATACCTATGATCAATATAAAATATCATTATAGTTTTGGTAGATGTTGTGGTGATGTGTTTTGCTTAAACTATTGAAGTGGAGGTTTATGTTTCCAATTTAGAAGTAAAAACTACCAATAGGTCATAGAGATAGTGTGTTGAAGTGTGTGTTATCCTAAAGATACACAGACCATGTCCCAGTGTTCTAAAGTAAGATTTTTTTGGTGGGTTTATTGGTAGGAGACACACCAAATACATAGTATTTGATTAAAAAATTGAATAGATCATCAATGGTTTATAAATCATGGGCCTCTAATTTCGGTCATGATCCAAGATTGATTAATAAGTGATTAATGTGATTCAAAAATAGAATTAAATGGATATTGAATTCCATATTTCAAGGTGAATATGTTGATCAAGAATAATTTATGGTTTAATATGGTTAAAGAGATCATGAAGGATTTAGGGGATATTTTTATGAGCCATAATTGAGTGATGGGCAGCCAATTTATTGGATCATGTTCTCATAATAAAAAATAAGAGATTTAAATGGAGTGAGGGATATTCTGAATAGATCACATAGATCCTTATCCAATTTTTTGAAGATATGGAATAGTAATTCTAGATAATGCGATGGAAGAAAGAAGAAGAATAGGTTCTCACAAGTTGAACATAATTCCAATGTAGAAGGGGGAGGAGATTTTTATAAAATATCAAAGTGAAAATAAGTTCTAGGAAATACATTGGAAAGTGGAATTACAATATTTATTTTTGGAAATATAAAGAATTTTTGTCATAATTATATCACAAGAAGTATATGAAGCACATTAATAGCACCTCAACTGCACCAATTGATACTCAATGTGACTGTGCAATAGATACTGGTGAAGGGACCATAAAGTCCATAAACTGCGTGAAGGTGATATTTTCCACTACAATTAGCATAGGAGGGAATGTTTGAGTGATTTGACGTTAGTAACCTATGATATATCACTAAATTTATAAGGTAGTGATCCTGGTAAAGTAGTGACCTAGCTAAAACCTCATTTGAAGAGTGAGGTGCTTTTAGTGATTTGGTGCATTGACACAATTTCTATCACATGTTCCTTGGAGTAACTCAGTCATAGTCAACCAAGTAAATTCATTTGTTCCTATTAAAATTCTGTATGCACGCCAAAAGTGGGTAATAATATAATTACATGATATCTGGTAGAAGGGTTGGTTATGTGAATTAAATCGAATCAACATCCAAGAAAAAGATCATAGTAAGTGATCCTCAAGTTTGGGAGTTCAATATCTATTAGGGAACTGAGATTTAACCTAAAAAGTTTTTTAATTATATAAGAAATATCATACCATGATCCCCCCCCAAGAGTTATCTCACTTTAAGACCCTATTTAAAGTATAATAAGTAGTATCAAATGTAAGGTTCATTTTTCATGGATTTTTTATTTCCCTAACGTGATTTGATGTTTTTTAAGTTAAATGGAATCTGATATGAAAGATTTATATTTTATTGAACTAATTTTAAAATATGGAAAATGTATTTTAATGTCTATATGGAAGATTCTATTGGAGTTCCATGAGAAGTTGTGGAGGAAATAATTTTTATAGTTTATATGAAAAGGTGTAATCTTTGAAACATATTAAATAACTATTGTGATGGAAACATTAGTCAAAAAATAAATAATGTGTTCTCTTAGAGAAAACATCCATATGGAGGTTTCACATGGAAGGTTCTATAAATAAATGTGGATGAAATTAGAATGACTACATGGAAAAGATAATTAAGAGTGAATTGTGTCCAAAGGAAAGAAGAAGAAGAAGGATTGTAAAATAAATAATATTAATTCATAAAATTATAAATACTACCCCTCGCCGCCCTTTCTCCTCAACTTCTAAGACTTTTGGATTTCCGGATTTCTACCCAAATATCTTTCCAAACCTCTCCCCCATTTCCTAGTGCTACTAGAATCATCCAAAGAATATTTCAAGAATCCTTAAGGAGTAGTTTAAGATGAGGCAACTAAAGGAATAGGTAAGATTATTGACCAATTTCTTTTAATTTTATCCTTCTTATACCACCACATATAATCTCCATCCACAAAAAATAGTGAAATAAGTATCATAAAAATATTTATATATTATTATTATTATTAAATATCCATCTTAAACCCTCCCTTATTTTGTTTCTAAAATCAAAGAGTTTTTTACAATATGGTCGGTTCACCGCCTCCATGAACAATGTACTTTGTTTTCCCCCACCACCTTGAATTCCAATAATAAAATTATTAACAAGGATAAATAATACTATAATAAATATATTAACACTTATTTATTGTTCTGTAATGAATATATTTTCATAATATTAAATAAAATTAATCTAGTTTGTGATTTTCAGTAAAACCACATAAATGAACTAATAATGTAACGTTAACATTTCTACTCAATGATTTGTCCCTATTTCAAAACATGAAGGGATACATGGGAAATTTTAAATTTATATAAGGTTATTAATATATTTTCATCTTACTTATTGAGTTATATTCCAATTTTACTTGAACTTCAATAATTATTAACAAGTGGTTTGATGTTGGAACCAAAAAATAAACACCCTCAAAAAAGTAAAATTAAAATTTATATCTCACTAAAATGGTTATAAATGAACATAATAAAATTTTAATAAGTAAAATATTTGTTGAAATTATTTGAATTAAGTAATTAATAAATTTATTTTTAATATATAAGATATTGAAATCATTTGCAGAGAAATTTTGGAGCATAAGGTAAAGGATATCTTAAAACCACCCATTTCTTTGGGTTATGACCTTTCTCTCTTTAACTCAATTTCTACCTTTATTTCATGTAATGAAATTATTATAAATTTTATATATATATATATCTTAAATCTATACTTATCTTTTTATCCACTAATTTTATGGTGTAATACATTTCATAAGTTTATTTCTCAAATGAATTCTTTAAAATTAAACCCGATTAACAGGAACTTTTCTCTCCATTAATTATTTTATGTTACACATATTTAAATTATTTATTACCATTCATGATTTAATTAAATAAAGTAATATTTTAGGTGCAACCAATCTATTTTACCACTGGTTATAAAAAAATAACATACTTACTCTTTCTCTAAAATCCTTTAACTGATTCCTAGAAATGTTGTTTTGAAAGTTCATTTCTATACCCAATTCTTTTCCCTTTCTCATAAATTTTTTTCCTAATGAAATCCATATTTTGGGACTTACGATTATGTACACAGATATTAATATTAAAAATATTTAATTCCTTCTTCTCTTTGTAATATTTATAAAATCTCTTTTGATAATGATATGAGGCAAGATGATGAAACCCATTTTTTCATGGGCAATTCTTATGTTTACACCTTATAATTTATTTCCTTTTGTGGAACATATAATCATGTACATGTTATGATGAATGTTACTGTATATCACTTCAATAAATGAAGTAATTTTTTTTTGTCTCATGATTCGTCAAATATGGGATTAGGGAGTGAACCTAATCCCCGATGGGACTTTTTCCACCATGTGATGATGTATTGGCAATTACCCTTGACTTATGCTTATGTCATGTTTTATATTACTCCTAATTTTCTATGTTACCATGATCATTATATACTTGTTTTATTATATTATTCTCCCATGGTATTATTCATTATCCTTCTCTTTTATGATATAATTTTATGTCATTTGACTCACATGTTATGATTCAAAATCATCTTTATTCCCTTACTAGGATTTTTAGATCTCCCCTTTCTATTATGAAATACCAAGGTTATCCTATATAAATTTAGGATATCATAGGTGTTTAGGATATCATTATAGATATTAAAATAAATTAATTTCCTTTTAGTTTCTCTTTTATGTATTATGAACCTAGACTTACAAAAACACTATAATTTTCAACCTTTGGTTGTATTTATAGGATATTTATGATACAAATCTGGAAAAAATAGGTGTAAAAGGATCAGGTTACTATAAACAAAGCCTAATGGAAGTAACCACATGTATTTAAAAATTTTCCCCAAGTATTTTATTAACCACACAATAAAATCAGATCATTTGTAAGATTATAATTGACTGAAAGTTGAAGGAAAGTGACTATATCATAAAATCATACTTCTAGAAAAGTGATAAAGCGACCACATGACTCATTGAATTGATTGTATACAGGTATAAAAATTTGACAAATTATGTGATCGAATATAATTTCAAGAGATAAACCATAAGATTAGAGATATCAACTGTATGTATTATTCAAGAGATCTAATTAGATTTCTCATAAAGTGTTCATGCTACCATGGATATTGATGTGGCATAATTAAAGTGATCATATATAAAATTGATTATTATATTGCTAAATATAATATTCCAACCACTTTCCTACACATAATTAAATACTATCCAAAATTATTTAATGAGCCCAAATTTCATTCAAAGTATAAGGATTTCCAATGATGAGTTTTCAATAGATCATTTTGTAGAAATATCTTTCTTTTATAAAAGACAGAATACATTGAAAATAATATATGAAATGCACATACATTGAGGTTTTTCACATGATTAAATTATGAACCATGGATTTTTTTATGCCTACACCACTTTTTCACCTAGTCTTAACTACAAATTTTTGAACTACCTCCTATCTTCTCAAATCATCTCTGAACCAAAAGAACACATTTATAAGAGATAATCATCTTCAAAATATTAGAATTCTTTATTCCAATGAATTATTTCACTTCTCTAACTATTATTTTCATAATTTTTTAGTTTTATTACTGTAAATAATTTATTTCATAAGAATAATATCTCATATTTTATTATAGATTATTTTGATACTTTCATTACTTTTATTATATCATTTTTATCCCACAACAACTGTGGAAGAGGTTTTGTGGAATGAACTCTCTATGTGTAGTTATATGAAAAATCTTATCCTGGATGTGGATTAAGTTTATTTTTTTAAACTAATATTGGTATTATGTGTTTTACAAGTGGGGAGGATTAGGTCTCAACTTGAGACTGAACATCTTTTATTTTTATTCTGTTGAGTTTCAACGTTTTGTTTACTTTGTTTTTCAAACTATTTTTGAAATCAACTTTAGGAAACTACAATTTGATAATTATCTCTTACTTGTGATACATGAACTATTTTGTGCAAGTAGAAAAATCCCAAAATCTTGGAATAATAATTATATTATTCTATTTGAGTTTTCATCAAACATATGAGAGGTTATTCAAAAGCTTGGAATTAGATTTAACTATAGTATCAATTAACTGGGCATTTTTCAAATTAGGGGATTTAATTTTATAAATTTATTTTAACAAAAAAATTAATTAGAAACTCAATTGACCCACCACTTTATTTGTCTTCAATAACCAACAAGTTAATTATAAAATATATTTAACACATTTTTCATTTTTACCTTTTAGGAAAAATAAAGTTTATATATCTATAAAAATAGTTTTTCTTTATATATAAAATTGAAAAGATAAATTTATAAATTTTAGAATTTTAATTTGATGAAGTAAAATTAATTTTATAATTTATATTATTAATATTACCATAAAGTGATTTTTCGATGTTTTTCTCAAATAAATTATTTTTAGGTGAATATTTTAAAATATAGTTTTTATTAAAATCATAGTATTTATGACTATATCAAGAAGTAGGTATAACATAAAAACTTATAAAAAATTAATGATCAAATATTAATTTAATTATTAAAAATATAAATTTAAAAATACTTTTATAAATTTAGAAAACTTATGTTTAACCACATATGTAATATTTTCTAATAAAAACTATTTTGGTATTTTATTTTAATTAAAAATAGTTTTTCAAAAATTATGCATTAGATTACTTTGAAATACCGATAAATTTTATTTTTTATGATAAAAAAAATTATATTATAATAATAATAAACATTTATTATTTTATCCTATACATCAATTTTAAGCATAAAAATATACTTTTTCTAAAAATAGTTTTTTACTTTCTACATACGCTAAGGATAAAATTATTATTTTCCCAAATTTAAAAATTTTACTTGGTAAAATAAATTGAATATTTGGAAAAAATAATTCCAAATTATAAAAAAATAATTTTATTTTTATGCATAAAAATATGATTACTAATATTAAATTTAACTACACTAATGGAGATGAAACTTTTATTTGAAAAAAATATATCAATATTCTATAATTTATTAATAATCAATTAAATTAATGTATTTTAAATAATTACTATAATATTTTATTTAAAAAATTATTAATTATATTAACACACATTTAATTGTTAACCAAATCTAAATAATATTACGAAAAAATAATGATTAAAGCATCATTTTTCTACAAAAACTATTTTTCTAAATACAGATTGTTTAAAATTAAAAGATAATTTTAATTTTTTAGAAAATTGAATAGATTAAATTGAGAAAAATTTGTGTTAATCACACCCAAATTTAGTAGGTGTTATCTTAATATTTTTCATAAAATATTAATTAATAGGGTAAAAACTAGTTACCAAGGTAAAATCCAAATTGGAAAAATGTAAAAAAATAAGCGGTAGAAGGCTTGAAACTTGTTTAAATTATGTTTTAAAATATATGGTAGAGTATTTTTAAACATTATATAACCTCGCACTCCATTTTTTATCACTTTTGTAACCATTTAACCATTAATAGTTTCATTACATTATTTAAAATTAATGAGTATTCACAAAGTTCCATTTTCTTCACTTATAAAAGGGAAACACTTACACCCTTTCATATCACCCCTATACCTTCTAAATTATTCTAAAAACTTTTACATTTTTCTCCAAATATAAAAATATTCCAATTTATTAATCTTTTTGTTTCTTAATATTTCCCAAACCCCTTAAAATCAAGGATATTTCCAAGAGAAGATTAATTTCTTCAAAGTAAGTGTCTCAATTATCTTTAATTTATCTTCAATGGATTATTTCTTTAATAAACCGAAATAAATTCTAATATAATGAGTTTTTTTACTATTAATATTATATAAAATTTAATATATTTATGTAAAAAAATATTTGTTTCTCACCATGCACTTAGAAAAAACAAAAGTATATCGATCGTGCGCACATGCATACTACTGCCACCAGGCTGAATGTCCCGAAGGCCGAAATTTTTATTGATTTTAGATAAACCCCTTTTAAGGGTAAAGGGGAAAAACCAAGAAAATGACATTAATGTTATTTTTTCATTTTTTATCTAGAATATTTTTTAACCAAAACTCATGAAATATGATTAAAAAAATATAAAAAACCTAAATAATATAATTATTATTCTTTCATAATAATATTTTTTAAAAATAATCAATTTCTTAGCCATACTTGCCCCTTGAATTATAGCATGTTCATTTTTTAGTCGGTTTAACAACCTACTTAAACAATGATATAAAACTATATCATGGTTGACTATGGGGACTTAAATACTAATATTGTTACAATTAAATAATAAAATCATGATTGGTTTATATTTATGGAAATTTTATAGTGAGTATTTAAATTTTTATTAAAATACCATCTATGATTTCTAAAACTACTAAAATAAGTTGACACTGATTCCATTTTCATGAAACATAACTAAAACAATTATGTAATAAAATAAGAAAATATAAAATAAATTTAAACTATATATTCTATTACCTTAAATTATATATTAATGATAATATTAATATCAATTAATGGGTATTAGTATTGAGATTAGAAACACACATGATACAATCAAAAAATACTAAGACTCGATGGAGAAGAAAATACATATTAACTAATATATTTTACCTAAATGGTTATAAATAAAGTATATAAAAGGAAATGTATTTTAATAAGTTTTTTTATAGTTAATTAAGATATTTTTTATTGTAATTTATAGTGTGATCAATTACGCATGAATTCTATGTAAGGGTTACTTGTCTCAATTTTCACCCCTTGAGACATATTTATTATTATATACTATGTTTTATTTGAAATAGTGTACCTATTATCCATTTAAAATTTTAATAATGATTATATTATAATTTATGATATTCAATTTTCTATTCCATGTTCTTTCTCTTGTAGGGTTTTGACTCAAAATTTAAAAAAACTGTAAGGGTTTTCATCGATCTAATTTTGGATTCATTAGGCTATGGAATTTGTTACATGAATATAATTTTCAATATTTATTTTATCATATAATTTACTAATTCTATATGATATTTCCTCCTGTTATATGGGGAAATTAATTATCACTGTTAATAACCATTTCTTTGATTAAATGTTTTTTGAATTAAAAGTATAATGTTGGTAAGAATAACTCCAATTCTTACCAATAAATCATTTCCTTCCATGCCGAGGTAGTTCCTATCTAAAATATTTTATTTGAATAAATAAAAAAAATTATTTTAATTTATTAATATTTTACTTTAAATATTTTATTAAATTAAATTCTTTCAATGTTTCTTCGATGTGGGTTTTTTTAACCAGTCTAACTAACTTGAAAAAGGAATTTATTTTCATTATTATCCACTCCATATTTATTGGATTTATTTATTTTTTATTTTCAGGGATCCTTTAATTGGAAATATTTATAATAAGGTTTTTACAATTATTATATTTCCATTCAATAAAATGTTTTTAAAAGTAATTTATACTTTATCTTTTATAACAATATTTAAATTTTTTGTGAAAACTTTTGTATTTTCACTAATATTTTTTTATAAGTTGAATCTCTCATGAAATAATGATTTTATCACCATATATATATTATTATGATATGATCCATTTTATAAAATTAAATTTTAAATATCCCATTATTTCTTAGTTTCATGTTATGTAATATTTTTAAAAATTTAAAGAAACCAAGTCTTTTTCCATCGGTTTCTTAAGATATGATGATTATTGATTTTAAGCAAGACACATATGTATGGATGAAAATGGGTGGGATCAAGTATTTTAATCCAATTAATTGGTTTAATTATATATATAATTATATAATTAGGAATGATAATAATTATTTTTTTCACATAGACAATGGCATTATTATTTTTCTCACATTTTTAGAGGTGCACAAAGTGAGATTGTTCACATAGGCATGGGAATAATGAGTTTGATCACAAATGTTTTCCTATAATTATATTTTTGCCACATTTAAAAGTTGTTTTTTAAGTTATTATATATTTACAAGATTCTTTTCATTTTCAATAAATTCCATGTTTTAATGTGACACCTGATTTTTAAAAATATTCCACACTCTTGTGTCATGCTCTTATATTTTATGATTATTGATTTGTATTTTGATCAATGTAATAACTTTAAGGATTAATTAATGATATTTTTTTGGTCATATTTATTTATTCCATGTTTTATTATCATCATCTATGGTTACATGATCCTTTAATAAGATATTTATCCCACATCATGTTCAATTTCATGTTTATGATCTGATACATTATGATATATTCTTCCCTTATTGAGATTTTAATATCACCCTTTTCTTATGTTTCCATTTTCTAGTGATATGAATATAATTATATCATGTGAGATGTATATAAAACTTTATATATGATTGATATCATAGAGAAAAGTTTTAAATTGTTTTAAAATAATATGTTTATGTTGGTAATCTACAAGACACTAAACATTTAGGTCCTTGGGTTGTGAGGATATTTGTGAGATATAGTATCTAATTCATGAGATTAATGTATTATATATGCTATTTTTATATTATGTAACTTTAATTACATACTTTTTCATAAAGGAAATTTTTTATATCCTTATATAAGATAACTCACTGACCCTCCTAGTTCACTACCTAAAATAATTGGAGAACTCGCAACTATGTTTGTTGAAACATTCCTTCTTCGTGTGACGTTGATGAAAACATGATCCAAAGATGGGGTTTCTCTTCAATGAAAATAATGTCAACATCTAGTGAGAATCAATATCTTAGAAAAAAACCTTATTAAACCTTCAACCTTCTAAATGGAATCTAGAAAAACCCTTTCATATTATTCTCTTGAAATTGTCCATATATATCTTCATCTCTCTGTGTGTGTGTTTTGTACATCATAACTCACCCTCTTTTTATTTCAATCCAATGATTATGATTTAATATCATTTATTTGGGATTATTCCAAGTGTATCCTATAATTATAGGGGTCATCATGAATTATTAAATTAAAATTTACAATTAATATATTCAATCTATAAATCCCTTTCTTTCTTCTTCTAGCATCCAATATACTGAAACTACCTCGTTGGCGCTTGGTCATATTTGCTACGACATATTATTACCCATTTTTCATATACTATATAATATCCACATTAAATGTGGTATAACCATATATTCCTTATCTATTCCTATGATGTGGTAAATATAATTGTGTAATAGAGTCTTATAGTTGACCAGTTCTACTTTTCTTGAAGTAGTAACACCTCCATTAACCCATGCACGATCTCTATCACAATCTCTTCTAACTGCTTATCACACAAAAATGAATGTGGTGTAGAAAGATCATTTAAGTGTGAGATCTTGGATCCTAAATTCCTTATATTAAATTTAGACCCTCATTGGTTCATGTCAAAGCTATGACATGGAAATTTTCTCATCCAAAGGGATTGTGTCCCAACTTTCTCTCTACAGTGTGGACTCATCGAAATCTCTAGTGACTAATAAACTTACATGGGCTTAGTTAAACCCTTATGCGAGAAGATTATTGATGGCCTAATATTATGTAAGTTTCATTTTACCATTATTCTTATGGATATTATGATATTTACCCTTATGTAAAAATCGATATACCCTTCCACCTCATAGGGTCCAACATCAAGGAGTTCATAGATATGGTATGGACAAACCACTACAACATAGCTGGATGATTTATGATTTATTCTTCTCCAATTACATATATTATACACAATAAAACATGATTTATGTTGTATCATATATCTTTTAGATAGAACTAATATTCAAGTTATATCCTTCTTCACATTGTCAAGAAACACAACCCATTCCATACTTCCAAAGGTATTTTGGACAACAATATATCCCTTTGGGTTTTTTGGAAATACATCCAATGATACACGACTAAATACTACACTAATAATAAATTCTATGTCCACATGATCCGTTATTAGTGTGAGAAAAAATAATTAAGTGAAAATATTATCATGAAAACCTTTTAATCCTTTCAATAACCACATCTCCATGCCTATTTTTTCACTGAAATACTCTACTCTTTAGATATTATTTAAATTAATTTAAAACACACTTGGATATTTTTATTCCTTTTTAAATGAACCCAAAGAGAAAAAATATCTAAAAATACGTGAATAAGGTATTAGAAATACAAAAAATTAAGGTCAAAAAACATACCTTTTTTAATAAATCATTTATGGGGAGTGGGGGTTTGGTGTGACCACCCGAACTGTTATAAATAAAATTTCACTTTTGATTTATTTAAATGTATTATTATGTAATATGGTTTTAGAAAACACAGGAACTTATTTTCTTTATTATATCTAATTAGATTTAAAAGACCATTGATAATATATCTATTGAATAGTGAACACATGATTAGTATAAATATAGGGTTTTAACAAATCCAATGATAAGGAAAAAGGAAGTGTCGCCACAACTAGTAGGATCGTACCCTATGAAACCCATTTATCAGAGATTATAATGGAGATATAATATTTTTGATTTTCCCTTTATCAATCCCAAGCTAAGATCCAACAACATAATCAGGATTGAAACCATTTGTGGGAGAAGTTCAAGATAATTAAGATCATAACCTAAACCATGTACGCTGAACCACCCCATGAAAGTCTCAACATTGTGCACCTTATATTTAGGGTTTTTGTGGGTATATTAAAGGGATATGTATAAAGAAACTATAAATATGATTATGTACATTATTTTTTATAGAATAACGAATATATTTTCATCTTATTATTATTACTTTATAAATGATTTTTATTTTTCTACGATAAAACAAAACTAGTATTTTTGGATAACATTCAAATTCATTTAAGGAATTTATTTTGACGAATTAATGGATTTATGAAATAAATAATATTTTAATAAAATATTATTATTAAATAATTTTTGTTAAATATAAATGATCATATATTTTTTATGAATTCAAATGTAATTTTTATAAGGGTTCGAAAATTGTTATTGTCAAAAATCCCAACATTTCTTAATAAATATCAATTTTATTTTTAAATTGAAAATTCACATATTCATAAAATTATTTATATAAAATGAATACTTTTTTGGAATCATAACATCTAAATTATCCAACTGTAAATTTTTCATAATTTTCAAAGACAATCAAATTTTCAGGTAAAAATTAAATACCGTATAAATATAATTTATGTATTATGACATCATAATGACCTAAAATTGATATAATAAATACTATAAAAGGTATAAATGACCATATATATTTTTTCATTCAAAATAATTTCATTTATTGTTTTTATTAATTTTATAAATCCATTATGAATCCTCTAAAACCATTAATATATTTTAAGGTTTTAAAATCATTTACTTAAGAGTGTGACTCACCTACACATAATAAAGGGTAATATTTTATTAATTTAGTCCCTTTTCCTTATAAAATAATATAAAACACTCAAATTTGGAAGAAACCATGAGCAAAAAACCATGGGATGTTTTGTGGTTTTGGTTATTTTATCATGTAGAGTCCAAAACCTAAATAATAATAAAATCTCTCTCATTTCCTATATAAACCCACCCAAGAACCCATTTCTCTTCACTATAACTCCTAGAATAATATCCATAATATGACCTCAATTATCTAGAGTCATAAAAAAGTTCCCCCAAGATCTAAATAATCCCCTCCCAAGCTTTTGGAGTCATACACTCAAGTAAGGTATTTCTCTCTTCTCAATTCCAATCAAGCACTTCTTTTATGTTATATATCTTAAATTTAATTTTATTATTTTGAGATATGTCATTACAAATTCCTATTAATTTAAATTTAATTTATAAATCATTAGATTCATATATCACTCTCATTAAGTCTCCCATGATCCTCTATGTGCACCGGTTACCGTAGAGAAATATAATTCGGATTTTTTTTTCTTTATTCAACTTTCTTTATTAAATTATGCCTTCTATTTCCAATTTATAATGTTGGGATATTATTTTACAAGTATATATTAATTTCCATTTTATTTATATGTGATTATAGACCCCCATATCTCTCATCAACCCATTTTTATGAATCATTAAGTGTTGTCGTTATACTGTAGAAATTTTACCGCAATTTTCATTACCAAAACAAATGTGTAGTGAATACCATATCCATTTACTATCAAGGTTGTTCACATTTATGAACATATAACTTTGAATTTAGGACTTAGATATATTTACTTCACACTCATTGTTCATAAAATAAATTATTATGATGAATTAATCCATATTGTAAGATCTATATGGAACACTTAAACATAATAATGAAATGGATGTGATGGGTGCGCTTGAAATTATATAATGCTTCAATGCATTGGGTAATTTTTAATATCATGATACATAGTATTGGGATAGGTATTGAAACTGATTCCTTTATCGAAATTTTTCTACTATTATTTCTTTAAAATTATCCTTGACCTATGTTTATGATGTAGTGTTTTAAGTTCTTGCCACATTTCCCATATTATGATTATAATGTCATATCGTGTCTCATTGTTCATGTTTATGATTCATACTCCACTTATTCCCCATTTAAATTCTTATTTTATAACATGTATCACCTTATTCCATGTTTATTCCCTTACTAGGATTTATATCTCACCCTTTTCTTATATTTTTTCCCATATTATCTCATGCAGTTTTAAGTGCGACCATGTTAAAGAAGTTTTCATTAAAGATAATGTTTTCCTCTTTTAAATTGTTATGTAATTTACCTAATTATAAAAGAAGCTATAATTCTTGATATTCTAGGTTGTATTAATTGTAATATTATATAATAAATCATAAATTAATGTGTAATAATGATTAGGTTTGTCATAGTTGGTATCAAAGGAAAATATTAGTTATTTTTGGGATTAGGGTTAGAAAAATTATAGAGAAATCCTTAGAGATAAGACTATGTATAAGAAAACATCTCTAAATTTTGATAAGTATATATTAAGTGTCTTATCAAGAAAATAAATCCATTTCTGGATAATAAAAGTGGATGTGGTTCTTGAGTAGATGTACCTATGGTTAACAACTCTGAAAAGGTGTGTCTGTCCTAACTTGGTTTAACCTGGTACACGACAATGGGCCTTACTACACACCTATTTTGACACTCCCAAGGGATATTTTTTGGTAAATTTATAATATATTTATTAACTATTATTATGGGAATAAAAAATCCCATAAAAATATATGTTATCAAATACCTCATGGATAACATAGATTGACTTCTAAAAATTCATAAGTTGAGGAAATATATTTAATTTATAATTTATCACTTTAATGTCATCGAATTCTCATTTATGTGTTTAATACTATAAAAATAATCATCTTAAATTTTTTCTTTATTCTATATAATGTCTGAAAATAGGAGGAATCATGTAAACAAAAAATATGGTAGGAAATGTGATGACTTCTCCAATGAGATTCCCAATTTGATGGGTTCTCAAGTTTAAAATATTTTAATTATGCCCAACCAGCTATCAAAAATCACAATTAATAACTGGAACATTGTTGAATTGCAAAAGATGTTAAGGAAGAGGAAGATGATGTATCATGTAATCCCATCAGGTAAAGGTTATAAGGTAAAGAAGACGCAAATTTTTTTGTGTGAAAAGTGTGGAAAGAGGCACAAAGGGAAATGTAAAAAAGTGACTATGAGAGGTCTTAAGTGTAGAAAAACAAGGTATAAAGTATCCAAATTCCATGGAAAATGTATAAGGTGATAGATGTAAATAATTTTCAATCTAATTTACCTTATACCATTTTATTCCATATGTGGGGAGAATTTGGGGATTATCTAATACAATCCTCTATTCCATGGGTTTAGAAAGCATGATGAGCATCAATAATATCCCAGAATAAGGTAACAAAGAAATTCTTTTCATAATATAGATCATGATGATTGAAGTGTATGTAAAATCTACTCAATAATTGTGTATGTCATGTTTTATTTCAATTAATTCCCTTATAGAATATCATGTATGTTTTATATGAACATATATACACCAACTAAAATGATTTTATATCATCAGGGGAAACTTATATGATTATATATCACAAGTTAAAGTTTGTGAAAATTTTCTTATTGAAAATAATATCAATCTCCCTTAGGTTTAATTTGATGCAATTCTAGGCATGGATTTTCATTCCCTATATAGATCCAACATAAATTTCCATGAGAAGGAAATCACTCTCTATATGGTGAATCGACCCCCAATTATATACAAGTGCAGGGATAAGGATTAATCTTCTTTAGAACCAACATCTCAATTATGGATATTATTACCCTAAAATAAAGCATATGTAGATAAAATTATTTAGTCTAAGGAAAGAACAATCATCAAAGACGTTCCTATTTTCTGGGAATATGTTGATGTGTTCCCGGAGAAATTCTATATTCTTCCTCCTAGCCGATAGGTTTAATTTTCATTCAAGATTATACCTAGGGTGTTACCATTATCCAAGAATCTATATAAAATGGCTATTTTGGAACTTCATAGGCTGAAAAAACAACTACCGGAGAATCTGAATAAAGGGTTCATACACCTAAGTGCTTCACCATGGGGTGCACCGGTCCTCTTTGTCAAGACTAAGGATGGGTCAGTGCACCTTTGAATTGATTTTCATTAGACTAATAAGATCGTGATAAAGAAAAAGTATCCTATTCCACATATTTTTTACTTTTTCAACCAGATATTAGGAGAACAATACTTCTCCAAGGTGGATCTACAGTCAAGATATTACCAAGTTAGGGTGAATAAGGAGGATATCCCCAAGAATGCTTTTTGTACAAGTTATGGGCACTAAAAGTTCATAATAATTCCATTTAGACTCCCTAATGATCTATAAATATTCATGGAATTGATAAATATAGTATTTATACATTACCTCAACAAACTTTTGGTAGTATTCGTAGATGATATTATAACATACTCCAAAACCAAGGAGTAGCATTAGAAGAATCTGAGTGTTGTGCTAAAGACCTTGTGAATTGAGAAGATTTATGTAAAGTACATAAAATGTGATTTTGGGTTTAAGGATGTCTCATTCTTAGGAAATATCATCACAATAAATGGGATATTTATGGACCCTTCAAAAATATAATCAATTAAAGGTAAGATGAGGCCAACATATGGGGTATATATTTGTAATTTCCATGGATTAGCTAGGTATTATCATTGATTTGTGAGAAAATACCCATGATTGTAAAACCCTCTAACCAATTTATCTTAGAAGGGATTCACGTTTTCATGGAATGATAAATGTGTAGATATATTCAAGGAGTTGAAAAAGAGGCTTATCACTACCCCTATGATCAAACTACCAAAAATTAGATAACTTTTTGTAGTATTCGGTGATGATTTGAATAAGGGATTGGGATGTTTGTTAATGTAGAATGAAAAAGTAACAGCCTATGCTTTCAGGCTGTTGAAAATTCATGAACATAACTACCCAACACACAATTTGGAGTTTTCTGTAATGATATTTTCGTTGAAAATTGATCATCATTATATATTTGGGGAGAATTGTGAAATATAAACTTATCACAAAAATATAAAATATATATCCACACATAGAGAGATGAATATGTTCCAATGAAGATGGTTAGAGATGATCAAGGATTATGAATACTAAATCCACTACCATATTGGTAAAGTGAATAAAGTGGTAGATGATATAAGTATAAAGGACCTAGAAATTCTAGAATTGATTAGGATTGAGAGGGATATGATCTTCTTGGATTTGGAAAGGATGGACATAGGAATAATATAGGGAGGAACATCATCAATCCTCTCACAAATTATTTCTCAACCATCTCTTCTAGAGAGGTTAAAGGATGTTCAAAGAGATGATGAGGGAATTCAAAAGAATGTGGAAATTACAAGAAAAAGAGAATCATTAGATTTCAATGTTAATGAAGAATTTATTTTTTACTATTTGGGTCAAGACTATGTGTACTGCCAAATATTGAGGTAAAGAAGGATCTGATGGATGATGCATACAGTTAAACCCCCTCTATCCACCCAAGAAGCACAAAGATGTATCGAGATCTCCATGAAAACTATTGGTGGTACAATATGAAGAATAATATAATAGAATATACATCAATTTGTCTTGTATATCAGCAAGTGAAGGCATAAATGAAAAAATCTAAGAGGATGATGCAACCATTTCCCATACCTACATGGAAATAGTAAAACACCGCCATGGAATTTTTCACCAGAATTCTAAATACGTCTAGAAGAAATGATGAAATATGTGTTGTTTTATATCATCATAAAAAGGAAGATCACTTTATCACAACTCGATAGTACATATCACTGGATAAACTTGTACGGATATACATTAGATAAGTGGTGAGACTACATGGAGTATCACTATCGATTGTATCTGATCGAGATTCAAGATTAACCTCCAAGTTCCTAAAAAGTATCTAACATGCTTTAATAATTGATTTAGACTTCAGTATGGCATACCATCCTCAAATGATGGCCAATATGAGCAGACTATTACAACACTATAAGATATATTGTGAGCATGTTTGATGTAATTAAAATTAGTATGGGACTAACATATTCCTTTGGTCATGTTATCTTACAAAAATAGTTTCCACTCAAGCATCCAAATGGATCACTATAAATAAATTTATGGGAAGAGGAACTGGACATCTGAATGTTGGGATAAAGTTGGTGAATGAAAACTTATATGTCCTAAAATAGTTGAGGAAATTATGGAGAAGTTTAAGACCATTCAACAGCACATCAAGGATTCTCGGAGTTGATATAAGAGCTATGTTGATAATTGTAAATAAGACCTATAGTTTGATTTTGGAGACATGGTATTCCTATGTATATCTCTTTAGAAGAAGGTGGTGATATTTTGGAGGAAGGGAAATATTAGTCCAAGATACATTGGCCCCTTTGTGAACTTTGATCGCATTGGAGTGGTGGTATATTGACTACAACTCCCACAAAAACTATCTCAAGTACATGATGTATTCCATGTACCCTCTTTAGAAAGTACAAAATAGACCCCTAAAATGTACTAAATCCAAAGGTTGTACCATTGGAGAATGAAAATTCCTATTAGGAGTAGCAGATTAAGATCTTAGATCATAGAAATAAGTTCTACAAAATAATACAATGCACCTAGTAAAAGTGTTTTGGAGAAAAAAAAGTTTGAAGAAGAAATGTGGGAACCAGAGGAGGCGATGAAGCAGAGTTGTCATCATCTGTTTTAGTGCATTAAAAGAAAATTTTGATGGAGAAATTTCTTAATGGGGTAAGATCGTAACGACTTGAATTGTTGTAAATAAAATTTCCCTTTTGAATTATTTGAATGTCTTATTGCGTAATATGGTTATAAAAAATACATGGACTTATTTTGTTCTATAATATCTAATTGGATTTAAAATCCCATCGATAATAGATCCATTGAAGAGTGATCACATGATTATTATAAATATAGGGTTTTAATATATCTAATTAAAACATACAAATGAAGTGATTTTCTCGACTAGTATGATCGTACCCTATGAAACCCATTTATTAGAGTTTCTAAGGGAGATATCGTCTTTGGGATTTTCCCCTAACTAAGACCAATAAAAATCCAACAACTTAAGCATGATTCAAACCATTTATGGGAGATTCTCAAGCTCATCGAGATCACGTCCCAAACCATGTATGTTGATCCACCTCATCAAAGTCTCACCATCATGCACCTTACCCTTAGGGATTTTGTGGATATATTAAAGGTATATGTATCAAGAACCTAGAAATATGAGTATGTACATTTTTTATAGAATAATGGATATATTTTCATCCTATTATTGTTACTTTATAAGTTATTTTTATTTTGATATAATAAAACATAAATAATATTTTTAGATGACATTCTAATTTAATTAAAGAATTTTTTTTCATGAATTAATGGATTTTTGAAAGAAATAATATTTTAATAAAATATTATTATTTAATAATTTTTATTAAATAATTTTTATTAAATATAAATTATCATATAATTTTTATGAAGCCGAATGTAATTTTTATAAGGGTTTGAAAAATATTATTGTCAAAAAAACTAATCATTTCTTAATAAATGTTGATTTTATTTTAAAAGTAAAAATTAAAATATTTAGAAAATAATTTAGATAAAATGAATATTATTTTTATAATAATAATGAATAAATTATCCAATGGTGATTTTTTCATAATTTTCTGATAGATTCTAATTTTCGGATAAAAATTAAATATCCTATAAATATACTTTGTGTATTAAGATATCATAATGATCCAAAAGCGATGTAATAAATACTATAAAAGGTATAAAAGATAAAATATATGTTTTTCCTTTAAAATAATACAATTTTATGTTTATTTTGTTAATTTTATAAATCCATTATCACTCCTCCAAAACCATTAATATATTTTAAGGTTTTAAAATTATTTCTTTAAGAGTGTGACTCACCACCACATAAGAAAAAAAATATTTTATTATATTAGGCCCTTTACCTTATAAAATAATGATAACCACCCTTTTTTGTTATAAACCTTGGAAAAAACCCATGGGATGGTTTTTGGTTTTGGTTATTTTATTATGTTGAGTCTAAAACCAAAAAATATTAAATAAATTCCCATAATTTCCTATATAAACCCACCCAAGCACCAATTTCTCTACACTCAAACTCCTTTTATAACGTCCATACTCATCCCTCCACTCTATAAAGTCCTCCCAAGGTACCCTAAAGATATAAATAATCCCCTACCAAGATTTTAGAGTCACACACTCAAGTAAGGGATTTCTCTCTTCTCATTTCTATTCAATCACTTCTTTTAAGTTATATCTCTTAAATTCTATTTTTTATGTTGGGATATATTATTCCATATTACCCTTAATTTTCATTTAATTTATAAATTATTATAACCCCATTTAAATATAATTAATCATACCATTATCCTTTATGTACACTTATTATCATGCCGAAATATAGTTAGGATTATTTTCTTTATTCGTGTTTCTTCATTATCTTATGCCTTATATTTTCAATTTCTAATGTTGTAATATGTTTTTACATGTCCTTATTACTTAAAATTTTATTTCTATGTGTTTATATACCCCCTTATCTCTTAAAACACATTTTTATGAATATTTAAGTGGTGTCGTTATGCTGCCAAAATTTCACCATGATTTTTCATGCCAAAACAATTGTGTGGTAAAAACCATACTCATTTCCTATCAAGGGTGATAACATTTAGGCGCATATACCTTTTTATTAGTGATTTAAATATATTTATTCCATGATCCTTAATAATTGAATAAATTAATATTATAAATGAATCTTTTTTGTATGATCTATGTGGCAAACTTAAACATGGTAATAAAAAGAATGTGATGGGTGCGCCCAGAATTATATAGCGCTGCAAGGAATTGGATAATTTTTAGTATTATGATACATAATGTTTTCTGATAGGGAGTAAAAATAATTAATTTATGGGAATTTTTCCATTATGATTTCTTAGCAGTTAGCCTTGTCCTATGTTTATGATGTATTATTTTATGTTTTTTTCACATTTCTCATGTTACAATTATCATGATATACCATGTCTCAATGTTCATTTTTATCATTCAGACTCTTTTTATTCCCCATTGATATGCCTATTGTCTAAAATGTATCACCTTATTATATTTTTATTCACTTACTATGATTTATATCTCACCCCTTTCTTATGTTTGTCCCCATGTTATCCCATGCAGTTTTAAGTACGAGGATGTTGAAGAATTTTTCAATAAAGATATAATTTTCCTATTTCAAATTATTATGTAATGTAACTAATTCATAAAGGAAATATAATTATTGATCTTGGGGGTTTTATTAAGTGTAATATTATGTAATAAATCATGAATTAATGTGTAATAATGATCAGGGTATGTCCCACAGTCAATCAAGTGGATGGTTACATTTAGACTGCAATATCCAACTAAATATTCTCAAACACCACTTTGGGTAGTTCCTTTATCAGGATATCTAAAACTTGATCTTGAGTTAACACATACTCTAAAATAAAAATTCATTTCTCCAACTTCTTTTTTTTAAGTGATAATTTATTTCAATTCAATTGGTCCATGAATGTTGGATATGATTTTCTCTAAGATTGATATCACTTGAATTTTCACACATGAGAGGAATATGAGAAATAACTTTAAAAATCACATCCTTAGGTTATTGTTTCAACCACAATAATTTGGTACATTCCATATTATAAGAAATGTACTCAACCTCTACAGTTCTCAGTGACAGAAAATCATTTTTCTTTCTTATTCATGATATACATGAACTCCCAAGATTAGAAGAACCACCTACAGTTTATTTTTGGTCATCTACTAAACCAAAAAAATACTTAATAGTAAATACAAACAAATTATTATATTGTGATATAACAACTCATATACCATTATATAATGGATATATTAAAGTATTATTTTCATATCATTCATGTGGATTTCCTTAGTGTGACTCTAAAAATGAGTGTTGGGACAAGTAAAAAATAAAATATCTAATTGAGTGACAATAAAATAGAGTAAAAACCTAATTATTTGATGATACATTGTCATATTGACCTTGTTACATGGATCATATTTTTATAATTTCATTTTTGTATCCACTGGAGTTTCCATAGGCCTCAAATCCTCCATCATAAATATTATTAAACCTCATTATCATATCTTATTTGTGAGATAAATATCCCATATAATATTTGAATAAACACAAGCAAAGGAAAAATTCTATTTCACCAATTAGATACATCTGAAATTCACACATTATGAGTTCTAAAAACTACTTGCCTTGTCTATCATCTGAGCCTCCAAAAATTATGTTGTCAATATATATAAGCATTATCAATCACTTCTCATTCTATTTCATGATATTGATGTAATGATATACTCCTCCTATATAAAATATGAGATTATTTAGGAACTAATATAACCTATATTACCATTTGTTACTTATTTGATTCTATACAAATACTTCTTCAATCGATGCACTTTGCCTTCATAGTCATCAATGAGAAACTCATCAGTTTTCCAATGTACACTTTACCTTTAAGGAAATAGTTCAAGAATGTATATTTGATTTCTATTTGATATACTTTGAAACCATTTTTAATTTCTATGGATAATAATAACTGAATATATTTAAGCCATGTTATTGGTTAAAACTTGTCATCAACATCAATTCCTTAAATTTGATAATGTCCCTTACACAAAACCCATTCTTTTTTCTGAATGACTTTTTCATCTTTATTATGTTTATTTCGTAACACCCATTAGGTTTTTTATGAAATTATTAACACTTGTCCTTAGAACATAATCACATGTCTCATTTCCACAATTTGGTCAATATCTCTATTAATACCCTTAACACAGGTCTAATAATTTTCATCTTCATTAAAATATTTTATTCCTAGTAATGATGGGAAAGATACCTGCTATTGAGACATTATTATTATGGTTTAGAGCATAGATATCTAGTATCCTACAATGTTTCTTTTAGTGATTTAAAGACTACTTGTTTGACTTCTTGGGCCTATTGGAATTTTCATAGTTTCTTCATAATATTATTCTTCGTCATAATTCTCATTCTTCTTTGTAACTCTCACGGAAACCTATGCCTCATCATCAGTTTTAGTTTTAGAGATTGGTTGGTCATTATGTGTGATCTACTTATATGAATATGTCATTTTACCACTTTCAACCACCAAAACTTCATTTCTCTCAATTATCTTTTCAAAGTATATTATTATAATACCTGTAATACCTACTATTTTATATGTATTTAATAAATATTCCTTCATCTTCCTGATCATTAAATTTTATTCTCCTCTCTTTATTGAGAATAAAACATTTAATTTCAAACTCTCAGAAGTAATTGAGTGTTGGTTTTTTTCTAAGACAAATTTCTTATGGTGTTTTAGCTTCATATTTCACATATAAATACTTTATTATAGATTTTCACTGAAACAATAACAAATTCCTTCCAGTATATTTCTAGAAGACAATTTTCAATCAACATTTTTCAGCCCATATAATTTATTATGTGATTTCTTCTTTACACTGCCCCATTTTGTTGGGGTATTCTAAAAAACATGAAATAATGTTAAATTCCATGCTTATTTAGATATAATTAAACTTTATGATATATGAATTTGGTTTCATTAACATTTTGAATTTCTAAATCCTCACATCAAGCATATTTTAGGATCTCTTCTGATGTAGAGTATTACATCTTCACACACCAGTCTTGTGTGTGACGAGAATAATCCATTATATCTTTCAAAAATCATCACAAAAACATGGTAACTTAATTCATTGATCACTTTGGGTGAGATTAGACCACAAACATCTATATTTGAAAGTTCAATAAAACATGATGCCTCCATCTTATTTGGATTGTAATATTTTTGAATAATCTTCTCCTTTTGGCTTAAATCAAATATGTGAGTTTCGTCATTTATGATATGAGGAATATAATGTGATCCATTACTCTTTACCAACCTCTCTAAATAGGATTAGCTCACATATCCAATACACCTATTTCATTACCTACTCTCATACTCTTTGCATAGAATATAGAAAAAATCCTCTTTGATAAGGTATAAATTTCCCTTGGTTCTTCTTCCCTATAGAATAAATGAACAATATTTTGATTTGAGAGTACATATCTTTTCTTTGAACTACGCCTCATGTTTATGGTCATATAATTAGATGACATTGAGAATATTATGATTTATCCCATCAACTAAAAGAATGTTATTCCTCTTGAGATCTTTTACTTCAATATTTTATTTTCCATGGCCAGCAATCTTAAGACCCTCATCATTCTTGAAATGAAAAGAACCATATTTATTGAGCTTTAAATTCATAATGAGGTATTTATTTCAGGTCATATCTGATGTTCATTTTCTATCTAATATCTTCAAGATTGGCTTGTTCATCTCCCTTAAAAAATATTATAAATGTTATCTTTATTTGAATTGTCTCTCACTACCCATGTAGGTGATAAATGTGTATCATCAACAGTTATCTCCATGAACTCATCTTATTCTTGAAAAAATAAAAAATATATTTTCAGTTTTTATGCTTTAAAATGAAATTTATATCTTTATTTCTTCCACTTTGAGGAATTATTGATGAAATTTTATTTACTATTAATGAAAAATTGATTTCTTTATGCCATAATCCTTCACAACAAAATAGTATCCATCAAAAGAAAAATAATTATTATAAATTATAATTTCTTGTTTGGATTTTCATTTCTCCCCAAAGGACCTCCTAACAGTAGATAACACATTGTAAATTTGTCACAAATTTCCATAGAAAAAACTTTTAACTCTTGATACATTAGATTATACTTTGGCCACATTATTTTCTTTATTTCCATAGTCGTGAATATCTACCTTTTTCAAGGGATTCGATGCTTGTGGTTTTGAAACAACCATAACTTTTACTTTATCTTTGTACCAATGAACTTGAATAATATATATAAATTATTCCTCATAAATTCATTTGAATTAGATTTATGATAATGAACTTTTATTTTATGTCATCATTCTAGGTGTAAATAATCATTCTTGATCTTTAAACTTCCAATTCTGGGTCATAAATTCTCCTTCAAACTACTCAATTTTCTTGACTATATCATTAATAGTTTTATCCAAACTATTAATGGTTTGGGTCTTTTATCCAATTTAAAGTTTTAGTTCTACTTTCATCCCCATATTTCCTGAATTATCAGATTTTATATTTTTGATCACAGACTTTAGATCAAACTTTTCTTATTCCTTTTGTTACATGTATACATTGGGATTGTGTAACACTACATTTTCCTTCTCAGTATTTTATTTCAAAACATAAAGTTATACAATGGATGCCTTAAGTTAAGCCTTCAGATTAAATATTCCAAAAAACCATCTTCCTTATCCCCCCTAACATTATTTCATGGATTATTTTCAATCTCCATCAACAAACCTTCATCCTAACAATTTTCAAATTCTCCTAAATATTTTTCTTAGGAACTATTGTCTTATTTATAAATAATTTTTTCTTTTTTAAAGAAATCAATTGATAATTATTCGAACGTTATTTTTTCTTCTACTTGGGATTTTTTTCTTCATCATTATCATATTGATATTTTTTAGGATATTTAACCATAATATTTCCCACCACTCCATGTTATAAGCAACCAAGTTAAAGTTTCCATTAAACCTACCTATTACTCTCTTAATATTTGAGGACATAAATGAAATAACCTCATAACCATTATCAACTTATAGATTCTCCTTTATTAAGTGGTTCTTCATGAAATTAAATCCTAACTATTGGGTGATTTCCTTCGTTCTTAAATTGTTATCAGTATTTCTTATCTCATAATCCATGAGACCACTATGAAAACTATAAAGTGAAATTTATTTTAAATATTTATCTTATTGAGTCAAAAAAATTTAATTATAACAAGGAGGGAGTCTTCTCGTGATATTATTCACAATCTTATCGATGTTGAGACCTTCACCAATACCTCACATATTTTCAAAATGAAAATTTTGATGATAGAAAAAGGCATCAACTTCATAATTTGTATTCGTTTTCAAATCTTTATATTTCTTCCACAAAACTTGTAACTTTTCCTCCTGAACAGTAAAATATCCTTCTGAAATATTCAAAAGATTTTCCCACATAACATGAGAGGTTTTATAATATATTACCTTTTTAAAAATCGGATTAGAAAGATAATTACCCAGGGAATTTTTATATTTGGCATCAGTATCTAATTCAGGATGATCTCTCCCCATAAAGGCTCTTCTTTGAAAATTATTAGTGATCCCATAAATAGATTTTGTATAAATATTCATTCCCAAGGATATGAAATAATGTTTCATAAGACTTTTCCCCAACTAAAAATTATGTCCTTAAAATATGTAAATACATTTATAGTTATCAATTGTTTTTATTCTTCTATGATGGAAAAATAATAAACACCCCATTAATACCACTTGTTAATCCCATATAGATGATAACATCCAAAGATGGGGTGAATTAGGGTATTAATGTTTGAAAAATTATTCATTTAGTGATTATCATGTTCTCTAACCTTATGGAACACTTTTATTTATCTCTATATATTCACTCAATGGGAGATGAAAGTTGTAAATAACATGTGGTATTTTAATTTGTTCACTTGCATTGGGATATATCCAAGGATCATTCATGATAATGTGTATGTGCCCCCAATTTACTAACGTTCACTAATATACAAGTATTATTTACATAATTTTCACTGACCCTGCTGGTTTATTACAATAAAATTTTGGGGAACTCATTGTTCTCATTCAATAAGTAATTCTATAATCCATCCCTTGAATCTTTAATACTTCACATGAATTTTATGAAAACATACACAATTGATGGTGTTTCTCTAAATCACAAATAATATAGAGTTACAATGAGAATCATAAACCTATAAAAATACATTATTTGACCTTTAAACTTCTATATTAGATCTATAAAAATCTTCTAAGATTCTATTCCAAAAATTTTCCATGTGTTTATCTTTATTTCTATATTTTGTATAGTAGGACTCTCCCTTTTTTCAATCCAATGATTAAGAATTGGTACTCCTTTCTCTAGGATTGGGCTAAGTGTCAACAATAATTACTAGGGTTGTGATGCAAAATTAAATTTGAATTGAACATTGAGAGATTAAATCTATAACTCCATTTATTTATTCTTATGGTATCAAGAAGACTAAAACTACATGGTTCTAAAATGTTCACATATGTTACAATGTAGTATTACTCATTTTTCATATATTTTAGTGTGTAAACCTTCACTATAATTCATCCATTAATTCATCATCTCTCCCTGTAAAATGGTTAATAAAACTATGGAATAAAGTCTTTTATTTGAACCGGTACACTTCTCTTGGAGTATTAACTCCATAGTTAACCCATAAAAATCTCCTCTAATATATTTTCACATGTAACTAACAATTACATGGAAGTATAATTTTGGTGTGAGCTCCAAGGTGCTCAATTATTTACTTATGTTAAATTTAAACCCTCTATAACACAAGGTGTAGCTATAGTATAGACACCTTCTCATATAAATTTATTGTGGTCTAGCTATATCTCTATTTCTTGGATAACTTGATATTTATAGTGGTTGATTCCTTTTATGAGCACAAGTTTTCCCTATTATGATAAGATCTCTGGTGGAATACCATTACACGAAAGACAGTTTACCTTTACATCCACTGGGTCATGATATATACCCTTACGTAGTGGGTGATTTAACCTTAAACAACATATGGTGTTGCACCATAGTGTACCTATATACAATGTGGAAAAACATCTTTTAAGTAGTTGAATGATCTATGACATAGGATTCCCAAATTCTATAGATTCTACAGTATAGAATGTGAGTTACTTATTAGCCTCTATCTTTAAAACAAAACTCCTCTTGAATATATATACTTTTCCACCTCTTCAAAAAACACAACCCATACAAACTTCAAAAGGTATTTTAGACAAAAAAATTAATGGGATCTACTTGAGGTTGTTGGATTTGATTTAGTGAAGTAACCAACCATGAAATTATGAAAAATTGTTTTTTTATACTATTTCATGGCCTAATATTAAAATTATCATGGTTTAGAAAAATATGATGAGGTATTATATCACAACCCATAATATAGAATGTGTCAAACATGTCTCGGTTCTAGTCATCATTGAGGAAGAAAATATGGTAAAATTGATTTTATTTATTCAAGAGATTGAAATTTGGCCATGAACATCAAAAATAGCTTTGACCAATAAATCCTCACCATGGAGAGCTAAATTAAATTTTTTTTGTTAGATATATAAAATAAAACATTATATATATGTTTTTTTGAGAGTAGCTTGAGGTATTGATTATTTTTTAATTTTATATTATTCTAGATAACTTTAATCAAGGAATATGTTGAATTGCCAGATTGATATAGATGATTCCATTAGATATTTCATAATTGATAACAACCATTAATAAATATAAAGATATATGAATTATATCAATAAATGAATGATCATTCTACTGTGAAAAGTATGAATGGGGAAATTTTTTATAAGAGATAATTACTTAAAAAGGGGTCATTATTAATAAAGTAATAGTGCACATGATTTCCATTGATCAAAATCACCCAAAGTAAGTGGAGGAAGATAATTAATCATTGTGATATTTCATTGATAATCTTGTTCCTATTATTTATACTCTCTAATATGATTTTAGTACTATCTTCATGATTTATCCACTTTGTTATTCATTGATAATAAAACATGTACCTATGACATATGATGATAACCATTAAATACCAAGGCATTAGACATTTAATAAAACTAGTGTGTAGACCTTGTAATCCCTTACACTTATGTGCATGATTTATTTATCATTCTATGTCACATCATTAACATAATAATTATTCCCTGGATTTATTTGAGATCCATGCACAAAATTCCATCAAGAGCATGATGTTTGGTAAAGGGAAAAAGATATAATTATTTTTACTGAACAAATTGCCAATGATTAGCCTGCACCCATTGGTTGAGGATATCTTATATGGGAAATACAAGTGGTATAATATCCTAGATCACTCTAAAAAATCATATATCAAATTTTCATAGAAATATTTATCCTTGTAGTTTTAAAGAAAAATGTCATAGGTATGTTATCAAGGATCATGAGATTATGAAAATGCATGACAATATATTTTTGGTATCATATGTTTTCAATACATTATATTTTTTTGGATATATGTCATCATATAATGAATCAAATAACACAATAATATGTATTATTAATTTCATTAAGTGATTTTGAGTTCAAAAATAGATTTTTATGGAGGATTTTAATCTTTTTCAAATTCATTGATAGAGTTATCATGAGTTTTAAATATATTTCTTTATACTATTAAGGATTTTATATTTTCTTCCCTTTATAATTAAGTGAAATTTTTTATGAATATGTTTCTAATAATAAATTGGTGGATAATTATAGAACTATATTAATGACAAGCCAATATAAATAAAATATAATTTTTCATCGATTTCTCAAAAAAATGTACTCTAAAAGGAGGATAAAGAAACATACTTCTAAAAAGATTATTTTAAGAATAATTTGAGATCTTATATGGGAAATAAAAATGTTACAATAATATGAATGAAAACATGAAGAAATAATTACTAAATACATTTTACTTGAGAAGAGTGGGAGTGATTCTCATATAGAAACCCCAAAGAAAATCAATTTTATAAAACCCTTTGATTTATACAATAATTAGTGATAAAAGAAACTTAGTAGAGGGAACACCCTACCAAAGGAAGATCGGAAACCTTCTAGGTGTAAACATAAAAATTATGAGGATATTCCATTATCTTCTTCATTATAGAATAATTTCATTGATCCAACCACAAGAATAATCAAGTAAAAATCATTGAAATTTTGTGGGATCACTTATTCTAGGAAGGATTCAATGATTCGAGAGTTTTTTGTAATGTGTTGATTAATTATTCACATATTGATAAACTACTAGTATAAAATTATATTAGTGAACAGAAAAAATAAGAAATAAGATAGGACTTATAAATAATGAGAGAAATTTCTAAAACACCTTAGTCCACACTAGAAGGCTTTTGGATGATGTAAAAAAACAAGTCACGTCACTAAAAAATATATAACATAAATATTAGAGAATTTTAAAAATATATGAAACTCTATTTATCACAAAAAGGGGATAAATTTTAAAGAACATGAAAAGGTCGTTTAGGTACAGTAATATGTTCTCACCAATAACTCGATATATCACAAGAATATAAATAAAGAAATCACTCAAATAAAAAATGAAATATATTTTATAGTATATCATGATAATTCCACTTAAAATAATCAATACGAATTGTTTTCAAGGGTAATATGATCTCCAATATCCAAATAATTTGCGGTATCTACTTCACATTAGGGTAGAACACTTAAAACCTCTAAAAATTTAAAATATAATATATATATAACAAGAATATATATGGATTGAATGATGGAGGACCCAAAAATACTAATAATTTAATTGAAAAATTAAATAATGGGATTGATTAAATGTATATGGACAAAGTTTTGACTAAAAGGATTAGTGGTAAATCTAGACATATTATAAATCCAAGGCTATTTCAAATAGGAAAATCTCCTCCAATCTAACATTATGGTATAATTTTGTGAACCCTCTTCCCTTACATGTGATTGGGTTATTTATTCACAAAATCCAGAGGAATTTTTTATATAAAAATCATATTCTATTTATAAAAAATATAAAAAATTAATTACTATAAATTAAAATGGATTTCATGTGATCATGTTTTTATTTTCAAGAGTTATCATTTTTTTACTCCATATTTTCCCATAGGTGGTATCATACTTTCAAATATCATTATAATTTCTTCTTGAGAATATTATATAGACTATATAATATTATTGATTTATTAATCTTGTTTCCTATCACATGTTTGATCAAATTATGTTAGAGTTTTTATTTGATATTTATATGGGAAAGTATTTATTTTTTTAGATTATTAAAGTTTCTTTTAAGACTTTAATATTTATAATTTTATTAAGGATGTTAATGATATTGATTACCCCTAAAAATATTAAATAATATTCTCACGAATTATTTTTTCTTCTTGAAAAACTATAAGATGAATGAATTACTATAGTGGGAGGATATTTGTGTGTATTTATCAAAGATGGAATATATTTATAGAGGGAGTAATAAATATTTACTTATGAGGTTGAAGGATCCCTCATTAAATGGGGAATAAAATTATCAAAACTATTTAGGTGGATAAATTGAGGGGAAATCCCTATTCCTTACTCCCTTATTTCTCCCTTCCATTACATTTAAAAAAGGGTAGAAAATTTATAAAAATATAAAGTTATTTCTTCTATATGAAAGGGGAGTTAGTTTAATGAAAAATAAATTGAATTATTTTTATTACTAATATTATTTAAATTTATTTAATTATGTTTTCTATAGCTTATAAAGATTTATAATGATCATAAATTTCATTAAATTTCCCATAAATATTACGAGGGTTTTGGAAAAATCCATCAAGATGATGTTTATGGGATTTTTTATTTTTTGTATTGAAAAATATATTGAGATGAGAGGATTGTGATGTATTTAAAAAGGAAATTATCTAGATAATTTTAGAGTCTATTAAAGAAGATTATGAAGCATTTTAAAGTAAAGGAAGGATTCTGACATAAGATAATAATACTTTCAATCAAGTAGAGTTATGCAAACACATCATGTAGGTTGAGTTTTGTATTAATAGAAATAATGAAGGTGAATTGTTTTTTAAGAATAATGAGTTATGTTATGGTTTGTTCCTAACTATAAATAGGACATTAATCTCAATATTAGTGAGTGATAATAAATTTATAGAGAAAAAATATTAGATATTTGCTTTTATATAAGACTTATTTGAATGTATTTATTACACATAGTCATTTTACAAGACCATCAATTGTTCAAAGAATGGATGTTATGTGAGAAGTTTTTTTGTGAATTTTACTTTCAAAAACATATTTTTTTTATAAAAAGGAAGATACAAAAACCTTGAATAGTTTTCCCAAAACATTTCTCAAAAAGTGGAATTCATCATTTGGATGAAAGAGTATATTTATGACACACTAATTATGGTGTAATAAATGGTGATTCAACTTATCATAAGAATATTCTAAAGATAAAATGTAAAAACTTTAGTAGAGATATTATAAATATTTCTACACTTTATTGGATATGAACCCGGAGGGATAGTGGGTCTACTTTAAACTTGTGAACAAGAAGTGAGATTAATTGAGAAAACAGTGAGATATACAAACATAAACGATAGTAGACTAGTGGTGAAAATGATTCTGATTCTATCATTTTAAACCAAAAAGGTTCTTAGTGATTCATTTACATTGGAATATAACTATTATATACACCTTGTATTATTACAGAGTGAGTGAACCAAATAATAAATTCTTGTGTCTACCTTTAAAATATTTATCACTTCATGTCTTATATGGGGGAGATGGGTGTTTCCATTAACATTAGAACAATTCCATTTGTGATGTAATTTTAAAGAAATTAAGAAACCTTATTTCACCCCTATCCCCCTTAGGGTATTTACCTTCCTTGCGGATAATAAGTGGTATCATAGCTAAAGTTTCAATGAAGTGGAATAAATGGTTCTATTACATCAAAAATTTATTCCAATAATTTTTGGAAATAATTTTCAATTGTTGATGAATTAGATATATAACTACTTTTGATAATTTAGAATGGATGTGTACACACCACCTATTCAAGGGATATCAATCAGTATGAATAATATATCCTTTTTAGAGAGAGATATCACCAGGAGTTGGAAATTGACACCAAGGGAATAAATGAGTAGGGGGAATAATTGGAAAAAATATATAAATTATGGTGACATCATGTAAATACTCATATGAAATTTGGTAAAATATACTTAATATCCTAAAGGTGACTCAATGTTATGAGATGAAAAATTTTAAGTTTTATGGAAAAAGTGTGAGGATTTTAGGATGCACCCAAATGAATATGATGATGCATTATTTGATCTAGTAAATTTAATTATAGAGGATATTTGTGGTCTTGGAAAACCCTAGATGATGTGAAGATCATTAATCACATCCTTCCACCATAGTTCAATCTAAAAGTATCTATGATTAAGGATAATGATCCAATGGATCTAACGTTGGAATTATTCATAGTTATCTTGTTACATATAAGATAAGGAATAATGATAATAAAGATATAGAAAAGGATATTTTTAAATAGGTATCCTTAAAGGTGATTAAGAAGCACCCCATGGAGAATGATCAGGAAGAATAATAGGTTAATAAAGTCATGTTATTCGTTTTTTTATATCTAAAAAAGGGGGGAGTAAGTTTTAAATGTAATATTACACTCATGTGCTATTGATGTGGAAAGATTGGGCACTATTAAGTGAAGTATCCTAAGAAGTATTAGGATTATTATAATTATGATGATATTCCCATGAAGAAATATTTAACTAGTTTTAAAGGTAAAATGAGTACTAAGAACAATTTATTCAATAAAAGGATCCTTGTTTCATAATAGGATGGTAACTTAAAAGAAATAGAGACATAAAATTTTGAGGATTGAAATTACCACAAATAATATATTCTCATGAACATTATATAAAACACACAAACTAAAAAAGACAACGATTATGATGAGGTGGAATTTAAAGAAATATTTGATCTCCAAGAAGATTTGGAAGCCACTCTTGGAGAGATGAATGTTTGGAGATCTAAAATGAAGTAAGATAATGGAGTGAAACATGATTCCAAATTCTATGTAAAGTATCAAGAAGAATAGAGGTATGAGTTAAGGAAAAAAATTAAAATAATCAAGTTTAAAATAATTTAAATATTGGAGAAGGTTATTGAGTACAAGATTAGGGTCTTAGAAAATAACCATATCATTTATGGTTTGAAAAACATAGTGAATGATTGAGTCATACGTATCAAATATATTTAAGGAGGATTTTTCAATATGTGATGAAAAATATAAGATGAGGATAGAATCTTGACTCTTTTTATGACATCAAAAATAATATCGCACATTATGAAAATAATATGAAGAAAAGGCACATAGGTATAGTAGGAAAGTTTTATATCCTTCCATAGAAGAAAAAGACACATCAGAATGATAAATCATGTTTAGGTCTTAATCACAATAAGATGTAATAAATGATTTATTTCAGTCTTCAAGAACCCACTCCCTAGGTAAAGTTTTATTTGGGTATAAATCATTATCATAAAACTCAAAGAACCCAAAATATCTTCGGTGTATCAGTAATTACACATAAGTGTGATCCAAAAATCAAGTGTGACTATTGAGAATAAATGGGACATTCATAAAATTTGTACTCCGCTGAAAAAATGTACCAAAGGTTATAAGATATACAAAGGCATCTAAGAAGAGTTAAAACTTCATAGTATACTTGTTATGGACACTATTTTTGTGGTTTTGTATGTGTATATATAGATAGTTTTTTTTTCATTGATGATACAGTGGAATGTGCCTATAAACACCCAAATTAGACATATGTAGCATCTCAAGGAATCATCAAGAAGGATAAAAACAAAAAATTGATTTTTTTATTAAAATATAAAATTATTTAATTATATTCGTAGGAATATCCAATATACAAATCAACACCAGTTTTGAAGAAAAAGACATGGACCCAAAAACGTAGTTAAAATTTAGTTTTCATAGATATTTCCTTGAAAGTGTCTGCTCATACTAATTAATGGATTTTTGAAACTATATGTACATCACATATGATGAGAAACAAGGATCTAGTTATATTAATCACTTATTATAAAGAAGGTTTCATATTATTTGGAAATTATGAAGGTTTAAAATACATTGGATCAAGGAAATTAATGTCTGTAGGTGAATACATAATATGTGAGGATTTATTGGTTATTAAAGGTCTTGTTCAAAACATTATTAGTACTAGTAAATTGTGTGACGTATTAAAATCATTTAACTTCACAAATAAGAATTGTATTTTTAATATATAGGATATTGCAATTGTAATGAAATGGAAGAACACAAAGGGGAATATTAACTCATCAATGGATAAGAAGGTATGTTCTTTATATCCAAGAAGGAAGAAAATAGATTATTGCATAAACATCATGTAAACTTAACCCAAAAGTTCTTACGAAATTTAGTGAATATTTATTAATCTTTTGATATCCATATATTATCATGTGATTATAAACACATGTGTGATGTTTTAGAAAAAGGTAAGATTATTCAATAGTCTTTAAAGTTGAAGGATAATAAGTCACCAAGAGTACTTAAATTATATCATTTTTATTTTTGTAGATAGATATCACCAAGGTCCAATGATGGGAAGAGATAATATGTTTTTTATTTATTATTTAAGAAGTATGGTATTGTTGATGGTAATCACCCACAAGTTTGAGTTATCTAGTTTCATTACATAGTATCAAAAGAATGCTTAAAATATAATTCTTTTGAATATTCTGAAATTTCAAACTGATAATGAAACAATGTTTACCAACTACCAAGTGGTGGTCTATCTTGGGAAAAATGTGATTATAAACTATGTTTTATAAGTGATAACTCCTCAAAAAAATGGTGTGGTTGAGAGGAGAAACTGGATTAGAAAAGATATATAAAGAATAATTATTATTAAGAAATAATTAAAAAATAATTTTTAGAAGGAAGTACTCATGAAATTGGTTTACATCTCTAATAGAACGTTTTTCTGTTTAGGAGAAGAAAATAATCCATTTTAGATATATTATTTGAGAATAAATCATTGAAATACTATCAAATCATTGGTAGTAAGTGTTTTAATCTCAATAATAATAAGCATAAAAAGTTTGAGTCTCATGGATATTAAGGGATTTTTCTTCACTACTCTTTTAATGGAAAGGTATATAAGTATTTTAAAAAAAATCTTAGAAAGATTTTGGAAATCAAAGACATAAATATAATGGATATTGAGATGACTCTACTGAAAAATATTATAAAAATTCTAGAGGAGGTTGGTGAGTAATTGAGAAACTTTGGGTAAGCACAAGATTAAAATTATAATTCTAAAAAAGATACTAATTATGAGATAAATAAATTTAGATTAAAAGTTGTAAAAATTTTAAAATGTATAGATAATATTTACAATAAATATATCATTAGTGACTAGATAGATCTAGTGAAAATAATTATAATGAAGTCTTCATAACAAAATTAATTCTTATCATAGTTAGAGGTAAAATGTTTTGAAAAAACAACTAAACATGAGAATTAGATCTAAGTGTTGCATGGAGATCTTGGCCAAATTAAGAATAAATAGACATGGGATATTGTTTTGAGGATAATAAATAATAATTTATTCAGTACCAAATGGTTTTTTATCAGAATAAATTAATACATAATAGATATTAAAAAAAGTATGAATTTTCTACAAGGGATACTCCTAGAATGATGTTATTTATTTAAATGATAATTTTTCTCTCATGGATAGTCTGGAAATAATATGACTATTCTTGTATATAATATTTTAAATGAGATTTAGGATATTCATAATGGATATAAAATCATCATTTATAAATGTTTCACTTGATTAAGAAGTGTACATTGGTCATTTATACTGTTTTATTTTTCATACGGATGAGAACAATGTTTATCGGCTGAAAAATTAACAGTTTGGGCTAATATAATCACTAAGAGAATGGTATTATTGACTACATCAGTACTTTAAGAATCTCAATTTATTGATTAGTGTAGTTGATAATAATCTCTATATCCAATGGAGAGTGAACATAGGATGGTGGTTCTCGTATTTTTTGATGACATAATATTTTATGGATCAAATGAAGAATAGTGCATGCAGTTTTCAGAATACATGCGGTGTGAGTATGAAATATTGATGATTTAAGAGTTGAAATTTTTCTTTAGCCTTATGGTGTTACAGGGATAGCATGGAATATTAATCTATCAACAAAAATATTCCAATTATGTTTAAAGAGATATGGAATGGAATATTATAAGTTAATGAAAACACAAATTGCTACCTGTATAATGTTAGCCTGGGATAATGATGGAAAAGTAGTTAATTTCATAAAATATTGGAATATCATTAGGATCCTTCTATCCATAAAAATAATAATCCATAAAAATTTTCACTATTAAATCTATTAGGTACTAGAGTAATCCGAAGTAAATAAACATGTTAGTGATGAATAAAACGGTAAGGGCATAATTGATTTTTATCTTATTTATAGTAATACTTCATAACCGGAGTTTTGGAAATATATTGATGTATATTGGTTCATTTTAGAAGATAACAAAAAGTTAATTTCATACAATAAAATATATCTTAAAGTATTTTTTGTTTCATGACTGAGTAAGAACCAAGATTACATCTCACTAATAACTGAAAAAACTAAATATATTAATTCCGTTAAATCTGTAATACAACTATTTTGAATGATGAATTAGATTATAGATATGGGATTCAAATTTAATTATTCTATCAGTATCATTTATGATAAACAAAGTATTGTCAATCTTATAAAAAATCTCATCCATCACTCATGGATGAAGATCATCAAAATCAAGATCACTTCATCAAGGAGAAAGTTGAGCATGGATTGGGGAAATTGGTGTATGTTCTGACCAGACATCAAGTCATAAATATCATGATCAAGGCCTTACCCCAGGATGAGTTTTATAGGTATTGATTATCTCTTGGAGTTTAGTCAAACCCCACACTTAAATAGTATGATTTTTAGACCCCTACTCCATGAGGTGTGATATATATTTCCTCATGTCCTAATAATTATTCTTTTCCTCTAGAATACACAAAGGAGCGACTGGGTTCATTTACAATGATAGAGAGATATTGATCATGATTGGGGGAGATATTTTTCAAACCCTCTGGTGATGAGTAAGATTTGAAAATTATGATGTTAAATCTATTTTATCAAGGACTAGATATCATGAATAAAATCATGAAGCAATCCACTTATGAGTAAGAGTTAATTGAAGTCCAAGAGATGAAGAAAGTGATTTTTATATAATATTTTCATGTTACACTTGTTTCTAACTATAAGATTGACTCATGTTGGCTTGGAGTATATGTTAGGTAAGTATTTTATCTCTATCTTGAGATACAAATGGAAAATGGTGTTTGAAGTAGAAAGTGCAAGAAAATTTTCAACAGGATAGATTAGGAGTTTTATTGAATTGTTAACAAACCCAAATGGTGATATTGTTAGAAAAAGTATCTCAATATATTATTTCCAGGGTTTTCAGTTGTTTTGGATGAAAAATAATGTTGAAAAAGTTCTATAAATGAGAGGATAATGGGGTATTCATAAAATAAATGATTTTGAAGAATTTAGATTTTGTTTGAAATGATTGCATAACTTTTTGAATAAAAACAATGATTATCAATCAATCTAAAAAGACTTTCATGCTATTATAATTTTAAAAACATTCTATACAAGTAGAATTTTAAATGGTTTGAGAGAATATAGGTTCTATATTTTTTTAGTCATGAAGGTTTTCAATATGTATTGATCCCACCTACAAATTGTCCAATAATTTCACCATTAGTGAGTGGAGATTAATATTAAAAGAAAATATTAGTGCTTTGTTTCCATGTAAGACTTAAATGAACACATTTCTTGTAAAAAGTCATTTTACCTGATAGCCATTGGCATATATAAAAAATTTTCCTAACTAGTGTTTGTGTAAACAAGAGTTAAAAAAATTATTTTGTATAAAATAAATAAGTTACATGAACCATAAATAATTATCTTAGAACATCTATGTCAAATCTAACTTCATCATTTGAATGAAATAAGTGCTTCAAAACACACCAATTATGGTGTAATAAAATGTGATTCAACTCATAAGAAGAATATAATAAAGGAACAGTGAGTACACTTTAATATAGAGAGGAGTGATCTTTCAACATGTCCATGGAAGTGAACTAGGATGGATAGTGTTTCCACTTTGAACATATTAACAAGTATTGAGTTTGATTGGGAGATTAATAATTTCTCTAAATGTTATTTATAGTGAATAGGGGGGCAATGAGTTGTCTTGAAATATTGTAAACAATAATGTACTTAGTTATTTTGATATATCAAAACAACTTCATTGTATACTCTTTGGATCATCCCAATGTGGGTGAACTAAGTAAAAATTGTTTATTTCTATCCTTACATGATTTATAACATCGTATTTGTTTCAGGGGAGAAATTTGTTCTTACTAACATTGTAATAAGATCATTGGTGAGGTTCTTTCAATGAAATACACATACCCCGGTTCAACCTAAATGTTTATTAGGCTATTTTCCTTATGTGGGGATAATAAGTAGAGATTTATGTTCCCATATACTTATATGATATATATGTCCCCATGGTAATATTGATGAATCCCACCCATGATGTATTGATGTAATCGATAACATGTTGTATTTTTTCTTAATCTATGGTTCCCAATTGTACATGATGTATTAGATGTGTTAAAATAGTTATTTTGAAGGATGGTATCATAATTATATGAAAAGGGAAGAACATAAACACTCTAAGAGATAAGAAGTAATATTTGGAAGCAAGTCAGTGAAGTTCTAGTATTATATTTGAGGTACTTATGGAAAGAGTTACTAAATTATGTATAGAGTGTAACAACCGATATTTAGTTATAATATGTAAAAAAATCATTCTAAAGAACTATATTACATTTAAAATTTTAATAATTCATAGTACATAATTTATAATTTAATAAAAATGAACATCTCTTTTGGATTCAATATTTTGGAATTAGCCTAAGATGAATTTTTGATATTTTTCCTTAAAAATAAAAGTTTTTGAATAATGTATATTATATTTAAATTACTCTAATTTGGAATAATGTAATAAAATATTTATAAAAATTCATAATTTTATTATAAATTTATAAAAAATGAATATAAAACAATTTTATCATAAAAAGAGACATTTTTTTAGAAAACTATTTTTATGTGCATAATGTATTTTTATCTTAATAAATTAATTTAATCATAATAGATGAATGGATTTAATGAAAAGTCTAGATAATATTTTAAATTAATTAAATTAATGTTTATCTAATGTATTTTACTAGTCATGGTATAAGATTCAAATAATATTTATCTTATAAATACATTTTTTTGAATGGTTATTACACATTTTGTGTGTAGATATTATAATTAATTTTTTACACCTCTAGTAAATCAATATTTTAAAAATGTATTAAATTTTTGTAATCATCATAATTAATATTAAGTAATAATTTTAACTTAATTTTTATCAATAATTAATTTTTATTATGGTAAAATATTATCACCTCGGTTAAGGGTATAATGAGTTAAAAGGGTTAAAAAATAGATTGGGCTTTAAGATAACACAAAAAACTTTATTAAATATCATTGGTTGATTTTATTTTGACCTTAACCTCCTTATATTTGAGTATATATTAATATTATCCACTTTACTTGAGTAATACATATATTATATAATTACTTTTTATGTATTTACAATTTTTTCACCCACCTCACTTATAAAAGGGTGCCTCCTATCCTCCCTTATCCATAGTTATTGAGACACGTAGCTCAACAAATCCATGAAAAAATACCTTAAATTTTTTCTTTATCTAAACCTAGAGGTTATGATATCACTAAAATACCTCTTCAATAAGTATTAAGTTTTAATCTAGGGGAATTGCTAAAAGAAGGAGTATATGTTCTTACTAATATTTTCCAAGTTCCATTCTTATTAAACCTCTTAAAAATATTAAATAATCATATTAACATAATTAAATCGGTGCATTTACTATATATATATTTTTAAAATTACAACCATTTTATACTTCATTTATATCCTATGAAAAATGAAAAACCTCTCAGGTGTATGTATGGACTACCATCTCCATGTAGCGGTGAAATTCATTTTTCACTACCACCACACTTGGATGTTTATAAAGATGGATTTAATGAATATATATGATATTTGTGAAATAATTATGATTATTTAAATATAATATATCTTATACCTTCAAAAAAAATTTATTCATTGAAAGGTGATAATGTCGCTCGTGCGTACGTGTGGACTACCACCACCACGAAGTTATGTGATTAATATTTTATCTCTACCTTACATGAATAGTCATAAGGATAGATTTAATGAATATATATTATATGTATGATATAATTATGATTAATAAAATATTAATCATTATATTACTTTTTTTTTCTTTCTATTCATTAGGATAATGAAAACAATATCATGCGTTCGAGCATACTACCATCTCTATAAACGACATATTTCATTTTTCTATTACTAAGTTGCATGGATAGTTATAAAAATGTAATTAATGAATAAATATTTCATTTATAATGAGATTTATATTATGGATATAATGTAACCATTTCATAACACTTGTTACCATGTCCAATGCATTGAATTAGTTTTAGAGAAATTTGTTGAACAATATTAAGTGGTCAACATAAGCAAGAACTATATAGAGAATGGATGTCAAATGATTATAAAAGGAACTTAAAAATGTAACATATAATAAAATTTTATTATAAAGTATTTAATAAATTTAAATTTATTATTTTAGAGGATAAAACACATTCAAACAAACTGTAATCCAAGGTAAAGGTTTTCATCTCAATTCCACTCCATTAAGACATATTTTATATTAGACACATAATCTAATTTATATGGTGTATATACTACCTGTTTGAAAAAAAATATCCAAAATTCCCTTATATTCATGATATTTAATGTTTTAATTATTTTTTTTACTTTAATGGGTATTAATTCAAAAGTTATTAAAGTTTTAAAAGTTTATTTTATAGTCTCACCCTTATTCATATTATTCATGATTAAATTTAGGTTGGAATAATTATATATTATTTCACTTATTAAACCCCAATGATTTTCTTATCTTATGGTTATTTCTAGTTTTTTTATGTTTTTCTTCCAAATTTCCCACTCTTTTGTACATAATGATCTAAATAATGTTTTTTAGGAAAAACTTTCATTTTAATCTTTTGGGTCGAGAATATTTTTCTTCTATATTGAGATTGTATAAAATATTTCAAAAAAATTATTTTCTATTATACAATTACTATTTAATGTCATTTAAAACCATATATGACTTTTTTAAAAGGTTTAATTGTAATGACCTGGATCCCAAAGGCCCTTTACTTTGAAAGTTCCAGGTGTTAGAGGAACCCGAAGGAGGCTCTAGGTGGCTTGGAGGGTGTTTGAGTATTTTTGGGGGATCTACTATTAAAAATGGAATTTTGGAATCATTAATAGGTGTGATAAATCATATTTCTAGTGGTTGCGGTGTATTGGATCTATACTACAGTGTAGGGGATCTTAGTAGGAGAAATGATGCTACCATCAAATTGGGGTTAGTTGTATTGTGGGTTGTAGGCTACGATGTGGTCCCTTTATTGGCAGTGAGGGTCATACAGCATTGTTCTTATGGCTGCATCATAGCCCCAAAATACACTTTTATTTTATCTGGACTAGATTCTAGAAACTTAATTTGAATGAAGGTATATGTAGTGTGGTCCCTCTGGTTGTGTTGTAGAATACCATGTTTTAGGATGAATGTGGAATGTTATAAGAGTTTTTGATGTGGTCTTCATGTTTTCAATGGGTGTATAAATACCCAGAGACCCCTGATTCCCAATCTTTTCTACTAATATCCTTCAAACCCCAAGATACCTAGAGGGTTTTTTTAAATTCTTTGAGTCAATTTTAAATAGGAATTGATCCCCAGCTCCTAGAAATAAATATTTGGTGATACAATGTGAGTTATACCTCTTTTCTGTAGTGATTTATCTCTGTTTGGTTTCATTTTCCTCATGTTTCTTCTTGACGTGATTTTTCTTTTGATCTATCTTATTCTAATGGGGTTTCATCTATTCTTTTCTAGTTTGTTCATGTAATTGTGTCTTTGGTAGATCTTAGTTCCTCGTGGGATAGGTGATAAGATATCTACAATGTTATTTTGTTCTCATGAGAATAATATTAATGGTTTTGAGGTATTGGATGCATTACTTCTCCTATTTAGTTGAATGAAACCTTAAATTTAGCTTGGTTTTTTCCTTTATATGGAAATTTAATTAACCTAATAATGATTGAACCATATTAAAGAACATAATTTGGATAGGGATTGCATATCAATGTTTTATACTATGATAACGGTTTTCCTCTTGATTTTCTAGATAGTATGCTATCTGTACTATGATTTTGTAGCGTATTATTATGAAAGGGTTAACATGTTGTTCTTGATGGAAATAGTAAAGAACATAAATATGAAATTAATTGAATAATTAGATTAAGAATTTAAATAAGAGGTATATTTGAATCTGGTGTTTCCAATAATTTAATGGTAATAAAATGGACAGCTATATTCATGTTTAATTGAATATTGTATTCCATGTGTTAATGGAATTTGATAAAGAATATAAAGCATGTTGATTTTCTTTTTGATAAAATGTAAAGGTATGTTAAGTGATAATGGTACTTCTATAAGTTTTTTGAAATAAAAATTAATTCTAAGATCATGTTAAACTTTTGATATCTTTTTATATCCTAACACCTTAGGTTACCCATAGTTGGAACCTATGAATAATTAATTGGTTAATTAAATATCATATAAAAATTGGTTTTTTTATAAAGATAAATATTTGTGGTTATGAGTGTCTTTTTTTTATAAAGGTTGGATACCTTCTGTTGGGGTTGTAAGGGCCCATTTGTGTGCAAAAGATTAATGCCTTATTTTAGGGACATGTTTACCTATAGATTATGATTGTTTTCCTTCTACCTTATCATGTGATCTCAATAAAAAAAATTTATGTGACCATTAGATGGATAATCCTTGGATTACTGATGTGATATGGGGCAGGTAGGCCTGAATGATGTGGTAGAAGTTGACACTTGTGACAATGAGATGCAAAGGGATATTAATGATGGTGTTGGGGATGGCACCATAGATGTTGTAATTTTTGGATTTAGGATTACTCATTGATATGATTCAATATAGATGCTTGTTTTATATTAATATGTTTAATGGCCAATGGCCAAGTTGCTTGTTTTATCTATTTTCCTTTCGCCAGTGCTTGAGATAGATGAATGTTCTTGGTTGAATATTTTCTATTGATGGTATCTTAGGATGGCTTTCTAGAGGTACTCTATTATGGAAATTTATAATTCTTAATAAATTAATTAACCCATGGGTTTGGTGTTTGTATTATGAAAAATAGATATTGATCTTAAGAAATCATAGACTTGGTTTGGATTATGCTTGGGGCGTAGACTTAAATTTTATGGAAAATAAAGTTTAATGTGGAATAATTTTTATGGTTAATTAATGTATAATTAATTAATTAATATACATTTAATTATTCAATGAAAATAAATTAATTTAATGTATCTCCTTAAAATGGTTGTATGCTTATAGGATATCTAGTCTCTAGCAATGGTATTTGGGTGTCTGAGTAATGTTATATGAATTTGCGCCTAGGAATTTGTAATTCTAATAATGTGGTTATAAAATATATTATATAATGTATATTCTATGATTTCATATTTTATCCCACCCATTTCGGTTAGGGAGACTGACACCCAGTGGACTCTGGGAGTTTTTTTTTAAACATCCCGGTGTGAGGATGGATGGATGACTACCCCCTATGGACCCACTGTCTTCTCTTGGTGGTTATATGGTCTGATATGCATGTTGGTTAGTTTCCTATATATTTTTTAAATTTATGTAATGTATTGTGTTTATTTTACACACATTTATCTCTAGATATAGTATCCAAGTGATTATTTTAGGTATGATAGGTATATGTTGTGATGGCTTGAGGTCCCTTACTAAGTGTATAGGTTATGATGGATTGAGGTATAATACTCGATGTATAAAAAACATCATACAGGATATGGTGTCTCCAAAAAACTACATGGTTATTATATGGATATTTGATAGGGTTGATGTGGTTATGTGATGCAAATATGTTCATGTTGTGATAATTATCCCAAGTGTTTGTGGGCCATATTATTTTGGAGAGAGATGGATTTTGACTGTGATATTGGGGAAAAGTGACAAACTAGTGGGGACGTGGTAGTGCGGTACCTTTTATATTTTGTTACTATATTATATGATATTTTATGTGATACTTGGTGAGATTTAACCATGGTGAGGTATGGAACTTACTTTACCTTTTTAGGTTATGAGTTAGTTTTTCACTATTGTTCACTTTGCTTTAGCATAAATTCTTTATCTTTTGTATTAGAGGCTTATAGAATGATCCCACTGAGTAGACTATTATTCTCACCCAACATTTATATAATTTTTTTCAGGTCAATAGTATTAGGATAGAGATCGGGATAGATATTAGCAACTTGTGGTTTTATAGGATCGATTTAGGCTTTGTGGTTGCATCTGAGTTTACATTTTTGGTACTTATAGTTTTCCTTTTAGTTGTTTTAGTATTATATAACATTTCATGTATGAACTTGGGATTTATTTTATATATTTTATCAGGTTTTTATTAGTTTATATATCTTATCTCTCTCTCTTCTTATTGTTGTCTTAGAGGTTAATGCCTCTCATTTGTATGTTTATTATACCAATAGTGTTAGTCTCTATCCCTAGGCCTACTGGAGGTGGGACTTTGGTAGTCACCATCTCCCTTCCCTCATTTCAAGAATAACAGGGTTCTATTTGGTGGGAGGGAGTTGTGAAATTTATAAAGGATTTTTTTCATGTTTTCTGAATGGGTTGTTTTTTACTTTCTTTACAAAAGTGTGAATAAAATGTTCACTTTAACATATATGATAATAAAATATTCTCTATCCATTATAATCATTGTTAATTATAAATATTCTTATGAAAGTTTCCATATATTTTCAAAAAAACTCATTTTTCCATTATTATATGAGTCTTCATTTATGATATTGAAATTTAAAAGGAATTATTTTATAAAATGTTGAAAAGAATTTTGGAAATTATTTATAACTTAATTTTTAAAATAGAGATAAAAATCTTTAAAAGGTTTTTTTAAAAAATTACTTCCATTTTCCTATATAATTTTAAAAAATCATTCCTTTACTTCCAACCCTTTATTTCTGGGAAATTTATGGTCTTCTATCACCTTTTACTGAATTATAGATTATACATTATTTTGCTATCAGTCACGTTATTTTGATCATGTTCCCTATTATTCATTGGATATTATATTTATCCTTTATATACATATTATTTTTTATCATGGATATATTTATATTTTCACTATTGTCTTGAATGTATACCATTTCTATATTTAGTGTTAGTTGAAGGAATCTTATTAAGAATGTTATTACACTTAATGGGTAAATATTCATATTTTATTTTATTGATTAAATATAGATATTTACCGATTGATAATAAATTTTGATTATGTATTATTGATTTAATATTTGAGGGTAGAATTTGATATATGTAAGTGGTGGGTGGGTCCTAGTTATAGATATCACATCAATGCATTAACAAGTCTCATAAGACAAATATTTGGCTAAATTAGTGGGGTATTTAGTGTATACTTACCCATTTATTTAAATTTCCTAGAAAAAGACCTTGATGGTAGGGTTAATGTTGTTATAGAATGAGCCCTTAATGGTAAGAATGTTGATTAACTCCTTGAAAACTTTTATTGAACCAATTTATGTTTTGATAATTACAAAAATTTATTTGTCTTATTCCCTCTATCACAAGTATTTGAAGTATTAACCTTGATTATATCATAATATTTATTTGCTTAAAATATCTTTATATTTCATTTTTTGGTTGTTCATAACTTATTCTACAAGTTTAATATTTATTTTATAGGATAAATATGACATTATGGACCATAAAATATCATTTATACATGTTATTTATTGTTCCTGCATAGCTAAATCTCCCACATAGCCAATTTTTTAACCACATTTCCAAATTTCTAGAATCCTATTTTTTAATTCACTTACATGAATTCAACTATGTCAATTCACTTACATGAATTTAGCTACATGAAAATCAATAATATATATAGATTTATTTTCATGGAAATCAATTGGAAGCGACTTTCAGTGAAAATTTAACAAAGTCTAGAAGTGATTGTGAGTGAAAATTTGATAAATCCTAAAAGTGAAGACTTGAAAAAAATGAAGTGATTACATAAAAAAAATTAAGTGACCATATTAATAAAAATTAAGTGACCACATGAAAAAAAATGTGACCACATGAAAAAAAATTAAGTGATGGTATAAACAAAAATGAAGTGTCTATAAGAACAAAAAATAAGTGACTGTAAGAAGAAAAATGAAGTGGCCACCAGTTGAAATTTAGAAAAGTATTTAACTTACTATATGACTTACAATCATTTAATTTTTTTTGAATAAAAACATGATCTATTTTATTTATACTTGTATATTTTGAATTACTTCATGTTGGTTTCATAAGTTTATATTGATTTAACTATTACTTAAATTTTTATTAATTATCTTAACACTAAGGAATTTTATTTGAAATAATTTTATATAGGATTAAATTCTCACCACATGGGTTTAAGTTTCACAGTGATTTCTTGGGAAACATGATTTTCATATTAAATATCATTGGAATTTGAATACTTTATCTCGAATATATTATGGTATTTTTTTCAACAAACTTTAATGTTGATTATAATTATTTTTTGATGTTTTATTAATTATTCTAACATGTTATCATTATACATCATGCTTTTAATACTACATATTATAAAACTAACACATAAAGGTATTTTTTTATGTGAATTCAATGAATAAATCACATGATTTCTTGGGAAATATGAACTGTAACTGGATTTCATCCTACACAACAACTAACCCAACTTTACATAAGGCCCTAATGGTGTTTTTGATCCACACAGGATAGAAACAAGCCCCTAAACATCATGGGAACTCCTTTGGGAATGTTTTTTTCTCAAAACAAAGATACAGTCATGGAATTAAATAATATATAAGAAAAAATAAAAAACAACATTCCAAATAGGCCATAATTAATCACTATGATCCAACACATTGTAATATACATGATCAGCATCCACAAATAAATAGAAACAAATGGGCATGAAAAGTAAGAAAAAATTATCCAAAACTAAAAAGGATAACATACCAACTAGATTCGAGCTAGAAACTAACTCCATGAAACCTTCAGTTGCTCACCACCACCCATATCACCCCATGTTGGTCATGAAAAACATGAAGGATCTAACAGAGAACCTAGAACCTAAAATTTTTTAGTCGTGAGCTAAAAATACCAGTAGGCCATCAAAACCCACTAAAACAAAGAAATTAATTTCATAATAAAAGTAATTAATTTTGGTTTGTAAATAAATCTTGAAAGTAATTTTATAGTTATATAATGCATGGAAATAAAAAAAAATCCATAATCTACTTTCAAAACATTTTCCCTTTGTTTCCTAAAGCTAAACACATGTGTTTTGAAAACAAATCCATCGGCCAAATTCACTTTGAAACCACACACACCATTAACATTTCACAAAAACAACTCACACTTGTTTTATATAATTAAAATGGTTTCTCTAAAATGTTTTACTGGATAAAGTCATATTTAAACCTGAAAATCACTTCAAAATCCACCTTAAATTACTCATACAATTGTCTTTAAAAATTCAAAATAGGTCTTCAAAAACATATTTGAAAACCCATTTTTAAAGGAAACGACCCAACTCGCATGGGTTAAGAACAATAAGAAGGCTCCACACAATATCACATGGAATATAAAAATAAAACATTAATAAATAAGGGTTCCATATAAAAAAATAAATGATATAATCAAGCACTAGATCAAAATCCCATAAATCACATACTTAATGAGAAAAATGAATCTTTTATAGTCCTAACCAAAGTCACTAACATGTCTAGAATATAAACATATATGGTAATGACCAACTAAACTAGCTACTGATATGTGCTAAGTCTATACCATCATCATGTTATCTCACACAAGCATCACAGTGATAACAAACCCCTACCTTTCCCTTATGCCTAACATGACTAGAGGAAAACTAGAGGCATATGAACCAACTAGAGTACTAAGATAGATCTTCCACTTAGTACCTGGAATCCCATGACCAATAAAGGTATTAAGTCATGGTAATATAAGAAAATTATACCTACAAGGAATAACCATGATGACACTCACCCATAACACCCAAAGATGAAAATCCTCATACACATAACATGCAATCATGGAATAAAAGCACATTCCCACACTAGGGGAGTAACTAACATTACATAGTGATAATGAACCCACATAAGGGGTAACAAGAAAGGGTAAATCATGGGTTCCATCCATATACACTATTTAATACCAAATTTCGAAAATGTACTTAAATACCAAATCAAATCTCAGAGATCCAATCCCTTCTAAATTTCATTAAAATGATTTACAAACACCATTTGAAAAATGATGAAAATATCCCAACATTTAAAACATTTCAAATTCACCCCTATAAAAGGTATATCTTCTTTGAAACTATAAAACACACTTAAAACAATTCAGATATACCCTTAAAAATTTTTAATATGTCAAAATAAATCTCCCATTTCATTTAAAATAATTCAAAGATACCCTTCAAAAAATTTATTTCACTTTTAAAACCAAAATAGTGCTAAAAGGGTCAACCATTTCCCATAAAACCATTTAAAACAAGATTCCATGGAATTTCAAAAGGGATAAAGCACAAACACATTTCAATTAACCATTTTAAATACACTAAAACACGCCTTTTTCAAACCATTTAGAGGTCAAAACCTCAACTTAAAACCAAATTACTTTTTTAAACCTTGTTTTCACACATTGAAAACCAAAATCAGGTTAAATCCCATTTCACCTCATGAAAATAATTTCAAAAAAATAAGGAACTTCATAAGAAGATTATTATAATGAATAATTCAATTTAAAAAAATAAAACACAGAATTCACTTGTAAAACCAATTGTTCCAATCATAAAACTCAATGAAATTGTTTTAAATCATCAAAAGGGTTCCTCATATAGTTATAATTTTATTAAAGGAGAGTTTAAAGGTGAAATAATTCTTAGAATTTAAAAATGAAATAATTTCATAGTAATAATTTCCTCAAAGAAGTGGCAACCAAGCGTAAACAACCTAAAACATGTCACATTCAAAGGAGACCACACCCATGGGACTAGAAATAGTGTCTACAACCCCTAGACACCAAAATCTCCATCAATAAATCCACTCAAAACCCTAAAATCGAGCCATATGATAACTAGGGTTCATGGGGAAATCCAAATACAATATAGAGGAGAGGGAAAAGGAGGGAAAGAGAGGAAGAACTCACCTCAAATACACTTGGAAGACACAAAAGGAAACCTAGAATCCAAGGGGGGAGAAAATAAATCTCCCCCCAAGATCCCTAAGGCCAACCGAAATAAGGGAATGGGAATGGGGGAAAAGCCCTTAAAATAAAGATAGAAAATTAGTAAAAACAAAAAAAACTAAACACCTGTATAGCTTAATTGATTTCGCCACACGGTTAGGAAAATCATGAAATGACCAAATGAGTTCCACTGGCTCCTAAAAACCCCAAGTTGCATGGTTACTCCTGAGACATTTTATGGTTAAATAAACCATGTACCTCACTCCATAACCACCCTAAGCCTCACATGGCCTCCTGGGATTCCCTACATGGTTTGAAAAACCATGAAAAATACATGAAAATGACTCTATAAAAAATAAAGAACTAGCTGAATGCTTATCACACTGTTTACCAAACTGTATGAAAGTCATGTGCCACACCTCAGACACACGAAGGACCCCATAAATTTTCTCTTTTCGGTTATTTAATTTGTACTTAACTATTCTTATCTTATACTGGAAAACTATGTATAATTAAAAATGTACTAAAAAGGAACCTTCCAAAGGGAGGTTATATAGTTTCCCTCTAAATATGATCCTTAACCGTTCATATTAGTAAACCCCTAAAAAAATTTCAAATTTCATACATGAGACACCATTGAAACACAAATCATACCTCTATTTCACTAAAGAACGCCAAAATTAACATGGATTAACTTCAATTCCAAGAGGATCTAACTAAAAGAACCAATCAACATGGATTAACTTCAATTCCAAAAACCAAAATCTTCAAATAAATCAAACTAATCAACCAAAAATCATCATAAATATCTGAAGACAAATGATAGTAAAACCTCTAATAAGAATCCATGCAAAGTGTGGGATACCTAACCTAGTCTCCCCACCATTTAGAATTACTCTAAAATGGTGGCACAAAGGAAACACTACAGAAAATGCATCCTTGAAAAAACAATAAACCGAGAGAGGAACACACTCTCAATAAAAAACAATTACAACCCCAAAGAAATTAAGAACAACCACAAAGATCTTCAAAATAATGACAAGATCACTCACCTTAGGCCAAGATGTGCACAAATAACTTAGGGTAAAAAACTGAATCACCCTCAAATGGTGCATCCCACAAAAGGGTCACATCCAAACACCAATTATTATAACACACTTAAATAATGTATCACACACCCTATTTACCCAATCATACACTCAAAATCCTCAATCAATCCCAAAAAATGATAACTACTAGGCGCAAACAAAATAATGTGCACACTCACTATCACAAAGAGAGGTTTCCCAATCAATGAGGCTTAATAAAATGACACTAAAATACCAACCAAAACACCCAAGAGGGAAGGATGGGGGGAAAACATTACTTAATGGAAAAACAAATTCTATAAAATATAATTAAAACAATCCATAAAAAATCCCAAAGCGTATCATCCACAAAGAACACCCGAAAAAGGTAAAAACATACATAAAAAACAACCACAATAAAATATCATAAATCCAAGGTCACAACGACTAACAAAAAAGTAAAAAAACCACCAAAGCATCCCCAAAAGGATCAAAACCATGGCCTCAACACAAAACTAATCTTAAAAAACTTCCCTCACACAATATAGTAGGAACCAACAACTCGCACTACCTAAAATATAACTAACCCAAAAACTCTCAACAACTCTTACCCGAGGGGTTTCAGGTGTCCCAATAGAAATTAGGTTCACCTAGATATCTTAAAAACATATATTTACTTCAAATATCAATGGTTGTTCGTCATAAAACACTCCAATTTGAGTCTAGTTAGACAACAAAACTAGAGAAACTATTTTGACCATTCTGGGGAACAATAAAAAAATACATGAACTGCCTTGATTCATGTCATTAAAAAAACCAAGAAATTCCCTAAAAAACTAGAAATAAAACTAAAACAACAAACCCTAAAATGAGGTATAGAAGAAACACATCAAAATAAACTTTTCTTTTGAAAACTTCCATTTTTTAAAGAATTTTTAAATAACCCTCCACCAATGTGTTTCTCAAAATCAATCCAACGCAACTTGAAAAAAAAACTAAAACAAAAACCATCCTTGGTGGAAAAATACCCATTTCAAAAAAAATGAAGGCCACAAAATTACTTTAAAAATAAATTTCCAGTTTTAAAACCAATTGATTCATGCTCAAATTTACCCAAGAGAAGAAGGTAGAATGGTCCTTGTAGTCTACCTTGGGTTATCGAATCCTCAGAGACCTAAGAAGTAACCTACAAACACGTACATTATATGGATTATTTTTGGCTTTTAAGTGGTCAACATGGATTTATTTAAGATGGTTTTAAAAGAACTTTAAGAGACTTAAGTGAATTCAATTTAAAAGAGTGAGTTGATCCTAGGTTATCACTTGGGGTGGATTGGACGTATTTCCTTTTCAATGATTTCAATTTTTTATATTTGAGATGGGTTCATTTGAGAAGATAAAAAAAACATTATCACTTAAAAATTTAATACCTACACACTTTAATAATAATCACCTATACACTTTAGGGATCAAAGTTTTGATCACTTCAAGGTAAAGGTTCGTATTAGCACTTAAAGTGTGTGGCCTTAAATTCAACAAGGATGAAGGAGTTTAAAGATCTTCAAACAAAATTATCAATTAAAAGAAGTGATTATAAATTAATGGGGTGATAAATAACATTTAATACAGCCCATTTCTACTCCCTTGGATCAACACATAAGTGGGTTATCCCTCCATTGATGTTATGGTTTCAATAGAAGTGGGAAGTAGACTCATGAGGGAGGAATTGAAGAAGTAAAGAAAACAATAAAAAGAAAATTATCACTCCACCGTTGGGTGAATAAGTTCACAAGATTTGGTGTGAATAAATTCACACCTTGAGGAAACGGTATCAAATTGATATGGAGAAGAACATAATAATATTATAAGAAGAAATCTTATTAAGAAACTATGATGAATTAAAACAACTTACATGTGAAAGACAAACTTGAGACAACAAAATCACAGCATAACATTACAATAAAAGAAAGCTCAAAAGATGATAAACTCATCCACCAACACTACCTTAAATAGGAATTTTAGGAGACTTGGGTTGAGACACCAATAGTACAAAGCATTCCACTTGATTATGGTGGGCCTACGGTTGTGGAAAGCTTGTGGAACTTGGACTTTTCCACTCTTGACACAAGGTGGAAGCCATCTTGAAACTACCAAATATATGCATCGAAATGACCTTTTAGATAGCCAAATTAGAGTGGTCCATAAAAGAAGAAAATGGATCACCAGATGTCTCCTAACCGCCTGAAACATTTGGTCCCATTTGGAGTTGTGAATCGGGAGTTATGCCCGATTTAATGGTATAATATTCTGGGTTACAGATTCTGGACCAGATTTTGATATTCTATTTGGGCCGCCTTAATAGCCCTCATGGAGCCCGAATTACCACTGTCTCCTAAATAATTATTTGTTCCCCTATATGTATTCTAGAATCCCAAGAAATTTGGGATTCATTGGGTTTTTATTGTGGGTCCCACATTCTCATCAGTGAGATGGTGTCCAATCTACCTTCTCCAGAATTCTTTCCTTTCATCATAAAATATCTCCATCATCATTTATGAATAATCCATTGATCCCTGAATAAAAAATGTTCATATTTAAGTTTATATACTATTCTCGAAATATCAAATTAAAATATGGATAATTACAATCCTTAAAATCAGATGAATCATTGGACCTAAATTGTTGTACCTTAGGCATGAATTGCACAAATGATAAGAATGGATGTTCAAAATTAAAATCCACTAAATCAGGACCATAAGATCAAAAATGAACATTTAATACCATTAAAATGTAATTAAAATGTGTATTTTTATTGTCTAATCACACCCCCCAACTTAATATTTTCTAGTCCCGAGCAAAATATATCTCAAGAATATGAAATTCGAATTTCCTTTTCCAAAAACATTTAAATACAAAATGATCCCAAAAAACCTTTATACCAAACAATCATTAAACCCATCAAAATATTTTAATACAAGATAGTTTCATAAGCAGATCCCAATCCCAATCTCATTCTTTTGTTCAAATTCATTGCCATATTTCATCCAATATCAATTAAGAGTGATGATGTGTTGTGCATCGCATTAGACATGGGGGTTCATCTTTATTCAAGAGGGAAATGATGGAAGAGCTAAGTGGAATTACATTTCAATATTAAGATGAGTATTCAAAAAAAATATTGAATTTTTTTTATTTTTTTATTTTTTTATTTGTTTTTTTTTTCCAATTTTTTCATGGTAATTGAAATTGCACTCAAAAGAGTCAACCTCTATAATGAGACTTTGTCGATGACTCCCAATCTCAAAGACCTTAGGTCACCAAGTGAATCCCACATACTCAGGCATCATCTCGAGTTAACTCAATCAAAAAAAATCAAATTACCAAAAATAGAGATAAAATTACTAACTCTGGGCCAGAAAACTATGGAGTCACGATACCCAAGTGTCGAAATCCACGCATTAGGTCATTTAATTTCTCTACGCACAAATTTATTGTTTTTTATTTATTTTTTTATTGAATACTCATATTAAAACTAAAATTATTACCAAACTCATTCTATCTATTTGGGGGACCCCATGAACTCAAACTAATACCTCGTTATCCAAAGGACGTGCATTGTGATCTTTTTTTATTTGGATAAAAATATAAACAATGAAATATCACATTAGACAGCCACACTTTCCAAAATCAATGCTCGTGAAAGTATAAAAGGATTAAAATTAGAATCAGGGCATGCTGAATTATTTAATATTCAGTTTCAAAGTGTGCTATGTGTACTACCATGTTCAAAGTTAAAGGAATTTTTCCTTTCATTTACACACATTTTTTTTCAAATCATTCATTTTTTTTTGACACAAAAGCATTTTTTATTTTATCTCCCCCCCCCCACATAAAATAACACTATATCCATTTTTTAAATAAAAGAAAATTTAGAAGGGGTTAGAGGTAGAGAATGAGAGTTAAAAAAGGAAATTGAAAATGAGGATCATGGAATGAAGTCACCTGGTGCTTGAAGTTGAAATTCTTGTTTCTCTCTTTTAATCCCTTGATCTTGATGACACTCTGAGCATTCCCAAGAGGAAAAAAAATAAAAACAAAAAAAACAAAACAAAAAAACTATATATATATATATAATAAAGAAATTAAAATATAAGTATATATATAAAAATTATAGAATAAGGAAGCACAAAAAGTCATAGGTCAGTGGTAAGTGTGCACCCCTATCTCCCTTCGGTCCCGTGTTCGATTCCCCGCGGCTTTGCTAGTTGTGACAGGGTTTGACCCACAACCTATGACGTGTCCCTTTTTTTAATATATTTTTATTTTTATTTTGTATTTGTATTTTAACCTAAAAACACATAAAAATAAAACTAACTAATGATATATTGTCTTCTTTTTAAATTTATGGGTAAGGTATTACTTAAGGATCACACCACATGACACGAATAAATATGGTGCTCCCCTTTCATACCCATCCATACTCATAATAGAAGAATAGGTCAACAACCTATTTTTTATTATTTTTAAATATCAAAGTGATTAATTAATCCAATTTGAAAAATAAAGATGATTCCAAAAATATTGGAAACATGAAAACCATGGGTTTCCTCCCATGCAGCGCTTTTTTTAAGATTGTTAGCCTGACATGGATCCAAAATCAATCAATTTTTTCCTGGTTCATAGGTTGGCTTAGTTAACTCAGCCTTTGTTTCTTGTTTATTGAATGATTCAATGAATGGTTTTAACCTTTGATCATTGACCTTGAAAATGTAACCACTTGTGGGATCTTGAACCTCTACTGCCCCATGGGGGTACACATAATGAACTATGAAAGGACTTGACCATCTAGAACTTAAATTTCCTACGTGTAAATGAAGTTTTGAACTATACAAGAGCATGAATTTTCAACGTTCAAAATGTTTGAATTTGATATTCCTAGATTGGTAGGCTTGAACTCTAACTTTATTGATCCTTGAATTTCCATAAGCCTCCATCCTTAGTTCCTTAAGTTCATTGAAATCTAATTTCCTTTTTGTTCCATCCAATGAGTGGTCATAATTTATTTTCTTAACTGCCCAAAAATCCTTATGCTCAATTTCAATAGGTAAATGGCATGTTTTTCCGTAAACCAACCTATATGTTGATATTCCTAGGATGGTTTTGTATGTTGTACGATATGACCAAAGTGCATCTGAGAGTTTCTCAGACTAATATTTCCTAGAAGGATTGACAGTTTTTTCAAGAATATTCTTAATCTCCCTATTTTCTAACTCAGCTTGACCATTGTTTTGAGGATGGTATGTAGTGGAAAACTTTTGAGAAATATCATACTTAGATATGAGTGAAGAGAATGGATGGTTGCAGAAATGGGTTTCTCGTTCACTGATTATAGCCCTAGGAATTCCAAATTGAGAAAATATGTGCTATTTCAGAAATCAGATCACAACATGATGGTCATTAGACTTAGTGGGAATGACTTCAACCCATTTTTAGACATAATCAACAACTAAGAGGATGTAGAGGTATCCCCTAGAGTTTGGGAAGGGACCCATGAAATAGATTCCCCAACAGTCAAATATTTAAATCACTAAGATAGGAGTGAGTGGCATTTGATTCCTTTTTGTGATTGTCCCTACTTGTTGACACTTATGATAGCTTCGATAAAATGTGTAGGAGTCCCTTGAGAGGGTGGTCCAGAAGAGATCACACTGAAGAATCATAGTAGATGTTTTCTTATAGGGAAAGTGACCTCCACATGCCTCACTATGACAAAATTTGAGGATATACTCTTATTCACATTCTGGGACACACCTCTTAATGACTTGGTCAGGGCAGAACTTATAGAGGTATGGATCATCAAACACATAGTTTCTAACATTACAAAGGAATTTCCTTTGAGATTAAGTCCCTAAGAATTTTGGAATGACTCTTGTAACTAAGAAATTGGCTATGTCGGCATACCAAGGGCAGTCACTCCTAGAGTATAGGTGTTCATCAGGAAATGAATCAGACACAAAAAGGTGATTTGAGTTTTCTTTTAATTCCATCCTAGAGAGGTGATCATCTAAAACATTTTCAACACCCTTTTTATCCTTGATTGTGAGGTTAAATTCTTGTAAGAGAAGGACCCACCTAATCAGTATAGCCTTAGCATCTTGTTTTTGGAAGGGCTATTTTAGGGCTGAATGGCCAGTGAAGACAATGATGGGTGATCCTAAGAGATAGGACTTGAATTTCTCTAGGGAAAAGACAACAGATAGAAACTCTTTTTCATTGGTGGTGTAGTTGATTTGGGCATCATTTAAGGATTTTCTTACATAAGCAAATACATAAGGAGTTTTATTGCAATGTTGTCCTAACACAGCTCCTACAGCAAAGTAATTGTCATCACACATAAGTTCCAAAGGGAGGTTCCAATTTGGAGATTTCATAATGGGAGGAGAGGTGAGAGAGGACTTGAGGGTTGAGAATGAACCCTCACATCTTTCTATCCAAACAAATGAAGCATCCTTTACTAAGAGATCACAAAGGGGACAAGAGATTGAACTAAAATCCTTGATGAATATTCTATAGAAACCAGCATGTCCTAAGAAAAACCTCACTTCCTTGACAGTTTTGGGTGATGGAAGGTGATGAATGATGCAACCATGGCTTTATCAACTTCAATCCCCCTACCTGAGACCAGATGGCATAGAACTAGTCCCTCTTTAACCATGAAATGGCATTTTTTCTAGTTTAGGACCAGATTATTTTCTTCCCATCTTGACAAGACTCTCTCCACATTCCTCAGACATTCCTAAAATGTATCCCCAAACACAGAGGATTCATCCATGAAGACCTCAAGAAAAATCCCCTACCATGTCTGAGAAGACTCCCATCATGCACCGCTGGAAGGTTCCAAGTGCATTGCATAACCTGAAGGGAATGTGTTTGAAGGCAAAGGTGTCGAATGGAAAAGTGAATGTAGTCTTCCCTTGATCCTATAGGGATACATCAATCTGATTGTACCCCGAGTACCCATCTAAGAAACAGTAGAAGGCATGACCTACCACTCTCTCAAGGACTTGGTCAATGAATGGTAAGGGGAAATGGTCCTTCTTTGTAAATGAGTTTAGCTTCCTATAGTCGATGCAGACTCTCTAGCCACTACTCACCCTAGTTGGAAGAATCTCTCCATCATTATTGGTTATCACTATGATTCATGCCTTCTTGGGAACCACTTGGATTGGACTGGCCCAATCACTCTTAGCTATGGGATATATGATACCAACTTTTAACAATTTCATAAGTTCTTTTCTCACTAATTCCATGAGATTAGGATTGAGTCGTTGTTCAGGTTGATGACCTAGATTTGAATCAGATTCCAGAACAATACTATGAGTCCCAATAAGTGGGCTAATTCGAGGAATATTAGACATGGTCCAAACAATGAATTTCTTATGTTTTCTAAGGACATATAGAAGCATCATCTCATGATTGGATTCAAGAGAAGAAGAAATGACAATTTTATGTGTTTTATTTTCCCCTATGAAGGCATAATTGAGTGCAGCAAGAAGTTCTTTCAATTCAAGATCAGTTCGGTTCAGAATTTCAGCAGAATATTGGGACATTGGATCAATATCAATTTTGTTCCCTAGAGTTTTAGATAGGATTGATTCCCCACATGTAGAAGTTTCAGCTACTAGATTGGCTTGATCAGATTTAGGGAAGGAAGTTGGAGTGGTCTCCATGAAAGTGGTTTCCTGAAAGGTTTCACTGATTGTTGGACCTAAGACTTCATCATAAGAGAAATTTGAAAATGATTCAAACCAAGGAGGTAAACTTCCATCATGTGAAAAAAGGAAATCAATCTCATCCTGACTTAAACATCCATTAAATATTCCATGATGTTTTATGGATTCATTATCAATTCTTCCTATCATGTTTACTTCATGAATGTCCTCATTATCCCCTATTTGTGAGCTTTCATTATATATGTTCAAGTCTACACTCATGTTTCCAAATGTGATGGTCATGTTCCCATTTCAGACTCGGATAACAGATTTGATTGTTGCACGGAAGGGACGACCAAGGATGATTGGGGTTTGTTCCTTATTTTCTAATTTTGGATGGTTATCAAGAACAATGAAGTTAGCAGGGTATATGAAGTTTTCAACCTTTACCAGAACGTTCTTTAAAATATCCTTTGGAACCCTAATGTTATGATCAGCAAGTTGAAGTGTGAAATATATGGGTTGGAGCTCTTCTAGGCCTAACTAGAAGTACACATCATAGGGGGTGATATTGACACTAGCACCTAGGTCACACAAGGCCTTGACAACTTTTCTATCTCATAGTTCAACATTGATTTAAGGGCAACCTGGGTCTTTAAACTTAGGAGGAATGGTCCCTTGAATGGTGGTACTCACATTAGAAGCCAAAAGGACTTGGTTTTTATGTGAATTTTTTTTTTAAAGTGCACATGTCCTTAAGGTACTTCGAGTAGGTAGGTAAGGTTTGGATTTCATCGAGAAGGGGAATGTTCAGCTTGACTTGTGAGAAGATTTCCCTCAATGTTTCACTTAATTCAAGCTTCGTTTTCTCCCTCATGCATTGAAGAAATGGTGTAGGTTGTGTGGTTGTTTGTGGAAGAGTTGTTTCTTTCACATTGTTATCAGTTTCCTTAGTTTGATCTTGTGGTTCATTTGAATTTTCATTAGATTTTGAAGCTTCACATGGTTTCTATCTTATTTGTTCAGGTTTCTCAATTGATTTCCAACTTCTTAAAACAGTCATAGCCTTTAGTTGTTCATGAGTTGTTTGAGTACAACTAGACTCTTCCCCTTGAAGTTGAGGATGGTACCGCCTAAGTAGGCATGGGTTCTTTTCTAGTTTTGATGGTTTGAAGTTCTTGTTTTAGGGAAGAGACTTCTGAGTTCATCCTTTCCATTTGTTCATACTTTCCAGTTTTGTTCTAGTAGGCTTTGTGGAACAGTTTGGGTTGGTACTTGAGAAGATTGATTTATCTGAGGGGATATTTTGGAGGTGGGTTGGTTTGTTGAAAATGGACTGGTTGTTGTTGGTATTGGATAGGTTGGGTTTTAAACTGGTTATGGGTTTGGTAATTCTGATGGGGGTAAGGATTTTGTCCCTGTGGTTGGCTAGGTTGCTAGTTATCTTTCCAGCGGAAGCCTAGGTGGTCATTATACCTTAGGTTGAAGTTGTTTTGGTATTGAGTCTTTTGAAAGTTCAAAGCATTTACTTCTACTGGGGGTACTCCTAAAATAACATCCTTGATGGATGGAATGGTTGGGCGGTTTTCTATCTTATGGTCATATTTTTCGCAAATTGTGCAAACAGGTTCTACAGTTTTGATTTCATGGACTTTCCTAAGGTCTATCTCTTCAACCTTCTTAGATAGTGTTGTGAGTTTATCCCTAAGTCTTTCCTATTCTATAAGTTTATGAATTCTAGTAGTTATTTGTGTCTTTTCATAATAAGGTGAAGTTCCCCGTGTTTGGTTTTGTTTAGCAAGGCTTTCCATATACTCATAGGCATCATTTGGGTCTTTGTTTTTAAAGGTTCCATTACACATTAGGTTAATGAATTGTTTGTTCCCCGGACCCAACCCTTCATAGAAAATTCTCAATTGTTCAGGAATAGAAAAACCCTGGTGTGGAACCATGTTTAGAGTGTCTTTGAACCTCTCCCATGTTTCATATAATGATTCTCCCTCATTTTCAAAAAAAAATTGGATACTCTTTTTAAGTGAAATTGTTTTGTGGTGGGGAAAGTATTTTTTGTAGAATTCTCTTTATAGTTGGTCCCAAGAGTTGATGGATGATGTTCTTAAATTGTTTAGCCAATTTTTAGCTTGATACTTTAAAGAAAACGAAAATAACCTCATCTTATCTGATTCTAGTTGATGTGGGGGACACATGGTTTCTACAATGTCATTGAACGCCTTAATGTGAAGGTAGGCCATCTCGGACTCCATTCCATGGAATGTGGGAAGGTGGTTTAGGACATGGGGTTTAAATATGTAGTTTTAATCTCCTAGGTAATTGTTTCTAATTCATGAGAGTTAATTTTTTCAGGAAGGTGTGTGAGGTAGTCATTCATGGTTTGATCGACCGCATTCCCAAAGTTTGGGGTTGCCTCATTTGGATTCCCATTTTGGTTTCCACCCGAGTCTATGAGTTGGTTTCATTGAAGGCCTTCCATTGAAAAGGGATCAATTTTGGACTTTGGGATATCAAGATGATTCGTATCTAATGAAAACAATCCCATAGGTTTACTTGACTCCCCAACCCTAGGAGTTTCCACCCTAACTAGACGATTTGATTGATCGTGGGTGTAGGCGTACATGCGCCAAAAGAAAAAAAAATGAGAAAGGGACAAGATAAGAGATCTTAGGTGAAAATAGAATAAATGGGGGAGAATATAATGGGTGTTTCGATGACTTACTTGGGTCCCTGTAAATGGAGACAAAATTTGATTCATGCTCAAATTTACCCAAGAGAAGAAGGTAGAACGGTCCTTGTAGTCTAGCTTGGGTTGTCGAATCCTCAGAGACATAAGAAGTAGCCTACATAAACGTATATTCTATGGATTGTTTTTAGCTATTAAGTGGCCAAAATGGGTTGATTTAAGATGGTTTTAAATTAAATATAAGAGAATTAAGTGAATTAAATTTAAAAGAGTGAGTTGATCCTAGGTTATCACTTGGGGTGGATTGGACATATTTCCTTTTCAATGATTTCAATTTCTTATATTTGAGATGGGTTCATTTAAGAAGATCAAAAAACATTATCACTTACTAGTTTAATACCTACAACCTTTAATACTAATCACCTATACACTTGAAGGATCAAAGTTTTGATCACTTCAAGGTAAAGGTTCGTATTTTCACTTAAAGTGTGTGGCCTTAAATTGAATAAGGATGAAAAAGTTTAAAGATATTCAAAAAATATCTCAATTAAAATAAGTGATTATACATTAATGGGGTGATGAATAACATACAATCAATCCCCTTGATACTCCCTTGGATCAACCCATAATTTGTTTATCCCTCCATTGATTTTATGGTTTCAATGGAAGCGGGAAGTAGACTCATGAGGGAGGAATTGAAGAAGTAAAGAAAACAATAAAAAGAAAATGATCACTCCACCGTTGTGTGAATAATTTCACAAGGTTTGCTATGAATAAATTCACACCTTGAGGTAATGGTATCAAAGTGAGATGGATAATAATATAATAATAGTAGAAGAAGAACTTTTATTAATAAACTACGATGAATTAAAACAACTTACATGTGAAAGACAAACTTGAGACAACAAAATCGCAGCATAACATTACAATGAAAGAAAGATCAAAATATGATAAACTCCTCCACTACCACTTCCTTAAATAAGAATTTTGGGAGCCTTGGGTCGAGGCTCCAATAGTATAAAGTATCCCACTTAATTATGGTAGGCCTAGGGTGGTGGAAAGATTGTGGAACTTGGACTTTTCCACTCTTGACCCGAGGTGGCTGCCATCTTGCAACCACCAAACAGACGTGTCAAAATGACCTTCCAGATAGCCAAATTTGAGTGGGCCATAGAATATTTAAATGGAGATCCGGGTGTCTAATAACCTCCCATAAAGTTTGGGCCCATTTTGAGTTGGTAATGGGGAGTTATGTCTGATTTAATAGGATAATATTCTGGGCCGCAGATTCTGGCACAGATTTTGATATTCTATTTTAGCCGCCTTAATTTCCATCATGGAATACGAATTACTATTGGATCCTAATAATTATTTGTTCCTATATATGTCTTCTATCATCCCACGAAATTTGGAATTCATTGGGTTTGTATTGTGTGTCCCACATTCTCATCAATGGGCTGGTGTCTAATTTGCCTTCTCTAGAATTCTTTCCTTTCATTGTCAAATATCTCCATCATCCTTTATGAATCCTCCATTAATAGCTGATAGAAAAATGTTCATATTTAAGTGTATATACTGTTCCCAAAATATCAAATTAAAATATGGATGATTACAATCCTTCATATTATATGAATACTTGGGCCTAAATTGGTGTATATTAGGCATGAAGTGCACAAATGATGAGAATAGATGTTCAAAATTAAAATCCACTAACTCGGGCCCATAAGATCAAAAATTAATATTAATACCATTAAAATTTAATTAAAATATTTATTTTTATCTTCTAATGACCAATCATCCAAAATAATTTTTGAAACTCATTTCCCTTTTACAAAACACCTTACAATATTGTTTCAAAAACAAAACAACCTTTTGAAACACCTCTTTTTCTAAATATAATAAGGGAAACCACCAATTTATTAAATAATTATAAAAAATGGGAATTAACTCTTACCATTAATTCATGAACATTTTTTAAAAATAAATTTTTCAAAAAAACTCCCTTTTGTTTTCAAAAACATGGTTTGAAAAACTGGACACACACAAGAACAACATAAGAAACAAGAAAAGTATCATCAACCACATCACTAAAGGGAAACAAAAAAATCCCAATTCCACATCCAACAATGTAAATATACCTTTATAGAAATTCAAAATTCAATTGGAGTCCAAGTAGGATAGTTGGGTATAAACAGTGTTATGCATTCCCTGACCACCATGGTTTGTGATATAGGGTGTCAACCATGTAATGCGTCTTGAAAAATGGGTAATCTCGACCACATAGGAATCACATGATTTCCCAAGATGTGTGAGATAAGTATATAGCTATATTTTCCTTCCACCATGAAGCCAAAGAGTGGTCACATAATATCATTCAACAATTAAATGGGACCTTACAACTTTAATCACATCAAAAACCACTAAATACAGCTAAAATAAACCTTGAATTTACAATTTGAACCCCCACAACCCATGGAATATTAAGGTTTGGTTTGAGATAGAGCTAGATAGAATCTCCCCACCCTTACCTCTCAATATCCAAAATCCATAATCTATTATCTACCAATACATCCTCAAATAACAAGGGATGCACAAGTAGCTTAGGTTTCTTCTAAAGGAAAACCCAAAACTATAATAGCATTTTGTAACAAACTGGCCTAAGAATTCATTCTACAAGAAACCCAACCTGACTTTAAACAATGCCTAAAGGGATTTCCCAATCCCCACAGACTGGATATAAGCACCTAGGAATCATAGGAACTCCTTTGGGAATGGTTTTTTCCAAAACAGAGATACAATAGTGGAATAAAATAATACAGAATATAAAATAAATAAACAACATGTTAAACAGGTTATAACCAACCACTATGATCCAACCCATTTGCATATACATGACCCACATCCATAAACAAATAGATCATAAAGGCATCAAAAATCAGGAACAAAACTATAAAAACTAAAAAATACAACAAACCGACTTGATCTAAACCTGAAACCAACTCCATGAAACCTTCGGTTTCTCCCCACCACCCACTTCACCCCATATCGTCCAACATGAACATGAAGGATCCAACTAAGAACCTAGAACCTGAAATTTTTTAGGTGTGAGATAAAAATACTATTAGGTAACCACAACCTACTGAAACTATGAAATTAATTTCATAAATAAATTCATTAATTCTAGTTTTAAAATAAATCTTGAAAGTAATATTTGCATATATACTATGCATGGAAATAAAAAAACTATAATCTGCTTTCAAAACATTTTCCCTTTGTTTCCCAAGATCGAACACATGTGTTATGAAAACAAATCCATCAGCCAAAGTTTCTTTGAAACCATGCACACCATTAAAACTTTTCAAAAAAAAATTACACTTTTTTTGTCTAATAAAAACTTTTGATTTAAAAATTTCAGTAGCTAAATCCATCTTTAAACCTGAAACCCACTTAAAAATCCACCTTAAAGAACTCACACAAGAATATTTAAAAATCCCAAATAATTTTTCAAAAAATACATTGAAAACTCATTTTTAATTGAAACAATCCAAATCACATGGGTTAAGCACAACAAGAAGTCAATACATAATATCACAAGGCATATAAAAATGAAACATCAATAAGGAAGGTTTCCATATCAAAGAAAATTGGGGAAATGTTACAATAAAGAACTTTATAAAACTCCCCTCAATCACATACCAACAAAATGAATGTGTCATGGTCTTACCCAAACTCGCTAACATTGTAAGAATCTAACTGTATATGGTCATAACCACCTGAACTATCTACCATAATTTGAAAAGTACATACCTTCATGGTAGTATCTCAAACAAGAATCATAGTGATGAAAAACCCCCCACCTAGCCCTAGGTCCTAGCATGATTGTTGGGAAACTAGTAGCATGTAAACCAACTAGAGGAACAAGATATATCTTCCACATAGAACTTTTAATCTCGTGACCGGTAAAGGAAGTGAGTTATAGTACAACAATCCAAGTCTACTCACAATTCATAACCATAACTACCATCACCCCTAACAAAAAATAATGAAAATCCCCATACAAATAACCTGAAAAAAAGGCATAACAAGCACATTCTCAAACAAGGGGAGTAACTAACACCACATAGTGATAAGGAACCCACATAAGGGATAAAAATCAAGGGAAAATAAAGGGTTCCATCCACATAAAAAATTTAATTCCAAATGAAACTTTAATACCAAATAATGTATTGGATCAATAATACCTTTCACATTTTATGAAAATACTTTCCCAATTCCATTTTTAAAATGATGGAAATCATCAAAAATTTAAAACATTTCAAATTCACCCCCACACAAAGGATATCTTATTCAAAAAAACATGGAAAAATACTTTATTTCCATCACAATTTTCATAAAACACCATATAATCTATTTTATGGGGTCCAAATATGTAAAGACCCGTAAATTTCAAGGAAATTTTTTTTTCTTAATTTTCATTGGAATTTTACAAGAGCGCAGTTTCTGACGGCACCTGATTCCGAGGCCCGGTGTTCCCCGAATCATTTTACGAAGTTTGGCTCGGGTACATTCAGTGAACGGATGAGCGGGTTTTTCTAACTTTTGAACCGGTTCCCGGAATCGAATTCTGAGGGCACCGATGAAATGGCAGCGCCGGTTTTCGCTTATAAACGCCTCTTCCGGAGTTGCGTTTGCTCGGGTGTGGTTTTTAATTTTCGGGCTTAAAGTTAAGAAATAAAATAATTTTGCGTCAACTTTATTTTATTTCACTTAAGCCGCTTGGAAGCCACTTGAAGCCACTTAAAGAAGGCTTGAACTGAGTTGAACCGGATAGGATGCTATCCAGAAATATCCTACCCCCTTGGTAGGATATTTGTGAGGTGGGGCCTGCACGAGCCCCGTAGTTTCTTTCCGCTAAGAAACGCACCCACGAAAACCCGTCTTAATGAGAGTCAACTGACGCGTTTCTTAAAATCTTAACAGACCATTTAATTGGGCGGTTTATTTCGTGAATTAAATGGGCTGTTTCTTTCGTTGAATTAATTCAACGAATTGATTAGTCGTTTCTTAACCAGTTTTCAAATTCGTTGGCGTAATAATAAAATAAGGCCAACGCTCGACCTCTGGTTACTTGCGCATTGAGAAGATTTGAGAGGACCCTTGTATCTTCTTCTCCCTTGCGAAGAACACGAAGAACGCAAAGAACGCGAAGAACGCCGAACCCGGAAATCGACGACGCTTCCGTCCGAGACGTTCTTCCCCGCTCCGATCTCCGATCACCAACCGTTTGAGGTGAGTGATTTCGGATTTCCTCTCAAGGTTCTTTTCTTTTGGTTTTAAACGAAACACAGATTTAATTATTTATAATTTAAATCTGTTGTTCTTGGTCCGTTGAGCTCGCCGACTCAATGCCGGATTCCGCGACGACGCGACGCCTCCCCGCGACGACATGACGATCCCTCTCTTCTACGATGAGCTTTTTTGCGAAGAACGCCCGCACGCGACGATCAGCGAGGTAGGGATTTATTTTGGGATTTACCCCCCTTTTAATTATTCCCATAAGTGTTTCTTTAAAAAGTTAAAGAACCGGTTTCAAACGAACAATTTTATTTTATTAAAATTGTCGGTTCATGTGTTGAACAAAATTCTCCCGTTGTTTATCTCTAACGCGGAGGGTGCGGGCCAAATGAACACGGCCCGATGACCCTCTATCGTTCTTCATTTTGTGCGGATTTGACGGGCGATGATGGAATGTGCCGCAACGGATGTTTGACGATCCCGCAGTGAAGAACGAGTTCCGGGAGGAGCAATGGCACAGACGGGAATAGAATCAGACCACCGGAGTGATCCCGGTGGCCCGCGAAACTCGCCGGCGGCGCGGGTCGCCGGTGCGGCGGCGCCCCGGCGCGCCGCCGGATAGGCCGCCGCGGCGGCGGCGGCACCCGAGGACCCGCGGCCGTGCGGGTCCGATTCCCTCGGACGCGGCTGAAGCCGCGTCCATAACTCAGCGCGGCCCCACACGGGGGGCCGCGGCACCACCAGGCCGCGGGGGCGGCGCCCCGCGCGCCTCGGCCGTTCGGCCGCTCGGCCAAACCGGGCCAGGCCGGTCCGGACCAGACCGGGTTGGGTCGACCCGGTTCGGCCGACTCCCGGGGGGTCGGGCCGGGTCGGCCCGGGCCCGTACCCCCCGTCTTCGAACGGTCTTCGTTCAAATGGTTTTATCTTGAGCTACGGGCCTCCAAACGACCCTCCGTCAGTGGAAACGCGATCCTTGGATCGAGACGGTCATTTCGGTATATCGCACTCAAGGTTTCGGAATTCTTTGAGTTCAGCCGGGTTGGTTTGTACACGAAACCAACCGGGCCTTCGGAGCGGAAACGCTCATATCGTGAGCTACGGACGTCCGATTGACGTGTCGTCAGCTTTGTTGAATTCCTCTTTGTGAGACGGATCTTTTGGCACACTCCGCACGAGGTTTGGACGCAGGTGGAGTACGGTCGGGTTGGTTTTTACTTAAAAACCAAACGGGCCCCTGGGACGAAAAAGCCAATAACTCTCAGACCGGGCGTCCGATTGATGCACCGTCTACGACGTTGAGTTCCTGTTGATGATATAGAACTTTTTGATACATCAACTTAGGACTTTATGTCAGTTGATGTATCAGCCTCTCGGCTCGTGGAGCAGACCCTCCGGAACGAGTTTGCTATGTGCGGGAACCCTAGTGCTAGCTGCGACTGCTACTTCGACAGCGACGACTGTGCAAAGATCCTTCGTGGACTCCGACGACGACCGTGCAGAGATACTCAGTGGACTGTGGCGACGACTGTGCAGAGATCCTCCGTGGACTCCGACGACGACCGTGCAGAGATCCTCAGTGGACTGCGGCGATGACTGTGCAGAGATCCTCAGTGGACTGCAACGACTACTGCACTCAGCGATCCTACGTGGATCAGTGCTACAGGTCCTGCATGGGCCCGGTCCTGTGTGGGCCCGATCCTGTGTGGGTCCGATCCTGTGTGGGTCAGCGCTCAGCGGTTCTGTGTGAGCCAGCGCCTACAGGTCCTGCGTGGGCCCGGTCCTGTGTGGGCCCGATCCTGTGTGGGTCCGATCCTGTGTGGGTCACTGCGGGGGTTAGTACCTATCGATCCTTCGTGGGTCCGACGACTTAGATGGATCAGTGATCATCTTTATCATCATCCGAAGAAGTATACCTGTGTGAGCTGAATCTTCTGTTTACTCTCCTTTGTGGATTTTGTTGAGCTATCCTATGTGGATTTACTATTTACTCTCCTTTGTGGATTGTGTTGAGCTATCTTGTGTGGATTTACTGTTTAATCTCCTTTGTGGACTGTGTTGTGCTATCCTGTGTGGGTATACGTTTTCCTTTCCTATGTGGACTGGGTTGTGCTTGGGCTCAGACGTTGGAGTCGAACGGGGAATTGATGACTTAGGTATATGTATGGGCATATACCTAAGCCGTGTAAGATGTTACTTCGTGATTGTACCTTTCCTTTGTGGATTATCCTTTGTGGATTTCGGGAGACCTTCGGGGGTCTCGGGGTCCCTACTGAGTAGCTTATATTCACCCCTACACGGGCTATGCCCGCACTACGTTGTGTTGGTTGCAGATGACGGACAGCGCTGACCGTGGTGGAGGCGTGCGGAGCAGGACAGTACCTGGAGGTGGACCACTGGGCGGGATGTACTCGGAGCGGTCAGGTGGACCCGAGGAGCAGTGGAGGCTATCTGTACCCACCCTTCAGGTGGGACTTCCAGAGGACGGCTCGACGCTGCAGTTTTTCCTTTTCAGTTGCTGTTTTTCCTTTCAGTTGTACTTTACAGTTGGGCTTGTATTTCCGGCCCCTTTTACTTCCAGCACAGCTTGTACAGTTTTTACTTAGTGTTTACTTTTCCGCTTGCTTACTCTGTGGTGCTTGTTTACTTTTCAAAGGCAATGCCTTCTCTTTTTGTTGGGATTTACGCCTTGGTGCTAGTCGCCAGCCCCTAGCCTATGGACGGCGGGCTTGGGGTAGTCACGGCACGGACCCCGAGGACGGGTCGTGACAAATTGGTATCAGAGGTGGTCGGTTCTACCGCAGACTCTGATCTTTCTTCTATGTGAAGCAATAGTGTTTAGCATATTGAGTGTGGTTATCAGTCCAGGGAGTCCAGTGTTGGTGCGGCGGCCGACGTATCCATACACCAGGACCCTGACTTCTGATTTCTGACTTAATGCACGAAAACATTGATTGCATGTGTGTTTCAAGTTTTCTTTGTGATTACTTGTGTCAGCTCACCAGGTATACTATTCTGACCGTGGTGCACTTGTTTCCTTTTCAGGATGGCACGACGACAGCAGCCAGCTAGGGTTCCTAGAGTAGTGTGCGACGACAGCCTTCCGAGCGACGAGGCCTCGGTACAGGGCCCGTTGACGGCAGAGGCACTGGCGGTACCTTTACCCGCTGAGCCCCCGATGCTTCCATCACTGGCAGCTGACGACGCACGACGCCTCGGAGCTCTGCATGAGTTCCAGCGCCAGCGACCACCCAGGTTCCGTGGGGAGGCGGACCCCCAGGCAGCCGAGGACTGGCTGGAGGCGGTCGTCCGAGTTTTCAGGCTAGTGAGGACACCAGCAGACCTCATGGTGATCCTCGCGGCGAGCCTACTGCACGCAGCAGCAGGACAATGGTGGAGCCTGATGCTCCAGGTACACGATGAGGCCACCCTCATCTGGACGGACTTCGAGGGTATCTTCCGCTCAGAGTTCGTCCCGGCCACCCTCCGTGCGGTGCGCATTCAGGAGATTCTTCAGCTGCGGCAGGGCAGCTTGACGGTCGTTCAGTACGTGGCGAGGTTCACCGACCTCTATCGGTACTCGACAGACATGGTACGGGACCCCTTCTTCCGGGCCCGGACCTTCGAGCAGGGATTGAGACATGAGATCAGGGCATCGCTGATCTCCCTCAGCATCCCGACCCAGGCAGGAGTGCTGGAGCGAGCCCTTCTGATCGAGAGCTTCCTGGCTGAGTCCCCAGCGAGACCTACCGCAGGGCGGCAGATAGCGGAGTCTTCGGCAGCAGGTAGCCGACGGATGACTCAGGGTTCCAGGCAGACCAGGCCTTCCGGAAGACGACCTCGGGACGCTGGCTCAGCGGTGCAGGGCACACAGCGTGGAGCCAGCCTTCCGAGAGGCAGACAGTGCTACGAGTGCGGCGGGCAGGGCCACATGGCTCGTGACTGCCCAACCCGTTGTACCGAGGGACAGCAGACAGTGGAGGGACCACCCAGGCAGAGGCAGAGGGTCGTCCGTGGCAGTCCGCAGGGAGGAGGCGGACGAGGCAGAGGAGCTGGTCGAGCAGCAGGTGGTGGGCGACGCTTGGAGGCTCTGCCACCACCACCACCAGGAGGCCCGCCCCGACCACAGGGAGCTGGCGGGCAGAGACAGGCTCAGCTCCAGGCAGCGGAGGCCTATGACCATGGCGCGCCAAAGATGATTCGAGGTACGATCTGTGTCTATTCCACCCTTTCTGCAGTTCTGATAGACACAAGACCGAGTCACTCTTTCATAGCCACTGCCCTTGTTCGGAGCTCGGAGATTCCGACAGAGCCGTTGGCTCGATCCTTACGGCTAGAGACTCCTACGGGAGCAGACTCGACGATTACTCACTGGTTCCGGTAGTGTGAGCTTACTCTAGGAGGTGAGAGCTTTGGCTGGTATCTTCTTTTAGTGGCGTCGAGGCCTTACGACGTCATCTTGGGCATGGATTGGTTATCTACGGTCCATGCTCAGATTAACTGCATTAGGCGCAAGGTGCGATGTGTGCGCACCGACGGGAGCAGGTTCACCTTCACCGGCGACAAGGGAGACTTAGCAGCACAGGATGGACTCACGCAGAGGAGAGGTCAGCCCATCACTCATCAGTTGGCTAGCCTCATCCTGGGAGCAGTTGACGTGCGGAGTCCCAGTTTTCCTGCAGTGGTGGATCAGTACGCGGACGTCTTTCCCGACGACGTTCCAGGGCTACCTCCTCGCAGAGAGGTAGACTTTTATATTCACCTGTACCCCGGGACAGCCCCGATATCCACTCCAGCATATCGGATGGTCCCCGCTGAGCTTCGAGAGCTGCGGGTACAGTTGGAGAACTTGCAGGGAAAGGGGTTCATCCGACCCAGTGTTTCACCCTGGGCTTCCCCGATTTTGTTCGCCAAGAAGGCGGACGGGAGCTTGTGACTGTGTGTCGATTATCGTCGCCTGAACCAGGTAACAGTGAGGAACAAGTACCCGTTACCCAGTATTGATGACCTCTTCGACCAGCTCAAGGGAGCACGGTGGTTCTCGAAGATAGACCTCAGGTCAGGCTATCATCAGCTCAGAGTTCGAGACGAGGATGTGCAGAAGACAGCCTTCAGGTGTCGGTATGGCCACTATGAGTTCTTGGTTATGCCTTTCGGCGTGACCAATGCTCCAGCAGTGTTCAGGATCCTCATGAATAGGATCTTCCAGCCATACCTCGATCGATTTGTCGTAGTCTTCATCGACGACATTTTGGTGTACTCGACGACGGAGGAGGAGCACGCCTACCACCTGCGGGCTGTACTAGACACACTCCAAGAGCACCAGCTTTATGGAAAGCTCTCGAAGTGTCAGTTCTAGTTACGTGAGGTCCACTTCTTGGGGCACGTCATTTCTGAGGCAGGAGTTGTAGTGGATCCCGCGAAGATCGAGGCAGTGCTAGCTTGGGAGCCACCCAAGAGCGTGACGGAGATGCGGAGTTTCTTGGGTCTTGCCGGATACTATCGGAGATTTATGCCAGACTTCTCCAGGGTTGCGGCACCACTCTCAGCATTGACGAAGAAGGGGGAACCCTTCGTGTGGTCAGACAGATGTCAGCAGAGCTTCCAGGAGCTGAGGCAGAGGTTGACCAGCGCACCTATCTTGAGGTTGCCTGAGGAGGGAGTTGGATACGTAGTCTACTGCGATGCATCAGGGACCGGACTCGGGTGTGCCCTGATGCAGGAGTGGGCTGTGATTGCCTACGGATCACGTCATTTGAGGCCTCATGAGCAGAACTACGCTACCCATGACTTGGAGTCGGCAGCAGTGATCTTCGCCCTGAAGACATGGCGGCACTATCTGATGGGTGAGCGCTTTACAGTCTTTTCTGACCACCAGAGTCTCAGGTACATCTTCTCTCAGAAGGACCTGAACCTGAGACAGCGGTGATGGCTCAGGTTCCTCCAGGACTATGAATTTGAAATAGTCTATACTCCTGGTAAGGGGAACGTGGTAGCCGATGCCCTCAGCAGGAGGACGGGCATCCAGCTACTTGAGGAGGCGACAGAGCAGTTAGCCGCCTTGCAGATATCCTTCGTGGATAGAGACGGAGTAGCCTTCCTTCAGTCTCTCATAGTCTCTCCTCCACTTCTACAGTGGGTTAGAGAGGCACAGCGTGGGGATGCTGACTGTGAGACACGGCGTGCACAGATATAATCGGGACAGGCACCTGATGGTTTCTCCCTTGGAGCAGAGCACGATGTCCTTTTCAGAGGACGTACCTTGGTACCAGTCGCTTTACGAGAGGAGGTGCTAAGAGAGTTCCACACTTCTCCTTTAGCAGTACATCCTGGAGTGGCGAAGATGTACCAGGATCTCAGGCGACAGCACTGGTGGCTGGGCATGAAGAAGGTTGTGGCAGAGTTCGTTTCACGGTGCCTCACCTGCCAGCAGGTGAAAGTAGAGCACCAGGTACCAGCAGGCTTGGTACAGCCCTTGGAGGTCCCGGAGTGGAAGTGGGACGGGATATCTATGGACTTTGTGACTGGACTTCCACGCACTTCCAGAGGTCACGACTCCATTTGGGTGATTGTTGACTGACTCACCAAGTCGGCACACTTCTTACCCATCCCAGATCAGGGCTCAGTGGAGAGCTTGGGGCGTCTCTACGTTCAAGAGATTGTACGGCTTCACGGTGTGCCATCGACTATCGTCTCCGATCGGGACGCTTGTTTTACTTCCCGGCTTTGGAAGGGATTGCAGGAGGCGTTCGGGACGCGGCTACGTCTGAGCACCGCCTTTCACCCTCAGACGAATGGTCAGACGAAGAGGACTATTCAGACTCTCAAGGACATGCTCTGCGCATGTGTTCTCGACTTTGGTCACAGCTGGGAGGACCACCTACCCTTGGTGGAGTTCGCGTACAACAACAGCTACCACTCCACCATCGGGATGGCACCCTACGAGGCGTTGTACGGCAGGCCTTGCAGATCTCCTTTGTGCTGGACAGACCCTTGGGAGTCAGCACTTGTGGGACCAGAGATGGTCCAGGCCACGACAGAGAAGGTCCAGGTCATCCAGGAGTGGATGAGGACAGCTCAGAGCCGACAGAAGTCATATGCTGACAGGAGGCGGAGGCCACTAGATTTTGAGGATGGCGACCACGTATTCTTGCGGGTATCACCTCGACGTGGTTTGAGGAGATTTGGCCAAGGCGGCAAGTTGTCTCCACGCTTCATCGGACCCTTCCAGGTCCTCAGCAGGGTTGGCTAGGTGGCTTATCGCCTGGCTCTGCCACCTCAGTTGCACCGGGTGCACGACGTCTTCCATGTATCCCAGCTGAGGAGATACGTGCACGACTCGACGCACATCATTGACTATGGGGAGCTAGACGTGGATGATGGGGCGACTTTTGCGGAGGTCCCAGTAGAGATAGAGGATCGACAGGAGCGGGTCCTACATGGGCGATCAATTCCTCTTGTGCACATCATATGGCAGCACGGGAACCTCCAGGAGAGAACTTGGGAGTGGGAGGCTCAGATGCGTGCTCAGTACCCACATTTGTTTCCCTAGTTTTTGATGTACCTTTATGGGGACGTAAAGTCCTGAGGTGGGAGTAATGTAAAGACCCGTAAATTTCAAGGAAATTTTTTTTTCTTAATTTTCTTTGAAATTTTACAAGAGCGCAGTTTCTGACGGCACCTGATTCCGTGGCCCGGTGTGCCCGGAATCATTTTCCAAAGTTTGGCTCGGGTACGTTCAGTGAACGGACGAGTGGGTTTTTCTAACTTTTGAACCAGTGCCCGGAATCGAATTCTGAGGGCACCGATGAAATTGCAGTGCCAGTTTTCACTTAGAAACGCCTCTTACGGAGTTGCGTTTGCTCGGGTGTGGTTTTTAATTTTCGGGCTTAAAGTTAAGAAATAAAATAATTTTGCGACAACTTTATTTTATTTCACTTAAGCCTCTTGGAAGCCACTTGAAGCCACTTAAAGGTGGCTTGAACTGAGTTGAACCGGATAGGATGCTATCTAGAAATATCATACCCCCTTGGTAGGATATTTGTGAGGTGGGGCCCGCACGAGCCCCGCCGTTTCTTTCCGCTAAGAAACGCACCCGCGAAAACCCGTCTTAATGAGAGTCAACTGACGCGTTTCTTAAAATCTTAACAGACCATTTAATTGGGCGGTTTATTTCGTGAATTAAATGGGTTGTTTCTTTCGTTGAATTAATTCAACGAATTGATTAGTTGTTTCTTAACCAGTTTTCAAATTCGTTGGCGTAATAATAAAATAAGGCCAACGCTCGACCTCTGGTTACTTGCGCATTGAGAAGATTTGAGAGGACCCTTGTATCTTCTTCTCCCTTGCGAAGAACGCGAAGAACGCGAAGAACGCGAAGAACGTCGAACCCAGAAATCGACGACGCTTCCATCCGAGACGTTCTTCCCCGCTCCGATCTCCGATCACCAACCGTTTGAGGTGAGTGATTTTGGATTTCCTCTCAAGGTTCCTTTCTTTTGGTTTTAAACGAAACACAGATTTAATTATTTATAATTTAAATCTATTGTTCTTGGTCCGTTGAGCTCGCCGACTCAATGCCAGATTCCGCGACGACGCGACGCCTCCTCGCGACGACGCGACGATCCCTCTCTTCCACGACGAGCTTTTCCGCGAAGAACGACCGCGCGCGATGATCAGCGAGGTAGGGATTTATTTTGGGATTTACCTCCCTTTTAATTATTCCCGTAAGTGTTTCTTTAAAAAGTTAAAGAACCGGTTTCAAACGAACAATTTTATTTTATTAAAATTGTCGGTTCATGTGTTGAACAAAATTCTCCAGTTGTTTATCTCTAACTCGGAGGGTGCAGACCAAATGAACACGGCCCGACGACCCTCCGCCGTTCTTCATTTTCTGCGGATTTGACGGGCGATGACGGAACGTGCCGCAACGGATGTTTGACGATCCCGCAGTGAAGAACGAGTTCCGGGAGGAGCAATGGCGCAGACGGGAAGAGAATCGGACCACCGGAGCGATCCCGGTGGCCCGTGGAACTCGCCGGCGGCGCAGGTCGCCGGTGCGGCGGCGCCAGCAGCCGGGAGCGGCGGCGCGCCACCGGACAGGCCGCCGCGGCTGAAGCCGCGTCCATAACTCAGCGCGGCCCCATGCGGGGGGCCGCGGCACCACCAGGCCGCGGGGGCGGCGCCCCGCGCGCCTCAGCCGTTCGGCCGCTCGGCCGAACCGGGCCAGGCCGGACCGGACCAGGTCGGACCGGGTCGGGTCGACCCGGTTCTGCCGACTCCCGGGGGGGTCGGGCCGGGTCGGCCCGGGCCCGTACCCCCCGTCTTCGAACGCTCTTCGTTCAAATGGTTGTATCTTGAGCTACGGGCCTCCAAACGACCCTCCGTCAGCGGCAACGCGATCCTTGGATTGAGACGGTCATTTCGGTATATCGCACTCAAGGTTTTGGAATACTTTGAGTTCGGCCGGGTTGGTTCGTACACGAAACAAACCGGGCCTTCGGAGCGGAAACACTCATATCATGAGCTACGGAAGCCTGATTGACGTGCCGTCAGCTTTGTTGAATTCCTCATTGTGAGACGGATCTTTTGGCACACTCCGCCCAATGTTTGGACACAGGTGGAGTACGGTCGGGTTGGTTTTGCCTTAAAAACCAACCGGGCCCCTGGGACGAAAAGGCCAATAACTCTCAGACCGGGCGTCCGATTGACGCGTCGTCTGCGACGTTGAGTTCCTGTTGACGATACGGAACTTTTGGATACATCAACTTCGGACTTTGTGTTATTTGATGTATCAGCCTCTCGGCTCGTGGCTGCGACTGCTACTTCGACAGCGACGACTATGCAAAGATCCTCCGTGGACTCCGACGACGACCGTGCAGAGATCCTCAGTGGACTGCGGCGACGACTATGCAGAGATCCTCCGTGGACTCCGACGACGACCGTGCAGAGATCCTCAGTGGACTGCGGCGACGACTGTGCAGAGATCCTTAGTGGACTGCAACGACTACTGCACTCAGCGATCCTACGTGGATCAGTGCTACAGGTCCTGCGTGGGCCCGGTCCTGTGTGGGCCCGATCCTGTGTGGGTCCGATTCTGTGTGGGTCAGCGCTCAGCGGTTCTGTGTGAGCCAGCGCCTACAGGTCCTGCGTGGGCCCGGTTCTGTGTGGTCCCGATCCTGTGTGGGTCCGATCCTGTGTGGGTCACTGCGGGGGTTAGTACCTATCGATCCTTCGTGGGTCCGACGACTTATATGGATCAGTGATCATCTTTATCGTCATCCGAAGAAGTATACATGTGTGAGGTGAATCTTCTGTTTACTCTCCTTTGTGGATTGTGTTGAGCTATCCTATGTGGATTTACTATTTACTCTCCTTTGTGGATTGTGTTGAGCTATCCTGTGTGGATTTACTATTTACTCTCCTTTGTGGACTGTGTTGTGCTATCCTGTGTGGGTATACGTTTTGCTTTCCTGTGTGGACTGGGTTGTGCTTGGGCTCGGACGTTGGAGCCGAACGGGGAATTGATGACTTAGGTATATGTATGGGCATATACCTAAGCCGTGTCAGATGTTACTTTGTGATTGTACCTTTCCTTTGTGGATTATCCTTTGTGGATTTCGGGAGACCTTCGGGGGTCTCGGGGTCCCTACTGAGTAGCTTATACTCACCCCTGCACGGGCTATGCCCGCACTACGTTGTGTTGGTTGCAGACGACGGACAGCGCTGACCGTGGTGGAGGCGTGCGGAGCAGGACAGTACCTGGAGGTGGACCACTGGGCGGAACGTACTCGGAGCTGTCAGGTGGACCCGAGGAGCAGTGGAGGCTATCTGTACCCACCCTTCAGGTGGGACTTCCAGAGAACAGCTCGACGCTGCAGTTTTTCCTTTTCAGTTGCTCTTTTTCCTTTCAGTTGTACTTTACAGTTGGGCTTGTATTTCTGGCCCCTTTTACTTCCAGCATAGCATGTATAGTTTTTACTTAGTGTTTACTTTTCCGCTTGCTTACTCGGTGGTGCTTGTTTACTTTTCAAAGGCAATGCCTTCCCTTTTTGTTGGGATTTATGCCTTGGTGCTAGTCGCCAGCCCCTGTCCTATGGAAGGCGGGCTTGGGGTAGTCACGGCACGGGCCCCGAGGACGGGTCGTGACAAAATAAGTCACCCATTTCTTTTAAGATTATTCAAATATACCCTCCAATAATGGTATTTCTCTTTGAAAACCAAAACAAGCTAAAAATGCAAACCATTTCCAATAAATCCATTTAAAACAAGTTTCCATGGAATTTTAGAAGGGTAAAACCACACAAATATTTCAAATATCCATTTTAAACACACCAAAACACCCCTTTTTGAACCATTTAAAGGTCTACACCTCTACTTAAAACCAAATTCCCTTTTTAAACCTTGTTTTCACACATTTAAAACTAAAACTGGGTTAAAATAATTTTTTAATCATGAATACCATTTCAAAAATACATAAGTAATTTTAGAATAATCTTATCTTCATAAAATATTCCCTTTTAAACATTAAAACATGTAATTAACATGTAAAACCAATTATTCCAAGTATGAAATTCCATGAAATGGTTTCAAATAATCATAAGGCTATCACATATATTTATACATTCATTAAAGATGAATTTAAAAAGTACAATAATGATTAAAATTAAAAAAATAAAACAATTTCCTAGTAACACCTACCTCAAATAAGCGTAAACCAGTTGAAACATCCTGAAACAAGTTTCCTTCAATGGTGACCACACCCATGGGACTAGAAATAGTGTATATAACCCATGGAAACCAAAATACCCATAAATAAATCCACCAAGAACCCTAAAATGATGTCACGTGATAACTAGGGTTCATGGGGAATGACAAATTCAAGTGAGAAGATGGGGAGAAGGAAACAAATAGGGAAATATAAGAAGATATGAGCTCAACTCTACTTGTAAAACACTAAAGGAAGACAATAATCCAAGGGGAGGATGAAAATGGAGCTCTTCCCAAGATACCTAGGGTTTATCGACATAGAGTAAAGTAAATGGGGGTAAAACCCCTTAAAATAAAGAGGGTAAAATGGGAAAATTCCAAAAAAAAAAACACCTAAACAGCTCACACAATTTTTTCAAACAGTTAAGTAAACTATTAACCATCCATAAGGGTTCCATTACCTCACAAAAACTTTAAGCCACACAATTACTCTTGAGAAGATGCATGGTTAAACAAAAAATTAACCTCACTCTAGAACCACACCAAGCCTCACATGGACTCTTTGGGTGACTTGCATGATTTGAAAAACCATACGTAATCCATAAAAATGGATCTATAAAAAATTATATATCTAATCTCACACTTGCCACATGGTTTACCAAACTATGTTCGATTCGTGTGCCACACATCATACACACCAAGTACCCCACACGGTTTCTCCTAGGTGCCACATGGTTTGGACTTAACTGTGCACATCCTATGCAAGAAAACTACATACAATTCAAAATGAACTGAAAAGGATCCTCCTGAAGGTAGGCCACATGATCTCCCTCTAACCATGAACTTTAATTGTTAACAGTATAAAAACCATAAAAATTATTAATTTCTGAGTTGGAACTCCATGGAAACATAATTCAAACGTCCACTTCACCAAATAACACCAAAAGAACAACATTGTGACATGGGGGTGTCATAAACTATAAGGAGATTCTTTATTTGAATCTTCTATTCATATAATAACTCCATATAAGGAGTTTAAAAAATCTAGATCTAAACATGAGGTTAAGTAAATTCTTTAACTATACAAGTGAGGAATAATTTGTCGATCAACTACTTCTCTCACCCAAACTACAATCATTTAATCATTTAATATTAGGGTGATCCTTGTTGCCTTGATACTTAGACCTTGAAGTGTTCATCTATATCTTTGATTTCAATTTTTTCCATTTGTTTTAAAATTCTTAATCATATCATGTTATAATACCAATAAAAGGTAGGATAGTAGGTTGTGACTCCCAAAAAATCAATATTTTTGTTGTGCCTCCAGGTGAGAAAAATTAAGGGTAATTAAAGTTCTTCCATGACTTCCATAAGTCTGTGGATTTGGTTTTTCCATATACTAGTTAAAAGGTAGATTTAGTTTCTACCACCATGTTAAAATTTGTATTCTATTTTAGGCCTTTATGTTTGAAAATGGAATGGTGATCGAGTTAAACCACCATGTGTACAAAAGGTTGTTGTGTTGGGTTTTCTTCCAGACGTTAAAAGGTTGTTTACCTACCTTTAAAATTTAGAGAGTCCATTATAATGGGTGACATCTATCTTAGTTTTTGAGAGGGGTGAAGAGTTGAGTAGGATCATTTATATTCAAACTACAATAAAAATATCGTGTTCTAATTTATTTTATGTCTACTTTATTAACATTAGAACTATGATATAATCCTTAAATTTATTTTAAAAGGTCCAATTCACCCCCATGGTTATTTTTATCGTATCTATGGGACTAACCATTGGTATCATAGCAATACCCCTAGCTAGATATATTTATTTATTTATTTATTTGTGCTAACCATTTTCCCAAAATAACCGTCAAGATGAAAATATCTATTTATGATATTAGGATAAAGTTTGAATGATGTATGGATACATCAATGAACACCTCATTTTGATGGTACTAATTATAAATAATAGAAACCTGAGATATTATAATTCTTAAAAAACTTAGTGTTGATCACTGGACAATCATTGAAATATCATAGAAAATTCCTAAAGGAAAACCTAAATCATTATTTCATAATGATTTTGTAATGTATGGGTTCAATTACAAGTTGATAAATATTTTATATATATTCATGTAAAAATACTCATGATATTTGAAAGATCTTTCAAGTTACACTTATTAGATTAGATAATGTAATTAGAACTAATTTATTCAAGTTAAGAGTTTAATATCAGGATTTTAAATGGGTGAAGAAGAAATTGTTAATAAAATATTCCATAAATTAAATATTATTTTAAATGGTATGAGTTCTTTAGAAGACACACAGGAAAAATCTATTTTCATTAAAAGTGTGTTGAGATCACTTTCTAAGATGTGTCATGCTAAAAAGGTTGTTATATATGAAATTATAAACTTTAAAGAATATACACTTGATGATATTATTGTAATATTATTACAATATGATTTATATCTTAAGAATATTTTTGAAGAATATAATATAAATATGAAGGGAATTTCTTAGTAAAACTTTTATATGTACTCTTCTGATTATTGGTTATAGAGAAGTGACATGTCACAAAGGAAGGATTAATAATAAAGAAAGTATATTCATGATTATTTATAAAATACTATCTTAAATATAATATAAAGGAGAATAATATTTGTAATTTTATTTCCAATGATGCTAAAGATATAATTTTCTATCAGTGAAAAAAGGGGACACATAAATCCTGATTTACCAAGATTAAAAAAGGATAAAAATAAGAGCATTTAATATAATAAATAATAGAAATAAATGGCATATAGATGGATTTTCATTTAGGATTCAAGTTATGATGGGGAATATAGCTTAGAAAAGGATGTGTAAAATTTTTACTTAATGACTTCATCAAATCAATTTAGTGACTCTAATTATTATTCATTCTCTGAATCTGATCTAGAAAAACCCACTATAGATTAACTACTTAAAGTGACTGAAATACTTGATCATAAATTTGAGAATATTAATTTTTTATATATGAATATAATGATTCAAAATATGTATGTTCTTTATAAAAATAAATAATCGAATAAATCTATGCAAAAATATTTAAAAACTACATATATAGATATAGAATATGATAAAAAGGTCTAAAAACTTCCCTTACTAAAAATGAAAAATTAAAGAGTAAAATTGATTTCATGTAAAAATTCTATGAATCTAAAGCAAGAAATTTTTATATAGTTATTAAAGAGAATTAACAAATCAGAAATGAAATTTAAAGTCTAAAGTATGATCTGTAAAAATCTGTTCAGGGTAGAGAGAACTGTGAGAAAATTATGTGTTTCGATAAAATGAACAAAAGGAGATATGATCTTGGTTATAAAAACAATTTAACCATAAAGTATAAGACTTTATTTGTTAAGATTACTAGTGTAAGTATATCTACTACTACATGTTTTAAATTCCAAATGAATGTTCATTATACAAATGAGTTCCCCTAGAGTTAGATATACTAGGTCTTTAATTTCTAAATTTTTATCTTCTAGATTACCTATGAACAAGTCTTTTAAATTAGTATGGGTTCCCAAGAATTCATATGATAATCCTATTGGACTAAAATTTTCATGGGTATAAAAAATTTCTTAAATATGATTTTCTAAGAAATGTGTCTTGGAAACATCAAAAAGTATTTTTGTTAAATTAATAGTGGACGATCATGACATATAAATGATGATATCTCAAACTTTATATCATTTAATAAATTTGATATAGGTGATGTTACTTTTGGTTATAATTATAAAGGTAAGTTAAAAGGTTTCTGTTAGGTTGGAATCTAAAATTATAATATTATTTATAAATTTTTATATATTTAATGATTAAAAAATAATTTAATAATAATTTCAAAACTATGTGATGATGGAATGTTTGTTGAATTTGAAAATAATAAATTCATTTTATTTAAATATAAATCTATTTTGTTTTATAAAAATATAAAATAAAATATTTATTAAAATTATTTTTTCAAAATTGACTAATAAAAATTTAAAATTATTAAATTATTTAAATCGATAAAATCTAATAATATATTGTGGCACAGGAGGATGAGAAATTCTAATTTTAGGTTGATGCACAAGTTGTCCAAGAATGAAATGGTTCGACAGTTACTTGAACTTAATGTGGAAAAACCTTTATTTTTTAATCCTTCTTGAAAGATAAACAATAAAGAAGCATTTTCATGTAAATTAAATAAGTACAAACTATAATGTCCCATGATCATATTAATTTGGATTTATTTATTCTAAGAAAACTTGCTTGTTTGGGTGGTAAGAGGTATTGTTTTTTCATTATTTATTATTTTACTATATACACATGGATTTATTTTCTTACACTCAAATCTAAAACATTATCTATGTTTATCATTTTTTGTAAATTGGATAAAAATTATAAAGGACACATAATTAAATAAATTACAAGTGATTATAATATTGAAATTTAGAATCTATAATTTATCCAGATTTGTAAAAAAAAATGGGTATTTTCATAACTTTTCATTTCTTAAAATACCACAAGACTAATGGTTTAGTAGAAAGTAAAAAATAAAACTCTTCATGAAATGGTTTGGACCATGTTAAATGAGTTTAATCTACCAAAATATTTTTGGATAGATGATGTGAATACAAATTTTTGTGTTACCAATAGAATTATCTTAAGGCCTTTTTTAAAAAAGACATTTTATGAGTTTTGGAAGGGGATAAAACCTAAAATTCACTATTTTAGAGTCTTTGGGTGTAAATTTTTCATTCTCAATACTAGGTATTCTTTAGATGAATTTGATATAAAATTTGATGATGGAATATTCTTAGGATATTGAAACAATAGTAATGTATACGAAGTATACAATAAAATAACCATAGTTGTTAAAGAATCAATTCATATTATCTATGATTAAAAATCATTGAATAAAAGGGATAATGATATTGATCAACTTAGAGATTAATTAAGAGTTTTTTATTATAAAGAGAAAGAACCTCAAGATAAGGATGAACATATTGAGGTGGATAATATTTATTAGAAATATGAACCTATTATTGAAATATCTTGTAATACACATAGAGATAAACCAATAGAAAATGTAATTGGAAATGTTGAGTTAGATGTTAAAACTAGAAATTTTTTATGAATATTTGTTCTTATCATGATTTCATTTTTGATTTTGAGACTAAGAATATTGATAAAGATTTAAATGATTCTAATTGGATCATGTTTATAAAAGATGAGTTAAATTATTTTATTATAAATAATGTGTATACTTTTGTTGTTCCACCAAATGATTCTCATGTTATTGTAACAAAATATATCTTTAGAAACAAACATAATGAATCTAGTAATATAGTTAAAAATAAATATTTAAAAGTTTCTCAAGGATATTATCAAGAAGGTATATATTTTGAAGAATATTTTGAATCTATTTATATATTATAATCAATCATAATATTACTATATTATACTTCTTTCATGGATTTAAATTATTTCAAATAGACATTAAAAATGATTTTATAAATGGTTATATTTATGAAGTAGTATATATTAGATTTCCCACTAGTTTTGAATGTAAAAAAGCATCCAGGTAAAACTATAATAAGTAAACATTTTATTCTAAATAAAAAATATTACAATTTTCATTTTAATATTTCATCGTACAAAATTTCTAACTTAAAAAAATTAACATTTATTTTGGATTCAGTATGTTTGAATTAGCCTAAGATGAATTTTTTAGATTTTCCTTAAAATGGAATTTTATGAATAATATAAAATAAAGTTAAATTACTCTCATATTTAATAATTTTATAGAAGATTTATAACCATCCATACATTGATTATGAATTAGTTATAAATTAATATAAACCCATTTAATGATAAAAAGTGATATATATTTTTTTCAAAAAAAAATATTTTTATGTGCATAATATATTTTTATCTTAATAAATTATTTTAATAACTATTAATTAATAGTTGGAATTAAATTTATAGATAATAAACTAAATTAAGTAAGTTAATGTTCATATAATGGATGTTACTAGGAATTTAATGTGAGTGAAATCATTTTTATGCTTAAAAATACATTTTTAATAAAAAATGGTTTTTACACATTTTGTATGCGGATATTATAATTCATTTATACCACCTATAAAAACGGAATATTGTAAAATGGATTCAGTATTTTGAATATAATAATTCATATTTATTAATAATTTCAACTTAATTTTTAACTATAATGAATAGCTATCGTGGTAAAATCTTCTCACCTCAGTTAAGGGTAAAATGTGTTAAAACGGTGAAAAAAGGAGATAAGGCTTCAAGATAAAAAAATGGATGGTTGAATTTAGACTTTATACTAATTATATTTGAATATATGATAATTTGGATCCACTTTACTTGAGTAATACATATTTTATATAATTAATTTTCAAGTATTTACATGTAATCTAGCCACCTCATTTATAAAAGGGAACCTCCTCTCCTCTCTTATCCACGCTTATTGAGCCTCATAGATTGACCAATACAAGACAAAAATAACTTCCCAAATTTTTTGTACTCAACCTAGAGGTCATGTTCTAATCAAAATACTAATTCAATAAGGCTTAATCTGTAATCCAAATGGGATTAACAAAGTAAGAGGTATATATTCTTACTGATATTTTCCATGTTTCTTTCTTCCTAAACCCCCATAAAATCATCAATAAATATATTATAATAATTAAATACATGTATTTACTATAATAATAAGTTTTTATGTTAATTATAAATTCATTTTATACATCCTTTACATTATATGAAAAATTTAAACATCTCTCATGCGTATGTATGGACTACCGTCTCCACATTGCAGTGTAATTTGTTTTTCATCACATCCTAACTTGGTTGGTTATAAATATGGAATTAATTAATATATTTGAAATTAATGAAATATTTATGATTATTGAAATATAATATATCTTCTACCTTATATCCCTTCATTCCATTAGATAATTATAACTTCACTCGTGTGTACGTGTGGACTACCACCTCCATGAAGCGAAGTGATTAATCTTCCATATCTATATCAAATGGATAATCATAAGGATATATTTAATGAATATATATGATATAAATTTGATTCTATAAATATTAATCATTATATATTTTCATTCCATTATATCCATTAGTAAAATGAAAACATTATCATGTGTACGTTCAAACTACTACCTCCATGAATAGCATATTTTATTTTTCTATTACCTCCTTGTATGGATTGTTATAAAAATATATATAATTAATATATATTATATTTATAACACTATTGAAATTATATGGGAATTAAATCATTTTATAACAATTTAAAATGGTCAATATACTGAATTAATTGGTAGAACAACCTTAACTGGTCAACTTAAGCAAGAACAATAAAATGAATTGATGTAAAATGATTATAAAATGACCTTAGAAAATGTAATATATTTGAAATAGGTTCTTAATAAATTATTTAATAAATTTAAATTTTATATTTAGGAGGATATAACGTGTCCAACCATGAAAGAATCCAAGGTAAGGGTTTTTCATCTCAATTCCACTCCATTGATACATATTTTATATTATGAACCTAACTTATTTTATATGGAGTATATAATACCCCTTTGATATATTATATCATGAACTACTATATATTTATTTTATTTTATATTCCAATTCAAAGTTTCCCTTTTAGGAGGTTTTAATTCAAAAGTTATCAAAATAATAAAGGATTATTTTATGAACACACTCTTATTCATATTTTTCATATTTAAATTTAAATTAGAATAATTAAATGATCTATATCTTTATAAAACCTATATATTCTTTTTTACTATGGTTATTTACAGTTTTCTTCTTTTTTTCCTTCCATATTTTCTTCTATTTGGTACCCAAATACCATGGTAATATTTTTTAATAAAAACTTATCATATTTATTCTTTTAGTGTAGGATTATTTTACTTCCTTATTGAGATTGTATAAAATGATTAAAGAATGTTATTTTATATTATACAAGTATTTTTTAAATTCATTTACATTAAAATTATACTTTTATTATAAGTTTTTATAAATTAAACTCTTTAAATTTTTCCAAACGGGTTTTTCTATCATTCTTTTCAAAAGTGTAAAAAGAATGTTTTTTTAACATATATGTCATGAACAAATTTACCTAAAATAATAGCCATTATTAATTATTGATCTTAATATAAAAGTTTATATGGTATTTTAAATAAATTCCTTTTTAATTTATTTTTTGAATTTTATTTTTGATATTAAAATAAAAATACATTTTTTTATAAAAGGTAGCATAGATTTTTGTAAATGATTTATAACTTAATTTTTATAACAAAGATAGAAAATATTCATAAAATATATATTTTTGAATTTTCACTTCCATTTTAATCTCTAATTATCTAAATACATTCATTTACTTAAGAACCTTCATTTATGTTGAATTTATTCCATTCTATCATCCTTTACCTGTTTTTCGGTTATGCCTTATTTTCAAATCATTCACTTTTATATGATCATGTCCTCTATTATTCATTGGACATTATATTTCTTCTTCTTATCCATATTCTTTTGTATCGTAGATATATTTATCATTTCAATATTTTCTTAATCGTATAGCAGTTCTATATATGATGTTAGTTAAATGAATCTTGTTAAAAAAGTTATTTCATTTACTGGGGAAATATTTTTTTTCTCTATTCATGATTCAATATTGATATTTATTAATTGATAATGAATTTTTATTACATATTATTGATTAAATATATATGGAATGAATTGAAAATATGTAAGTGATGGGTGGGTCCAAATTATAGGCATCCCCTTAATGCATCGATAAGTCACATGAGACAAATAGTTGGCCAAGTTAGATGGGTATTTCATGTATACCTACCAATTCACTGAAATTTCTTGGAATAAGGCCTTGATGGTAAGGTTCATCATGTCTTAGAATGGGGCCTTGATGGAAAGATCATGATGTTTGACATTATTCATTTCCTTCATTAAAATTTTAGTTATTATTATCTATGTGATTTTTATGTTGATATTTACTATGGATATATTTTTAATTTCATGCTATTGATTAAATGGAATATGAATTAATTTTCTACTATTCAATATTTTTTTTGCCTTATCTACTCATGATTGCTTCCATTGTACATAAATCTTATTGATCATTTGATCCCACCCTTTATTTTTTTCCTTTCCCTAGGATATGAAGAATTAATATTTTAATTATTTCAAAGGATTCAAGAATTTTTTACATTCTATTTTTTATTTTTACAATGTGATATGTAAATCATGTACATATCTAGTTTTCCAAGACATCAAAATTGATCGATTCATATTCGTGTGATCACTTATATATTTTATTAGTGTAATAAAATATAAACTAACTCTAGGTTATTTGAGTTTAAGTAATTACATTGAGATAAAACAATATGTGGGAGATTATTATATACCATGATAACACATGGAGAAGAATAAATCCTTGGATAATGGTTCACCCGGTGTGTGGAGACAAAAAAGGATTTTTTTCTAATTATTTTTTATATTTAAAGGATCTTATACTAATTGTATGATTTATTTCCCATTGTGTGATGGAGATATAATTGATAAAAACTATACCAAATGATGGTGTGATGGAATCAACATGTGAAAGGATCTGTTTATATATTATACCTATGATGAAGATTTCATCACACATTAACATAAATCACATAAAAATTCTTTTTGGTCAAGTATTAAAGGTTTTATTTAGGGTAAATCCTAGTATAATGGCATGAAGAAAGGTGTATTATTTGAAAAATTCACTTGGATGATGTTGGGGGTGGAGGGAGTTTGAGGATCAAAATGAATGTTCAGCATGAGATGAATAAAAGGAATCATAATTAATATTGTAACCTCTTATTGATTTTATAGGTATTATAATAAGTTGGGGAGACTTTCACTCAAGTAAAATATTGAAAAATATATATTTAGACTAAAATACATTGTAGTCATATCTATTATTCCAACGTTTATGTTTAAGGTAAATGAATAGTGTATTCCATAAAATATAAAGATAAAACCTCACATACATGAGAAACGTGATGTAATGGCCCGAGTTTTTGGGGTCCAATACTTTGTGAAAATCTCGTGTTGGGTTTTTTGGTCTGGGAATCTCAGTGAAGTTGGTGTAATAGTAGGCCTACCGGTAGCCTTAGCCTACCGGTAGCAGGCCTACCGGTAGCTCGGTCTACTAGTAGTTGTAGCCTACTGGTAGCTCTGGCTACCGGTAGCTCGGTCTACCGGTAGCTGCAGCTACAGGTAGCTCTATCTACTGGTAGCTCGGCCTATCGGTAGCTGTAGTCTACGTGTAGCTCGGTCTACCGGTGGCTGCAGCCTACCGGTAGCTCAGTCTACCGGTGGCTGCAGCCTACCGGTAGCTCGGTCTTCCAGTGGATATAGCATACCTGTATCTTGGCTACCAGTAGCTCGGCTACCAGTAGTTGTCATCCACCGGAAGCTCTCAGCTACCGGTGGCCCTCGCCTACCCCCGCGGGTTCTTTCCAATAGCACTCCTTACGAAAATAGTGTTTTAAACCCTATTTTGACCCCATTAAACTCTTTTTAAAAGCCCGGTAACGCTCTAAATGTTTTTAATTAAATATTTAATGAATTAACCTGGTGTGTGCATCGGTTTAAACCGCCCGACCCTTTAATGACGTGTGGGGCCACGTGGTCAACCCACAACCCAGTGCCTTACGCGGTTTCACATTCTAATCTCAACCATCCCCAGCCTTATAAATAAAAGTGTTCGTCGTAGGGTTATTTTCTCGTTCACACTGTGCTAGAGTACCCTTCGTTCAGATGAGCCATGTTTCGTTCAGGCGAGCCGCATCACTATGCGTGAAGTTCTGCGCCTAGCCTAAGCGTCGATCGTTGATCAAAAAGTAGGGAATTTCTCCTTCGCCTCTCTCTTTTGTGTATCATGCGGGGTGGGCGTGCTTTTGATTCTGTAGAATTGGATAAACCAGGACTAAATAAAGATAATGAAAGGATTCTATATGAAATGAAGGGGGGCTTTGATTATTGACGCTGCTCTATTTTATGATCTTCTTTTCTAAATTTTTTTGCGGGCTTACACCTTCTGAAAATCATGGTCATTGGTGGTATTTCTCTGTGCACTAATGAACTCCTGGTGATGCTTTAAATGACTTGTCTTGTAGTTGTGAACTCCTTCTGTGAAAAAGGAAATTGTTTAATCACGTATATCCGGATAAATAAATTGAGGCACCAGGATCAATCCTTCTGTGATAACCCCAGTTGAACCACACGGAAATTGAAATCATGGAGTGTGTTAAATCTTATAAATCTAAAAAAATGGCATGGCCCTGCTTTGTGTTGGTGGTAGTGGTTTGGTTATATCCTTTCACGGACCGATTATTGGGTGATGTGGGTGGGGATGGGATCCCCTGTTGATATGGATTCAGTGGTTGTGTTTTTTTTAGACCGGGTGGTTACATTGTTTGTATCAAGAATTGGGGTGGGATCCTCTGTTTTTGAGAAACCCTTTTTGGCTCCTGGATGTCGGACACAGGGCAGTGTCTCGGGTTTGTCTTTTTTTCCAGTACTTCAAGGGATCTCACTTATCCTTTTGTTGTTGTGACTTTACCAGAGAACCAGGTGTGAACACTTAAATTGACTTGTGTCTAGATCTTTTCCTTGGGTTGTTCTTATGATATTAGTTGCCTAGTAGTGCCTAAACTTATTTATACATTATTACTGAAAATAAAAACAAGAATGGGTCAAATGGGTTTTGTTGGCGAGAGTTGTGACTCGGACTTGAGTGATGTTTGTGTCCTTTAGGATTGCTGAAGAAAAACCTAGCTTTAGGTGAGTGCTTGTAACCTATATATATACTTGTATTTTTGTGTTTCTTATTCGCACCCCACCCAAGTTGATCACTTAGTGTCGAACACCCCCATTTCATGGGGGAGGGTGTTTTTTCCAACACTATTATTAGTGGCTGGTTATTAGTTCTTTTTTGGCTCCCTTTCCTAGATAGCCCAAGTATCTTCTGGCAAGCTGTGATGGCCTGAGGTCCATTATTAGCCCAATAATCTTCGGGCTGGGTAGTGTGGTGGTTGGCCCAGGTGTGTGTGGCAGGTGGTTTCCCAAGTGTCTTCGGGATGAGGCTCAGGTGTCTTCAGGCGTGGCAGTGGATCTTCTAGCCCAGGTGTCTTCGGGCATGACAGTGGTTGTTCTGGCCTAGGTTATTGCAGGCGTGGTTACGTGTAACAGTTGTGGCTCAAGTGTTTGCAGGCAGGATTCGGCAGTGGGACTGCATGCGGTTGTGGCCTAGGTGTGTGTGGGCAAGTGTGGCAGTGGGACTGCGGTGAGAATGGCGGGATTGGTTCGATGCATAGGATGTCTCAATAACCAGTGGGAAAGTGGTGCGAGATACCCAAACATCGATGTGCTCTTATTATATATATTACTTGACTTGCGTTATTTGGGGAGTGTTACTTGGTGAGGCTTGGGTGGATAGTTTACCTTGTTAGGTGTATGGTTTACTCCTTTTTCTCACGGGACTTTAGTACGTTCCTCCACTTGTGCACGAGATTCTTTGGTTTTCCCTACTGAGTATACTTGTATACTCACCCTACGTATATAAAACTACTTTTAGGATTCCAGGAGGACTTCGGGGATCACGCAGGACCTTACTAGCTCGGACCTTTGAGGCAGTTGCAGTTGCTATTTTTCCTTCTTTGTTACTTACCCTTGTAGTCACTTTTGTACTTTGTGGATTTTACTTTTAGAACATGCATGTGGGATGGTTTACTTTTGGCTTTACTTTTATTTAATTTTGGTTTCATTGGGTTTCATCATCTTATCTCCCGATCTTATAAAACAAAAAGGGTAATGCCTTCCATTTATGTGTAATTTCCATACCCTTGCTGCTAGTCGCCACTCCAAGACCTATAGAAGGCAGGTTTCGGGGGTCATTATCTCTCCTTCAACTTAAAGAAGGAAGTTCTTGGCAACCTGCTGGCCCTTCCCTCCTTTTGGTGAAGGCGGGTCATGACAGAATGGTATCAGAGCCTGATGGTTGAGAGATAGAATGGATTCTAGAGTTAGGCATAGTGAGGATTTCATGGGATGGTAGGGCAACACTATTGGGTGACCTTGGTGCGTGAATTAGGCCAAGGAAGACCGGCTAGGACACGGGATTTTAGGGCCCCCCGTGATCCGATGCAAGGACTCTAGACCTACAGAACGACCAAGTAAGGCCACGCTGATTGCAGGGTAGAGAGACCCTAGGAAAGGTACATGCATCATAATGACTTGTGTTCTCGTGTTTCTGAGGTGTTTTGGGGATTAAGAATAAATAAAAAGTTTAATAAGTTTTAAAAAATATTTTTCACTACTTAGGCTTAGGAATTCCTTTTTTACCTTGCAGCTATGGCACCTAGAAGGTGACCACGTGTGGTACAGGCGATCGAGGACTCGGAGACTACCTTGGTCGATCGACAGAGAGCTGATCGAGAGGAGGACGACCAGTGGCAGAAGACACTTCGGGCCTTCCAGTGACAGACCCTTGAGAATTATGATGGAAGCACCTCTGACATGAAGATGGAGATCTGGCTAGAGGATCTGGTGATATCCTTCGGCTTCATCTAGGCTCCGACTGAGTATTGGTTTCCTCTGGCCGTCAGCCAGATGCGGGGAGTGGCGCGTCAGTGGTGGACGCTTTACCTGGGGGAGAGGAGAGAGGCTGAAGTGGCATGGGCTGATTTCGAGAGGGAGTTCCGGGTGGAGTTCCTCTCTTTGACGATGAAGGAGGAAAAGAGACAGGAGCTATTATCCCTCCAGCAGTGGAGTATGCCAGTAAGGGATCTAGGAATCAAGTTCAAGGACCTCCTATGTTTTTCTCCATACCTCTTTCCCGACGAGGAGTTTCAGTCAAGACGTTTAGAGGAGGTGCTCTGACCCTCCCTCCAGTATGTTGTTACCCCCTTTACCCTACCGACGTACTTGGAGGTCCAGAAGAAGTCCAAAGTGGTGGAGAGGATTCACACTCTAGGAGGTGTGTCATGAGTGGGGATCCAGCTAGGACCATCGAAGGGGAAGGTTGTCAGTACCAGGCCTCCAGCGTCAGGGCCCTCCTGGTTCCGACCAGTAGGGAGCAGGATGCAACAGTTTCAGTTTCGATCCCCTCATCCTCACCCTTTTCCTTTGGTCCCGGGACCACAATGATTAGTTTTTGGGAGCCATGGACATCTCCGGAGTCAGTGCTCGGATTGGGTATAGTACGGTGGTGGCGGACAACCCCAGCACCCGCCCCAGCAGAAGCTTCTATCCAGGCCTTTCCAGCAGATACAGTAGGGACAGTGAGCTCCCGCTCCTCCGAGGGCAGACGTAGGAGGAGGAGGCCGACCTCAGGGCGCTCCTCAGGGACCTTGACCGGGGTGTGGTCGGGGAGGTGGCCGATTGCCGAGGGGCAGAGGATCTAGGCGTGGATAGCTACACACCACAGTGGAAGCAGTTCCAGCAGGGCCGGAGGCTGTTCGAGGTACGATTAGTTTGCGCAGTACCCTTGCTTATGCCTTGTTCGATATCGGAGCTTCGCACTCCTTTGTCGCACCCAGTATAGCTCGTGCATTGGGTCTATATTCCGAGAGACTTCCAGTGCCCCTGGTGTTGATCACACCAGTCGGAGGTCAGACTGACTTTTTGTTTGTTTGTCGGGGATGCAGACTGATGATAGGGCCACATCAGTTGATTAGGGATCTTCTTCTGCTATAGATACAGCCATACGATGTCATCCTAGGCATCGACTATCTATTCTCTGTGAGTTTCATCATCTACTGCTTCTGAGGAAGAGTTGTGTTCTCAGACATGAATGTCTAGCGTGTTAATTTTACTGGTGAGCGGAGCAATCAGAAGGGTAGCAGGCGAGAGGAACCCCTCCTCTCCTTGTTAGCCGATCTGTCAGCGGAGTCAGTAGATGCTGAGATGGTGGAAGTGCCAAAGATCGTCCATGATTTTATGGACGTCTTCCCTGAGGAAGTGAAAACTCTACCCCCTTGATGTGATATCGAATTCGGGATAGACCTGCAGCCTGGCGCTTGTCCAATTTCGATGGCTCCTTACCGGATGTCACCTTCAGAGCTACGGGAGTTGTGGATCCAAATTGACGATCTGATGAAGAGGGGTTATGTTTGGCCAAGTGAGTCACTATGGGGTGCTCCAGTCTTGTTCACAAAGAAGGAATATGGTGGTCTCAGGTTGTACATAGACTACAGGAGGCTGAATCAGGTGACGATCAAGAATCTCTACACTCTTCCGAGGATAGACGATCTTTTAGACCAGCTGAAAGGGGAAGAATGGTTCTCGAAGATCGACCTGTGGTCTAGGTATCACCAGCTGAGAGTGAAGGAAAGTGACATCCTGAAGACAGCGTTCAGGTGCATATATGGACACTTCGAGTTCGTGGTCATGCCCTTCGGTGTTACGAACTCCCCGGCTGTGTTCATGGGGCTTATGAACTCCATCTTTCGGGAGTAATTGGATTGTTTGGTGGTTATGTTCATCGATGACATCCTGATCTATTAGAGATCATAGGAGGACCATAAAGAGCACCTGAGGATGGTTTTGGAGGTCCTCTGACAGCACCAGCTCTATGTTAAGTTGTCAAAATGCAAATTATGGACACGAGAAGTGAACTTCCTTGGGAACATAGTGTACGATCAAGGGGTAGTGGTGGACCCATCGAAGGATGAGGCAGTTGTTTCTTAGGCAGCACACAAGAATGTGGCAGAGGTCTGTAGTTTTCTTGGGCTAGTAGGTTACTATCAGAGGTTCGTACCCAACTTCTCCTGAGTAGCATCCCCTTTGACAGCCCTGACCAAGAAAGACCAGGTTTTCATGTGGAGTGAGCGGTGTGAGTCAGCCTTCAGCTATCTGAAGGAGAAGCTGGTCAATGCCCCAGTGATGAGATTGCCAGAAGAAGGGGTGGCATATGAGGTGTTCTGTGATGCTTCAGTACAAGGCCTAGGATGTGTGTTGATGCAGCAACAAGGGGTGATCTCTTATGGGTCTAGGAAGCTACACCCTCATGAGTTTAATTACACCACCCATGACCTGGAGCTTACAGCGGTCGTTTTTGCGCTAAAGTAATGACGGCACTACCTCATCAGATAACTCTTTGTGGTCTTCACATATCACAAAAGCTTGAGGTATATCTTCTAGCGGGACCTAAACTTGCGATAGCAGAGATGGGTGGAGTTTCTCTAGGATTACGACTTCGAGATCTCTTTTACTTAGGGAAAGGGCAATATAGTGGTCGATGCCTTGAGCAGGAGGACACAGAAGGATGTGGTCCGAGAGTCTTCAGACTCCTGGAAGGCGATGGAGGAGTTGGATTCCTTACACCTGGATGCGAGGATGGATAGCGGTAGAGGCTGACTGTATCAGATGATAGTGCAGTCTTCTCTATTTCAGCAAGTGGAGGAGTCTCAGTGGGGAGACCCAGAGTGTGAAGTGATGCACGACCGAGTTGACCAGGGAAATTCCCTGGAAGGATGGACGGAGGATGGCCAAAACCGGATGTTTTTCCACGGAAATCTATTTGTTCCGGAGGCGATGTGTGGTAAGTTTCTCAGTGAGTTTCACAACTCACCCATGGCGGTACACCCAAAAATTTTCAAGATGTACCAAGGACTGAAGAGACAGTTTTGGTGGCCTGGAGTGAAGCGAGCAGTGGTAGAGTTTGTGGCCAAGTGCTTAGTGTGCCAGCAAGTGAAGGTTGAACACCGAGTTCCATGCGGCCTACTGTAGTCTCTAGATGTCCCCAAGTGGAAGTGGGACGACATCTTGATGGATTTCTTCATGGGACTACCCAAGGTCTAAGGGGGATACGACTCCATCTGGGTGGTAGTGGACTGGTTGATGAAATCGGCTCACTTTTTGGCGATCAGGGAGTCGAGAACTGTGGATGCTTTGGCACGAAAGTACGTGGATGAGGTGGTGTGGTTTCATGGAGTTATGAGGTCTATAGTCTCAGATAGGGATGCATCGTCTACCTCGCGAGTCTGGAGAGGATTACAACATGATTTTGGTACCCAGCTATGCCTTAGTACTGCTTTCCATCCCTAGACAGATGGACAGACAGAGCGCACCATCCAGACCTTGGAGGATATGCTGCGGGAATGTGTTCTGGACTCAGGACGATCATGGGTGCAATACTTGCCTCTGGTAGAGTTTTCCTAAAATAATATTCGTCACTCTACCATTGGAATGGCCCCGTTTGAGGCCTTGTACAGGAGGCCATGCCGCTCACCTGTGTGTTGGACCGAAGTCGGAGAGGTGGACATCCTTGGCCCGGAGGTGGTGCAGAGCACGACGGAGAAGGTTCAGATCATACGGGAAATGATGAAGGCGGACCAAGACCGGCAGAAGTCGTATGATGATACCAGGAGGAGGCACTTGGAGTTTGAGGTTGGAGACCACGTGTTCTTGAAGGTCTACCCTCGGTGTGGCCAGCGGAGGTTCGGTAAGGGGAGTAAGCTTTCTCCCAGGTTCATCGGGGCCTTCGAAGTGTTGTGGCAGGTCGCTGAAGTGGCTTATAAGCTAGCGTTACCACTGCCGCTATGGAGGATACATGATGTCTTCCATGTGTCCCAGCTCTATCGGTATCTGCACGATGATTTACATGTCCTTGATTGGGGTGAGCTGGACATCGAGGACGACGTGACTTTTGTGGAGAGACCAGTGATGATCGAAGATCGCAAGGAGAAGGTGCTTTTTGGGTGAACCATTCCCTTGGTTCGTGTGTTTTGGAGACATGGTTGGCTTGAGGAGAGTACGTGGGTGAGGGAATCACAGATTCGTGACCAATACCCAGAGTTGTTTTGAGTTTTGTGATGTTCCGTTTATAGCTGGTGTGGTGGAATGTTTTACCTTGTTGGCTATGAATACTGGTTTTCTTTCCTCTGAATGTGTGTGAAAAGCCCTGGCTACGGGGAGGAGATAACCCGACCCCTAATCAAGACGCATTAAGGTAGATGCCATTAAACCCATACGGGCGAGTCAGTGCCACCCAAAGAAGATAATATCTTGACATGGGGGAGGAGACTCCCCAACCCACATGCCTGGGCAGTTTGACATAGTATGATGCTTGGTTCTTGATAGGAAAGTGTTCTTAGTTAACAATGAGGTTCACTCCTAATAGGTATCTTCCAAGGTGGTTGTTTGGACCCTCTCTTTCCTTCTGGATTGTTTTGATTCTCGAGGACGAGAATCGTTTAAGAGTTATCTGATGTAATGGCCCGGGTTTTTGGTGTCCATTACTTTGTGAAAATCTCGTGTTGGGTTTTTTGGTCTGGGAATCTCGGTGAAGTTGGTGTAACTCTAGGTCTACCGGTAGCCTTAGCCTACAGGTATCAGGCCTACTGGTAGCTCGGTCTACCGGTAGCCGCAACCTACCAGTAGCTCTGGCTACCGGCAGATCGGTCTACTAGTAGCTGCAGCTACCGATAGCTCTGTCTACCGGTAACTCGGTCTATCGGTAACTATCAGCCACTGGTGGCTCTCAGCTTCCAGTGGATCTCGCCTACTCCCGCGGGTTCTTTCCAGTAGCCCTCCTTGCGCAAATAGGGTTTTAAACCTTATTTTGACCCCATTAAACTCATTTAAAAAGCCCGTTAATGCTCTAAATGTTTTTAATTAAATATTTAATGAATTAACCTAGTGTGTGCGTCAGTTTAAACCGCCTGACCCTTTAATGGCGTGTGGGGCTGCGTGGTCAACCCACGACCCCACGCCTTACGCGGTTTCGCGTTCTAATCTCAACCGTCCCCGACCTTATAAACAAAAGGGTTCATTGTAGGGTTCTTTTCTCGTTCACCCTGTGCTGGAGTACCCTTCGTTCAGACAAGCCATGTTTCGTTCAGTCGAGCCGCATTGCTATGCGTGATGTTCCGCGCCCGGCCTAAGAGTCAATCGGTGATCAATAAGTAGGGAATTTCTCCTTCACCTCTCTCTTTTGTGTATCATGCGGGGTGGGAGTGCTTTTGATTCTGTAAAATTGGATAAACCAGGCCTAAATAAAGATAGTGAACAGATTCAATAAGAAACGAAGGGGGGGTTGTGATTGTTGATGCTGCTCTGTTTTATGATCTTCTTTTCTGAATTTTTTTGCGGGCTTATGCCTTCTGAAAATCGTGGTCATTGGTGGTCTTTCTCTGTGCACTAATGAACCCCTGGTGATGTTTTAAATGACTTGTCTTGTAGTTTTGAACTCCTGCTGTGAAAAGGGAAATTGGTTAATCACGTATATCCGGCTAAATAAATTGAGGCACCAGGATCAATCCTACTATGATAACCCCGGTTGAGTCACACAAAAATTTAAATCATGGAGTGTGTTAAATATTATAAATTTGAAAATACCGGCATGGCCTTGCTTTGTGTTAGTGGTATTAGTTTGGTTATATCCTTTCATGGACCAATTTCTGGGTGATGTGGGTGGGGATAGGATCCCCTGTTGATATGGATTCAGTGGTTGTGTTTTTTAAGACTGGGTGGTTACATTATTTGTATCACGAATTGGGTTGGGATCCTATGTTGTTGAGAAACCCTTTTTGGCTCCTATATGTCGGACACAGGGCAGTTTCTCGGGGTTGTCTTTGGTTCCAGTACTTCGAGGGATCTCACTTATCCCTTTATTGTTGTGGATTTACAAGAGGACCAGGTGTGAACACTTAAATTGACTTTTGGATGGATCTTTTCCTTGGGTTGTGCTTATGATATTAGTTGCCCAGTAGTGCATAAACTTATTTATACATTATTACTGAACATGAAAACAAGAATGGGATAAATGGGTTTTGTCGGTGAGATTCGTGTCTCGGACTTGAGTGTTGTTTGTGTCCTTTAGGTTGGATGAAGAAAAACCTAGCTTTAGGTGAGTGCTTGTTACCTATATATATATACTTGTAGTTTTGTGTTTCTTATTCGCGCCCCACCCAAGTTGAACACTTAGTGCCGAACACCCCCATTTCATGGGGGAGGGTGTTTTTCCCAACACTATTATTAGTGGCTGGTTATTATCTCCTTTTCTCCTCCCTTTCCCGGATAGCCCAAGTATCTTCGGGCAGGCTGTGATGGCCTGAGGTCCATTATTAGCCCAAGAATCTTCGGGCAGGGTAGTGTGGTGGTTGGGCCAGGTGTGTGCGGCAGGTGGTTTCCCAAGTGTCTTCGGGATGAGGCCCAGGTGTCTTCGGGCATGGCAGTGGATCTTCTATCCCAGGTGTCTTCGGTCATGGCGGTGGTTGTTCTGGCCTAGGTGATTCCAGGTGTGGTTACGTGTGACAGTTATGGCCTAGGTGTTTGCGGGCGGGATTCGACAGTGGGACTACGTGCGGTTGTGGCCCAGGTGTGTGCGAGCGGGTGTGGCAGTGGGACTGCGGTGAGAATGGTGGGATTGGTTTGATGTGTAGGATGTCTCAATAACCAGTGGAAAAGTGGCGCGGGGTATCCAAACATCGATGTGCTCTTATTATATATATTACTTGACTTGCGTTATTTGGGGAGTGTGCCTTAGTGAGGCTTGGGTGGATATTTTACCTTGTTAGGTGTATGGTTTACTCCTTTTTCTCACAGGACATTAGTACGTTCCCCCACTTGTGCACGAGAGTCTTTGGTTTTCCCTACTGAGTGTACTTGTATGCTCACCCAACGTATATAAAACAGCTTTCAGGATTCCAGAAGGACTTCAGGGATCGCGTGGGACCTTACTAGCTCGGACCTTTAGGGAAGTCACAGTTACTGTTTTTCCTTCTTTGGTACTTACCCTTGTAGTCACTTTTGTACTTTGTGGGTTTTACTTTTGGAACATGCATGTGGGATGGTTTATTTTTGGCTTTAATTTTCTTTAGTTTTGGTGTTGTTTGGTTTCATCATCTTATCTCCCGATCCTATAAAACAAAAAGGGTAATGCCTTCCATTTGTGTGTAATTTCCATACCCTTGGTGCCAGTCACCACTCCGGGACCTATAGAAGGCGGGTTTCGAGGGTCATTATCTCTCCTTCAACTTAAAGAAGGAAGGGCTTGGCAACCTACTGACCCTTCCCTCCTTTTGGTGAAGGCGGTTCATGACACTTGATGTGGTGTTTAAAAAATCAGATCACAATTTATTCCTTTGAAAAATATCTTATAAAGTAACTTACTGAAACAATTCATTCTTATAAAAATTTATTTATAGTAAGTAAATTATCACCTCAAGGAGTAAAATATGTCATGATTTTTTCACCACATCATGGTTTTATAAAAAATGGTTATAGTCTTATTTATGGTTTAATATAGTAGTTCCAGAATTCATCAGAAAAAATGTTTAATCCAAAATGGGAATGGTTTAAGTAATTATTTCAAGGTTCATAAATAAAATACTCATGGATGATGGTCCTAGTTTCTGTAGAGAAGTTAACAAATCTACCAACCATTATGGGTGGAAAATGGGGATGGTTTTTGAACTATATCATAGTCTAAGATTAAAAATATCATGGTTAAGGTGATCATGATTTTGGAAAAGAAGATGAAGAACTATAGAACACACCATAAAAAGTTCTCTATGAAAAATATCATAGTTTATGTTATTATAAATAAAGAAAATAAGGAAAATGGATGATGAATTTTTAATATCTTTATATTCTACCATGATTTTTATATCACACATTTACCGATAAAACCATGTCATAGAAACCTCCATTATTTCATAGTTTTTTTCAAATCTAGAAAATCAAAATTTAAGTGTCTATGGTTTTTAGGGTGCACTGGGGGATTAAAAGTTCAATGTTTTGAAGAAAAAAGTGGATGAATTTGACCAGGGAATATGTGAACTTTCTACATGGATCAATATAGGTCTATCCAAGATTCAAGGATTGATCATAATCATGGATGAATATATAGAGATATAAATTATCTCTGTAAATAGATGATAACATCCTTATGTAGAGTATGTTTGAAATATTATTTATAGGATATAGCCACCCAAATAAAAATAATTATTTAGGGAAGAATAGTACACACAATATCTATTAATTAGAGGCACTTGTGGATGGTTGAGAAAGACCATTCATTATCAAAAGATTTCAGTGGTAATATTATTACCTTATATTGATTTATTCATACTTTTAGTAGTTCGAGACTATCATCACACTCCAAAAACTTTTTTATTCATTGATTATAAAACATGAATGTTTGATGTCAGATAACAATCACTTATTGTTAAGGACATAACCACTCAATAACAAGTGAGTGTGAGACTTTTAATCCCTTATAATTTTTTTATTACTTATTTTCATATTCCATATAAAACATATTAATCATTATTACTATGATTTATTGAAGATATATGAAATTACTTTCATCGAGAGTATAGTGTTTAGGAAAAGTGATAAAGGTATATTATTTTTTAATTAACAAATGACCACTGATTTAACCTCTATTAATGATAAGATATCCCCAATATAGGATATTCTATGATGTGATTCATAATTTGTTTAAGTATAAAATATAAGGAAGAGAAATAGTATGATTATTATCAACCCATGAATCAAGTCATTAAGACCTATTTTATTCATATAAAATGAGGAGGATGAGGGGTTATGATTGAGATAGAAGCTGATTATATCATTGGAACATCCATGGATTGTATGATTGTTCCCAAAAACATGGATAATATCATAATACATATAGAATTAAATCCTATAAGATGTATATTTATATTAATTATTTTATAAATTTTTAAAAAACCTAGTGTTAAAAAATACGGAATAAATGATTGAAATCTAAAAGTATTTTCAAATTCATTTTTAATATTAAATTAATCAAACTTTTTATGAAAATAATTATGACAAATAATGAATACATAAATATAATCATGATGAAAAGACAAAAAAATTGAGACAAAAAATAGAGTGTGGTAAAGGTTTAAAGTTCTATTTTAGTATCATATCACCACATATATATATAGGATAAATTATAATATAACAAATGGTAAAAAATAATCTATTTATTACATGTAAAATTAAGTGGCTAATATTTTTTTAATAGATATAATATTATTAAACGTTATAATATAAGAAGTAATAATATGAAATGTTATATTTGGGAATTATAAAATATCACATCCATTATTATTTATTTATAACACCACCTATTGGATTTTATTAATTTCATAGAATATTATTTAACCTCCCCTTAAAAATCCATGTGGGTAAAAAGAAGTGAAACCAAAAAAAAGGAATTCCATGTACAAATTTTAAGTTGAATTATTAAAAAACTTATCATAAAAACCTAGTGAGAACAAACATAATGATGGGAAAAAGATTAAACCATTCCTAACTCCCATATATTTAATCATTATATACTTTGTAGTCGTTACATCCTAATTTTATAAATCATCTTCATAAAAGTTTTAATTAGTAATATCTTTGTGAATAAATCTATATATTATTACATAGTCTACTTTTCTATATATATTGGGACAAAATAATGTTTTTTATATCTTGAGAATATTTTTTACTCAATAAAAAGTTTTTAGGAGTTTATTGTTCGAAGATTCTGAAGTGATTGTGATTTAAAAATGGTGTCGTATATTATTTTCAAAAAATAAATCACATTAAATATCATATAAATTCAGATGATTAAAATTAGTTAAAGAGTGTTGGAGGTCCGTCAAGTGATGGTTTTATGGAATAATATTTCAGTGTTTTTTGAAGTTGTAAACTATTTTTAGTGAATATGATAAAAACAATCCATGGGTTTCAGTAAACCACATCATAGTTCTTTACTTAAGAAAATAGACTGCGTAGTGTTTGAGAAAATTGTCTAGAGTGGTGAATGTGGTTCATAAAGATATTTATAGAAATAATTGGATTATATAATGAATAAAAATATGCCTCAATTTTATTTTTTTGGTTATGGTCAATAAGGAAAATTATCACAATTTAAGGAGAAATTTTCATAGCATCATGTCTCATTGAAGTGAAGTGGGTAGTGATCATGGTTCCCTATAAGGACCTATCCTTAAAACACGCATATTATAGTTATTTTAAAACTATAATTGCCTTATTTTTTCAAATATATTTTAGTTTTAGAGTTTTATATAATTAATAAAAATTATTATATTGTAAACTCATACATTACAAGTTAACTCTTATACTTAGTATTAATTTTTTCTACCAAAGGAATCCCTTTTAAAATAAAACATGTTTTCTTTTAATGGAATATCTTCAGAAAATTAATCTTGAAATTATCCTTGTATCTTACTGACTAAAAATTAACTTTTATTTAAATAAAAAGTGGAGGGTGTCACCCTTTCAAAGCACATAAAATCTTGGTGTGCGGAAGTGATGAAGGATTAGGGCATCACCCCTAACAATGAGATTGGAATCATTCAGAAGAGATCTAGTACAAAAATAGAAAATGATACTCTTATTTGAATCCCCATTAATATTTCATAAAAAACTTAGGAAAAACATTTTAAAAAAAATGGGATGAGTACAAAAAACTCAGTAAGGTACATAAAGAAAGAAAATAATTAGTCCAATGAAAACCATGAAAAACCCATTTAATGTTATTTGAGAGAATAAAAATAATAATTTTCACATTAAAAAAACTCACCTTTTTTCACAATAAAAAGAACTAAAATCCATAGAAATAAATTTAAAATCAATTTTTGGTACCTTAGAGCATCATAATCATAAAACCATTTCAAAACACTTTTTAATTTAAATAACCATATGTCTGAATTCGAATATAATTATTAGCCAATGTATTGAAGTGATATAATGGGGATAACCCTTCATATAAGATATATTGGGCTCACCTTTGAGTTATAATGGTGATCAAACCTTTGTATAATCTATATCAGGTTCACCTTTGAGCTATAATAGGGCTTAACCCATCGTATAAGCTATATCGGGCTCACCTATGAGCTATAATGGGGAAAACCCTTAGTATAACTTTATAGGTCTCAATTGTGAGCTATAATGGGGTTGAATTTTTCATATAAGTTATATCAATCTCACCCATTTCATATAATTATCATGTACCATATCATGAATAAAATATTTGTATGATTTCACTTTTCATCATAAAACTTTGAAAAATTCCCTAAAACTCATATGAAAAAGTCTTTTTGATATCAAAATGCCATTTTATTTTAAAATATAATTTTAAATACCAAAATACAAAAAACAAGGTAAATATAGTTTATCATTGAATAAAATATCATTGAAACATTTTAAGATAAAATAAATTTTCTATTTTGAAAACACTAATTTTTTTAAAAGTTGCGCTCTTATATATGAAAAAAAAATATTTTCAAACAAAATTTTAAAACTTTTAAAGGAACATTCAAATAAGTGAGGTTTCATTAAACCAGTAAATTATGTTCACTCCATGTATGTTAAAAACATTCCTTTTTTATTTTTAAAAAATAATCATTAAAAGAATATTTTTAATAGAAACTCCCTTACCTCGAACCTGATTTTTCATATATGTCCTTTATTTTAATGAATGATAAAATTATGTTAATTATTTAATTTATTGATAACCTTTATCAAGTTTATTATTCCTTTTATATCACTTATTATCATATTAAGTACTTAATTATTTAATTTTACATCGGACGTTTTGATCATATTCGGTTCATAAGTCTAAAATAAATTTGGTATGATGTCTATAGTCAAAGTGTTCATTAGTCTATAATCTCTATAATAATAATAATTAAATAATTATCATTTTGATATATCAACTATACTTTTAAATACATCCATTACATAGGGATATGAAAAATTAACTATGTCATAATCATAGAGATGGTAGGTCATACGTACATATGAGTAACGTTTCCATTTTTCAATGATCGTTATATAAAGAAGGTAATTATAATTTAATATTTTCATAATGATAATACAATCATAAATATAATATTAATTCTCTAATTATATTTTATAAAAACCATTCATTTAATGTGGTGATGAAAAATGAATCACATCACTTCGTGGAGGTGGTAGTCCACATATACGCACGAAAGATGTTATCATTTTGTGTGCATGGAAAGGTAAGAATTTAAATGATATATTGTCTTTTAAGAATAATAAATATGTAATTAATATAATATATAAACATTAATTTTTTCATTATAACCAGTCTTGAGAGGTGGTTATGGAAAATGAATTACATCAGTCCGTGAGGCCATGGTCCACCGTACACATGATTGATGAATTATTTTCCTATTTGATGGAAGTGGAGATGGATATAGTTAATGAAACTAAAATAATAACATATAAGTATTTTTAGTATTTTTAATTATTATCTCATCATGTTTTAGTAATATTTTAAGAATATTTAAGAAGAAATAGAATTGAAATGCTTGATTAAAATGATACCTCTTCTTCAGACAATCTTCTTTTCTTAAGACATTAGACCACTAAGGGTGGTGTTATGCCTAAAATAAGACCTATAGAATGTTCTTAGAGATTAAATTAAGGTATTTATATAGTTATTGTATGAAACAATTAGGTTTTTAACTGTTATTAAAAGAAAATAATAGGTTCCCTTTTATAAGAGAGGGGAGGGGTTCTCTTGGAATGTTTCAAAATAATAAATTAATATAAATTAATTTTCAATTAACAATGGATAAAAAGTGAGTTATTTATAATTTAATATAATTATGGGTATAAATAATCTCATAAAATAATTTTTAGATTTGTTTAGGTCACTTTATTACCCTTATCATCTAGTTTTAACCCTAATTTAATCTCTTTAACTCTTATAGTGACAACATGGATTTTTACTCTTTAATGGTTATTTTATTTAATATAAAATTACAAAAGAACCATAAATGGATCATGAATGAAATTTAAAAACATATTAAAATAATTTCTCCTAATTTAATATTTTTAGGAATTTTATATCATTTAATAAAATATTTTTTATTTTAAAATATCATTAATACCAATTTTAAAACCATTCATTACTTTGACTTTTAAAAATATAAATACAACAAGATAACTTAGAAAAAATATTTTAATAAGTATCTAACATTTCAAAGTCATTTATAATTTTTTTATCACATTAATTATATAAATTATATTTATATTAATATTTTCAATAACATTTATTTAATATTTCTATTAATAGAATAATTAATGTATCGGCTTTGTGTAAGAATTTAAGGTAATTATTTATTTACTAAAAATAAAAAAAAATTACTTGATGAAGATAAATCTTTTATATTTAAAATTATTTTTTATATTTGATGATATCGTCTCAATAACACCATATTAAATATATTACACTCACTAAAACAAGAGTGTGATAAGTTTGACTTTTTTTGAATAAAATATTATAAAGATTATAATCTCATCCAAATGGTTTTAAATGGTCATATGAAAAAAACTTGAATTATTATGGATTAATATTATGAAAAAATGTTAGGTTCATTTTATAGTCCTTATCATAATATTTTTATCCTAATTAAACTAATTTACCCTTTATCGTGGTAACAAAAATTAACCAGGTTACTATTCATATTGGTCAAAATTAAAAAGGATTTATTTAATAAATTTGGACCTTATGATTCAAAATATAGAATCCATTTTTAAAAATTTCAAACACATAAGTGGCTAAAATTAATTTAAAATTAATTCCATAGACGGGGTGAGAAAGTGATTTTTTTTAAGTGAAAATGTTCAAAAGTTTTAATTTTTTTATATCCAAATTCAATATAAAAGAGATTAAAATGAAATTAATTTTATTAATATATGTATAATTGATATAATTTTAATTTAAAATCAATTAAAAATAAAATATAACATTCGGAATTATTTAGATGAAAAGTCAGTTTTCAATTAAAATGTAATATTTTTCACTATTCGTCAAAAAATGAAACTTATCAGAAAAATAAAAAAAAGTCACCTAAGATAATTTTTAAATTACTCTTCTAAAAATGAAGTTTATTTTTTCAACTAAAATGTATAAAAGTGTTAAAACTTATTTTTAAAACAAGTTAACAATCAAAAGGCAACAAAACTATTTTTTAAGAAAAATAAATCTATTTTACGTAAAATTGGATTTTTTTTCTTATATTATACCTATAAAATATATTGAATGAATGTAAAAAATATATAACATTTTTATACATAATATAGTTATTCCTATTCATACCCTCTAATATAATGTCTAGGTGGTAACTATTATATTAAATAAAAATATTTAGTTGCTCCTTTATGCTCGATCTGGAGTATCTTATAAGCTATATAACATAGAGTTTGATTTTAAAATCTCAGGATATAACATTCTCCTCCCCCCTAATAAATTTTACCCTCAAAATTTTAACTTGTTCTTGGTTGTAATGTCCTGGATAGGGGTATCTCCCAAAGGTGCCCAGAAACCAGTTGGTCACATAACCTCAAGCACATTTCCCCAAACGCCAGAGGCTACTGACTAGTAGCGAGGGATAAGGTGTGATAATGGGGAAACTATGCGCTCATTGACAGAGTATACATAGTAGAAAACAAATAGTAAATAATAACTTAAGAAGTAATACCATATAATAGAAATAAATAGTAGAAGACTAATAATAATAAAACAAATAGAGTATATATATAAATGAATCATGTCACAAGTTCCTAGGAAAGAATCCAAACAAGTCACAATGCGGGAAATAGAATACAGAAACCAAATTACATAAAAGAAAGTAATATCCAATAGAATCGCAAGCTTTATCTTGGTTCCATGCTCTCCAGCTCCAACAATAATCAAGTACCTGATGAAGAAGGTTGATTTCCCTTTTCTATACTTGTAATCATATAATCTATTTGGGTCCAAAGCATGACCCAAAATGGGTGTGAGATAAATCCCGATAGGCAACCACCAAAAGATCTCTACCTAACTATCAGTGAATATATATAGTAGGTAATATGAAGAAATAAACTAGAAAGTACTCAAAACTAGACAATCCTACAGATTTCAATTACATTCATTTACATTTATTATTCATTCGTTGAATCATGTAGCCCCAGGATCTAGCCTGAGCTCTATATCCTCTATATAAGTAACCAAACAGATGTCTCATAAAACCATCTAAACAATCAAGTAATAATTATTCCAATATTGTGCTTTGTCTTGGAAGACTCGTCACAATTATACAATTATTCACAAATAACCCCTTTGGAAAGTTCTCACAGTCTAACCCCCCTAGTCTAACATAACATCAATTCATTAGATAAAGACCCTCTAGAAATATCTCATGGCCTATCCCCTTTGGTATAACAAAGCATAAATCAATTAAATAATTACCCTCTGGGAAGCTCTCACGGTCTATTTTCATTGGTCTAACACAGCACTAATCATTTACAGACGACCACCAGGGAAACTCTCATGGTCAATACCCCTAGGTCAACATGGCATCAATAAATTATAAATGACCTCCTATTTATCTCTCGCGGTAAATACCCCTGGGTCAACATAGCATAAGTTAATTATAAACGACCTCTTGGGTAGCTCTCATAGTCAATACCCCTAGGTCAGTCATCTACACTAAGGCTCCCATGGTCCATTGGAAAAATATTGTGCATATAATATCAAATTATCTCATGTAATTTGAAACTTATACATGGATAATCATTCACAAGAATATCACATGCATTTAATATAATCAATAAGACTCCATCCTAGTCAACCACGGTATAGAAAAATAGGAAATCCTAACAGGAATCCTAGACCAAACAACCATAAACAAACAAACAAGGGAAACACATCAATGAGGTGTCTGATAAACAAGTTATATAACCTTATCCATAAGAAACTACCCTTTATCAATTAAATAAACCATAGTAGGTGATAAACAGGGTTAAATTCCAAATTAATCAATACCCCTAAAGGTGGGTATACGTCGCTTTTAGAATATATTATCACTACTACAAATAGGAATTTTAAGAGAACTAAAACTGCCTTTAACAGTTCTAGAAAAGCGCTATTAATAGAGGAGAAGATAAAGGGGTCCCCTTTATCAGCGCTCAAAATAGTACTGATAAAGGGTCACCTTTATCCGTGCTAAAAAAGCGCTGATAAAGGTTCCCCTTTATCAGTGATTTTTTGGTGCTGATAAAGGGACATCTTTATCAGTGCTTAATTAGCACTGATATAGGCCAAGTTTTTTTTAGAAAACCCAACACCTGCACAACACCTACACACCTGATACATCACCTACACACACAGCATAAACAACACCTACACACAAACAAAGCATAGAAGAACAAAACAGCACACACAACAGTTTCCCAAACATTGCTATATACATTTACTCGAAATCATGAATACAAAAAAAACACTGCTATATACATTTCAAATAATGTTTTATATGGTTACAATTATAATTATCCAACAAATAGTTAAAAACATTAATGTTTCATCCTTTTTTCATCTGTGATCCCCTCTCAAAAAATTTCATCCATGGAATTAGTTTTCAAACAAAGCATTCGAACTCAGAAAAAAAATTACCTATAAAAGAAAACATATATTATGTTAGTAATACAATAATGAAATAAATTAAACATTAATATGAAATAATACATTAATAAAATGTCAATTGTTACTTGTTACAAACATTACATGTCCATATTTACTTGGATTGAATTAATATTTTAGAAGAGGCTTAACATGATTTATTTACTTATAAATATTGTTTTGTTAATATTACATTGATGAGAAAAAAAAAAGAAATGTAAAATGCAACATGGAATCCAAAAGGTTTAAATTATTAATAATAATATAAGGGAGGAATTCCTATAGGTTATACAATATGACACATACATGATGGTGTATTCAATTTCATAGGAGTATTCAATTTTAGAATAAATTATAACATTTTCCTAGTAATACCACCATCCTAGATAGGTTATAAACCTAATAGTTACATATATAAGGAGCATCTAAGAGAGTACTCTCCCATTCTAGGTCAAAGGGGATGAGTGCTAACACGTCCGCATCAGACATCGGGTCCAACCCTGCTTGGACCCTGACCACTTATTCCTCTCCAAGGACCCCATACAATATCTAAGGTCCCGTTAAAGGTATGGAAGGAATGTATTTCTTTGTTTTAGAGAGGTCTTGATGAGAATCTACACAATTAGATAGGTTATGATCATACCGGTTCATTTTTCTCTTGATCTCCTCGTTCTTTAGTGTGATTATCCAGACCCCCCTCCCTCCCCTCCTCGAGATATCCCCCCTGGACATCCCCCTCCCTACCCATGGATATCCCCCTTCCTACCCTTGGACACCCCCCCCCCCACTCCACCAGCATCCCCCCTCCCTCCTCCTGGACAACCCCCCCTCCCTCCCCCTGTATCCCCCCTCTATTTACCTAGACATCCCTCTTCCCACCCCATGGATATCCCCCCCACACTCCTAGACACACCCCCCCCCCCCTCCACTCCCGGACACCCCCCCTCCCCCCTGGACACTCCCTCCTTCCTAGACACCCCCACCCCACCCTCCCACTTGGACACCCCCTCCCTCCTGAACACCCCCTCCCTCCTAGTTCTTTAGTGTAATTTTCCATACCCACCCCCTCCCCTCCCTGAGACAACCCCCTCCCTACCCCTAGACAGCACCCCACCCACCACCACCACCACCAACACCACTCCACCTTCATCCCCCCTCCCTCCCCTGGAAACCCCCCTCCCTCCCCCTGCAGCCCCCATCCCTTTCCCTAGACACCCCCCCCCCACACACACACACACACACACCACCACCACCACCACTCACCCTGAATCCCCCCTCCCTTTCCTTGGACTACCCCCCTCCCCCTCCCACCCCTATAAATAAAGTATCAGACAATTAAAATAAAGTATCAGACAATCCTAAAATGATGGTAGTATGAAAGGGATGAATCTAGTGTATACCCATTAATAACCTTCTTTATCTGACTATATTTTCATCATATATTTGATAATGGAATAAATGTTATTCATACACCATCATTCACTAATATGAATTTTAAAATCATATATAATTTTAGAAATATCCTAAGTGTACTAAATTTCAAATCCTACATGGTTTTGAATATTGATCAGTCCATAATCATAGACAAATAATCAAACTCCATCGTCTTTTTTTCATGTACTTAACTTCCTCTTCCACATTGGGTATAACGAGATCTAGAACAAGGGGTAGATAATGGATTTTCTGAGGTTATAAAGAGACATGAAGATCATTAGAGAATTTTATTGTTCTCCAAACCAAACATGAATAAACATTGTTGCCTCCTCTAAATTAAATAAGATATTTAAAATTAGAAAAATTGATTGGAGTACTTATAGTCCTCCCTTGGGAATTCATGAACTTGGATTAGTACTTCAATGTCATGATTTTTGAAGAGATACATTTCAAAAAATCATGGAAAAACACCAAACAAATAATATATTAGGGGAATAGGAATGAAATTTCATATAACATTAACAAAGATATAATTTAAAAATACATAAAGCAGAAACATAGAGATCCTATGACATAACCGGCATACTCCAATACAATGTAAAGTGGGATAAGGTATATATATATAAGTAGCAGGGATACATCTTCTGGAATACAGTTTCTGGTAAAAAACATCTCATTCCGTAGATTTCATCCACATGCTAGGATTGAGGGTCAAAATTGATTTAGGTGAGAGTGTCCTCACAACTATTTTAGATCAGAAATTATTCATTCTATCAAACTCATATATCATCAGTAATTTTTCTAGCAGATGTATTCTACTACAATGTAGGTGTAGATAAAAAGTGTGTTTCTTAGAAATCTAATGTGATAAAGGTAAATTATTCATATTTTGGGTCTTTATGACATTAAATAAGATATATTGGGCCTCAAATTAAAATGTAATATAATTCTTGGGCCTTTACATGGGCTTGTAATTGGTTTGGTTGGTTGGAACTTTTTATGCCTCACTACGGACCCACTTTAGGATACTCTAGAAGTGATGTACCCATTGTATATTATCAGTATTGAATGTAATTGAATGGATATCTACCTAGAAACCCCCTCCCTCATGGACACCCCCTCCCTTCTAGACACACCCCCTCCCTCCCCTCTTGGACACCCCACTCATGGACACCCCCCTCCTTTTTGAACACCACCCCACTCCTAGACACCCCCCTCCCTCCTGGACACCCCCCTCCTTCCTGGACACCCCCCACACCCACCCACCTAGAGACTCCCCTCCCACCTAAAGACCCCCCCTCCCTCCTGGACACCCCCTCCCTCTTAGACACCTCCCTCCCCTCCTGTACACCCCCACCCCCCCCCCCCCCACCCCCGCACTCCTGGACACCCCCACCCACCCTCAGACCTGGACACCCCCTCCCTCCTGGACACCCACACCCTTCTGGACACACCCCCTCCCTCCCCTCATAGACACTCCACTCATGGAAACCTCTCTAGACATCCCCTCCCTTTTGGACACCCCACACTCCTAGACACCCCTGGACACCCCCCCCCCCCCCTCCCTCCTGGACACCCCCCCCCACCCATCCTCCCACCTGAAGACCCCCCTCCCTCCTAGACACCCCCTCCCTCTTGGAAACATCCCTCCCCTCCTGGAAACCCCCCCCCCCCCCAACCACTCCTGGACACCCCCTCCCTCCTGGACACCCCCCACCCACATATAAGTGAAACTAATTATAAAATTAAAAATCCAAGATATTGGTTCCCATTAAGCTTTTAAGATGCTCATGGGTGGACTGAATGACTATGCATTGGTCGACTTCCACACTATCGAACATTGTAGTCCAATGAACTATAGCCTCCTCAGCTTCAATTCTTGAATTCATTTGTATCATAATAAAGAGAAAATTTCAATTAATTATGAAAATGGAGGATTTTGGGTTAAAAATGTACTTGTGTAAGAAAGGGGCACATGACTAATTAGAAATATCATATTAAGTACATGACTTGTTCAGAGTCATGTGATCACATGACCATAATAGTATCACATGATCAAATTAACTTAGGAGATTTATACGATTACACGACCCATGAATCTTTATATGATAATTTAAATAATACAAGAATACATGAATCATGGTTCAAGTGAATTACCTTAATTGATTTTGTGATTTGTTTATGTGATTTGATCATGTGATGAGTTCACACGATAAGTTCACATGAAGCATTCATACAAAGGATATTATGTGACATGATCACATTAAGAGGCTTATTTTAAGTAGAGAAAAAAATCTAAGAGTTATCATAGTGCTATGAAATTTTGAGTCATTAGTGAAATAGATTTCCCATTACCTCTATGATTGAGCAAACACAGCATCGTTACTCTTCCTGCAAAGGCATGTCACATGGACAAAAATCTTCTAAAATAAACTAACCCTGCAAGGAATAATTAAAATAAATTCAACCTTTCATTATATAATTTTTTGTTAAAATAGACATATTATATCGTAACATTACCTTTACATCTTTCCAAATTGTTTATTTTCTCAAGATAGAATCTAATAACAAAACTAATGAATATTTGTGCACTTTACTACTATTGGTTAACTACCTCTTACCATAGAATTTGATCTGAACATTCGATCTGGTGTCCCCATGATGCTCTCATCTGAAACCATCTCTATGATATCATCATTCAGTGTTCACTTTTCCTTCTCTTCCTACACCCATTTACCTAGTATTGTAATTCTCTCTAGTATTTTGATTCATCTAGAAAAATAACTAATTTTTTTTAATCTTTTTCATTTATTCAGTTTTATCCTCCTCTTGTTTTAGTTTTTGAAAATATTTTCAGGGTGTCACCCTAAAACCTGCACCTCTGACGTGGCCATACTGTTCTGGCTGCTTCAAGGCTGCTGAAAGTATGTTTGCATCTGGTGTGGGTGTTATTGATTCCTTTGACTATGTCAGATAGAAAATATTGGAAAATAAGTAGTCATTTTTATATAATAGAGATTTAAATAAAATAAAATTTATATTATTTCATACTTACACATGTTTCCCATGCTTTTTGTGTGTTTTCATCTATCAGAATCCCCTCTTTATTTACGCGATCCTCCTTCCATAGCACATGGTGTGAGATCAATATGGATTTCTATTTCGATTCATCAATCTGCATCTAAATAGAGAAACATGTTTATTGTGTTGTTTTATGTCACATAAAAGTATTATGGTAAATTTAAAAGACATACCAATTTTTTCTCAAGTGAAGCGTACCCCATCCTTTCTTTACGGTTGGGGTACGCTGGTTTTGTTGTACGTTCTTTATTTTTAGCACTTAGTTGTTGTTTCATAAATAAAAAACTTTCAATAAAATTTATGAATACAAGAAACGTCAAACAACATATTAACACACATAATATACTTGAAAAGTATGCCCCACACAACGGTTGCTAAATGCATCTCACACTCCTTGGGATATCAAGTGTGCATAAAGAGGAGGTGGGTGCATCTTGATTTTCCCTTCTGCATCTTTAAAATGATATTTCGTTAAAATTGTGTGGAAGCCTCTATGAATCCTTCCTGTAACTCTTAATACATATTCCTTGTGTGAGGCATCTACTATAAATTCACTCTGCACTGGATGATGAAGAGTAATTCAATGTTTTATTATTTTATTTTATTATAATAAATTAAAAAAATGATATCATAATGTTACCATAATCTCTTCCCACATTAGTGTCTTAAGACCAGTGAAAACATGGTGCCACAAATGTACATCAATTGGAATGCGTTTCCGAGTTAAGATTCTGATGTAGCTACTAAATATGGATTTTTGGGGTTAACATGTTGGAATCGCTTATTCCATCCCACCTCAAATTTGATGCCTTTTTCTTTTTCCTTAAAGATTTTAGATAACACTATCAAACTACGGTGCTCTTGTTTTTTTTCATATTTAGGGATTCATTTCCTACCATTTCCTCATAAGAATCATCATTATGTTCTTCCAGAGCGCTAGCATCGGCACTGGGACCAGCAGAAACAAGTTGAGAAACTTGTTGTACCTCAGCACTAGGACCAACAGGAACAGGTTGAGAAACTTGTTATTTCTCTGCACTGGGACCAGAAGCAGCAGGTTGAGAGACCTGTTGTGCCTCGAGATTGGGCACATCAGAAGGTACATAATTCATTATCTACAGAAGTAGTTTAACATTTCATTTATATTACATAAATTCAGCAGCGAATAAATAATAACATAATGTAACACAATGTATATTACAATAAAAAAAATAACTTGATTATTGAACTCTTTTTTTTAAGTCTGAAGAGATTTAACCCCTCAATCGACTATGTAAATCCCTTCATTGTGGTCTCCTATAACATAAAAAATGTCGTATACATTGGGACTACTACAAAATGATTACAAAGTCCCTATGAAAGGGTCATCCTTCATTGAACTTTTATCTGACCCTTTATTTGTTTTGGTCGATAAATGAACAATTGACTAGTTTTAGTTTGCGGAGTCTGGAACATAAAATACTTGTACTGTCTAGGATGCCATTATAAATTGTTTGTCTTTCTCCCCTTCCTTATAGAAATCCACTTTCACGAATCCCAATTCATCTAATATCACTCTTGTTATCAACCCACTTGCATTGAAAAAACAGCACTTGGAATTTCATATAATCTAACTCCCATATATGTTTGATAATACCAAAGTATGACATATTCGCATAAATTGGATTTCTGTCCTTAGCACCGGAAACATGCATCGCCACATCCACAAGTGTAACCCCACTATTCTTCATGGTACTTTCTTCTCATGTTAATTAGTATAGAATGTATAACCATTAACTGCATAAGCATTGTAAGATAATACATACACGCTTGCTCCTCAGGCTATCCATCGAAGTTGTTCTGAAACTAAGTCCGGATTTTCATCTAAATTCTTAAAAATATGGACCCAAAACCATCCTATAAACTATTGATTATGTGTATCTGATATCCATTTTTCAGCCCTATATGGATTCAAATTCCTAATAATTTCTTTGTAGGTTTGAACATATGGGTCAACATCAAAACTATTATGAAAAACGTAAATGTGGGCCGGCTCCTGATCTATAATATTGATTGTGACAACCTATCTTCCAGAAATTCTTTCACCCTCAAGCTACCCATTATGATGAGATTTCAGTAGGCCAAAGTTTTCCACACCAGACAGGTATTTGGTACAGAATTCAATGGCTTCCTCAACAATATATTTCTCCACAATACAACCCTCTGGCCGACTTTGATTTTTGACATACCCTTTCAAAATCTTTATATATCGTTCAATGGGGTACATCCATCCATAATGTACAAGACCACGTAGTCGAATCTCTCCCACCAAATGAACCATCATATTGAAGAATTTCAGTGGAAAGAACATTTCCAATTCACATAATATGATGACAATTTCTCTCCCCATAGTTGGAAATTTTGTCAGGTCTATAAATTTTCTACATATAGCTTTGAAAAATAAATAGAGATTCGTTAATGTATGGAAAACATTCTTGGGAAAAATGAAACTTGAAGATATAGGAATTATATCTTGCATCAAAACATGGCAGTCATGTGATTTCAGACCCTTTAATTTTAAATCACTCATTGACACGATGTTCTTGATATTTTATGAATACCCCTCTAGAACCTTTACATCATTAAAGAAGTTGAAAAACTGATATCTCTCCTTCATGGAAGGAATGTAACTAGTAGGAGGAATGAATGTTCATTTCTCACCCTTCACCAGTGCCAACTCTTCTCATATTCCCATCTCAACCATGTCCAATCTAGCCTTAATTCCATACTTTTTTCTGATGAGTGAATTTAACAACGTGTTGATGACACTATCACATATATTATTTTCAACATGCATAACATGAAGAAAATTTTTGACATACAGACAATTCCAGTATGGTAATTCAAAAAAAACTGATCTATTTTTTCAACCAGTTTTTGTAAGGTTTTTTGAAAATGGTTTACCAAATGTAGTGTCCACATCTATTAATTTCTCATAAAATTGGTCACATGTTAGTGGATACAGTGTTTTACATTCTTCTGAACTTCCGTCGAATGATGTCATCCAAGATTAGAACTTATACCATCGGGGTAGAAATCTGTGATGTCCAGGAAACACGGTTTTCGATGAATTTTTCAACCTAATTGGCTGTGTAACTTGTTCACAAATGGGACACCCTTTAGTTCCTTTAATGCTATATCCTAACAAATTTCCATAAGTAGGAAAGTCATTTATCGTCCCGTACAACATGGATTTCAATGTGAAATATTCATTTTTGTAATCATCATACAACGTAACACCTTAATCCCACAATAATTTCAAATCCTCGATCAATGGAGCCAAATAAACATCAATATCATTACCTGGTTGTTTTGGTCCTAATATAAGCACAGATAACATGATGTATTTTCGTTTCATGTATAACCACAGTGGTATGTAATAAGTTACCAACATAACAGGTCATGTATTGTGACTTCTACTTTGAAAACCAAAAGGATTCACCCCATCTGTTGATAATGCAAGACGAAGGTTTCTCGGATCTTTTCCAAATTCAGGATACTCCTGATCAATTCTCTTCCACTGATGAGAGTCTTTCGGGTGACATAGTTTCCCATATTTAATTCTTGTATCTGTATGCCATGTCAATTGTCCTGCAGTCTCTTCACTTACATATAGGCGCCTAAACCTTGGAATGATTGCAAATTACAATACAACTTTCGTAGGACTGGAATCATATTTCTTGTATTGAGAATCACCACACTTTGAGCATTATTTAAATGATTTTTTTTCCTTGTGAAATAATATACATTCATTCAGACAGGCATGTATTCTTTCAAAGATCATACCCATAGAGCATAGAATTCATTTGGCATCGTATGTTCGGCTCAGGAGATCATTATCTTCTAGGATCATGCCATTCAGAGGAGAAAGTAGTTTTATAAAACTAGCGTCACTCCACTTATTTCCTGCTTTCAAATTATACAGCTTTAGTATGGCTGACAATGCTGTATATTTAGTGCAACACGCATACAATTGCATTTTTTCACAACTCTTTAACTTCTCAAACAATTTTGGGCAATCATGGAGATCATATTTAACTATATTTTTCATTTACTCAATAGTATCTTCATCATCATTCACATCTGTAATCACAACCTCCATACAATCATCTTCATTTTTTATACTTGTAATCTTATCAGATGATCCATAAAATTCCATGTTATCAAAGCCACTACCTAAATTCTTTTTTCCCCGTGTTTATTCCAATATGAATAACTTTGATCTATTTCATGAAAGATCAGGTGTTCTTCCAACTCCTCTAGACTAATGTTTCTTGAATAACAACAGCATAAACACGGAAAAAGAATTTTAGAAGGGTCACTTGCATGATCTTTTGCAAACTTGATAAACTCTTTCACGCCATCTTCATACTCTTTTGTCAACTGATTGGCATTCATCCATTCTTTATTCATATTCATCTTATTTGATATAGTAATATTAATATTTAAAAAATAATTACACAAAAGATGTTCAACATTCTATCAGAATCCCTTTCACTAGAATGTTTTAGTATCCCACATGTGATCTATATGCATTGTTGTAAACCGTTTTTTTTAGTGTTTCTCTAGAAACATGATGTCTCTAGTCAAGAGCTATGGTACTAAACTAATATATGGTATGATTTTCAATATATTTCTTGCGGGTGTAATGATTAATTACATGTGTTGTTATGGTTATTTCACTAGGGTGTCCATAAAGTATCTCATAGAGTCCTCTAGTGATGTGGTTTTCTAGGATTCAGTGGAATTGAACTAGTAACAAAATGGTGGTTCCATTGAAATGGTTAAATTTTGGATTGATATTAAATAGTGTAATAACTATAACATGGAAAACAAATGGCATACCAATCATGAAAATAACCATAACACCATAAAAACACACAATCGTGCTCACAATCGCAATACCATACAAACCAAACAATCACAATTTTAGATTTTACAAAGCATCCCTTATTCAATTCTGTTTTTTAATTCAGGGGTTATCACATAAGTTTTATCATCCTGAGGCATTCACTCATTAGTCAATTATATGTAAATTACCAATTTTTATATTCAAATTTTCAAAAGCAACCAACCAACATATGAAATTCATTTAGTGCGCAAACAAGGACCACCAACGGCCATGATTTTTAGCAGGGTGTTTAGCCCATACATTTCACATTATAACCATCAATATAAAATATTAATAACATGAGAACAAGATTAAACCAATGTGTAAGAGGATAAAACTCACCGTGAAGGTGTCATTCTACGTGCGGACGAGGTGTGTTCACAGCATAGGAGAGGCGCGCGGTAGAGGACATTTCTAACTGAAAAGAAAACATAAAATGAGAACTCATATGTGATACCTATCCAAAATAGGTCCAATGAGATTTAGGAATGGGAAATGTCTATTTAAACAATTTTATTGGTCAGTATTGGGATTTTATTTTTCATCTATGATATCTTCTTCCTGTTTATTTATTTTCTGTGTATCTACTATTTTCATAGATGTTCAACTTATGAATGGGACATGTCTACTTTTCAAAAGAAAGATCATTTTAAATTTACTCTAATTTAGGGGGAAAATATTCCAAATTAATTGTATATTTTTTCTAGGGGATCATTTTTATATTTTAGGGATCATGAACGCCTCTTAGGTTAGTGAAAAGTTAGTTCAGTTGTTGGTTATGATACCAGCCTAGGTCATATCATTAAGTTTCCAATTGTAATTGACCCATGTCCATTTAAATATAGGATTTGGGGGGTCAGAAACTAATATATAGAAAGATTAAGAGAGGTAAAAAGTATCCTAGGCTCTCTAATACAAGTTCTTAAAGATGAAACATACAACGGGTGAGGGAGAACCACCCAAGAGGAGAGGAAGGGGAGGGTGGTGTAGTGTGGAGGGGTTCTCGACGAGAAAAGGGGGGAGATCTAGTAAAACATAAAAGGTTCAAAGGGGAAGGGGTGGCTTGTATGGGGGGTATGGGGCTGCAAGGGTGTGGGGGAGGGGTGTGGGTTGTCCAGGGATGGGGGGTGGGCTGCCCAGGTGGGGTGGGGTGGGGGGTACAGGGGTGGGGGGGAGGGGGTGTGGGCTATCCAGGGGGTTGGCTTTCCACTATGAAATGGCCATTAGGGATCCTTGAGAGTGAATTATGAGAAGGAAAAATTATGGGGAATAGGGGTTTGGGTGATGGGGTCGAGTGGCAAATAACGAATAGGGTAACCTCATTAAAAAGACTAAAAAATATATTTTCATTTCAAGAATAGGGTAAATTATAGTGTAGCCTAAGAGTATATTTCATAGTGCACCCTATGATATCACATTGTTGAATTACCACAAGGTATACACTGCAACACTCATCCCCTAGGAATAACCATTAAATCTTGATCATGAATTTTGATGTGACTATATGCCTCATGGAATAACATCCACCCCCCAAAAAACAGTATGGAGGGAATAACATAGACAACTTACCACATGATCCAAACCATTAACATAAGGCGGGTCCCATGGATAAACTCACATACATAAAGGAGGACCTAAACAGGAATAACCAATCTAACCTTCAACACAATCTAAACCACTAAAATAATTTATGTCTTGTGGAAAAATGCATATACCACATGATGTATAGCCAAACATAAACTTTAAAAAATTTGAAAGAATGTTCACCTTGGTGGAGTATCTCTACAATGCAATCCCAAGGTCTCTAAGCCTCATCCTCACCATAGATATATAATAATGATTAAGATATAATGAACAATCATGAAAGATAAGCCTCATCCTAGATCTTAGCTAGCCAATGATTGATACCTAGCATCGAGCAAGAGGCTATTACATAGGAAGATCATAAATGACACATCCTAAGAAGCCTCACTAAACGTATTTATCATTAGAATATCCTATAGTTAAAAAATATATCTTGATGATCCCAAGACCTATAGGGAAAAATATATCAACAAGAAATATCTTTATTCATATTTAGTTACCAACCTACACCACCCCATGTGTGGATTTCCCTACCCTTAAGGTCATAAATAATCCACATTATCATTTCCACTAACATCATAATCAACCCCCCTCCATGTACTGTACTTATAATGGTTATAAGAGAGATTTCACAATTTCATATAGCCATGATAAATATTTTCTGTGGGATAATCAATACAAACCATGTACTCAATATGATATAATATTAAAAATAATACTTGATATATCTCACACAACAACCTACCCACTGGTTATTCCATCACTAGTACCCACCAAGGCATCCCCCCAATTGAATGGTATAGGGATAAATATCTTAGGAGAACACAAATACCATGGGATATATGATTTTATCTCCTTACCTTCCATGATATAATGATCACTCTCTAATCTATTATCTCACTCGGTCCAGTGGTCCACCCTCTAAATATTATAGACATCCTATACAATGGTTTACACATATTCAGATCAATACCAAGTCTCCTAAGAGTCTTAAGACATCAAACAAGGTGGTTAGAAATCAATAAATTCAATGTATCAAGAATAATCCAAATTGAATACATTTATAAATAAATGATCACCCAATCTCAAATTCCCTTGAAAGAAACATCACCTTTCTCTATCACAAGAACACCACATGTATATAGAACCACCCATTAGTTATAACAAAACAAAAATTGGAATAATTTGATCATAATGATTTTATAAAAAACCATTTCTCATAATTTCCTATAAGAAAAAAAACATTTTAAGGGTGTGAATACAAATAAAATGATTTAAAATATCTTCCAAATCAACTCTTAAGACCAATATTATGAACATAATTTTAAAAAACCAAATTGGATCCAAAAATCCAAAATAATAACATTTTTAATATTGAAAGTCTATCACAATGTTTACAATATAACTCATATGGATTAACACACCCTTGTAAAATCTAACAACCCATTTAGGACACTTCAAGAACATTTCACACCCCAAAGACATTATTTAGAAATCAATAGGTGTAAAAATACAATTTAAAAACCTTTATATAGTAATGAATTTAAATTTTTAAAATATTTTCATGCTTTGAAGGACACTTGGGAATTTTTCTATACAATTGGTACTTAATATATTCCATAATAAGGCTTAAAAACCTCTTAGAAATCAACATTATTCTATCATATGGAACTTACATATAAATAAGATGGATGATTCTTACTTTAATGAAAACTAATAAACCAAGACACAATATGTCCTTATAAATCATTAAGGGTTTCCAAGTAGGATGGATCGCAGCGCAGGAGGGATCGTGGTGGAGGAGGGATCACGGTGGAGGCAGCAACGGTAGAGGCAGTAGTGGTGAAGGTAGAAGCGTCGGAGGTAGTGGCGGCAGAGCCTGCGGCGGTAGAGGAGGAGGAGGATGGTCATGGTGGGGGAGGAGGAAAAGGCAAAGGAAAAGGCGGAGGAGGAGGAGGAGGAGGAGGAGGAGGGGTCGCGGCAGAGGAGGGGTCGGGTTCAGCTTCCACAAAGGCTTGAACGGGTGCGAGAGAGGAGGGCCTGTAAGGGTTGGTGTCCTAAGAACCAACTATTTTGTACTTTGATTACATGAATTTTCACTTATTATATATTGTTCATTGTTCTGCATGACTATAATATAATAATTTCCTGGAATATTTGTTGCATTGATAAGGTCATGGCAGATCCCCGCTATGATGAGAACCTTGAAATGCTATAACAATATTCTTAAATAAAGTTCTACAGTTGGATGACATAGAATGATAGGACACATAGTATACAGACCGTCATGTGCGAGTACTCGTAAGAAGACAAGACTCTCTCTCATGGAGTTCGCACTTGGTAATCTCCAAGATGGGAGATTATGAGAACAGACCCGCCAGTAGCAATTCTGCATGTCTTGGTGTCATCGAACATTGCTATCTATGAGCGTGTGTAATGGTCCTTAGACTGGAAGATTATCATTGATTCATTCCATGACTCGTGCACTTAGATTTACTAACGAAAACCGTCACACAGACAGTTGGCAGGATGTAGGGTACGTTGGGTACCTCATGAGTGACATGTTGTTAATGGATAAGTTGAGGAAGGATTTTTCCCTTCCATATATGGAAGCTGATATCTCAGCCCTTTGATTGAAATAGAATTGTCGCATGAAATTACATGGCCATGGTGTAAACAACGAGTTAATTTCAGGAAGTCAAAGAATGATGGATCAAGTATATAGGTTTATGACACTACCATGAAACCTGCTTGATGAGATATCGAGAAAAAGGGATTAAATTACACAGTAATCATTCGTATGAGGTGATACGTCAATCCGGCATCAACTTCTTTCTCTTGGGTGCCTTGACTGTAACGCCCCGACCCCAGTTACCCAGAGTTAGTGAATTATTACGTAACATTGGCATGATCACAAAATATCAAGTCTCGAAAGACCGATTAGTTTAGTAGCCTTGGAAACACTAGATACATTCATAAATGTTACATTACATCATAAAGTGAAAAATCACAATAACATAGTCTCCATAGTCCACACTCATATCCCCTTTAGACTATCCCTGCAGATCAGTCATAAAATATTTCTTCACATCCTGGGAAAAACAAAACATATGAAGGGGTGAGCTCAGATTCTCAGTAAGGACAACAATATAGCATAAACTTTCATAAATAAACATAAAAATTTATGGCAATGTATAAATAAAACAAAAGCCTTTTAAACTTGAACTTCATCATAATATGGAAAAAATAAAATGAATTAATTCCATTTACTTATTCACATGGATATTCTATTAGTCGAATAATCACATGAAATATCAATAACTACTTTCATACTGATGGAATGCATAATGCCAGACTATCATAATCATGTAGCCAAGGCCTCGTGCCAAGACTAAAAATAATATTTTGTCAAGGAATCGTGTCAAGACATTAGTTTGCCTCATGAGACCTACCGATACATCGAAGAGCTATAGCGGGCTCCACCTGTCACTTATTAAGTCCAATATATTCCTTATATGAAAAGGTTTAAACATATCATAAACCATAACATAATCGTATCACATAAAACATGCATAAAGGAAACAAAAAATTTCCACATTTTAATCACAAGATATCAATACAGCACATTGATATAATAAAAACATTATCAAAACCATTTTCAATACCAAAATAAAATAAAACTAAAACATGGTATTTATTTTTCATTTAAAAAAAGTTATGGATTGTAGAGGAATCTGAAACTCAAAAAATGGTTATGGTGGCGGAGAAGTCGTTGTCGCCACATACGTACGACAAAAAAAACATTCCTTTTTGTCATTTAGTAAAATGATTTGTATATAAAAATATTCATTTTTAATAAACGTAAAAGTCAAATGGTTTTATACACCGCATAAAAGAAAGTTGTGTATAAATCAAAATATGCCTCAATGAAAGGATATTGAGACAAAGTCCCTTACCTCGTGTCTGACTTGAGTTGATCGTTCTTTAATCTCCTGAATAATAAACTATAGTTAATTTCTACTTGATTAAGAACATTTTTCAAGTTCATTATTTCTTTTATATCACTTATTACCATGTTATGAACATTATGTAATTATTTAAGTTAATAACGATTATTTTGTCGATCTTTGGTACTTGAGTCAAAAATAAACTTCTTATAATTACAAGTTGTTCATGTGGTAAAATATACATTATATATAGAATTATATTCATGATTTAGATATCATATATATCCTATATATCCAGTATATAAATACATTTATAATATTACATAACATTTAGAGGTAAGAAATAAAATGCACCGTTCATGGAGACGGTAAGCCGTACGTACGCATCAACGCTGCTTTCATTTCTATTTCGTATTTAATGAAATGAAATCATAATGATATAAAGTTATATTATAATTCCAGTATAATATCATATATAATATCATTAACTTCATTCTTTATACATCCCACATATGGCATTAAAGATTCAAATCACTTTGAGGGGGCGGTAGTCCGCACTTCCTAAAATGAAATTATCGCGTTTACCCATAAAGGAAATCATAAAGGTAAGACATAAATAAAAAATACAGAAGTATAAGTAAAACATAAACATAATATATATATTATATATAAATATAGTGACATCTTAATGGACACCATGAGATTTGTTAAAAGAATATTGAACAATCATCGTTTTGGGAGGCAGTAATTCGCCACCCACAGAAATAGTATGTTCTTTAAACATTAAACGAAGGTGTGTGTAAGTTTAAATCAAATACTTATCATAAAAAAATCGTAGTATATTTAATATACTTTTTTTGTTACAAAAGAAGGGAATAAAAAGAGTTTAAGGTGTTATAGAAGAAAAATAAAACAAAAGAACATAAGAAAAGACATTACCTTAAAATCGGGTAACTCTTTTTTATTTGAACCAAAGGCTTCCTTGGGAATACTTATGCCCAAAGTGAGGCTTCTAGGAGTAAGAGAGGGAAGTTGAGAGAGTATTTTGGCAGAGTTTGTCTGAGCCAAATGGCTTTTAAGGTGAGAATAAGGTGGTAGTGGTGCGGGCCTTTTATAAGAGGAGAGGAGGGGCACTCTTGGAAAGTCATGAAATGTTACAATATTATGAAATTATTTTCAGATTTTAAAGGTCCCACAATGATATATTTCTAGGACAAGGTGATATGGGTTCTAAATCTACCCATACAATAGGTTTTAGACAAGTTTAAGTCTTAGATTTTACCTTATCTTTTCATTTTATTTAAATTGTTCATTAATGAGGTAATCACTGCATCATCATGGTGTCATAAATTTATTTATTTATTTAATGTCTAAAAATTATTAAAAAATTACCATGATGTAGGAAATCTTTTTGTATTTCCGATGAATATTTATAGTCTAAACTTTAACTTATATAACCCCATTTAATAATTGTTTTAGTAAAACAACACATGTTTGTGACAATTTTATTTTTACTTTAAATAAAAAGTTATTAATGTCATTTTCTTACCCAAGTGGATTCATGGGGTCCCCAAGTTTACCCATGGATTTTCTTGGTCGGCCATGACTCATCCAATAAGGGTAGAACAAGTTTAAAGGTAATTTCATATTATTATAACATTATATTTACCTTAAATTACACTAATTACCTTTAATCACGGTTAATAAAACCTAAAAGTTACTATTCACCAAAAATTATTTTCATCCCATTGAACCAAATTTTACTTAATGAAAACCATGTATTTTGGATTTTTGAAATTCAATTCACAGAAGTGGTAAAGTTTCATTTAAACGAAAAAATAGTTTTTTAACTACCACTTAGTGGTTTCACTATTCATCAAAAATTGAAGTTTTTCAGAAAAATACCAAAAATTCACCCTAATATATATTTGATATTCCTAATTAAAAAATGATGTATATTTTAAAAAATTAAAAACATATAATTTGAGTTAATTAATTTAGTAATTAATTCTCGTTGTCACAACAAATAGCGTGTTTTTAAAAAACAATATATATCAAAAGATTGACAATTGTTTATGTCCAATTTCAAAGTGAAATTAATTCTAATGACCACCATTGGATAAAATGGTAAAAATATATTCTAATTATACTTTAAAACCACTCAATAGTATAATTTATCACTATAAATTATTTTGATTAAAAAATTTGTTTTTAATTATTTTTTCTATTCAAATAAAATTAGAAGTTCTCAGAAAAATACAAAAAATTCAACATAGGATAAAATCGATATTCCGAATACAAAAATGAAGTCCATTTTGAAATATAAAATTTATATAATTTCAAAAAGTGGGTATTACTATTCATAACGGCTACTTTGATTGGTTGCGGTGTGTTAGAATCTCGAACTTGCGTACAATGCAAGCTATTGCATTATTGAAAGAGAAGCGTACCATGGATGCTTGGGATGTTACATTCTCCCCTCCTTAAATATATTGCGTCCTCTCAATTTGAAATTGTTCTTTGAAAATAAAAGGATGAAAGTAGAAAATACTTTTGTGGAAAACCCACAATGGAAATAAGGTTAATAAAATTTAGTCTTAATAAGAGGGAAAGAGAAATGAAAAGCCACCACCAAATTATGATCTCGATTAGGAGAACATTGGTTGCAATTAGAGATACATAATTAGAGGAAAAATGTAAATATTTTTCTGGAGTGATTGAGGTCATCAATCACAAACAAGTGTAAAATTGAGGGCCTCAAAGCCTTCAATCTATGGTGATTTAAAATATCATCAGTTCAACAAAACATAAGATATTAGGATAACACTTTTTCTTTAATATCCATTCCCTAAAGTTTAAGAATTAATTTCTTCATAAAATAAGAGATATATATATATATATACTTGACAAGTAGAAATTCATCCTTCAACTAATTTATACCACAAACTCATCTTTCACTCAAAAAGATAATAGAACTCAAAAATATTATATTTATCCTAATCGTATAAGGTTCCAAATGTTAACACATACCATGAAGAAAAATATTTTGTAATAACCAGGGAATTCCTGTAGTCTAATGGTAGGTAATAAAGGTCTGTCGCACTATGGTTGTGGGTTCGATTCCTGCAGCTTTGTCTGACGCGATGGGTTATCCCCTGACCTGCAGGTTATCATTTTCCTAAAACTATTGTATTATAATATTCCAAAAATAATCTTCAAAAAAAATTTAACCTTAAACAATAATATCCAAAGTTAAACTAATTCCATTCCAACCTTTATAGTTATCCAAAATACCTCTGTCCAGACTTTCTATAAAAGGTCTCTAAATTCCAAAATCAATTGTAACATCAGATTCCCCAAACAAAGTAAAGTTTATCTTATTGTAACATAATAAAAATATGATTACCTTTATCATATTAAAAACTTAATGAAAACAAAAAGTACTGCAGTATAATCCTTATATATATCACATTATTCTTATAAACAGAATATAATCCTTAAGTCCAAAAGCATCAATACATTAATTATTCCACTTCAACTATAGTAATAGCATAATATTGGCCTTGATCCCTTGGCCTTTTCTGAGGTAAGTTTCCCTGACGCTTAGAACATTCATTTGCATAATGCCCCATTTCCCTACAATTGTAGCATTCAACATTGACAACCTCTTTCTTTCCCTTGCAATTACGAGCCTGGTGACCTTTTTATCCACATTTATAACAAACTCCCATTCCATTTAGGCAAGTACCGGGGTGATTCTTCCCACAATTATCGCATAATGGAAAATCCTTATTTCCCTTTTTCCCTTTATCTGTTTCTTGTTCCACCGTTCTCTTCTTCTCCTGCTTTTCTTTAAAGTCATAAGACTTAGAGAATTCCTTTTCCATCTTAATAGCACATGAGACAATGTCTTCGTATAACGAGAAGGATTGTGATACCAATTCTTGATGGAGGATTGGTTTTAACCCATCAAAGAAACGATCAATCTTACTTCTTGGGTTACTTATATAATCTGCGGCATACCTCGCTAACCGCGTAAAGTTGGCCTCATACTTTGTGACATTCTCATCCTCTTTTTTCCTCAGACTCAGAAATTGCCTTTCCATATCTACTCGATGGTCACAAGGAAAGTATTTTTCTAGGAAAATCTCTTTGAACTCCCTCCATTCCATATTTGATACTTCATCATCTTCCTTTGTGTTTTGAATCAATGACCACCATTGATCAGCATCTCCAGTGAGGCAGTAAACTGCCATGATAACCATTTCCCTTTCACTACTCCCCAAGGCATGGAATATTTTATCTAAGGAGTTTATACATTGCTAAGCTACTAATGGATTTGTACTCCCATTGAATGTTGATGTTTGTTTCCTCATGAAGCGATCTAACATTGATCCTCCGCGTTGCGGATCAGGGTGCTCCATATGAGTATCGTTATTATTCATAACCTGAGTGAGTTGTCCCAGTATGGTGATAATCTGATCAGCACCAGTTGTATCACCAACTCCATTATAATTATCTTGAGTAGGAGGAAAATCCCTACATGGATTGTGTGCATTAATGTGGTTTCCATTCCTTCCACTAGGTGCCATTTCTAAAAAATGTCATAAACTAGATCAGTTTATGAATCAAAATACAAAATTCCATACTTGTAAAACACTAAACATAAATTGAACAGTTTATGGATATAATCCATAATAATAAAAATGTTTTCTTTGAGGAAGTATATACTCATAAACCCTTCATAATGGTTTTTAAAGAAAATGAGAATTATCCTAAGCATATCCCCCGATAGTGTCGTAACCAAGAGTGCAGCAAGGCTCGTTGTTGTGCACCAGTTCCCATTCGAGTCTTGTTCAAAGCGGTTTTTTCAGGTTTTACCCCGAGGTACATATGTGTCAGAGCTGCCTCTACCTACTCGTATCCAGATAGGGATGTATTTCTCGGAAAACTCACAAAATCTCTAAAATACCAAAATTATAGGAAGTTCTTCTATACTAATCCTCAAAGTCTATCTTAGGGATATGTGCTCTAATCAGAGTTTATCTAAATATAGATTCCAAGGTTAGTACTAAATAGCCTCTGATACCAACTATAACGCCCCGACCCCAGTTACCCAGAGTCGGTGCATTATTACGTAACATTGGCATGATCACAAAAGATCAATTCTCGAAAGACCGATTAGTTTATTATCCTTGGAAACACTAGATACATTCATAAATGTTACATTACATCATAAAGTAAAAAATCACAAAAACATAGTCTCCATAGTCCACACTCATATCCCCTTCAGACTATCCCTGCAGATCAGTCATAAAATATTTCTTCACATCCTGGGAAAAATAAAACATAAAAAGGGGTGAGCTCAGATACTCAGTAAGGATAACAATATAGCAGAAACTTTCATAAATAAACATAAACATTTAAGGCAATGTATAACTAAAACAAAAGCCTTTTAAACTTGAACTTAATCATAATATGGCAAAAATAAAATGAAGTAATTCCATTAACTTATTCACATGGATATTATACTAGTCGAATGATCACATGAAATATCAATAACCACTTTCATACTGATGGAATGCATAATTCCAGACTATCATAACCACGTAGCCAAGGCCTCATGCCAAGACTACAAATAAGATTTTGTCAAGGCCTCATGCCAATACACTCGTTTGCCTCATGAGACCTACCGATGCATCGAGGAGCTATATCGGGATCCACCCATCACTTATTAAGTCCAATGCATTCCTTATATGAAAAGGTTTAAACATATCATAAACCATAACATAATCGTATCACAAAAAACATGCATAAAGGAAACATAACATTTCCAAATTTCAATCACAAGATATCAATACAACACATTGATATAATAAAAACATTATCAAAACCATTTTCAATACCAAAATAAAATAAAAGTAAAACATGGTATTTATTTTTCATTTAAAAAAAGTTCTAGTTTGTAGAGGAAGCCGAAACTCAAATAATGGTCACGGCGGTGGAGAAGTCATTGTCACCGCATACATATGAAAAAAAAACATTCCTTTTTGTCGTTTAGTAAAACGCTTCATATAGAAAAATATTCCTTTTTAATAAACGTAAAATTCAAATGGGTTTATACACTGTATAAAAGAAAGTTGTGTATAAATCAAAATATGCCTCAATGAAAGGAGATTGAAACGAAGTCCCTTACCTCGTGTCCTAAGTAACTCGATCATTATTTAATATCCAAAATAATAAACTAGAGTTAATTTCTACTTGCTTAAGAACCTTTTTCAATTTCATTATTCCTTTTATATCACTTATTACCACGTTATGAACATTATGTAATTATTTAAGTTAATAACGGTCGTTTTGTCGATCTTTGGTACTTGAGTCAAAAATAAACTTCTTATAATTACAAGTTGTTCATATGGTAAAATATCCATTATATATATAATTATATTCATGATAAAGATATCATATATATCCTATATATCCAGTATATAAATGCATTTATAATATTACATAACATTTAGAGGTAAGAAATGAAATGTACCGTTCATGGAGACGGTAAGCCGTACGTACGCATCAACGCTACTTTCATTTCTATTTCGTATTTAATGAAATGAAATCATAATGATATTAAGGTATATTATAATTCCAGTATAATATCATATATAATATCATTAACTACATCCTTTATACGTCCCACATGTGGCATTAAATATTCAAATCACTTGGTGGGGGCGGTAGTCCGCACTTCCGAAAATGAAATTATCGCATTTACCCATAATGGAAATAATAAAGGTAAGACATAAATGAAAAATACAGAAGCATAAGTAAAACATAAACATAATATATATAATATTTAAATATAGTGACATCTTAATGTCCACCATGAGAGGTGTTAAAAGAAGATTGAACAATCATTGTTTCGTGAGGCAGTAATTCACCACCCACTGAAATAGTATGTTCTTTAACCATTAGACAAAGGTGTGTGTAAGTGTAAATAAAATACTTCTCATAAAAACATCATAGTATATTTAATATACTAGTTTTGTTAAAAAATAAGTGAATAAAAGGAGTTTAAGGGGTAGGAGAAGAAAAATAAATCAAAATAACATAAGAGAAGACATTACCTTAAAATCGGGTAACTCTTTTTTATTTGAGACAAAGGCTTCCTTGGGAAGACTTTTGCCCAAAGTTAGGATTATAGGAGTAATAGAGGGAAGTTGAGAGAGTATTTTGGCAGATTTTGGCAAAGCCAAATGTTTTTGAAGGTGTGAATAAGGTGGTAGTGGTGGGGGACTTTTATAAGAGGGGAGGAGGGGCACTCTTGGAAAGTCATGAAATGTTACATTATTATGAAATGATTTTCGGATTTTAAAGGTCCCACAATGATATATTTCAAGGATAAGGTGATAAGGGTTTGAAATTCACCCATAAAATAGGTTTTAGACAAGTTTAAGTCTTATATTTTACCTTATCTTTTCATTTTATTTAAATTGTTCATTAATGAGGTAATCACTGCATCGTCATGGTGTCATAAATAAATTTATTTATTTAATGTCTAAAAATTATAAAAAAATTACCATGATGTAGGAAATATTTTTAGCTTTCCAGTAAATTTTTATAGTTGAGACTTTAACTTATATAACCCCATTTAATAATTGTTTTAGTAAAACAAAACATGTTTGTGATAATTTTATTTTTACTTTAAATAAAAAGTTATTAATGTCAGTTTCTTACCCAAGTGGCTCCATGGGGTCCCCAAGTTGACCGATGGATTTTCTTGGTCGCCCATGACTCATAAAATAAGGTTAGGACAAGTGTAAAGGTAATTTCATATTATTATAACATTATATTTACCTTAAATTACACTAATTACCTTTAATCACGATTAATAAAACTTAAAAGTTACTATTCACCAAAAATTATTTTCATCCCATTGAACCAAATTTTACTTAATGAAAACCATGTATGTCTGATTTTTGAAATTAAATTCACATAAGTGGTAAAGTTTCATTTAAACTAAAAATTAGTTTTTTAACTACCACTTAGTGGTTTCACTATTCATCAAAAGTTGATGTTTTTCAGAAAAATACCAAAAATTCACCCTAAGATATATTTGATATTCCTAATTCAAAAATGATGTATATTTTACAAAATTAAAAACATATAAGTTGGGTTAATTAATTTAATAATTAATTCCTGTTGTCACAACAAATAGCGTGTTTTTAAGAAATAATATATATCAAAAGATTGACAATTGTTTATGTCCAATTTCAAAGTGAAATTAATTCTAATGACCACCATTGGATAAAATGGTAAAAATATATTCTAATTATTCTTTAAAACCACTTAATAGTATAATTTTCACTATAAATTATTTTTATTAAAAAAGTTGTTTTTAAGTATTTTTTCTATTCATAGAAAATTGGAAGTTCTCAGAAAATTACAAAAAATTCAACTTAGGATATTTCGATATTCCGAATTCAAAAATGAAGTCCATTTTGAAATATAAATTTATATAATTTCAAAAAGTGGGTATTAATATTTATAACGGCTACTTTGATTAATCGCAGTGTGTTTGAATCTCGAACTTGCGTACAATGTAAGTTATTTCATTATTGAAATAGAAGCGTACCATGGAAGCTTGAGGTGTTACATTGACCCATTTCTAGAGAGTAGTCTTGGACTTTAGGAAAGCCCACCTAATGCCAACAAGAAATAGGCCTAGAGGGTCACACACTAAGTGTATTCAAGTATCTCAAGTAGAATAAAGATTATTCCCATACGTGGTTTAATAATTATTCAAGGAAGCCTAAATCGTTTTAATGATGGAGGAAGAAGAAAATGAAAAACAAGATATACACGCCATGTATTAAAGATTACACCCTGTGTAGTTTTTCATGGAAAACAAGTACACGTTGTGTATTAATAATTACACGCCGTGTAGTTTTCTTTAAGGAAAGGAAATGAATAAATGAAAACAAGATATACACGACATGTACATTGAATGTACACGCCGTGTAGTTTTCAATGAAAAGCAAGTACACGCCGTGTATTTATTAATACATGCCGTGTAGTTTTTTTAGTCAATATTTTGAGGATATAATATTTTTTTAAATGATATTTATTATAATAAACGTGGGCGCATGTTAAGGAATTAATTATTCGACATGGGGGTTTCAAATAAGAGTCAATTAAATAAATAAAACGCGTAACGCGTTTATTTATTATCATAAATCTACAACCTCAAACCTAATTATAAATATCCTCGCAACCCTAACTCTTTTCCTACACACAAGAGAATCGTTGTGCACAACAATTCTGGAGAATTCTTTCAAGGCCGAAAGAACCTCTTCCTCTAAGAACGCTCTCAAGACCGAGATAGGTCTTCTTCCATCGGATCAAGATGATCTAAGGCGGAAAACGTAAGAAAAGGTTTCTCTACGCTAGCACCTGGACACTCCTTTGGCAACGTCCAGAGATACGAGGTGCATGTGTAGAACACCGCTAGAAGAAGTCTACACTTGGATTTTGCGATGCAACGACAAATCACAACGGAACGTGATCAAAAACATCAATAAAGAAAGAAAACCACAAAAGGTATTTCTTTTCAATTAATTAAATTACTTATAATCAACCTGTAAAGATCCTAATTTGTGGTTCCGGGACTTTCTATTTATTTTTTCCATTTCTGTGATTCGATCCGTGGAGACTGGCGTTTATCATCGTATTGATCACGGATTGATCATTGCTAATGGCAAAAAGCCAAGTGGGCACATCCACCCACGCGCTTCCGCTGCACCCAGAACCTTCAAATGGTATCAGAGGGAGGTTACAACATTGATTATAGTTATTTAATTTTCATTGATAATTTATGCATTTATATTTGATCCAATTCGAAATATATCATTCTATTAATATGAATAAACGAGATCTATTCTTCCTCCTTATTTTCTCGATTCATATCACAAAAACGACCTTTTAATTTTAATTTTTGATTAAAATAAAAATGAGGAACTCATCTGGAGGAGCTGCTCTTTCTGTCTGTACAACACGGGATTACACGGCGTGTAATTAAAACTACAAGCCGTGTACTTAGGTTCAATGAATCGGCACTGGTCCACCAAACCACTCCATGTAAATTGAATATGCCTAAGTATTAATCACGCCATGTTGACCAGAATTGAACAGCGCATGGAACCGGAATACACGGCGTGTATGTTGGAGCAACACGTCGTGTAGTCCGTTACAGACCAGGTGAAACTGTGTACAAAGATAAGCTGCGTACCGCGTACATGGGATCGCCATGCCGGTTACCGTGTAACAAGGAAGTACACGCCGTGTATGATTTATCTACATGCCGTGTACTCCAAAATTTCCAAAGTACAGAGAACACACCAAAGCCCCTGGCGTGTACTTTGGATAAAAGGTGAAAAGAAATACACGCCGTGTAAATATAAACTACACGCTATGGAATTTCTAGAAATGGAATTTCACCAGGTTTCCTCCAAAAGTATAGAGACCTGTACAAGGGATATGGATGAGAAGAATCTAAAGGAAATTCAGAAAGGAATTTATGGTAAAAAATTGATTAATTATAAGATCATAATTAATTATTTTCAAGTGCGACTTATCTTAAATAATAGAACAATTAAAATAATTTGAATGCTAAATATGCGTAAATGTCGTTGCATGCTATGGAAGATCATGAGCTATACCAAAGACCCTTTTGTATGTGTGTTTGGTTTCATTTAAATTTATTTAAATTTGTTGGCCTATGAGCCTTCTTCCAATAATATATAGGGCATGTGTGCCCATGGTTTCTTTAATGTAAACACCATGTAATGGAGGATCTCCCAAGCTAGAGGAGACGGTTCAAAACCCGAAGCTGAGGCGAAACCAACCCAAGAAGATATGAAGGTGGACAGGTGGGAGCTGCAAAACATGAACCATCAAGTTCAGGTGTTTTCCCTAGGTCAGGGTTAGATTATCAAACCGCTAGATAAGCTAACCAATAGAATCTCGTGATCATACCATCTTATTTTATTTCTGTCTAATTTCATGGTTTATTTATTATGTATGTGTTTTCGTGATCACATAATTAATGAAATAAACAAGCATGCAAAGATGAAATAAAATAAAAACTGGACTATGCGTAAACATTATCAGAACATGGTTAATCACTTAATCAAGCATCACTTAATATTAACAATCATGTGATAATAAAAAACTACTCATAAAGGATTAAAATCCCTCAATACCATATTAAGTTAGACTTAGCCTTCTATTACCTGATTAAGGGCAAGACTCAATAAAACTATGTGTTTGACCAACCCTTGTTGGGACTCTTACTTTTATAAAGAAAGACCTTATGAAAGGTTTCGGGTTGACTTAACCATATTACATCAAGAGAAGTATCCATTTCTAGACTTGATGTAATATTGGAGGCAAGAGTTGAGGAAATCCAAGTCAGGATTTCAGGATTGGGGAGTCCACTCAACAGATCAAGGAACTGTAAGCTCTCAGTTGGCAAAGACCTGCCAACCTAAATACCTTCAAATAGCTTGAACAACCCTTTTTGGGGTTATGTGAAGGGGAATATGGATCTTTTCCACTAGAATGTCAAAGCAACTGGACATTCCAAGTTCAATGGTAAGGGCCATTAGGACTTGATAAAATAGTGAGAGACTTTACAAAATTTATTATTTCTCATAAAATGTAATCAAGAAAGTACTGATAAATCTTCTCTTTTAATTTGTATAATAAAAATGACGAACACATCAACCACATTTTCTCTGCGATCAATTTTGGATAAAGACAACATCCTCACTGGCAGTAACTTTTAGGAATGGTTTAGGCATCTTCGGGTTATCCTATACCATGAACGAAAGTTTTACGTGCTGAAGTCCTCACTTCCTGATTCCCCTGCCCCAGGGGCGAGTGATGAAGATTTCCTAGTCTATGATCAATATTTGAACGATGCCCTTAACTTTCAATGTTTGATGTTGTCATCAATGTCTAGTGAGCTCATGAAGACATGGATTCATATAGAATGATCGAGCACCTCCATGGTCTATATCAGGAGAGAGCAAGACAGGAAAGGTTTGAGATCTCCAAGGCTCTATTTCAGGGCAAGCTTGGAGAGGGTTCCCCAACTAGGCCTCATGTAGTCAAGCTCATTGGATAAATTGAGCGCTTGGAGGTTCTAGGGTTTAAACTCCCAGAAGAACTGGGTACCGATCTCATTCTCGCATCACTCCCCCTGAGCTTCTCAAACTTTGTTGTAAACTTCAACATGAACAACATTGAGAAGTCTCTGTCTGATCTTCTTATCCTTATTCTCCAAGTGGACAATGACATGAAGCATGAAAATCCTTTTGTCCTCATGGTTCCAAGAAAAGGAAGATCAAAGGGGAGGCAAATGAACAGGATGCTGTTTTTTCGCATGTGGCAAGAAGGGCCACTGGAAGAAAAACTACACCCAGCCAAGGAAGAAAGGGGAAGCTTCAGGTGCATTTGTTATTGAATGAAGTCTATCTATTTCTACTAATTGGGTATTATATACTTCTTATGGTGCTCAAATATATATCCAATTGTAGGAACCAAGTAGATTCAGGAAGATTGATTGAGGGGAGGTAGATCTACGAGTATCCAATGGAGCCAGACTTTCTGTTGTAGCTTTCAAGGATTACCACCTCACATTGCCTACTGGGATGGTCTTGGTTTTGAAAGGATGTTATTATGTACCCTATGTAACCAAAAACATTATTTTAGTATTTAGATTAGATACTGATGGATTCATATTCAAGTTTGGAAGTGGATGTTTCTATTTTTATAAACATGGTATTTGTTATGGTAGGGCGCATTTATATAACGGCCTTTATGTGTTAGACTACACAAACCAAGTAATGGTAATCGATAACAAAGTTAATTCACATGACTCATACCACACCCAACTTTGGCATGACCGGCTAGGTCATGTCAATGAGAAACGCTTGATAAAAATACATCAAGATGGGTATTTAGATTCTTTCTAACTAAAACCACTTGGTGTATGTCATGCATGTCTACAAGGCAAAATGAACAAATCCCCATTTAGTGGGAAAGGTGAAAGAGCTAAAGAGCTTCTATAATTGGTTCACACAGATGTGTGTGGACCATTTTCTATTGAAGCAAGGGGTGGGTTATCGTACTTCATAACTTTTACTGATGATTTTAGTAGATATGGATATATCTACTTAATGAGGTATAAGTTAGATCCTTTTGATCGGTTAAAAGAATACAAAAATGAAGTTGAGAACCCGCTTGGTAAGAGGATTAAGAAACTCCGCTCAGATAGAGGAGGAGAATATCTTAATCAGGACTTCATTGATTTTTTATGGGAGTTTGGGATTCTATCTCAACTCACTCCTCCTTACACACCGGAGTGGAATGGTGTAAGTGAAAGGAGGAACCGCACCCTGTTGGACATGGTGAGATCAATGATGAGTCATGCGAGTCTTCCATTATTCTTTTGGGGATATGCATTACAAACAGCAGTGCACATACTAAAACAAGTACCAACTAAATCGATAAATGGTATTTCATACGAGTTATGGAGTGGACGGAAATCCATGTTATCGAATTTACATGTGTGGGGTAGCGAATCATTTGTTAAGGCCTCTTCAGGTAACAAACTTGCACCCTGAGGCACAAAATGTATCTTTATAGGATATCCCAAGGAAACAAGGGGATATTACCTATACAACCCCTCAGACAAAAAGGTTACAGTGGAAAGACATGTCATATTCCTTGAGAGGGAGCACATCTCCAAAAGAGATAGTTGGAGCGAGATAGAATTCGATGAAGTCGAGGCTCAAGATACACAAAAGTTGGTACAAGAACAGATTCCACAAAGCCCCATGGAAGAACAATCTTTTCCAGAGACACAAGAACTACGTAGGAGCACGATAGAGGTGAGAGAACTAGAACGATATGGTTTTCTTGTCACCGAGGATGGTGACTCATTATTGGTTGACAATGATGATCCTCTTACCTACAAGGAAGTAGTTGAAGGCATAGACGTTGCCAAGTGGCAAGAAGCCGTGAATTCTAAAATGGATTCCATGTACCAAAACCAAGTCTGGATTTTGGTAGATCCTCCAGTTGATGTAAAGCCTATTGGTAATAAGTGGGTATTCAAGAAGAAACTGGACATGGAGGGGAAAGTCAGCACCTATAAGAAATGGCTGGTTGAAAAAGGTTTTAGACAGCGTTAAGGAATTGAATATGATGAAACTTTTTCACCAGTTGCGATGCTGAAATCCATCAGAATCCTATTGTCCATTTCCGCTTACCATGACTTTGAAATTTGTAAAATGGATGTCAAAATAGCATTCCTTAACGGGAACCTCTAGGAAGATGTCTACATGACACAACCTGAAGGGTTTGTGACTTCAAAGGATACCAATAAGGTATGCAAGTTACAAAAATCCGTTTATGGATTAAACCAAGAATCAAGGCCATGGAACATTCATTTTGATAAAGCTGTAATGGAATTTGGCTTTGTTAAGAACGAATGTGAGCCTTGTGTCTATAAGAGGTTTAGTGGAAGTGCGGTCATTTTCCTAATAGTATATGTTGATGACATATTACTAATTGGAAACGAAGTACCTGTCTTACAGTCAGTTAAGGCATGGTTGCATAAATGCTTCTCCATGAAAGACTTGGGCGAGGCAGCATATATTCTTGGGATCAATATCCATCGTGATAGATCCAAGAGAATGCTAGGCCTGAGTCAAAGTACATACATTGACAAGATACTCAAGAGATTCAGTATGGAACATTCCAAGAGGGTATTGTTGCCAATGTCACATGGCATTCATCTTTCCAAGAAAATGTGTCCTCGGACACATGAGGAAAGAAAGAGAATGGCAAGGATCCATTATGCATCCAAGATTGGGTCAGTCATGTACGCTATGCTATGTATGAGGCTAGATGTTGCTTACGCATTAAGTGTGGTAGGCAGATATCAAGCTGATCTAGGAGACTGACATTGGATGGAAGTCAAGACTATCCTTAAGTATATGAGGCGTACTAAGGATATGTTCCTAGTTTATGGAGGAGATGAGGAACTAATCATTAGAGGACATGTAGATGCTAGTTTCCAGACTGATCAAGATGACATGAAGTCACAGACTGGATACATCTTCAGTTTGAATGGAGATGCAGTGAGCTGAAAGAGCTCAAAGAAAAGTGTGGTGGCAGATTCTACAGCGGAGTCTGAGTATATCGCAGCTTCTGAGGCAGCTAAAGAAGCAGTATGGATGCGAATCTTTGTCCAAGATCTGGATGTAGTACCAAGCAGTAAAGATTCTATCACACTCTATTATGATAATACTACAGTGGTGGCACTTGAAAAAGAGCCAAGGTCACATCAGCGGACAAAGAACATACTTAGGAAGTATCATCTCTTGAGGGATTTTTCTCAGAGAGGTGAAGTTGCAGTAAATAGCATTTCCATGGAAGACAATGTGGCAGAACCCTTGACTAAAGCCTTGACTCAGCAGAAACATGATCATCATGTGAGGTCTAGTGGACTAAAAGTCATAGGTAGTTGGCTCTAGTCCAAGTGGGAGTTTGTAAGGGTTGGTGTCCTGAGAACCAACTATTTTGTACTTTGATTACATGAATGTTCACTTATTATATATTGTTCATTGTTCTGCATGACTATAATATAATAATGTCCTGGAATATTTCTTGCATTGATAAGGTCATGGAAGATCCCCGCTATGATGAGAACCTTGAAATTCTATAACAATATTCTTAAATAAATTTCTATAGTTGGATGACATACTATGATAGGACACATAGTATACAGACTGTCATGTGCGAGTACTTGTAAGAAGACGAGACTCTCTCACATGGAGTTCGCACTTGGTAATCTCCAAGATGGGAGGTTATGAGAACAGACCCGCCAGTAGAAATTCTGCATGTCTTGGTGTCATCGAACATTGCTATCTATGAGTGTGTGTAATGGTCCTTAGACCGGAAGATTATCATTGACTCATGTCATGAATCGCGCACTTAGATTTACTGACGAAAACCGTCACACAGACAGTTGGCGGGAAGTAGGGTACGTTGGGTGCGTCACGAGTGACATGTTGTTAATCAATAAGTCAATGAAGGATTTGTCCCTTCCATTTATGGAAGCTGATATCTTGGCCCTTTGATTGAAATAGAATTGTCGCATCAAATTCCATGGTCATGCTGTAAATGATGAGTTTATTTCAGGAAGTCAAAGAACGACGGATCAAGCATATAGGTTTATAACACTGCCATGAAACCTGCTTGATGAGATATTGAGACAAAGGGATTAAATTACACAGTAAGTATTCGTATGAGGTGATACGTCAATGTGGCGTCAACTTCTTTCTCTTGGGTTCCTTGACCTGTTGCTAGACAGTAATCTTGGACTTTAGGCAAGCCCACCTAATGCCAATGAAAAAGAGGCCTAGAGGGTCACACACTAAGTGTATTCAAGTATCTCAAGTAGAATAAAGATTATTCCTGTATGTGGTTTAATAATTATTCAAGGAAGCCTAAATCATTTTAATGATCGAGGAAGAAGGAAATGAAAAACAAGATATACACGCCATGTATTAAAGATTACACACCGTGTAGTTTTTCATGAAAAACAAGTACACATTGTGTATTAATAATTACATGCCGTGTAGTTTTCTTTATGGAAAGGAAATGAATAAATTAAAACAAGATATACACACCATGTACATTTAATGTACACACCGTGTAGTTTTCAATGAAAAACAAGTACAAAACTGTATTTATTAATACACGCCGTGTAGTTTTTCTAGTTGGGATTTTGAGGATATAATATTGTTTTAAATGATATTTATTATAATCAGCATGGGTGCATGTCAAGGAATTAATTATTCGACATGGGGGTCTTAAATAATATTCAATGAAATAAATAAAATGTGTAACACGTTTATTTATTATTATAACTCTACAACCTCAAACCTGATTATAAATATCCTCGCAACCCCAACTCTTTTCCTACACACAAGAGAATAATTGTGCACAACAATTCTAGAGAATTATTTCAAGGCTGAAAGAACCTCTTCCTCCAAGAACGCTCTCAAGACCGAGATAGATCTTCTTCCATCGGATCAAGATGATCTAAGGCGGACAACGCAAGCAAAGGTTTCTCCACGCTAGCACCCGGAGACTCCTTTGGCGACATCCAGAGATACGAGGTGCACGTGTGGATCACTCATAGAGGAAGTCTACACTTGGCTTCTGCGATGCAATGATGAATCACATCAGAACGTGATCAAAAACATCAACGAAGAAAGAGCACCACAAAAGGTATTTCTTTTCAATTAATTAAATTAATTATAATCAACATGTAATGATCCTACTTTGTGGTTCCGGGACTTTCTATTTATTTTATCTATTTCTATGATTCGATCCTTGGAGACTGGCGTTTATCATTGTATTGATCCCGGATTGATCATTGCTAATTACAAAAAGCCAAGTGGGCACATCCACCCACGTGCTTCCGCTGCGCCCGGAACCTTCAGGGCCTGTTAAGGTTCTTTTATAAAAACTGTTGGAACCTTTATCAGTGCTATTTAAAAGCACTGATAAAGGTATGTTTTTTTAATTCTAAAATAAAAACACTGATAAAGTACCTATTTATCAGTGATAAAATTATAGCGCTGATAAAACAGTTATTTATCAGCGCTAAAATTATAGCACTGATAAATACTTATTTTATAAAAGAATAATTTTAATAATTTATTTATATTCTTATATATTTATTTTAAATGATATATAGGATAAATATTTATTTATTTACTAATAATCAAAACTATAAATATTATATATTTATAAATATATTTATTATTTAATGTAATTTATTATAATATTATAATTATTTAATTTTATATATATATATATATATAATTATAATCTTAGAAATACTTTTTCAATTAAGACATTATATATATATATATATATATATTTGAATTATTAAGAAATATATATTAAATATCAACAATTGTTTTTTATTTAATGTATGAAAATAAACATTATTTTTTAATATAAATATAATAATTTTATATAAATTAATTATAAAAACTTTTATCATCGCTAATAATAGCGCTGATAAATGTACCCTTTATCAGTGCTTTTAGCTAGTGTTAATAAAGGCACACTACTTTATCAGTGCTTTCTGTTTAGCGCTAATAAAGGGCAGTGCTTCCCTTGCCCTGTTTTTTGGTAGTGAATCCAAAGACGAACAACTAAATGCACAAACCACCTACCTCGATGTCGTACGGTCAATATACTTGAATGTCATCCCTTGAATCATCCTAGATTGGCATAGATCTACAAAACGGTAAAAAACTCCTGACTTTGAAAAACTCGTGAGAGAGGAATAATCAGGAATAATGGCTCTATAGGATTCTAGAACTCACTAATGGGATTCCAACGCACTTGACGGTGTCTCAATCGGAGTTCGAACAAAGAATTGGGGGTTTTATATTTTTTATTCATTCTTAAGTTCTCTTATATAAAACACAAGAAGAATAAGTCATTTCTGGACATGAGACGCAACCCCACTCTGATATATCAATTAAAAAGAAAAATACATGGCATGTTCTTTAAAACTACACATTGTTTAGTAGCCTTAACTGGCCCCCGACTTAAGCTGTCTATCAAGTAACTACATGGCTATGTACTCAGCCGTTACACAGCCAGAACATGGTGGTATGAAGCAAGCTAGGTACACAGTGTGTACTTATAAGTACATGGCGTGTACTTAGAAAAAACCCAATTTCTTTCTTTTTCCTCAAAAACAACCCGAATTCATGATCCATACCTGAAATGAAGATTTTGGTTCTTACAAACATCCCCCCTTAAAGAAATTCATCCCTGAATTTCCCTTATAATGGTGGTGAAGAAGAATCTACAAACAACTCTAGCCATGGTGATCGTACGTCAGCCTCCCTCTACCAAGTCTCATCCTAAACTCACCCATGTTTCCATAGAACTCATACCAGAGGAACAAACCATTCACAGAGAACCTTCGTGATGTGATCCACAATCTGAATAGGGAGATCCTAGAAGGACGCATCCACCTCCAAATCAACCTCATCGGGTTGGAAAACATGATATGGGTCTGAAAAGTAACTCTGTAACTAAGAAACATGAAAGACATTGTGCAAATCCCAGTACCTCTGAGGTAACTTAAATTGATAGGCAGCCATCCTGACTCTCTCCAAAACCTCAAACGAACCGACATATATCAGTGAAAGATTCCCCTATCCCATAATCTTCAAGTTCCCCAACATCAGTGTGACACGTAGGAAAACCGGATCTCCGCCCTCAAACTCTAGGGGTCGTCTCCATCGATCAGCATAATATTTCTGGCGAGGTTGTGTAGTACCCATCCTCTTCTGAATCAACTCAACGTACTTGGTGATCTCCTAGACAATAAGAGGTCCCAGCATAGCTACCTCTTCTATCTCCATCCAACATAGGGGTGATCGACATGGCCTACCATACAAAGCCTCATAAGGTTCCATATGAATCATTGCCTGAAAAATGTTATTATAGAAACACTCCACCAGTGGTATGTGTCTCTCCCAAGATCCCCTGAAATCCAAGACGCGTGCTCAAAGCATGTCCTCCAAAACCTGAATTGTGTGATCAGGTCGACCATCTATCTAGAGATGGTAAGTTTTACTCAGAAGTACCTGTGCACTCAAATCCCTCTATAGTCACCGCCATACATGATAAGTAAATACGGTGTCCCTTTCTGAAACGATAGAGTCTGGAATGCCATGAAAATGTACTATCTCTCGGATGTACAACCTTCCATGATCATCAACTCTAATGGTTTTATTAATTAGCAGGAAATGTGCAACCTTCATGATCCTATAGATAACAACCCAAACAGCATCATTACCTCAAGGAAACCTAGGTAATCTCATCACAAAATACATCGTGACATCATTCCACTTCCACTTGGGAATGGGTAACTATTATAATAGTCATGTAGGTTATTGATACTCCGCCTTCACCTGCCAATAGGTAGAACATCTCATAACAAAACCAACTACATCCCTCTTCATACCTGGCCACTAATATTGTTGATGTAAATCTCAAAACATCTTAGAGACACTAGGATGAACTGAACATACTTAGGAATGAAAATATGAAGAACAAAACACCCTACATATGTCTGTTGACACCAATACGCACCCATGAAAACACAAAACCTCATCCTCATCTATGGTCCACCCAGGAGTAGGGTCCTCACCTGACACACTCTACCATAGGACTAGGCCTTCGGAATCTGATAGTCGTCTCATTCTCACTTGATCCAGTATATTAGAGGTTACAGCTATAGAAGAAAGAAACATTTTACCATGTCTGTCATTCACCTTCAAATTCATCTCAAAGAACAAATCCATAAGGTCCTACTCACTACTAGCTTCTTGAACTATCTATATCTGAGTCCTCCTGCTCAACGCATCATCCACCGTGTTGCCTTTCCTAGGCGTGTAGGCAAGATCAAATTCAAAATATTGAAGGTACTAAACCCACCTTCGCTATCTCAAATTCATATCTCATTGAGTAAAGATATACTTGAGAATTTTGTGGTGAGTATACACCAAAAAACATTCTCCCAAAACATAATGTCTCCAATAGCGCAAATCATGCACAACTGCAGCTAACTCAAGATCGCGCGTTGGGTAATTCCTCTCATGTGGCCTCAACTATCGATACTCGTATGCAAAAAATCTTTCTACCTACATAATAACTACTCCGAGCCTGATACCTAATGTGTCATAGTAAATATTGTAACTCCTACCTAGTTCCAGAAAAATCAGTATCAATGTAGAAGTTAACCTCTATTTCAGCTTCTGAAAGACTGAATCGTAGGATTATGTCCATAAGTACTTCGTACCCTTCTTAGTCAATCCCATAAAAAGTGATTCTAAGCATGAAAAGTCATGTATAAAGCATCTGTAGTAACCATCCAGCCCCAGAAAACTATGTACCTCAAAGACGTTCTTTAGTTTTTCCTAGGAAACTACTATTATCATCTTCTCTGGGTCTACTGATACTCCTGTCTCTAAGATTACATGACCCAAGAAGTGGATCTAGTCCATCCAAAAGTGGCATTTTGAAATTTTAGCATATAAATGATGATATCTCGGTGTACTCAATATGATCTCAATATGGATGGAATGGTCTTGTCGAGTGTGAGATTACACCAAGATATTGTCCATGAATACTACCACAAAATAATCCAAGTAAGGATGGAACACTCGATTGATCAGTTCCATGAAAACTGTCGGCACGTTCGTGAGACCGAATGGAATAACCAAATACTCATATAGACTATACCTGCTTTGAAAGGTTGTAAGACGTATATTAGCTAGTCTAATGTGCAACTAATGATAATTGGATCTCAAGTAAATCTTCGAGAACACCTAGGATCCTTGAAGATGATCAAAAAGATCGTCAATACTCAGTAAGGGATATCAGTTCTTGACCATCAATTGGTTCAGCATCTGATAATCCACACAAATTATGAGGGTACCATCTTCCATCTTCGCAAAAAATGACAGGCGAACCCCAAGGAGAAGTACTGGGTCAGAAGAAACACTTTTATTGTAACTCCTCTAACTGCTTATTGAGATCTTGTAACTTTGATGTATCCATCCTATACGGAGGAATGGAAACCGGTGCCACTCCTGGCATAAGATCAATAGAGAAATCCACCACTATCACTAGAGGTAAACCTAAAAATTCAGCTGGAAAGACATCCCTAAAATGATCCACCAATAGAGGAAATTCCATATATGAATTCACCTAGTCATCCAGATATAAACTAGTGATCTAGGCTATGATTCCTCCCAACCCATGATGCTCAGGTCCAGATATGCTCGCTTGGACATCCTATTTACCCTTTTGTAGAAAACATTCTCCCCCTGGAGATGTAAAACTCACCCTGTGGTGATAGCAGTCAACAAAGGCATGAATGGAGACCAAATAGTCCATTCCTAGAATGATATCGAAGCCTTTAATATCTAATACATAGAGGTCCCATAAGAAGTGACACCCACCAACCTCAAGAGTGCACTACATTCACTAACATACACTATCCATCCTAATCCCCAATAGAGTTTCTAGCATCATAACATCATCAGAAGTAAAGATATAGAGCCCAAGGCTCTCCACAACGGAAACTGACATAAAACTATGGGAATACCCTATATCAAAAGGAGAATAATATAAAAGTGAGTAAAATAGAATTGTACCTCTAACCATATAGGGTTTGGGATTTTACTCTTACTGGGTCTGTTCTATTACAAAATTCTAACCTATACCATGGCCCTGCGACCCTACATGGCTACCCTGAGCTGGTGCACCCTATTGTCACTGAGAACCTATTGTCTGGATACCATGGCCACGACCACCCCTCGGCCAAACAAACACCAATTCCCTAACTGATGAGAAACTCGTGGTCCTTATCCTGAACATGGATTCATGAAAGATCCCCTATACCTAGATATTGGTGATAAATTCCTACAAAAACGCTGAACATGATCCATATTTCCACAAGATCAGAACTCAAATAGGTCTATTGGGCATTGTAGTCTTGTGTGCCCACTCATCCCGTACTGGTAGTACATCACCTGGATACCTGAAGAAACATCATGTGAAATCTTCCTACGATGCTTTATGTTATCGGTAGAAGGAGTACCAACCATGGATGCTGAACCTCCCTATCTCACAGCTCCAAACTCCCTCATATTGCACTCAGTAATTAGCACTTGGATTAATATAGCTGTCTCTGAATTCAACCTAAAAACATTCACCTATGATCATATTTCATACCTGAGACCATCCTCAAATCTCCTAGACAATGATAACTCATAACCCCCCAAAACAAGTGTGAAGTGATGAAGCTCTGTAAAGCAATAAGAATAATCCATCACTGAAAGAGCACCCTTCTCAAAATTCATGAACTCCCAGGCTTAGTCGGCCCACAATGTCTCGGGGTAAAAGTAATTGTAGAAGATTCTTTAAAACTCTTCCCAAATCATATCTTGATGACGTCTTGTCTGTGAGATAACATCCCACCATATATTTTCAGAATCACAAACCATGTACGTTGCGAGCTTCAATATCCTCTCAAGAGGTGTCTTGAGATGCTTGAAGATAGAAATAATGGCCTCCAACCATGATTCTGCAGCCTCTGGTCCTCCATCCCTTGAAAAGGTGGGAGGATATTGTTGTTGGAATACCCACATCAGCACTTCCATAGTCGAGGAAAGACGTGGTGCTACCTAAAAAGTTTGAATCATCCTCATAAATCTTTCACAAAACTTTTCATTAACACCTGCATCTGGTATAACATCTGGTTCCAAGATGGGCACAAAGGGAGGATCTACAAGTAGTCCATGATCTACCATTTCTTGTGTCTAATAATAACCTTGTACCTAGCGTACAACTAGAGGATGTCTTGGTGTAATGACTATGCAAGGTCAAGTTCACACCTTAGTTTAAGATTAACAGAACTACAATTTAGAAGTACAAAAATAAAATATGAAGACTAAAACATTCAATTTTTACAAAATAGGGTCACACGATGTGTATAACTACTACATGGCGTGTTCTCATAAGATTTTAACATGGTCATGTACCTCTACCAACCTGGCCATGTAACACCCCATACACATGGTGTGTTCCTACTAAGACACGACATGTACTTGATTATTCCTTCCTGCCCAAATTCTTCTACATGGCTAGAACTACACAGTTTTCTCCTGGTGTAACACTACATGGCATGCACACTCTATACATGGCATGTACCATGTAAGTTCCATCCACCCATGTCATTATTCACATGGCCAAATACATGTTTGATTACTACACAGTGTGTATAAGCTATACACGGTGTGTACATCCCAAGTTTCATCCACCTGGGTTATTAGTCACATGCCCAAATACATGGTCTTTTATAGCACAGCGTGTACTCTCAATAAACAGCATGTTCTACCAAATGTTTATCATCCTCAGGTCTCTTCTCACACAGTCATTCATACGGTCGGATACATGGTCTTTTACAGCAATACATGTACTCCCAGTACATGGCATGTTCTACCAAACATTTATCATCCCCGTGTCTCTGCTCACATAGTTAGTCACATGGTTAGATACATGGTCTTTTACCGCATGGCGTGTACTCCCAGTACACGGCGTGTTCTACCAAATGTTTATCACCCATGTGCCTCTTCTCACACAATCAGTCACATAGTCAAAAACTACATGAAGATACATACGGTACACCGAATTTACTTAATAAAATTCATTTCTTCCAAAATATAAGAACACATGGCATGTGTTCATAATATCACACATCGTGTTGTCTGAGTATCTAGATAATAAGCCTCTGAAACATCTCCAAAACCCCAAAAATCTTAAAATTTTGGCTAATTCATGCCACGTTCTGATTTGTTAGATTCCATACTCCCCACAAATCAAATTTTGGCATCCTCATTCATATCATTCCTCAATAAAAATCAATTAAATTTCAAACATGATCCACCAAATTCTGATCCCAGAGGGCCCATAACACATCAAGGACCAAAGCTTGGCATCCATACAAATGAAACTTTAAATATAAAAATACCCTATCAAAATATTAGGTATTTTTATTCTAAAATATATCACAACAACATCCATATTTAGTACAACATCTATCACAACATCATGCAATCAGTAATGCACTCTAAATGGAATGACAAGAATGCATGACATTGATCTCTAGAAAGTGCCTATATGATGCATGAGATGGAATACCCTCACCTCATCGGGTTGAAATATAAATAGAACCAACTACACAAATAAAGTGAATCACCCAATAGTGAAATTAAATCAACTGTAAAAATTGCAAAACCATAAAAATTTCAATATTAGAGGTAACTTGGATTTTCCCTATACATGGGTTAGCTACTCCCAAGCACATATAATTACCAACTACCTATTACTTCTTATCCCAGCCTATTATCTCCAAATAGTAAGACAAAAAAGAAAGGAAAACTTCTCTGATACCAATTTGTAATGTCATGGATCTGGGTGACACCCAAAGGTGCCCCGAACCCAGTTGGTCACATAATCTCAAGTGCATTTCCAAAAAATGCCAGAGGCTTCTAACTAGCAGTGAGGTAAAATGTATGATAATGGGGAAAATATTCCATCATTTTAAAATTATACACATCGGAAAACAAATAGTAAAAAAACAAAAGTAGTAATACCATACAACAGAAGTAAATAATGGAATACTGGTAGTAATAAAACAACCGGAGCATATATATAAATGATGCATGTCACATGTGTCTAGGAAAGCATCCAAAAAAGTCACAATGCTGGAAATAAAATATAGAAACTAAATTATAGATAAGAAAGTAAACTCCAACAGCATCGCAAGCCTCATCTTGGTCCCATACTCTCTATATTCAACAGCAATCAAGTACCTGATGAAGAAAGGTGTTTTCCCTTATCTAAACATGCAATCATATAATCTGTTTGGGTCTAAAGCATGACTCAAACAAGGTATGAGGTGAATCTTAGTAGGAAACCATCAAAAGATATGTTTCTAACTTTCATTTAATATATATAATAGGTAATATTTATAAATGATGCAATAATCTAGGAAGTACTCAAAAGTAAACAATCCTACAGTTTTTAATTACATTCATTTACATTTATGATTCATTCGTTGAATCATGTAACCCTGGTATCTAGCTTGAGCTCTGTATCCCCTGTGTAAGTAACCAAACAGATGTCTCGAAAGACCATCTAAACAATCAAGTAAGACCAAGTCTAAGATTTTTCTTTGGCTTATCAGACTCATCATAATTATACAATTATTCATAAACAACCCCTTAGGAAATTTCTCACAGTCTAACCTGTCTGGTCTAACATAACATCAATTCATTAGATAACAAACCTCTGGAAATCTCTCATAGTCTATCCCCTTTGGTCTAATATAACATCAATAAATTAAATAATGATGCTCTAGGAAGGTCTCATGGTCTATCCCTTTTGGTCTAACATAGCACTAATCATTTACAAACAACCATCTGGGTAGCTCTCACAGTCAATTCCCCTGGTTCAACATGGTATCAATAAATTATAAACGACCTCCTAGGTGGATCTCACGGTCAATACCCCTGGCTCAACATATCATAAGGTAATTAGAAACGACCTCCAAGGTATATCTCACAGTCAATACCCCTCGTTCAATCATCTACACCAAGGCTCTCATGGTCCATTGAAAAAACAGTGCACATATAATATCAAAGCAACTCATGTAATATGAAAATTATACATGGGTAATAATTCATAAGAATATCACATGCATTTCATATAATCAATCAAAATCTATCCTAATAAACCAATTCATGGAAAACCAGGCAAGCCTAACAAGAATCCTCAACCAAACAACCATAAACAAACAAACAAGGGAAACGCACCCACAGGGTGTCCCATAAACAAGGTATATAACCTTACACATAAGAAACTATCCTTTATCAATTAAATAAACCATAGAAGGTGATAAACATGGTTAAATTCCAAATCAATCAATACCCCAAAACATGGTTATACAGCACTTATAGCATATATAATCCAAATACGAACAACGAAAGGCTAAAACAACCTACCTCAATGTTGCACGATCGATATACTGGAATGTCAGCCCTTGAATCAGCCTAGATCGGTAAATATCTACAAAACGGTGGAAAATTCTCAACCTTGAATAACTCACGAGACAAGAATAATTATGAAGAAAGGATCTAGGGGATTCTAGAACTCACCTGTGGGATTCCAATGAACTCTATGATGTCTCAATCGGAGATTGGACCTGGAATTAGGGGCTCGATCTTCGTTCATCGTTACCAAGTGCTCATGTATGAAATACGAGAAGAATAATTCATTTCCATACATGATACACAACCTCACTTTGATATATCAATTAAAAATAAAAATACATGGCGTGTTCTTTAAAACTACACGTCGTGTATTAGCCTTAACTAGCTTTCGAATTAAGCAGTCTGCCAGGTCACCACACGGTCGTGTACTCGGTAGTTACATATTTAGAACATGGTGGTACACGGAAAGCTAGGTACACTGTTTGTACTCAGAAGTACATGGTTTATACTTAGAAAAAACCCATTTCTTCTTTTTTCCTCAAAAATAATCCGAATTCAAGATCCATACCTGAAATGAAGATCTGGGTTCTAATATTGGTAAGTAGTGTTCAATTATTCAAAATTCCTTTTTTGAAATCCCACATGAGAAAAAATCTCAATAAGAAGTCCATTTGAAGATAGAGAAAGGAAAGTACGAAGTTCTCAGGAGATAATACAGACTAGGGTTTCATGTAGGAAAACATGGAAATGGAATATAAAACCAACTATCAAATTCTGGTGGGGAGTGATAGAGAACATGGTCATGATAAACTAAATAATCATAAAAATATAAATATGTGATGGGTTAAAGGTTCATTAGTTTATTAGTAAGAAAATTAAATAGATAATGCTTTTTTAATCCTTTTTATAGATGTGATGAATTATTTTACTACCTATAATAATAATATAAGTAAATATACTTACATGACAAGTATAGTTTCATCCTTTAATAAATTTTCACCACAATATCATATTTTTCTCTAAATAGTGAGTATTTATGATGAATTTTTTATGCCTTTAGTATTAAAATCAACTATTATATATCACTAAATCAAAAAAAATATAGCTATATATCCTTTATATATTTATAAATTAATCAAATCCAAAAAAAATAGGATAATATAATATAATTCCTTAAAAATAATAAACCTTTATAAAATGAAAAACTACTTTAATCTATAAAATTCAACAGTAATACCCAGATTTCAACATATATCGTTTAATAAATAACTATAATTAAAATTCCTCAAAACTATTACAGACTAAGATTGAAACCCAAAAATCATAAGTATTTGATTACATAATCTTCCAAGATAAAATTTTAACATTTATATCCAAATAAAATCAATCACTCCTAATATCTCATACCAAAAATTATATTCCCAAATCATAGAATCTCCAAGATGTGCTAATTGATTCAATAATTAACCTAAATCAACATAAGGCCAAAATAAAATCATATATGATTCCAAAATTTAATTCAAATTTTATTCCTCAAATAAAATCCAATAGTACTATATTTACTATAATTATATACGGTTCTCAAAATAGTGAACATCTTATAAAATAAAATTAATCACTTAATCACCAAATAATTTTCCAATCCCATGTAAATATATTAAATAAAACTTGTGTTAACAAAATTAACTTATTCTTTATCTAAAAAATCCTTTAACTAAAAATAAAATGTCATACTAACCAGGACTTCACATAGGCTAGTGGTCGGTGATGTACCCTCGTAGCCCTTTGGTTGTGGGTTCAAAATTCATGGCCTATCTGAACACAATGGGTTTTCACACAGTTTTCGAGTTCTAATTTTTTTAAAACTATATTATTATAATCCTTATAAAATTCTAAAAATGTGATAAACATCCTCAAAAATATCCTTAATATGTTTTAACCTCAAATTTTTTCTCATAACATTAATTTTGTATCCAAAAATTTAACAAACCACAATTACCTTAAAAATAAATATCTCCAAGAATACCATTAGTCACTTAAAAATTTCATAAAATAAATCCTCAAAAGGGTTTCCTTAGACACTGAACTTATGATCAACCTTAAAATTATAAACTTGTGACGATATCCCTAACTCTTAAGAATACCACAAAAGAAAACATCCAAATATCCAAAGTAGTCTAAACCCTACTCTAATACCAAATGTAAGAACCCAACCTTAAAAACACATATTCTAGTCATTTCAGAATAATAAATTGATTTCTTTTTCCAAATATATTTTATTTTTAGAGTTTTATAGAATTATGAAAAACTCTTACATTGTAAACCCATACATTTCAAGTGGAAACTTATACTAAGTATCCATTTTTTTTCACCAAAGGAAACCCTTTTAAAATAAAAAAGTTTTATTTTAATGTCATGTCATCAAAAATTTGATCTTGACCACATCATGGTCCCTACTCTTCCTGAAAAACTTGTGAAAAACATTTTAAAAACATGGGATGAGGAAACAAATATCATTAAGGGACATAAAGAAAGAAAATCATTAGTCTAGTGAAAATCATGAAAACCCATTTAATATTTTCATAGAATAAAAAATAATTTTCATATGAAAAACATATACACTTTTTCACATTGAAAATAATTAAAATCTAAAGCAAGAAATTTAAAATTATTTTTCGGTAACTTAGAGAATCATAATCATAAAATCCTTTAAAATACTTTTTAATTAGAATAACCATATGGACGACTTCTAATATAATCATTAACCAAATTATTGGAGATATATAATTCAGATCACCCTTTTTACAAGTTATATCAAGCTCACTCACGAGCTATACTGGGGATCAACCCTTCGTATAAGCTATATTGGGCTCACCTGTGAGCAATAATGGGGATAAACCCTTTTTATAAGCTATATCAGGCTCACTCGGGAGCTATAATCAGGATCAAACCTTCATATAAGCTATATCAGGCTCAAATATGACTTATAATGGGGATTAACCCTTCGTATAATCTATATCAGACTCACATGTTTCATATAATTCTCAAGTACCATATCATGAATAAAACATTTGTATGCATTCACTTTTCATCATAAAACTTTGAAAAAATACCTAAAACTCATATGGAAAACAATTTCTGATATCAAAATACACTTTTCATTTAAAATTCCATTTTTAATACCAAAATACCCAAAACATAGTAAATATGGTTTATCATTGAATAAAATATCATTAAAAACATTTTAAGAGAAAATAAATTTTCCATTTTAAAAACACTTATTTTTTAAAAAGTTGTGAACTTATATATGAAAATGTTTTCTTTGGAAATAAAATTTTAAAAAATTTAAAGTAATATTAAAATATTTAATTCATTATGAAATCTAGAAAAAAAATTCATGTTTTATATGTTAAAACAAACATTCCTTTTTTCTTTTTTAAAAAGAAACATTAAAAGAAGATTTTTAAGAGAAACTCCCTTACCACGAATCTGATTTTTCACATATGCCCTTTATTTTACTGAATAATAAAATCATGTTAACTATTTAACTTATTGATAACCTTTTTAAAGTTTATTATTTATTTTATATCACTTATTACCATGTTATAAAAAGTAATTATTTATTTAAGTTTACGTCGGATGTTTTAACCATATTCTATTTATAAGTCCAAAATGACTTTGGTGTGATGTCTATAGTAAAAGTTGTCATTATTAAATTATCTATAGAATAATAATCATGAAATAATTATCATTTTTATATATAAATTATACTTTTAAATTCATCCATTGCATATGGATATGAAAAATGAACTACATTACAATCATGGAGACGGTAGGTCGTACGTACACATGAGTAACATTTCCATTTTTCATCGATTGCTATGGAAAGAATATAAGTATAATTTTATATTTAAATAATGATAATAATATCATAAATGTCATATAAATTCTCTAATTACTTTTATATATATCATTTATGTGATGTGGTGATGAAAAACTAATCACATCACTTCGCGAAGGTGGTAGTCCACACGTATGTACGAACGATTTTATCATTTTTTATGTATGTAAAGGTAAGACATAAATTATATATTTTATTTTAATAATGATAATTATTTAATTAATTTCATATATAAAAATTAATTTCATAATTATAAATATTCTTGAGATACGGTGATGTAAAATGAATTATATCAGTTCATGAGGTGGTTATCTGTTGGACACACAAATAATGAATTATTTTCCCATTTATTGAAAGTGGAGATGGATACAGGTCATAACACTGACATAATAACACCAAATAATATGTAGGATAATGTATTTATTATTTCATCATGGTTTAAGAATATTTTAATGAGATGGAGAAAAATACAGAAATTCTTGATTAAAATGATGCATATTCTTCGGAAAATCTCCATTTCTTAAAACCTTAATACCACTATAGGTGGTGTTATGGCTAAAATAAGACTTCTAAAATGATGTTATGGATTATAGGATGGTATTTATATATTTATTTACCCAAAAATATATTTTTTTAGTGTTATTAATATAAAAGAAGATGTGTCATTTTATAAGAGAAGGTAGGGGCACTCTTGGCATTTCTCAAAATACTATATTAATATAAATTATTTTTTAATTAATAATGCCTCAAAAGTGATTTATTTAGAATATAATATGATTATTGTTTTAAATAATCTCATAAAATAATTTTTATATATGTTTATATCACTTTCTTACCCTTATCATTTAGCTTTAACCTTTATTTAACACCTTTAACTCTTACCGTGACAACATAGATTTTTACACTTTAAGGGTTAATTTATTTACTATAAAACAAAAAAATAAGAATAAATGGATCATGGATTAAATTTTAAACCATATATAAATTAGTTTTCTGAATTTTATAATTTTATAAATTTTATATCATTCAATAAAATAATATTTATTTTAAAATATCATTAATGTCAATTTTGACACTATTCATTACATTGACTTTTAAAAATATTAATAAAACAAGATAACTTAAAAATAATAATTTAATACATCCATAACATAAAATTTTCATTTATAAAATTTCTTTTATCAAATTAATTATATCAAATTATATTTATTTTAATATTTTTAATAACATTTATTTGATATTTATATTAATAAAATAATTACTACATCAATGTTGTGTAAGAATTTAAGGTAATTATTTATTCACTATAAATTAAAAATAAATTTCCCTAATGAAGATAAATCTTTTAGTTTTAAAATCAATTTTTTAGTTTAAGATATGTTCTTAATAACACCATATTAAAAATATTTCACTTATTAAAAACAAGAGTGTGATAAGTTTGACTTTTATTTGAATAAAATATTATAAAGGTTATAATATCATCATAAAGGTCATATAAATAAAAAATTAATTATTATGGACTAATATTATTCATAGAATAAAATTTTGTTAAGTTTTAGGGTCATTTTATAGTTTTTATCATATTATTTTTATTCTAAATTAAAAAATTTACCCTTTACCATGGTAACAAAAATTATCAAGATTACTATTCATATGGTACAAAACTAAAAGAGAATCATTTAATAAATTTATACCTTATAATTCCAAATTTTGAATCCATTTTTCAAAATTCAAAATACATAAGTTCCTAAAATTAATTTGAAATTAATCTCGTATATGGGGCAAGAAAGCAAGTTTTTAAAATGAAAATGTTCAAAAGTTTGAAATATTTTTATATCCAAATTCAATATAAAAGATATTAAAATGACATAAATTATATTAATATATGTATAAGTGATCTAATTTAACTTTAAAAACAATTTAAAATATAATATAATATTATAAATTATTTATATGAAAATTTAGTTTTCAATTAAAATATAGTATTTTTTACTATTCATAAAAATATGAAACTTATCAAAAAATACCAAAAATTAACCTGAAGATAATTTGGGCATTAATATCTCAAAAATTAAGTATATTTTTTCAAATAAAATTTATAAAAGTGTTAAAATTTAGTTTTAGTGTGCCATCAAAAGTTGGAAAAACTGCCTTTTAAGGAAAAATAAACATTTTATGCGTAAAATTTTATTTTTTTTCTTATGTATATAAAATATATTAAATGAATATAAAAAATTATAAAAAAATTTAAACATAATATAGTTAGTACTAGTCATATCCACCAATGTAACATCTAGGTAATAATTTCCATACTAAATAATAATATTTAGTTGTTCGTTTAAGCTCAGTGTGGCTTATCGTGTGCACTATCTAACATAGCGTTTAATTTTAAAATCTTGGGATTTTACATTACCTATTTAATTAATAATAAAAACTATAAAACCATGTTTAGTATTATTTATCAAGGTTTTGGCTTTATTTTTGGAGGTCTTGGTTTTTAAAAGAATGTGATAATTGAGATTGTGGTTTTCATAGAGAATGGAAAATGGAATGGTGAACATTATGGCTTAACTTTATTGTACATAGTTTTCAAATTATAAGGATTATTTTAGAGTTTTTTGTGAGACTAAAGAACAAAAATATGTGGTTTAACTAACCATTATGTGGTTTTTCATTGAATGAAAATTCGATTGATTTTGATGATGTGGATTTTTTATATGCCATACTGACTACTCCAACTTTATCCTTAATATCCTTTGATAATATATAAGATGATATTATGGTTTTTAATAATCAAATGTGTAAAATTTAACTTTTGATTAATGTAATTTTTATATTTAAGTGTTCTTTTTATGTTGAATTTATAAAAATTAAAAATTACAAGATGAACTATGTAACTATAGAATATTGTTATTCAAAATTATGAGAGGATGTGAAGAGGAAGACAAGATGGAAGAAGATTAAGACACCCAAAGAATATTGAGTTCACTATATTTCTTTATTAATACAATTCATGGTGTATTAATACTTATAAAGTGAATATTGAAGTTTTACTTTGAAGAAAATAGACTTCTCTAGTTGTGAAACCATTAATTGAGTTTCATCTTTTTATTTGATGATCTATCAATAAAATACACATCAATATATCTTATTATAAGAAGAAAGAAGATATTGAGTGATAAAAGTGAGGTGTTAATTGATTTAATTTTATAGTTTTAGTGATTAAATAGAAATGTTATAATTTTCACTTTATTGACAACAATTTATAGATTCTTCTTGGCAGTGAAGACTATATTTGTAAAAACATTGAAGAAGTATCTTTTATTTTAAATGGAACAAATTTATCATATTAGGATAAATTTTTATTCATGTTTATTTAAGGATAAACCATTCTCATTTTAATAATATGATGATACTAGTGTATCCTATATTAATGTATGAAACCATTCCATTCCAAGGACGTAGACATTTATTTTGAATGGTAAATTGTGTGCATCATTGTGTTTGTTGTGGTTTCTTGAATTTTCAAGAGATTATATAGAATTAAATTGATTAATTTCATTAAATTTGGTGTTTTAGAATAATGGTTAGAAGACAGACTGATTGTACTTCATCTTAATTAGTGATAGAGGTTGGTTTTTTATTTCTCCATTTTATATATACATTTTTTTGAAGTAAATTTCATTAAGTTTTGAAGTAACTTGATTAATATTACTCATTTTTTATTGTTTTATAATATATTTTGTAAATTTAAATTTTAAAATAGTTTTTTAAAAAAAGGAATTTAATCTCATAAATTTTGAAGAAGGTTTTTTATTGAAGAAAAATGGTTGTTTTTTAGTGAATAAAGTGAAGAAAAATGAAGATGATTGTAGAGAAATAAACCTCATTATGTTTTAAGGAGGATATTAAGTATAGAATCTATAATTTAGTAGTTTATTACATCATGGTGGTACCATATTTTCTAGTGGATTGAGTTTTTTTGGTTAGTTTACCTAAGCTGTAATAGTATGTCCACATCGTATCTTGAGTAGAGGTGATATATATTGCACTGCAAGACACATCTCTCACCATAACCATATATATAAATAAATATATTTTTCTGGAGATATCTCCCCATGAACATTTTTGAAGATATATACTTAGGGAGATATAAAAGGTATTTTCACCTATATATCATGAATATATATATATGGTGGATGAAAATTCAAGGGATCCAAAAATAACAAAATATAAGGAGATATATCTAATATCTAAAGATTTAAAGATATAGATATAGATAAAAAATATATCTCATGTTAATTTAATGATGATTCATGAAAATGGGATACTTCCTACATCAAAGGGTGTTTAAGACTAAGATATACAAGAGAAGATAATATAGTAAGATATGTATAAAGATAAAGGGATGCATGAGATGCATGAGATATATATATAAACATATATATGGGATATTTTTTCTATAAACAAGAGTATTTGTGCACAAGGAAGGGGATTGGAAGCCTCCTGAGTGTAAGCCTGGTGGAGTATTGAAGTGTAATGATGAAAGTGAGAGTATAAGTAGGAGGATCTAAGGTGACTACAAAGTTTAAAAGTAGTTAGGACTTTTTTCTTTTTTTCTTTTAATACCTTGTTATACGTAGTTTTTATCATCATTTCCAGGGAAATGGGTTCACTCAAATTCAATGGTTAGAAAATTATTTTCTCCCCTACCTTTCTTTTTTATAATTTTTAGTTTCGATTTATTTTATAATTTTTCATTTATTTTACCCGCATGGTATTTTTCACTGTGATGGAAGAAATTCAATGCATACTGATTGAGAGGGTAAATTTTTAAATTCATATCTTGGTATTTTCACACAAAATTGAAAAACATAAAAGGATCGATGGTTAAGAAGGAAACATGCCACAATTATACCTAAGAGGGGATGAGAGTGATGTTGAGTTCAAAGATATATCTAAGTCTATCACTGAACGATGCAGAATAATTGAAAAGGTTCTAGAAGAATAAGATAAAGAATATAACAATGATGCTATTGAAGTTATTGAAAATATGGATATGTGGACCATTTAATATCAGTAAGATTATGTTTATTAAGTTTGGATAGTCAATTAATTACTTATTAAAAATATTCCCACTATTTTTTTTAGTCCTAGTCAAATTTTTAAGAAGTTTTCAAAGAGGTGAAAGAGGAGAGTTGCACCGGATATGAAAAAAAATCATAATTGGATAAATCCACGATGGTTATCTTTGTATGATACTCCTATTATATAATAGAATATATAATTTCAAGCTTAAATATCTTTACAAAAATGCTCTATGGGAGGAAACCCATGTTTTTCTATCTCCTTATAGGAATTTATCTTTATTTACTTTACAAATCTATTTTAGGATGTAGTGTCAATTCCCTACTATCTTTTTGATATTTGATTTATATGGACCTCACACTTTCATTTTTTGTTATATTTGGTAGGTCTATGTAGGGAAAGAAAAAAATCAAAAAAAAAAGGAAAATATATGGTTCATGAGGAAAGGTGAGTTTTTTTTAAATATTTTATTTTCACCTCTGATCATTTTTAATTTATAATTTTAAAATTTAATGAAAAATGAATGAAAAATAGTTGGATTTTTTTTATACTATGATAATAAAATTTTCTTAGGAATCCCACGAAACTACGTTTTATTTTCATTGTTGATAAGATTGAATGAGTAAGATTTTGGGGATAAATAAGTAGAGTTAATAATGGGAATACAGATTTAATGAATCATGATTTTAGGAGGCTAATTGATTTATATAGATAAAATTCCCTTAAATTTTTCATTATTTTAATTTTTGAAGTTCATATTGATTAGTTTGTCATTAATATGTCATCCCATGAATGATTGACCAATATTAAATGTTTTCATTCCTAATAGGTTTCTAAACCAATTTTTTATATTATTTATCATGTCATATTTATTGATAGATACTTGGGAAATGATTTCCTATGAGAACTTTCATTGATATCCTAAAAAATCCATGATTTTACAAAGTCAATTTTCATATGATTGGGTATTTTTTATAAGACTTTAACCTTGAGAACAACCGTTATATTTATCCATATTTATTCTATAGAATAAATGAATTGAATTATAAGGTTGAGTCTCTTTGAAAGACATTTTCATCCATTCCTACCCTACTATTTTTGTTTTTCATGTTTATCAAATGTTCTATTGTGGTGGAGAAGGTTTTCCATGGTATAAGTGATGTTTTTCATTACAAGGATCAATGTGAGTAAATTCTATGGAATATAGGTAAAGGTCATCAATTATCCATAATTGGGCTTCCTTATAAACCCTATTAAAAGATGAAAAAATAAATTGTACTAAGAAAAAGAAAAAGAAAAAATATAGAGAGAGAATTATAGAAAAAAATAGGTCAAGTCTTTAAAGGGTCAAAAATCACCATTATTTGACCAATGATTTTTATCATTTGGTTTTGGGTAGTGTATGTGAGACTTATCCTAAAAATAATTTTTAAAAATATAATTGAAAAAAAATGGTCAAATCATTCATTATTTTTATTTCTTGAAGGCCTTTCTTTGAGTTTTTTTAGAGTGGGGTGATTTCATTTTGAGTAGAGAATTTCATTGAGTTTATTATTGATTATCATGAGTTATTCTATAAATTTTTTGTAATATTTTATGTCCTATAACCAACTTTTTTTACTTTGATTACATGAATATTTAATATATTTAAATATTAAACTTCTTATTACATATTGTTCATTGTTCTATATGACTATAGTGTAATAATGTCCTAGAGTATTTTTTGCATTGACAAAGTCATAGCAGTTCCCTGCTATAATGAGAACCTTGAAGTGCTATGACAATATTCTTAAATATAGTTATGTGTTTGGATGACACACTATAATGGGACACGTAGTATATAGACTGGTAGGTGCGATTACTCATAAGAAGATGGGACTTCTTCTCATGAAGTTCACACTTGGTAATCTCCAATATGGGAGGTTATGAGAACAGACCCATCAGTAGGAATTCTTCATGTTTTAGAGTCATCAGATATTCCTATCTATGAGCATGTTTAATAATCCTTAGACTTTAATATTATCATTAATACGTGTCACGGCTCGTACACTTTGATTTAATGATGAAAATTGTCACACGAACAGTTGGTGGGAAGTATGGTTTGTTGGGTGCATCATGAGTGTCATGTTATTAATGGATAAGTCGAGGAAGTATTTATCCCTTCCATTTATGGAAGTTGATATATCGTCCCTTTGATTGAAATATAATGTCGCACGAAATTCCATGTCCATGGTGTAATGAATAGTTTATTCCAGGTTGTCAAAGAACGATGTATCAAGCATAAAGGTTGACAACACTATCATGAAACCAGCTTGATGGGATATTGAGAAAAAGGGATTATATTACATAGTGAGCGTTCTTATGTGGATGTGATTATTATTACTTTAAGTTCTTTTTCTTGGTTGTCTTGACCCGTTTCCATATAGTACTTTTGGACTTTAGGAAAGCCCACCTAATGTTAATAAGAAAGAATCCTAGAGGCTCACACACTAAGTGTTTTTTGTGGTCTCGATTAAATTCTATTCGAATTTAATTGATGAAATTAATATTATTCTCAAGACCGTATAATGATTTTTTTTCAAGTTAAAATGACTGCATAAATTAAATAAATATTTATTCACCGGATTGTGAGTAAAATATATTTATTTATTTTCTTGAATATTTAAAAAATATTTATTTACTAGTTTGTAAATAAAATATTTATTTAAGAGAATAAATTATTGATTTATTTATTCAGGTGTTCAATAAATGGAGGTAAAGTTAAAGTAGACCAAGGCTGGTTTGGTAGTAAAATAATTATTTGTAAGATAGTAAATAATTATTTGACTAGTTTGCACAAGTTAAAATAATAATAATGTTGCTATTATTTTGTGATGTGTAATTTTATTTATAATTTTTTTTGCGCAAGTTGTCACACCATAAATAATAACGCAGTATTATTATTAAGAGAATGAGTTTTCTATAAGGTTATAAATGTATTTAATTGTTGTTATGCAATTAAATATTGTAACCAAATCCCCATATTGATAAATATACATATACGTCTATTGTTCCATGTACCGAACTGCACACCCAGTGAATTAAGAATTACTGAACTAAACAATTTCTCTCTCGAATACTCTTCTTTTCCATCTCAATAATGAGAGACGTTCTTCAAGTTAGAAGAACAAGAGATCAAGAATGACCGACACAAGACACTTGCTTCTCCACGCTAGCACTCAGATAATGATAGGTGTCGATCGGAGGCCATCGGAGCACATGTGGATCACCACTAGAGGGATTATAGTTTGGATCCTTGCAAGTGCAATGAGATAATCCAGAAGGGTCATTTCAGACAATCAATATCATCAATGAAGAAAATACTGAAGATCCAAGTATTTCTTTTCTTTATTAAATTAATTAAATTAATTATAAACATGATTTTTAATATCATCTCTAAAGTTTTTAGGCCTCTTATTTCTTTATATAAATATTTGATTCTATTCTGTGGAGATTGGATTTCATCATCGTATTGATCCCAGAATAATCATTGATCATGGTAAAAAATTAAAGTTGGGTATCGTTCCAACCATGCTTCCCTGCTCCCATAACCTTCAAGTGGTATCTGAGCAAGGTTAAATTATTGTTTATAATTATTTAAATAATCTATTGATGATTTAAAATTTAAAAAATTACTTTTTCAATTCAATGTTAATTGTTCTTGTAATCTGGATTTAGATACCTTTTCTCCATCTTTTTGTTTCTCGTAGATTCACAGAAACTAATGATTTTTTAATTAAAATTTAAACGAAGAACTCATCAGGAGGCGCTGACAATTCTGTCCAGGTGACATGAAAGTACACATCTTATGTTCAGACTTACACACCATGTTCTTCCATATACATCGTGTAATCTGGAATACTCATCGTGTAGTCGTGACACAAGACATAGTATGTAGTCTCTTCAGGTCATGGGCCAGACCGTGTATCCCATACACGACTAATCCAACCGTTAACCCATTGTACACGCTGTGTACTCTGAAATTTCAGAAGTATGCCTCACACATCGAGTCCCTAATAATGTACTTTAGGAAATATGGTGAAGGTAGTACACATCGTGTAATCGGAACTACATGCAGTGTACTTTACCCAATTACACAAAGTTAAAACTTTAAAGTTTTTCTAATGTTCGGAACTGGTTATCATGCATAAATAGTACTACATGTTTTTACTCTATGAATTGAGGCATCCTGTATTCCATATGTTAGAAAGTAAAATATTATATGAATATAATACATGTTGGTTAGATTTTAATGGGTATTCACTAGCTTACCTTCAAGGTGCATTTATTTACTATGATAAAAATCTCAAGTAAATTCAGAAAAATAAATGAGATAAAAGGATTAATTAATTAAAGACAATAATTAATCAATTCAAGCACAATTTATCTTAATAATAATGATTAAATAATTGAATACTATTATTATTAAATACATAACTCATTTCATGTATGTGGGTGATCATGAGCTAGACTAAGAATGTAATGACTCACGTTTTGAACTGGGTTAAGAAGTGGGGGAAATAGAACTTTTTCAATTACTAAACTGGTCGAATTTAATATTAGGCTTTGGAATGAGGTTCTGAAGGTTTGAACCCTTCTTTTTAATGTTTTTGGACATGGGTGAATGCACGTTATGTTTCTCGGGTGGCCCGAGGGGTTTCGGAAGCGTCGAACCCTTGTTTTTAAAGTGCTGGAGAGAGCGCACGGTTGGCGCACGGTTTGGCAAACCATGTGGCCCAAACCATGCGGCCTTATTAAAGGAGGAAGTGGCATGCACACGGGCTATACACGGTTTCCCCAAACCATGCGCCTAGCCCGTGCGAGAGATCTCTTGGAGGCAGAAGACTCTGCACAGTTTGTGCACGGTTTGGCAAACCGTGTGGGTCAAACCGTGCGCTCGGATGTGTTTTAGGTTTTTGTTTAAATTTAAAATAAAAGAAAATAAAAACCTAAACTAAATCTCTCCCTGACCCCTCTCTCGATAGAACACCACGTCGCACCCCTCCTCTCCCCTTAGCCGCGCGTGCGACTCCTCTCCACGACGCCACCTCCTTCCTCTAATTTCTCCCAGTTTTTGGAAATTTCTTCCTCCAAATATCCGTGGTAAGTCTCTCTATCCCATCCTTTTCTCCTATTTTCTATTTTTAGGGCTTCTCTTGCCCTATTTTTGATTCAGTTGAACCCTAGGTTGGGGTTAGTTTTTTATCCCGTTCTTCTTTCTTGTTCCACCTGTTCTAGGGTTATGTTGCAGGTCTCTCAGGACCTTGTGGGTGCGTGTATGGTGTCCGCCGCCGAAGGCGAGGCGGATTTTAGATGATTTCGATCTGTTGATATCTCTTGAGGTAAGTGTTTACTTATTTTTGTTGTTTTCTCAACACCTAAGTTTTTTTTATCCTTGTGTCTTAAGGTTCGTAGTGGTTGTTTGATAGCACATTGAAGGTTTTGGCGTGGTTTCGAGTCGCCAGAGCTTAGGCGACTCTCCTGCGTAGGCATAGGAACATATTTATATGTACGTGGGTTCCCCCGGCATGCGTATATTTGTCCATGGCAGTAGATATACATGTACGGAGCTAGTTTTCCCCATTGCATATATAAAAAGTGCCTGCGCAGGTGAGCAGAGACAGGCCTATGTGTATAAGCATATGTGTAATGATCCTCTTGTGCACACTCATAGCCATGTGTAGCATGTGCAAAGAGTCTAGGTGTCCTTATACGTATGTGAAATCACATATGCCTTGTGGGGGAGTGGCAGCGGTAGCTTTAGTTATAAACCGCCAAGTGCCGGAGTAGACAGATGAATCCACCTTGAGGTAGGGTCCCTCTCCTTGCCCTTTAATTTAAAGTGAAGCATTTTAAAGAGTTTGATACTGCATTGTTTTAGTATTTTAATTATGCAAGTTTAGTTTCAATTAAATGCTTCTATGAAAAGATTGTGAATTGAAGGGACTAGATTAAAATGGTTTCTTGGTCACTAAACCCACGATTTAATAGTAAAACCCCTCGATCAGAGGTGAGTTATCTTCAAGATAAAAGTAGGAAGTATATCCTTATACTTGCCTGCTTGATTCTTGTTATGCTTTGGTGATAATTGATGAATTATTTAAACTTGAATGAAATGGATTAGGATGGTAAGACCATGATTTAATAATAAAACCCCTCGATCATAGGTGAGTTATCTTCAAGATTAAAGTAGGAAGTAGATCCTTATACTTTCCTGCTTGATTCTTGTTATGCTTTGGTGATAATTGATGAATTGGTTAAACTTGAATGAAATGGATTAGGATGGTAAGACCATGCATGAGGAAAATGGAATAATCACAGCTTATGTTAATGCAATGGGTCTACTGAAGGGGACTTACCTAGGAGGGGTAGTCCTTAGCACCTCTTTATGATTTCTAAATCCTTTTATGTCTTTGAAATGAAATGAAAGGAATAAAGAATGAATTGGGGGTTATCCAATACTGTACATGAGCGGGTTGCCTCATGTACCTTATATAAATTTTATGAGTATGATAAATGATGTGATAATGATACTTGAGATGGATTGCCTTAAGTGTATTTGTATGATTGTGAATATGGAATGACTAATTAAAATGCATAAGATGTACTTCCTTATGCATTGTCATATAATGATGGTAATGAATTTGTATGATCATGGATGGGAGGCATGTATACCCCATGCCAGCTTATTTTGATTATGGGTGGGAGGCATGTCTACCCCACACCAGATGTGAACTTTATACGTGTCTGGAAGGGAGGCATTCGTACCCCTTGCTAGTTGACTTCTGTTTATTGAATCTTGCTATGCCTGCTGACTGCTTTAATTAATATTACCCGATCTGGAATGGGTTAGACACCGGTGGTTCCGGCCTACTGAGATTTTTATCTCACACCCTACTCGGGCCGCCATTGCACTGGGGCACCCGAGTAGACCTTCTTGGTTGCAGGACCTAGGTTGATTTCTGCGTTGTTTGTACCTGAAGAGTTAGGAGCAAAGGACCAAGCGGGAGCTTAGGATGCTCAGGAGATCACCCGCCGGGCCTTGCTGTCTTTTCTTCATTTCATTTGTAATGTATTGAAAGCATGTTGTACTGTTTACCGCTTTCATAAATGTATCATCATTTGTACATACATGTATTGTAACTGGCTTTGGCCACCTTTTATAAAAATGATCACTCTCTGTCTTCTGCTGCTGGTTGTTCATTGTTTATCTATTACTGCTTCCACTACTGTTGTGTTTCACTCTGATAATACTATTGTGCAACTCTGATAAGAGGGTATAGTCTCCCCATTATCACCTCCCGAGACCCTCACTGCTAGTCGTCATCCTCTGGCGTACGAGGAGACATGCTTGAGGCCATGTGACCCACCGGTCCAGCCACCGGTTCGATGGTCAGCCGAGCTGGGACATTACAAAGTGGTATTAGAGTAGTTTTCTCTTAATATTTTTTTTATTGTTTGGCGACATTAAACAGGGATAGGAAGAAACTGGAATTTGGTAATATGTTGTGTCTGGGATTGGACACCCCAGGCATAGGGAAAATCAAAATTACCTCAAATGGAATTGTTATCTAAATGATTTTGATTATTACGGTTGATTTGATTTCACCATTGGGTGACACACATGATTTCTGTTGATCCTGTTGATGCAATTGTGGGTTCTATTTCAATTGCAACCCGATGAGATGAGGGTATGCCATCTCATGCATCATATAAGAACCTTTTAAGAAATTTCATACCATGCATTATGCCATGCCATCTAGGATGCATTAGTTGATGTTTGCTGTTGTGATAGGTATTTTGGTAGTTATTATATGATTCTGTGATATAGCATGTTTTGTGTTACTGCTTACAATAACATGTTGTTTTTTATCAAAAAAATGAAATTGGTTGCTTTTGCTAAAATAAGTGATCGTTGTTACGATAGGAGCCAATTTTTAGTTGTAAGGAGTGTGGGTTCCTTATAACTGGGAAAGGGTAACCTGTGTAATCAGATTTCCAAAAAGTGCTGATAAAGTTTAAATTGTAAAATAAATTGAATTTGGTTTTGAATAAAGGGAGACAAATGACAAACTGTAAAGTGTATGGGTGCTTTACAGATTGGTAGGTGGCCACCCTTATGATTGGATTGTTGTAATTGAGCAAGTTAATTTCTAGAATGTAATTTATTTCATCTAATGGGAGCTAAATTTCAACCAATGGAGTGTATGGGTGCTTCATGAGTTTTAAAATGGAAACCCATAATGAATGTGACAGCAGCATGCTTTGTGAAATGATTAATTTTGTAAAAGATGTTCGGTTTTGATCTGTTGTGAGTTGGCTTGTTGGGACCCTTGTAGGTCGCCTGAATTGTATAAAATGAAATTATTATGATAAATTGCTGGAATAAGACAGGATGTCTGATAAATGTTTAATGGTTAAAAGGGAGTCTGTTGAGACTTGCCTGTTACGCTTTAAGCTGTTTGATAAAATAATCAAGTGCATAGTGAATTTTTGTTTGGAAAGGGGTACTTGATGGGTTGAATTTAATCTTTTAAAGTGATTAAATGATGAATATGAATAAATATAAAGGTCTTGGAAAAAGGAACCTATAATGGTTTCCTATATTTGAAACCCTATGTGAGGGTAGCTAAGTTTCCCTTTGAGTTCCTTGGAATGAAACCTTAGGCGTTTTTCCGTAGGCTGCTTCCGTTTTAGCAATGACGTTAAATGTTTGGCTTTTGAGCTGGTGACTTTTATTGGGAGTGACCAAGTGCTCGAGTCGACGCTTTTTTTTTCGTGAGGGGCTAGCCCGTGGTTGGTAGCGCCCCGAGAGCTTATGTGTTTGGCTTGTCGATGAGCTTTCTGAAGTTTGGTACTATTCGGGTACCGTTGTCCTGTATAGGACCTCCAGTTCTAATGACGCTCTTGTTTAGATGGGTGGTCATGCTTATTTGATCTTGTTATGGGATTGAGCATTGGGTAATGCTCTGTAGACATTCCTCGTGCATGGTTGGTTTCTTTTTGGTTGTTCGACTCCTTAAGTAATGGACGATTGGTAAGTTGTTGTCCATGTGAACGGTCGTATAGGGTGATAAGACTTTCGATTAAATCTCTTGTGCTTCTGTGTACGGTCTTGAGTCATCTCCATGGTAGAGTGACCTGAGTGTTTTTGAATCAAGTTTTCCCAATGCTTGGGAATATTTTCATAAGACTTGGGTGGTTGACACGCCGGTCTTGTTGCTTTGGATTCCTTGTACGTTTGACGTGGTGATCGTGGCTCGGAAGAGCGATGCACGTCCGTTCAATTAATTATGAACGAGTCTGCTTATGAGCAGCTTGTCTTTCTCCTTTCGATGACGCCGACCCTTCTAAGGTGGGAAGCATCATGCCAGTTGAGTAAAGTGTGTTCTTCAGGGTAGAAGGAACACGTCAAGAAGGACCATTTGGGAATGTTTGGGTTTGTTTGGATGCCTTTGAGGCTTGTAGGTATCATTATGTGTCGATGCTTTCTCGGTAGCATGACTTTGATCTGGTTGGCAGTGTATGCAACCCTTTTTAAGAAACATCATTAGTTGTGGAGGACTTCGTTGGTAAATCGTGAATGATCACGGAATTCCTTTTGCGGGAAAAAGGCATTGTGGTTGGTTTAGAACTCCTGATGCATCAGCAGGTGAATCTGAGTTTCTTATTTAGAGTCGACCAGTGGTGGTTCGACTGATCTCCTTTCCAGTTTTTGGGTATAAATAACTGGAGTTCATTTTCAATCCTCTTAGTGTACTCTTCTATGCGACGAGCTTGTCCCCTATCTTGCTTTCGTCCTGGATGCGCTAAGAGAGCATCGGTCTTACGCCGCGCTAAAGTCTTTTATAAAAAAAATCTGTTGAGCTGTTTGGTTGTTCCCTTTTTGAGTTGCATGATGCATGTTTGGTTTCTTGTGTGGTATGATCTTTGAGACGTCATTGGGAGTCGGGTATGAGCTTCAGTGAACGTCCTCGTGGTAATTGCGGGATGCCTTGGGAGAAGGCATCGTATTTCAGCTTGTAAAATGTCAGTCATCTAAGCCATGCGTCTTCTTGAATAGTTAGTCGAAGTGGCTTGACTCTTTTCAACTTGGTTTTAGAGTTTGATGGGGAAATTGATAGTTTGATCGTTTAAAACTCACACTAGGTGCGTCATTGGAACGCTAAGAAAGTGCTTTTGAAAGACAGATCAAAAGGTGGTGGAGTTTTGGTTTGAGTCTTGGTCGTTTAACTTTAAAAATATAAGGTGGGAAGTACCTATGATTGTTTGCTTGGCAAGACGACAATGATATTGTGTCTCTGGTATAACGGGCTCGGGTAAGAGTCATCTCAGTGTTTCGGTTGGAAAATGAGCATTGGCTCGGGTATTGACGGCTTAAGTTTCATGTGCTTAAGTGGATGTTCATTGGTGCGTGGAACATTTGGAAACATAACGCGATCGTTTGAACAGAGCTTCACGACCCTTGTAGGTCGAGTGAGGTGTGTGTTGTTCCCGATGGCTTCTCGGGGATGAGAACTTCTAAGGTGGGAAGGTTGTAATGACTCGCATTTTGAACTGGGTTAAGAAGTGGGGGAAATATAACTTTTTCAACTACTGAACCGGTCAAATTTAAGATCAGGCTTCGGAACGAGGTTATGAAGGTTTGAACCCTTCTTTGTAATGTTTTTAGACATGGGCGAATGCCCGTTAAGTTCCTCAGGTGGCCCAAGGGGTTTCGGAAGCACAGGACCCTTGTTTTTAAAGTGCTGCAGAGGGTGCATGGTTGTCACACAGTTTGGAAAACCGTGCGGCCCAAACCGTGCGGCCTTATTAAAGGAGGCAGTGGCGTGTGCACAGGTTGCGCACGGTTTCCCCAAACTATGCGCCTAGCCCGTGCGAGAGATCTCTTGGAGGCAGAAGACTCCACACGGTTTGCGCACGGTTTGGCAAACCGTGTGGGTCAAACCGTGCACTCGGATGTGTTTTAGGTTTTTGTTTAAAATTAAAAGAAAATAAAATAAAAACCATAACTAAATCTCTCCCTCACCCCTCTCTTGACAGAACACCACAGCACACCCCTCCTCTCCCCTTATCCGCACGCGTGACTCCTCTCCACGATGCCTCCTCCTTCCTCCGATTTCTCCCGGGTTTTTTCGATTTCTTCCTCCAAATCTCCATGGTAAGTCTCTCCCTCCATTCTTTCTCTCATATTGGTCGTTTTTAGGGCTTCTCTTGCCCTATTTGTGATTCGGCCAAACCCTAGGTTGGGGTTAGGTTTTGATCTCGTTCTTCTTTCTTGTTCCGCCTGTTCTAGGGTTATGCGGAAGGTCTCTTGGGACCTCGTGGGTGCGCGTATGGTGTCCGTCGCCGAAGGTGAGGTGGATTTCGGATGATTTCGGTCTTCTGATATCGCTTGAGGTGAGGGTTTACTTCCTTTGGTTGTTTTCATAGCACCTAAGTTGGTTTATCCTTGGGTCTTAAGGTTTGTAGTGGTTGATTGATAGCGCGTTGAAGGTTTTAGCGTGGTTTCGAGTCACCAGAGCTTAGGCGACTCGCTTGCGCAGGCATAGGTATGTATTTATATGTACGTGGGTTCCCCCGGTGTGCGTATATCTGTCCATGTCAGCGGATATACACATATGGGGCTAGTTGTCCCCATTGCATATATAAAAAGTGCATGCGCAGGTGAGCAGAGACAGGACTATGTGTATAGGCATATGTGTAAGGATCCTCTTGTGCATGCTCATGGCCATGCAGAGCATGTGCATAGAGGCTCGGTGTCCTTATACGTATGTGAAATCACATATGCCTCATGGGGGAGTAGCAGCGGTAGCTTTAGTTAGAAAGCTCCAAGCGCCGGAGTGGATGGATGAATCCACCTTGAGGTAGGGTCTCTCTCCTTGCCCTTTAATTTAAAGTGAAGCATTTTAAAGAGTTTGATACTGAATTGTTTTAGTATTTTAATTATGAAAGTTTAGTTTCAATTAAATTCTTCTGTGCAAAGAGTACGAATTGTAGGGACAAGATTAAAATGGTTTCTTGGTCACTAAACCCACGATTTAATAATAAAACCCCTCAATTAGAGGTGCGCTGTCTTTAAGATAAAATTATGAAGTAGATCCTTATACTTTCTTGCTTGATTCTTATTATGCTTTGGTGATAATTGATGAATTGGTTAAACTTGAATGAAATGGATTAGGATGGTAAGACCATGCTTAAGGAAAATGGAATAAGCACGGATTATGTCAATGGAATGGGTCTAGTGAAGGGGACTTACCTAGGAGGCATAGTCCTTAGAACCTCTTTATGCTTTGTAAATCCTTTTATGTCTTTGAAATGAAATGAAAGGAATAAAGAATGAATTGGGGGTTATCCAATACCGTACATGAGCAGGTTGCCTCATGTACCTTATATAAATGTGATGAGTATGATAAATGATGTGATAATGATACTTGAGATGGATTGCCTTAAGTGTATTTGTATGATTGTGAATGTGGAATGACTAATTGAAATGCATAAGAGGTACTGCCTTATGCACTGTCATATAATGCTGGTAATGAGTTTGTATGATTATGGATGGGAGGAATGCATACCCCATGCCAGCTTATTTTGAGTATGGGTGGGAGGCATGTCTACCCCACGCCAAATGTGAACTTTATACATATCTGGAAGGGAGGCATTCTTACCCCTTGTCAGTTGACTTCTGTTTATTGAAGCTTCCTATGCCTGCTGACTGCTTTAATTAATATTACCCTGTCTGGACTGGGTTAGACACCGGTGGTTTCGGCCTACTGAGATTTTTATCTCACACCCTACTCAGGCCTCCATTGCACTGGGGTACCCGAGTAGACCTTCTTGGTTGTGGGACCTAGGTTGGTTTTTGCGTTGTTTGTACCTGAGGAATTAGGAGCAAAGGACCAAGCGGGAGCTTGGGATGCTCATGAGATCACCCTTCAGGGCCTTACTATCTTTTCTTCATTTCATTTGTATTGTATTTAAAGCATGTTGTACTATTTACCGCTTTCATAAATGTATCAGCATTTGTACATACATGTATTGTAACTGGATTTGGCCACCTTTTATAAAAATGATCACTATCTGTCTTCCGCTGCTGGTTGTTCATTGTTTATCTATTACTGCTTCCACTACTGTTGTGTTTCACTCTGATAATACCACTGTGCAACTCTGATAAGAGGGTATAATCTCCCCACTATCACCTCCCGAGACCCTCGCTGCTAGTCGGCAGCCTCTAGCATACGGGGAGACGTGCTTGAGGCCATGTGACCCACCGGTCCGGCCACTGGTTCGATGGTCAGTCGGGTCGGGACGTTACAAAGACCTTTGTATGTGATTGGTTTCCTTTTAATTTATTTATTAAATTAATTTTTGTCTTGCGATCCATCTCTCCTCATTAATATGTAGGGCCTATGTTCCCATGGTTTCTTATATATAAACCCCATTTTTCACCTCACCAACATGTGAGTTTAAAATCATATGTCTTGGATGGACCTCCCAAGATAGTGGAGACAGTTCAAGATAGAGACGAGATGAAACCAATCCCAGGAGATATAGAGGTGGACAGGTGGAAAGCTATAAACACGAACCCAAAAGGTTCAAGGTGTTTCTCCCCTAGGTCAGGGTTAGTTTATCAACCGCCATAAAAAATAACCATTAGAAAATCCCATTATCATTCCCTTTGATTTATTTTATTTCTATCAGTTTCATGGTTTATCATTATGGATGTATTGTCGTGGTCACATAATTAATGAATTAAATAATCATGCAAGATGGAACTAAAATAAACCATACTTAGGCATAAATATTATCAAGATATGGTTAATCACTTAAAGTAATCTCTACTTAATATTAACAAGCACGTGATAATTATAATAATCAATTCGTGCTTAAGTGATAAAAATCCTTCAAATAAAATATTAAGTCAGACCAAGCCTTTTGTTACTTGATTAAGGGAAAAACTCAATAAAACTATGTGTTTGACCAACCCTTGTTGGCACACCTACTTTTATATAGGAATCCCTTATGAAAGGTTTTGGGTTGACTTAACCATATTACATCAAGAGGAGTAACCCCTTCTAGACTTAGTGTAATATTAGAGGTAAGAGTTGAGGAAATCCAAAGTCATAATTTCAGGATTGGGGATTCTACTCAACAGATCAAGGAGGTGAAAGCATGTAGTTCATAAAGACTTACCTACCTAAATACCTTTAAATATCTTGACCAACCCTTGTTGGGGTTATGCAAAGGGGAATATGGATTGTTGCCACTAGAATGTGATGGAAACTGGACATTCTATGTTCAATGGTGAGGGCCATTAGGACTTGATAAAATAGTGGGGGACTTAATAAAATTAATTTTTTATTTCTCATTAAATGTAATCAAGAAAGTACTAATGATCTTATATTTTAATTGTAGAATAAAATGACAAAATTTTCAAACACACTATCCCTGCGATCAATTCTTGATAAAGATAACATCCTCACTAGCAGTAACTTCTAGGAATGGTTTAGACATATTTGTTTTATTCTATTCCATGAACGGAAGTCTTATGTGTTGGAGTCATCATTACCTGATCCTCCTGCCCAAGAGGAAAGTGACGAAGAGTTCTTAGTCTATGAGAAACATATGAATGATGCGGTCGACTTTCAATGTTTTATGCTGTCATCGATGTCTATTGAGATCATGAAGTCTCGTGAAAACACGGATGCCTATAGTATGCTCGAGCACCTCCATGGTCTTTACCAAGAGAGAGAAAGACAAGAACAGTTTGAGATATCCAAGGCACTCTTTCATAGTAATCATGGAGAGGGTTCCTCAGTTGGGTCTCACGTAGTCAAACTCATTGGCTACATTAAGCACTTGGAGGTTCTGGGATTTAAACTCCCCGAAGAACTGGGTACCGATCTCATTCTTGCATCACTACCAAATAGATTCTTTAGATTTGTTGTTAATTTCAATATAAACAACATTGAGAAGTCTCTATCTAATCTTATTATCCTCATTCACCAAGTGGAAAAAGATATGAAGTGAGAAAAGACTTTTGATCTTATGGTGAATAAGAGGAAAGGGAAGGCGAAGAGATTTAATCCCAAAGCTTCTTCATGCCTTTCTAAGAAAGGGAATATCAAAGGGGTGGTAAGGGAACAAAAAGATGTTTGTTTCGTATATAGAAAAATGGTACTAGAAGAAGAACTGCACCCATCCAAAGAAGAAAGGGGAAGCTTTAGGTATAAGGCCCCAGCCTTAAACCTTACTTAATCTTGAGTTATTACAAGATTACACATTGAGGATCTTTTCAGGTTTAGAGTTTTAGAGAATTAGATCATAAAACTTGCATTACATTCCACATTTAAATAAAGTGGTTACATAAAAGATAGTATTCATTTTTACCATCAACAGAAACATATTTAAAATAAAACATGGATTCTTTCTTGACACTTCCTTGACACTATCATCATATCATGTACTCTTCCCTTGACCTGTGAAAAACATTTCAAAAACTTGGGATGAGCATAAAAAGATCAGTAAGGAATATAAAAATATGGAAAGGAAACATGAGTACATGTATACATAAGAATGAAATCATACTTTAACCATAAAACAAAAGCACTTTAACATACCTCATAAAAATCATGAATAAATCATAGAAATCATAAGACATAAAGGTAACTTGAGGCATTCATAACATTCTTACGTAGGGAGTAACCCTCTTGGTGACGTTTGGAATACCCATCATAGTATATTCCCTAAATCTCTTAGGAGAAACCTTAACGTTTAATTCCTTCATGTTACCCAATGCATTAGAGAGCTATATCGATCTCACCCGCCCTTAGTTTATCACGGAACCACCCATCTTCATAATAATGCCCAAGAACCATAACATAATCATATCACATAAAACATGCATAAAGGAAACATAACATTTCCACTTTTCAATCACAAGATATCAATACAACACATTGATATAAAAACATTATGAAAACCATTTTCAATACCAAAATAAAAGAAAAGTAAAACAGGGTATTTATTTTTCTTTTAAAAAAAGGTATGGCTTGTAGAGGAAGTCGAAACTCAAATAATGGTCACGACGGCCGAGAAGTCGTTGTCGCCGCATACGTACGACAAAAACATTCCCTTTTGTCGTTTAGTAAAACACTTCGTATAAAAAAGATTCCTTTTGGATAAACGTAAAAGTCAAAGGGGTTTATACACTGTATAAAAGAAGGTTGTATATAAAACAAAATATGCCTCAATGAAAGGAGATTGAGACGAAGTCCCATACAAAGAACATCTTTTAAATAAAAAAGATCTATTATGTGTATTCAATATAAGTACACATAAAGAAAGTACAAATACAAGATAGGACATAATAATATCATGACATAATTTGAAAGTAAGAGATTAACCCAAAGAATGGAAATTGGGTTAAGAAGTTCCCTTGCAAAAATTTGACAGCCTAACGGCATCACTACAAAATACAGAAAATGAGTTGATGAGAGATAAAAAGGGTATCTCATCACTTGGACATAAGATTTAAATCACTAAGGATATATAAGAACATATCCCAACATAATGTTATGTTAATTAAAAGACATAAAAAAATAAGTCTTTTAAAAAGAGGAGGGTGAAAGGTTCCCTTACCGACATGGGTATCTTTCGAAACATACACCCCGTGAAAGAAGGACAATACAACATTGATGTAAATACTCATAAATGAAATTATATTACACAATGAGTAAAATAATGGGCAGTACATACACCACTCAAAGGAAATTGTGGCAAATGTAGCATAAATCTCACGGGAATAAAAGTGAGATGAAATATCCCTTATGAAAACTCGGCAGCCAAACGGCGCCACTTAAAACTTCCAAAAATGGATTGATGAGATCAAATAGGGTCTCTCATCATATTAAAATAAAATTTATAGCAAGATTAATATAAAATAACATCCCCCATCATAACAAAGAGGAGCTTAACAGAAGTGACATAAAGGAGAGTACTTAAAAAGAAAGAGAGAGGTTAGATCTCTTATAAAAATTCGGCAGCCTAACGGCACCACTAAAAACTTCCAAAATGGATTGATGAGAGAGAATAGGGTTTCTCATCATATGAACATAAAAATTACAGTAATATTAATATAAAATAACATCCCAATCACAAGAAAGATGATCTTAAAAGGAATGACATAAAAGAGTGTACTTAAAAAGAAAGAGGAGTATGATCTCTTACCTCGGGTCCGACTTGACTCGATCGTTATTTAACGTCCTGAATAATAAACTTGAGTTAATTTCTACTTGATTAAGAACCTTTTTCAAGTTCATTATTCCTTTTATATCACTTATTTCCATGTTATAAACATTATGTAATCATTTAAGTTAATAATGTTTGTTTTGTCGATATTTGGTTCTTAAGTCGAAAGTGGACTTCTTACAATTACATGTTGTTCGTGTGGTAAAAGGTTCATTATATCCATAATGATATTCATGATTTGGATATCATATATATCATATATATCCAGAATATACATGTATTTATAATATTACATAATCATTTATAGGTAAGAAATGAAATGCACCGTTCATAGAGACGGTAAGCCGTACGTACGCATGAACGCTACTTTCATTTCAGAATTATATTCATCATTTATATGTAACATAAATCATATATAATAACTTTAAATTCATCCTTTATACATCCCACATATGGAATTAACGAATCAAATCACTTTGAGGGGGCGGTAGTCCGCACTTCCTAAAATGAAATTATCGTGTTTACCCACAATGGAAACCATAAAGGTATTCCACAAAAGAAAAATACAGAAGCTTAAGTAAAACATAAACATATTATATATCATATATAAATATAGTGACATCTTAATGGCCACCTTTTAAGGTGTTATATGAGTGTTGAACAATCATTGTTTCGTGAGGCAGAAATTCGCCATCCACAGAAACAGTATGTTCATTAACCATTTGATGTAGGTGTGTGTAAGTGTAGCTCGAATGCTTCTTATAACAACATCCTAGTATATTGAAGATACTGGAGTTGTTACAAAAGAAATTAATAAAAAGAGTTTAGGGGGTTGGAGAAGCAAAATAAAACAAAAGAACACAAGTGAAGCCATTACCTTAAAATCGGGTAACTCTTTTTGATTTGAGCTCAAAGGCTTCCTTGGGAAGACTTATGCCCAAATTGAGGCTTCTAGGAGTAATAGAGGGATGTGGAGAGGCAAAATGATTAGGGGTTGTCTGAGAAAAAGGCTTGAGAGGTGTGGGTAAGGTGGTAGAGGTGGGGGCCTTTTATAAGAGGAGAGGAGGGGCACTCTTGTAAAGTTACAAAATGTTACTTTATTTTCAAATGAGTTTCAGATTTTAAAGGTCCCATATTGATGTATTTAGAGGATAAGGTGGTAAGGGTTCAAAATATACTCATCCAATAGGTTTTTGACAAGTGTATGTTATAGTTTTAACATTATCCTATCATTTTATTTAAATCCTTTATTAATGAGGTAATCGTTGCATCATCATGATGTCATAAATAGTTTAATTTATTTAATGTCTAAAAATTATAAAAAAATATCATGATGTAAGAAATATTTTTATCTTTCTAATTAACATTTATAGTCAAAAATATGACTTGTATAACCCCATTTAAAAATTTTTTTAGTGAAACATCTCATGCTTGTGACATTTTTATTTTAACTTTTAATAAAAAGTTATTTATGTCATTTTCCAACCAAAGTGGCACCATGGGGTCCCCAAGTTGACCCATGGATTGTCTTGGTCGGCCATGACACATCAAATGAGGGTATTACATGTTTCTAGGTCATTTCACATTATTAAAACAATATTTTTACCTTAAATTACACTAATTACCTCTAATCGCGATTAAGAACATAAAAGTTACTATTCACCAAAAATTATTTTAATCCCATTGAACCACATTTTACTTCCTAATGACAACCATGTATGTCGAATTTTTGAAATTCAAAACACAGAGGTGGAAAAGTTTCATTTAAACAAAAAATCAGTTTCTTTAACAACCACTTAGTGGTTTCACTATTCATCAAAAATTGAAGTTTTTCAGAAAAATACCAAAAATTCACCCTAAGATATATTTGATATTCTGAACTAAAAAATGATGTATATTTTAACAAAATTAAAAACATATAAGTTGAATTAATTAATTTAATAATTAATTTCCACTGTCAAAACAAATATTGTGTTTTTATAAAACAATATCTATGTTTCGCACGGAATCCGGGGATGACCTCCTGGACGGGAGATTCAAACGTTCCGATCGGTTTCTAACGGGTTCGTTCGTAGAACCGGAAACATCCAATGGTTCCACATCCGTCTGGACCTACTTTCCAAAGGCAGGCGCTCATTAGTTTGTGGACTAATGAGGCTTAGGAATTTTCATTGGTCGAGAGGATGGGAGGTCGGACTCATCACACCTTTTTGAGGGGAATTATTGTCTACTCCGGGACTCTCTTTATAGATTTAAGTTAAGTTCGTGAATCCTTATTACATTACCAAGTATAAAATGAGCTTTCCTTTAGTTTTAACAATCAATGATTAAATATGCAAGAAATTTAGAGAATCTTTTATATGTATTCGAGGTTCTTTATCAATATAGAATCATCTATATTTGTTTAGAGATTCTTGATCAATGGTATCCTTCAAAATATTTATATAAAAGTCTCTTGGTCATTTTGATGACCAGGCTGGTTTTGAAGCCACTCAGTGGGGCACTTGAAGTTTATCGTCATTCAGAAGGACATAGATTATTTCAAAATTGGGATCGAACCCATAAATGGGCTACCTACGTATCCTTTGTTTTGGAAAAGGAATCATAACCCACGTAGTTCGAGAATTAGAGTATGATGTTTTATGATTGATGGCTCAAAGATGAATGTCATAATTACTTTTACACTCTAAGCTCACGTGAGTCATGCTCGGTGTGAGAAACAAGAGGTATTGGTAAAAATTAGACAATTGTGCCATGAAATATGCAATCATAAGAATTTGTTTGGGGCTTATGTATGGATGACTGCCCAGATAGATGAAGGTTTAGGATTTACTTTTAGGGAGAAAATCCATGAACAGGGTCCATAAAGTTATATGTGCTTCATGGAGATTTGAATACTCTAATCTTGGGGCTTACTCCTAAGGAGGATGCCCAAGTTAGGAGGGGACTTATGATTGGGTTTTTTATTCCTGAAAAGGAAACCCAAGATTATGACTGGGACTTACTCCTAAAAAAGAAGGCCCAGTTTAGGGGACTTGGGGCTTACTCCTGAAAAGGAAGCCCAAGTTTATGACTAAGTCTTATTCCTAAAAAGGAGACCCAGGTTAGGGATTAAGGTTTGGGGCTTACTCCTGAGGAGGATGCCCATGATTGGGAACTTTAAGAATTTGGGGCTTACTCCTGAGGAAGATGCCCAAATTAAAAGATTTATAACTGGGGATTATTCCTGAAAAGGAGACCCAGGTTAAGATTCTCTCATCTTAAAGGATGAGGTTGAATGAATGAACTCTCAATCTTTGGTGACATAAAGATGTTTAAATCACTAGGTTTTGAGAGATATTTCACAGAATTCCTTTCAGAAAAGGATGTCAAATCAAGAAATCATGCCATAAATGGCTTTGAAGAGTATCTTGAAGACTGAATCTTGAATAGGAAAGGTGAAATGGCTTAAGAGGGGTAAAATGGGCAAGATGGGCACCCAAAAAGATAGGGGCGCGCAAGTATTAAAAGTCGCGCAAGTCCCGCGGCGGCGCGCAAATATTGGTCGTGCAAGTATACTTGCGCGACATGAGGGATACTTGCGCGATTTTCAACCAGAGTTAAAATACTTGAGCGACTCTTTATTAAACCCTTTATAATCCTCTTGAGGTTCTTCCAGAGAAGGGACGCGCAAGTTATATCGAAGTAATTAAGTCGGCGCGCAAGTGTTTGATAAGTTTCAACACTTAGGCCTTCCTTCTTCTCTTTAGATCTTCCGTTCTAGGTAAGAAATTACCTTAGAAGTGTTCCGGAAGCTTTGAGAAGAGACTTGGGCGTCGGGAGCTTCAATCCGAGTTTCTGGAAAAAGATCCTCTCGAATGGGGGGCCCACAGGGTCTATTTATAGGCAAAAGAAGACCTCGGGCGGTTACTGGGCGGTTACCGGGCGGTTATCACTTAGGTCGCGCAAGTCACTTGCACGACCACTAGGCGGCGCGCAAGTGTACTTGCGCGACCATAAGGGAACTTTTCAAGACAGGGACTTACTCCTAAGGAGGAGGCCCAGGTTGAGGGAATTGAAAAGTATTTTGGAGACTTGGGACTTACTCCTGAAAAGGAGGCCCAGGTTTTAGGGGATTGGGTCTTACTCCTGAAAAGGAGGCCCAGAGCATTTAAGGAATTATGGATTAGGGCTTAATCCTGAGGAGGAGGCCTAAATTAAAAGATTCTCTCATCCTTTGAATGATGAGGTTGAATAAAACCTTCCACATAATTCCTTTCAGATAAGGAAGTCAATCAAGAAAACATGCCAAAGATGGCTTTGAAGAATGTCTTGAAGACTGGATCTTTGAAAAGGAGAGGTGGAATGGTATTAAGGAGATGACTTGGACAAGGAGGGCACCCAAAAAGATAAGGGCGCGCAAGTCTTTAAGTGGCGCACAAGTACTTTAGCGGCGCGCAAGTCCTTAAGCGGCGCGCAAGTCCTTAAGGCTACGACCTCATTCTTTCACAAACTTAAGGCTAAGACCTCTTCTTAAATTACACACACACAATGAGTGTAGTATTCACTTGGTGCACACACAAGCCGTGGGTATGTTCTTCATTTGGTGCACAAGTGAGCTTGGGCCTCGGCATTTTACTTCTTCTTGCATACAATTCTTTTACTTTTTGCACACAAGTGAGCTTGGCCTCTTCCACTTACTTAGCACACACAAACTCAAAGTGTGCTCTTCACTTTTCACCCACACAAGATATGGCCTCGGGTTCTCCTTCAAAGTGTGCACTCCTTATGCACACACTTGGTTCACTATTTTGCACACACACAAGGGCATACGGCCTTCACTTATTCTTGTAGACATAAGGGCCTCTCGGCCTTCACCCTTTTCACACCTACTGCCCATAGGATGTTCTTTGTGCAAGGGCCGTATGTTGCTCAGGCCTCAAAGGGTGCAAGATGGCCTACTGCCGCACAAGCCAAATGCTTGAGTCACGGATCGCGCAACCCACAAGGGCGCAAGGGCGCACAAATGCTTGGTGCAAGGGTCAGCTGTGCAAATGGTGTGCCCAAGGTATGCTTGAGTGCAAACCTCGGCCTCACTGCCTTAGCCACGCAAGTCATAATAGACAAGGAGGCGCGCAAGTGGAAGCTCCTCGGGCCGCGCAGGGTGCTACCAGCCGTTGCCGCGCAAGGGTGCAAGGCACCTCGGCCACGGGGCATGCAAGGTGCTACCGTACAGGGAGCATGGTGCACAGAGGGGGAGCGCAAAGGGCGCGGCCTTCTTCTCCCTATCGCGCAAGTGGTAGCGCACAAGGGATCCCTTCGAAGCCTCGGATGGCTCCGGGACAAACAGTCGCGCAAGTGTGCGCGGTGGTTTTCTTTTCCTTCACAAGGCTCGGGATCAACCACGGGACTTCGGTTTTTCATCAGAACTTCATCCCCCCCCCCTTCTCCATTGCCATGGACTCTCTTTTTTATAGGCAAGGGAGAAGCGGTTGTGAGAGAAAAATACTTCAACCACCGAGATATTCGGATCTTAACCGTTTTATTCAAATTTTGAAATATCCTCTGTTGAACATGGGTTCCTTTTATTATTTTCCTCCTTCACGTGCATGCGATTTAGAACGCATGCACGGCCTTCATTTGGTCCAAACCATGCAAAACGCGAACCTTCATGGCCTCGGCACTTTGTTTGCCTCGGCCAACCTCGAAATCATCCAAACATTGCATGCAAACCCATATTTATGCATGGATGAATTCCTTAGGGCTAGACGAACCGGATGGAGGTCTTAGTTTGTTCGGAAGTGGCCGGATGCTCGAAAACCGGCTTCGGGAGGCGCCTGGTACATGGCGAGGCCGCGGGTGGCACGGGGTGTCCTCGGCTCGAGCTCGAGGTTGAAGACATTCGGGGAGCCGTCGGATCGGCCATTTAATGAAGGCGGACGGCTGCGATTAGATCATCTTGCGCGAGATGGATCGTGCGGCCTGGATCGACGCGGGATGAAGCGGACGGCCGAGATTAGATCCCGGCTGAAAATCCCGCGTCCCACATCAAAGCGGCTCTCAGTTTTTCCGCGGTTTATCAAAGTAGCGCTGCCCGCTATACCTCGATTGAACTTCTTCCCTCTCGGTGCCGCCCCGCACCGAGTTCTTCTGCGGGCGCGCTCTGCGCCCACCCCTGCCTCTGCGGGCGCGCTCCAAGCGCCAACTATGCTCCTCGGGCGCGCTATGCGCCCACCATGTGCACTCCTCCGGGGGAGCGCTGCCTCAGGGTGTCGCCTTGGCCTTGAGGACACCCCTTGAGCGCGGTTGACCCTCGTGTCCCGCATGAGCTCTAGGTGGTTGTCCTCGGCTGGCCTCCTTGATGGCTTAAAATTTTTTCAAAGTAAGTCTTAGGGATTTAATCTTAGGGCTTTGTATAAAACAAAGTAACCAAGTTTCCAATGCCAAATTCCATTTCCATTACTTCATAAGCTTGAATCACTTTGACTTCAAATCTTTCCCAATTTTCTTCCCCAATTTCCTTGTTTTAGACTCTGTGACAAAAGGAGTGTCAACAAAAGTCCCCCCTCAGAGTTGGATCCGGAGAGAAAAGAGGATTTGACTCTGAGGAAATCAATTTTGAATCATATAATTGCTCAATATTACCTAAATCATACAAAAAGCATGTTTAGTGAGCTGGGACTTGACTTTTATTCAGAGTTCCTTTGTCTTTTGTGTGGGCAGTTTAAAGTCATGCACGCCGGACATAAAGGTGCTAATGTTTAAGGTCGAAATAGCTTTGACCGAAATGGATTAAAAATGGATTCAATTCCTTGACAATTTATCTGAAAACATATTACCATACTCAAGTATGAGGGAAAAAATATAAACTATGGCTTAAGAATATTTGAATCTGAGGAATGATGTGAAAAAAAAGCTATAAGGCATTAGAAGAAGTAGTTTCCAAGAATGAAGTTACTATTATTTAACAAAACCCATTAGGGGGTTGAAATATGCAGGGCCACCTATGGGCATTGGCTGCATGGTCAAATAAAATAGCATCTTTTGGCTGACAAGTCTGTTATGTGGACTGTTTATGCAAGGCCACCTATGGGCACGTGCTGCATAGTCAGGAGAAAGAACTCTTAGAAATTTACTTTCCTAGTGCTCAAAGCCAGTGAAAGTTTATGGAGATTCAAATTTTCTAAAGTATAGAGTTTGTTGTATGGAAAGAGGTACTTGAATATGGACAAGATATTTCCGAACAAGAATATCGAAGAATTGGATGAACATCACTCCTACGAAGGTCTGACCCGAACGTAGGGAAGAAGAATAAACCATAGACTTGAATACTTTCAGATCATGAAAAAGGATATGGGACAAATATATTAAGGATGGCTATTTTTTTTCGGATCCCTACATACTGTCATTTAAGACAAATAAGGACAAAAGAGGCATTCTTCCCAAGAATGAAGTTACTATTATTTAACAAAACCCGTTAGGGGGTTGAAATATGCAGGGCCACCTATGGGCATTGGCTGCATGGTCAAATAAATAGCATCTTTTGGCTGACAAGTCTGTTATGTGGACTGTTTATGCAAGGCCACCTATGGGAACGTGCTGCATAGTCAGGCAAAAGAATTCTCAGAAGTTTGACATTTTTGTGACTAGAAGTCATGAAAAGGGTTATGAAGATCTGAAAATATTTAAGGTTAGGATTATAACACATAAAGATGGGTATTGTCCAATGTATATAGAGATACATAGGTCAATGATAACCATAATCATGTTGTGGCTGGGTCCTGAATTGAAACTTGGACTTCACTACGTATCTCATAAGAATGAGAATCAAGCCATACGTAGTTCTTGAAATGCAGTTTAACGTCGTGCAGGAAGAAAGTATGAGTGATCTTAGTTTAGGGTCATAGAATTCGGACCATAATAATGAATACACAGTGTGTGTTTTCATGAGGACTTTTCAGCCAAGGGACTGAAAGTGAAATTTGGGGTTAGGCCCAAAAGACTTGGGACTGGATTCGAGGGACACTCGAATGTTCCTACGTATCCCATAAGGATGGGAATCAAGTCCACGTAGTTCTAGAATTACCCTTAGTACAAATTTGGTTCGTACATGTGAAGGGTGAAAGGGGACTTTAGTGCAATGATGGTTTAACCTAAGATAAAAAAGTTCAGGCATTACCATGTATGCACGTAGTCTTTTAAAAAATGAAAACCATGATTGAAAAAATCAATGTCAATAATGGTTCCTTCTCAAATGAGGAAATCAAAGAATATTGTAGTTTATTGTCGTACCGGACAAAAGTGTTGTATAGTTTAACGTCATATAACAAGGACGAAAGTGAATCAATGTAAAGATATTGATTCCAGGGGCGGTTTCACAAATCAACATTATATGAGGTTGTGGTGAACCGATGTGAAGAGATTGTTTTTGGGCTTTAACCTTGGGAGGTTTCCTACATACCCAGCCTGGAGGGCAAGGATCAAAGTCCGTGTAGTTCAATTAAAGAATGAATTAATGATCAAGTTGTTCTTGAGGACAACGATCTAATTAAAATGTTGTTGGGACTTACACATGGTTAGCGGCCCAGAGAGAGTGTTATGGTTGATGTTCGCTCTAAGCTCACGTGATTCATACTCGGTGTGAGAAACAAGAGGTAATAACAACCTTAACGATGCACAATTTAATGTCATGTAGGACATAAAAAAGGGACTATGCAGTTTAAAGTCTTGCAGTTAGGACTATTGGTGCTGCACAGTTTAGCGTCATGTAGTTAGGACGATGGGGATAAAATAGTTTAACGTCATATTGGACGAAAGGGGGACTGTGCAGTTTAATGTCATGCAGTAAGGACAAAAGAATGTACCATTTTAACGTCATGTCGGACGAAGGTGCGAATAGTTTAAGGTCATATGCATGGACCGTGAATGGTGCAGTTTAATGTCATACTGGACTTTTGAGATTGTATAGTTTAACGTCTTTCCGGACGTGAGGTACTTTTATACAGTTTAGCGTCATGTAATTTAGGACGTCACAGTTTAACGTCTTGCAGGACATAAGGGATTTGCAAATAGTTTATGGTCATATACATGGACCAGGGATGATGCAGTTTAAGGTCATGCTGGACGGTTTATGGAACTTTTTCACAGTTTAATGTCGTGTGGGATGAAGTTGCATTTTAAATTCATACTGGACCATTGCTGTATAGTTTAACGTCATATAGCAAGGACGAACTGGTGCTGTACAGTTTAAAGTCATGTAGCTAAGACTAAGGTGAATCAATATGAGGATATCAGTTCTAGAGACTTTTTACAGTTTATCGTCATGCTGGACGTTGGAAGTGCCACACAGTTTAATGTCATGTTGCTAGGACACAATATAGTTTAATGTCATCTCGGACAAAATACAGTTTAGTGTCATGTAGGACAATAAGGGACTTAACACAGTTTAACGTCATGCTGAACGATGAAAGTGCCACACAGTTTAATGTCATGTCGCTAGGACAAAATACAGTTTAGTGTCATGTAGGACAAAATAAGGTGACACAGTTTAACGTCATGTTGGACGAAGTTGCAGTTTAAGGTCATACTGGACCATTTCTGTATGAACCAATTGTAAGAATCTTGGTTCTGGGAACAATATTTTGTGTTTATACAAAATACTTCTTCAGAAATCTGGCATTAGTTGGAGTTGTGATGTGTTCTCCATCCATTGAGATTAGAGAATATGCTCCATTGGAGTAGACCTTATGTATTGAATAAGGTCCTTCCCATTTTGGTTCAAGCTTGGGAGGCTTCTTTCCTGGTATCATTGGTGCTCTGAGAACCAATACCAATTCTCCCTGAATGAATGAACGAAGACGAACCTTTTTGTTAAAAGCTCGTGCTATTCGATTCTGATAGATTTCCAAGTGGTGCAAAGTGCACAATCTTTTCTCATCTAACTGTTCCAATTCATTCAACCGCTTTTGGGATTGCTCATCTGTAGATAACTGATCACAAATGGCTATTCTGAGTGAGGGCAATTGAACTTCAATTGGAAAGACTGCTTCTGTTCCATATACCAATGAATATGGAGTTGACCGCGTTGCATTGCGAGTGGTAGTCCGATAAGCCCATAAAGCATGAAAGAGTTTATCAGGCCATGACCTCTTATCTTTATCCACCATCTTTTGCAGTATATTTGAAAGAGTCTTGTTGAAGGCCTCTATCTGGCCATTAGCCGTTCTTTGAGAGGTACTGCCTCTGCCCATTTGGAAAAGAAATCAGTAGCAGTAATAATGTACTTAAACTGCTTGGCCGTAGCTGAAGGGTAAGGTCCCACCACATCCATTCCCCATGTGGAAAATGGCCATGAGTATTTAGCTGTATGAAGCAACTCTGGAGGTTGATGAATGAAGTTGGCATATACTTGGCATGAATGACACTTCTTTGTGAAATTAACACAATCTTGTATCATTGAAGGCCAAAAGTATCCAATCCTTCGAATTTGATCAGACAGTCTATGTCCAGACTGGTGGGCACCACAGACTCCTGCATGCACTTCTTTTATGACAGCCATTGTCTCTTCACCATCAATACATCTGAAGAGAACTCCATCAAAACCACATTTGTAGAGAATTTTCTCGAGGTGGTTTGGGCCATCATAAAGAGTAAAATTGACCACACGTCGCCGAATTTGTTCTTTCTCGGCTCTATCAGGTGGAAGTGTTCCATTTTGAAGGTATTCCCTGATAGGTGACATCCATCCTGTAGTATGACCATATGGTTCAGGAATGGGACTAATTTCATTAATTTCCTCTGTTCTGACTTGAACATAAGGTGAAATTGCACGACGGTGGGCAATACAGATGGTTGTCTTGTCCCGATTTGGATCTGCTAAAGTTGTGGCTATATTAGCCAGTGCATCTGCTTGAGCATTTTGTGATCTTGGGACATAAGAAAATGTCGTTTCTGAAGGGAATTCCGACATTAACTCTCTGACGTAATCATACAAAGGGATTAATTCTTCTTTTCTGATGGCATAATCCCCATTGACTTGTTTGATTACCAGGTCTGAATCACCTTTCACCTTTAAGTGATTCACTTGTGCTTGAAGTTCTAACTCCAAGCCTGCAATGAGAGCTTGGTATTCAGCTTCATTATTGGTACCACCTTCCCACAACAAAAAGGAATAAGGTAACACTGCCTTATCTGGAGAAATGAGCACAATTCCTAAACCAACTTTGTTGAATTTAGGATTTTCCATTTTCTTCCCTGTTGGACTTCTAGAAGCACCATCAAAATACATTTCCCATGTTTGAGGACTCTCTTGAATAGAGAAAACTTCCTCATCAGGGAGTTCAATATCTGAATACGTGTCTTCCACTGAGGGATGTTCAGCCAGGAAATCAGCCAGAGCTTGGCCCTTAATTGCCTTTTGAGACACATACTGGATGTCTAACTGCTGTAGAATAACCGCCCACCTTGCCAGACGTCCTGTAAGCATTGGACGACTAAGGATGAATTTGAGCGGATTATTATGAGATATCAATTGGACCTCGTGATGTTGCAGGTAGTGTCTCAGTTTCTGAACTGCAAAGATTAATTCCAGGCAACACTTTTCAATACTTGAATATCGGGTTTCTACTTCAAGTATAGTTCTACTGAGATAGTAGAGACTATTTTCATTCCCAGCATCATTCTTTTGAGCAAGAAAGGAACCCAATGATCGCTCTAAAGCTGTCACATAGAGGATAAGAGGCCTACCCTCAACAGGTGGCATGAGTACTGGTGGACTCAAGAGGTATTTCTTGAGAACATCAAATGCTTCTTGACATTCTTCAGTCCAGTGGTAAGTGACTCCTTTCTTCAATAATTTGGTAAAAGGTAAACTTTTGCCTGCCAAATTGGCGATGAAACGCCGAATATAGGCTAAGTGTCCTTGAAGTCCTCTTAATTCTTTCAAATTCTGAGGATGTGACATACCAAGGATTGATTTGGTCTTCTCAGGATCGACTTCAATACCACGATGGCGTACAACAAAGCCGAGGAATTTTCCTGAGGTTACCCCAAAAGCACATTTTAAGGGGTTCATCTTCAAATTATGTTGTCGAAGCTTGTGGAATATGATTTCCAAATCAGCCAAGTGATCAAAACGTTGTTTGGATTTAACCACCAAATCATCTACATAGCATTCAACAAACTTCCCTAGAAAAGGTTTGAAGATACGATGCATGGCGCGTTGATATGTTGCACCTGCATTCTTTAAACCAAAGGGCATTACCCGGTAACAAAACACACCTTGAGGAGCTCTGAAGGCTGTATATTCCTCATCTTCTGGGGCCATTCGGATCTGATTATATCCAGAATATCCATCCATGAAAGAAAGTACTTCATAGCCAGCCGTCGCATCAATTAAGAGTTCTGTAATCGGAACTGGGAAATCATCTTTAGGACAATACCGATTAAGATCTCTGAAATCGATGCAAACCCTAATTTGTCCGTTCTTCTTCTTTACAGGGACAATATTAGCCAACCACTTGGGATATTGAACTTCTCTGACGAAGTTAGCTTTGATAAGCTTATCCACTTCAGCCTCAATTTTGGAAGCATAGGCTGGGTGTGTTCTTCTCGCGGCTTGCTTGAATCCTCGATGTTCTTTTGGAAAACCCAAATGATGGGTGGCAACATCTGGATCAAGGCCAGGAATCTCTGTATAATTCCAAGCAAAAATATCTTTATTTTACTTTAGAAAAGAAATATAAATCTCTTGTTCTTCAAGGGTCATGGCCGCACTAATTAAAGTGGGGCGTGGATCTTTCTCTGTACCTAGATTTACTTCTCTGAGTTCATCTACAGTGGTAGAGATACCCTCTTCAAATGCTGAAGGAGCATCTCTAAGATCTTCCTCTTCCTCTTGGTCATGTGTTATCTCTTCCGTTTCTACTTGCAAAGTAGATGACGAAACGAAATTCTCATGATCATAAGAGATGTCAAAATTTTCACATTTTGAAGAAGAAGCTTCCATTTCTGACCCTATTGATGACAAAGGGTCTTCTTTGGGAAATAAAGAGAAGATGATGGATTGAGAATCAACATCATTATTCACCTCTGGTGTTGCTATAACTTCTTCTGGACTGATTAGTGAAGTATAGACTTGTTGGATTTCAGCAGACGAAATGAAAACGTCACCACTTATGCTTTCATCACTGCTTGGTAAGTTACCAATTTCTCCCATGTTGTCTGGCTCGATTGCCGTAATTGACATTATGGATCTTTCCATAAGAGTATTTTGATTTGGGCCTATTTTTTCAATTTTACTGATAGGTAACACATAATCTGTACTCACATGTGAAAATGGATTTATTGGAATTTTTTCCAAACCATATGGAGCATTAACTTTGGTAATTTCCTTCATTGTAGATTTTTCTCTTCCTTTCATGTGATAAAATTCCGCCTCAATGTATTGAGACTCACATGTCTTGAACGGGGCCTTATCACCATACAATGTTCCAACTTGACCATCGAAACAGTATTTGAGACATTGATGGTATGATGACGGAATAGTTGCATGCTGATGTAGCCAGGGTCTTCCAAGCAAGATATTGAAAGCTGAGTCTTGATCAACAATCATGAAATCCGAATTGGAAACAAGATCTCCAAACTGAGTTCTGAGCGTAACTTCTCCCAGTGGTTCTTGTTCATTTTTATCATATCCTTGCAACATCATGGTAGAAGGAGATAAATCAGATTCCGTGAGGCCCAATCGACGAAGTGTGCGAATGGGCATGAGGTTGACTCGTGAACCATTGTCAATGAAAGCTCTTCGAACATCTATACCATTGACTTTGCCAGATAAGTACAAAGGTTTTATGTTCCCATGCACAACATCATCCTCATATTTATCAGTAAAAGATATCACTGCATGGCATTCTGCAGGATTATTCTCTATGTGATAGATTTCAGCTGCAGCAATTTCAGCTTCAAACTCCTGAGGACTTGACAAAGCTTCGATGAGTGCTTCCCGAAGATCTTTTGACAGATTCAAAGCATCCAAAATTGATAACTTGGATGGTACTTGGGCCAAGTGTTTCAATATATCATACTTTTGATCTAGAGGTCTGCGTTTCCCAATAGGAATATGCGGTTTAGCAGGTACCTTGGAAGCAGATGCTTTGGAAGCTGATGCATCTTGTATTGAAGTTGGCAACATCTTTGGTTTTGGAAAATTAGACTGATTAGATCCATTTACTTGCTGAGATAAAGAAGATGGAACCTTTAATCGGTCTTCCAAAATAACTGTGCCGAAGCTGAGTTGGCCATTGGCAGAAGAACTTGCTTGTTCTTTTTGAGCTCGCTGAAGGGCTCTACCACGAGTTTCTGCTGCATATACAGTGCTAGCAGGGGTAGAATTAGAGTAGTGGCTTCGAAAAGATCCACGTCTTCCCCTATATCCTGAACCTCTAGAACTTCCTCGGGTTCCTTTATTTGATACAGGGAATTCAGGCTCATCAAGACTGGAATATGAATCTGTTAATTGAATCATATTAACAGAACCAAATATTAACTCTTCGTCTGATAAAGACTCTGCCTGGTTAGCCTGTTTAGGCTGTGTCGTTTGGTGGGACGGTGCCCGTGGCTTTGAAGTAGATGGCATGAAATCTGCCAGAGTCAAAGACAATTTAGGCTTTGCTACATACTCATCTTCTCCTGATTCCTCTTTCTTCTTTGAATTGTGATGCCCTTTTGAGGATTTGTCTTTTGATGGAGGCTTTACTGCAGCTTTTGTAGGAGACACAATTGGCTTCTTCAATTGTGTTCGCAAAATGGAATGGGTCCGATTGATTGTCTTTCTGACCATCCAATCATCATATTTTTTCGCAGTTTTGCTTTTGACTTCCTACCACTCACCTCCTTCCTCTGGATCTGTAGCGGTAATACACGCTACATGAGCTAAAGAACCCTTCAATTTGACTTGTCCCAAGTTGACCATCTTTTGTAGGAGGTATTTAAAGACAAAACACTCCTGGATGGGATGCCCCAACATTTGATGAAAGGGACAATAATTGGGACGGTCTTCATCTCCTTCCTTGTTTGGTCTCTTCGGCACTGGTAATTGAACCAAATTATTTTCCAGAGCTGAAATGAAGTAACCAGGAACTTGCTCACTTCGGAAAGAGTATGTTTTACTCTTCATATCCTCAAATTGTTTTCGTCGTTGATCTTTTTGATCATTTGGACGAAACAGCCTTTGTTGTTGGCGTTCAGGAGGTGGAGCCCTTCGAGAAGATGAAGGTTTTGAAGTAGAAATAGGTACAGGTGCCTGTTTAAGCATAACTATAGCAGTTTCTGCTTTACCCATTCTTCTTCCTGGAGCTGATGGAATTACACGAGATTTAACCTTAGCCTGTATAAGGGAATCTTCAATCTGTTGAGCGATTGAAGTAAGGTCTCGAAACCCTCCTGTGTATTTCACAGGGATCAATGGCGTGCGTAATTCGTCACGCAAATTTGCCACACAGATTGGCAACAATTCCTCCTGAGGGAGTGCTAAACTCAAGGAATACGTTAATCCCTTCCAACGAGCAATGAAATCAGAGACTCTTTCATTCTCTCTTTGCTTACAGTTTGTAAGATCGAAAACTGTCGTTTTTGGCAAAGTTGAGCTAAACTGAAGAAGGAATTTTTGACGAAGATCCTCCCATCCGATGACTGACCGGGATTGCAAGCTTGTATACCAGACAAAGGCTGGTCCTTGCAAGGTTCGCACGAAGCATCTGAGTTTCACTGCTTCTTTCTGCTCTGGAGTTCCCATCATAGGATCACAACAAGACACGTAATGCGTCAAATGTTGTTCAGGGTCGCCTGATCCATTGAAAGTAGGGAAAACAGGGTTTCCAAAACTGGATGGAGGAGAAATTGAATCTACCCATTCAGGGTAAACCTTCTTTTCAGGTTGAACTTGCGCCCGTTTCCCTTCCATAGTTTCTAACCGAGCTGTTAATGACTAAATAGTAGTTATTAACTTTTGAGAAATGTCAGGTTGAACTTGGTTTTGGGTAGGTGCAATGAATGGAGCTTGGACAGCCGTGGAGGTTGGTGCTGCAACTAATGGTAGTATTGCCAACCGTTGTTGCGTTTGACCCGTAGGATTAGACCTCTGTGGGTGTACTGATAAAGGAGGATATTCCTGATCCATCTCAGTAGTTACAAAAAATTCTTTCGGCTGTCGGACTTCAGCATTCTTAAGAAGAAGACTATTCTGAAGTAGTTCTGCATTCAACCTTCTTAATTCTTTCATTTCTTTCTCCTGTTGTACAAACCTTTGCTCTAATGAGAGCGATTGACCTCCTTCAGAGGAAGGGTGAGAAGTAACCTGATTCTTTCCTTTCCCCTTATTGGATCCTTTTCGGAGAGGGGGAAGTGGGTTACTTGAAGGAATACCCAGATTTTGGGTAAGCCTTTGATTACGTGTGCGCACACCTTCTTCATTTAGGTCTGTGTGCGCAACTTCTTGAGCAGGAACCTCTTCGTCTGATCCTTCTGATTGAGCCTCATCTGGTGAATCAGCAGCAACGGCATTGATGATATTAATGGATGCATATTGCATAGAATCCTTTCTATCAACATTTCTGTGATATTGTCTTCTTCCATGTCCATGATGAAACATGGAATTCCGTTGACTTGATCCCTCGGGAATTTCTTTGTGAACCGTCACTTGGAGAGAATCTCCTGATAGCTTGGCTCTTCGTTCCTCTTGAGGCTTCTTCCCTAATCGAGAGAATACTGACTTTCTCTGAGGGAGGGATTGAGGATTTGAAAAAGTCCCCAGTCCGGTAGACTGGGGATGTTCCTGCTGCTTCCGCTCAACTCCTCGAATCCCATTTGTTGACTCTGAGGGTTGGGTTAGAGAAGTCCCCAGTCTGGCAAGCTGGGGTGTCTCTTGACATGCTATGTCTGAGATCTTCTTAAAATCTCTCTTGATCTTGCGAATCTTAGTTCGGAAATTAGCGGGATGCATTAACCTGTATCCACTTTTATCACCTGGTTCAACAGACCGTTGGATGATTTCCGAAACTTCTGTCATTTGATGACGTGTTTGCTCCAGACGAGAGGCTTGTGCAATATTCTCGCCTGCTTGATGTAGGAGCAATTCAACAACTTGTTCTCTATATACTTGATTTTGAGAGGAACTAGTTGAAGCCTGTTCTTGAGCAAGCTTTTGATTATGAACAAAGCCCATTGACTGTGGCCGGCCATGGGCAATAACATTGCATGAGACCATTTTCGGCGAGCTTTGTTGACCGGAAAGCACTGTGAAATGTAGTGCTCCGTGAACACCCCATCCTCTGATATGAACATCAGATGGAGCATTGGCAATTAACTGACGCAATCTTCTTAGTGCGCCAAGGCATGAACGTTGAAGGGTTCTCTGTTGCTTTTCAGCCTTCGGATATCGAGAGACTGATAGAGATGCCAAATCAATCTGGCGTTGTAACCCCTCTATTATCTTAATATGATTTTCATAATCACCATAAGATAATACTTTCTTCTTCAATTGACAAAGAGTCTTCCATATGTTGAGACGAATGTCATGGATTCCATCATCCGTCAACATCTTTGGAATGTCGTACTGGGAGTCAGCCAAAGGCCAAAACATGACTGGTACTTCACCTTTTGCCAGTTTTTTCCTCATGTTCAGCATTTCCTCTTTATCATTAAATGAAGATTCTTCTACCTGTTTGGACCAGAGTTGGTGTTTCCTTGTTGTTTCATCGGATTCAACAAGATTGGTAGAGACATCACTATTCATGCTGGAAGATGAATGACCTAGGGATGGTTCGGAGAATAACCTGAACCCCAGGCTATCTTCTGATGGAGAAAGAGTTTCACCTGCCGATAGTAAAGCATCATACATGACTGGTTTTACGTTTGCAAGTGCCTCGAGATAGGAGGGCTTTCTCGTCACTACATTGCCTTCTGAAGAATTTTCGAGACAATGTGAATCACTACTGCGGAGAGGACTTTCGCAGCGAAGTTCATCACCATGAGGAGGACCATCATGATGGGTTACAGCAAAAGATGAAATCTCTTGCTCCTTGGTCTTCTGACCACACAGAGGGTTCCTGTGGCTCTCATCTGAAGAAGAAACTTCAAGATTGACCGAATTTTCATGAAGCAAGTCTTCATGTGGAAGTGTCTGTTGAAGACCTTCAGAATTAATGTTCCCGTTATTGGGAACTGAGGGAGTAGAATCTTGAATATCAACAGATAAATGTCTGAGGGCTTCAAGAACTCCAGCATCGAGCAAGGCTTGGTTACACATTGGCCTTTGATCTCCTGACTGTGCTGGGCGGATCTTTTTCTTAGATGCCTTCTTACTCGCTTTAGAAACCACTTGATGACGAAAGTGATTGCTCTGAGCAGGTGTATGTGCCTGATCAGGAAAGATGGTCAGGTTAGGCTGACAATCATCGCTCAAATCAGGTGTATGTGCCTGACTTGGTTGTCTGTATGATATGGGGGAGTATGCCCCATAACCCTCTTGGACTGGAACAGATGTGTGTGTCTGTTCCGGAGTGAATTGTTGATGTGTCACTCCACTGCTAGGGATAGATTTATGTGTCTGTCCCTGAGATGATGCTGAAGATGTTATGATATCCTGGCAAGCATCCAGAATATGAGCAGGAATTTGCTTCTGCTCTTTCACCATTGACAAAATATGCTTGGTGACTTCAGCCGCCGGAACAGGGATATACGTCCATTCCGGGCTTGGAGTAGGTGTATGTGCCTGCTCTTGTCCTCCTTTTCCTGTCAGTGAATCCTGACAGTACTCAAGTGTGGAGGCAGAGAGTTGAGTCTGCCTCCTGTTTGTCGTCGGGGCTTTCCGACTGACTTCTCCGTGCGCTACCAAACGAGACTGTTGGTAGGCTTGATTAGTATTGGCAGGTGTATGTGCCTGCTGATTACACTTCGCCAAACGCGGTTGATGAGATCTATCATATGTAGTCAGACGAGCCTGCTGACTAACTGCTGATGTATAAGCAGGTGTATGTTCCTGCCTATGGTACTCCGCCGGAATTGCCTGGCGGGATCGGCTTGATGCTGCCAGACGAGTCTGCTGGACAGATGAATTAAAACGGGCAGGTGTGTGTGCCTGCTCGTTGTTTGCCACCAAGTTAGGTTGGTGGACTTCTCCGGAAATGGCAGGGATGACAACCTGCCTATTGTTAACCGGATTCCGTCTCTGGCGGTTCATCTTGCCTGCTCGGGTTCGAGGAACCTGAGCTGAATGCCTGGAGTCGGTACCCTCATCATGTTGAGGGCGCACTACCGCACGAGTCTGGCGGCGATTGTTGATGGGAGCCCTCAGGAAGGACTCCTGTCTTTTTGAATTAAGGCCCCGAGGGACCTGCTCATTTACTTCCTCGGAGTAAGGGAGTGAATGGAAATTGCGTTCCGGGGATAACGACCCGAAACGGTTGGAGACGGTAGTCAGCACCGCCTGTTTCTTGATTGCTGGCCGCCGTTGTCCGGACGACCAGGTAGAGTTGTTAACTTGGAGGGCTTGACGAGCGGCCTCTAGAGTTGGGATAGTACAGTTGCGACGGTACTCCTTAACCAGTGCATTATAAACACAGCGTTGAAGACGCTGAGTTGGTGATGTCATCCTCAGAGCGGATGATGTTCCAGCTGGAGTAGCAGTATTGGTTTTCACAGCAGCAGACCTCATAGTAGAGGTGTTTACAGCAGCAGTATTCACAGGGGTGAATTTAAGGAAATCCATTTTTGCAGAAGATCTTGAGAAAAGAGTGCCTGTTCCATGTAACAGACATAATCAAGATGAATCCGGCTACTGCATCTTTTGGATGATCATATATCAATGATTGCCTTGTTGGCCCAAGGGGCCTAACAGATAAGAAGAACATCACTTTAACTTGGTTAAGGATTCACGTCGGGTTCACCATTTTTGTTTCGCACGGAATCCGGGGATGACCTCCTAGACGGGAGATTCAAACGTTCCGATCGGTTTCTAACGGGTTCGTTCGTAGAACCGGAAACATCCAATGATTCCACATCCGTCTGGACCTACTTTCCAAAGGCAGGCGCTCATTAGTTTGTGGACTAATGAGGCTTAGGAATTTGCATTGGTCAAGAGGATGGGAGGTCGGACTCATCACACCTTTTTGAGGGGAATTATTGTCTACTCCGGGACTCTCTTTATAGATTTAAGTTAAGTTCGTGAATCCTTATTACATTACCAAGTATAAAATGAGCTTTCCTTTAGTTTTAACAATCAATGATTAAATATGCAAGAAATTTAGAGAATCTTTTATATGTATTCGAGGTTCTTTATCAATATAGAATCATCTATATTTGTTTAGAGATTCTTGATCAATGGTATCCTTCAAAATATTTATATAAAAGTCTCTTGGTCATTTTGATGACCAGGCTGGTTTTGAAGCCACTCAGTGGGGCACTTGAAGTTTATCGTCATTCAGAAGGACATAGATTATTTCAAAATTGGGATCGAACCCATAAATGGGCTACCTACGTATCCTTTGTTTTGGAAAAGGAATCAGAACCCACGTAGTTCGAGAATTAGAGTATGATGTTTTATGATTGATGGCTCAAAGATGAATGTCATAATTACTTTTACACTCTAAGCTCACGTGAGTCATGCTCGGTGTGAGAAACAAGAGGTATTGGTAAAAATTAGACAATTGTGCCATGAAAGATGCAATCATAAGAATTTGTTTGGGGCTTATGTATGGATGACTGCCCAGATAGATGAAGGTTTAGGATTTACTTTTAGGGAGAAAATCCATGAATAGGGTCCATAAAGTTATATGTGCTTCATGGAGATTTGAATACTCTAATCTTGGGGCTTACTCCTAAGGAGGATGCCCAAGTTAGGAGGGGACTTATGATTGGGTTTTTTAGTCCTGAAAAGGAAACCCAAGATTATGACTGGGACTTACTCCTAAAAAAGGAGGCCCGGTTTAGGGGACTTGGGGATTACTCCTGAAAAGGAAGCCCAAGTTTATGACTAAGTCTTATTCCTAAAAAGGAGACCCAGGTTCGGGATTAAGGTTTGGGGCTTACTCCTGAGGAGGATGCCCATGATTGGGAACTTTAAGAATTTGGGGCTTACTCCTGAGGAAGATGCCCAAATTAAAAGATTTATAACTGGGGATTATTCCTGAAAAGGGGACCCAGGTTAAGATTCTCTCATCTTAAAGGATGAGGTTGAATGAATGAACTCTCAATCTTTGGTGATATAAAGATGTTTAAATCACTAGGTTTTGAGAGATATTTCACAGAATTCCTTTCAGAAAAGGATGTCAAATCAAGAAATGATGCCATAAATGGCTTTGAAGAGTATCTTGAAGACTGAATCTTGAATAGGAAAGGTGAAATGGCTTAAGAGGGGTAAAATGGGCAAGATGGGCACCCAAAAAGATAGGGGCGCGCAAGTATTAAAAGTCGCGCAAGTCCTACGGCGGCGCGCAAATATTGGTCGCGCAAGTATACTTGCGCGACATGAGGGATACTTGCACGATTTTCAACCAGAGTTAAAATACTTGAGCGACTCTTTATTAAACCCTTTATAATCCTCTTGAGGTTCTTCCAGAGAAGGGACGCGCAAGTTATATCGAAGGAATTAAGTCGGCGCGCAAGTGTTTGATAAGTTTCAACACTTAGGCCTTCCTTCTTCTCTTTAGATCTTCCGTTCTAGGTAAGAAATTACCTTAGAAGTGTTCCGGAAGCTTTGAGAAGAGACTTGGGCGTCAGGAGCTTCAATACGAGTTTCTGGAAAAAGATCCTCTCGAATGGGGGGCCCACAGGGTCTATTTATAGGCAAAAGAAGACCCCGGGCGGTTACTGGGCGGTTACCGGGCGGTTATCACTTAGGTCGCGCAAGTCACTTGCACGACCACTAGGCAGCGCGCAAGTGTACTTGCGCGACCATAAGGGAACTTGTCAAGACAGGGACTTACTCCTAAGGAGGAGGCCCAGGTTGAGGGAATTGAAAAGTATTTTGGAGACTTGGGACTTACTCCTGAAAAGGAGGCCCAGGTTTTAGGGGATTGGGTCTTACTCCTGAAAAGGAGGCCCAGAGCATTTAAGGAATTATGGATTGGGGCTTAATCCTGAGGAGGAGGCCTAAATTAAAAGATTCTCTCATCCTTTGAATGATGAGGTTGAATAAAACCTTCCACATAATTCCTTTCAGATAAGGAAGTCAATCAAGAAAACATGCCAAAGATGGATTTGAAGAATGTCTTGAAGACTGGATCTTTGAAAAGGAGAGGTGGAATGGTATTAAGGAGATGACTTGGACAAGGAGGGCACCCAAAAAGATAAGGGCGCGCAAGTCTTTAAGTGGCGCACAAGTACTTTAGCGGCGCGCAAGTCCTTAAGCGGCGGCAAGTCCTTAAGGCTACGACCTCATTCTTGCACAAACTTAAGGCTAAGACCTCTTCTTAAATTGCACACACACAATGAGTGTAGTATTCACTTGGTGCACACACAAGCCGTGGGTATGTTCTTCATTTGGTTCACAAGTGAGCTTGGGCCTCGGCATTTTACTTCTTCTTGCATACAATTCTTTTACTTTTTGCACACAAGTGAGCTTGGCCTCTTCCACTTACTTAGCACACACAAACTCAAAGTGTGCTCTTCACTTTTCACCCACACAAGATATGGCCTCGGGTTCTCCTTCAAAGTGTGCACTCCTTATGCACACACTTGGTTCACTATTTTGCACACACACAAGGGCATACGGCCTTCACTTATTCTTGTAGACATAAGGGCCTCTCGGCCTTCACCCTTTTCACACCTACTGCCCATAGGATGTTCTTTGTGCAAGGTCCGTATGTTGCTCAGGCCTCAAAGGGTGCAAGATGGCCTACTGCCGCACAAGCCAAATGCTTGAGTCACGGATCGCGCAACCCACAAGGGCGCAAGGGCGCACAAATGATTGGTTCAAGGGTCAGCCGTGCAAATGGTGTGCCCAAGGTATGCTTGAGTGCAAACCTCGGCCTCACTGCCTTAGCCACGCAAGTCATAATAGACAAGGAGGCGCGCAAGTGGAAGCTCCTCGGGCCGCGCAGGGTGCTACCAACCGTTGCCGCGCAAGGGTGCAAGGCACCTCGGCCACGGGGCGTGCAAGGTGCTACCGTACAGGGAGCACGGTGCACAGAGGGGGAGCGCAAAGGGTGCGGCCTTCTTCTCCCTATCGCGCAAGTGGTAGCGCACAAGGGATCCCTTCGAAGCCTCGGATGGCTCCGGGACAAACAGTCGCGCAAGTGTGCGCGGTGGTTTTCTTTTCCTTCACAAGGCTCGGGAGCACCCACGGGACTTCGGTTTTTCATCAGAACTTCAGCCCCCCCCCCCCCCTTCTCCATTGCCATGGACTCTCTTTTTTATAGGAAAGGGAGAAGCGGTTGTGAGAGAAAAATACTTCAACCACCGAGATATTCGGATCTTAACCGTTTTATTCAAATTTTGAAATATCCTCTGTTGAACATGGGTTCCTTTTATTATTTTCCTCCTTCACGTGCATGCGATTTAGAACGCATGCGCGGCCTTCATTTGGTCCAAACCATGCAAAACGCGAACCTTCATGGCCTCGGCACTTTGTTTGCCTCGGCCAACCTCGAAATCATCCAAACATTGCATGCAAACCCATATTTATGCATGGATGAATTCCTTAGGGCCAGACGAACCGGATGGAGGTCTTAGTTTGTTCAGAAGTGGCCGGATGCTCGAAAACCGGCTTCGGGAGGCGCCTGGTACATGGCGAGGCCGCGGGTGGCACGGGGTGTCCTCGGCTCGAGCTCGAGGTTGAAGACATTCGGGGAGCCGTCGGATCGGCCATTTAATGAAGGCGGATGGCTGCAATTAGATCATCTTGCGCGAGATAGATCGTGCGGCCTGAATTGACGCGGGATGAAGCGGACGGCCGAGATTAGATCCCGGCTGAAAATCCCGCGTCCCACATCGAAGCGGCTCTCAGTTTTTCCGCGGTTTATCAAAGTAGCGCTGCCCGCTATACCTCGATTGAACTTCTTCCCTCTCGGTGCCGCCCCGCACCGAGTTCTTCTGCGGGCGCGCTCTACGCCCGCCCCTGCCTCTGCGGGCGCGCTCCAAGCGCCAACTATGCTCCTCGGGCGCGCTATGCGCCCACCATGTGCGCTCCTCCGGGGGCGCGCTGCCTCAGGGTGTCGCCTTGGCCTTGAGGACACCCCTTGAGCGCGGTTGACCCTCGTGTCCCGCATGAGCTCTAGGTGGTTGTCCTCGGCTGGCCTCCTTGATGGCTTAAAATTTTTGCAAAGTAAGTCTTAGGGCTTTAATCTTAGGGCTTTGTATAAAACAAAGTAACCAAGTTTCCAATACCAAATTCCATTTCCATTACTTCATAAGCTTGAATCACTTTGACTTCAAATCTTTCCCAATTTTCTTCCCCAATTTCCTTGTTTTAGACTCTGTGACGAAAGGAGCGTCAACAATCTATTAAAAGATTGACACTAGTTTAAGTCCAATTTCAAAGTGAAATTAATTCCAAGACCACTATTGTATTAAATGGTAAAAATATATTCTAATTTTACTTTAAAAACAATTCAAAATATAATCTAATCATATAAATAAATTAGATTAAAAAGAGGTTTTGATTTAAAATACAACATTTTTCACTATTCATTAAAAAATGAACTTTATCGAAAAGATACCAAAAATTTACACAAAGTAAATTTTGATGTCTCTATTCTAAAGAAGAATTTTATTTTGTCAAATATAACACATAAAATTTTCAAAAGTGGATTTAAAAGAGGTTCGCCATCAAAAGGCGGTTAATCGACCTTCTAAAGAACATTAGAATGTTTACGCTTAAAAATTGAATTCATTCACATTTTTAATCCTCTAACATTTATTGTAAAAAGTAAAAATATTTGACAAACATATATAATCATTTTGTAGTTAATTCTGTTCATTGTCGCCATTACAACGGCTAGGCGTTAACTACCATTTAAAATAATATTATTTTATTATTAGAGTGCAACGTAAGATTCCCAAGAAACTCGTTGTTGCGTATTGGGTACGCCATTGAGCATAGCGTCCCCTTTAAAGTCATATTAATATTTTATTCACAAAAATCGATAAATATAAAAATGTCATATTCTTTATTTAGCCGGGGTGTTACATCCTTCCCCCCTTTTGGGAATTGCGTCCTCGCAATTTTAAAATTGGGCTCGGAAACATCCTTGAAAGTCCCACATCGGAACAAGAGTCCGTAAAATAATATATTTAAAATAAAGAATGAGAAGTACAGAGGTCACCCGAGTTAACCCATACTAGGATTCCATGTAGGAAAACATGGACATGGAGGAGAAAACATAGGGTCATGTTCTGATGGAGAGTGATAGAAAACAAGTTTAGGAGAAAGTTAACCACAAGAAAATCACAAACTTGTGATGGGTTAAAATGTATTCGATTCCCCGGTAGGAAAAGTTAATAGACAACATTTTTGTTTTTTTTATTGAGGAATTTATTCATAAGGAAACATAATTACTTATCATGTTTACTTTCAAATTTTATTAGATTTCTTACACAAACTCATATTTTCTCCAAAAGACGAGTATTTAGGAAGACTTGTTCACTATAATCAACTTATAGAGAATCACATAATCCACAAAAGAGGACTATATACTTCCCATGTATTTAGAATTTAACCAAAACCAAAACCAAAATGGTTAATATGAGATCAGATAATCCAAAAAAGGATAACCCTTTATAAAAAGAAAATATATTCTTAATCTCCAAAATTTGTCCAACAAAACCCAAAGTTCAATGAGGACCATTTGATAAACAATTTGTCCATAAAATTCTTCAAAGTAAACCAAACTAAGATTGAAACTAAAATATTTGAAGGATTTAGTCACATAGTCTTCCAAGGTACAAATTAACTTTTATCTCCAAATAACATCAGTTGCTCTTAAATTCTCATATTGAAAAGTAATTAACCTAATCACATATCCTCGATGCTAGGTTAATCATTTCCATAGATAACCCAAAATAAACTTACTCTTGATTCCTAAAATCATCTAACTAAAAATAATTAGTCAAACTAACCAGGGACTTCACGTAGTCCAGTGGTAGGCGATAAATACCAGTCGCACTTTGGTTGTGGGTTCGATTCCCGCAGCTTTGTCCGACGCGACGGGTTGTCACACGGTCTGCGTGTTGTCCTTTTTCCAAAACTATATAATTCTTAAAAAAATCCCCAAAATGAGAAAAAATCGTCAAAAATGATCATAACATATTTTAACCTCAAGTTTATCTCATGCCTTTCATTTTCCATCACAACATATAATAACCCATAATTACCTCAAAAGTAAGGATCATATAAACTCTAATGGTTACCTTTATAATTATTACCTGAACTTCCACATCGATTGGTCATCTCGTACATGATGCATTATAGAACATACCAAGGTTCAAGTGGTTGATCATGACTCCTTGATAGTCGGTTTAGAACAACCACGAGTTTCCTCATTGAATCCCCCATTTTATCTAGTATCTTAATCAGAGAACCACCAGAGTTTCCTTCAAACCTGTTGTCTCTTTGGTGAATGCTAGATCCATCCATTCACTAAAAACAGAAATTTCAGTGTGATTATATCAACAAAACCATCATGTACTAATGAGGAATGTAAACACTAAGATATACTTACTCATTCACTTTATCTAAAACTAGGACTCTTTCTGAAATCCTAACCATTATGGTAATGTCACTTGTGCTTAGAGAATACCCTAACCTCTAAAGTTGTCTAAACCGACCTTTGATACCAACTATAAGGCCCCAGCCTTAAACATTACTTAATCTTGAGTTATTACAAGATTACACATTGAGGATCTTTTCAGGTTTAGAGTTTTAGAGAATTAGATCATAAAACTTGCATTACATTCCACATTTAAACAAAGTGGTTACATAAAAGATAGTATTCATTTTTTCCATCAACGGAAACATATTTAAAATAAAACATGGATTCTTTCTTGACACTTCCTTGACACTATCATCATATCATGTACCCTTCCCTTGACCTGTGAAAAACATTTCAAAAACTTGGGATGAGCATAAAAAGCTCAGTAAGGGATATAAAAATATGGAAAGGAAACATTAGTACATGTATACATAAGAATTAAATCATACTTTACCCATAAAAAATAAGCACTTTAACAAACCTCATAAAAATCATGAATAAATCATAGAAATCATAAGACATAAAGGTAACTTGAGGCATTTATAACATTCTTATGTAGGGAGTAACCCTCTTGGTTACATTTGGAATACCCATCACAGTATATTCCCTAAATCTCTTCGGAGAAACCTTAACGTTTAACCCCTTCACGTTACCCAATGAATTGGAGAGCTATATCGGGCTCACCCGCCCTTAGTTTATCACGGAACCACTCGTCTTCATAATAATTCCCAAGAACCATAACATAATCGTATCACATAAAACATGAATAAAGGAAACATAACATTTCCACTTTTAAATCACAAGATATCAATACAACACATTGATATAAAAACATTATGAAAACCATTTTCAATACCAAAATAAAATAAAATTAAAACATGGTATTTATTTTTCTTTTAAAAAAAGGTATGGCTTGTAGAGGAAGCTGAAACTCAAATAATGGTCACGACGGCCGAGAAGTCTTTGTCGCCGCATACGTACGACAAAAACATTCCCTTTTGTACTTTAGTAAAACACTTCGTATAAAAAATACTCCTTTTGGATAAACGTAAAAGTCAAAGGGTTTTATACACCGTATAATAGAAGGTTGTGTATAAAACAAAATATGCCTCAATGAAAAGAGATTGAGACGAAGTCCCATACAAAGAACATTTTTTAAATAAAAAAGATCTATTATGTGTATTCAATATAAGTACACATAAATAAATTAAAAATAAAATATAGGACATAATAATATCATGACATAATTTGAAAGTAGGAGATTAACCCAAATAATGGAAATTGGGTTAAGAAGTTCCCTTGCAAAAATTTGACAGCCTAACGGCATCACTACAAAATTCAGAAAATGAGTTGATGAGAGATAAAAAGGGTATCTCATCACTTGGAAATAAGATTTAAATCACTAAGTATATATAAGAACATATCCCAACATAATTTTATGTGAATTAAAAGACATAACAAAATAAGTCTTTTAAAAAGAGGAGGGTGAAAGGTTCCCTTACCAACATGGGTATCTTTCGAAACATACACCCCGTGAAAGAAGGACAATACAACATTAATGTAAATAGTCATAAATGAAATTATATTACACAATGAGTAAAATAATGGGCAGTACATACACCACTCAAAGGAAATTGTGGTAAATGTAGCATAAATATCACGGGAATAAAAGTGAGATGAAAAATCCCTTATGAAAACTCGGCAGCCTAACGGCGCCACTTAAAACTTCCAAAAATGGATTGATGAGATCAAATAGGGTCTCTCATCATATTACAATAAAATTTACAGTAAGATGAATATAAAAGAACATCCCCCATCATAACAAATAGGATCTTAATAGAAGTTACATAAAGGAGAGTACTTAAAAAAGAAAGAGAGAGGTTAGATCTCTTACGAAAATTCGGCAGCCTAACAGCGCCACTCAAAACTTCCAAAATGGATTGATGAGAGAGAATAGGGTCTCTAATCATATGAACATAAAAATTACAGTAAGATTAATATAAAATAACATCCCAATCACAAGAAATATGAGCTTAAAATTAATGACATAAAATAGTGTACTTAAAAAAGAAAGAGAGGAGTAGGATCCCTTACCTCGGGTCCGACTTGACTCGATCGTTCTTTAACATCCTGAATAATAAACTTGAGTTAATTTCTACTTGATTAAGAACCTTTTTCAAGTTTATTATTCCTTTTATATCACTTATTTCCATGTTATAAACATTATGTAATCATTTATGTTAATAATGTTTGTTTTGTCGATATTTGGTTCTTAAGTCCAAAGTGGACTTCTTACAATTACATGTTGTTCGTGTGGTCAAAGGTTCATTATATCCAGAATTATATTCATGATTTGGATATCATATATATCATATATATACAGAATATACATGTATTTATAATATTACATAATCATTTAGAGGTAAGAAATGAAATGCACCGTTCATGGAGACGGTAAGCCGTACGTACGCATGAACGCTACTTTCATTTCTATGTCATATTAATGGAATTAAAAATAAATGAGAGGTATGTATATTTTAATTACATAATTATATTCATCATTTATATGTAACATAAATCATATATAATAACTTTAAATCCATCCTTTATACATCCCACATATGGCATTAACGAATCAAATCACTTTTAGGGGGTGGTAGTCCGCACTTCCTAAAATGAAATTATCGTGTTTACCCACAATGGAAACCATAAAGGTATGCCACAAAAGAAAAATACAGAAGATTAAGTAAAACATAAACATATTATATATCATATATAAATATAGTGACATATTAATGTCCACCTTTTAAGGTGTTATATGAGTGTTGAACAATCATTGTTTCGTGAGGCAGAAATTCACCATCCACAGAAACAGTATGTTTATTAACCATTTGATGTAGGTGTGTGTAAGTGTAGCTAGAATTATTCTTATAACAACATCCTAGTATATTTAATATACTGTATTTGTTACAAAATAAATTAATAAAAAGAGTTTAGGGGGTTGGAGAAGCAAAATAAAACAAAATAACACAAGTGAAGGCATTACCTTAAAATTGGGTAACTCTTTTTGATTTGAGCTCAAAGGCTTCCTTGGGAAGACTTCTGCCCAAAGTGAGGATTCTAGGAGTAAGATAGGGATGTGGAGAGGCAAAATGAGCAGTGTTTGGCCGAGTCAAAGGCTCAAGAGGTGTGGGTAAGGTGGTATAGGTGGGGGCCTTTTATAAGAGGAGAGGAGGGGCACTCTTGTAAAGTTACAAAATGTTACTTTATTTTCAAATGAGTTTCGGATTTTAAAGGTCCCACATTGATGTATTTCTAGGATAAGGTGGTAAGGGTTCGAAATATACTCATCCAATAGATTTTTGACAAGTGTATGTTATAGTTTTAACATTATCCTTTCATTTTATTTAAATCCTTTATTAATGAGGTAATTGCTGCATCATCATGATGTCATAAATAGTTTAATTTATTTAATGTCTAAAAATTATAAAAAAAATATCATGATGTAGGAAATCTTTTTATATTTCTAATAAATATTTATAGTCAAAAATATGAATTGTATAACCCCATTTAAAATTTATTTTAGTGAAACATCTCATGCTTGTGACATTTTTATTTTAACTTTAAATAAAAAGTTATTTATGTCATTTTCCAACCAAAGTGGCTCCATGGGGTCCCCAAGTTGACCCATTGATTTTCTTGGTCGGCCATAACACATCCAATGAGGGTAGGACATGTTTCTAGGTCATTACACATTAATAAAACAATATTTTTACCTTAAATTACACTAATTACCTCTAATCGCGATTAAGAACATAAAAGTTACTATTCACCAAAAAAATATTTTAATCCCATTTAACCACAATTTACTTCCTAATGACAACCATGTATGTAAGATTTTTGAAATTCAAAACACAGAGGTGGAAAAGTTTCATTTAAACAAAAAATCAGTTTCTTTAACTACCACTTAGTGGTTTCACTATTCATCAAAAATTGAAGTTTTTCAGAAAAATACCAAAAATTCACCCTAAGATATATTTTATATTATGAACTCAAAAATGATTTCTATTTTACAAAATTCAAAACATATAAGTTGCATTAATTAATTTAACAATTAATTCCCGCTGTCAAAACAAATAGCGTGTTTTTATGAGACAATATCTATTAAAAGATTGACACTAGTTTAAGTCCAATTTCAAAGTGAAATTAATTCCAAGACCACTATTGGATTAAATGGTAAAAATATATTCTAATTTTACTTTAAAAACAATTCAAAAGATAATCTAATCATATAAATAAATTAGATTAAAAAGAGGTTTTGAATTAAAATACAACATTTTTCACTATTCACTAAAAAATGAACTTTATCGAAAAGATACCAAAAATTTACACAAAGTAAATTTTGATGTCTCTATTCTAAAGAATAATTTTATTTTGTCAAATATAACACATAAAATTGTCAAAAAGTGGATTTAAAATAGGTTCGCCATCAAAAGGCGGTTAATCGACCTTCTAAAGAACATTAGAAAGTTTACGCTTAAAAATTGAATTCATTCACATTTTTAATCCTCTAACATTTATTGTAAAAAGTAAAAATATTTGACAAACATATATAATCATTTTGTAGTTAGTTCTATTCATTCCCGCCATTACAACGGCTAGGCGTTAACTACCATTTAAAATAATATTATTTTATTATTAGAGTGCAACGTAAGATTCCCAAGAAACTCGTTGTTGCGTATTGGGTACGCCATCGAGCATAGAGTCCCCTTTAAAGTCATATTAATATTTTATTCGCAAAAATGGATAAATATAAAAATGTCATATTCTTTATTTACCTGGGGTGTTACATCAGGTGTGTTTTTTATCGAATGTAATCTATCTGTTTCTACAAATTGGGTATTAGGTACAGCTTTCATTGCTCACATATGTATCCAAATATATAAACCAAGTAGATTCAGGAAGATTGACCGAGGGGAGGTAGATCTACGAGCATCCAATGGATCCAGACTTGTTGTTTTAGCTATCGGGGAATACCACCTCACATTGCCAATTGGGATGATCTTCATATTAAAGGGTTGTTATTATGTTCTATCTGTTACTAAAAACATTATTTTTGTATCCAGATTAGATACCGATGGATTTGTTTTTATGTTTAGAAATGAATGTTTCTTCTTTTATAAGGATAACATTTGTTTTGGTAGGGAACATTTATATAATGGTATTTACATGTTGTATTACACAAACCAAGTAGTGGAAATCGATAACAAAGATACTTCACATGACTCATACCTCACCCAACTTTGGCATCATCGGCTAGGTCAAGTAAATGAGAAAAACTTGGAAAATTTACATCAAGATGTATATTTAGATTCTTTAAAACTAAAACTACTTCGTGTATGTCATTCATGTTTACAAAAAAAATGACCAAAACACCATTTAGTGAGAAATGTGAAAGTGATAAAGAGCTTATTGATTAGGTTCATACTGATGTGTGTAGAACATTTCTAGTTGAATAGATGGGAGGGTAATCATACTTCATAACTTTTACTAATGATTTTAGTAGATATTGATATATCTACTTAATGAGTTATAAGTCAGATTCTTTGGATAAGTTCAAAGAATAAAAGAATGAAGTTTAGAACCAGCTTGGTAAGAAGATTATGAAACTATGATTAGAATGAGGAGTAGAATATCTTAATCAAGACTTCATTGATTACTTATGGGAGTTTGGGTTCCTATCCCAACTCACTCCTCCTAACACATCCCATTGGAATGGTGTGATTGAAAGGATTAACCGCACCTTGTTGGGAATGGTGAGATCAATGATGGGTCATGCGAGTTTTCCATTATCCTTTTGGGGATATGGTTTACAAACAGCAGTGCACATACTAAACCAAGTACCAACTAAATCGATAAATGGTATTCCATATGAGTTATGGAGTGGAAAGAAATCCATGTTATCGAATTTACATGTATGGAGAAGCAATGCATTTGTTAAGGCCTCTTCAAGTAACAAACTTACACCCCGTGGCACAAAATGTACCTTTATAGAATACCCTAAGGAAACAAGGGGATATTACCTATACATCCTCTCAAAAAAAAGGTTTATAGTGTCCATACACACCATATTCTATGAGAGGGATCACATCTCCAAAATAGATAGTGGGAGTGAGATAGACTTCGATGAAGTTGAGGCTCAAGGTATACAAGAGTTGGTACAGGAACAGATTCCACAAAGTCCCAAGAAAAAAAGAACTATTCCAGAGACACAAAAAACTATGTAGGAGTACAAGAGAGGTTAGAGAATTGGAACGGTATGGTTTTCTAGTTACTGGGGATTTTGACTCATTTTTAGTTGTTAATAATGATCCTCTAACCTACAAGGAAGCCGTAAGTGGCACAGATGTTGCCAAGTGGAAAGAAGACAAGAATTGTGAAATGGATTCCATGTACCAAAACCAAGTCTAGATTTTGGTAGATCCTCTAGTTTATGTAAATATTGTTGGTTTCAAATGGGTATTAAAGAATAAATTAGACATGGAATGACAATTCATTACATATAAGGCATGACTGGGTGAAAAAGGGTTTAAGCAGCATCAAGGAATTGACTACGACGAAACCTTTTCACCAGTTGCAATGCTAAAATCCAGCATAATTCTATTGGCCATTTCCACTTACCATGACTATGATATTTGGACAATGGATATAAAAACATCCTTCCATAAAAATAACCTTCAGGAAGATGTCTATATGACACAACCTGAAGGGTTTATGACTCCAAAGGATTCCAATAAGATATGAAAGTTGTAGAAATCCATTTATGGATTAAAGAAAGCATCCGGGTCATGGAACGTTCATTTTCATGAATCCATAACAAAATTTGATTCTATCAAGAATGAATGTGATCCTTGTGTCTACAAACAGTTTAGTGGGAGAGCAGTTGTTTTTCTAATAGTATGTGTTGATGACATATTAATTATTGGAATTGAGATACCAGTCTTATGGTCTGTTAAGGCATGGTTGAATCAATGCTTCTCCATGAAGAACTTGGGAGAGGCAGTATATATTCTTGGGATCAAGATCCATCATGATAGATCCAAGATATTGTTGGGCCTAAGTCAAATTACATATATTGATAAGATACTGAAGAGATTCAGTATGGAACAATCCAAGAGGGGATTGTTACTAGCATGACATGGCATTCACATTTCCAAGAAAATGTATCCTCATACACATGATGAAAGAAATATAATGGCAAGGAATCCATATGCATCAGTGATTGGGTCATTCATGTATGTCATGCTATGTACTAGGCTCAATGTCTCTTATGAATTGAGTGTGGTAGGAAGATATCAAGTTGACCCAGGTGATTTCCATTGGATGGTATTCAAGACTATCCTAAAGTATCTGAGGCATACTTAGGATGTGTTCCTAGTTTATGAAGTAGATAAGGAACTATTAATCATAGTATATGAAGATAATAGTTTCCAAACTGATCAAGATGACATGAAGTCACAAACAGGATACATCTTCACTTTGAATGGAGGTGTAGTGATCTGGAAGAGCTCAAAGAAGAGTGTGGTCATAGATTCTATAGTAAATTCTGAGTATATCGCAGCTTCTAAGGTATCTAAAGAAGTAGTTTGGATGTGAATCTTTGTCCAGGATCTGGATGTGGTACCTAACATTAAATATCTCATCACACTCTGTTGTGATAATACTTCAGCGGTGTCTCTTGCAAAAGAGTCAAGGTCACATCAGCAGACAAAGAACATACTTCAGAAGTATCATATCTTGAGGGATTTTTCTCATAGAGGTGAAGTTGAAGTGATCAGTATTTCCATGGAAGACAATGTGGTGAACCCCTTGACTAAAACCTTAACTCAGCAGAAACATGATCATCATGTAAGGTCTAGCGAACTAAAAGTCGTAGGCAGTTGGATCTAGTCCAAGTGGTAGTTTATAAGATTTGGTGTCTTAGAACCAACTATTTTTACTTTGATTACATGAATATTTAATATATTTAAATATTAAAAATCTTATTAAATATTTTTCATTTTTCTGCATGACTATAGTGTAATAATTTCCTAGAGTATTTGTCGCATTGACAAGGTCATAGCAGTTCCCTTCTATGATGAGAAACTTGAAGTGTTATGAAAATATTATTAAATATAGTTTTTATTTTAATGACATACAATAATGGGACACATAGTATACAAACCGTTAGGTGTGAGTACTCATAAACAGATGAGACATCTTCTCATGAAGTTCACACTTGGTAATCTCCCAGAAGGGAGATTATGAGAACAGACCCACTAGTAGAAATTCCTCATATTTTGGTGTCATCAGATATTCTTATCTACGAGCATGTGTAATGATCTTTAGACTTTAATATTATCATTAATACATGTCACGACTTGTGTACTTTGATTTAATGATGAAACTATCACGTAGACAGTTGGCGGAAAGTAAGGTATGTTGGGTACGTCACGAGTGGAATGTTATTAATGGATAAGTCAAGGAAGGATTTGTCTCTTCTATTTATGGAAGTTTATATCTCATCCCTTTGATTGAAATAGAACTATCACACGAAATTCCATGTCCATGGTGTAATGACGAGTTTATTTCAGGTAGCCAAAGAATGACATATCAAGCATAAAGGTCGATGACACTATCATGAAACCATCTTGATGGGATATTTAGACAAAGGGGTTGTATTACACAGTAAGCATCCGTATGTGGATTTCTTTGTGGTGACTTTAATTTTTTTCTCTTTGGTGCATTAACCCATTGTTAGATAGTACTCTTGGAATAGGCAAGCCTACCAAATGCCAACAAGAAAGAATCCTAGAGGGTCACAGACTAAGTGTTTTTTGTGGTCATGGTTAAATTATCTTTGAATCTAATTAATGAAATATATATTATTCTCAAGACTGTGGAATAATTTTATTCAAGTTAAAATGATCACATAAATTAAATAAATATTTATTCACTGGATTGTGAGTAAAATACATTTATTTATTTTATTGAAAATTTAATAAATATTTATTTACTAGTTTGAAATAAAATATTTATTTAGGATAAAAGAGTATTTATTTATTTATTTGGGTGTTCAATAAATAGAAGTAGAGTTAGAGCAGACCAAGTTCGGTCTGGTGGTAAAATAATTATTTACATGATAGTAAATAATTATTTGACTAGTTGTCACAAGTTAAAATAATAATAATGCTGCTATTATTTTGTAATGTGGAATTTTATTTATAATTATATTTTTCACAAGTTGGAACACCATAAATAATGAAATGGTATTATTATTAAGATCATGGGTTTTCTCTAAGGTTATGAATGTATTTAATTGTTGTTATGCAATAAAATATTTTAACTGAAGCCCCATGTCGATAATAGACACGTACGTCTATTGTACTATATACCGAAATGCATGCTCGGTGAATTGAGAATTGTTGAGATAAAAAATTTCTCTCTCAAATCATCTTTTTCCTCTATCAAGAATGATAAACATTATTCAAGGCAGAAGAACAATCAATCAAGAATGACCGACACAAGACACTCGCTTCACCGCGCTAACACCTGAGGAATGAGAGGTGTCGATCGGAGGCCATCGAAGAACGTGTGGATCGCCGCTAGAGTGATTCTAGTTTGGATACTCACAAGTGAAATGAGATAATCCAGAAGGGTCATTATAGAAAATAAACATCATCAACAAAGAAAATACCAAAGATCCAGGTATTCTTTTCATTATGAAATTAATTAAATTAATTATAAACATGATGTGAAAGATCCACTATAAAGTTTTTGGGCCTCTTCCTTCTTTATCTAAATATTTGGTTCTATTCCATGGTCAATATCATTCATCACCATATTGATCTCAGAATAATCATTGATCGTGATAAAAAATTAAAGTTGGGTACCGTTCCAACCATGCTTCCACTGTGCCCGGAACCTTCAGTTGTAACCACATTTTTAAGCATTAATTGTTTTATACATGAATACCTACCTACCCTTAATACTTAGTCTCATTTTATAATAATTTATACATATTCATGATTATTTGTTGTCTTTTTCTTTATATGGTGGATATTTAAGATTGTTTCCAAGATTATGGTTTGGAGCATGTATTCAAGGTATGAGAAAAATGATATTAAATTATTACCTTAAGTAATGAGTGAAAAATTTCATAGTGTGGTAGATCATGATTGAAATTATTATTAATACTAAATTAATAATATTTAATAGAATTTAGGAGGTGCACATTAATTTCAAAATGGGAAGAGTAAATTACATGGTGGATTGGTTTCTTAAAAAAAATGTAGAATTTAAGAAATATTTTAATGTGCTGCTTGAAAGTTTGTTTCCCTATTGATAATTGTTTTTTCTTTTGATAATGTAATTTGAATATTGGAATCATGGGCTTCCTTTTTAAATTAAGTTGAGATATATTATTGAGTTCAATCATGGTTTAAGTGTGGGATATTTGATTGCTCTATTTTATGCATACTTTTTTGTATTAAATTTAATTAATTTTTGAAATTGGTTGATCAATATTTCCCATTTATTTATTGTTTTATTACATGTATGGGAAATTAAAATTTTAAAATATATTTGGAAAAATGAAAATAAAAAGTAATTTAATCTCATAAATTTTGGATAATGTTTTTTATTGAATAAAAATGTTTGTTTTGAATGTGAAGAGAGTGGAGATTATTGTGGTGCATACAACCTCATTGAACTATGAGGAGAAGATTAGTGTAAAAGATATATAATATTGGTTTATTACATCATGGGGGTTCTATGTTATCTATTAGTTTGGGTTTTGATGGTGATTTTCCTCACACCATAGTATTTTTCCCATGTCGCAGCTTGAGTAAGGGAGATAAATATTGTGTCACAAGCCATATCTCACATTGCATCCATCGATATAAACATATTTATTTTTTTGTCCATATATCCACTTTAACATGATTGAATATATATCTTGGGGGATATATGATAGATTTATCTCCTATATATCATGAATATCTAGAGGTGGTGGAGGCTAATTTAAAGTAGCTAAAAATATGGAAAGATAATGGTATATATCTAAGATCTGAAGATTTAAAGATATAGATATTGATCAAAGATATATCTCATGGGAGTTCAAATAGGATTCACACATATGGGATAATATCTATATCAAAGTAAGTTTAAGACTAATATATACAAGAGAAGATAGAGGAAGATATGTATAAAGATAAGGGGAGATATGAGATACATGGTATGTATATAAAAACATATATATGGGAGATTTTGATTATAAATAAAGAAGTTATGTAAATAAAAGGGTATTGGAAGCCTCTTGGGAGTAATCTCAGTGGAAGATAAAAGTCTAAAATTTTAATAAACTTTTCAAGGAGGATGATCCCAATAATGGAACCAATAACTTAAGCTAGTAGATTCCTCTCAATAAGAAATATATAATCAACCTAAGTGCATTAAAATCAATCTAAAAATAGTAAGATGGCTTTAAATTAAACTACCACTCCCATACTCCCCTCAAATACATTAGATTTACTCCCCTAGAAAGAATCAATTTCTCTATTCATTACAGAATATGATAAAAATTAAGGTGAAATAAAATTCTAAATAAATATAAAGTCTCACAAGAAATATAGAATTAAAACTCTGTGATATACACCCTCTTATTCAAGTTTCACCCCCTATGAAACCTAGCCAATCATACTCTCTCACACAAATATAAAATTATTAATAAACATATAATAGGGAATAAAAAAATATTTTGAAAAAGTTGAAACACTTAATTTTACTGATTTTGAAAATCTAATAATAATTTCACCATTATAAAACTAAAAAAATGAAAATCATAACTACTTGGAACCTTGGTATTATAAGTATATCCTCCTCCTTATAATATATCTTCCATCATTAGACATCAATATTCCATTGGGATTACCCCAATAAGGCTTAAAATCCTCTTTCATATACAAAAATACTCTTATTTATAGCTAAATGCTCCCATAGATATGTTGATATCTATCTCTCATGTATCACATATCTCCCCTTGTCTTTATCCATATATAACTCATTTATCTTCTCTGGTACGTATTATTCTTAAAATCCATTTTATGTAGCATTATCTCATGTTCATACATCCTCTTTGAACTACCATGAGATATATATTTCATCTATATCCATATATTTATATCTTACAATCTTAGATGTATCCCCTTATATTTCCATATTTTTAGATCCCTTTAATTCTCCTCCACCACCTCTATATATTCATGATATCTAGGTGAGAATACATATTATATCTCCCCAAATATATATCTTCAAGATTATACATGGGTAGATAAAACAAAAAAATAGAAAAAAAATAAACAGAAAAGACATTCCTAACAACTGGGCACCCCAGTAGTCGGTGTAGATCCTCTTTCCTCCTCTCTCGGTACTATAGTTATACTTCGATCATCCACTGAGATTAACCCTAAGAGGCTTCAAATCCCCTTCCATGTGAATAAATACTCTTATTTATATTAAAAATATCCCATATATATGTTTATATATATATATCCCATGTATCTAGTATCTCCCCAAATTTATAGTAATATCATCCTCCTTTATCTCTCTTGTATATATTATTCTTAAAATCCATTGGATGTAGGAATTATCTGATGTGCATGAATCAAATATAAAATCCCATAAGATGTATATTTTCTCTATATTCATATCTTTATATCATCATATGTTAAATATATCCCCTTAAATTTCTTTATTTTTGGATCCCTTAAATTGGCCTCATCCACTTATAGATCTACAATATATCTAGGTGAAAATCTCTCTTGTATCTCCCCAAACATATATCTTCATGTATGTTCATGGGTAGATATGGCTAGAAAAATTTATTTATTTATATCTATGTTTTTGGCATGATATGTGGATTGTAGTGGAATCTATATCTCCTAGACTCAAGTTGTGGAGTGAATATAATATTACGGCATATGGAAACTCACCCTCAAAAAATAATCCATTCGAAAATATGCCTCACCCCCCCCCCACACACACACACACCTAATGTAATAATCCGATACATCATGGCTTCTCCACATAATCACCTCCTCACAATGAAATGAGGTAGCCTACGTTGTGATCATATTTATTTTCTTTACCTTCAAAACAAACACTTTTATTTAATAAAAATCCTTCTTCAAAATTTATGAAATTAAATTTCTTTTTCTTTTCATTTTTATAAAAATATATTAAAATTTAAATTATCTAAATATTTTATAAAATAATAAATAAATGGGAAATATTATTCAACTCACTTCAAAAAATAATGAATTTTAATTCAAAAAACATATACATAAAATGGAGAAAATAGTTTTGAAGAAAGAATAAAAATATATACTTTAATTGATTCTCCCCTACTCAGTGAATTCTTGTAGGACTTACCTACAATTAGTGGTAGTAATTCTATAATTTGTAATAGAGTGGTGTTTTGGTTGTTCTTCAAAGGCATCAAAGTTGTTTAAATATGTAAGTGTCAAGTTCTCTCTGTGTTTATGGCTAAAGTTGGGTTCTAAATTTTTATATTCATCATAGAACGTATTGATTTAATGAATAGAAAATGTTTTACCATATTTTACAGGAAATATTTTATTTTTAATAATGATATAATAATGACATGATTACTATTATTATGTATGGATATTATAAACCTTATAACTGATGGTTTTACTCTAGTTGCAGAAGGTGAAATGATGACTCAGGTTGATAAAAAGAACATTTAGATCAACAATAATATAAGGAAATCTATATTAGGATTATATTAAAAAAAAGTAATTTATAATGGTTATGAGTATTAATACAATAAATAAAATTTTTGAAAAGTTATGGAATATTCATGAAGGTAATGTTAAAGTGAAGGAAGAAAAACTTCAAATATAGGATTACCAATATGTATATATTCATATACTTAATGAAGAAACAATTTTTTATTTCTTTACTAGAGTGAATTAGCTTATGATATCCAAAAAAAATTATATATAAACTTAAAAAAATTATAAAATATTCAAAAAAATATTCATAATTTACTAGACATGTTTATTATAAAAAACTAATCGTATGAGGATCGTGATTTGAATAAATTTCCAATAGATGAATTGAATTTTTTGTAGGCTTAATAAAAGATTATTAAATGTACTTATTTCAATAAAATAAGTAAATTTGAGAAATATATTTCTTTCATTGTAATGACCTAGACTCTCACATATGGAAATTTCCTTCTAAATAAACATGTGTTATATTTAGTAATGTAGTATAGTATAAAACTAATGCACTGTATAATTAAAACAAAAAACACTTTATTTTGTTAATATAGAACATTAAATTTAGTGAATAAATGTACCTAATAAAATTGAATGTGGTATAATGGTACAATTAACACAAAAAGATAAAATAACTAGAATAAGGAAATTTAGATCATCTTGATCTCTTAGAATAATCATACTCATAGCCAATATTGTAAGAAATAAACAAACCATTAGTAACATAATCACCATTTTTTAAAATAAATAACATAAACTTGGGGTAAATCAAAGTTTATTATGAATGAAGAAAATAATATGTATTTATAATATATAGAAAACCTATATGACCATGGGAAATATGAACATTGGAATAGTAACTTAGTCATTAAAAATAATAATCTGACAGTTAGGAGTGGTAACTTGACTATTAGAATAGTAACCATAATGACGTAATAGTAAAATAATAGTGGGGTATCTTATGAAATAAAAATGTAAGTAAGTTATGTCATAATTAAATTAAAATAAAATTGTTAAATATGTTAAAATGAATTTTTGACACAAATAAATTATAGTTGTATTTTTTGTAAACATATATTGTTTATTTTCATCAAAATACATTTTTATAATAAATTTAATTTAATTTAAATAATTTTTTATTTTTATAAAATGGTTTAAAACAACAATATTTATTTTTATATAAATAATAAAATAATTCTATGTAATCATGAGTTATTTTTCTTAGGGTCATAATTTTGGTCGTATCATAAAAATTCATATTTTTTAAATAAATAAGGATTTTATTTAAAATTTAAATTTCTCATATTTAGGAAAAAAAATTATAAAAGTTATTTAATTTTTCAATGAGAACATTGAGATTATCTTTGGGTGTTTTTTTGGTATTTTTTTGAAAAAGTAGAATTTTTTGTGAATAGTGAAATACGACAAAATATAGTATTTTTCATTATAAGTTAAATACATGATTAATTACATATGATATCATGTATGAAATAATTATATCATACTAACATGAATAAATTACTATATATAGTAACAATAATCACTAATATTGTTATTATTGAGATAAAATAATAAACTAATTAATATAATATTCCAAAACACCTCTCTCATCCCCTTATAAATACCACTCTACAGCACCCCACTTCTCCTCACACCATAACCTTTTTAGCTAATAAAAAAATCGACCAAAATACCTCCTAAAATATCTTTCAATTCCCTAGGATCTCAAGTCTCACCAAAATACCATTCTAAATAGCATTAAGGTGTAGTTTAAGAGTGGCCAACGAAAGGAGGAGGTAATGTTCTTAATTGTGACCTTTTGATATTTTATTCTTCTACATCCTCCAAATTTATTTCATATAACATGAAATAATGACATGATTATTATAAATATATAAAAAATTTATTATTTTAATGTAATATCCATTTTCTAACATCCTCTCACTTAATTCAAAAATGAAAACCTTATTCATAATATGGTCGGTTCACCGCCTCGATGAAAAACATATTTCATTTTTCCCCACCACCTTTATGGATGGATTTAATAGTAACTTAATTGTTAAAATTGATAATAATAAATATATTATATTATTTTTAATATTATTTATTTGTTAAATAAACATAACAATTAAAATAAATCAAATAAGTTCACCTGGTCAGAAAACCCAGCTAAATTAACTAACCATTAAACAATAACATTTACACTCAACCATTCATACATATTATGGATCACTTATGGATATTTGTAAACATTTAAACTCATGTAATGACATTAACATAATTTTATCACTCTTATGTACTTATGGAACCAACTCATAAGAACTTCCATAATTATATACAAACTGATGTTACCTTGGAACCATGAGATGAACGACCTTAGACTGAATGGCTCGAAGGCCTCAATTTTTATTTATTTTTGGTTAAAACACCTTTTAAGGGGAAAGGGGGAAACCTCGCATGAATTCAATGAAATGGATACATAAACATAACCCAATACAAAAAAAAAGACTACTATAAATGCCCCTCCCCAGCATCAACTTCTTTAGGGAAAGCCTCCACCAATGCATGGATACTCAGCAAGTTGTCCCGTGCAAATATACACGGGCCTGATACTGATGACTAGGCCATGCCCTCTCAATAATCCAAATATGAATAGTCATTCATAGTGGAATATACCTGGTCTGAGCCCTCATCTGAGGCATTAACTTGTAGAAAGTCTGGACCAAGCCATTATCCAAAAATACAAACCATCAAATTCAAACATGCCTTAACTTTTCCAACTGTTCTGACCTTACTCCAAACAAAATTAGAGAACTAGATAACCTACATCACCAAGTAATATCTCCATCGACTCAACCCTCCACTGCCTTAACTGAGAATTCCACTTCTATAAAACCACCTTCGCTGAGCCAAAAAACATCACCACGACGCCAATTTGGCGACCAAAATCCATTGAACACTCTGCCATCACCCAAATACGCAAAGCAAAAACCGCTAAAAAACTAAACAAATCTAAACACAAAACCCAAATTAGAGATGAATCTCCACAGTATGGAATACATTGTATCTTCGTTTGTGCCTTCTCTGAATTCAGATCATACCAAAATCACAAGCCACAAAATAGCAACATACAGAAAACCACAAGAATAACCAATGTCATGAGGAGTTCCCAGTGCAAATCATCCACCCTACTGCCGCAATACCGAAGATGCCACTGCACCCTAACCAGAACAACCTCAAAGGACTCCGTGATTACCACATCAAGAAAAAATTCACATTTGAGCTTCACATATCCAACTTAGACAGCATAACCATTTCCAAAAATTCCGAATACTAGAAGCAAAAAAACCCTACAGCAAAACGGGAAAGGGAAAACAAAGGAGAAACAAACCAAACCCCAAAGGTAGCCACTCGGCCTTGATGCAAACCAGGCAGGATATTGTCGCTGCCTTTATATGATCACCCGGAGACCACCTTGAACCGCCACGCGCACTCCCAGCAGGCACAGAAATGCACACCGACCCACATTAGGAGAAGCTGTAACACCAACCGCATGCTTCACCATACCACCAGATGAAACTCTACATGGTGAAGATGGGGTAGAGCATGGAGAGGCTAGAAAACGATGAGAAGACCATGTCATCCAAGACCACAAAGAACAATTTCGCCCCTGGAAAGGAATCTATCATCACGAGAGCGCCGCAAAGGATTAGGGAGGTGATCTGATGTGACCTGAAGTAGAGCGGATCTCAGAGGCGACAAGGGAAACCCTACTGAGTCAGCACCCCTTAGGACAGTGAATATAGACATGATATCTCAATAAAATGTTCAAAAAATAATATATAAAAAATAAAAAAAAATATAATTATAAAATTATCTTAAGAAGTTATTTAATAAACCTAATTTTATTATTTTTTAGTCAATATTCACGTACCAAGCAGGTCGGAACTCGTGGTAAGGGAACTTCCAAATTACCCTCTTTTACTTCAGTTTATGTTTTTTCTCTCTAAACCTCACAATATATATCTATTATCCACATTTATTTATTTTATATTCTATATATATGTTACTCAAATATATACATATATTAATATATCTTTATTTTTATACCATATTTTGTGGTTCTTAGATAAATTTTTTATTTTAGGAAAACCTAATTAAAGGGAACTTGTCTATTTCTTATCTCATTTCATGTACCACTCCATATAATGTTACTTAATATTATATGGTTTATAAAATAACTCATTATTTTATGTAAAACCATTCTATTAAAATTGTGTTTTTAAATAAAACACTATACACTTTCCTTTTTTAAAGATTCTTTACTCTTTTCTTAAAAATATTTCTTAAGAAGATCATTTCCAAACCTACTTCTCCATTCCTTTATTATGACTATTATTTACATAAAATTCATTTTCAATAAATATACTTCCTTATACAATTATAAAAATCCAAAAATGATTTAATCCCTTATTCTTATAGTAATATTTATTATATAAAAAAAATTATTCCTTAAGATAAGATTATGTAGCCCATATTCTTTTCATGGGTTTTTATTATGCTTATTCCCTGAGTATGATTTTATTTTATAAAACACATATACGGGTATATTTTATGAATGGCATAGGTGGTCCAATAATTATAAATCCCCCAAATGTATTGGGTAATGTTTTCATCCCATTAGATACCATGTGTGGTTCATATGCAGTTGACCTAGCATGTTATGATATGTTTTCTTAGTGGTGAGGTTTGACTTTTTCTTTTGATGTGATGTTTTATGTTGTTGGAACATTCTTATAATTCCACGAATTATGATATATTATTATTGATTATATTATTATATATGATTATATATGATCCTCCCATTTTATGATATCATTTTATGCCTCTTGACTCTTATATTACACTTCATGTTTATTCCCTTGATGTGATTTATAGCTCACCATTTTCCTTTGTGTATCTCCCCAGGGTATCTTATGTAGTAATATAAAATAAAAGGTATTTATAACTACATTTTTTATATATAAAAATATATGTTTTTTTTTATTTTTAATTTTATGTTTTATGGATGAAATATTCTAAATATACTAGGCCTCTAGATTTTTTAGTTGTGTTTTATGTATTTTATTTTAAAAATTATGTGATTTTTTTGTATTAAACTCAGTTTTTGATGATTGGTATAAATTAAAGTTTTAATTATTATTGTAAAATATCCCTATAATAAATTAATGGAAACTATTGGTATAAATATAAATATATAAAAACATCATAAAATATGGTAAAGTAAAGATTGTGTGGTTTCCTAGTAATGGAATCCCTATATGGATACTACAAGTAGATATAGGATCTATCTCAAATGCACCTAGGGTTAATAACCCAGAAAAAGGTTGGTTAGGTATTAAATAAATATTCACTCAGAGTAAAAAAAATCATGCCTTATTGTTCACCTAGTTTGATACTCTTGGGTTATATAATATGGATGTTTCACATGCTCTTTATGAACCATTATTAAGGATTTGAATAAATTATTGTGGTATTGTCTAATTTGATGATATAACATATGACTAGTTCCAAAATCAACTAAAATAATGATTCTCACGTTGGTTGTAATAATAAATTTTTAATTTTTGTATCTAAATTATGTAATTGTTGTGCTAGATTTAAAAGTGTGGGTATAGGGGAATACCGGTTAGCATTAGAGCAAGGCATAGTTTTTTTTGTGCATTAGGTTTGAAAACCTAATAGGAAATAAACAATGAATAACCTAGATTTAAATTAATAAATTCATAAGTTACTATATATATTTAATTTATGTGTTATTTATTCTAGGTTTATAGTTTCCCTTTAATATTATCTTTAATTCAGATATTATCATCCATAATTTTATTTTAGTTTAGTTAATATTCATTCCAACAACCATTATGATGAGTAATTTAATGATTTTGAAAATGATATGGCTAATATTATAGGATCGGGATTTGAGAACCTCGTGATGGTACCTTTAAAATTGACTCGTGATATGGATAATAAAATGAATCACATGGAACACCCACCTTCTCATAAAAAATATCAAGTTACGGTTGAGTTATTTATATGATAATGGCCTCACAATTTTAGTGGATCTTAAGATCAACTAATTGTAGAAAAATGGATTAATTCCATTGAGAAGATATTGCCTACCTATAATTCTTTGAGCAAGGGAAATATATATTAGTTGTTTATCACTTAGTGGGATAAGATTATTAGTGATGAACACTAATAAATAATATAAATCCCAAATAATAAATTGAATCAAAGGAGTGGGATTAATTTAGGAAAATATTTTTCAATAAATACTTTCCTTACACTCTTTGTTTTAAAATGGAGTGGGAGTTCCTTAGACTAAATGGAAATATAGGATTAATCAATCAGGTATTGGTAAAAATTCACATGGTTTTCAAGGTATGTGTATGAATTTTTCATTATCCTCAAAATCAAGGTGGAATGCTTTTTTAGTAGAATAAAGATGAGACTTAGTAAATGTTTAGTAATTAGAAACTTTTATAGATATAACAAAATAGTTCAATGTTCCTTTAAAGATGATATTGAGATTAGTGAATCTCAATGGTTTCATTGGGTTAGAGATAAAAATATGATAATGAAGTTTAATTCTAGAGTATCAATGAATAATTCTCATAAAGGGAATAAAATCCAACTTCAAAATTTTCTTTAGTGTTGGAAGAATTATCCTAGTAATTTCCTCAAGGGAACAAGGAGATTTTCCAAGTGTGTAATAGAGGGGAATCAAGATAATGAATCTTGAAGGGAGATGAAGAAGTGTAATAATATAATAGAATAAAATAATGTTATAATCAATCCTAAACTTATGTTTCAATGTTTTAACATCAAGAACATAGAAATTAGGTAAGTCCATGTTCTAAGTTGAGGTTTATCAAGGATAACCAATGACACCAACCTTAAAGTCCAAGAGAGAAAGGATGATCATATATTTTAACTATATCTTAGGTGGATCGTGAAAATAAAGTGGTAACATGTACAATTTTTATTCATTAAAGAATAAAAATTTATTATTTAATTATTGTTTTATACATTCATTTATATCATGAAAGTTTATTACAACTATTTTAATACCACCTCAATACATAGAGTTTAAATTATTGTTGAAAACACTAAGTTGTGAAATTATTTCATCTTGTTTATATAAATCTTCCCCAATTATAATTGGTGGGATAAATCTCCAATAAAACAATTCATGCTAACTTTATTAGAGTTTGATATTATACTTCTCATGGATCGGCTATATTTAAAAAGATCCAACATCAACTATAGAGGTAATGAAATAAATTTCTATGTCCCAAATCATCCTTCGATTCAATACATGTGTATGAAGTAGGAGGATGGATCTTCTTTATAAATTTATTCCCAAGAATGTATATTGTTTCCTTGTAATAAAAAATATCTAGATAAAATTATTATGACATAGAAGAGTATCAACCTTAATAATATTCCCATTATGAGGAAATATTTTGATGTATTCCTTAAAGAGTTTTCTAATCTTACTCATGACTGAGAGGTTGAGTTATCAATTGAACTTATACATGAAATGCTTCCCATATCAAAGACTCCATATTTAATGACCCACATTAAATTGGATGAATTTAAAAAGAAACTATAATACAACATGGAAAAAAAATTTATATAACCACATGCGGCACAATATGGAGCATTGTTCCTCTTTGTATAAATAAATATTAGTCAAAGATTTTATGAATTGATAATCATGAACTAAAAAATATGATAAAGAATAAGTATCTCCTACCATGGTTTGATGACTTTTTTGGTTAAATAAATAGGGCTAATTACTTCTATATAGTGGAGATACATTTGGGATATCATCAATTGAAGGTGAAGGAGAATTATATTCCCAATACTGACTTTTGAACAAGGTATGGACACTATGAGTTCATAGTAATTCCAGTCAAACTCACTAATTCTCTTAAAATACTCATGGACTTGATGAATAGATTCTTTAGAAATTAACTTAAAAAATTTGTTCTTGTATTTATTGAAAATATTTATATATACTCAAAATAAAATAAGGGACATGATGAAAATCTGAGTATTATGCTAAAAACTTTGAGAAATTAGAGGTTATTTGCAAAGTAAATTAAACATTGATTTTTGGGTGGAAATGTAACATTATAAATGCATTGTATCATGAATTAGGGGATATATATGGATATTTTGGAGAAAATATTTATTGATAAATGGAAAATAAAAAATTATGTAATATATATTTGTAGTTACCTTAAATTAGATGGGTATTATCAGTGATTTATAAGAAACTTATCATGATTTTCAAACCCACTAACCAAGATAACTTAGAAGGGAGTGAAGTTTTAATGGACTGATGAATGTGAATAGAGATTCAAGAAATTAAAAAAGATGTTAATTGTTAAACCTATACTCACACTAACCATAAGTCGGGAAGGATTTATGATCAAGATTGATGTTTCGAACAAGGGTTTGGGTTGTGTACTTATGAAAAATAAAAAAGTGATAACCTATGCCTCAAGACATTTGAAGGTGAACGAGAAAAAATTATCTATCACATGATATAGAGTTATCCATTGTAATATTTTCATTAATTATTTAGATTAATTACTTCTATAGGGAGAAGTATGACATATATACAAATCATAAGAGCTTGAAATGTATATTCTTGTAGAAAAAGATCAATATACTCTAATAAAGGTTGTTAGATCTGATCCAAGACTATGAATACTCAATCCATTTCCATCCTAGGAAGGAAAATAAAGTGTAAGATTATATAGGTGGAAAACATATTGTAACCTTATCTATTATGAGAATTTTAAAGGATCTAATCTTCTTAGACATGCAGAAAATGGACATGGAAATCATAGAGGATGAAAATATTTCCAACATAACTCAAATGATTTATTAAAACTCCATTATATAGAATATTAAGAAATATCAATGGGATGATATGGATATACAAAAAAATTGGATTCTATAAGGAAGGGTAAAGACTTAGAGTTCAACATGGATAAGTATGGAGTTTCTAGATTTGGGACACGACTATGTGTACCATTAAAGCCTAAGATAAAGAAAAATGTATTAAATGATTCTCATAGATTAACTTTATTTATCCACTTAAAATTAGAAAAATTATATTTGATGTCATGGTATTAACATAGGTTTTCAAATAACCTATCTTAATAAAAAAATAATAACACTTTTAATGACAGTTATTTTATAACTAACATTAAAATAATTTTCAATTGATTTTTCATGTTTATTTTACTATAATCGATGCTAAAATATTTTAAAAAATTTAATAAAAGTTTTTTCTCATTTTTTAAGCCTTATTCTTTGAAACCCTATACATTTGAATCATGATAGTGATCCACCTTCATAATAACTCATTCATTCAATCAAGTTTTTACTCTATTAGAATCGTTTCTACTCTATTTTATTATTCAACTTACTGGTTCTCATTTTTTCATCACCCTATTTTATAAAACCCTAATCTACTCAAATAATGAATATGGTCCATCTATGCCTTAGCACATTTTTTTATTTAATTTTTTAATTATTTTAGAATATTTTATCCTCATTCTTGTATTGTTCAAACTGGTTTTAATGATCTTAGTTGCATTCATCCAACTGAAGTTGTATTCCACTTTTCTGATTTGAGTTCCACCATCATCAAACTTCAACTTGAATCTCCATATTTCTAAGTTTCTTTTATTTTTTATTTTTTAATGATTAATTAATTATTTATTAGTTATAAATTTCATTCACCCAGTTTTTTATGTATATGTTTGTCAATTATAAATTATTATGGTCATAATAAGTTTGAGGTTATACTTTTTTGTGATTATCAATTGTTTATGATTATAAATTTTGAGTATAATTTGATATTGGTTGTAACTATTCATATTTGTAATTATTTTTATTTATAAATTGTTTTTTTTATAATTTTTTTTGTTCAAAAAAAATCACAATTTTTTTCAATAATAAATTTTTCATAGTTATAATTGCATTTGGTTATAAATTAACTTCAGGTTTTAAATTTTTTTTATTTATAAATTTTTTATTATAAAATTATTCATGTTTATATATCAATATGCCTATATGTTTTAAAATTATCTATTTATATATATGTTTGAATATTTAAATGTCTTAATATATTCATCTATTATATTATAACATTAGGTAATTAATGGATTACAATTAGATAAATGCACAGAGAACTAGGGATTGATATGAGAAAGTGGTTGATAAATTTTTTAATTTGGAAAAAAATCTTCAAAATAAACATATTAGTTTCATTTCATGAATAAATTATTTGAATATTATAATATTAAGGTATAAATAAATCCAATTCCATATGATTTGATATGGTTTTGTCCCTATTTATACACATTGTATCTGAAATGGTGAAATAAAAAAATAAAAAACTAATGATGTTGAAGATATTAAACATGAAATAAATAATCATATTAAATAATTAATTTATGATATTGGTGTTAAAACCTTTTAAAAAATAACAAGTGCTGAATGATTTTAAAAATATGTTGAGAAATCAATATTTCCAGGTTTCAAAAAAATTATATTATTATCTCTAGTACTGAGATTAGTTAACTTGAAAGAATGAAATGGTTATAAGTAAAGAAGTTTCACTGAATTGTTAAAACTTTTAAAAGAGATACTTCTAGAAGGAAACTGGCTTCAAGATTCCAATTATGGGTAAAAAAGATAGTATAACTATTGGGATTGGTGTATAAAAAGATATATGCATGCCCCAATGATTTGTTTTTGTATAGGAAGGAATATTAATGTTTATAAGAATGTCATAAATATGGAATATCATGATATAAAATGGATTAAAAATATAACTTTCATTCATTCTAGAGAATAGAAACCAAACCTCACACTAAAGCAATTCGGTATCTTCAAATAATTATTCAATTTAATCCTCTATTAGAAAATTCAAAATATTCAAAGAGGGTAAGATAACATATATATGAGGGAATCTATGATAGAATCCTATGTCACCCTATTAATTCATAATAATGGAATAGATTTTATTTATTTCTATTTTAGAAATGAAGTTAAAATTTTAAGAATGAGATTGTGAATAGATGTAATGAATCCATATTGAAGCCTCAATGGACAACATTATTTATGTCATGTTATGTTTTTTGTTTTTAAATTTCACCCACATATTTTTTTCAAGAAAAAATATGTTATGATGAGCTTGATGATTTCATGACCAAAAAACATGGATATGATATCTATTTTTATTCACCACTATTGATTTATGGTTTTATATTTATATGGGGGTAGGTGTTATAGTTTTTTATGAATATAATAAATAGTATTTTCTTTTTCATTATATGATAACATTCACCAAAAAAGTATTATATACATATGGATGATTATTTTAATACAGTGTCAGTAGATATAAATATTGTATAATTTGAAATGATGGGAAATAATGTCATCAATTACATAATAGAAGAAAGAAAATGCACATGCTATATCACAGATTTTTTTTTAATGGATCATCCTTATCAAAGATAAGAAATAAATTTAATGGTTTACAAGAGTGATTTTTCCCCAAAACCATTATCAGTTGAAGAATATTACAAAAAGGTGAAAAACATCGATGTCACATTTGAAAAGAAAGGATGTTATGATCATTAAAAAATTACATAGAAGAAATGGTTTATCTTATTCAATCTACCATATTATATATTTTTGGAGGTAAAACATAACATTAATGTTATGTATTTTTAGAAAAACATATGTGAAAGTATGATTTAAACTTTATTAGAAATTAAAGGAAAGAAAAAAATATGGGTTTCATATAAGATTAGTTAATATCCATGGGAATATGTTTTAATTTTTCATCAATTATGAAAGTAAATAAGAACATTTTTACCTCAGGATTTTCACACATTAATCAAGAGTCATAAGATTTTTTTTCAATTTCTATAGGGTATTAAAGTACCCAATTTGTTTTTTTCCAATATGAAAAATTTTGTGTCAATGAAATATTTAAATTTAATAGGTATGAGATATCAAAAACTATAATTTATTGATGTAAAAGCTACTACCAGCTTCACTGTGTGGCGTATTTTTTATACTTTTCAAAAATTATATCATCAGGTTGTGTTACTTTTTCAATTCCATTTACATAAAATTAATAAATAAAAATTTGTTATATGTTTTATAAAATGAATATGTGATCATAATTTTTAAACTATAATTATATTTTCCACCATAATTTTTTGATATAATGGTTAATCTGATGACTCATTTTGTGTGAGAGAAAAGAATATGTGGGGTTTTTTATTTACTTCAAATGTATCTTTTGGAAAGATATAGGATATTTATTAAAGGGATATGGTAATAATCCACATCAACCTGGAGAATATATTATTCAAAAATATAAATCAAAAGATGTGATTGAGTTTTGTACTAATTATTTATAGAATTGAAGCATGTTGGTCGCCCTATATCTTGATATTTAATAGTTGGTATTGAAGGAAAATGTAGTTTTGGATTAAAGGTAAGGTTAATTCTACATGATTAAGTTATTAATGAAATTTTTTACATTTTTAACAACATAGGTGAGGTTAAACAATATATATCATCACATATTATTGGATTGAAAGTATGATATCTAAAAGGAAATGAATATTGGTTGATGAATGAACACAAAAATACATTTGTTTCATGGTTTAAGGAGAAATTCAACAATAATTTTTCTACATTGGAAACATTGATATTGTTAAAAAAAGGACCAAGTATTTATTTTTATCACATGGTATAATTTTCATATTAATGGTTACACAAATTTTATAGAAAATTAAGATGAAAAGGGTATCATTCAAAAAATTTGAGTAATGGTTATCCCTGAAGCACTTTAATTTTTGAGTTCCAGTGATATAAACCCAATTTATACATTAACAATATATTTTGGAATATTTGAGGATATATAGAATATTTATTATACTAAATTTTGAGTACTAATGTTTATGTGTAACTAGGTTAATAGTAAGAGTGGTGTGAAACAATATTATTATGGATTTAAACTCATAAATTTGAAAAGAATTAGTTGTAAGAAATAACTATTTATCATGGTGATTCATGTAAAGGAGATAGTTTTTGTTACTAGCCCATCAAATGATCAATTTTCTATCATTTTTAAGGTAAATTTTATTTGGGTGAAGAGTATATTAATGATGTTATGGAATTATGTGTGGTTTCCTCATAAAATATATGATTAAATTATGATAATAATATTTTTGATATAAAAATAGTTCATTCTATATGAAATGGTCACATTGAAGGAATATGGTAAAGCACGTTGTTATTTTCCTAATTATTCAGGTAAATTTCTATTTTATTTTTTTAGAAACATACACATGTAAAACCTTTATTTTTTAACTTGGGTTTTTAAATCTATCGATGTTTATCATTTTTTTATTTTTTTTATTAAATTTTATAATCATTAGTTTTAGTTAAACGTTTTTTGGTTGAAGAAGCCATTGATCATTATTTTTTCTATGAAATTTACATATGTGAAAACAATTTTTTAGCTTGAGTATTTAAATATATAGATGTTAATAATTTATATTATTTTTGAATTAATTTTTATTATTATCAGTTTTAGGTACCCATTTTTTAGTTAACAATATTTAAAAAATTTATTTTTCCTGAAATCTAAACATATAATGAAACTATTTTTTACTTGGATATTTTTGTATTCATTTTTTTTAAATATTCATGTTTCTTCAACTGTATTAGTTAACATAATAGTTATAATTTCTTTTTTATTATTAAAAAATAATAATTCTAATAATAATTTTATTCTAAAAATATTCGGTTGTATAAAATTTCATTACATTCATTTAATTAAATGATAGATACAAATTTAGAGGATAATTGACTAAGTTGTGTGTATATTTTTTTATATTAATATAAATTCAATAATTAAATTATTTAATGAAATTAAACTTTTGAATGTCAAAATTATTTTTAGTACTAGTGTTGATCCTCCTGGGGTGGATTATTATTATTATTCTCTAGATAAGATAGTATCCATAGTTGGTAGATGTGGGATTACACGTTTAGAAAAACATCTACCTCACATAGGGATCAGAGGTTACAAATTGAGTTTTCAAATAATAATAACCCTACTAGCATATATGAAAGGCAGTTTAGGAGTTACATGGCCATGTAGAGTCATTTTAAGATTAACATTTTATATCCTGATTGGATATTCATTGAAAATATTGTGAAATATCAACTGTGAGAATTTTTAATGGTAAAATATCTCAAATAATTTATTTTTTATCCAATTCCTAAAATATTATATATTTTACATGACTATTATTTAATATATTTAATTATAGATGACATTTTAATTTCATGAAATTAAATAAATTAAGAAGAGGTGGCTATATTTTATGCCAGTTATATAAATAGATTTTAAAATATAATTGACCAAAGTTTATGATTTTTTGAAGATATGTAATGAAAATTTATGCCTCAAGTATGAGTTTTTAGATATAGAGACATGGGAGAAATTTGTCTCCAGCTGGCGGGATGAATCCTTTCTAGTATGATAATTATTGTACATAAAATCAATTTGTAAAATTATTTGTTTATTACCTGATAACTTATTCATTTATTCATATATAGTAATCTTCCATGAGATCTCATAAAGATACCTAGTTAAAAAATGTAAACACTCATACTTTATCACATGGATGGTTTCATTTACTAGTGTAGAAAATGATTTCTAAAATGTTTGACTCATTAAGAGCTATATCTCATAGTGGATCTGAAGAGGTTCAGTTTTTCCCTCCATACAACATCCCAAACACTATCCATTGATTGGGGAAGGACCTAAATTATACTAACATTAGGTGACATTCCTCAAACATCAAATTTTATAAATAAATTCCTAGGGTTTAGTATTATCATAAGGAGTGATTTACCCATACAAAAATTAACATCAAATATTTTTGATTCATAAAAGGTCTATTTGGAACCTCAACCCAATGTTTTTGGGTATGATTGCTTCAATCTAATGAATTCGGTCTGATAGGATTGGTCCAATTCACCTAAAATCAGTATTCACATGTTATAATAACTTATTATCTATCTATATAATAATTCTTCACTTCTCAAATAAATTCACAAAACTCAGATTGATTTTATCAATTTGATTTCCTTAGTTCGGTAATCTGAACTTGACTTAGCCTAATCTTCTAATCAGGATTCTATGTCTATAAAAACACTTTTAACATGAACTATGTAACACCTCCACCTCTTTACACATGTAAACAGTGATCATAACCCCTATAATTTTCACCACTATTTATATGCGGTCTATAAATAGTAAATGTAGGAAACTTAAATGTTTTTCCAGCTCACCCTAATTCTAAAACTGTAAATTTCACTCATATTTGAACTTCACATTTAACTGCTTCAAACCTTATCATCTCTTCTGGTGTCTTCTCAAAACTTCTCGATTCTTCATAACTCTTCTCTAATTTCATATCTTTAGACAAGATAGAAAACAATTTTTAAATAAAAAAACTCCACATTCTGATAAACTACCCATTCTGATGGATTTCTCAATTCGATGGATTTCTCATTCTGATGGATTTCTCATTCTGATGGATTTATCATTCTGATGAATTTATCATTCCAATGAATTTCTCATTCTGATGAAATTATAATTCTAATGAAATTATTATTCCGTTGAAATTATCATTCTGATGAAATTCTTATTATGGTGAAATTCTCATTCTAATGAAATTATCATTCTGATTAAATTGTGACTTGAGAAATAAAACTTCTCCCTTTATTCAAGAGGTTATATCATGATATTTTTCATGATGTTAATAAATTTAATATCATTAAAACATCATTTGACTTATTTTGGAAATTTATACAACTTTCCATCAATAAATTTCATAACTACCAAACTCAGAAACAAATCAGACTTTTTGAATTCAATTTTTAGTAACTTATAAATTTCATATAAAAAATCATTCTAATGAACTAGGACCGATCTGGTTTATCTGATTTACAACTTTGAAAAACATCTTTATTCATTCGTATTCTCGATAACTTTTATTCTAACATGTTACAAACTTTCAGTAACACATCTTTCACTTGATTTACAAAAACATTATTTTATAAACAAAGTTAGTTGTTAATAAGAAGAAAAACTTTGAAATCATCAAAAAGGATCTTCAATCTACCCCTTTGGATTTTTTTAAAACTCTATTTTAAAAAAATCAAATCATCATTTTCTAACTATTATATTTTCTAACAACTCAAGTTTTTAACATTTACCAAAACACAACCATTCTCAAAATAGTGTCCTAATACCACACTATTAGATAAAGTAATTTTTTTGAAGAAATTACATCCCTTGGTGATAAGAAAATTTTGCGGTCAAATTAAGATAAACTCCTCATCACTTTTATCTTTTCCTCACACTTTTATTTCTCTTCTTCATTTTATTATATCCATAGCTTTAGATTCATTTAAGTATAAAAACTACTTCCATGTTCCTTTTAGTATAACGTTTTATAAATTCTACCCCTTTTTCAACATAATCCAAAGCATTGTGGGGGACTTCCTAAATAAGTTTAGTAAATTGGTGGTGGAGGTTGAACATGAATTTGAATCCTTGATTCCACAAATATTTCTTTCATCATTTCTTTTGTAAATATATCAGTAATATGATACTTCAATGAAATATATTTGAGGATAACATCTCGGACGGAAAATTTTTCTTTTATGAAGTGAAACTTGATACCAATATGTTTTGATCTTGAATTTTGAACAAGAATTTTAGAAATATCAATTATACTATGATTATCAAAAAGTATCTTCAATGGTCTGAAAACTTCAACTTTCAAATCTTCCAACTAATCCTTCATCCATAACATTTTAGTACACACCAGAGTAGTAGTAACATGTTCTAATTATTCTATGATCAAAGTTACTGAACATTGTTTCTTACTTATCCAAAGTAAATTGTTCCTCCTGAAGTTTATTTTCTATCATTGAAATATCTAACCCAATCAAGATCATTATTACCATGAAATTTCATTTCAAAACTTCTTTTTAATAAAGTCTATACTAAGTTGTTCCTTTAACATATCTCATAATTATATTCTCTACCAACACATGACTCTTTTATATCACTCTAATATCTGGAACACAATGTTATAGCATAAATAATATTAGGTATTGAGGTTGTGAGATAAAGTAAACTTCTTATCACTTTTTGGAAATCTTTTTTATTCACATTTTTTTGGTTTCATCCTTACTCAAATTTTTTCTCACTAAAATAAGATTTCAAACTTCTTTGGATTATTCCATCACAAACTTATTTAATAATTCCTTGAAATACTTTTCTTTATATAGTAAAATGTATTTTCCTTTAATTGAACTTTTAAGCCAAGGAAGAAAATTAATTCACCCAACATTGACATTTTAAAATTCTTCTTTATTTCTTTAGAAAATTATTTACAAAATTTTTATTCACCCCCGTCAAAAATTATATCATCTACATGAATAATTACAATTAGGGTTCCATAGTTAACATATTTCACATATAATTTTCAATCAAATTTTCCTTCAAAAAAATTCAACATTCTCAAACAATTGTCAAGTTTGCAATACCAATCACGTGGAACTTGTTTCAACCCATAAAAATATTTATTTAATTTAAAAACTTTTCTTTCATCTTCATCAAGTATAAACCCACAAGTTTTTTAAATGTAAAGTTATTATTCAATATAAAAATTTATAAAAATATGACTTTACATCCATATAATAAACTTTTTAATTTATACTAGAAAAATTCTAATAGTTTCTAATATTTAAACTAGGGTAAATGTTTCTTCAAAATCCACACCTTCCATATATTCATAGCCTTTACAAACAATTATTGCTTTATTTTTTAAAACTTATCCATGATCATTTAACTTATTTCTATACCAGCATTTTGTTCTAATAATATTTTTATTTTTTGGTCATGGAATAATTTCCCAAGTGTTCATTTTCTCAATCCGATCCAACTCTTTATTCATCACATATACCCATTAATTGTGTTACACTCATTCTAAAACTAAATATGATTCAATTTTTGGGTTGAGTGATGAAATATTTTTTTAATCTCAACCTTATTATTTTCTAAACTATAGTCTTATAATTCCCAATAATATTTTCTATCTCAATATATTTTTTTAAAGTATGAAATTTCACAATTTCTCTTCCAACTTCACTTTCCTAGTCACGTGGTTCTTCTAGATTTTGAAAACATATTTTGGATCATTATTATTTTTGTTGGAAATTTTTTTCTCATCTTCCTCAATATTCTTAAAAAAATGTTAAGGAATTTGGATTTTTAATAACGTTCAAATCATATAAATCCACTAAATTTTGTAAATGTTTGTTATAATATTTATAAATTCTTCTATTGGTTGAATATCTCATGAAAATTATTTCTTCATGTTTCTCATAAAATTTTTTAAGATCCGTGTTTTTTATTTTTAGCAATTAGAGACTTCCAAAAACCTTGAAGTATTTCAATGAATATTTTTTTTACACCACATTTATTAGGAATTCATGTTGGATTATAGACTTATAAAATATCTATTTTTAACATGTAATGAAGTACTAATAGCTTATCTCCAATAGATATTTTAAATTTTGTATCCCACTAACATGTTTCTTCCCATTTCCAAAAAACATCTATTTTTCCTTTATGAAACTCCATTTTTTAGGGATTTATGAGGCATTTTATTGATTTTTAATATCATGTTTCTTCAAATATTATTCAAAGGAATTATATGTGATTACTTTTTCATTATCAGTTCTTAAATTCATTATGTAAACACCCATTTCTCTCTCAACCTCTCTTCTAAAAACTCTGAACATCTCTATTATCTCTAGATTGTGCTTCATAAATATATTATTGGTCATCCGGGTGAAATCGTCAATAAAAGTGATAAATTAAAAATATCATTTTTTTGATTGATGTCTTATCGGCCCATATAAATCATAATGAATAAGTTCAAGAGGTATGGTAAATTGAATCTCAACTTTCTTATGAATTTTATTATTCATTTTCCCTTTCTAACAAGTTATAAAAACATCTTATTATCATATTTTTAATTCTGAAAAAACATGTATAGAATTAAATTCATAAATTTTGTTCATATTTTTCTATCCAATATTCCCATGTCTCTGGTGTCATAACTTTTTTTCATCTTCATCACTCAAGTAACCAAAGTTTTTAAGTTCTCTTATTTGAAAGAGATTTCCACTAGTTCTTTCTCCTCTTATAAAAACTTTTCCATCTTCTACACTTTTGATAATACATGAATATTTTCTAAAAATAAAATTTTTTCCATCATCACATAGTTGACTTACACTAAGTAAGTTGTGTTTTATTCCATAAAAAAATATAACTTCCTTATATTTCAACCTTTTTTCTTCAATCTTAGTCATTCCAATTCCTCTGATTTTTAAGGAACTATTATTCCTAAAGGTAACATATCCTCTATCAAAATTTTCACACATGTCATGTGTAATGAAAAACCACTATAAATTATCCATGGTTTATTCTTTTTACTTAATTTTAAATATATCTCAACAACAAAACTCATTCCTCAAGTTTCTTCTTTTCATATTCCTTTTCTTTTATACTATAAGAAACTTATTATGGGATGAGTGTTATACATTTTTCGACATGATGACCAGCCTAGTCACATCTTCCACATACTTCTTTTATAGATTAAATCTTTTTTCCATTGTAAGTCTTCTAACAACTTGAGTTTTTAGTTTTCAAACTTTCTAAGTGTTAGGAAAATTACTCATTCTTATTCCACTATTTCTTCCAATCTGTTCAAACCCTCTTCTGAGAAGTGAAAATTTATTCCAAAAATTATATTCCATATTCATACAGATTCCAAATCCCTAGAAAAAACTATTAAATATCTATTGTTTGTTAAAATAATATATTTCTTTGTAAAAACTTTGTTGAGGTTGATAACATCTTTCTACTCTAACATACACGGGGTTTGGACCATATTTCCTGCTTAGGGAGTTTTAAACTTTTGTAGATGTGATAGGTTTATCACATCCCTTCACAAACCAAGATTTGCCAATAATTTTATTCCCACATAAAATGTTAGAAAAATCATATGAAACATTATTTTCAGTGGGTGGGGATTTTAATTGATTCTTGATTTTATATTTTTCAACAACATTAGAAGTATCAGCTTTTACTTTTGAAGCTTTTTTGTGGTTTTAATTCATATTTATTAGAGTACTTTCAACCTCAAAAATTTTTTACTGAGACTTGTTAACTTCCTATTCTTAATCTTATAAATTCTTGCAGAGATATTCAATCATCTTTTCCTATTTAGAAATTCTATGTTTATAACTTAATATCTCCTTGAATTATTCTTCTTCTTTCTTGAAAACATATTTTATACCTTTGAAAAATTTTCCACCATTATTCTTCATCGTTGTAATTTATTTCTTGAGAGTTTTTTTTTTGATCAAGACATGCAACAAGTTCTGATATAAGATGATACTCTTTGTAAGATTATTCACCTTCATCTTATTCACTATCTAAAGAATCTTTTGTTATCTCAAATTTTTCAATGACTGTTCTAAACTTTTATGAACTTTTATCTTCAAAATAATTATTTTTTGTTGAGTCTGATTCAAATTTCTTACTCAACATGATTATTTTGTTTATATTAAATTTTTTCTTATGTTTGTTAAATTAATTTTCTACTTTAGAAATTTTTTTCCACTTCCTCCATCAAGGTTTTTCATTAGAATCATCTCGATATTCTCCAAATTACTTCTTGGGGAAATTCAAAGAAAAGTTTTTTATTACACCACACTCAAAACATTTGAGATGAAGTTTTACTCCATATATTACTCCTCTTATTCAATAGTTATTGGATATAAGATACATGATTTTATCATTAAACTCATCATCCACATTATATTCATAATCACAAGGATCAACATCTTTAACATCTAGAATTTTCATTTTTCTCATAGCTTCAAAATCCATTTCATCTTTCATATTTTTTTTAAATATTAGAGCTTTTCTCGTTTTATTAGAAACAAGAAATTTATGAAATTAATCAAGAGATAAACCATATTTATCTTTTAAAGATGAAATTTTATAATAAAACATGTCTAGAAAGTTTCTTATGAGTTTCTTCACAATTGTAGAATATTCCAGGACATCTCCAAAACCCATTGTATTGCAAACAATTTCATTTTATCTAGTGCATTACTCATCAATATTTTCTTTATTTATAATTATTATATATTCAAACTTTCTATGACAAATTTTTATATTTTCTTCCTTAACTTTAGTATTCCCTTTAAAAATACTTTCAATCTTTTCCCGTATACTCATTTAGGTTCTGAGTCTCATCACCTTCATATAAACATTTTATGACAGAGACATAAAAATATCATTTCTAGCTTTTCCATCAATTTCAATATTTCACTTTTCTACAAAATTCATTAGGTAATATTTATCAAAACGTAAAAACCTAATTTTAGTAGTATAAACAAATTCTACACCAAGAGATAAGAGATATTAAATCATCATGTTTTTCTAACCATAATAATTTTTTCCATAAAATGTAGGAATTACTCTACTTTTGAAAAAAAAAATAGATTATCCATGATAAGGATTCAATAAGGGAAAATCCATTTGATAACAATTGAAGTTTCAAAAGATCGAATAACAACTAAGAAGGGTGATTAAATCAATTGTTTCCTTTTTACAAATTTCAAACTTTAGGAAGCTTAACCCCTACAACTTGTTAGAATTTATTCATTATCAACTTTTAGTAAAAAAAAAATTTATGAAATAATAGGAAAGTAAAAAAATCACACAACATTTAAAAGGTTTTTCATTGGTGTTAGAACCTACATTCTTTCTATAGATACTCTCATGGGTTTGTAAAAATTCACTATAATGAATAAGTGAATACAACTTGTGTTAAATCCCTTTATACACCTTCTATCTCCTGATAGGAATGATTATAATTAATCATATCTATTTAAAAAAAATTAATATAATAATTTTATCCACAAAAGAAAATGAACATAAAATATTTTTTCTCCAAAAAAGATCTATCTGGAAACTCAGTCTAATGTTTCTGGGTCTGATTTCTTTTGTCTGATGAACTCAATCCTACATACTTATTCTTATTCACCTTAACTTAGTTTGTGCATATTATAAGAACTTATAATATTTCTATTTAACAATTCTATGCTTCTCAAAAAACTTTAAAAAACTCAGAATGATTTTTCTCAATCTTATTCCCTCAATCCGGTAATTTTAACTTGACTCAGTCTGATCCTTTAATCAAAATTCTTTGTTCGGAAAAAAACTTCTCACATGAACTCTACAGAACTTCTACCTTTTCACACACATGAAAAGTTATCATTACCCTTGTACTTTACACCTCTATTTATAGTTAGTCCATAAATAGTAAAGTTGGGAAATTGAAATGTTTTTCCCACTCACCCAAATTCTAAAAACTTTTAATTAGACTTACATTAGAACTTTATCTTTGAGTGCTTAAAACCTTCTCATCTCTTATAGAGTCTTCTTGAAACTTATTTATTATTCACAACTCTTATTGAGTTTTATATCTTTATACAAGTATACAACAATTTTTAAAGAACAAAACTTCCCATTTTGATGGATTTCTCATTCCAATGGATTTCTCATTCCGATGGATTTCTCATTCCGATGGATTTATCATTCCGATGGATTTTTCATTCCCATGGATTTCTCATTCCCATGGATTTATCATTATGTTGTAATTATAATTCTTATGAATTTCTTATTCTAATGAAATTCTCATTCTAATGAAATTCTCATTCTGATGAAATTATCATTCTAATGAAATTATCATTCTAATGAAATTCTCATTCTGAAAAAATTCTCATTCTGAAAAAATTCTCATTCTGATAAAATTATCATTATGATGAAATTCTCATTCCAATGAATTTATCATTCCAATTAAATTCTCATTTTGATGAAATTATCATTTTGATGAAATTATCATTCTGATGAAATTCTCATTCCAATGAAATTCTCATTCTGATGAAATTCTCATTCTGATGAAATTATCATTCTTATGAAATTCTCATTCTGATGAAATTGTGAATGGAGAACTATAACTTCTCCCTTTCTTCAGTAGCTTATATCATGATATTTTTATGATGTTAAGAACTTTAATATTATAAAATCATCTTATGACTCCTTTTGTAAAGTTATACAGCTTACCATCAAAAACTTTCATAACAACCAGACTCAACAATATAGCAGACTTTCGGAATTCAATTTTTTACAACTTCTAACATCCATACAAAAACTCATTCTGATGAACTGGGATTGATCTGGTTCATCTGATCTCCAACTTTGAAAAACATATTTCTTTATTTGGATTCTCAACAATTTTTAGAAAACATGTTATAAACTATCAGCAACACATCTTTCCCTTGATTTAAAAAAACATTCTTTTAAAAAAAAGTTATTTTTTAACAAAAAATAAAATTTTAAATCATGAAAAAGTATCTTTAACACCTTATATTTAACTTAGGTTATTCATGGTCATCATTTATTCATATCATTCATGATGGTTCATAAAGAGTTTTTGAATTCCAAAACATATCCCCCAGGAGTTTCAAACTAGGTGTGAAGCAAGGCTCTTTATAATGCACCCAGTGATGATCGAGTCAAAGCTCAATGCGCCCTTTTTAGAGTTATTACCCCTAGGTAAAATTGTTCTAGATCCACATATTTTGTAGTATCCATACAGGGATGTAATTTATTAGAAACCACTTGATCAATCCTTTGCTAAAAGTATAGGATATTTTCCTATACTTTGACTTATCCTTAGACTTATCCCTAAGGTTCTCACTAAATTTTTCCCATCATAGTTGCAAGGGTTAACTAAAAAACCCTTTGATACCAACTATAGTGACCTAGACTTTTCATACATAAATATTACATCTTTTTAGATGAATATTCAATACATTTCTGGGGACCATAAATGTTTAGTGTCTTTAAAGACTAGATACACAATATTATTATTTCATGAAATATCTTCAACATCTCCGATAAATATCTTCCCATTTAGTGAACTTCATAGAAATTCCCTACTTAAACCGTTCTTTATAACCTAAAAAAATGAAACATAATAAAGGGTGAGCTTAGATGCTCAGTAAGGTTAAACATGGGAGATATCTATTTATGATCATGTAATGTCCTAGAATTCCATGTGAATTTTTTTAAAATTATATGGGATTATTTCAAGACCAGACTCTGAGACGGAATGTGATTCTAAGGCCTGGAGTGAAAGGAATGTTTTTCTGAAATGTTTTTAAAGTTCATTTAAATAAATGTGTGAGATGGTTTTTCTAACATTTAAATCTGTGCTCGAATCAAAAATCTAATGGCACTGTTGAACTCGGAATGTCGATATTCACCTAGAAATGACCTAACATCGACCAATGAGGTTCAATCGGAAAAGATAGTTTTCATATGTTTTAATAAAAAAATAAAATAAACTTAAAAGGTTTATTTTATTCAAAATTTGTTTTGTTGGGATGCAGTGATGATCTGACTGTTTCATTCCATAAATGAAATAACGTAATGAATCTTTAACTAAATCGTAACAGAAATGTTGTTTCATAAATGAAACAGCATAATGGCGTAGCGACTCAGTATAACAGAAACACTACGATTCATTTCTCTCTTTTAATGAGATGATGGGGTTGGATAAACAGATTTAGATCAGTAAATTTTTCTGATGAGCGAGGAAGGAATTCTCTCTAATAAAAAACGTTAGCAAAACAGAAAGTGGTGACGACACCCTAGAAGAATGGACTTGGTATTGGAGATCGACAAACACCAATGGCTTCAAGAAGATCATGAATCCCTACAGAAGTATCACCATCAGCGACGAGCCTTTCCTTCGATCTAAGCTTCTCTTGGTATGGGTTTACTTTTTTATTTTATTTTCCCCATTCTTCTTTCTAAAACAATGAACGTGGATCAACCCATGAACAAGTTGATCTGCGGGTCGCTTGTTCTTACAGGGGGGTATTTTATCACTGGGTTTTTTCATCGGGGTTAGATTGTTGATCAAATCTTGAACCTCCCCCTTCCCATGTTTTAAAAAATCTAATGTGGAGGAATTGGGCCAACGTAATCAAGGCCATGATTCCTCCATCCTTGGGCATTCATGTGTTCTTTGTGGCTGAACCTCCGAATTGATAGTGAAGTGATTTTCGAGGCCATGGTAGGGAAGACGGTGTCGTAAGGAGCCCGGAGGCATAGGCGGTTTGGGGATCGGACCACCAGAGAGGACCCAATGGTCTGCAGAAGGCCTTGTTAGCACACCGGTGCTGGTGACCAGTGGCAGTCGCTAGCAGGTGGCGGCACTCCACGATAGTGCATTGAGGTGGAGACAGCACCGGCTAGGGCCACGGTGGTGCAGCAGGGGGCCACCGGCAGTGGACGGTGGCTGGCGGAGACAGACGCGGCCACCCAGCCACGTTAGTGGAGCAGCCCGTGCTGTACGGGCCGCAACATGTTGGCACGTAGTTCAGTGGGGACCGCGTGTGAGATAAGGGGAGTTCGGCTCCTGCTGACCACATGCGCTCAACCCGGACGCCCAGTGGGCATCTGGGATGGAAGAGATCGTCCCATTGTACGGGCCAGGCTGGGGAGCACGAACCGGGTTTCTGGGCAGCCTGAGCTGGAACGCAAGTTGGCCTGCTTTTATAGGCCAGGCTAGCAGGATAAAACCAGGCCATTTGGCGGCCCGGGCTAGTTCAGATGGAACGGGGTCACTGGGCAACCCAGCGGGTTGGACCCACGGCCGAACCGGGCCGAGTCCAGCAAGTCCCAATGGTCAGGTCGGACCAGCCCGAATCAGGTCAGGTCGGGTTAGTCGAACTAGGTCGGGTCATGCAGGACCCCCAGGTCGGGTTGGTTGGGTCGTCCCGACCAGGTCAGACTAGGCCCAAACACAACCGGCCCCTGTTTACTAAAATGCCAGTATCTTTCAAACCGGGTGTTCAATTGGCGATCCGTTTGCAGAATTGGAACCCTTGATACAAGATGGTTATTTTGGAATTCTATAAGGATAATTTAATAGAATTTGAAATATGAAAAATGGTTTAACAAGTGGATTATCCCAGAATCAAGTGCACTACGTGCAGGAATCCTGTTGCTAGCTGAGACCCGAAGACTACTGACGAGAAGGTATAAATGACCCTTTAGGCCTAGATGATAAGCGCCCATGTGTGAACTAGCTGCAAGAGACCCTGTTAGGATCAACTACAAGTGACCATGTGTGGATCAGCTACAAGCAACCCTGTGTGGATCAGCTACAAGCGACCATGTGTGGATCAGCTACAAGAAACCCTCTGTGGATCATCTACAAGAGACCTTGTGTGAATTATCTATAATCAGACCTGTGTGGACCAGCTATAATATCCTAAGTGAGAAGCACCTCTGTGTGACCCGGTAGTCCCACAGTGGGGAGCAGCTCTGTGTGATCTAGTAGACCCAGGATACTTATCATAGATGAGTACCTCATAATTCCAAGGTTTTTAGTGTATGAATGACCATTTTTTTTTCATACTTTAGATTATACATGTGTGAGATGATAGTACCTTGTGTATACTTTCCTTTGTGGTTTTTTCCTTGTTTTTGGGATCCCTACTGATTATTTTGTTACTCGCCCTTGCATGGGATTTTCCCACATGTGTTTTGTCTGGTGCAGATGATAGGCACTTTGATAGAGACCTCGGCGGCCTGGGACCAGGTGGTGCCCAGTGAGATACGACAGGCAGGACGTACTTCCACAGTTTTCAACAGCTACTCCTTACCTACCCTTCTGGTGGGGTCTTCTATGGACGTCTTACAGAGATATTTTTTACTTTAATGTTTTCATTTTGTCTTTTGTTGGGTTTGTATTCTATCCCATTTTACTTACAGCTTGTACCTTTAATCAGTGGTTGTTTAGTGGAATGTATGTTTTCATTTCCAGCTATTTGGGATGTGGTTGTCTGTGTGAATGTGTATAGGTACTCAGGAAAATGCCTCCCACTCGTGGGATAATTCTTTCGATGCTATTCTACAACCCCTGGCCTTTGGGAGGCGAGCTTGGGGTAGTCATGGCATGGGCCCTAGGGGACGGGTCATGAAAAAGTGGTATTAAAGGAGGTCGGTTCTACCTCAAAGGTCGGGAGTCTATGGTTTTGTATTGGGGAACTAGTGCTAAGGGTTTTGAGTTATTATTTTAGGCCAGGGACTCTAGTGTTGGTGCGGCGGCCGACGTATCCATACACCAGGAATCTAGACACTTGCTTTCCGACACGGTACATGGAAACACTGGTTGCAAGAAATAAAGGGTACATGCATAATTTAGGATTTTGAGTATTTTCCTCTTGTCATTCTTGATTCATATAACCAAGTATAATCCATTACCTGTGGTATATATTGATCTTTTTTAGAATTCCTCTACATAGATAGCTATCCAGGATTCTGATACATGACCGTGAGGATATCCCACCTAGCGATGAGGCGTCGGTTCATGGACCATTGCTAGAGATGACCCCACTGGGTGGTGCACCAGTGTTTCCACCACCTATTGATCAGTAATTATTATCGGTGCTAATGGTAGAGGACGCAAGCAGGCTCAATGCCTTTCAAAAGTTCCAGAGGTAGAGACCACCCAGGTTCAGGGGTGAGACTGACCCCCAAGTGTTCGACGATTGGCTTGAGGTGGTGACACGAGTCTTCCATCTTGTGAGGATGCATCTCGACTAGATGGTGATCTTAGCCTCGAGCCTTCTTCATGGCTCAGTAGGGATATGGTGGATCTTGAAGTTTAATACACATGATGAGGTGATACTCACCTGGATAGAATTTAAGCACCTTCTCAGGTGGAAGATCTTCCTAGCAACATTGCGCTCTGTGCACATACAAAAGCTACTGCACCTACAGCAGGGTAGCATGATAGTAGAAGATTACTCAGTGAGATTCACCAATATTTCTTGCTACTCTAAAGACATGGTGTGAGACCCATTATTCAGGGATCAAGACTTTGAGTGGGGATTATGCTGGGAGATCAGGTCATCCATGGTCTCTCTCAGCATCCCTACTCAGGCTAGGGTGCTGGAGAGATCCCTACTTGTAGAGAGCTTCCTGGAAGAGAAGGCACCGGAATCTGAAGCCACTAGTAGAAACCAGGAGGATGAGTATTCAATGGTGGGAAGCATTTAGTAGACACAGGGACCCAAGTAGGTCAGGCCTTACAGGGGACGACCCTGGGACTCAGGGTCAATAGTGCAGGGCTCCAAGAACATAGGAAGTCAGTAGGGGGCTAGTTTGTACTTCTCATGCGGTGGGTAGGGACACATGGCTCATGATTTTCTGACTTTCCATGTAGATGATCAGCAGACGGTTGAGGGACCACCAAATAATAGGCATAGGTTCGAATGATGAGGTTCTTATGGTGGATTATGTGGAAGAGGAGAAGGACTAGTGGTAGGAGGTGGGAGCAAATTTTAGTTACTACCACCACCACCCCTAGGTGGCCCTCCACGGCCTCTGGGAGCTGGTGGACAGGGGAGAGGGTAGCTTCAGGTGATGGAGGCCTATGACCATAGTGATCTAGATATGATTAGAGGTATGATATGTGTCTTATCCACCTTATTTTCAGTTCTTATAGACACAGGTTCTAGTCACTCTTTCCTTGCTACAAACCTCGTTCGAGGCTCAGAGATTCTGGTGGAGATTTTGGATCGATCCTTATGGTTGGAGACTCATATGGGAGGGGATTCAAATATTACATAGTGTTGATGTCAGTTTGATATTACTCTTGTTGGTGAGATATTCAGTTGGTATCTCCTAGTAATGGTATCGAGGCCTTACGATGTCATCTTGGGTATGGAATGGTTATCCACATTCCATTCTCAGATTGACTATTTTAGGTATAGAGTGTGATGTTTTTTCAAGGATGGGACTAGGTTTTCCTTTAATGATGAGAAGGGAGATCTTACAACATAGGACATACTTGCTCGGAGGAGGGTGAATCTGATCACTCACCAGTTGGATAGCCTCTCCATTGATGTGGTGGACGAGGGGAGTCCTCACTTTCCTGTAGTGGTGGACGAGTATGAATATTTCTTTCCTGAGGATGTTATGGGACTACCTACTCCAAAGATGTAGACTTATGCATCTATTTGTACTCCAGGAATACACTAATATCCACACTAGTATATCAGATGTCTCCCGCATATCTTCGTGAATTGAGGGTACAGCTGGAGGAATTTCAGGAGAAGGGCTTCGTGAGACCCAACGTTTCACCATGGGTAGCCCTAGTTTTGTTTTCCAAAAAGGCAGATAGAAGTTTGAGGTTGTGAGTAGACTTATGAATCCTGAACCAGGTGACTGTGAAGAACAAGTATCCACTTCCAAGGATTTATGACCACTTCGATTATTTGAAGGGAGCGATATGGTTCTCAAAGATAGACCTCAAATCAGGCTATCACCAGCTTCATGTGCGGGGATGAGGATGTACCGAAGATAGCCTTGAGATACTGGTATGGCCACTATGAGTTCTTGGTGATGTCTTTTGGTGTGATAAATGCCCCAAAAGTGTTCATGGTAATCATGAACAAGATCTTTTATCATTACCTTGATCGTTTCATAGTGGTATTCATTGATGACATCCCGGTATACTCGGCATCTGAGGAGGAGCACGCTATATGCCTATGGATAGTCCTGGATACACTCTGAGAGCACCAGCTTTATAGTAAGCTCTTGAAGTGTGAGTTATGGATATGGGAGCTCCACTTTATAGGACATGTTATATCAGATTATGGAGTTGTAGTGTATCCATCAAAGATAAAGGCGGTGCTTGCTTGGGATCCACCCGAGTGTGTGACTGAGGTGCGGAGTTTCTTGGGTTTGGCTAGGTACTAACGGAGATTCATGCCTAAATTTTCTAGGGTAGTAGTACCCTTATCAACTTTGAAGTGTAAGGTACATCCCTTCATGTGGATGAAGAAGTACCAGTAGAGTTTCCAGGAGCTAAGTCATAGACTGACGAGTGGCCCAATCTTGAGACTACCAGAGTAGGGAGTTGGGTATATAGTTTTTTATAACACATCAGAGACTAGACTGGGTTGTGTTCTAATTCATGATTGAGCATTTATCACCTATGTTTCGCGGTAGTTGAGGTGTCATGATTATAACTAAACAACCCATGACCTAGAGCTAGTAGCAATGGTTTTTTCTTTGAAGATGTGGTGGCACTACTTGATGGGTGAGCAGTTTACAGTCTACTCCGACCACAAAAGTCTCAGGTATATATTCTCCCATAAGGACCAAAACTTGAGAAAGTAGTTATGGATAGAGTTCCTCTGGGAATATGACTTTGAGAGAGTATATACTCCTAGGAAGGGGAATGTGGTGGAAGACACGCTCAGCAGGAGGTTCGGTTTGCAGCTATTGAGTGATGTGACAGAGCAGATAGCCACAATGCATATATACTTTGTGGATGATGATAAAGAAACTTACCTTTAGTTGATGACTAACACTCCCCCACTCTTACAGTGAGTTAGGGAGGCACAAATTGTGGATGTTGACTGTGAGTCCCTAAATTCTCAGTTATCCTTAGGATAAGCTCCTGATGGATTTTTGATAGGAGGGGAGCACGTCATCCTTTTCAGAGGACACATAGTAGTACCAGTGGAATTGTGAGAGGAGATTTTTATGTAGTTCCATACCACCCCTTTAGTGATATTTCCAATAGTGGCAAAGATTTACTAGGATCTCTGATGTCAGAACTGGTGTCCAGGGATGAAGAAAGTGGTGGCAGAATTTGTTTCACAGTGCCTCAATTGTCAGCAAGTGAAGGCTGAGCATCAGGTTCCAACAAGCTTGGCCCAGCCACTTGAGGTACCATAGTGTAAGTGGGATGGTATCTCGATGGAATTCGTGACAGTATTACCACGCACATCCATGGGATATGATACTATTTGGGTGATCATTGACTGACTCACCAAGTCGGCTCACTTCCTACCCATCCAAGAGCAAGGATCAGTAGAGAGATTGGGATGCCACTATGTTTAGGAGATAGTGAGACTTCATGGGGTGCCTTCGATAGTCTTTTAAAACTGTGATGCTCGCTTCACATCCCAGCTCTAGAAGGAATTACAAGAGGCATTTGGGACTCATCTATGCTTGAGCACGGCTTTCCAACCCCAGACTTATGGTAATGTGGAGAGGACTATTTTGGTGTTATAGGACATGCCGCATGCTTGTATCTTGGACTTTGGTCGCAGTTGGGAGGACCACCTGCCTTTGGTAGAGTTTTTATACTAAAACATCTATCACTCCACCATTGGCATGGCACCGTTCAAGGCATTTTACGGGTAGCCCTGCATATCACCTCTATGCTGGACAAACTTGGGGGAGTCAGAAATCATGGGTCTAGAGTTTGTATGGGCTACCACTGAGAAGGTGAAAATCATTTAGGAGTGGATAAGGATTGCATAGAGTAGGTAGAAATCTTCTGCTGGTAGAATATAGAGGCCCTTGGATTTTGAGTAGGGAGACCATGTGTTCCTTTGGGTCTCACTGTGATGGGGATTGCAGAGATTTGGCTAGGGTGGAAAGTTATCTCCGAGATTCATCAGCCCTTTCCAGATTTTAAACAGAGTTGGAATGGTGGTGTACCGCCTAGCTCTTCCCCTATAGATGCACCAGGTGCATGATGTTTTCCATGTGTCTCAGCTGAGGAGTTACGTGCATGATCCATCGCATGTCATCGACTGGGGAGAGTTGGACATTGATGATGGGAAAACGTTTGTGGACTTCCTAGTGGAAATAGAGGATCGACAAGAGCAGGTCCTTTTTGGGTGTTTGATTCCTTTGTTATACGTTCAGTGGTAGCATGGTAATCTCCAAGAGAGTATATGGGAGTGGGAGGCTCAGATTCGTGCTCACTACCCTCATTTGTTTGTTTATACCTTTTTTTGGCTTACGGCGATGTAAATCCCTAAAGGTGGGGTTAATGTAATGTCCCATAATTCCATGTAAAAAAATATATGGGATTATTTCAAGACTATATTCTAAGATGGAATGTGATTATGAGGCCTGGAGTGGCCGGAATTTTCTTCTGAGCTATTTTCAAAGTTCATTTAAATAAACATGCGAGTGGGTTTTTCTAACTTTTAAAATTATGCTCAGATCAAAAATCTAAGGGAACCATTGAACTCGGAACATTAGGATTATCCTAGAAAGGAACTAACATTGAATGACAAGGGTTGACTGGAAAAGATATTTTTTGGACGTTTTAAGAAAAAAATAAAATAAACTTAAAAAGTTTATTTTATTAAAAAGTTGTTTCATTGTGACCCAGCGACAAGACAACTATTTCATTCCATAAATGAAACAGTGTAACAAATATTTAACTGAAGCATAACGGAAATTTTATTTCATAAATGAAACAATATAATGGTGTAGTGACTCAGCATAATAGAAACGATGTGATGTGTTTCTCTCTTTTAGTGAGATGATGGGGTTGGAGAAATAAATTTAGATCTAGAAATTACTATGATGAGCGAGGAAGGAATTATCTCTAACGATAGATGCCATTGAATCAGAAAGCAGCGAATACACCCTTAAAGAATGGACCCAGGACTAGAGATCGAAGAACACCAATGTCTTTGAGCAGATCGTGAATCCCCGCAGACGGATCACCATCAGGGATGAGCCTTTCCTTCGATCGAAGCTTATCCAGGTAGGGGTTTACTTTTTGATTTTCTTTTCCCTGTTCTTATTTCTAAAACAACGAATGGGAATCAACCCATGAACAAGTTGATCCTGGGGTTTCTTTTTCTTGTAGGAGGGTGTTTAATCTTTGGTTTTTTGTTTCAGGTTTAGATTATTGATCAAATATTGAACCTCCCTCTTCCCACATTTTAAAAACTCTAACAAGGAGGAATCGGGCCGACACGAACAAGGCCCTAATTCCTTTTTCCTTGGGTGTTCATGTGTTCTTCATGTCCACACCTCTGAATTGAAGATGAATTGATTTTCGAGGCCACATTAGGGAAGATGGTGCCCCAAGGAACTCGTAGGCTCAGGCGGTTTGGGGATCGGACCACCAGAACAGACTCGGTGGTCCGCGGAAGGCCCCACCGGTGCATCGGCACAGGCGGTGGGTGGCGGAACGCCAAGATGGCGCTCCGAGGTGCAGGTTGTGGCTAGCTAGGGCTGTGGTGATATATCTGGGGGCCACCAAAAGCAGTCTGGCGGCTGAAAAAGGTAGATGCGACCACCTAGTCGTGGCATGTTGGCACGCGGTCCAGCGAAGACCGTGTGTGGGACAAGGGTCGGCTGGCTCCTGCTGGCCGCGTGCGCTCGAACCGGACACCCGGTGGGTGTCCGGGCTGGAGGAGACTGTCCTGCCATGTAGACTAGGCCTAATTGAACTGGATCACTAGGAAACCCAACGGGATAGACCCACGGCCGAACCGAACCAGGTCCAGAAAGGCCCAATGGGTTTGGCCTAGTGGCTAGGGCAGACCGAGATAACCCAAACCCAAACCAGGTCAGGTCACATCAGTCGAACCAGGCTGGATCATGTAGGATCCCTATGCCAGGTTGGTTGGGTAGGTCCGACCAGGTCAGACTGTGCCTGGACATAACTGGCCCCTGTTTACTAAAACGCCAATATCTTTCAGACTGGGCATCTGATTGGAAATCCGTTTGAGGAATTGGAACCCATGAGATGAGATTGTTCTTTTGAAATGATCTAAGGAGACTTTAATAGAAGTTGAAATACGAATAATTTATTGAGGAGTGGATTATTCTGGAATCAAGTGCACAACGTGTAGGAATCATGTGGTTGGATGAGACCCGAAGACTGCTGACAAGCGGGTTTAAATTACCCTGAAGGCCTAGATGATAAGTAGACATGTGTGTACCAGTTTCAAGTGACCCTATTTGGATCAGCTACAAGTGACCCTGTGTGGGTCATCTACAAGAGACCCTGTGTGGATCAGCTACAAGAGACCCTGTGTGGATCAGCTACAAGCGACCCTGTGTGGATCAGCTATAAGCGGCCCTGTGTAAACCAGCTATAATGGCCTAAATGGGAAGTGCCTCTGTGTGACCTGGTAGGCCCACAGTGGGGGGAATCTCTGTGTGACCCAGAAGACCCATGATACTCATCAGGGATGAGTAACTCAATAGTCTAAGGTGTTCATTGTATGACTGACAGTTTTTCTCTACATACTTTAGATTATACCTCTGTGAGATGATAGTACCTTATGTATACTTTCCTTTGTGATATTTCCCTTTTTTTATGGATCCTTACTCAGTATTTTGTTACTCATCCCTGCACAGGCCTCGCCCGCATGTGTTTTGTATAGTGAAGATGACATTCGCTTCGACAGAGACCTCAGCGGCCTGGGACCAGAAAGTGCCCAGTGAGATACAACAGGCAGGATGTACTTCCACAGCTTCTGACAACTACTCCTTGCCTACCCTTCATGTGGGTTCTTGTGCAGACGTCTTATCGAGATCTTTTTTACTTTCCTGTTTTTAGTTTTTCTTTTTTGGGGTTTTTATTCTGGCCCATTTGACTTACAGCTTGTACCTTTACTCAGTGGTAGTTTAGTGGCATGCATGTTTTCCTTTACAGTAGTTCGAGATGTGGTTTTGTGTGTGTGTGTGCATACAGGTACTTAGGAAAATTCCTCCCACTCGTGGGACAATGCCTTTGGTGCTAGTCTCCATACCTAGCCTTTGGGAGGCAGGTTTGGGGTAGTCACAGCATGGTCCCCAGGGGACGGGTCGTGACAGATCATAAGAAGGCATAAGATAAGTATAAGGTTATAAGATCATGAACATAACTTAAAAGGTTCATACCCATTATTTCAAATATAATAAACATGATTCACGTAATAAAACAATATTATTTTCAATACATGCATCATAAGAGTGAGAAATCATCATAAATCAATCATGAACCAAAAGTTCATGTCATATATGTGTGGCACCATCATAAGTATAGAAACCATTTCATATATCAAGGTTAACTATCAAGACCATCAAATTATAGTGGATCAAGCATCCCTATCTGTTTCCCATAAAATAATGGATCGGGAATCGTCATGTGTTTCCAATATTAGATTAAGCACATTAAATTATTTCCCATAGTGGACCAAGCACATCGGCATGTTTCCCATAGTAGGTGAAGCACATTTTCTTATTTCCTATAATTATATCATGAGATATAAATCTTTACCCAATGCATTTTAGGGGGATATAGGTACCATCCATCACATAATCCATACATTTTTTAGACACAAGATCATAAAACATCAAGCATATCCTAACCCCTGAAAAGAAGTGGTTTCATAATCATTTTATCATAGATTGACTTATGGGAAAGAAATAGGTTTTATAAACATTTCATCATAGCATAACCCATGGTAAATAAACTTATTTCATAAACATTTCATCATAGAGTAATTTAGGGGAAATAATCGGGTTTCATAAAAAACTTTTCAACATAATCATAAACATAAACCATCTAGAGAAATAATAAGGATAGTACCAATGGATTATATCCATAGTAAAACATAAGAAATTCTAAATGTTGTTATCATTGATTAATATCCATAAAAATATCATTAAAAAATTCTTGAGAAAAATATATTTTCCATTTTAAAATCACTTCTTCAAAATCTGAAAATTTATCAAATATTAAAGAAAAAAAATTTCTTTTAAAATAACCTTAGAAACTTGTAAAGGAAACTTTGAACCATTGAGTGTTCATGACTGTAGAAAATTTCATTCATTTCATACATATTAAAACAAATATTCCGTTAATATTTTTTATTAAAGTAAAAATTAAATTATTTGAAAAATGATAAGAATATTTTTTTTAAACCATTTTTTAAAAATAATACATGGGTAAAAATGAATTTAAATAATCATTTTATAACATTAAAAAATTTCCTAAAAACATTTATAGAAAACATAGACATGGAAGAGAAAGTATTTTCAACTTAATATGGAAATAAATTTATTTTTCCTTAAAACATTATTTTGGTCTCTTTATTTCTTAAAGAGAGGAAAATGAAAGGAAAACATAAATTCTCCAGAAATAACCATAGAAGAAGGAAATTAATGAAGTTATTGAAAGTTATAACATATGATTTAATCATCTAAAACTTAATCAAAAACAATCCTGATAAAAATAAGATTCTAACATAATTTTTTACCACTTTGGTAACTTTTTAATCATAATCCCCATCAAAGAAAGAACCTTAGATGGATATGTAAATCCTTATAATTTTAATAATAATAATAATAAAAGACATTAATGGCTATTATATACACCATATAAAAGAAACAAGTGGTTAATATGTCATGTGTCTCATAGAAATAAAACTGAGATGAAAATAAAGTTTCAGGAAATCACGTTCCTAGAAATAACTGCTTCATTTTTCATATATGTTTTTGTTTGGTATTTTTAGACCTTTTAATTTGATCATTATTTCATAATCTCAAAAATGTTAACCATGATATAAATATAATATATATTCATTATATATGTTTTTAGTTTAATCCATAAAACTTAGAGATATAAAATGAATTACACCATTCATAGAGATCGTAGTTAGTATGTACACATAAACATTTTTTCCATTTTCTTGACATATATAATGAAATAAATTTAAATATTAATCCAACTTTAAAGAATCATATTTATAACATAGATATCATATATATTAATTAAAAAATTCCTTATTACCATCCATTCTAAAATGAAATGAAAAATTTATCATAGTTATCAAGTGTAATCTTTCCATATCTATAAGTTGGGTATTAGATACTGCATGTGGTGCTCACATTTATATCCAAATATAGGAACCAAGTATATTTTTAGAAGGTTTCAAAAGGATAGGTGGATCTATGGGCAGCCAATGGAGTGAGGATGCCTGATCTAATCATTGAAGACTACCACCTCACATTTACAATAGGGGTGTTTTTGGTTTTAAAGAACTATTATTATGTGACAAGTGTTACTAGGAACATCATCATTGTTTCTTATTTTGACATGGATGTATTTGTTTTCAGTTTTGGAAATAAGAGTTTCGTAAGAACTCGGTTCTTCATTAAGGAATGTATCTTGTGTTTTCCATCTTTTCTCAGATTAATTTCTTAAATATAGCCTATTATGAATTTCCATTCAGGTCATGGTGGTCTCTGGGGTGTCTGGGGATGGTCTGGAGCCTAGAACCTGAGTTTTGGGTGAAAAGAGAAGGTTGTATGGTTAGTGAAAACCATATGGGTTGGGTTGTATGGTTGTGTGGCCATGTCTGAATTTTTATATGACTTTTATGGAGGCTTGATCATGGTTATCACATGGTTAGTGCAAACCATGTGGGGTAACCATGCGCTATTCCCTATAATTACAGGAATCCTTGCACAGTTTCCTCACTGTATGACAAACCGTGCAGATAAACCGTGTGATCCTTTCTATGTAGTTTTTTTAACATATTTTTTAAATAAAAAACTTATGTTAACCCTATTTTGGGTTTTATTCAAATATAAATCAACCTCCTTCATGTGGAAAAGTCTCTCCACTTAGTTATTCATGGTTTCAAAATTCCTTCACCATCTGATCTCTAATTCGAATGTGGTTCATATCCTTGGATCTATAATGGTAATTCCTCGATTCCTTTTTATCCTTTCTCAATTATTCTAGATATTGATTGTGCTATTTTAATTTAGGCTCATATGCCCTAATATCACATTCTTCATTCGTTATTTAGATTTCTCCCAAACCAAGTCGAATCAAATCTTGATACTAGACGAGATATCTAGCACGAGCCTAAGGTATGTGGTTTCATGCCTTTCACTAATTTTTTAGTTGATTATATATGTCGGAGTGTAGCGTGCCCATTTTTGGGGTGTCACCTTGAATTTTAATTGAACTCCATTGTTGCCTATTGTTTTTTATGTAATGGAATAGTTGTTTTAATGCATGTATTAGGTTATATACTTGGATTAAGGGCCACCCCATGGGTGAGTTCCCCTGGATGACCCTTTAAGGTTGTTTGGAATAGGATTCCTATGAGGCATGCCTTGAATTCCCTTCCATGGGTTATTAAAAATGAATTTAATTATTAATGGAATTACAAGGTTGTTAAATTGTAATTGATTTTTTTTAGGGCGTGGAATGGTTGACTTTCCCCTTGACGCTTGTATAACTATGCTTGTTTAAGCATGTTTGGGTTGATTTTCTTAATCTATTGACATGCCCACGTGAGTTGAATAATGTTAAATCCATGTAATAGTTTAATTTTCATATGATTCTTATTATGATAAATGTGCACATGTGATTAAATGGAAGTCCAAGTCTTATGAGGTTGTTCCTTGCTTGAGACACCCTTTGGTGGTGAGTTATATTAGATGCTTTTGGGTTTTCAACTTAGCATGCCTAATGAAATGTTTAAATGAATTGAATGATGAGATAGAAATTAGCCTTAGGTGAATAATGGATTTAGTTTATAATTCCATGAATAGGCTCATAGACGATTGTACCTTGTTTCTTGAGTGAACCTTAGATTTGGTTATAATTACAAAGACGGTCTCAAAGGGGTTTGTTATGTTTAAGCCATGAGTGAATAATGGATTTCATGGATGGTCTCATAAAGGATGCACTTAAATGTCAAGTGAATCATGGATCCATTGAGGGATTCCATGGACGGGCTTAAGAGGTATTGTATATATGTCATGAGTGATACTTGGGGCTTCCCTATAGGACCTTCAAGGAAGAGCTCAGTTGATATGGACTTATACCACACCTAGAGTGATACCATGTTATTGAGAGGTTCACTAGGACAGGATTGTAGGTTGTTGGTGGAATTTTACCAGGATTGATACTTGAATTCTAACTTAGGAATGTCAGGGATGGGCTTGGGTTATAAATTGAATATTGAATTGGAATGAAATTATTTATGACATGTCTTCCAAGCCAAATCACATGCTTAGATTCAGTCTTCATTTGTTCTTGTAAATATAGCCTTATGAGAAATCTTTTTTGATTACAATTATAAGGGGGATTTTGGGCTTATAAAGGATATTGGTAATTATGAATTAAATGTAATTGAAATGTAAATGGAAATCAGTTCTTGTAGGTTGTTTAATTTTAAGTAATACCTAGCTTATTTCTTTCATTATTATAAAATTACTGTTATATATATTCACTGATAGATTGGCATAGACCTTGGATAGTTGCCTATTGGTATTTAGTCTCACACCCTGTTTGGGTCATGTTTTAGACCCAAACAGATTATATGATTGTAAGTGTTGATAATGAAAAGTGATCTCCTGTAAGTAATTGATATGCTACTTAGGGGCAGGAGAGAATGGGACCAGGTTGAGGCTTATGATGCTTCTTAGATTATTTTTGGTCTTTTTTTAATTTTGGTACTTGTATTGTATATGACTATAGTGTAACCGGTTTTGGATGTTTTCTAGAAAATGTAACATATAGCATCATATTTTGTATGATGTGACTTATGGTTATTTATATTATCAGTATTCCGTTATTTACTTCTGTTGTATGGTATTATTTCTTCATCTATTGAATTTTTATTGTATTCCATTATGTTACACTCTTATAATGAGGGCATAGTCTACCCAGTATCACACCTAGTCCCTCGCTACTAGTTAAAAGCCTCTGGAATTTAGGGAGATGCGCTTGAGGCCATGTGGCCAACCAGTCTTAGAGCACTATTGTGTGGAATTCGGGTTCAATAAATTACAAAGTGGTATCAAAGGAACTTTTCTAGTTTTCTTTACTATTTGGAGACAATAGACAGGGATAGGGAGGAAATGGGATTTGGTAATAATTTTTCTGGGAGTAGCTACCCTGCGTATAGAGAAAATCCAAATTGCCTCAAATTGAATTGTGTTTTTTGAATTTTTAGCTATTATAGTTGATTTGATTTCACTATTGGGTGACACACTTATATTGCGTTGTTATTTTTTATATTATTGTGAGTCCTATTGTGTTGAAACCTAATGAGATGAGGGTATTCCATCTCATGCATCATATAGGCACTTGTTAGAAATCACATGTCATGCATTACTATCATGCCATTTAGAGAGCATTACATATTGCATGTTTTCGTGATAGACGTCATGATAGATATACCTACTATTGTGATAGATATATTGGTAAATTTTATGGTATAGATTGGTTAAACACCAAGCTTTGGTACCTAATGTGTATGGGTTCTCTCGGATCAGAAATTGGTGGATCATGTTATGTTCTTAAATTGAATTGTGTTACGATGTACTATACATGGATGCCAATATTTGATTTGCAGTGAGTATGGGACTCCACGGATCAGAATTATACATACCATTGGGTTTACCCTTCCAAAAAGGGGATGTGATAAATATGGAGTGAATATTAAATCAAGTGAAATTGAAATGACTTTTGATAGATAACTAGAATAGACCTGGCCTTAATAGTGGGATCTTGGTAGTCTCTCATTTGGTTGACACTTAGACCTAACCCATGGGGTAGGTAGAGGTGTGAGTTCTTAGAGGAAGGTTTTGACCTATCCTATTTTGTTAACTATGCTTTTGAGCTACAGACCTTGAAATGATATTGAACTGAGGCATGTTTTTTGAATTATAGAGTCATGCCACCATGATAACCTCAAGATGTATGCTTGGAGGGTGGCGATGATCATACCCTAGAGGTGGTAGGCCATGGGCTACCTATATATCTTCTGGTTATGCCAGTTGTGGTACCAACTTTTATACTGGACATAGGTGTTGATGAAAAGTTTCGTGAAGGATTTATGAGATTCATGTAAACCTTTTAGGGAGCACCACAGCCTACCACATCTATGGAAGAGTCTACATGAGTGTTCCAGTCACAGAATCCTCCCACATTTTCAGGGAATGGCGGACCACAGGCTACAGTGTCATGGATAGAGTTCATACTTTCAATATTTGATCATTTAAAGACACCTCCTGAGAGGAGGGTAAATCTCACTACATACATGTTGAGTGATTCCACCAAGAGGTGGTGGGATGTTATCACTCATGCAGAACTACTATCTCAAGACACTGAGGGCTGATAGATCCTAGGATTTTATGCATCTGGAGCAAGGATCTTAGTCATTTATAGACTACTCGGACCATTTTACTAAGCTTTAGCAGTTTAAACCTATTCTAGTGGGTGACGATATGTCAAAGGCTAGGCGATTTGAGGATGGTATTGGGTATGACATCTAATCACAGGTAAATGTATTAAGGTTGACTATTGTATCTTATATAGTGAATTGGGGTCTAATCACAAAGTGTAACCTGGGGGAATATGGAGGTGCAATCTAGGGTGGTTCGGCACCTAGATCCGGTACTGTCTCGATTGGTAGTAGGAAACCTCATATGAAGATTTATCACGGTGATACCAACAGTCAAAATGTATCTTCAGGTATCCAAGTGAGGTTCCACCAGTGTGGTAGGCTAGGGAATATGAGGAAATAGTGTTCACTAGATCCAGTTGAGTGTCGATCTTGTAGCAAGATTGGTCATCTACAGCACTTTTGTAGGACGTTTACACTAGCATCTAGTGAGAGAGGATCTGCACCAACTCCACATTCAAGATTGGGGTTTTTAGATTTTCATTAGATAGGGAGATTAATTCCTTCAGGCTGTTTAGACCAAGGTAGTGGTCATGGTCGTGGTATTCATACCCCAGGGTCATAATGACAGCAGGGTGGGTCAGCTCTGGGTAGACAAGCGGTGTCACAGGGACACAGTATAGGCCAGTCATATGCAGTACAATAGACCCAGCAGAAGTAGGATCTAGGACCTTCTATTTTCAGAGGTACTATTCTAGTATCCTCCATTTTAGGTTCTTCACTTTTTGATATAGGGTATTAACATAGTTTCATATCTATGACCATTATGGAGGGCCTTGGGCTCTGTTTTTTTACTTATTATGGTGTTATAATGATAGACACTCCATTAGGGATCATAAATTAAAGTGTGTGTTAGTGCAAGGAGTTCCCCCTTGAGATTGTAGGTTTCCACTTTATATGGGACCTCAACGTCCTCGAAATGAAAGGCTTTGATATCATTCTCAGGATGGACTGGTTGGTTCCCTTTCAAGCCTTTGTTGATTTCTATTACCATAGGGTGAGTTTTACATCACCAGAGAGTGTAGAGTTTATACATAAAGGTGAATGGGATGTCCAGGTGATCCGAGCTGGACCCGAACATCGTGGGTTGGGTGAGATGACAGCCCAAATTGCAAGTTTATATCTGTATGACCAGGGAACATGTCAGATTATTTTCCCTCTATTAGTTGATCAGTTTAGGGAGGTCTTCCCGAATGAATTTTTAGGTTTACCTTCAGTGATAGAGGTATATTTCTCTATTAATATAGTGCTAGGAGATGCACCAGTATCCATTTCTCCTTACAGGATTGCTATGATGGATTTTAAAGAGCTTAAGAGGAAGTTAGAGGGTGTATAGGAAAAGGGTTTCATCTAACCCAGTACTTCTTTGTGGGGTTCTCCAGTTCTTTTTGTGAAAAAGTTGGGTGGTACTCTCAGGCTATGTGTGGATTATCATAAATTGAACCATTTGACGGTTAAGAACCTGTATCCTCTGTCACATATAGATGATATCTTTGACCAGCTCTGAGGAGCTAGGGTTTTCTTAAAGATTGATTTGAGATCTGGTTATCAGTAGGTGCATGTTAGATCATCAGACATACCTCACATATCCTTTCAGAGTAGGTATGGTCTGTATGAGTACTTGGTAATGTTGTTTGGTCTCACTAATGCACCAGCAGTCTTGACGTTTAATAATTTTTATGGGTTTCGGACTGGTATGCGAGCACCGCACGGTTGGCGGTGACCACACAGTCGGCCCAAGTGCCCATGCGGTTGTCTAAAGTTTAAAATAAATAAATATTTATTTAAAAATAAAATGGTTTAAACGTTTACGTCGTAATAATAATATTATTATTATTGTGTGGATAATAATAATATTATTATTATTATTATTGGAAGTATTATTATTGTCATTAATATTTTTAATATTAAATAGTTTCTAAAAGTTTTCTTAATATTTTTATGAGTAAATTATTATTAATGTTTTTAATATTTGAAAAAAAATGAAATGAACAATATTATTATTTTTATTCTTCTTATTATTATTTTATTATTATAATTATGTTATTATTAATATTAGCATTATGATGATGATTATTATTATTATTATTAGTATTAGTACTAGTATTAGTATTATTATAAAGATGAAAAAAAAAAACCCTGATCTACCTGCACCCCCTTCCTCCCCCAGCGCACTGCGCAGCCGCACACCCTCCTCTCCCTATGCACTGCATGCCCGCACCTCCTTCCCCTACTCCCCCTACACAAATCATGGTGACTCACCTTCTCCCCCTTCCCTAGGCATGACAGATGGATCCCCCTACTCCCTCTCCCATTCCAGTGGGCCTGCGGTGTCTCCCCCTAGCTTTGTGCGTGCACGGCCCAGACACCCACCCAGGTCTGGCGGCGGCATGACTCCCATACTGGTGCTTCGACTGTATCTCCATCGACGGTGGTATCCCTTCCTGATGTAAGCACCCTTCTCATGACCCCCTGTTCTGTTTTGTATTATTTCTTTTCTTTTGGGGGTTTTTCTTTAATTTTACCAAAACCCTAATGCCTCATAATGTAATTGGTCATTTTTCTAGTCGTCTAGGCTGTGTGGTTGGTCCAAAAGGTCCTGATCTCCCTTCCATTGAAGTTTCATGGCGTTCACACCATGTCAAGGTAGGAGTTTCCGTCCATTTCCATTCATAAGTAATCAATTGGTGCTTATGTTAATTCAATTATTATTCTACTTGATTCTTTACTTCATGGTATAGTTAATTATTCTTTTATGGAGTTTATAGATTTTTAGAACTGGTTAAAAATAGCTCTTGAAGTGATCCTTGTTTATGTTTAAGCATGCTTAAGTCCAATGTGTTTTATTAAGTGTTCAATCTTTTTTAATAAATTTTTTTGTATGGTTGCACCCTGGTAACACACTTAGTAAATTTATTGTGGTGTTTTCTTGATAGTATCATTTGTTAAAAATAATTTTTAAAGTAAGTATTCAATTATTCTTATGTCTGTAGGTGTTGAATTTTCCTGGTTAGATGTAAATTGGGTTTTGATAGTGAAATTAGATTATTTGTGTGGTATTTACCCTTTAAATTTTTGTGTTAAAATGGTTAGATTGTGGTTTGGTATTTTATGTGGAATATCATTTTTTTTTGGCATGGGTTGTACGTTGTTTTTGAAAGCTCTCCTTATCTTTAAAATGTTCATTTTCACTTTTTGAGATTATGTGAAATTGATGTGTTTCGTTTTCAAGCAATCGGTGATGTTGAAAATGTTTTTTTGGGTACTCTCGTTGGTGTTAAAGTATTTCCATTGGATGTTGGCAAATCCATGGGTGCACACATGGATGTACATTTCAAATGAAGATGACACTTCAAAACAATGCTCTTCTTGTACCTTGGTTTCTTTAATGATTATTTGGTTTTCAAATTTTAACTTGGTTCCTTAAATGGTTCTTTGGTTTCTAAATGATGTTCGTCTATCTATGTTAATTAATTATATCTTTGGTGGCTCCTTCATGGTGTGCACACACACACATACATAGGTACGTGTGTGTGTGTGTGTGTCTTCCTTGCACATATTCCCTCATGGAGTGGGGAATATGTACATTAGATTAAGGGTATATATATATATATATGAGAATGTATGTGTGTGATGGTGTGGGAGACTTTCGTCAAAAGCATCAAGGTCCGAAGTGTCTCAGCTTGATTCACTTTCTTTTTTAGGTAGGTCTTCTATGCCCTCACCTTTAATTTGAATTCCATGATTTCTTAGCATTATTTTTTTTAAGTGTGTTTACATATTCATGTGGTATTTATATATGTAGATATGTATATGTGTTTGGTGAAATGGTTTGAACCTCTTTGATTTTGGTTCCCCACTAATTTGCATAAATTTTTTAAGTATGTTTACAAATTGTTTTAATTATAAAGGTATCTTAATTGTTTTTGAATAGTTTACTAAAAGTTTCCTAGTTTTTAAGTGTATTTTGGGAAACAAAAAGTCTTTGGTTAGATGTTTTGTTTAAAACCTAACTTTTTTGGCACCTTGAAGTGTGGTTTGACAATTCAATGACATGAAGTCCCATTTGGTACTTTTTAAGTGTGTTGTGTGTTTTTAACCTAGAATTGGAAATGGATTTGTGAAGTGAATTTGGTTTGGAATATTGTTTTTATGGTATATTGGAATTATGGTATTAAAGGACCATTTGGAAACTTAAAGTTCTTCATGAAATGGTTTAAAAGTTCATGTGACGTGACACCCTGATTGTCACCTTGGTTGATATGGCGTGTACACGTTTATACATACATACATACATATATATATATATATATATCTAGTGGGAACCTCTGTAGGAGGGATATCCCTTTATTGGTTATCGTATAGGGTGTTTGTGTTTGGGGTAGGCCAAGTGTAGTGATGGTAAGTAAGGTGAGTCACACGTGCAAGGGCCTCCTACTTACACAGCATTACAATTACCACAATGGGTTCCTGGGCGTCTTTTAGAGGTTCGAGTGATGGTTGCTGATCAAACCCGATTAGACAGGTTGTTACCCTCTGCATTTTCTGTTAGGCCAGGTGGGATATGCCACTAGTGAGTCCAGGTCAGGGTAGCTAGTTGGTAATTTACTTAGAGGCTACACCATACGTCGTCAGGTGGTTCTGAATCGAGTACGTCTAGGGATATCTCTAGGGATGTTTAGGAAATTCCCATGGTTGCATACTTGTATGTTCCTGCTTTATTTTATGGCACTTTTGGTTATTTGATCTCATGACACTTTTACTTTTCTTTTTATAATAAAGAACATCTTTTGGTTCTAGTTTTCTTTTAAAATAATTCATTGTAATGACTTATATGCTCTCGTAATTGATTTAGAAAAAAAATGAAATGAAAAAAATTGTTTTTCTTAAAATTAAAATCTTATTACTTGTTTTGTTAAAGGAGTGTAAAACCATAATTTCATATATACTGTATTCAAATTAGGAAGAAAGTATTTTATTTTAGAGGTGGGGTATCAATAGTGGTTTATTTTGGAATTCCTACTGAGCATCTCAGTGCTCACTCCTACTCTATATTTTTAGATGCAGGTTCAACTTTCAGTTTTTGGTTCCATTAGTGTTGGATCGCTCTTGGAGAGAACTTGGTTCTGAGTATGGTGGTGACCTAGTAGGTCACATGGAGGTATTTTTAGTTTATTCTTTTTCTCTTTTTGATGCTAGTTTTCACTTTATTTTCAGTCATTGTTTATTTACTTTTGTTTTATTTATGGTTCATATCATTTCCACATGTTAGTTTTGATGTTCAGTGCTAGTTTCCAGCCTTTGGGGATCAGGAATTCCCTTCGGGCCTTACCATGGACCAGCTCGGGTGACCGATTCAAGGTCGACCCAGGTTAGTTTGTGACAATCACGTGTATGTTAGATCATCAGACATACCTCGCACAGCCTTTTGGAGTAGGTATAGTCTGTATGAGTACTTGGTAATGTTGTTTGGTCTCATGAACACACCAGTAGTATTTATGGAACTGATAAACTGAGTGTTTCATCCTTATCTTGACTTTTTTTTTGTGGTCTTCTTGGATGATATCTTGGTGTATTCTCACAATCAGCATGACTATGAAAAACATCTTGAGATCATTTTGAATACACTAAGAGAGCATCAGTTATATGCTAAGATCATAAAGTTACACTTCTTGTTGGATCAGATTCACTTCCTAGGTCACATCATCTTGGAGACAAGAGTATCAATGGTCCTAGAGAAGGTGAGAGTAGAGGTTTTCTAGGAGTATCCCAAGAACACATTTGAGGTGTAGAGTTTATTAAGGATGGTTGGTTACTACAGGTGTTTCATACAAGACTTCTCACATTTAGAAATGTCGTTGATGGGCTTGACTAAGAAGGGTACGAAATATGTATGGTCAGATTCCTACGAGATGTCCTTTTAAGAGATGAAAGTGAGATTGTCTTCAGTGCCAATACTAATTTTTCTAGATCTAGGAAGGAATTACACTATGTACTACAATACATCAGGTATCATGCTGGGAGCAGTTCTTATGTAGGGGGATCGGGTCGTAGCGTATAGGTATCGACAGTTGAGGCCACATGAGAGGAATTACCCAACGCACGATCTAGAGTTGGCTATGGTTGTTCATTAATTACATTTTTGGAGACATTAATTACTAGGATATCATTTTTCGGTGTTCACGGACCACAAAATCCTTAAGTAAATATTTACACAGAATGATCTGAATTTGAGATAGAGAAGGTGGGTGGAATACCTTCAATCCCTTGATTTTGAGATTTCCTACACTCTTGGAAGGGGAAATGTAGTGGATGATGCACTGAGAAGAATAAATCAGATACATGTAGTTCATTAGGACAGTAGTGAGTGGAATCTTATGGAATTTTTCTCTGAGGTGCACTTGGAGGTGAATGATATTCAGGGGAAAACATTTCTTGCATCCTTAATTATTACCTCTAACCTACTAGATAGAGTGAGGATGAGGCATCTATCAGATTATGAAGGCCTAGTTCTATGGGAGAGTGTGGTACGTGAGGAACCGTCTTTGGGTTGGATCATAGACAAGGATGAAGTTATGTGTTTACATGGTCACGTATGGGTTTTAGCAGACATGTGTGAGGAGTTGATGTAGGGTTTTCATGACTCTATATGGTAATTACATCCTGGTGTCACCAATATGTATCGGTATTTACATCAACAGTATTGATGGATGGGTATGAAAAGAGATGTAGCTAGTTTTTTTATGAGATGTTGCACCTTTCAGTGGGTGAAGGCGGAACACCAATGACCAGCTGAGATTTTACAGTAACTACCCCTTCTTGAATGGAAATGTAATTTCATGACAGATTTTGTGATAGGTTTACTGAGGTCACCTTGAGGTAAATATTTCATTTGGGTTACTGTTTACAAGATCACAAAGGTTTAACATTTCCTGCCTATCAAGAAAACCTTTAGTGTTGATGATCTTGGGAGGTTGTACATCTGTGAGATTGTATGACTACATGGGGTCCCACAACTTGTCATTTTGGATAGGGACACATAATTTACTTATCATTTCTAGAAAGGGATATAGATGGATCTATGTAAACAGGTTATTCTGATCATAGCTTACCATCACCAAATAGATGGTCAGTCATAGCACACGATTTAGGTGCTTAAGGACATACTACGGGCATGTGTTCTAGATTTCTGGGGTTCTTGGGAGAGACATATACCACTGGTTGAGTTCGACCATAATAATAGATTTCAATATACTATTTAGATTGTGTTGTGTGAGGATTTGTATGGTAAGTCATTATGATCACCCTTGTATTGGCCGGAGGTGGGAGAGGCATCTATATTGGGACCTCATCTTGTTCAAGAGACCACTGAGTAGGTGTAGATGATTCAGAAGCGGATGGATACTATGTAGTCTCATCAGAAATCATACATCGATCATCATAGAAAACCTTTGGAGTTTGATGTTGGGGATCGAGTTTTCCTACATGTTTCACTAAGGCTAGGACACAAGGGTATTAGGAGACAGAGTAAGATTTCATTGAGGTACATTGGGACGTTCGAGATTTTGGAGAGGGTCGGGCTGGTAGACTATCGGTTGCAGTTACCTCAGAGGTACCCGGATTTTCACAACGTCTTCCACATTTATCAGTTGTGACATTACTATTCGGATAATTCTCATTCATTTCAGCCTAAATAGGTTGAGTTACAAGTATATGCGTCCTTTGAGGAGCATCCAATACAAATTGTGGATTTTAGCATGAAGGTTCTTCATTGCCAGTCGGTTCCTTTAGTATGGGTTTTATGGATGCAAGGTCGGGTGCTGGACGAGACCTGGGAGGGCGAGGTCGATGTGTGATCATAGTTTCTAGAGTTTTTCTCAGATATTTCTTCACCACCCTTATAAGGTAAATTCAAGGATGAATTGCTTTAAGGGGGAGTTTGTAAGAACCTCTTTCTTTGTTGAGGTATGAATCTTTTATTTTATATATTTTCTCAATTTAATTGCTTAAATACAGCCTATTATGAATGCTTTTTGGGGTCATGGAGGTATCTGGGGTGACCAGGGTTGGTCTGAAGCCCGGAACCCAAGTTTTGGGTGACAAGAGGAGGCCACATAATTAGTGAAAACTGTGTGGGTTGGGTCGCACGGCCTTGTGGGCATTTCTGAATTTTTTAAAAACTTTGAAAGAGGCTTGCGCATGGTTACCACATGGTTAGTGAAAACCATGCAGGGTAACCGTGTGCTATACCCCAGACTTGCAGAAATCCTGGAATGGTTTTCGCACTATTTGACAAATTGTGCATATAAATCGTGCGAGCCCTGCTGTGTAGTTTTTTTAATATATTTTTTTAAAATAAAAATCTTATATTAACCCTATTTTGGGATTTCATAAAATGGATAGCATCCTCCTTCACATGGAAAAGGCTATCCCCTTAGCTATTCTTGGTTTCAAGATTCATTCATCATCTGATCTCCAATTCGAAATTGGTTCATTTCCTTGGATACAAAAAGGAAATGCCTCAATTCCTTTTTATCCTTACTTGATTCTTCTAGATATCTATTTCACTATTTGGATTTATGCTCATATGCCATAATATCTTGTTATTTATCCGTTATTCAGATTTATCCCAAACCAGGGAGAATCAAAGATTAATACTGGATGAACTATCTAGAATGATCCTAAGGTAGGTGTTCTCATTCCTTTCACTAATTTTCAAGCTATTTATATATGTCAAAGTGTCGCACACCCATTTTTTGGGGCATCTCTTTGAATTATAATTGAACCTCATTGTTACCTATTATTGCTTAGGTAATGGAATAGGTGTTTTAACCCATTTATTAGGTTCTATATCTAGATTAAGGTCCACCCCATGGGTGATTTCCCTTGGATAACCCTTTATGGTCGTTTGGACTAGGATGCCTATGAGGATTTCCTTGAATTCCCTTCCATGGATTGTTAAAAATGAATTTGATTATTAATTTAATTAAAAGGTTGTTAAATTTTAATTGAATTGGTTAGGGCATGGTATATTTGACTTTCCCCTTGACCCTTTTATTTTTATGCTTGTTTAAGAATGTTTGGGTTGATTTTCTTAATCTATTGACCTACCTGTTGGAGTTAGTGTCCTAGAACCAACTGTTTGTACTTTGATTACATGAATATTTAATATATTTAAATATTAAACATACTTTTACATATTTTTCATTGTTATTCATGACTATAATGTAATAACATCCTAGAGTATTTTTTTCATTAATAAGGTCATAGCAGTTCTGAGCTATGATGAGAACCTTGAAGTGCTATGACAATATTATTAAATATAGTTCTGCGATTGAATTACACGCTATGATGGGACACATAGTATAAAAATCATCATGTGCAAGTACTCTTAATCGGATGAGACTTCTTCTCATGAATTTTTCACTTTTTAATCTTCAAGACATGAGATTATGATAACAGACCCTCCATTAGGAATTCTACATGTTTTGGTGTCATCAGATATTCCTATCTGTGAGCATGTGTAATGGTCCTTATAATTTAAGATTATCATTAATATGTGTCATGACTCGTGTACTTTGATTTACTGACAAAAATTGTCACAACATGTGTTGGCAGGGAGTAGGATACATTGGGTGCGCCATGAATGACATGTTATTAATGGATAAGTCAAGGAAGGATTTGTCCCTTCCATTTATGGAAGTTTATATCTAGGCCCTTTGATTGAAATAGAACTATCACCCTAAATTACATGGCCATGTTGTAATGACGAGTTTATTTTAGGTAGTCAAAGAATGACGTATCAAGCATATAGGTTGATGACACTATCATGAAACCTGCTTGATGATATACTGTGACAAAGGGATTATATTACACAATGATTTTTTGCATGTGGATGTCATCGTTATGACTTTAAGTTATTTCTCATTGGTTCCTTGACCTGTTTCTAGACAATAATCTTGGACTTTAGTCAAGCCTACCTAATTCCAGTGAGAAATAATCCTAGAGTTTTTCACACTAAGTGTTTCTGGTGGTCTCGATTAAATTTTATTTGAATTTAATTAATGGAATAAATATTATTCTCAAGACTGAGGAATAATTTTATTCAAGTTAGAATGATCGCATAAATTAAATAAATATTTATTCACTATATTGTGATTAAAATATATTTATTTATATTATTGAACATTTAATAAATATTTATGTATTAGTTTTTAAATAAAAATATTTATTTAAGAGAATAAAATATTTTATTTGGGTGTTCAATAAATGGAAGAGGATTTTAAACAAACCAAGAACATATCCATTGATAAATTAATTATTTACAAGTTGGTGAATAATGTTTATCCATTTGGCGCAATAAATAATAATAATATTGTTATCATTATGTGGCATGAGATTTAATTTATGGTTTTGTTTTTTGAAAGTTAGTGCACCACAAATAATGGGGTTGTTATTATTAATATGTGGCATGGGTTTTCTCTAATAGTTATAATTTCATTTAATTGTTGTTTTTCAATTAAATATTGTAACTGAAACCCCATGTTGATTAATAGTTAGGTGCGTCTATTGTTCCAAACCCCAGTGAATTGAGAATTGTTAAGCCAAACATTTTCTCTCTCAACTCCTCTTATATCTCCCTCTCAATAATGAGAAAAGTTATTAAAAAAGCGATCAATAATGATCGACGCAAGACATTCGCTTCTCTGCGCTAGCACCTAAAGAATGAGTGGAATTGTTCAGAGACCATTTGAGTATGTGTGGATAACCTCTAGAGGGATTATACTTTGGATCCTCATGAGTACAATAAAGGAAATCCGGAAGGGTCATTCTAGATGATCAATGATCATCAATGAAGAAAGTACCAAAGACTTGGATATTTATTTTATTCATAAATTAATAAATTAATTATAAAAATGAAGTGCAAGATCCTATTTCTCAGATCGAGTGCTTTTTTTATCTTTATCTAAATCTTTGATTTTAATCCGTGGATACTTTCATTCATTATCATATTGATCCCGAATTGGTCATTGATTACAGAAAAAGAAAAGTTGGGTCCTCCCAACTGCCACGCTTTCACTGCATCTGGATCCTTCAAATGGTATTAGAGCGGGCTCATCATTGTTTATAATTATTTAAATAATTCGTTGATGATTTATGCTTTAATAGTTTAGTTTTTAAATTCATGTTTAATAATTCTTGTAATATGAATTTCAAGATATGTTATTCCTCTTTTCGTTTCTCACAGATCTAATATAAACGAATAATTTTTTTATTAAAATTAAATCAAGTATCTCATCAGGAAGCATCGATGATTATATCCAGGTAACATGATAGTACACACCCTGTATTTGGAATTACACACCGTGTGATATTCCATACACGCCATGTAATCCGGATTACACACTGTGTAGTTGTGTTCAACACATATAGATTAATTCAGCAATTACCCAAACCTTGTGCATTTATTACGCATGGTGTAGTTAATTCTTACATCGTGTATTGACTAAGAAGATAGGCACAAGATTACCGGATTACACATTGTATGTCCTACTATACATGGTGTGTAGTCCCTTCAGGTTAAGGGACAAACCGTGTATCCTATATATGGCTAAGTTGACTAGTAACTGTGTAACCTGGAGACAAGATGGCATGTGTCCCACTGGACACACCGTGTACTCTGAGATTTTCAAAGTACGCCCCACACGCCGATTCCCTAGGCATGTACTTTAAGATGGTAAAGGTAGTACACACCATGTAGTCAGAACTACACACTGTGTACTTTACCGAATTACACATAATTAAAACTTTAATTTTTTTCTAATGTTCATAATTACATATCATGTAGATTCGAATGGGTGTTCACTATGTTACCTCCAAGGTTATGGATGAGAATATAAATGAAATTCAGAAAAGGATTAAGATAAAAGGATTAATTAATTAAAGATAATATTTAATCTATTAGAGCATGATTTATCTTAATAAGAATGATTAAATAATTAGATTCTATTTTTATTAAATGCGTAACTTGTTTCATTTATGTGGATGGTCATGAGCTAGACCAGACCTTTGTATGTGATTGGTTCTCTTTTAATTTATTTTAAATTAAATTGTTGGTCTGTGTGACATCTCTCCTCATTAATATGTAGGGGCTAAGTTCCCATGGTTTATTTTATGTAAACCCCATTTTTACCCCTCACTAACGTGTGAGTTAAAAAGCATATGTAATGGATGGATCTCCCAAGACTATGAAGATGGTTCAAGTAATAATTAGAGGTGAAACCAATCCAAGGAGATACAGAGGTGGATAGGTGGAAATCTATAGACACGAAGCATAAATGGTTCAAGGTGTTTCTACCCTAGGTCAGTGGTTATTTTATCAACTGAAAAATAAACTAACCATTAGAAGAGATCATGATCATGCCCTTTAATTTGTTTTATTTCTGTCATTTGTATGGTTTTTCATTATGGATGTATTTTCACAACTACGTAATTAATGAATTAACAATCATTCAATATGAAACTAAAATAAACTAGGCTTATGTGTAAATATTATCAAGACATGGTTAATCACTTAATTAAGTTCCACTTAATATTAACAAGCATTTGATAAAGATAATAAGGAAATTTACGTATAAAAGATAAAAATACCTCAATAAAATATTAAGTCAGACTAAGCCTTATGTTACTTGATTAATATCAAGACTCAATAAAACTATGTACTTGACCAACCCTTGTTGGGACACTTAATTTTATACAATAATATCGTATAGAATTTTTAGGTTTACTTAACCATTTTACATCAAGAGGAGTAGCCCTTTATAGACTTGGTGTAAATTTGGAGGCAATTATTGAGGAAATCCAAGTCAGGATTTCGGGATTGGGGAGTGCGCTCAATGGATCATGGAGCTGAAAGCCCATTGTTGGCAAAGACTTATCTACCTAAATACCTTCAAATAGATTTACCAGCCCTTGTTGGGGTTATGCAAGGGGGAATATGGATCTTTGCCACTAGAATGTCCTAGAAACTATACATTCCAAGTTCAATAGTGAGGGCCATTGGGACTTGATAAAATAGTGAGAGACTTAATAAAATTAATTTATTATTTCTCATAAAATGTAATCAAGAAATTACTAATTATATGCTCTTTTAATTGTATAATAAAAATGAAAATTTCATCAACCACACTATCCCTGTGATCAATACTGGATAAAGACAACATCCTCACTATCAGTAACTTCCAGGAATGGTTTAGATGTCTTCGGGTAATTTTAATACATTAAAGGAAATCTTACGTGCTAGAGTCCTCATTACCTGATTTGCCTACCCAAGAGATGAGTGATGAATAGTTCCTAGTCTACGGGAAACATATAAACGATGTGTTTGGCGTTCAATGTTTTATGTTATCATCAATGTCTAGTAAACTCATGAAGTCTCACAATAACATGGATGCATATAGCATGATTGAGAACCTTTGTGGTCTTTTCCAAGAGAGAGAAATATAGGAACGGTTTGAGATCTCTAAGGCACTCTTTTATAGTAATCTTGGAGTGGGTTCCCCGGCTGGGCCTCATGTAGTCAATCTCATTGGATACATTGAGAACCTAGAGGTTATAGGGTCTTAACTCCCCAAAGAATTGGGTGCCGATCTCATTCTCGCATTACTCCCTCAGTGCTTCTCTAGTTTTTTGTGAATTTCAATATAAACAACATTGATAAGTCTCTACCAGATATTCTTATCCTAGTTCTCCAAGTAGACAAATACATGAAGCATAAAAATCCTTATATCCTTATGGTGAATAAGATGAAAGGTAAGGTGAAGATCTCTAAGCCCAAAGCTTCTTCGTGCCCTTCCAAGAAAAGTAAGATCAAGGGGGAGGGAAGGGAATGGGAAGTTTTTTGTTACTCATGTGGAAAAAAGGGCCACTAAAAGAAAAACTTCACCCAACTAAAGAAGCAAGGGGAATCTTATGGTGCATTTTTTATCAAGTGTAATTTATTTGTTTCAAAAAATTGGGTATTAGATACAGCTTGTGGTTCTCACATATGTATCTAAATATAGGAACCAAGTAGATTCAATAAAATTGAGCAAGGGGAGGTAGATCTATGAGCATCCAACGGAGCTAGACTTTCTGTTGTAACTATCAGGGACTACCACCTCACATTGTCGGCTAGGATGATCTTAGTGTTAAAAGGTTGTTATTATGTGACTTATGTAACCAAAAACATTATTTCTATATCCAGAGTAGATACATATGGATTTATTTTCATGTTTGGAAATGAATTTTTCTTCTTTTATAAAGATATAATTTTTTTGGTAAGGCACATTTATATAATGGTCTTTACATGTTGTAATACACAAACCAAGTAATGGAAATCGATAATGATGCTACTTCACATGACTCATACCACACCAAACTTCGGTATCACCGGCTAGTTCATGTAAATGAGAAAATCTTGACAAAGTTACATCAATATTAATATTTAGATTCTTTCAAACTAAAACCACATGGTGTATGTCATGCATGTTTACAAGGAAAAATAACCAAATCCCCATTTAGTGGGAAAGGTGAAAGGGCCAAAGAGCTTCTTGAATTGGTTCATATCGATGTGTGTGGACCATTTATAGTTGAATCAAGGGGTGGGTACTCATACATCATAACTTTTACTAATGATTTTAGTAGATATGGATATATCTACTTAATGAGGTATAATTTAGATTATTTTTATAAGTTCAAGGTATACAAGAATAAAGTTGAGAACTGGATTGGTAAGAAGATTAAGAAACTCTGCTCAAACTTAAGTGGAGAATATCTTAATCAAGACTTCATTGATTACTTACAGGAGTTTGGGATCCTATCCCAACTCACTCCTCCTTACACACCCCAGTGGAATGGTCTAAGAAAAAGGAGGAACCACACCTTATTGGACATGGTGAGATCAATGATGAATCACGCAAATCTTCTATTATCCTTTTGGGGATATGCATTACAAAAAGTAGTACACATACTAAACCAAGTACCAACTAAATCGATAAATGGTACTCATACGAGCTTTGGAGTGGAAAAAAAGCCATGTTATCAAATTTACATGTCTGGGGAAGTAAAGAATTTGTTAAGGTCTCTTCAGGTAACAAACTTTCACCCTAAGGCACAAAGTGTACCTTTATAGGATACCCCAAGGAAACAAGGGGATATTACTTATACGATACCTCACACAAAAAGGTTATAGTGGAAAGACACATCATATTCCTTGAGAGGGAGAAAAACTCCAAAATAAATAGTGTCATTGAGATAAACTTTGATAAAGTTGAGGCTCAAGGTACACAAGAGTTGGTACAGAAGAAAATTCCATAAATCCCCATGGAAGAAAGATCTGTTCTAGAGACAAAAGTACTACGTAGAAGTAAAAGAGAGGTTAGAGAACTAGAATAGTATAGTTTTCTAGTTACTAAGGATGGTGACTCATTATTAGTTGATAATAATGATCCTCTAACCTACAAGAAAGTAGTAAGCGGAACAGACATTGCCAAGTGGAAAGAATCCATGAATTCTAAAATGGATTCCACGTACCAAAACCAAGTCTGGATTTTGGTAGATCCTCCAGTAGATGTAATGATTGTTGGTTGTAAATGGGTATTCAAGAATAAAATGGACATGGAAGGATAATCCATTACCTATAAGGAATGACTGGTTTAAAAAGGGTTTAAATAGCATCAAGGCATTGACTACGATGAAACCTTTTCACTAGTTGCAATGTTGAAATCCATTAGAATTCTACTGGCCATTTGCACTTACCATGACTATGAGATTTGGAAAATGGATGTCAAAACAGTCTTCCTTAACAGGAACCTTTAGGAAGATGTTTATATGACACAGCCTAAAGGGTTTGTGACTCCAAAGGATTCCAATGAGATATGCAAGTTGTAAAAATCCATTTATGGATTAAAGCAATCATCGAGGTTATGGAACATTCAATTTGATAAAGCCATAATAGAATTTGGTTTATATAGAATGAATTTGAGCCTTGTGTCTAAAAACGGTTTAGTGGGATTGAAATCATTTTCCTAATAGTATATGTTTATGACATATTACTTATTGGAAATGAAGTATCAGACTTGCAGTCTATTAAGGCATGGTTGAATAAATGCTTCTCTATGAAATAATTGGATGAGGCAGCATATATTATTGGGATCAAGATCCATCATGGTAGATCTAAGATATTTCTAGGCCTAAGTCAAAGTACATACATTGAAAACATATTGAAGAGATTCAATATGGAACAATCCAAGAAGGGATTGTTGTCAGAATCACATGACATTCATCTTTCCAAGAAAATTTGTCCTTAGATACATATGGAAAGAAAGAGAATAGAAAGGATTCTATACGCATCAATGATTGGGCCAATCATGTATGTTATGCTATGTACTAGGATAGATGTCTCCTATATGTTGATTGCAGTTGGAAGATATCAATCTAATCCAGGTGACTATTATTGGATAGTATTCAAGACTATCCTTAAGTATCTAAGGCATACTAAGGATATGTTCCTAGTTTATGGAGGAGATGAGGAACTAGTCATCAGAGTATATGAAGATTCTAGTTTCTAGACTGATCAATATGACATGAATTTGCAAATAGGATACATCTTTACTTTGAATTGAGGTGTTTTGAGATGAAATATCTCAAAGCAAGGTGTGGTCATAGATTCTATATTTGAGTCTGAGTATATTGTAGCTTCTAAGGCATCTAAAGAAGTAGTTTGGATGCAGAGCTTTTTCCAAGAGCTAGATGTGGTTCTTATAATTAAAGATCCCATCACACTCTATTGTGATAATACTGCAGTGATGGCTCTTGCAAAAGATTCAAGGTCACATTAGCGGATGAAGCACATACTTTTTAAGTATCATCTCTTGAGGGATTTTTCTCATATAGTTGAAGTTGCAGTGATCAGTATTTTCACATAAGACAACATGGTGGACCCCTTAACTAAATCATTAACTCAGTATAAACATGATCATCATGTGAGGTCTAGTGAACTGAAATTCATAGTGATTTGGATCTATTCTAAGTGGGAGTTTTTTAGAGTTGGTGTCCTATAACCAACTATTTTTACTTTGATTACATAAATATTTGAAGTATTTAAATATTAAACATCTTATTACATATTGATCATTGTTTTTTATGACTATAATGTAATAATGTCTTATAGTATTTTTCACATTAATAATGTCATAGTAGTTCCCCTCTATGATGAGAGCCTTGAAGTTTTATGACAATATTCTTAAATATAGTTCTATAGTTGAATGGAATAATATGATAGGACACATATTATATAGACCGTCGGGTGTGAGTACTTGTAAGAAGATGAGACTTCTTCTCATGAAGTTCGCACTTGGTAATCTTTAAGATGGGAGATTATGAGAACAGAATCGCTAGTAGGAATTCCTCATGTTTTGGTGTCATCGGATATTCCTATCTGCAAGCATGTGTAATGGTCCTTAGAATTTAATATTATCATTAATACATATTACAACTCGTGCACTTTTATTTATTGATAAAAAATATTGGTTAGAGTATGACACTAAAGTGGGGGGTGAATTGTGTTCCTATAAAAATTTCTGTTAAAAAGTTTATTTAAAAGATTCCCCTAATTTAAAACTTAACAGGCTAGTTAATCAAAGTATTGAATTTATAATAGTCTGACTGTTTAAGTAATTTCTCAGAAGATTTATTATTTCTTAGTTATAACAATATAAGATATTTATACAACTTTTTAAACTAATATAATAATCCAAAAAAGTTATAAACACTAGTTAAGAATAACTATCAAAGTGAAATTCAGTTTTTATAAAATATAGGTAAAAATAAAGAAAACTAAATTTGAAAACACAACAGATATAAAATAATAGGTTCAGTCTCAAGATGAGAATTAGTCCTATTCACTTGTTTATCACCTTCCATCAATCAATCTACATAGATAAAGGTTTTTTATCCACATCGTGGATCGGGGTTTATACAAGAGTATACAGACTGTTCAGGTCATAAGACCTCTGCCATAGTTCTATGTGGGAAAAAAATACAACCAAGTCACACGGGACCTCTACCATAGTTCTACGTGGGATAAACAATTGTAAAAAGATAATTGTTTGAGGATATCTAGTATCCTCTAGTCCAGTGCAGGAGACAGTGTGTATTTTATAGATAGATACACACACTACTCAAAAATGTAATAAAAACACACACAACATAGCAATAAAGATTAGATAGAGTTTAGAAGGATCTGTGTGTTATTTAGTTCAGCTCTAGACTCTTTGATGTATCAGAGTTGAAGCTGGAGTACTCTTATGGAAGAAGACACTGAAAACAGAGTGTCATGGAGCACTGTGTTCTTTCTTCCAGGAAGATGAGATGTTCTCCTCCTTAGGATTAGTTTAATGTTGCAGAGATGTTGTAACTTTTATGAATAGTAGTTATATTATTCACATCAAGTAGGAATAAAGAGTTATTCATGTGTCATTCCTTTTTGTATGTTGCTCGTGTGTTTCTACTACTCTATCTATGTGTATCTCTGTATATATCTTTCATGCACTACTTTATATATATCTCTATCTCTTTCATCTCAAGTCATTTTCTTTTTTTATACTTGAATCCCAACAATATGCATGTTTGAGGTAGGTTTTGTACCTCATGTTTCTAACATCCTTGTTTAAGATGTCTTCAAAAAACATTAAATTAATCAGTTGCATTAAAACATTCAAAATATGACTGTTAGAAATAATATTAAATAAAAGGAAATTTAAACAGTCTATTGGTGACTCCTTTTTCAGTGAGTAATGCATCAGTGACTCGTTCCATTGGTGAGTCATTCTATCAGTATCAGTGTCTCATTTTATCAGTGTCTCCTTCTGTTAGTCTGTTTGTGCGATGGTAAGTCCTTGTGTCGGTATCTCCTTGTGTCGGTAGGTCCTTGCGTCGGTGGGTACTTACATCAGTAGGTTCTTTCTTCGGTAGGTCCTTGCATTGGGAGCACCATGCTTTGATAGGTTAGTCCTTCTATCGATGATACAATTGAACTGTCAGTGACTCAGTTGAACTATTGGTGAGATATTCAGTTTTTTGGTGTGTTAATTGCACTATCGGTGAGTCATTTTCCACTATCAGTGACTCGGTTGAACTGTCAGTGTCTCATCTCTTCTGTAGGTGTTAGTCTGTCAAACTTAGAAAATATTTCTACTTGGACTGTCTTAAATCATAAATATTGTCAAAATGTGTTAAAATTATATGTTCACATAGATAATCATAATTACACATAATGAAATTTAAATAAACATGATTTAAATGATTAGACATGATTTGTGATTATTAAAACCATTAATACTAGAGAGGGTGGACAACAGTATTTTATGGGCCAACAATATCCCCTGTTTTGATGATCACAAATCATGGCATTATAACGTACAATCATTTTATGTGTAATATAATCGTTATACTTATCATCTCCCATTATTGATTAATTTTCTCAATATATAGATAAGATTCAGAGGTAAAATAAATTATAATGGTATCAAAGAAAAAAATGTATCAAAGACTAATGTCTTTTCTTCCCATATGTAATTAGAGATAATGAAAATAAAATACATAAGAGTGGTAACAAAGGTAGAAAAATAAGGATAAGGTAAAATAAATAAAGATAATTCCAAACAATTATCCCCCTTTTGGGATTATAAAAAAGTGAAAGGGTATCAAAAAACTATTCTCCCCCTTTTGATTCAAATCAAGAAGGAAATAGGTATTAAAGGAATAATATGTATTAGAGAATAATAGATATAACACAAATATATGGAATTCAATAGATAGAATTCCATTAATCAATTAAGTACAATGTATTAAAAATTTCTAGGGAAAGACAAAAAAATTCAACCAATCAGCCCTATCATAGAGTTATCCACACTACTTCTCAAGATCAAGAGTTTCCTTCCCTTTATCATAGGGGTCAATAGAAGGTATGGTAGGTGGTGGTTGATAAGTAGGAGGGTCTGAAGAAATCTTCATAGGAGGTAGGATCACTCCTTCTGGAACATTAGGTGCAAGTCTGGGTTTGTGTTGTGACAACACAGGTGGTTGAGTCTGCTCTTGGATCACTGGCCAAATATGACTAAAAGCCTGATCAACTAACATCTAAGGTTGAGGAACTGATCCATCAGGTCCAATAGGTGCAAAAGAAGACACCACAATTACTTCAATCTGCACATGAAGGTATGGATTCAATAGCTTTATGAAATCCTCAATGATTTCACCACCATACTTCATAGATTTCTGAAAATCGTCTTTATTTTTCCATGATCATGTCAAGAAGGGGTGTGAAGTCTTTCAATTTTTGTGCTTGGTCTTTGAAGTATCTAGTCACTCGATAAAATTTCAGGTTCTCTATCAAATACTTAAAAAGGTTGGTCAACTGATGCTTGGTAATAATCTTCTTGAAATAATAATCCACATTTTCTATAATTTGAGCATTGGCAGTCTTAACACTCTTGGAATAGATCCTGACCATATCATGAACATTGTAACTATTATTCTCAATTTTTTCAAGACTATCCAAACTAGAAGTACCAAACAGAGCTTGAAGCTCTTCCTTAACAACATTTTGAACTATCTCAATGTCCAAGTCCTGAGATGTATGACTAGAGGTAGAAGGAACTGAGGTATAGGTCTTCAAAGATTTAAGAATATTCTCCCTACATCCTTTATACTCATAGGTCAGATTATTTATGGTAGATACATGCCCAGTCATTTCTTTTCGTATATTGTTGGTGTTTTCAATAATTTTTTCAGCCGTTGTGATTAAGTTTGGTTGAATTTCAGCTATAACATTTCCTAAAATTTTAACTATATCAGCCTCACTCACACCAACTACCTGAACTAGAACAGGATAAGATTGCATAGACTACTTCATCTCTTTAATTGAAGATTTTAGAGAGTGTAACTCATTACTCAGATGAGTGTTTCAATTCTAGCCTCTTGAATCTCATAGACCATATGAGATTGAACTGATACACTCACATCTGAACAAATTTCATCCTTAAACCTTTTAAAGTATTCCTTAGTGAAAGAGTCACTAGGATGGGTCTCAACCACTGATTCTTTGGAAAAAGGTACAAACACCTCATCATCTAAGTCTTCATAATCCAAGACATGTGCTACATATCTAGGATGACTTGTCCATTCAGACATAACATCATCATCCAAAGGGGTAAGAGTGTCAAGTATCACTCTCCCATATTGAGGTTCCTCTTCAACTTGACCTCTTCTATCTTTAATATCCCCCTAAATATGTTCTCTCCTCATTGGTTTCTCATCCTCAGCATGAGGTCTCCTTCTTTCATGCACTAAATAAGGTGCAGGGATCACTTGAACTTCCACTTCATCGTGAACTTTAGCATTTTCTCTTTCTTCAACAACAACTTCAGGAGGTTCTTCCAACTATTCCTAAACCAGAGCTTCATAAATGTCTATATTTCCACCTTGATCATCATCATGATGGTCACTATCATTGTCACTACCTTCACCACTGCCTTCATCATCATCATCATGACCATAGGAATGCTTTTCTTTACCTCCTCTTTCACTACCACTACTACTTTCATCTTCTTCACTTCCTTATTTTTCTTCTTCTAATTTTTCCTCAGATCCATTGGTCATGCTAACATACTCTACACTTCTTGAGACTTCTATCTTCTCATATCCATTTTCATCAAGTGTGGTCTCATCAGAGGGAAAATCAAAGGGAGTAATAGGAGGTCCATATGATATACCTTTCTGAGCTTCAATGGTGTCAGGATCAATCCTATCATCGATAGGTGACCCTTGATCTCTAACTGGTGTGGTGGGCTCTTCTTCTTCATCTGAAGAGTAAACAACTTTTTCATCTGGTCCCAGACCAAGATCATCTATATCTATTGTACTAGTTGGTGGTCTATTGGATTGAACTTGTCATAAATATTATCTTCATCCCCAACCCATTCTTTCTTCCATGGGTTCCAATTGATCTTCATCCTTTTACAGATCTCTTTGCTTAGGCAGATCTCACTACACTCAGAAACAATTTCATATCCTTTACTAACATAACCTTTCTCTTTCAACATGACTGAGATCAACCTTGGATAAAATAAGGAATTTGTTTTTCAAGAAGGTTTGATCATTTCATTTATGTGCACAAAATGATATCTACATAGATTTACATTAATACCTTTTCTTAGTAGATAAATCAAAAAGACATCTTGATACTTTAGATATGAAAATTCCCCTTTCCTGGGATAGATCTGATACTGTATAAATTTGAACAAAATTATTCACTCCCCATCTAACTCTATAGTAATGGGTTGTTCTCATCATTGTCAGTAAGCTCCTCAAGAGCTATCTCAAAGCATAAAATGGCAATCTTAGGTAGATAGGTTCCCTGGTAATCATCAAACACTCCCACGTGAGGGAATTTAAGACCCTCATCCCACTACCTTGATGAAAAATAAATTCTATTTCTTTTTACTATGGAATTAATCCAAGAAACTTCGCTTCCTTCTAGAAGAAACTCCACATTCATGTAAAACTCATGAACTAACTTTGGGTAAAAAGGTCTTTCATTATCTGAGAACCAATCAAGCCATCCCTAATACTGTAACACCCTGAGCAATAGAGACTTGCTTTCCAACATCCATTCTACAAGAACCTCCTTTTATGGAGTCACTACATAGTTCTCCAGAGTAGGATTCATAGGTTGAGAAGATTTTCTTGATTCCTATTTTTTTTCTTAGTTGAATGAGACTCTCCACCTTCAAAAGCTCGCTTCACACATGTCATTCCAACAGTTCAGTTGGAAGGTCAGGAGGTGAAAGGTCAGGGTAGAGAGAGAGAAACGGATGAGTGAGTGTAAGGGTAAAGGAGTAGAGTGAATTGACACGAATTTATATCATTTAGGGAATTTGAAATTGCAAAATCATGAAATTGTGAACTGGGCTCAACAAAATCACTAAAACAATGTGGTTTTGATTAAAAGAATAAAATAGATAACAACGGTGAGTCATTAGTGTTGGAATGATAGATTTTTCATAACACTAACGGTGTTGGCATGACAGGGCACCGGTGTTAGCATAACAAAGCATCAGTGTCGGCATGACAACTATGTCGGCATGGCATTGCGTCAGTGTGACAAAGTTATCAATGTCGACATGACATTGTCATATTCATACTGTCAGTATCGGCATGACACTCTCTATTTTACTTTTCCAGTGTCGATATGAAAACTTCACTTAAAATTATCAAAGGAATACCAAGATAAGTTCCTATAGATTGATCATTCCTAACTCATGTTTGATGTAGTTCATTATTTTAGTGTTCAATGGCTTAGTGAAAATGTCATAAAGTTGATGTTCAATGCTAATGAACTCTAAAGTTATATCACCTTTTTGATAATGGTCTCTCAAAAAGTGATTTCTTACATCAATGTGTTTTGTCCTAGAATGTGAAACAAGATTCTTATAAATATTAATATCACTTGTGTTATCTCAATTTATAGGGACATGTCTGAATTGATATCCATAGTAAAGTAATATGTGTTTCATCTGCAAAATTTGTGCACAAAAAATACCAGCAGCTATGTATTCAACTTCAACATTAGATGATGCAATAGAATTTTTTTTTACTATTCCATGAAACTAGATACTTGCCCAAAAAGTGACATGTGTCATGGGTGCTCTTTATGTCTAACTTACAACCACCAAAGTCAGTATCTAAATAACTCACCAAATCAAAATGTTGTCATCTAGGATAGAACAATCATAAATTGGTTATATATTTTAGGTATTTAAAAATCCTTTTGATAGCATTTAAATGATATTATTTTGGGTTTTATTGAAAACATGCACACATGAACACACTAAAAATAATATCTAGATTACTACCAGTTAAGTAGAGTAAACTTCCAATAATTCCTCTGTAAGTGGTTTGATCAACAGATTTACCATCTTCATCAAGGTCTAACTTACAATTGGTACTCATTGGAGTGTCATTGATCTTAGTTCTTTCAAATCCAAATCTTTTTAAAATATCCTTTGTATATTTACTTTGATTCAGAACAATACCTTCTTTATTTTGAAATATTTGAAATCCAAGAAAGAATTTGAGCTCCCCCAACAAACTCATCTCAAATTCTCTTTGCATAATTTTTGAAAAATCAACACATAAATGATTTTTAGAAGATACAAAAATTATATCATCTACATAGATTTTTATTACTAAAACATATTTGGAAATTCATTTTATAAAAAGGGTAGGATCAATAATACCTTTTGTAAAACCTTTAGAAATAATAAAAGTGATGAACCTATCATACCAAGCTCTTGGAGATTGTTTTAAACCATATAAAGATTTAGTTAATTTAAAAACATGATTTGGAAAGTGGGGATTCATAAAACCATGGGGTTGTTCAACAAAAACATCCTCAATTATATAACCACTTAAGAATGCACTCTTCACATCCATTTGATAAGGTTTGAAATATAGATGTTCTGCATAGGCAAGTAGGATTCTGATGGCCTCAATTCTAGCTACTGGTGAAAAGGTTTCCTAATTTTCAATACCTTTTTCTTGACTATAACCTTGTTCAACCAATCTAGATTTGTTTCTAATTATATTACCAAATTCATATACTTTATTCCTAAACATCCATTTAGTGCTTAGAGTCAAGGTGTATTTGGGTTTATCCACTAGTTTTAAGATTTTGTTTCTTTCAAACTAATTTAACTCTTCTTGCATAGCCATCACCCAAAATTCATCATTGATAGCATCATTGATGTTCTTAGGTTCAAGTTGTGACAAGAAATCTTGATGATCAACTTGATTTCTGAGAGAATCGCTAGACTGAGTTCCTTTGACTAAATCTCCAAATATGGCATCTAAAGGATGATTCTTGAGAGTTATAAATGGTCTAGAAAAATAAGGTATATTCATTTTAGGTTCTTCTATAGGTCCAGGTTCATCATGACTAGAATCTGTAAAATTTCCAGAACTAGAGGTTTTAACAGATTCATTAACAGGATGGTCAGAATATTTAGTATTGATGTACAGATTTGACATATCATCCTCAAGATTTTCTAGAGAGGTCTTTGACTCATGTGGATATGTCTCATCAAACTAGACATGTAAACATTATTCCACACATTTGGTTCTCTTATTGAATACTCTATAGTCTTTACTAGAAATTGAATAACCTATGAAAATTCCTTCATCACTCTTAGAGGAAAATTTGTCCAGATTATTCTTTGTGTTAAGAATGTAGACTTTGCAACCAAAAATTTGAATTAGTTAACCTTGGGTTTTCTATTCTTCCCCAACTCATAAGGAGTTCTCTTAAGTATAGGTATAATCAAGACTCTATTGATTATATAGAATGTTGTATTTACAGCTTCTGCCCAAAAGTATATAGGTGGGTCATACTCACATAGCATGGTTCTAGTAATTTCTTGCAGGGTTCTATTTATTCTTTCTACAACTCCATTTTGTTGGGGTGTCCTAGGAGAAGAGAAGTTATTACTATATCAATTTTGTGATAAAAAGGCTTCAAAATCTTGGTTTTTAAACTCACATCCATGGTCACTTCTTAGGGTTTTAATTCTACAACCACTAAGATTTTCTATAGTCCTGGAATACTTGGTTAAATGACAGAAATATTCACTTTTTTGATCCAAGAAGAAGGTCCAAGTATATCTAGAATAGTAATCTACAAGAACATAGATAGAGTGCTTCCTACTTATACTTGAAACTCTAGAAGTTCTAAACAAGTCCATGTTAACCAACTTAAGAGGTTGAGAATTTGAAACTTCTTTCTTTGGTTTGAAAGAAATTTTGTGATATTTACCCTTTTAACAAGGATTACAAACTTTGTCATTTAGAAACTCAAGTTTAGGTAGATTCTTGACTAATACTTTTCTAGTAAGATTTCTAAGTGATTGTATATTGTAGTTCCATAATCTCCTATGCCAAATCCAAGACTCTTTATTAAAAGCACTCAAATAAGGAACATTTTGATAAATTAAAAAATCTAAATCAATGGCAAAAACATTTTAATTTCTAAAAGCATAAAATACTAAATCATTTTTATAATTAAAAACATTACATCCATAATTTTTAAATTTAACATTAAAACCATCATTGCATAACTGATAGATGCTAAGTAGGTTGTATTTTAATCCATCAACAAAAATTACTTTGGAAATTAAAACTAAGTTAGAGTTTCCAATCTGGATAAGGCCAATGATTTTTCCTTTATCATTGTCACCAAAGGTAACATGCCCACCATCAATCTTGATCAAGCTCTTGAATCATGAATAATATCCTCTCATGTGTCTTGAATATCTACTGTCCAAGTACCATAAGATTTTACAGTAACTCTTCAAACAGCTTTCCTACAAAAACAGATTAGACAAGAAAATATTTCAGTACCCATATTTGTTTGGGCCTAATAACATTAGTAATAAGAGATTTGGAAATCCAAATTTGCTTCATGGGTTTCCTATAAGCATCATGTAAAGTATTTGAAAAATAAACTTTATTTGGTCTAGAAAAACTTGAAACAGTAGATGGTTTTTCATGGATGGAACTTGCAGAAAATTTTCTAGAACTGGGCATAAAACCGGATTTTCCATATTTTGATACAAAATGAGTTTTAGATATATTCCTCTTTCATGGTTGGTATCCTATTACATTAGTATATTTAGGAGCTAATTTTTTACTAATCATTTGAACCAAGATATATTTACCATTGGTAAATCTTTCAAAATCATTTTTCAATTGCTCATTTGACAATTTAAACTCATTGTTTTCCTTAAACTATTGAGCATTTTTCTCTTTTTCTATAGAAAGTTCATATTTAACAGTAGTAGTTAAAGCATGTTGTTTATTTAAAGATTTTTATTTATCTTTTAGTTCATTACAAGTGTCTTCAATCATTTTTCAATATTCAAACATTTCCTCATTTTTCATATTTTCATAATCATTTTCATCTCCAGAATAGTAAGCATTATATTCAAGAGAGTTTAGTGTTACCTTAGATGTGTTTGTCATAAAACATATATTTTTCTTATTATTCTTTTCATCATAATAGGATTCTAAGTCACTTGAGTTGTCCTCAAAATCACTCTATGTTTCCTTTATGGCCTTTTTATATTTTTTCCTTATCATCATACTTCTTCTTTTACTTTAGCTTGGGACAGTTAGCCATTAAATGTCCCTTTCTTTTTCATTCATAACAGAAGATTCCATTTGAAGTGTCACTTATTTTCCAATACTTTTTCCAATGGCCCTTATGATCATATTTACCTTTTTAGTTGGGATTTATGAATAATTTATTCTTTCTATAAAATTTATTAAACCTTCTGTATATTTTAGGCATCTCTTCATCGTTGTCTATTGATGATTTTTCATCACTTGAACTTTTAGTTTCATCTTGAGATTTTTCATTCTATTTGGATGCAGTATATTTGAAAGTAATGGATTCTCTTTTGGGTTCACCATCCTCTTATTTTTTTTACATTTAGTTCTTCCCCATACATCATCAACTTGTCTATCATCTCCTTTATAGGCAAAGTGTTGAGGTCATAAGATTATCTTATTGATACAGAAGTCCCTCTCCATCTATTTGTTAAGCATCTGAGTATTCTCATGATTTTCTCCTTGGTTATAACAGTTCTTCCCAAAAATATCATGGTGTTCAAAATTTCATTAAACTTGAGATACATGTCAGAAATAGGCTCACCAGGCTTCATCTTAAAATTATCATACATAATAGTATAAGTGTTAAGTCTCATTTCTTTAACATTAGAAGTTTATTCATGTGAAATAGAAAAAGTGTCCCAAATTTCATAGGAAGATGTATAAGTAGATATTTTATTAAATTATTCATCTCTTAGAGTACAAAATAGAGTATTCATAGCTTTGTAATTATTATTATAAGCAGTCTTTGTGGAATCACTCCAGGTATTCCTAGCAGTCTTTGGTATTTTGTATTTATCTTCTATAACTGTCCAAATATCAAAGCTCATAATTTCTAAATGCATTTTCATCTTAAGATTCTACTAGGAATAGTTTGTTCCATTAAAGTAGGTTGGTCTGTTTGTAGCAGCACCTTTCAATCTATTTTCCATACTAAAGAAAATATTTTTAAAGATATAAAAATTTAGAATTAATATAAATTTTTGAGATATTTAAAACACAACTAAATCACAGTTGAGAAGATTTGAAAAAGCTTTGATACTTTTGAAAATAGCAGTTTAAAAACTTCCTCTGGTACTAAATATTGGTCGGAGTAGGATACTCAACAGGGGGTGAATTGAGTTCCTATAAAAAAAATTATTAAAAATTTTATTTAAAAGATTCCCCCAATTTAAAACTTAACAGGCTAGTTAATCAAAGTAATGAATTTATAATAGTCTGATTGTTCAACTAATTTCTCATTATATTGATTATTTCTCAATTATAACAATATGAGATATTGATCCAACTTTTTAAAATAATATAATAATCCAAAATAGTTATAAACACTAACCAAGACTAACTATCAAAGTGAAATTTAGTTTTTATGAAATACAGGTAAAAATAGAGAAAAATAAATTTGAAAACACGGTGAATATAAAACAAGAGGTTCAATCTCAATCTGAGACTTAGTCCTCCTCACTTGTTGATCACTTTCCACCAAGAAATATATATAGATAAAGGTTTTTGATCTACAACCTAGATTGGGGTTTACATAGCAGTACACAAACTTTCCAGGTCACAAGACCTCTACCACAGTTCTATGTGGGAACAAAAATACAACCAGGTCACATAGGACCTCTACCATAGTTCTACATCGGATAAACAAGTGTAAAAAGATAATTGTTTGAGGATATCTAGTATCCTTCAGTTCAGTGCAGTAGATAATGTGTGTTTTACAAATAGATGTACACACTTCTTGAAAATGTAATAAAAATCACACAATAGAGAAATAAATATTAGATAGAGTTTAGAAGGCTCTATGTGTTATTAAGTTTAGCTCTGGACTCTTTGATGTATCAAAGTTGAAACTGGAGTCCTCTTCTAGAAGCAGACACTAAAAACAGAGTGTCGTGGAGCACTGTGTTCTGTCTTCTAGGAATACGAGATTTTATCCTCCTTAGGTTCAGTTGAATACTGCAGAGATGTTGGAACATTGATTAAAAGTGATTCTATGGTTCACAACAAGCAGGAATAAAGAGTTCCTTATGTGTTCTTCCTTTCTGTATGTTGCTCTTGTGTTTTTTCTACTCTGTCTATGTGTATCTTTGCATATCTCTTTCATGCACTGCTTTATATATATATCTATCTCTTTCATCTCGATTCCTTTTCTTTTTTATACTTGCATCCCAACATGTGCTTGTTTGAGGTAGGGGTTTTACCTTGTATTTATGACATCTTCATTTAAGATATCTACAAAAAGCATTAAATTAATCATTCGTATTAAAACACTCAAAATATGACCGTTAGAAATAATATTAAATAAAAGGTAATTTAAACATTCTATTGGTGACTCCTTTGTCGGTGAGTAATGCGTCGGTGACTCATTCCATTGGTGAGTCCTTCTATTGGTATTAGTTTTTCATTTTATCGGTGTCTCCTTCTGTCGGTCTGTCTGTGCATCGGTAAGTCCTTACGTTGGTAGGTCCTTGCATCGGTAGGTCCTTACGTCAGTAGGTCCTTCGTCGGTAGGTCCTTACGTCAGTAGGTTCTTGTGTCAGTAGCACCATGCATCGGTAGGTCATTCCTTCTATCGATGAGACAATTGAACTTTAGATGACTCAGTTGAACTGTCAGTGAGATAGTCAGTGTGTCAATTGCACTTTCGGTGAGTCATTTTTCAATGTCGGTGACTCATTTAAACTATTGGTGTCTCATCTCTTCTGTCGGTGTCAGTCTGTCAAACTTAGAAAATATTTCTACTTGGACTGTCTTACAACATAAATATTATCAGAATGTTTTAAACTTATATGTGAACATATATAATCATAATTTCACATAATGAAATTTAAATAAACATGATTGAAATGATTAGACATGATTTTTTATTATTAAAACCATTAATACTAGAGAGGGTGGCCAACAGTCTCTTATGGGCCAACAAAAACCATCATGTCATATGTTGGCAGGAAGTAGGGTACGTTGGGTGTATCATGAATGACATGTTATTAATGGATAAGTTGAGGAAGGATTTTTCCCTTCCATTTATGGAAGTTTATATCTCTTCCCTTTGATTGAAATAGAACTGTCACCCTAAATTCCATGGCCATGGTGTTACGGTGAGTTTATTTCATGTAGTCAAAGAATGACATATCAAGCATATAGGTTGATGAAACTATTATGAAACCTTCTTGATGATATACTATGACAAAGAAATTATATTACATAGTCAGTGTTCGTATGTGGATGTCGTTGTTGCGACTTTAAGTTCTTTCTCTTGGATGTCTTGACCCGTTGCTAGACAGTAATCTTGGACTTTAGGCAAGTCTGCCTAATGCCAATAAGAAATAATCCTAGAGGGTCACACACTAATTGTTTCTGGTAGTCTCGATTAAATTCTATTTGAATTTAATTAATATAATAAATATTATTCTCTAGACCGAGGAATAATTTTATACAAGTTAAAATGATCGCATAAATTAAATAAATATTTATTCACCAGATTGTGAATAAAATATATTTATTTATATTATTGAAAATTTAATAAATATTTATTTACTATTTTTTGAATAAAAATATTTATTTAATAGAATAGAATATTTTATTTGGGTGTTCAATAAATAGAAGAGGAGTTTGAATGGACCAAGACCATGTCCATTGATAAATTACTTTTTTAAAAGTCGGTGAATAATTTTTATCTAGTTGGAATAAGAAATAATAATAATATTGTTATCATTATGTGGAACAGGATTTTATTTATGGTTATATTTTATACAAGTTGGATCACCACAAATAGTGGTGTTGTTATTGTTATTATGTGCCATGAATTTCCTATAATAGTTATAATTACATTTAATTGATGTTTCAAAATTAAATATTGTAACTGAAACCCCATTTCAATTAATAGGTAGGTATGTCTATTGTGTAAAACCCTAGTGAATTGAGAATTTTTTAGCCAAATATTTTCTCTCTTGACTTCTCTCACCTCTCCCTCTCAAGAACAAGATAAGTTTTTAAATGAGCGATCAAGAACGATCGACGCAAGACATCCGCTTCACCGCGCTAGCACCCGAAGAATGAGTGGAGTTGTTCGGAGACCATTTGAGCACATGTGGATCACCGCTAGATGGATTCTACTTTGGATCCTCATGAGTCCAATGAAGGTAGCCCAGAAGGGTCATTCTGGATGATCAATGATCGTCAACAAAGAAAGTATCAAAGAACCAGGTATTTATTTTTTTCAAAAATTAATAAATTAATTATAAACATGATGTGCAAGATCCTCTTTCTCAGATCCGGCGCTTTTCTTCTCTTTGTCTAAATCTTTGATTTTAATCCATAGATACTGGTGTTCATCATCATATTGATCCCAGATTGGGCATCAATTATAGAAAAAAGCAAAGTTGGGTCCTCTTAACCACCATGCTTCCACTACTTTGGGATCCTTCACTGCCCACATGAGTTGAATAATGTTAAATCCATGTAATAGTTTAATTTTCATGTGATTCTTGTTATGAGAAATGTGACCATGTGAGTAAATAGAAGGCCAAGCCTTATGAGTTTGGTCCTTTCTTGAGACACCCTTTGGTGGTGAGTTATATTAGATGATTTTGGGTTTTGACCTTAGCATGCCTAATGAAATGTTTAATTGAATTGGATGATGAGATGGTAATTAGCCTTGGGTGAATCATGGATTCAATTTATAATGCCATGGATGGGCTCATGGACTATTGTACCTTGTTCCTTGAGTGAACCTTGGATTCAGTTGTAATGCCAAGTATGGGCTCAAATGGGTTTGTTATGTTTAAGTCGTGAGTGAACCATGGATACCATGGATGGGCTCATAGAGGTTGTACTTAAATGCCATGTGAATCATGGATCCATTGAGGGATGTTATGGATAGGATCAAGAGGCATTGACTATATATCATGAGTGATACTTGGGGATTACCTATAGGACCTATAAGGACAATCTCAGTTGACATGGACTTATACCACACCTAGAGTGATACCAGGTTCCTGATAGGCTTGTTGGGATGGGCTTGTAGGGTGTTGGTGGAATTGTACCAAGAGTGATACTTGAATTCCAACTTAGTAATGTTAGGGATGGACTTGGGTTATAAATTGAATATTGAATTGGAATGAAATGATTTATGACGCATCTTCCAATCCAAGGAACATTCTTGGATTTGATCTTCACTTGTTCATGTATAGATAGCCTTCTAAGGTATCTGTTGTGCTTATAGTTATACAGGGGATGTTGAGCTTATGACAGATCTCAAGACTTATGAATTAAATTTAATTGAAATGTAAATGGAAATCAGTTCTTATAGGTTGTTTACTTTTGAGTATTACCTAGCTTACTGCTTTTATTATTATTCACTGCATGTTATATATATTCACTGACAGATTGGCACAGACCTTTGGTGGTTGCCTACTGGGATTTATTCTCACACCATGTTTGGGTCATTTTTTGGACCCAAATAGATTATATGATTGTAGGTGTCAATAAAGGAAATCTTCCTCCTATAGGTACTTGATATGCTGATTTGGAGTAGGCGAGCATGGGACTAGGCCGAGGCTTGTGATACTTCTAAGATTCTTTTTGGTCTTTTTGTAATTTTGGTACTTGTATTGTATTTGATTGTAGTGTAACATGTTTTGGATATTTTCTAGAACATGTAACATATTGCATCATCTTTTGTATGATGTGACTTCTGGTTGCTGATATTATTAGTCTTCCATTGTTTACTTCTGTTGTATGGTATTATTGATCCCGTTATTGAATTTTTATTGTATTATGTTGTGTTACACTCTACTAATGAGGGCATAGTCTCCCCACTATCACACCTAGTCCCTTGTTTCTAGTTGGTAGCCTCTGGTGTTTAGGGAGATATGCTTGAGGCCATGTGACCAACCGGGCTTAGAGTACTATTGAGTGGCATCTAGGTTTGGGATATTACAAGTTTCTACTTTTATAAAGATATCATATGTTATAGTATGGCACAATTGAATAATGGTCTTTATGTATTAAATTATAAAAACCAAATATTGGAAATTGATAACAAATCAAATTCACACGACTCATTTCACAACTAGTTGTGGCATCACTATCTTGGTCATGTAAACAAGGATCACTTGATAAATATCTATCAAGATGGTTACTTAGACGCTTTTGTGCTTAAACCACTTGAAATATTTCATGCTTGTTTATAAGGAAAGATGACCAAACCACCATTTTTTTCAAGGTGAAAGGGTCACAAAGATTCTAGAATTGGTACACACTTATGTGTGTGGATATTTTAAAGTAGAAGGATTATCATAATTTTATAACTTTTACTAATGAGTTGAGTAGCTACTATTACATCTACTTGATGTGGTGTAAGTCTAAATCCTTTGAGAAGTTCATGGAATTCAAGAATGAATTTGAGAATCATCTTGGTAAGAAGATAAAGAAACTTCGATCAGATCAGGATAGTGAATATGTTAACCAAGAGTTTATCAACTTTCTATGGGAATATAGGATTTTATCTCAACTCACTCCTCCTTATATGCCACAATTGAATGGTGTTAGTGAAAGGAATAACTGTACCTTGTTGCACATGGTAAGGTCTATGATGAGTCATGAAAGCCTTCTATTATCCTTTTTGTGATATTCATTACACATGGAATCATATATACTAAATCAATTACCGAATAAAGTGTAAAATGGTATTCCCTTTGAGTTATAGAGTGGAAATAAAATTGTCTTGTCGCGTATATATACATGGGTTCGTGAAGTGTTTGTTAAGGCTTGCTCAAGAAACAAACTGACACCCCAGGGCATGAGGTGTATCTTTATAGTTTACCCCAACAAAATGATGGGATAATACTTATATTATACCTTATATAAAAATGTTATAGTTGCTAGGAAAATTGTATTCCTTGAGAGGGAACACATCCTCGAGAAGGATAGTGGGAGAAAGATCAACTTACAGGAACTTGATTTTCAAGGTACACAAGAGTTGGTATGGGAATAGACTCCACAGGTCATTATTGAAGATGTAATTCCTGAAACACAAGTACTTTATAAGAGAACTATATAGGTAATAGAAACTAAAAGATATGTCTTTCTAGTCACAAAAGATAGTGACTCATTATTGGTTGATAATAATGACCCTATATCCTACAAGGAGGTAGTAGAGTGCTAAGAAGATACAAAATGGAAAGAATCCATGAATTTTGAGATGGATTCCATGTACCAAAACCATGTGTGGGTTTTGGTTAATCCTCCAATATATGTAAATCACATTGGGTAAAAATGGGTATTCAAGAGAAATCTGGATATGGAAGTTTATGTTAGTACCTATAAATCATGGCTAGTTACTAAAGGATTTAGACAATGTCAGGGCATAGACCATGAAAAAATCTTTTCTCCAGTCTCCATGCTTATATATATCATAATTCTTCTTTCCATGGAATCTTTCCATGACTATGATATTTGGTATATGGATGTCAAAACAAATTTTCGTAATGGGAACCTTCATAAAAATGTGTATATAACACAACTAGAAGTTTGTGTGACTCTAAACAATGCCAAAAGAGTATGTAAGTTGCTGAGATCCATTTATAGATTAAAGAAAGCAACCAAGTCAAAGAACATTCAATTCAGTGAATTTATAAAACAATTTGGTTTCATTAAGAATTAATGCGAGTGATGTGTTTACAAGTGATTTAGTGGGAGTACATTCATTTTCATAGTAGTATATGTTGATGACATATTACTAATTAGAAACTAGATACCACCCTTAAAATAAGTTAAGGTGTAGTTAATCAAGTGATTATCCATAAAGGAATTAGGTGAAGCATCCTATATTCTTGGGATCAAGATCATGTATGATAGATCAAAGAGGATTCTTGGAATAAATCAAAGTATATACAATGTATCGATACTAAATAGGTTTGGATGGAACAATCCAGAAGGGGATTAGTTCCAGTGTCACATGGTATACATATTTCCAAGAAGATATTTCCTCAGACAAGTCAAGAAAGACGGAGAATGAGTAAGATATCATACACTTCTATGATATGATCAATCATGCATTCCATGTTATGTAAAAGTCTTGATATTTCTTATGCATTGAGCATGGTATGCAGATATCAAGTTGATCCAGGTGGATAGTATTAGACTATTTTTAAGGTTATCCTTAAGTATCTAAGGTGAACTAAGGATGTGTTCATGTTTTGTGGAGGAGATGAATATTTATTAATCAGGGGTTATACAAATTCTAGATTTCAAATATATCAGAATGATCTAAAGTCGCAATCAGGATAGGTCTTTAATCTCAATAGCAGAGTTGTGAGCTAGAAGAGTTCAAAGCATCCAATTATTTTCAATTCTATAGCGGATTCTAAGTATATTGTAGTTTTTTATATAGTTAAGTAAGTGGTTTGGATTCAAAAATTTATCTAAGATCTTTATGTGGTGCTTATAATTCAAGACAATATCACAATTTATTGTGATAACAATGTGGTGGTGTCTCTCTCTAAAGATCCAATGTCACATCAAAGGAAAATGTATATACTTTGGAAGTTTCATCTCTTGAGGGATTTTTCTCAATGAGGTAAAGTTTTAGTGAGCATAGTATTCATGAAGAAAAACGTGGAAGACCCCTTGATGAAGGATCTATCTCGGTAAAGGCATGAGTGTCATGTGAGAGCAAGTGGACTGAAGGTTATTAACAATTGTATCTAGTGTAAGTGGGAGTCTGTTGGAGTTGTTTCCCTAGAACCAACTTCTAAGTACTTGATGATTACATGTATTCATTGTCTTGAATATTTATTAAGTTTCTTATCACATCATGATTTTTCCTCTCCATGACATGGTATGTGATAATGACCTAAGAATATCTTTTACATTGAAATATTATAGCAGTTTATTGATATGATGAGAACCTGGAGGTGCAAAGATAGTATTCTTGAATATATATATTCTATAGCCAAATGGTATCGTTTGACAGAACAAAAAAATATACAGGATATCGGGGACAAAGACTCATAGTATTTTGAGGCATCCTATCATGTTGTATGCCCTTGGTAATTTTCAGAGCAATAGATTATGAGAAAAGAGATCCACCAGTAGGAAATACACATTTATATGTGTCATTGAATGTTCCTATTTAAGGATATGTGTATTAATCCTTAAACTTTAAAATTATCATTAATGAATATCATAAGTCATGTACTTTTATGTATTGATAAAAACCATGATGACGTATGCTAACGAAGAAGTAAGATATGTTGGGTACATTATGAGTGATATGACATTAATGGATAATGTGAGAAAAGGATTTATCCCTTCTATATATTAATGTAAATTGATATATAAGGCCATTCGATGGGAATGGAACTGGCTAGATAAATCCATGGTCATGTTGTTCTATGCAAAAATTCATTTCCAGAAATTCAAAGAAAAAGACATCAAGCACATAAGTTGATGACACCAGCCTCCAACCTAGTTGATTAGAGATATCATGATAAAGGGATTATATTACATAGTAAGCATTCATAGAAGATTGTATGTCATTATGACATTAATTTATTTCTCTATGGGTTCCTTGATGTGTTACTAGACGCTAACTTTGGACTTTCGGCAGTTATGCGTAATGTCACTGAGAAAGTGGTCTAAAGGGTCAGGCGCTATGTGTATCCAGAATCTCAGTTAAATTCAATGTTGAATTTAACAAGTTAAGAATAAATATTATTCCTGCTGTGTGGTTTAATAATTATTCAGGTTTGGTTGATCACTAAGATTTAATCATAAGTTTCTAAAAAGAATATGTGAGTTAAATAATAATAAATATTTATTTTCAAGGTTTAGAAAATATATTATGTATTATATTTATCCTTGAATAATGTAGTGGTATTTATTTATTAAATAAATAGTCATTATTCAAGGTTTGATAAATGCTGAGGATAAGCGGACCAAGTTTAATTATCCGGTTAGAAATGATATAAATGATATTTATTTATTCTTAAGTTATGCACATGTCAAGTGAATAATAATTATTGTATTATTATTAGACATGGGGTTCACTAAGAAATAAGGAATTGGACAGGGCATTATGTGTAAACTGTCAACCCTAGACCTGCTTTTATAAATATCTAATTATATCACTTTCCTAATTGATATTGGATTGTGCACAATGCATAGAGATAAGATCTATTGAGCCTTAAGAGAGAGATCTTAAGAACGCACTCAAGATCTAGAGTGTAGATTCTCTTCACCTATTAAGTGATCAAGAGAGGGAAAAGAGTTCCTCACCCACAAAGAACTTTCTGAAGCGATCAAGAATTAATGATGCAGGCGATCAGGATCGACCGTGCTAGCACTCGGTGATTCTATGACAGCATTTCGAGATGTTGGTGCATGTGTGGATCACCACTATAGGGATTCTACTCTCGGATTCTACGGCACAACGACGATATGATGAGATCTAGTCAGCCAATTCATCAACGCATAAAGAATTACAAGTCAAGGTAATTCTAGATCTTCTTATAGATTAATTATAAATTACATGTTATGAGTCATCTTTGGTGCCAACGTTTAAATATGTCAATTAATCTTTGATTTAAATTTGTTGTCCATGATGTTATTCGTCATGTACAGCTCGGATTATTCATCAATTATGACTAAAATCCGAGTTGGTCATGCTCACCAAGCGCTTCCGCTGCACCTGGAACCTACAATTTTAAGGGATATCATATGCTTATCCTAAAAGCATATTGTAAAGCATGTTACGGTCTCCTTTTTTTAAAAGAGAATCCTCAGGTGTGGCCTTTTCGAACCTTCTATACCAGGAAACCCCCTCCCCATGAAGGGATCACTCCAGAGAGAACCCCAGCCGGGAATGAGTCGTTGCCAGCCAAGATGGCAGAGTGTCTCGAAGGGTGATAACCTAATAGGTGATGGTTCGACACAATAATCTGTCAGCACAGGTGGGTCGCGCCTCATTGCACCCACCCAGTAAGGAACTCGGTGACCTAGCAAGATGAGTGGATCCTGAGGGAAGGAGAAATTCGCCCAAGAGCGGACTCTCAGGATTCGAACCCTGCAACTCCCAAAGATCGGCATTGTTGTACTCCTCTCCTTTATCATTGCGCCACCGCCGAAGCGGCAAAACATGTGTAAAGGTAACGCTCGCCTCCCACTGGGGGGCCCGCTAGGCCTAGAGCGCGTCGCATGTTTTCCAGCTAGGCAATGGTTTGGAATCACCCTGTGCATAATACGCAAAGTGTCTGAATCTGGCGGGACTCGAGTCTGCGCCAGTTCCAACATAGTGGGAGGGGTACAACCAGCGAGTACCACTTGGCCAACACCCAATGGGCAGTAAAGCATGTTATAGTGATAACATACTACTGCTTATGATTTGCAAGGCAGTTGAATGTTAAATAGTTAACATTTAGATCTCTTATTCAATGGTTATCATTAATACGTGAAATGATCAAGAGAGTAAAAGCCAAGGGGTTACAGACACGGTAACCGCATGGCATTAACTTATAGATTATGTGCATATAAATTAAAGCATCCAGGTTGGTCGAAGGCTATATAAAGGGGAAACGTCGCCGGGATGAGGTGGGTGCCTAAGAAAATATTTGTCCTAATTTTCTAAATGTTCAAATGCGGGAATGTGGAAGGATGAAGGTCTGGACGCATGCCCTTGGGAAGAAACTATGTTCTGGATGGAGTGACGTGGAGGAAGAATGTTCCGGATACGATAAGAAATTTTCAGAGGAAGTGGGATGTTGTCAACAACTGTTTTCGGATGATGGGAGTGCAAAAAAAGACCTCACATGGGGATCATTCTAAATGACTTGTGTAAGGCTTCCTTGTGGCCTGCTAAGGCTATGTAAGAATCTTCAGAAGGTTGTGTAATGAGAGCTTGCACTGTTCACCAGAATGGTCTATTGAGGCGGTGATGCTCAGTTGGTTGCCTTGGTTAAATGGAAGGTTGTTTACAAAGTTTGAAAGGTGATGCAACCAGAATGACCTACCAGCTACTATGAAGCTCGTTTGTAAAAGGATGAGTTGAGCAGACTTGCTCAGCATGTTGTGAAAAGAGCACCAAAGTGTCGGAGGTCTGATGCTGAAGAAGACATGATCGAGTGCGAGCTGATCTAGGAGGAGGAGTTTGAATGACATTCATTCCCATGGTGGGGTCTTCCCTATGAAATCGCTTGCGGTCAGAAGAATTCATTGAAGGAGAGGTTCTTTAAGTAGGGTCTTTGGAAGGAGTCCCTTGTAACTCATGTTGAGTGTGGTTTTCAGAAGGATGGTTTCCTTGTAACTCACTTTATTCTTTAATAAAAGATGCAACGTGTTCCCCCGTAGAGTGGGACTAAAGTTCGAACCGCGTAATTTCCATGTGTTGAGCTTATTCTATTTCTGACGTGTGATTGTTCTTGCTTGCGCCGATGATTCAGAAGATGATGTTGAAGACTAAGAAGTTATCAGAATCAAAGTGAGAGCGGAACAACATGGTGGATAGGGTGATTGGACTTCCTAGTTCATGGGTGTTAAATTTACAAGGGTGTGCCGTTGCGTCTTGAACCTTATGGTGGCCTTGTTCTGCAGAATGAGGTCTAGAAGTAACTTCTGGTAGCCAGAGGTTGGTTGTTCTGTTTCGCTTGTTCCATTTCCCTGGATGTAGTATGGGATGCATGTGATACGGATGCAAGCGGTGAGACAAAATTCCCCAACAAGTGGTATGAGAGCTCCAGTGATCTTTTGGTGACCTGGTGCTCAACACTTTGATCATCACCACCTTGTATTAGAAATTAGTAGCCTCAATTTCCATCAACCAAACTAGAAATTCTAAATTATGAAGGAGCACAATGGAACGAGATTTCAGGTTGTGCAAGGAAGTCACACATAAATATATTAAAATGCACTGAATTGACATGTCATTTTGATGTGTAATCATAATAATCAATTTAATTGAATTCAGGTTTAGAATTAAAAGGTGGACACTATTATTAACGCACGCTACAGAATAAAACGGTCTGAGGACTCAACCTTGCGAACCACCTCCCTACACCCCAACCCCCCGTGCCATCCCAGCCGCCGCAATTCAGGTTTAGAATTAATTTATAAATATAATATGAATTGAACTTAAAATAAATAAATGCATGTTTATAATTTAATATTATTTGAAATATATATAATTAATAAGTTAATAATAATTAATTTAATACAATTAGACTTTAGAATATTCTGACGCCAGCTCCATTTCTAGAAGAGAGGCTTTTCGGCCATGAGAGTGAGACGCTGCCCCGCAAGCTGACCGTGGGTCCAACGGGTCGAAGCCACCGCTGACCCGGAAGGAAACTTCTGAACCCCACATCCCATCAACGAAGATAAGATAATTAAAGTAAAATTGATATACACGCTCATTTAGATCTGTCAGATTAAAGCAAAGTCTATTTTCATAAAATAAGGTGTTATCATTATCGTTAAATTTAATATATTCAATCAATTACAATTTTAAAAAATTAATAATTTTCATAAAATACTCAATATAAATTTTCATCTAGCGGGCCGCCCTTCTAGACGTGACGGGGGCGTTCTCCGTGTCGCCGTGCCCGTCTCACTAGCCATGGACGTTCTAAGGACCCGCTCTGGTTCTGTCTCCATCACAGAAGATCCTTTATATGGACAGAACTGGTCTCGGGGACTCCAGACACGAGCTACTCCTCCTCCTCCCGGGTACTCGGACAATGGATCACGGCCATTTTTTCAAAAACCCTTCGCCGGACCCCCTCGATTCGGAGGAGTTTGATGAAGCAGAGGACGCTCTGTCCCTCTGCGATCTCCCCATTTACGGCGCCGACGCCAACTGGGACGAATGCTCCAGCCGCGGAGATGAGAGTTTCGTTTCGGCGGCGTCGGACGACGAGCTTTTCGAGTTCAGCAGCGGAGAGCTGTCTTCCAACTCCGGTGGCAGTTTTCCGGCTGCAAACGTGTTTTTCTGCGGTAAGGACATCGCACAAAGGGAGCCGCTCACTCGGCGAACCTCCGCCGTCACGACCGAGGAACCCGGACGCGCGGCCAAGAAGACGAGGCTCCCCCGCCTGATACCTTCGAAATCCCAGCCCAAGGAAACGGGAGATTCGCTCCCGCGTGACGATCGCCCGATCTCAAAGTGTAAATCTTCGTTTTTCAAATCCAACTCAGGGAAAAGTCTCCTGGCGCTGGGACAGTCGTCGTCGACCAATCCTCGCCGACGCTCGCCGTCGATCGGACCCGCGAAAGCTCCGCCGGAAATTGACAACGGCGATATCCGACGCCGGCAGGAGCGCCCCCGAGGTCCGGCGACGGTGCGCCGATTGATCGACGAGGAGAAGGTCACCGTCGTCGGGCGGAGCCGGGGGAACGGGGTATGGGGAAGACTGGCGAAGACCCTGGGCTGCTGGAGCGTCGATCCGAACGCCGCCGTGAAAACGACGATGAGTTGCGTCTCGCCCGTCTGACCACGGCAGCGCGTGGGGCGGACGGTCGTTCCTCACGGACCTCGCACGCCATTGATGACTTCAACACCACCAACATAGATCCGAAACTTGGAATTTATTTCGCTTAATACCTCCACAGTTATTTTCCTGATCCATTTATGACAGTGAAGGAATAAATTCCAACTTTCGGTCCTCACCTTCCATTCTCCCTAGTTTTTTCACAAATTGCATTTTTGTGAAGTTAGATGATTTAAATCCTCGCACATCTTACTACCATATAATAGCATGTGATGTTTTTTATGGGCCATAAAGGAATGTAACCCAAGACACTAATAAGTGTCATAAATCCAGTTATTTGATAGATAAAATTGAATTCAAGAGTACAACCTATTTAGAACAAACCATCAAACGGGTCATATAAGGCTCGCCACAACAACGACTCAGCTGCTATACGTATTTAAAAAAATAATAATCAACTAATACATCTCAACAACTGGTAGTAAAAAAACAAAAACACAAATCAATCATAATTCAAAAATTCAATATATATGTACACTATAAATAATTCATTCAATATATATGTACACTATAAATGATTCATTTAATAATCCCACAAGTAATCCCGTCAAATCATTTTTTGAGTACCACATTCTTCATCTCATAAGTGAAAATCAAATAAATTAAAAGTAGAAATTAATACTGTAATTTTTTTTAAAATAATAATAAATAGAACACACTAGATCATATTAAGTAAAATTCAATACAATAAACAATTTGTGGTCATCTTTGTTTGTTTTTCAACGTATCATTTGTTTTTAATCATTTTTTAATTTAAAGTTGTTTTTTAGTCATTGCAAGCACGTCACATGTTAGATTGGGTCGTCTATTGATATATGTCACAAAGAACTAAAAGATCACTATCCTATGATTTTATATCAATTTGAGGTCGTTTACTAGGTTTTGACCATTGCACACATTTTAAAGTTTTAAAACAATAAAAATATGTTTTCGCTCATCCAAAACAAACCACAACCCAGATTGATGTAACATTTGTCGATACATTTTACAAATCAGTCATTAGTTGTTGTCTTAAGATTTCACATCAATCAGATAACATTTTCTTGGTTTTGACCCCATGACACGTGTTTGTAAACAGTTCAACATCTTTAAAAACAGCTTATTCAGCCATTCCAAGTACAGAACACATCATATTGATATGATGTTTGTTTATACATATCACAAATAACTCAATGATCATCTTCCTATGATTTCACATCAATTCATGGTCGATTGCTAGGTTTTGACTGTTACATGCACATTTTGGAGTTTTAAAACACTAAAATTTCATTTTTTGGTCATCATGAGCAAACCATGACTTGGATTGATATGACGTATAGTCGTACATTTCACAAATCAATGAATGGTTATTTTGCTAAAATTTCATGGCAATTCAAGATTGTTTTCTTGGTTTTGACACACTAACATGTGTTTTCAAAGACTCTAATATCTTTATAATTTGATTAATGAGTCATTCTGAACACATCACAAGTCAGATTGACGTGTCATCTGTTCATATATGTTATAAGTGCAGGGCGCAGCGGAAGCGCGTGTATGGGTGTACCCAACTTTAATTTTTCCATTAACAACGATCAATATGAGATCCATCACAATGATAAAACGTTGGATCTTTGGAATAGAACGAAGAACCAAATGAAAGAGGGAAGTCCCGGAACCATAGAGAGGATCATCACATGTTGGTTATAATTAATTTAATTAAAAGACAAGAATTACCTTGATGGAATTCTCTCTTCGTTGATGTTTCTGGTCACGATTCAATGTGATCTGTCGTTGCGTCGTAGAAGTCAAGTGTAGACTTCCTCTAGCAGTGATCCACACGCGCTCCACGTATCTCTGGACGTCGCCGAAGGGATTTCCAGGTGCTAGCACGAAAGAGCCTTCACTTGTGGTATCCGTCTTTGATCGCCTTGAGAGCCGCTTCCAAAGCGCTCTCCTTGATCCAGTGGAGGAGGATCTCTCTTGTAACTTGAGAGCGTTCTTGAAGGAAAGAAATTCTCTCTTGACTTGAGAGCTTTCTCCAGATCCGTTGTGCACAAGCACATAGAAATGGCTAGCTATAATGAAAATAATGTAATTGGGATTTTATTACTTAGAATAATAAAATGAATTAATTACCCAAAGACATTTATTCATTTCATTTAATTCTTAGTAAGACCCCATATCTAATAAAAACATTTGATTATTATTATCACTTGACATGCACCCAGCAAATTACACCTACTATTATTGTAACGTCCCAACCCCAGTTACCCAGAGTCGGTGCATTATTACATAACATTGACATGATACAAGGAATCATGTCCTGAAAGACCGATCAGTTTAGTAGGCTTGGAAGTACTAGATACACTCATAAGTTTTACATCACATCATGAAATAAAAACATCAACAACATTTTGCACCCTTTTTAAACACACTTATATCCTTAGCCTATCCCTGTAGGTCAACCATAAAATACTTCTTCGCATCCAGGGAAAAATAAAACATAGAAAGGGGTGAGCTCAGATGCTCAGTAAGGATAACAATATAGCAAAAACTTTCATAAATAAGCATAAACATTTAAGGCAATGTATAAGACTAAAACAAACGCCATTTAAATTTGAACTTCAGCATAATATGACAAAGATAAAATCAAATAATTCCATTTACTTATTCACATAAATATTCTACTAGTCGAATAATCACATGCAATATCAATATCCACTTTCATAATGATGAAATGCTTAATGCCAGACTTCATAACCACATAGTCAAGACCTTGTACAAAGACTACAAATAAGATTTTGTCAAGGCATTGTGCCAAGACACTAGTTTGTCTCATGAGACCTACCGATGCATTGAGGAGCTATAGCAGGCTCCACCCATCACTTACCAAGTCCAATGCATTCCTTATATGAAAAGGTTGAAACATAATCTAAACATTCATATTAAAACTAGCATACAAAATGTCAATATTTTAACCACAAACCATGAATGACATAAAAATAGCACATCCACAGTCAAACATAACTCATTCAATACAATATGGATGATTGAATTATAATAAACTAACCTCAATCGAGAATAATGATGGATATTGACATATATGAAAATAATCATCAAAACTATTTGAGAGAAATATCCCCTTTTTTCTTGAAAACATTTAAAATTCTCACTATTTATCAAAAAGCTGTTTAAAATAGATTTTTGAATCAAAGTGTCCCATACCACTTTGAAACTTTTTAAAGGAATTAACATTTCAAAACATTCATATCCATATAAATAAATCCATAAAACCATTTTTAAAACATGAACATTAATGAGAAAGATTTAGAAGAATAAATTTTTAAAACATTTAAAATGATATTTTAGTTAGAGTTCCGAACCAAATGAGAGATGCTTGAATAAAAACAATTGAGGTAATCAAAACTTTATAATATCATGAGAATAAAGGGATTCATGATATACTATGTCAAAGTACAATATATACACCAAACAAAAGTGAGTTGGCGCATAACAACAAAGAAGACTCAATGGAATGTAAGTTGAGATGAAATCCATTATAAAGACCGTATCCTTAGGTTAAGGATAAATCAATGACATAATTATGTGTGACAAATATAAATACACTCTATATGATTGGATATTCAGTGTAAATCAATCAGAGTACATTCACACATATTCTTGTAAAAACAACACCAATGAATTGGATGTTTAACTCAATGAATGGAGAATGAGTCAAAATTACTCTTATCAAGTTCATATCGATGACTTGAGAATTTATCAATGGAGTGATTACGTGTATAAAAAGTATATCCAGATAAAGGGGAGTGTAAATTACTACACAAATAATAAATAGTGATTCCACACATAATCATGGAGTAAAATAATCAATGAAGTATGCGTAAAACCCAATGAGTGGAAATTGAAATTTGAAATTCTCTTACTGATTTGGTAACTTACGAAACACACACCCCATGAAATAAGTATCATACAATGAAGTTGTAAATACCCATAAATTAAATTATATTACACAAAGAATACAATCATGGGCAGTACATACACCACACAGAAGGAAATAGTGGTAATATAGCATGAATCGCACGGGAATAAGAAGTGATATGAAAACCCCTTACCACGTTGTAATCAATCGAGTCGTATGACCAAAAGTTAATAACCACCAAATGAATCACAAAATACCATGAATATAAAGAGAATCAAGTTAATATATATCAAATGGTAGTACACAATACACCACATGCAATAAATAAGTGGCGAACAATGGAAATCTCACGAAATTAAAAGTGAGATAAGAAACCCCTTACCTCAAGTCCGACTTGTCTTGTATGTTCCTTGTTCTTCCTGAATAATAAACTTAAATTAATTTCTACTTGATTAATAACATTTTTCATGTTTATTATTACTTTTATATCACTTATTACCTTGCTATGACAATTATTTAATTATTTGAGTTCATATTGGATATTTTATCGATGTTCGGAACTTAAGTCAAAAATGAACTTGTTATAATTACAATTTTTCCATATGGTCAAAAGTACATTATATCCAGAATGATATACATGATTTAGATATCATATATATATTTTATATCTAGTATATATATTTATTTATAACAGTTCATAACATTTGGAGATAAGAAATGAAATGTACCGTTCATGGAGACGACAAGTCGTACGTACGCATGAACGCTACTTTTATTTCTATTTTGTATTTTAATAGAATTAAAACATAATGATACATAGATATATTATAATTCCAGTATAATATCATATATAATATCATCAACTCCATCCTTTATACATCCCACATAAGGCATTAACTAGTCATATCACTTTGAGGGGGCGGTAGTCCGCACTTCCTCAAATGAAATTATCGCGTTTTACCCATAATTGAAACCATAAAGGAATGATATAAATGGAAAATACAGAAGCATAAATAAAACATAAACATAATATATATCATATATAAATACAGTGATGGCCACCATGAGAGGTGGTAGGATATAATTGAACAATCATCATTTCGTGCGGCGTTAATTTTCCATCCATGGAAACAATATGTTCTTTAGCCATTAGATGGAGGTGTGTGTAAGTGTAGTTCAAATCCTTCTCATAACAACATACTAGTATATTGAGGATACTGGTTTTGTTATAAAATAAAGGAATAAAAAGAGTTTATGTTTTGGAGATGTAAAATAAAAGAAAAGAAGTTAAGGGAAACCATTACCTTTAATTTGGGTAACTCCCTTTGGTTTGAACCAAACAGACTTCTTGAAGTGACTTATGCCTAAGGTAAGGCTTCTAGGTGGAATAAAGGTATCTTGAGAGATTATTTGGGTAGGGTTTGGACGAGCCAAGGGGCTTGAGAGGTGTGAGGAATGAGTTAGAAGTGATGTCCTTTTATAAGGGAGAGGAGGGGCTCTTTAGGAATGTTTAAAAATGTTATTTTATTATAAACTTATCTTCAGTTTCAAAAGGTACAAAACTCATTAAAGTCAAAGATAAGATGAATTATGTTCGAATTAAAATCATCCAATAAGAATTGTACAGGTTTTGGATATTTTTTTAATATTAATAATCTTATTTATTTAAATCATTTATTAATGAGGTAACTGCTGCATCATTATTGTGTCATAAATAATTTAATTTATTTGATGTCTAAAAATTATAAAAAAATACTATAATATATTAAATCTTTTTATCTTTCCAATTATTATTTATAGTTGAAAATATAACTTATATAAACCCATGTAAAAATTGATATACTAAAAGATATTTGTTAATGTCATTTTTGTCTTTACTTTAAGTTAATTAAAATAAAGTGTCATTATCATTCTTAAGTGGCTCCATGGGGTCCCAAAATCGACCCAAGAATGACCATGGTCGGCCATGACTCATTCAATAAGGTTAAGATGAGTGTTAAGGTAATTTTGTATTATTATAATATTCTTTTTACCTTGAATTACCCTATTTACCTTTAACTGCGGTAAATAAAAGTCAAAAGTTACTATTCACCAAAAATTATTTTCATCTTATTGAACCAAATTTTACTTAATAATAACAACCATGTATGTTTAATTTTAGAAATTCAATTCACAGAAGCGGTAAAAATTCATTTAAATGAAAAAGTCAGTTTTTTAACTACTACTAAGTGGTTTTACTATTCATCAAAAATTGAAGTTTTTCAGAAAAATACAAAAAATTATGCCTAAGCTATATTTGATATTCTGAATTAAAAAATGATGTCTAATTTACGAAATTCAAAACATATAAGTTGTATTAATTAATTTAAAATTAATTCTCGTTGTCAAAATAAATAGGGTGATTTTAAGAAACAATAACTATCAAAAGATTGACACTTGTTTGTGTATAATTTCAAATTGAAATTAATTACAATGACCAACATTGGATTAAATGATAAAAATATAATATAATTATTCTTTCAAACCTTTTAAATTTATAATTTAACACTATAAATTATTCTGATTAAAAAAGTTGTTTTCAATTAAAATTTAGTATTTTTCACTATTCACCAAAATATGAAAGTTATCAGAAAAACACCAAAAATTTATTGAAACTAATTTTTTTTGTCACGATTCTAAATAAGAAGTTTATTTTTTCAAATTGAATATATAAAAGTGTCAAATATTGGATTTAAAAAGGTTCACCATTAAAAGGCGATAAAATTGCATTTTTGAAAAATACTTCTTTTATCTGAGAAATTGAATTTGTTCTTATATTATGTATAAAAAAACATAATATGGATTTTAAAATTATATGTAGTATATAAAATCTAAAATTTAGTTAATACTTATTTATAACCACTTTTTGAACGACTAGTTTGGTAAGTTAGGGTGCGCTCAAACTCGGTGTTGCGTGTAGCGTAAGCTATTGAATTACTTTAAAGAAGATAAATTACTATGAAATTTTGGGGTGTTACATTCTTCCCCCCTTTTGGAAATTGCGTCCTCATGGTTTTTAAAATTGGGCTTGGGAACTTCATTGAAAGTCCCAAATCAGAAAAAGAGTCAATAAAACTATCACTTTAAAAGAAAGAAAGAGAAGTCCAATGGTCACTCGAGATAACCCATACTAGGATTCCATGTAAGAAAACATGGATATGGAAGATTAACTAAGTGTTAAGTTATAATGGAAAGGGATAAAAAACATGACCAGGAGAAAGTTAACAATAAGAAAACCACAAACTTGTGATGGGATAAACGATCATTAGTTTCCTAGTAGGAAATGTAAACGGACAACGTTTTTTTGTTTTAAGTTCCATTTCATAAAGTTGAGGAATTTATTTATGAGATTGACTAAGAACATAAAGTGATATACTTACTTTTTAAGTAGAGTTTCATTCTTTAATAAATTTCTACCACTAACTCATCTTTTTTTTTCAAACGATGAGTATTCAAGATGACTTAGTCACACCGGAAGAGCTAGAATCAACTTATAGAGAATCACATGATCCACAAAGGATAAACTATATATTTACCTTGTCATTAGAGATTAACTAAATCCAAAATGGTTAGTACAAGATCAGATGATCCCTAAAAAGGATAATCCTTTAGAGAAAGAAATACTAATAAAAATTAAACCAACAATACCCCAAAGTTAAATAAATAACATTCAATAAACAATTGTCCTTAAAATACTTAAATATAATCCAAAATAATATTGAAACCCAAAACTTAGAATAATTTGGTTATGTAGTGTTCCACGTTAAATTGTATCTCTAAATGACATCAACTACTCTTAAAGTCACATACTTAAAAGTAATTAACCTAGTCAAATATTCTCTATGATAGGTTAATCATTTCCATAAATAACCCAAATCACTATAAATACACAATAAAAACATATATAAAAATCTACCATTACTCCTCAAATGAAATCCCATAGTATTCTATTTTCCTTAGGCATATAGTGTTCCCAACAGAGCGAACGTCTTCCAAAATAACATTTATCACTTAATCACCAAATCATTTTCCTATACTAAGGGTATCCATTTGATAAGACATAAGATCCCAAATCAACTTATTATTGATCAATAAAATCATTTAACTAAAAGAATCAGTCACACTAACCAGGGACTTCATGTAGTCTAGTGGTAGGCGATAAATCCCAATTGCACTCTGGTTGTGGGTTCGATTCCCACAGCTTTGTCCGACGCGACGGGTTGCCACATGGTCTGTGTGTTGTCCTTTTTCATAAACTATATTTTATAACATTACCAAAATGAGATAAATTTCTCAAAATAACCATAACATAATTTAACCACAAATGTTATCCCATACCTCGCATTTTCATCCCAAAATTTAATAACTTGTAATTGCCTCAAACTCAATGATCATATAAAACTAAATAGTTATTTATAACTATATCCACAAGAGAAAAGATAATTCTTCCTCAAATGTCGTTTTCACAGACAAACTGTAGGGTTACAAATACAAGAGAAAATACTTCCAAAGTAATCCCATCAACAAAGAGCACTAATACTTTTAAACATTTCGCCATCTGTTTATTTCCACATAGCTTCTTCCTTGACCAAGAGGATATCCTATAGAATAGGGCATTCACTCGGGTAATGGCCAGGTCCCCTACATTTACATAAAATGACTGTAAAGGGATTCTTGAGATCATTTTTATTTTCTTCCATGGTACTCTTCATTTTTCCTCGGCAATTCTTTACTTTATGTCCTTCTTTCCCACACATAAAGCATTTCTTTGTTCCATTGAGACACTTTCCTGGGTGTCTCCTTCCACATTTCCTACATGATGGAAATTGAGGTTTCTTTTATCCATGGTCTGCACTGCTGGAGCTCTTATCATTCACCACCTTTATCTTCTTTTTTGAGTCCGGGAGTTGGTTAATATATATGTTGTTGATCATATTTTTGGAAAACTGATTTGGCATGAACACGATATCTTTTATGCCTATAAATATTCCATTTTGTTGCTCATTTCTACCACTATTCCCACCTTGTACATCATGCTCAAAGTTACTATGACTTCCTTGGAATCCATCCACTGACTAAAACCAGAAAGCATTGTGTGAGTAATAAATAGTCATAAAATCATTTAGAGAATATCATGACACCATATTTTCAATTTAAAACACCTTAGGATTAACCAAGCTCATTTATTCTCATATTATATTAAAATCCTTCAAATCGGTTTGTAAAGAAAATGTAAATTATCCTAAGCATATCCACCAGGACTGTCGTAACCAAGAGTACAACAAGGACCATTATCATGTACCAGGATACCCCGGGTCAAGCCTAAAACTCCTTGTCATAGTTTTCACTCCTAGGTACATCTGTGCCAGAGCCGCCTCTACCTGCTCGTATCCAGACAGGGATGTATTTCTTGGAAAATACACAAAATCTCTACATTACCAAAATTCTAGGAAGTTCTTCTATACTAATCCTCAAAGTCTATCTAAGGGTAATGAGCTCTAATCAGAGTTAATCTAAATCTAGTTTCCAAGGTTTGTACAAAACTTCCTCTGATACCAACTGGAACACCTCGACCCCAGTTACCCAGAGTCGATGCATTATTACATAACATTGACATGATACAAGGAATCATGTCCCAAAAGACCGATCAGTTTAGTAGCCTTGGAAGTACTAGATACACTCAGAAGTTTTACATTACATCATGAAATAAAAACATCAAAAACATTTTGTCCCATTTTTAAACACACTTATATCCTTAGCCTATCACTGCAGGTCAACCATAAAATACTTCTTCACATCCTAGAAAAAATAAAACATATAAAGGGGTGAGCTCAGATGCTCATTAAGGATAACAATATAGCAAAAACTTTCATAAGAAACATAAAAATTTAAGGCAATGTATAAGACTAAAACAAAATCCTTTTAAACTTGAACTTCAACATAATATGGCAAAGATAAAATCAAATAATTCCATTTACTTATTCACATGGATATTATACTAGTCGAATAATCACATGCAATATCAATAACCACTTTTATAATGATGGAATGCATAATGCCAAACTTCATAACCACATAGTAAAGGCCTTGTGCCAAGACTACAAATAAAATTTTGTCAAGGCCTTGTGCCAAGACACTAGTTTGTCTCATGATACCTACCGATGTATCGATGAGCTATAGAGGGCTCCACCCATCACTTAATAAGTCCAATTAATTCTTCATATGAAAATGTTGAAACATAATCTAAACATTTGTATTAAAACTAGCATACGAAATGTCAATATTTTAACCACAAACCATGAATGGCATAAAAATAGAACATCCACAGTCAAAAATAACTCATTAAATACAATATGGATGATTGTATTATAATAAATCAATCTCAATCTAGAATAATTATGGATTGGAATAGATGAAAATAATCATCATAACTATTTGAGAGAAATATCCCCCTTTTTCTTGAAAACATTTAAAAGTCTCACTATTTATCAAAAAGTTGTTTAAAATAGATTTTTGAATCAAAGTGTCCCATACCACTTTGAAACTTTTGAAAGGAATTGACATTTTAAAACATTCATGTCCATATAAATAAATTCTTAAAACCATTTTTAAAACATGGATATTAATGAGAAAGATTTAGAAGAATAAATTTTTAAAACATTTAAAATGATATTTTAGTTAGAGTTCCTAACCAAATGAGAGACACTTGAATACAAATAATTTAGGTAATAAAAACTTTATAATATCATGAGAATAAAGGGATTCATGATATACTATGTCAAAGTACAGTATATACACCAAAAAAAAGTGAGTTGGGGCCTAACAACAAAGAAGACTCAATGGAATGTAAGTTGAGATGAAATCCATTATAAAGACCGTATCCTTAGGTTAAGGATGAATCAATGACATAATTATGTGTGAAAAATATAAATACACTCAATATGATTGGATATTCAGTGTAAATCAATCAGAGGACATTCACACATATTCTTGTAAAAACAACACCAATGAATTGGATGTTTAACTCAATGAATGGAGAATGAGTTAAAATTACTCTTATCAAGTTCATATCGATGACTTGAGAATTTATCAATGGAGTGATTATGTGTATCAAAATTATATCCAATTAAAGGGGATTTAAAATTACAACAAAAATAATAAATATTTATTCCACACATAATCATGGATTAAAATAATCAATGAAGTATGCGTAAAGCCCAATGAGTGGAAATTGAAAATTTAAATTCCCTTACTGATTTGGTAACTTACGAAATATACACCCATTGAAAGAAGTATCATACAATGAAGATATAAATACCCACAAATTAAATTATATTACAAAAATAATACAATAATGGGTAGTACATACACCACACAAAAGGAAATAGTGGTAATATAGCATGAATCTCACGGGAATAAGAAGTGAGATGAAAACCCCTTACCACATTGTAATCAATCGAGTCATATGAAAAAAAGTTAATAACCACCAAATAAATCATATAATACCATGAATATAAAGAGAATAATGATAATATATATCAAATGTTAGTACACAATACACCACATGCAATAAATAAGTGGTGAACAATGGAAATCTCACGGAATTAAAAGTGAGATAAGAAACCCCTTACCTAAAGTCCGACTTGTCTTGTATGTTCCTTGTTCTTCCTGAATAATAAAATAAAATTAATTTCTACTTGATTAAGAAAATTTTTAATGTTTATTATTACTCTTATATCACTTATTACCTTACAATAACAATTATTTAATTATTTGAGTTCATATTGGATATTTTATCGATGTTCGGAACTTGAGTAAAAAATGAACTTGTTATATTTACAATTTTTCTATATGGTCAAAAGTACATTATCTCTATAATGATATAAATAATTTATATATCATATATATATTATATATCCAGTATATATATGTATTTATAACAGTTAATAACATTTGGAGATAAGAAATGAAATGCACCGTTCATGGAGACAGTAAGTCGTACTTACGCATGAACGCTACTTTCATTAATATTTTGTATTTTAATGGAATTAAAACATAATGATACATAGTTATATTATAATTACAGTATAATATAATATATAATATCATTAAATCCATCCTTTATATGTCCCACATAAGGCATTAACGATTCATATCACTTTGAGGGGGCGGTAGTCCGCACTTCCTCAAAGGAAATTATCGCGTTTTACCCATAATGGAAACCATAAAGGAATGATATAAATGGAAAATACAAAAGCATAAATAAAAAATAAACATAATATATATCATATATAAATATACCATCTTAATGGACACAATGAGAGGTGGTAGGATATAATTGAACAATCATCGTTTCGTGAGGCGTTAGTTTTCCATCCACGGAAACAATATGTTCTTTACCCATTAGATGGAGGTGTGTGTAAGTGTAGTTCAAGTAATTCTCCTAAAAAAATCCTAGTATATTGAGGATACTAGTTTTGTTATAAAATAAAGGAATAAAAATAGTTTAGGGGTTGTATATGTAAAATAAAAGAAAAGAAGTTAAGGGAAACCATTATCTTTAATTTGGGTAACTCCCTTTGGTTTTGAACCAAACGAACTTCTTGAAGTGACTTCTGCCTAAGGTAAGGATTATAGGTGTAAGAGAGGGATATTGAGATATTATTTGGGCAGGCTTTGGATGAGACAATGGGCTTGAGAGGTGTAAGGAATGAGTTAGAAGTGGTGTCCTTTTATAAGGGAGAGGTGTAAGAACTCGGACCTTCGTTCAGGTATGTTTTTCCGTTTTTCTGGAGTTTTTAAGAAAAATGGTTTTTCTGGAAATTTTCAAAGTACACACCGTGTACTTTCTGAGTACACGCCGTGTACTCTGTTCTGGCTCAAATCCGTGTGCTGTCCGTGTCCGTGCCACACACACGGTGTGTAAGGCTGAGGTGGAGGTCGGATTTTCGGAGTACGGAAAATTCGAAGTACACGCCGTGTACCCAAAAAGTACACGCCGTGTACTTCTCTTTTTTTTCATTAAACGGACCGGGGTCACGCCTAACCACCATATTCATCTTCTTCTTCAGTTTTCGACCGTCCGGAAGCGTCCGTACGACCGAATCTTCTCTGAGCTCCTGCCTCGCCGTCCGTTCTCCGATTCGAGCATGGTTGATTGCGTTGGAATCACAGCGGTGAGTTCTTCCTTCTACTTGAGCCTTGTTTCTTGATTCCTCCTTGTTTTCAAGTTATCATCGAATGAACTTTTTGTGAGTTTTCTCAGATCTACGTCATTCTAAGGGGAATCTGTCGTCGAGGTTCACGTATATCGATCTCCTAGGATCGAGGTAGGTGGTTTGTGCCTTTCCGTATAAAGTTGATGGATATTTTGTGCAATTTCCACCAATACCCTTGAACGAGGTATTGCGTGTTTTCTGTTTTTCCCTTGTTTCTTTCCTGATTTGCTTGATTTCTTTAGTAGAGGTTATTGCTTGTGATTAGAGTAATTTGTTGTGCTCTGATTGCTTTGTCATGCTTGCTCTGCCTATTTGGCGTTTTGCCAGTTGCCATGCCTAGTTGTAGGATAGTGGAACTGTTGTTTTATTTTGCTGTTGAGCCTTATTTGATAGCCAAGTAGTTCTTGAGGTTTACTTGGATGATACACGCATTGAGCATGTTTAGTTACTCAGGACTGTGAGAACCTAGAGTAGTACACCAAAGGGAGAATTGACGGAAGGGCTTCTCCAAAGTGTCTTCTAAATCACGAAGCGAGGCCAAGTGGAGAATTGACGGAAGGGCTTCTCCAGAGTGTCTTTTAACGACGACGCGGGCCACAGGGGGAATTGACGTTGAGTGCTTCCCCAGAGAGCCTTTAGCACGATACGAGATTATAGGGGGAATTGACGGTGAGTGCTTCCCCAGAGAGTCTGCTTAATTTACGTAGCTGAACCAGAGGGGTGAGACTGTGTGTGCCTCCTAGAGGGTTTCTAGTACTTAGAGGTTGAACCATAGGGGTTAGACTGTGAGAGCTACCTAGAGGGTTACCTATTTTCTTCTTGTTGTTGGCTACTTACTTGTGGGTTATACTTGTTAGAACTGTGGATTGTAGCTGTTTGCACTTTTCCGTTTACTGCTTCTTGTTTTATTACTGCCATGTATTCATTGACTGTTAGGCACAAATCTTGGGTGATTGCCTACTGGGATTTGTATCTCACACCCTGTTTGAGCCATGCTTTTGGGACCAAACAGACTATGTTGATGTAGGTATAGACAAGGGAAAGCGCCTTTCTACTTCAGGATCTTGATTGCACCAGGAGCTGGGGAGTATGGGACCGAGCTGTGGCTCGCGATGCTGAGGAGCTTTCTTTGTTTTTTTTTCACTTGGTTTCAGTTGTATTTCATCACGTTGTTGTGTTTGCTATTTTCCTTAGATACTTGTACCTGCTGCATTATTATCATCATTGTTATATATTTTCATTGCTTCCGCTGTTTGGTTTATGTTGTCATGCATGTTGGTTGCTGCTTCCGCTGTTTTTGTGGTTTTCTTACCTCGTATACCTTACCGAATGAGGGCATAGTTTCCCCACTGACTCACCAAGGCCCTCGTTGCTAGTCGGCAGCCTCTGGCGTTCGGGGAAGCGCGATTGAGGTCATGTGGCGAACTGGGTACGGGGCACCAGTGGAGGGGCACCGGACTCAGGACGTTACAAAGTGGTATCAGAGGAGTTCTTTTCTCTTGCTTTACTGTTTAGATACCTTATCTAGGGATAGGACAGATTCGGTACTTGGTGTTAAGCTGTGCTCGGGAGTATCTAACCCGTGTACATGGAAAATCCATACTACCTTGTTAATTACAATTTTCTGGTTTTGAGATTTTATGGTTGGTATGTTTTTACCTAGAGTGATTCGTATGACTTGTGCGGTTATTGTTTTGATATTTCGGTTCTATTTCTATCGCAAACTGATGAGATGAGGGTATTCCATCTGATGCATCATATAGGCACTTGTAGAAATCACATGTCATGCATTCTTACCATGCCATCTAGGGTGCATTAGCGATTTCATGCTCTTGTGATAGACTTTGTGTATATTATGCATGCTGTTGTGATAGTTGTTTGATAGATTCTCTGCTGTTGTGTTAGAAAACTATTTCTTTGTTCTTTGCTTAAAATGAACACCGAATTTTGGTTCTTGAGGTGTTATGGGCCCTCACGGATCAGAATTTGGAACCTTTTCCCTTGTTTTAGTGTTTCTGGAATTCTGCGCAGTTTTTGAGCTACTGCCCAGAAAAACCCAGAATACACGACGTATACTTTTTGGATACACGCCGTGTAGTTTTCAAGCCGTGTCACTGACCGTGTGAGCAGAACACAGTGTCGTAGGAGTAACTTAGGGAACACGCCATGTACCATTGGTACACACCATGTGAGTTTGGAGGCGTGTACCCGGCCGCGTCACTAACAACACGGGCCGATGAAGCTCGGGTAGAACACACCGTGTACCCGGCCATGTCACGAACAACACGGGCCAGCGTTACCTTCTTTTACACATGCCGTGTTTGTTCGGAACACGCCATGTAGTCTTGCTCAGGTACCCGATCGTGTCATGAACAACACGGGACGGTGTCACCTTCGCCTATGCACACTGTGCTTATTCGGAGCACGCCGTGTAAGGTCCAGCCGTGTAGACGGCCATGTACTCAACAACACGGACCGCCGAAGCCTCGTCTAGTGCACGCTGTGTTTTATTCGAACACGCCATGTAGTCTCGGTTTGAGTCGGACCATGTGGGTTAGCCGTGTGAGGAGACTCGGTCAGGGGAATAGTTTTCAAGCACACGCCGTGTGTGGGGGTCAACACGCCGTGTAGTTTTAAGTGTACAAGACTTGTAGGGTAGGAGTACACGCCCATGTCAGTTGTTTAAGAAGACATGCCATGTAGTTTTATACACGCCGTGTATTTGTGTTTTGCAATCTTGTGTGTTTTTCTTCCCCTGTTCCCGTTTTTTACTCTTGTGATCCTTGTCCTTGTTTTCCTGATCTAAGGTGTTCTTTTGATCTTTCAGAGCTATGCCTCCGAGACGTCCTCCGGTCGTACGTCTGTCGTCAGGCAGTGATCAGACGCCAGACATGGCTGATCAGGGACTTCATGTCGATCCCCCAGCTGAGCCAGCCTTGGCACCGGTTGTTGTACCGGTTGTGGGTGTCGATACGTAGTTCAGGGAGGGTTTCATGAGGATGATGTGGGCCTTCCAGGGAGCACCGCCTCCTGCCTCGTCTATGGCTGACTTGAAGCGAGTCTTTCAGCAGCAGCATCCTCCCACGTTCTCGGGGGAGGGAGGACCTCAGGCTGCAGAGTCATGGCTGGAAGCCATGCTGACTATATTCGAGCATCTGGAGATGCCTCCAGAGAGGTGGGTCAAGCTCGCCACCTACATGCTCCGAGACTCCGCCAAGAGGTGGTGGGACATGATCTCATAGGCGGGTCAGCAGCAGGCTATGACTTGGGAGGAGTTCCAGCGCGTGTTTTACGACTACTTCTACCCAGAGACCCTGAGGGCCGATCGAGCCCGGGAGTTCATGAGCTTAGAGCAGATTACTCTATCGGTCATGGAGTATTCCTCTCGTTTCACTGAGCTGCAGTGTTTTACACCCCTTCAGGATGGGAGTGGGGTGTTCTTGGCGAAGAATTTTGAGGATGGACTCAGGCGGGAGATTTACTCACAGGTGAACATCTTCCAGCTGACTTCCATTACTTTCATCGTCAACCAGGCACTGATTGCGGAGCGCAATCTGAGAGAGTCTGGAGCTATGAGTCAGGGAGGTTTTGCTTCTAGAGCTAGCTTTCCTTCAGATGACAGCAAGAAGCGCCATAGGGAGCCTATGTGCGGTGATTCGAGGAAGCGAGATGCATCATCAGGCAGCCAGGTGACGTGCTACCAGTGTGGCCGGATAGGGCACACGAGGCCGCAGTGCCGGAGAGACCTCATGGAATGCCGATCTTGCGGAAAGTTGGGTCACCTTCAGCGTTTCTGCCAGGTTTTCTCACCAGCACCAGGTGACTGGGGTTCTTCCATGACTCCTCGTTCAGGAGCAGCCCCACCAGTCTCTCACCAGTCAGGGAACTGGAGTTCTTCCGGCCGTTCGGGCCGAGGTGGAGGTCGAGGCCATGGAGGTCAGCCACTAGTTCCTCATCACCAGCAGGGAGGTTCAACTCAGAGTGGTCAGTCAGGGGCACAGGGCCGTGGTGCAGGCCAGTCTTTCGCCGTGGAGCAGAATTATCATGAGCAGGATCCCGACCCTTCTACTGTTCGAGGTACGATTTTAGTAGCCTCAGTTTTATCTTTAACCCTTTTTGATACTGGTGCTACACATATCTTTATCTCTGTTACTGTTGTGAAGTGCCTTGGACTCTGCATCTTTTCTTCTACTGACTCATTGACACTAGACACACCTTTGGGAATGAGGACATATAGTGTACACCAGTGTAGAGAGTGCCCTCTCGAGGTTGCAGGGTATCGCTTCTTATGGGACCTCTATGTCCTAGAGATGATAGGCTATGATTTCATCCTTGGCATTGACTGGTTGATTCCCTTCCGGGAATTCGTTGACTGCTATTGCCGCAGAGTCAGTTTCATTTCACCAAAGGGTGACTCTTTCCTTCACAGAGGCGAATGGGACGTTCGGGCGAGTCGGGCAGGACTCGAGCATCTTGGGCGAGGAGGAGTGACGACCCCGATTGCTAGTCTTCATTTGGATGATCAGGGGACTCCACAGTTAGACTTTCCTCCAGTGGTGGATCGCTTCTGGGATGTCTTTCCAGAGGACTTTTCAGGTTTGCCTCCGGAGCATGAGGTAGAATTTTCTATTGATCTCGTTCCAGGAGTGGCACCGGTGTCCATTCCTCCCTATAGGATGGCCACACTTGAGTTGCAAGAGCTCAAGAAGCAGTTGGAGGAGCTACAGGCTAAGGGTTTCATCTGACCCAGTACTTCTCATTGGGGTTTGCCTGTCCTGTTTGCAAGGAAGGTAGACAGTACCCTTCATATTTATGTGGATTATCAGAAGCTAAACCAGTTGACGGTCAAAAACCGATATCCATTACCACGGATTGATGACCTTTTCGATCAGCTTCTAGGATCTCTGGTGTTCTCAAAGATTGAATTGAGGTCTGGTTATCATCAGTTGTGTGTTAGACCATTAGATATACCTCTGACAGCCTTCAGGAGCAGGTATGGTCTTTACGAGTATACAGTCATGCCGTTCGGTCTCACGAACGCACCTATAGTTTTCATGGCGCTGATGAACCGAGTGTTCCATCCTTACTTGTACTCCTTCGCCGTGGTCTTCGTGGACGATATCTTGGTGTACTCTCACACTCGACACGACCATGCCACTCATCTTAAGATCATTCTGAGTACACTGAGAGAGCATCGACTTTATGCTCAACTCTCGAAGTGCCACTTCTAGATGGATCAGATTCACTTCTTGGGTCACGTCATCTCAGAGACAGGAGTATATGTGGACCCAGAGAAAGTGAGAGCTGTATTTTCCTGGGAGAAGCCAAAGAACGTTTTTGAGGTGCAGAGCTTCCTAGGGCTGGCTGGATACTACAGATGCTTCATTCGGGACTTTTCTCGTTTAACAGCACCCTTGACAGGTCTGACCAAGAAGGGGGCGAAGTTCTTATGGTCAGATTCTTGTGAGTTAGCCTTTCAGGAGCTGAAAGGGAGGTTGACGTCAGCACCACTACTAGTCTTTCCAGAGCCAAGCAAGAGCTACACTATTTACTGTGATGCTTCAGGAATCGGGCTGGGAGTTGTGCTTATGCAGGGAGATGGAGTCGTTGCGTATGGGTCTTGGCAGCTGAGGCCACATGAGAGGAACTAACCTACGCACGATCTGGAGTTGGCAGCTGTTTTTCATGCCTTACGCTGTTGGAGACACTATCTTCTGGGAGAGAACTTTGTGGTCTTCACTGACCACAATATTCTCAAGTATATCTTCACTCAACGTGATCTGAATCTGAGGCAGCGCAGGTGGGTTGAGTATCTACAGTCTTTTGACTTCAATCTTGCCTATACGCTGGGAAAGGGAAACGCCGTGGCAGATGCGTTGAGTAGGAGAACTCAAATCCAGGCAGTTCAGGAGGCCAGTAGTGAGTGGAAGCTGATGGTTCTGTTCTCTGAGATGCATCTAGAGGTGCATGACAGACGGGGACATACTTTTCTATCTTCTGTAGCTGTTACCTCCACATTACTTGATCTAGTACGGATGAGGAAGCTATCATACTCGGAAGGATTAGTCCTGTGGGAGAGTGTCTTAGGAGAGGACCCTCTTCCGGGATGGAAAATGGGTGAGGATGAGATCTTGCATTTCCAAGGACGCGTATGGGTGCCAGAAGACATACGCAAGGAGCTGATGTGAGATTTCCATTCCTCAGTTTGGGCAGTTCATCCTGGCATCACCAAGATGTATCGGGATCTTCATCGCTAGTACTGATGGCCAGGTATGAAGAAGGATTTTGCTGGTTTTGTCATCAGATGTTCTACTTGTCAGCAGGTGAAAGCAGAGCATCATCGACCAGTGGGGCTCTTATAGCAGTTACCCATTCTGGAGTGGAAGTGGAACGATGTTGCGATGAACTTCGTGACTGGGTTGCCGAGGTCACCGCGAGGGAACGATGCTGTTTGGGTTTTCATCGACAGACTTATGAAGGTTTCTCACTTCTTACCGATCAAGGAGACCTTTAGTGTCGATGCTCTGGGAATACTTTACATCAGAGAGATTGTGCATCTTCATGGAGTTCCGTGCTCTATTGTTTCAGACAGAGATGTGCTCTTTACCTCTCGGTTCTGGAAGGGACTTCAGAAGGCCTTGGGTACACAGGTACTTTTGAGTACAACATACCATCCCCAGACTGATGGCCAGTCTGAGTGCACGATTCAGGTGCTTGAGGATATGCTCCGAGCTTCAATCCTTGACTTTGGCGGTTCTTGGGAGAAGCATATTCCTCTGGTGGAGTTCGCCTACAACAACAGTTTCCAGGCGACCATCCAGATGGAACCATACGAGGCTTTGTACAGTAGGCCATGCCGATCACCCTTATGCTGGCTGGAGGTAGGAGAGGCAGCTTTGTTGGGACCTCGTCTTGCTCAGGAGAATTTAGAGCAGATAGAGCTGATTCAAAAGAGGATGGCTACAGCGCAGTCTCAGCAGAAGTCTTATGATGACCAGCGGAGACGACCTCTGGAGTTCGAGGTTGGTGATCGGGTTTTCCTACGTGTCGCACCTAGGTTGGGACACAAGAGGGTTCAGAGACAGGGTAAGCTTTCACCATGGTACGTCGGGCCGTTTGAGGTTTTGGAGAGAGTGGGGCCAGTCGCCAATCGGTTGCAGCTACCTCGGAGGTATCAGGCCATGCACGACATCTTCCATGTCTCTCAGCTCTGACGTTACTTTTTAGACCTGTCTCACGTCTTTCAGCCTGAGGAAGTCGAGCTTGAAGCAGATTCATTGTTCGAGGAGGATCCTATTCGGATTGTCGATCATAGTACGAAGGTTCTCCGCGGGCGGTTTGTTCCTCTGATATGAGTGCTATGGCAGCATGGGCGAGTATAGGACGAGACCTGGGAGAGGGAGGCCGATGTATGATCGCAGTGGCTGGAGCTGTTCGGGGATCCTTCTTCTCCACCTCGTTAGGGAAATTCGGGGATGAATTTCTTTAAGGGGGGAAGTTTGTAAGAACCTGGACCTTCGTTCAGGTATGTTTTTCTGTTTTTCTGGAGTTTTTAAGAAAAATGGTTTTTCTGGAAATTTTCAAAGTACACGCCGTGTACTTTCTGAGTACACAGCGTGTACTTTGTTCCGGCTCAAAGCTGTGTGTTGGCCGTGTCTGGGCCACACACACGGTGTGTAAGGCTGAGGTGGAGGCCGAATTTTCGGAGTACGGAAAATTCTAAGTACACGCCGTGTACCCAAAAAGTACACGCCGTGTACTTTCTTTTTTTTCATTAAACGGACCGGGGTCGATCCTAACCCCCATATTCATCTTCTTCTTCAGTTTTCGACCGTCCAGAAGCGTCCATACGACTGAATCTTCTCCGAGCTCCTGCCTCGCCGTCCGTTCTCCGATTCGAGCACGGTTGATTGCGTTGGAATCGTAGTGGTGAGTTCTTCCTTCTGCTTGAGCCTTGTTTCTTGATTCCTCCTTGTTTTCAAGTTATCGTGGGATGAACGTTTTGTGCGTTTTCTTAGATCTACGTCGTTCTAAGGGGAATCTGTCATCGAGGTTCACGTATATCGATCTCTTAGGATCGAGGTAGGTGGTTTGTGCCTTTCCGTATAAAGTTGATGGATATTTTGTGCAATTTCCACCAATACCATTGAACGGGGTATTGCATGTTTCCTATTTTTCCCTTATTGCTTGCCTGCTTTGCTTGATTGCTTTATTAGAGGTTATTGCTTGTGATTAGAGTAATTTGTTGTGATCGGATTGCTTTGTCATGCTTGCTCTGCCTGTTTGGCATTTTTCCAGTTGCTATGCCTAGTTGTAGGATAGTGGAACTGTTGTTTTATTTTGCTGTTGAGACTTAGTTGATAGCCAAGTAGTTCTTGAGATTTACTTGGATGATACATGTGTTGAGCATGTTTAGTTACTCAGGACTATGAGAACCTAGAGTAGTAGACCAAAGGGAGAATTGACGGAAGGGCTTCTCCAGAGTGTCTTCTAAATCATGAAGCGAGACCAAGTGGAGAATTGACGGAAGGGCTTCTCCAGAGTGTATTTTAACGACGACGTGGGACACAGGGGGAATTGACGTTGAGTGATTCCCCAGAGAGCCTTTATGATACGAGACTATAGAGGGAATTGACGGTGAGTGCTTCCCCAGAGAGTCTGCTTAATTTACGTAGCTGAACCAGAGGGTTGAGACTGTGTGTGCCTCCCAGAGGGTTGCTAGTACTTAGAGGTTGAACCATAGGGGTTAGACTGTGAGAGATACCCAGAGGGTTACCTGTTTTCTTCTTCTTGTTGGCTGCTTACTTGTGGGTTATACTTGTTAGAACTATGGATTGTAGCTATTTGTGCTTTTCCGTTTACTGCTTCTTATTTTATTACTGCCATGTATTCATTGACTGTTAGGCACAAATCGTGGGTGATTGCCTATTGGGATTTGTATCTCACACCCTGTTTGGGCCATACTTTTAGGCCCAAGTAGACTATGTTGCTGTAGGTATAGAAAAGGGCAAGCGCCTTTCTACTTCAGGATCTTGATTGCACCAGGAGCTGGGGAGCATGGGACCGAGCCGTGGCTCGCGATGCTGAGGAGCTTTCTTTGTTTTATTTTTCACTTGGTTTCAGTTGTATTTCAGCACGTTGTTGTGTTTGCTGTTTTCCTTAGATACTTGTACCTACAGCATTATTATCATCATTGTTATATATCTGCATTGCTTCTGCTATTTGGTTTCTGTTGTCATGCATGTTGGTTGCTGCTTCCGCTGTTTTTGTGGTTTTCTTACCTCGTATACCTTACCAATGAGGGCATAGTTTCCCCACTGACTCACCAAGGCCCTCGCTGATAGTCGGCAGCCTCTGGCGTTTGGGGAAGCGCGGTTGAGGTCATGTGGTGAATCGGGTATGGGGCACCAGTGGAGGGGCACCGGACTCGGGATGTTACAAGAGGAGGGGATCTTTAAGAAAGTTTGAAAATGTTATTTTATTATAAACTTATCTTCAGTTTCAAAAGATCCAAAACTCATTAAATTCAAAGATAAGATGACTCATGTTCGAAATAAAATCATCCAATAAAAATTGGATAGGTTTTGGATATTTTTTAATATTAATAATCTTATTTATTTAAATCATTTATTAATGAGGTAAATGCTGCATCATTATTGTGTCATAAATAATTTAATTTTATTTGATGTATAAAAATTATAAAAAAAATACCATAATATAGGAAATATTTTTATATTTTTAATGATTATTTATATTTGAAAGGATGACTTATATAACCGCATGTAAAAATTGATATACTAAAAGATATTTGTTAATGTCATTTTTGTCTTTACTTTAGGTTAATTAAAATAATGTTTCATTATCATTATTAAGTGGATCCATGGGGTCCCAAAATCGACCCAAGGATTCCCATGGTCGGCCATGACTCATCCAATAAGGTTAGGACAAGTGTTAAGGTAATTTTGTATTATTATAATATTCTTTTTACCTTGAATTACCCTATTTACCTTTAACTGCGGTCAATAAAAGTCAAAAGTTACTATTCACTAAAAATTATTTTCATCTTATTGAACCACATTTTACTTACTAATAACAAACATGTATGTCGGATTTTAGAAATTAAATTCACATAAGTGGTAAAATTTCTTTTAAATGAAAAAATAAATTTTTTAACTTCTACTAAGTGGTTTTACTATTCATCAAAAATTGAAGTTTTTCAAAAAAATACTAAAAATTAAGCCTAGGATATATTTGATATTCCGAATTCATAAATGATGTCTAATTTACCAACTTAAAAACATATAAGTTGTATTAATTAATTTAAAATTAATTCTCATTGTCAAAACAAATAACGTGTTTTTAAGAAATAATAACTATCAAAAGATTGACACTTGTATATATATAATTTAAAATTGAAATTAATTAAAATGACCAACATTGGATTAAATGATAAAAATATAATCTAATTATTCTTTCAAACCATTAAAATTTATAATTTAACACTATAAATTATTCTGATTAAAAAAGTTGTTTTCAATTAAAATTTAGTATTTTTCACTATTCACCCAAATATGAAAGTTATCAGAAAAACACCAAAAATATATCGAAACTAAATTTTTATGTCAAGATTATAAATAAGAAGTTTATTTTTTCAAATTGAATATATAAAAGTGTCAAATATTGTATTTAAAAAGGTTCACCATTAAAAGGCGATAAAATTCCATTTTTGAAAAATACTTCTTTTATCTGAAAAATTGAATTTATTCTTATATTATGTCTAAAAAAAAACATAATATGGATTCTAAAATTATATGTAGTATATAAAATTTAAAATTTAGTTAATACTTATTCATAACTACTTTTTGAACAGCTAGTTTGGTAAGTTGAGGTGCGCTCAAACTCGGTGTTGCGTGTAACATAAGCTATTGAATTACTTTAAAGAAGATAAATTACTATGAAATCTTGGGGTGTTAAAATTATTTAATTAAATAAATAATATTATTTCTCACAAATCTCTAGAAAAACTACACGTCATGTGTATATTAATATACCTGGCATGTACTTTTTTTCCATTTTCTTTATTTCCTCCACCACATTTATTAGACCTTGAATAACGACTATTTATTTTTTAAATAAATATCACTACATTAATCACTAATAAATATATTATTTCACCCATAATATATTCTCTCGAATAACTAGTGTCGAAATAAATATGATCAGACATCCTTGAATAATTATTAAACCACACTCGGGAATAATCTTTATTCAACTTGTTAAATGAATATTTAACTGAGATATTTGGACACACTTAGTATGTGACCCTCTAGTCCTCTTTCTCAGTGGTATTGGGCAGATCCTACCTAAAGTTCAAGGTTAACTTCTAACAACATGCCAAGACACCCATATAGAAAGAAGTTAACACCACAGTGACGTGTCACCTCCTATGAATGCTTACCGTGTAATGTAATCCCTTTGTCTCGATATCTCAAATCAAGCAGGTTTCATGCTAGTTCCATCAACCTATGTGCTTGATTATTCTTTCTTTGACTTTCTGGAATTGAACTCTCACATTCCTTACCATGGATATGGATTTATTTAGGCTATATCAATTCCATCAAAGGGTATGAGATATCAACTTCTGTTATGGAAAAAAAGGGACAAATCCTTTCTCACATTATATATTAATACAGTATCACTCGTGACGCACCCAACATATCCTACTTCACTGCGAACACTATTTCATCACAGTTTTCATCAATACATCTAAGTGTGCAAGTTTTAATACCCATTAATAATAATATTAAAGTTTGAGGACCAATACACATGTCTGCATATAGGAACATCCAATGACACTATAAAATGTGGATTTCCTACTGGCGGGTCTCGTTCTCATAATATCCTCCTAGATATTACCAAGGGCGCACACCATGAGAAGGTGCCTCAAAGTTTTATGAGTCCTCACCCCTAATGGCCTGTATTATTTTTGTCCCTCAAATAACATCATTTGACCATAGAACATATATTCAAGAATAGTGTCATGGCACTTCTGGGTTCTCATTATAGCAGAGATCCGCTATGACCCTTTAGTGCAACAACCATCCTTAGGAAATTATCACATTCATTGTCATGCAGAAGAACAATAAAGATGTGATAAAGTATTTATTAAGATTCAAATCTATGAATACAAGTTTATCATAAAGTACAAAGTAGTTGGTTATATGCCACCAACTCCAATATACTCCCACTTAGACTAGAGCCAACTACTAAAAATATTTAACCCACTAGCTCCCACATGATATTCATGCTTCTACTAAGATAGAAATTTAGTCATGGGGTCTTCCATGTTCTCTTCCGTGGATAATCTGCTCACTTAAACTCCACCCCTTTTATAGAAATCCCTCAATAGGTGATACTTATGGAGAATGTGCTTTGTCCGTTGATGTGACCTTGGTTCTTTTGCAAGGGTCACCACTGTAGTATTATCATAATACAATGTGATATGATCTTTACTGATAGGCACCACACCAAGATCCTGGACAAAGTTCCTAATCCAGATGGCTTCCTTGGCTGCATCAGAAGCTGCTATATGTTCGGACTTCACACTGTAGAATCGGTGACAACTAGATGCTTTAAACTCTTCCAGATCACAGCTCCTCCGTTGAGACAGAAAACATATCCTGATTGCGACTTTAGATCGTTCTGATCTGTCTGAAAACCAACATCAACATACCCTCTAATGACAAGCTCCTCGTCTCCTCCATACACCAAGAACATATCCTTAGTTCTTCGTAGATACTTAAGGATAGTCTTAACAGCAGTCCAATGCTGTTCTCCTAGATCTGCTTGATATCTTCCTACCATGTTCAGTGCATAGGCAACATCAAGCCTAGTACATAACATAGAATACATGATGGATCATATAGCCGAGGTGTATGGGATCTTATTCATCATATCTTTCTCCTGTTGTGTCTGAGGACACATTATGTTAGAAAGATATATGCCATGTGACACTGAAACCAATCCCCTCTTGGATTGTTCCATACTAAATCTATTTAATATCTGGTCAATGTATATACCCTGACTTAGTCCAAGTAGCCTCTTGGATCTATCACGAATGATCTTGATCCATAGAATGTAGGCTGTTTCACCTAAGTCCTTCATGAAGAAATACTTGTTCAACCAGTCCTTAAATAACTTTAAGACTGGTATATCATTTCCAATAAGTAATATGTCATAAACATATACTACTAGGATAACGACCGCATTCCCATTAAATAGATTATAAATACATGAATCATATTCATTCTTAATAAAACCAAATTCCTTTATGGCCTCATCAAATTGAATGTTCCATGACCTGGATGCTTTCTTTAATCCATAAATGGATTTCTGTAACTTACAAACTCGTTTGGCTTCACCTGTTGTCACAAACCCTTTTGGTTGTGTCATATAGAAATCTTCCTGAAGGTTCCTGTTAAGGAATACTATTTTGGCATCCATTTTAAAAATATTATATTCTTGGTAAGCTTTTATGGAAAGTATGATTCTTATGTATTTGAACATGGAAACTGGCAAGAAGGTTTCATCATAGTCAATTCCTTGATGATATCTGAATCCTTTAGCCACTAGCCTTGCTTTATAGGTGTTAACTTGACCTTCCATGTCCATCTTTCTCTTGAATACCCATTTGAATACAACATGATTTACATCAACTGGCTCATCGACCAGAACCCAGACTTGATTCTTATACATTGAATCCATCTCATAATTCATAGCTTCTAACCATCTTGTAGCTTATGATCTCTTTACTTCTTCCTTGTAGGAGAGAGGTTCATCATTGTCCAACAATAATGATTCATCATCCTCAGTAACTAGGAAACCAAATATCTCTAGTTCCCTTACATCTCTTGATCTCCTATGCAGTACTTGTGTTTTTAGAACCTCTTCCACGGGGACCTGTGGAACTTGTTCCCGTACCAACTCCTATATATATTGAGCATCAACTTCATCAAATTCAATCTTGCTCCCACTATCCTTTTTGAGGATGTGTTCACTCTCAAGAAAGATGGATTTTCTAGTGATAGTCACTTTCTTTTCTGAAGGTTCCTTTCGTTTCCTTAGGATATCCTATAAAGATACACCTCGTGCCCTAAGGTGATAGTTTATTTCCTGAAAAGGCCTTAACAAATGCCTCGCATCCCCATATATGTATGTGCGACAGAATGAGTTTCTTTCCATTCCATAACTCGGAGGGAATTCCATTTTCTACCTTATTTGGTACTCGGTTTAATGTGTATGCTGCAGTTTGTAATGCATATCCTCAAAAGGATAATGAAAGATTTTCATGACTCATCATCAACCTCACCATGTCCAACAAGGTGCAGTTCCTCCTTTCACTAACACCATTCCACTATGGTGTATAAAGAGGAGTGAGTTGAGATAGAATCCCAGACTCCCATAAGATGTTAATGAACTCTTGGTTCAGATATTCTCCACCTCTATCCGATCGAATATTCTTTATCTTTTTATCAAGCTGATTCTCTACTTCATTCTTGAATTCCTTAAATTTCTCCAAGGAATCTGACTTATACCTCATTAAGTAGATATATCCATATCTACTCAAATCATCAGTAAAAGTAATGAAGTAAGAATATCCACCTCTAGATTCTACTGGAAATGGTCCACACACATCCATGTGTACCAATCCTAGAAGCTCTATGGCCCTTTCACCCTATCCACTGAAAGACGGCTTGGTCATTTTCCATTGTAAACAAGCGTGACATCTATCAAGTGGTTTTAGTTCAGTAGAGTCTAAATAACTATCTTGGAAGAGCTCTGTCAATAACTTCTTGTTTACATGACCAAGGTGGTGATTCCACAACTAGGTGTTGTGTGAGTCATGTGAGTTTGTTTCGTTATCGATTACCAATACTTGGTTTTCGTAATTTAATACATACAAACCGTTATTTAAACATGCCATACCATAACATACATTTTTCTTATAAAAGAAACAACCCTTATTTCCAAACTTGAAAATAAATCCATCCATATCCAAACATGATATAGAAATTATGTTTTTGGTAACACTAGGTACATAATAACAGTTATGTAAAACCAAAAGTATCCCAGTTGACAATGAGAGATGGTAATTTCCAATGGCCAATGCAGTCAGCCTCGCGCTATTGGCAACTCGAAGATCTACCTCACCTCTGTAAATCTTTCTAAATCTACTTGGTTCCTACATTTGAATATAGATGTGAGACCCACAAGCTATATATAATACCTAATGTATAGAAATGGAAAGATTAAAATCGATAACGAATGCACCTTTATCATCCCCACACTTCTGAGTGAAGTTCCTATTCCAGTGGCTTGGATTTCCACATGCAAAACATACCACCTCCCATTCCTTAATCTGCCTCTGGATCTTCCCCTTCTTGGAGGGATGGTGCTCAGGGGCTTCATACCATTTATAAACCCTTGGCCCCTTTTCTTTTTCCTTCCTCTTCTTATTCACCATAAGGACTACAAGTTTGTCACACCCCATGTCCTTATCTACTTGGAAAATCAAGGCTAAAAGTTCCGATAGACTCTTCACATTATTTCTCATGTTGTAGTTGAAAATAAATCTAGATATGGTCTTGGGCAGTGATGATAGGATGAGATCTGTATGCAACTCATATGAGAACTTAATCCCTAAGTTATCCAGGCGTTCAATGTAGCCAATAAGCTTGACTATATGAGGCCCATCTGAAACATAATCTCCAAGCTTAGTTGTGAACAAATCATTGTAGATCTCATATCTCTCATGTATCACCTTCTCTTGATAGAGATCCTTAAGGCGAGACATCATGCTATATGCGTCCATGTTTTCATATTGCTTCACGAGCTCATTAGACATGGATGATAGCATAAAACATTGAACATCTATGGCATCATCAAAATGTTTTATATAGAGATATATTTCCTCATCACTAGCCTCATTTCCAGGTGCAACTGGAATAGGCTCCTCCAGCACATAAAATTTCTTCTCGTGGCGAAGGATGATGCGTAAACACCTCTGCCACTCCTAAAAATTGGTACCAGTGAGAAGGTTTTCCGTCTCAAGTATGGTTTGTAGTGATATGTTTGAGGTCGTTTTTCTTTTCATTTCTATAAATTAAGATGATAAAAGATTTAGTACTTTATCATGATAAAAACGAGATAAATAAATAAATTAATACTTATTAGTATCCCACTATTTTATCGAAATTCAATAGCCCTCACCATTGACTTAAGAATATTTTGTTGCCTGAATATTTTAGTGGCAAGGATCCATATTTCCCTTAGCATTACCCCAACCGGGGTTGATCAAGAAACTTGAAGGGTTTTAGGTAGGTATTCCAAATTCCAACTACATTAACTCGCAACTCCTTGATCCGCTGAGTGGACTCCCCAATCCTAAAATCCTTTTATATTGGATTTCCTCAACATTTTCCTCTTGGTCACACCAAGTCCTACTGCGAGAGTCAATCCTTAATGTGAACCAAGTCAAGTCAACCCAAAATCTCGAATTATAATTCCCTGATAATTGAAAGCACCCAACTAGGGTTGGTCAAGCACTTTGAACTATGGTTTTATTCTAACCAATATTATGGAAGGCTATACCGACTTAATATTTATTTGAGGGATTTTATCCTTATACGTAAATTGCCATTTTATTATCTTTATTACATTATTTTTAATATTAAGTGGCATATAATTAAGTGATTAACTATGTCTAAGATAATATTTATGAATAATACAATCTTATTTTAGTTCTATATTGGATGCTTGTTTAATTCATTAATTGTGTGATCGTGAAAACACACCCATAATAAATAAACCATGTAACTGACAAAAATAAAATAAATGGTATGATCATGATTTTGTTCTATTGGTTATTTTATCTAGTGGCTGATAAACTAACCCAATACCTAGGGAAGAAACACCTTGAACCTTTTGGGTTCGTGTTTACAACTTTCCACCTGTCCACCTTTGTATCTCCTTGGACTGGTTTCACCTTGGATCCTAACTTGAGCCACCTCCACTAGATTGGGAGCTCCATACATTACATATAATTTTATCTCACTTGTAGGTGAGGGGTAAAATGGGGTTTTACATAAAAGAAACCTTGGACATGCATGCCCTACATATTAATGAGGAGAATGCTCGCATGCCAACAAATTTAATTAAAAGAAACCATCCACATACAAAGGACCTAGTCTATCTCATGATCATCTATACATGCAACAATATTTATGCATAAATAAAACTAGCATTCAATTATTTAATCATTCTTGTTTAAGATAAATCACGCTCGAATAAATTAATTATCTTTAATTAATCAATAATTTTATCTTAAACCCTTTTCTGAATTTCCTTGAGATTCTCATCCATCATAATTTTAAACAAATAAATTCATTTAAAATTATCTTTGTATGTAACTTGTACCTTGGAGGCAACCCAGTTAATTACCATTCATAACTACCAAATGATTAGAAATGAACATTACACATATGTTAAATTAAACACACATATATAAAACACCTATCACGTGTTCTGCCTCAGCTTTATGCCCGCACCACGGTACACATATCAAGGGTTTGTATAATATAATAATAAATTTTAATAAATCTTCGTAATTTGAATGAGTACACAATGTGTAGTTCTAACTACATAGAATGTACTATCGTTCACCGTCCATTCTAAGTACACTCCTGGGGATACGATGTGTAAATGTACTTTGGAAATCTTTGGAGTACACGGTGTGTCCACGCGCCGTGTAGTATCCGTGTTACATGGTCTTCAGCTAGGAAAGCCATGTACGAGGTACATGGTCCAACCCTAACTTGAAGGGAATACACACTGTTTCTAGTAAGCCACATGGAGTGTAATCCAGAAATTGTGTGCCACCTGTTTCTGGTCAACAAACATAGTCATTTAAGACTTAGAAAAATTCCAATGACATGACTTGGTTTGGCCGACCAATACCGATGCATTGTACCTTGACTACATGATGTGTACTATCAAATACACACCTTGTGTTCTGAGGTTGTATGGCCAGAAACCTTTGTCACCTTCGGATGAGATCCTCTATTTTATTTTAATCAAAATTAAAAGAAAATATCCTTTTTATAAGGTGAACAAGAAATGAAAGAGGAGGAAGAGATTTCGAGATTCAGATTTTCAGAATGATTAACTTGAATTGAAACAACTAAATTATTAAATGTGTAAATCATCAATGAAAAACTAAATAATTATAATCAACGATATGAGCACTCTGATACCACTTGTAGGTTTTGAGTTCAGCGGAAGCACATGGATGGGTTTACCCAACTTTAATTTTTCTGTTAACAATGATCAATCTGAGATCCATCATGATGATAAAATGCCAGATCTTAGTAATAGAACAAAGAAAAAAAGGAAATAGGTAAGTTTCAGAACCATAGATAGGACCATCATATGTTTTTTATACTTAATTTAATTAAAAGATGAGAATTACCTTGATGGAATTCTCTCTCCGTTGATGTTTTCGATCACGATCCAATGTGATCCGTCGTTGCGTCGCTGAAGCCAAGTGTAAGATTCATCTAGAGGTGATCCACACATGCTCTATGCATCTATGGACATTGTTGAAGGGATATCTGGGTGATATCATGTAAGATTCATCGCTTGCGGTGTCTGCCTTCGATCACCTTGAGAGCTGCTTCCAAAGTGCTCTCCTTGATCTGGTGGAGGAGGATCTCTCTCGCAACTTGAGAGCGTTCTTGGAAGAAAGGAATTCTCTCTTGACTTGAGAGATTTCTTCAGATCTGTTGTTCACAACCACAGATAAATGGATATCTATCATGAGAATAATGTAATTGGAATTTTATTACTTAGAATAATAAAATGAATTAATTACCCAAAGGAATTTATTCATTTCATTTAATTATTAGTAAAACCCCATGTCTAATAATAACATTCAACTATTATTATCACTTGAAATGCACCCATAAAATTACACCTATTATTATTTAATTAAATAAATAATATTATTTCTCAAAAAATCCCTAGAAACACTACATGGCGTGTATATATTAATATATACGGTGTGCAATTTTTTTCCATTTTCATTATTTCCTCCACCACATTTATTAGACCTTGAATAATGAATATTTATTTCTTAAATAAATATCACTACATTAATTTATAATAAATATATTATTTCACCCACAATATATTCTCTCGAATAACTAGTGTCGAAATAAATGTGATCAGGCATCCTTGAATAATTATTAAACCAAAATCGAGAATAATCTTTATTCAACTTGCTAAATGAATATTTAACTAAGATACTTGGACCCAATTAATGTGTGACCCTCTAGGATTCTTTCTCAATGGAATTAGGCATATCCTGCCTAAAGTCCAAGGTTAGCATATAGTAACATGCCAAGACACCCATAGAGAAAGAAGTTAACGCCATAATGATGTGTCACCTCCTACAAACGCTTACTATGTAATGTAATCCCTTTGTCTCGATATCCCGAATCAAGCGGGTCGTATCTTAGTGCCATCAACCCATGTGCTCGATTATTATTTATTTGACTTTCCAAAATTGAACTCACCCATTACTTACCATTCTCATGGATTTATTTAGCCTATATCAATTCCATCAAAGGGTCTGAGAGATCAACTTTTGTTATGAAGTAGAAGGGTAAAATCATTTCTCGCATTATCTATTAATGTAGTATCACTCATGATGCACCCAACATATCCTACCTCACTAAGAACAGTGTCATCATAGTTTTTGTTTATACATCTAAGTGCATGAGTTGTAATACCTATTAATAATAATATTAAAGTCTAAGGATCAATAGACATGACTGCATATAAGAATATCCAATGACACTGTTACCAGTAGGAGTGCCCCCGAGGTCCGACGACGGTGCGCCGATTGATCAATGAGGAGAAGGTCACCGTTGTCAGCAGAGCCAGGGGAATGGGGTATGGGGAATACTAGTGAAGAACTCAGGATGCTGGAGCATTGATCCAAATGCTGCCGTGAAAATGATGATGAGTTGTGTCTTGCCCGTCTGACGACGACAGTGAATGGGGCGGACAGTCATTCCTCACGGACCACGCACGCCATTGATGACTTCAAAACCACCAACATAGGTCCTAAACTTGGAATTTATTTCACTTAAGACCACCACAGTTATTTTACCGGATCTATTTATGACAGTGAAGGAATAAATTCCAACTTTCGATCTCCACTCTCCCTAGTTTTTTCACAACTTTCATTTTTGTGAAGTTAGATAATTTAAATTCTCACATATCTTACTACCATATAATAGCATGTGATGCTTTTTATGATCCATTAATTCACTGCAAAGGAATGTAACCCAAGACACTAATGAGTGTCATAAATCCAGTTATTTGATAGATAAAATTGAATTCAAAAGAGTACAACCTATTTAGAAAAACCATCGAGCGGGTCATATGGGGCTTACCATTGGTCATCTCGTGTAAGACATTAATGACTATCATATGGCAGCTGCTATATGTATTTAAAAAAATCAATTAATGCATGTCAACAATTGGTAGTAAAAAAACACAAATCAATAATAATTCAAAAATTCAATATATATGTACACTATAAATAATTCATTTAATAATCCCACAAGTAATCCTGTCAAATCATTTTTCAAGTACCACATTATTTATCTCATAACTGAAAATCAAATAAATTAAAATTTTAAATTATTACAGTATTTTTTTAAAAAAAATTAATAAATAGAGCTCACTAGATCAAATTAAGTAAAAGTTAATACAATAAACAATTTGTGGTCATCTTTGTTTGTTTTTCAACATATCATTTGTTTTTAATCATTTTTTAATTTAAAACTATTTTTTTAGTCATTTCAAGCACATCACATGTTATATTGACATGAAGTCTATTTATATATGTCACAAATAACTAAAAGATCACTATCCTATGATTTTATATCAATTTGTGGTCATTTACTAGGTTTTGACCATTGCATGCATTTTAGAGTTTTAAAATATTAAAAATTCATTTTTGCTCATCCAAAGAAAACCACAACCCATATTGATGTAAAATTTGTCTCTAAATTTTACAAATCAAGCAATAGTTGTTGTCTTAAGATTTCACATCAATCAGATAACATTTTCTTGGTTTTGACCCCATGAAATGTGTTTGAAAACACTTCAACATCTTTAAAAACATATTATTCAGTCATTCCAAGTATAGTACACATCATATTGATATGATGTTTGTTTATACATATCACAAATAACTCAATGATCATATTCATATGATTTCACATCAATTCATGGTCATTTGCTAGGTTTTGACTGTTACATGCACATTTTGGAGTTTTAAAACACTAAAATTGTTTTTTTGGGTCATCCTGAGCAAACCATGACTCAGATTGATATGACGTATATTTATACATTTCAAAAATCAATCAATGGTTATTTTTCTAAGATTTCATGGCAATACAAGATTGTTTTCTTGGTTTTGACACACTAACATGTGTTTTTAAAGACTTTAATATCTTTATAAATTGATTAATGAGTCATTCTAAACACATCTAAAGTCAGATTGATGTGTCGTATATTCATACATGTTATAAGTAATTTAAGGATTTATGTTCTATGATTTCACATAAATTCATTGTTATTTTCTAGGTTTTAACCGTTACACACATGTTTTAGAGTTTTGAAACTCTAAAAGTATGTTTTTTAAACATCCTGAGCAAATCAAAAATCTAATTGATGTGACATCTAATATTACATTTCAAAAATAAAATAGGTAATTTTTTCTAAGATTTCATGATAATATGAGGTCGTTTTCTTGATTTTGACCCCAACGATGCATATTTTTAAAGACTTTGATATCTTCAAAAACTGTTTTTTAGCCATTCTAAGCACACTGCATGCCTGATTGATGTGTTGTATATTTTTACATTTTTAAAATAATTCAAATATCATTATCCTATGATTTCATGTTTATTCATGGAATTTTTCTAGGTTTTTTCCACGGCATACATATTTTAGTGTTTAAAAACACTAAAAGTGCGCTTTTTATCATCTTGAGAAAATTAAAACTCAAATTGATGTGGCAACTATTCTTACATCTGACAAATCAATCAGAAGTCATTTTTCTAAAATTTCATGGCAATTCGAAGTCTTTTTCTTGGTTTTGACCCACTGACACACATTTTTAAAGGCATTTATATTTTAAAACTATTTATTTAGTCCTTCTAAGCACACCATATGTCATATTTGTTGAATATACAACATTTTTTTATGATAACAACCACTAAAAGTGTTTATAACCTTTTTATTTTGAGTGTTTCCTGGTTATAGTGTTTATACATCATCCTAGGGAATAGTCAGGCCAAGAAAAAACATCTAAAGAAGCTTAGAGAACCATTTTCAAGGTCCCCCTTGCCTGCTTACACCAACTACCTGGTAGAAGGCCACTGACTAGCCAGTGGTGAAGGAAAGAACCTTTATTTTGAAAAGAGCACCACCAACTATCCTATGGAATGTCACCAGTCATTTGGTGACATTGAATAGAAGTAGATTACTTCCAGGTGTCTCACTAGCTTCCCAGTGAAGCTCACCGACACCCGATGGAGTTTGCAGCAGCCCAGGAAGCTAATACAAGCCTACCATCTACATAGTGGAATCGAACCATCTACTCAGTGGCTTTGATCCAGATAAGTCAACATGCATTAATTAAGGCTTTTAAAATCCTTGACTTGACTCTTTAATTCCTTAGATCAACCCAAGAGACCCCCAAATCCTATAAAGGCTATAAATAAAAATATTTGGAGGCTTGGATATCAACTAAAAACATATATGACAAACACTTGACACCAAAGAAAATCTTGATCGATCCATGAAGAACAATTACAAGTGATCTCCAAGGGAACTTTCAATTCTCAAAAAGAAATCGAGCTTCAAAGGCTTCATCCATTATCTTTTGCCTTTTCTATTTGAGCCATTTTTTCTCCCTTATCACTACTAAAAAATAGGCTTTTAACAACGCTAAAAATGACCTTTATGAGTGCTAGAGAAGCATTGACCATTGGAGTGAGATTAAAAGCCCTAGGTTTTTATCAGTGCTTATAAAGGGGCATACTGTAGTATGCTATAACAGCACACCGCAACACCAAAAACACCACCATATATAAAAAAAATATAGTATCAATATAGAATTTAAATGAAATAAAATTTACAACACAAATACAAGAAAAAACTATATTATAGAAATTTCAAGCATTGGTTTATATAATTACATAAGTACAAATTATTATATACATTCAAAAACATTAATGTTCCTTTGTCTTTTAATATTTACCCCGAATCATGCTATTGCTAAAAAAACCACCCCTGTTCGAGAAAAATAATGCACCAGTGTAAGAAAAAAATTATTATGTTAGTAATAATATAATGAAATAAATTAAAATAAAGAGTTAATTTTAAACTAAACTTCGAGTCATACTAGGAACACTGTGTATTATATTGAGTTGTGGTTGATTCTTGCACGTCACACCATTTCTTATTCGTCTACAAGCACCATCTATATAAAAATTAATTAAATAAGTATAAGATAAAAATGAAAATGAAATCAATTAAGTAATAGCAGATAGAATGATAATAAAATAATTTAGGCTCGTTTGCTCAGTTTTGACGATGTGATGCATGTTTTAAACTAAAATTACACTTATATATTGAAAAGATGAATTTAGAGTCATACCAGTCACACTATGCGTCAGATTGAGGTGAAACTGATTCCTACACATCCCAAATGAATTATGTATCATTTTACTAAGGTATAAAAACAATTCAAATGAGTTTTCTTAGTTTTGAGTATACCACTTGTCATTATTACTAAAATGTTATTTTAAACTGGAAACACACACTTTTACTCATACCAGTCACAACATGTATCAGTTTGATGTGAGATTTATCCCTATACGTCATAAATGATTTATGAACCGTTTTCCTAAATTATCAAGACAATCTGGTCACGTTTCCTTGGTATTCAATGAGGGACACTTTTTGAACTAAAATATCGATTTTAAACTGATAGCAGACACTTTGAGTCATACCGAGCACATCGTGTATCAGATTGAGGTAAATCTAATTAATACACATAAAAAATGATTTATGGATCATTTTCCTAAAGTATCAAAACAATCTGAATGTGTTTTCTTGGTTTTGAGTAGGTTATTTGTCCTTTTTACTAAAATTGATGTCAATTTTAAATAAAAAGATGCACTTGAAGTGATACCAGTCATACTGTGCATCGGATTGATGTGAAGATGATTCCTACACATCTCAAATTACTTATGGATCATTTTCAAAAATTATCAAACAATATGAAAGTGTTTTCTCAGTTTTGAGTGTGTCACTTGTCTTTTTTACTAAAATTCCATTTTAAATCGGAAACACGTACCTTGACTCATATTGGCCACAACATGTATTTTTTTGAGGTGAGACTAATTCTTACATGTCACAAATGATTCATTAATATTTTTCCTAAATTATCAATACAACCTGAGCATTTTTTCTCAGTTTTTAGTGAGTGACACTTTTTGAACTAAAATGTCGATTTTAAACTGATAACGAACAATTTGAGTGATACCGGGCACATCATATATCAGATTAAGGTTTAGCTGATTCCTATATGTCAAAAATTATTTATGGATTGTTTTAATAATGTATCATAATAATATAAATGTTTTTTCTCGGTTTTGAGTAGGTCATTTGTCCTTTTTACTAAAATTGATGTCAATTTTAAATAAAAAGATGCACTTAGAGTCATACCGATCAGACTATGCATCAGATTAAGGTTAGGATAATTCTTACATGTATCAAATAACCTATGGATCATTTTAATAAAGTATCAAAAAAAATATGAATGTTTTTTCTTGGTTTTGAGTATATCACTTGTCTTTTTTACTAAAATGTTATTTTAAACTGGAAACATGCACTTTGACTCATACTGGTCACATCGTACATCAGTTTAACGTGATACCAATTCATACATGTCAAAAATGATTTATAAACCATTTTACTAAATTATCAATACAATATGGGTGTGTTTTCTTAGTCTTTAGTGAGTGACATTTTGAACTAAAATGTCGATTTTAAACTGATAGTAGGAACTTTGAGTCATACTGCGAAAATCATGTATCAGATTAATGTGCATATGATCTATAAAAATAAAAAATGATTTATGGATTATTATCTTAAATTATCAAAACAATCTAAATGTGTTTTCTCAATTTTGAGTTGGTTAGTTATCATTTTTACTAAAATTGATGTCAATTTTAAATAAAATGATGATCTTGGAGTCATACCGGTCACATTGTGAATCATATTTAGGTGAGGATGATTAATAAACAACTAAAATTACTTATGGATAGTTTTTATAAATTATAAAATCAATTTGAATGTGTTTTCTTAGTTTTAAGTACATCACTTATCTTTTTTACTAAAATGTCATTTTAAACTGAAAACACACACTTTGACTCATACCGGTCACATTGTGTATCAATTTTATGTGAGACCAATTCCTACACATCAAAAATTATTTATTAATCATTTTCCTAAATTATAAAATCAATCTGAGAATATTTTCTCAATTTTCAGTGAGTGACACTTTTTGAACTGAAATTTCGATTTTAAACTGACGACATACACTTTGAGTCATACTGGGAACATCGTGTATAATATTGAGGTAAAGATAATTCATACATGTCACAAATGAATTATAGATCATTTTAATAAATTATCAAAACAATATGAATGTTTTTTCTTGGTTTTGAGTATGACAGTTGTCATTTTTACTAAAATTGATGTCAATTTTAAATAAAAAGATGCACTTGGAGTCATACTAGCCACATTGTGTTTTAGAATGACGTATGGATAATTAATACATATCTAAAATAACTTATGGATTGTTTTAATAAATTATAAAAACAATTCAAATTTATCTTCTCAATTTTGAGTACGTCACTTGTCTTTTTTACTAAAATGCCATTTTAAACTGGAAACACGCACTTCGACTCATACCGGTTACATCATGTATCGGTTTGACATGAGACAAATTCCTATACATAACAAATAATTTATGAATCTTTTTAATAAATTATCAAGACAATATTAGTATGTTTTCTTAGTTTTTATTGAGTGACACTTTTTGAACTAAAATATTGATTTAAACTGACAACAGAAACTTTGAGTCATATCAGGCACATCATGTATCGCATCCAGGTGAGAATGATTCCTACACATAAAAAATGATTTATGGATAAGTTTAATAAATTATAAAAACAACATGAATGCATTTTCTCAGTTTTTAGTAGGTCAGTTGTTCTTTTTACTAAAATTGATGTTAATTTTAAATAAAAAGACACACTTGGAGTCATATCGGTCACACCATGAATCAGATTGATATTAGGATTATTCTTATGCATATCAAATGAATTATGGGTAATTTTCCTAAAGTATTAAAATATTCTAAATGTTTTTTCTTAGTTTTTATTATATCACTTTTCTTTTATACTAAAATGTCTTTTTAAACTGGAAACACACACTTTGACTCATACCAGTCACATCGTGTATCAGTTTGATGTGAGAAAAATTTCTACATGTCAAAAATTATTTATGAATATTTTTCCTAAATTATCAAGATAATAAGAGTTAGTTTTCTCATTTTTTAGTGAGTGACACTTTTTGAACTAAAATATCGATTTTAAATTGATAATAGACAATTTGAGTCATACTGGACACATCGTGCATCAGATTGAGGTATGAATGATTCCTACATGTTAAAAATAACTTACAGATCATTTACATAAAGTATCAATACAATAAAAATTCATTTTATCATTTTTTTAGTAGGACAATTTTCCTTTTTACTAAAATTGATGTCAATTTTAAATAAAATGACACACTTGGAGTCATATCGATCACATTGTGGTTCGAATTGAGGTGAGGATGGTTCCTACATGTTTTAAATGACTAATGGATAATTTTACTAAATTATTAAAACAATATGAATGTGTTTGATTGGTTTTGAGTATGTCACTTTTCTTTTTTATTAAAATGTCATTTTAAACTGGAAACATGAACTTTGGCTCATACCGGTCACATCTTGTATCAGTTTGATGTGAGATAAATTCCTACACATCACAAATGATTTATGAATCATTTTATTAAATTATCAAACAATATAAGTATGTTTTATTTATTTTTAGTGAGTGATAATTTTTGAACTAAAATTTTGATTTTAAACTGATAACCTTCACTTTGAGTTATAAAGGACACATAATGTGTATCAGATTAAGGTATGACTAATTCCTACACATCACAAATAACTTATGGATCATTTTCTTAAAGTATCAAAACAATATGAATATTTTTTCTCGATTTTGATTATATCGGTTGTGTTTTTACTAAAATTAATGTCAATTTTAAATAAAAACAATCACTTAGAGTCATACCAGTCACATCGTTTGTTAGATTGAGGTATAACTGATTCCCACACATCCCAAAGCCTAAAAAAATCCAAACCACCAATGTTATAATGATTTCTATTGGATTTATTTTTTGAATTTCTATCATTGCATATTGACTCGATGTTCATAGAAAAAAATCATTTTTTAGCTAAGAACATCAAATGAATATGCAGTGTTACAATTCGACAAAGAAAGACAATGGAAAACATGGTAAAATTGGTATAAATGAACATTTTATCTCTTTTGTGTCTTGTTGCAGATAGTTGAAGGAAAAATAATACTTCTTAATAGATCTATAAAAAAACTAAATAAGTAAAAATGATAAGGAAATTAACTTACAAATATTAGATAAAATGATGAAAAAATTAATTAAATAAGTATTATAAATTCAACTTTTCATGATGTTTGTATGCATTCTTGACACATTTCCTTTTTTTCATTATCTCAGTTGCAAGATCGAAGTCCAATCTCTCATGAGCAGGAGAAGCTTTGAACAAGCCACCCCAACTCGAATAAAATAATCCACCTATATAAGAATATAATTATTATATGAGTAACACTAAAAATAAATAAATTCAACATAAATATAAAATAATACATTAATTATATGGACAATGATTTTACTATGAAAACATCAAGATTACCTATGTGATTGAACAGTAGAAGGAACTTGAAGGAAAATGATAAAGTCCAACACTTTAGGGGTTAAAAGTTTTTGAGGGAGAAGAAATCTATGTAAATTTTGGTGCATAAAGACATGAAATATGGACATAAATCTTCTAAAATAAAGGAACTTTGAAAATATGACTTCCAAAAACATATGTGAAAAGTGTAAGATTTGGTGTTCTATAACCAACTATTTGTACTTTGATTACATAAATATTTAATATATTTAAATATTAAGCATCTTATTACATGTTTCTCATTGTTCTGCATGACTATAGTGTAATAATGTCCTAGAGTATTTGTCACATTGACAGGGTTATAACAATTCCCCGTTATGATGAGAACTTTGAAGTGCTATGATAATATTCTTAAATATAGTTCTGTAGTTGGATGACATACTATAATGAGACACATAATATATAGACCATCAAGTGAAATCACTCATAAGCTGGTGAGATTTCTTCTCATGAAGTTTGCACTTGGTAATCTCCAATACGAAAGATTATGAGAACATACCCGCCAGTAGGAATTTCTCATGTTTTGGTTTCATAAGATATTCCTATCTATGATTATGTGTAATGGTCCTTAGACTTTAGGATTATCATTAATACGTGTCATTACTTGCATAATTTGATTTACTGATAAAAATCGTCACGCAGACAGTTGTCAGGAATTAGGGTGCATTGGGTTCATCACGAATGACATATTATTAATGGATAAGTCAAGGAAGTATTTTTCCCTTCAATTTATGGAAGTTGATATATCTTCCCTTTGATTGAAATAGAACCATCGTACAAAATTATATGGCCATGGTGTAACGACGAGTTTATTTCAGGTAGTCAAAGAATGAAATATCAAGAATAAAGGTTGATGACACTATCATGATACTAGATTGATGAGATATTGAGACAAAATTATTATATTACACAGTGAGCATCCGTATGTGGATGTCGTTTTTGCGACTTTAAGTTCTTTCTCTTAGGTGCCTTGACTCGTTGCTAGACAGTACCCTTGGACTTTAGGAAATCCCGCCTAATGCCAATGAGAAAGAATCCTAGAGGGTCACACACTAAGTATTTATGGTGGTCTCGGTTAAATCCTATTTGAATTTAATTAATGCAATAAATATTATTATCAAGATGGTGGAATAATTTTATTCAACTTAAAATGATTTCATAAATTAAATAAATATTTATTCGCAGGATTGTGAATAAAAAAATGTATTTATTTTATTGGACATTTAATAAATATTTATTTACTATTTTGTAAATAAAATATTTATTTAAGAGAATAAATTATTTATTTATTTATTCGAGTGTTAAATAAATGGAAGTGGAGTTCAAGAGGACCAAGGATAGTCCAGTAGTAAAATAATTATTTACAAGAAGGTAAATAATTATTTAACTATTTGGCACAAAACAAAATAATAATAATGCGGTTAAAATTATGCGGCATGATATTTCATTTATGATTCCGTTTTGCGCAAGTTGGCACGCCCCAAATAATGATGTGGTTATTGATATTATGTAGCATGGGTTTTATCTAAGGTTATGAATGTATTTAATTACTGTTATGCAATTAAATATTATAACTAAATCCCCATGTCGATAAATAAAGAGGTACGTCTATTGTGGTGTGTACAGGAAACCAGTGACGTAAGTGTAACGACCCTAACTTTCATTAATGAAAATTTCTCTTGGTCTATTTAAATGTTTTATTAGGTAAAATAGTTATGTAAAACATATGAACTTCCTTGGTTTTATGTTTTTGGATTTAAAATACTATTAATAATTGTGATTGTTCCTAATATAGTCTTTGAACAGTGATCACATGATTAATATAAATATAGGGCTTTAACAAATCCAATTTACTCAGACAAAAGAAGTGATGACCTCATATAGTATAATTGCTCCGTACGAAGCCCATTTTTTGAAGCTTATAAAGGAGGTGACATTATTGGGATTCAATCTTGACCAAGCCCAATCCGATCTTGAATAAGTTAAGCTAGAGCAGAACCGCCTATGGGAGAAATGGAAGTTGATAGAGATTACCACTCGAGCGATGTTATTTGAGCCACCCCAAGAGTCTGTCACCATCGCGCACCTTACCCTAAGGTCTTATGCAGGTGTTTTAAGGGGTTATGTAACAAGACCCTAGCACTATGACTATGTACATTATTTTTGTATAAATAATATACATTTATTTTATTATTTTTACTTTGTAAATAGTTTTTAAAGCACAAATAATATTTTTAGTTAATATTAAACTAAGAAATATATTTTGATAAATTAATGTATTTTTAAATTTATTAATATTTTAATAAAATATTATTATTACTAAATTAATTTTTATTAAATATAAATGATCGTATAATTTTTATGAATATAATTGTAATATTTATTAAGATTTGAAAGCTGTTTTTGTCGAAACCCATGAATTTTTGATAAATGTCAGTTTTTATTTTAAAAGTGAAAATTCACATATTTAGAAATTTATTTGGATAAAATGAATATTATTTTTTTTAATCAGGATGTCAAAATTATCTAATGGTGAATTTTTCATAATTTTCTGAGACAATCAAATATTTGGGTAAAAATTAAATATCGTTTAAATATATAATGTGGTTTATGACATCTTAATGACCCGATAGTGATGTAATAAAATACTATAACTGATATGTTCATCCAAAATATGTTTTACCATTAAAATAATGTGATTTTATGTTTATTTTATTTATTTTACAAAGCCTTAGTGGACCCTCCAAGACTTATAAAACATTTTATCTTTTTAAAATGATTTCCTTGAGAGTGTGACTCACCTCCACATAAGAAATCCTAATATTTTAAGAATTTAGGTCATTAGAATTATAAAATAATTTTTTCCAATCCCATTTGGAAAAAACCATGGGAAAAAACCATGGGATGGTTTGTGGTTTTGATTAGTTTAAGGTGTATGGTCCAAATCCTAAATAATAAAGAATTCCCTCTCCTTTCCTATATAAACCCACCCAAGATCCCACTTTATCTTAACTCAAAGCCTTTGGATCTCGACAAAACCCTACCCTACTATCTCTAGAATCCTCCCAAGGTGCCCTAATCACCCAATAAGTCTCTCTCAAGCCTCTTACAACCCTTTGGGATCACACTTCCAAGTAAGGGGTTCCTTCCTTCCTCATTTTATCCAAGTTTCTTAATATTGTTATTCACTTTTAATTTCATTTATAAGCATTGGGATATGATTTATCACCTCCCCCATACTTCCCTCTATATGTTTTAATGATTATATACCCCTTTATCTCTCACTAATTCCTCCCATTTACACCCGTTACCATGCCGAAATTTCGTAAGGAATTTCTCTCTCCTCATTTACATTCTAGCAATTATTTTGTATTATGAATCTAAATTATATTGCAAATGTTGGTACATGTATCTACATGACCCCCTTACTTTCCATTTCAGGTACATATGATGAGATACCCCTTTCTCTCTCATCAACCATTTTTATGAATTCTTAAGTCATGCCGTTATGCTGCCGAAATTGCACCACGATTTTCCAATCCAAAGTTATTGCGTAGTGAATACCATGGCCATTTCTCTACCAAGTGTATTCAACTTTATGCACATTTACTTATTTATTATATAGTTTCATGTATTAATTCCAAATTCATTTATCATGGAATAAATTTTTACGTTTAATGAATCCATGTTGTATGATCTATGTGACACATTTATACATGAAATGAAATGATTAAGAAGGGTGCGCCCTAATAGCACTCCAATTCATTGGGTATAGATTAGTATCATGATACATCAAGTGAAATGAGGGTTTAATCGTTCTAATTCAAGTGAAATTAGTTTTTACTCATGCTTCATGTGTAATGGGCCTTGGCTCATGCTATCATGTTAAATGTTGTTGCCACATTTCCATGTTATCACTACTGGAAAAATAGCCTATACCCACGGTTCAAAACCGTGGGTATAGCCCCCCAAAACGTGGGTATAGCCTATACCCACGGTTTTGGGAACCGTGGGATGAAACGATGTTAGTATAGGTCCCCAGCCTATACCCACAGTTTTCCAAAACCGTGGGTATAGGTGTCCTTCCACCATGTCACCGAAACATAACCAATTGCTACGGTGTCAACGGCTTTTACCCACGGTTTCAAAACCGTGGGTATAGGTCCTAAAATAATGGAGGTGCCGAGTTTTGATCCTGCAACCTCTTCGCTGCAAACACCGCATCTAACCACTACCCTAACTTCACCTATATGTATATATATATATATATATTTAGTTAAATATAGTCATAAAAACCGTGGGTATAGAGGGAAGAACCGTGGGTATAGGGTTCCCGCCAAAAAAAATTCCTTCCAGCGGAAAAAACAAAATTCCCGTGCACACAAAAGTGACCTATACCCACAGTTTTTCATAACCATGGGTATAAGTATTTTAGCCCATACCTATCCCCACAGTTTTCCCCAAAACCGTGGGGATAGGTATCCCTATACCCACGGTTTTGGGAAACCGTGGGTATAGGTGACTTTTCAGGACCTATCCCCACGGTTTTCCAAAACCGTGGGGACAGACCCCCCTGTACCCACAGTTTTGGAAAACCGTGGGTATAGGTCTTGAAAAGACACCTATACCCAGGGTTTTCCAAAACCGTGGGTAGAGGGGGGGTCTATCCCCACGGTTTTGGGGAAAACCATGGGGGATAGGTCCATTTTCCAGTAGTGTATGTTAATCATGATATATCATTCCATTATATCCTTGTTTCTCTTAAACTAAATTGATATGCCTATTACCTAACATGTATTGTATTAGTCATGTTATGCCTTTTTAATCTCTTACTGGGATTTATAGCTCACCCTTTTCTTATGCATGTCCTCAGGTTATCCCATGCAATGCTAAGTACGATGGAATGTAGTGGTCATGTAAAGGAAGTTTTCAATAAAGATGTTGTGTTTCATGTTTTAAGTCATTATGTAATGTTCATAAGCCCCAAAGACACTATAACTCTATATATTCTTTATTTTATCAAGTGAAGGTTTTATGTAATAAAATATGTTTAAGTGTGAAATAAAGATCAGGGTTTTTATAGTTGGTATTAGAGGGCAGGTTTAGTTATTTTTGGGATTAGGATTAGAAAAACCTAGTGAAGCCTTATGGATAAGACTAAGTATAATAAAAACATCCATAAATTTTGGTGAGTATTGAGTAAGTGGTTTATCAAGAAAATACATCCATGTCTGGATATGAGAATGTAGAGGCGACTCTGACATAGATGTACCTAGGAGTGAAAACTCTAACAAGGATTTTTGGGCTTGACCTGAGGTATCCTGGTACATGACAATGGGCCTTGCTTCACTCTTGGTTATGAAACTCTTGGGGGATATGCTTTGATAAATTCAAAATCTTAGTATGAACCATTGTTAAGGGAATAAAAAAATTCCCCTAAGAATATATGTTGGGAAGTAGATCATGGATAACATAGATTGAAGCCTATAGATTGATAAGTTAAGGAAATAAAAGTAATTAATAAGTCATCTATTTTTGTATTTGGATTACCCTTTATGTGTTAACCCTAACTTTCCTTTTATTCCATCCAATGGATGGTAATAGGAGGACTCGGGCTAACAACCGATTCAAAGATCAATGTGATGATTTTTCTAAAGAGATGTCCAATCCGATGGGAGTGGGAATCATGAATTTTGTCATGATACTCTCTCAGTTAAATCAAGTTTTGAATAGAATCATAGGTCAAAAGGAACATTCAACCCCCCCCCCCCAAGAAATAACAAGTCGCAGTCAAGAGATTCATGAGACAAAGGCCTCCCACTTTTAATGGATCATCTGATCCCTCAATTGCTGAATAATGGATCAACTCTATTGAGAAGATCTTCTCCATAATTCAATGTTATGAACAAGAGAAGGTTCTTATGGATGCGTATCATATGGAAGGTGAAGCTAATCAATGGTGGACATTGATAAAAAATACGAATCTTGAGGAAGAGATCGAGGCGTTGGAGTGAAAGGATTTCTGGAAAATGTTTTTCGATAAATATTTTCCACCCACCCTCCGACTTATGATAGAAAGGGACTTCCTTTACCTCAAGCAAAAAGATGAAAAATCCATCGGAGTGTATGAGGAAAACTTTAAAAGTCTTTCATGATATGCCTTTGGCTTTGTCGTTACCCCCGAATGCAAGGTTGAACGATTCTTTGATGGGTTAAAACCTAGCCTACAGAAATCCCTGGTGATCTGTGACTTCGATAGATATGAGGAAATTGACTAATGTGCCCTTAAGGTTGAAATGGAGATCGAATAATCTCAATGGTATCATGGGGATAAGAAGCGTAAGGTGGACTTCAATTCTAGCAGTTCGATGGATAAATCCAATGGTGCTAAGAAAATCTATCACCCCACTTGCCAAAGGTGCGGAAATAAGCACCTCGGAAATTTCCTGAAGGGGGAAAGGAAATGATTTAAGTGTAGAAGAGAAGGTAACCTAGCCATTAAATGGGTAACTTTTCAAATCAATTCCCTAATCCAAGGGTTTTCAGAGGCAAACAACAACCTCCAAGGCAGTAAGGGTGAGTTTTTTCCATCACTACCACCGAAGTGAACCCCAAAAACGAAGTGGTGATAGGTATGCTAGTTATTCATTCAAGAATAGAGAACATACTTTTTGATTATGGTTCTAAATATTCTTTTATATCCCAAAGGTTTAGTAGAACAATCCCAACACCACCACAAATCATGGAAGTAAAGATGTCAGTGAGTACGAAAAATGGGGCAATCATTGCATCCCATGAATATAACTCATCCCCTATCATAATTTGTGGATTTAACTTCCTCATGAACCTCTTCATACTACCTATATTGGAATTTGATGTAATTATTGGCATGGATTGGCTTTCCTTATATAGAGCCAACATAAATTTTTGAGAGAGGTAAATCACTCTCCATATGGAAAATCGACCCCCCGATTCTGTACAAGTGTAAGTAGGAGGATGAATCTTCTTTAGCTCCATCATCTCAAGCATGGATATTATTACCCTATGAGCATGTGTATCTGACTCAAATTATTGAGTCCAAGTAAACAACCATCCTTGAAGACACGCCTATTGTGAGAGAATTTGCTGAAGTGTTTCCTGAGGAATTGTTTGGTCTCCCTCCTAGAAGAGATGTTGAATTCTCAATTGATATTATACCTGGGGAATTTCCAATATCCAATACTCCATATAAAATTGATGTTGTGGAGCTTAAGAAGCTGAAGAAAAAACTATAGGAGAATCTGGATAAAGGGTTTATACGCCCAAGTGCTTCACCATGGGGTGCACCAGTCCTCTTCGTCAAGAAGAAGGATGGGTCAATGCGCCTTTTAATTGATTATTGTGAGTTCAACAAAATCACGATAAAGAAAAAGTATCCTCTGCCCCGAATTGATGACTTGTTTGATCATCTATGTGGAGTACAATATTTCTCCAAGGTGGATTTGCGGTTGGGATATTACCAAGTAAGGGTGAATAAGGAAGATATCCCCAATAATGATTTTTTGTACAAGGTACGAGCACTATGAATTCATAGTAATGCCTTTAGGACTCACTAATGCTCCAAAAATATTCATGGACTTGATGAATAGATTCTTTAAAGATTACCTCGACAAATTTTTGGTAGTCTTTATAGATGATATTCTAATATACTTCAAAACCAAGGAGGAGTATGAGGAGCATCTAAGAACTGTACTAGAGACCTTGAGAAAGGAGAAGCTCTATGTAAAGTAAACAAGTGTGAGTTCTGGTTGAAGTAGGTCTCATTCTTGGGTCATATCATCACAAGAAATGGGATATATGTGGATCCCTTGAAGATAGCTACAATTGAGGGATGGTCGAGGCCAACATCGGTGACAGATATTCATAGCTTCTTGGGGTTAGCTGGATATTATCGTTGATTTGTGAGAAATTTCTCATGATTTTCAAACCCTATTGCCAAGCTAACTTGGAAGGGGGTAAAATTTTCTTGGATTTATGAATAAAAAGAAAGCTTTAAGGAGTTGAAAAGGAGGATTATCAATGCGCCCATGCTCACACTACCCACAAGTGAAGAACTTTTTGTGTTATTTAGTGATTCTTCAAAGAAGTTTCTGAGATGCGTGTTGATGCAAAATGAAAAAGTCATTACCTGTGCTTCAAGGCAATTGAAAGTTCATGATAAGAACTATCCAACACATGATCTAGAGTTTGCTGCGGTGATATTCTCTTTAAAAATTTAGAGACATTACTTATTTGGGGAGAAGTGTGAAATATATGTAGAAAATCCTCAAGTATATATTCACACAGAAAGAGTTGAATATGCACCAATGAAGATGGTTAGAGCTGATCAAAGACTATGACTGCTCAATCCATTACCACCTTAGAAAAGCGAACAAGGTGGAAGATTATCTAAGTATAAAAGACCCAACAATTCTATCATTGATGAGAAATTTAAAATGATCCAATATTCTTATATTTGATAAATATGGACATGAGAATCATAAAGAAGGTAACATCATCAATCCTTTCACAAATGATTTCTCAACTGTCTCTTTTGGAAAGGTTAAAGGATGCTCAAAAGGATGAAGTGGGAATTCAGAAGAAAGTGGAAACTATCAAAAATGATAAATACTTGGAGTTCAATGTCAATGAAGAAGGAATTGCGAGATTTGGAAAAAGACTATGTGTTCCATCAAATCCAAAGTTAAAGAAATAACTTTTGGATGATGCACATAGTTCGAATTTCTTCATTCAGCTAGGAAATACAAAGATGTATCGAGATCTCTGAGAGCATTATTGGTGGGATAACATGAATAAGGAGATCGCTGAGTATACATCAAAGTGTCTGGTATGTCAGCAAGTGAAGGATGAGAGGCAGAAGTCTAAGGGGATGATGCAACCATTACCCATATCAGCATGGAAATAGGAGAACATAACCACGGACTTTTTCATCGGACTTCCGAAGATATCCAAAGGCAACAATGTTATCTGGGTTGTTGTGGATCATCTTAAAAAGACTGTACACTTCATTGTAATTTGGGAGGATTTCTCATTGGATAAACTGGCATGGATATACATCAGAGATGTGGTAAGGCTACATGGAGTACCACTATCGATTGTATCCGATCGAGATCCAAGATTCAAGTCTAAGTTTTAGAAGAGTCTTCAACATGCTTTGAATACTGAGCTGAACTTATGTACAGTTTATCATCCTCAAACTGTTGGCCAATTTGAGTGGACTATCCAAACACTCTAGGACATGTTGAGAACATTCTAAATGGACTTCAAAGGAGGATGATATCAACATCTTCCTCTAGTTGAGTTCTCTTATAAGAAAAATTTCCACTAAAGCATCCAAATAGCTCCTTATGAAGCCCTGTATGGGAAGAGGTGTAGAACATCGGCATGTTGGGATGAAGTTGGGGAGGGAAAACTCCTAGGTCTAGAAATGGTCAAAGAAATGGTGGAGAAGGTTAATACCATCCGACAGCACATTAAAGCTGCTCAGAGTCAACAAAAGAGCTATGTTGATAATCATCGATGAGACCTAGAGTTTGATATCGAAGACATGGTATTCCTCCACTATAACGATCCATACTTTACATACATTGTTAATAATTCAAAATTGAAGCACACTTATTACAACATATAACAAAACCATGAAAGGACCGTATAGGTATAGTGTCTTTAGAAACTGGGAAACATAAACAACTGGTTCATAAAGCATCTACATTGTCTCCCATTTATTTCATCATATCTAGAGTCCCTTTTGGCATATCCTACTTAATAACCTTCTTCCTGACCTGGGGGAAAGAAAACATACAAAAGGGTGAGCTCAAATGCTCAGTAAGGGTAAACAAAAGAAAAATCAATCACATCATATTCATAAGAACATAACATTTTGGAAATCTTAACCTGTAAAAGAAATCATAATTTCATATCATGGGATAAATAGTAGAAGTGAATTGTAATCCCAATAATCATAACTTAAAACATGAAACTTTGTGGCATATGAACATAATCATAAAGAATCATTTCTCAGTAGTCAAGACTCATATCCAATACTATCTTAGCAGACAAAGTCCATTTCTGAACCGAGTTCACTCCTCGTTTCAGTCCTGTTTCACTGAACCAGATTAACCTGCCGTTCCAGCCATGTCTATCTCATGAGATATAAATCTTTACCCAATGCATTGGAGGGAGATATAGGTCCCACCCATCTCATAATGATACCATTCTTATGTGTGCCACAAAATCATAAATCATACATCATTGCATAACCCATGTAATAAAAATGGGATTCTTAAACCTCGTGACATCATAAAACAATTCATATAAGATAAAGGAATTCATAAAAATAATTCCATCACAACATAATCAAATCAATGTAATAATAGGGATAGAAACAGAACCCTATATTATCTTAGATGGAAAATAATTTTGATAAAACACTTGAACTCCATTCTTGAGGAAAATATCTTTTCTACTTCAAAAACATTTTCCTTTCTTAACATGTCATACAATTTTAAACTAAAAGAAGTTTATTAAAAATAAACTTGAAAACTTGTAAAAGAATCTTCTTGGAAATAATTTTTTAAAAATCCATTCATGTCGTATAAGTTAAAAAAACATTTTTCTCGTACTTTTGTCATAAAAGTCAAAAAGTACCTCGTACGAAAAACAACAAAAGATTCCTTTCATATCTTTTACTAAAAACTCACCGAAGGGTAAAATTGGATTTAAACAATTGTATGTGGATGGATATAATATTAAATATTGAGGAAACATGTATGTGGATGATAAATATTCCCCAGTAAATTCTGAAGTATAAACAATCTCGGATAAAAATTGAGATTGTGAGATTTTCCCTTACCTTAGGTCCGATTTGCTTTGTAAGTGTCCGAACCTCCTGTATAATGATTTAAATAATGTCATTGAATTATTCCAGAATCATACTCATTGTTATGATATCATATATGGTCATATTCTTACCTTCTTATTAGTAATATTTCATTGCTACTTGTTATTCGGGTGTTTATTACTTTTTGTTCTTATGCGTGTTTTGTCGAATAAATTCTTATTCTTCTCTTTAGGTTATAGATAACTCATTTACAGAATGGTATTAGTGTACTATATATCATATTTATTCATTAAATTCATTTATATAATCATTATGCAATGAAGATCATGTAGAACGAGTCGCATCACATCGTGGAGACGGTATTCCGTACGTACGCACGAGCGATGATATCGTTCCCATGATCGTGGAATTGTATTGGAGTGTATGTATACTATTTCAGAATCAATACCACTTTAAAATAATCATATATAATTATTTATTTGCACCATTATACCCATCCAAGTAAGGTGGTGGTGGAAAATAGATTACACCACGGCGTGTAGATGATATTCCGTACGTACGCACGCGCGGTGATTTCATTTTCCGTAGGATGGATAGATGGTGAAATAGGGTTTTTTCATAATTATAAAAACATATAAGTATATGAGTGATACTGATGTTATTACTTCATAATGAAACAACTAAATAAGAAGAAGTGGAAGAAGAAATAAAGTTGAAAGAATCAGTAACGGACATTACCTCTTCTTTGAAGCGCCTCTTTGAAACCTCCTCTTAGGGCACTAAAATTGGTCTTTGAAGAATACCAGGACCTATAGGATGTTTATAGGGAAGTTGATAAGATAATTTGGTAGGGGTTGGCTGAGATTGAAGTCTCAAAGTGGTGTGAGGAAGAGATGGAGGAGGTGCCCTTTTATAAGGGAGGAGAGGGGCACCTTTGAAAAAAACTAAAAATATTATTTTATTATAAAGTCATATTCGGTTTTTAATAGCTCCAAATTGATTTATTTCGAAGCTAAGGTGGGTATGGGTCTAAATCCTCTCATAAAATGGAATTTAGACAAGTTTAGGTATCTATTTTAACCTTATCATTTAGATTTAACTTTAAGTTAAATAATTTTACTTTTACCGTGTCTTCTTGTTTTCTTACACTATAAGGTTAATAAACTTACTATAACAAGACAAACGAACCCCAAGTTCTTTATTGTTAATATATATAACCTTATCTAAGTCATTTGGCCAAAACTTATATTTTTAGGAATAAAATTACAATTAATAATATAATATTTGTTTTAAAAACAATTTTATGTCAATTTTGACACTATTTGGTAATTTATTTTTGTGAAAATTATAATAGAAAGATTAGTTCGAAAAAAGTTACTTAAATCAATAATAACATGTCATATTAACCTAGAAAATTATTTTAATTCATAAAAAGTCTCAAATTACATTTATTTGGGTATTTAAAACATCAATTATGGCAATATTTCATTAATAAGATAATTACTGCATCATCATTGTGTCATAAATAAATTAAATTATTTAATGTCTAAAAATTACAAATAAAATACCACTATGTAGGAAATATTTTTATCTTTCTAATGAATATTTATAGACTAATTTATCTTATGTATAACCCTATATTATAAATGATTTAATTATTAAACTTCGATTTTAACTATTTTAACCCTTCTTTAAATAAATTAATAATAAATGTCCTAATCTAATCCATGTGGGCCTAAATGGTCATATTTTATTTCTAAGGTTGTTTTTGGTCTAATTACACTTATCCAATAGAATTAGTACATGTTTTAGGGTAATAATAATAACATTTTTACCCTTAATTTTTCTATTTACTTTTAACCGTGGTAAAAAAAAGTAAAAAGTTACTATTCACCAAAAATTATTTTGATCTCATTGAACCACATTTTAGTCCTTGATATTAACCGTGTCTCTCGAATTTTCAAAATTCCACTCACAGAAGCCGTAAAATTAAGTTTTATGTAAATTTGCAAATTCTCCTAGGGGGTGGGTAAAAGACGGTGAAAAGTTCAATAAAACTTTTATATATCTAAAATTATTATAAAATGACTCCAATGAATTGAATTTAACTTATATAGGTATTATGTATCAATTTTGACCTAAAATAAATTTAAATAAAATAAATAATTATTTAAATAAAAAGTCGGTTTTTAAATAGTAACCTAGTGTTTTCACTATTCATCAAAAATTGAAAGTTTTCAGAAAAATTCCAAAATTTTACCCTAGGCTAATTTTGATATTCTGAATCCAAAAATGAAGTCCATTTTGAAATATGAAATTTACAAAATTTCAAAAAGTGGTTATTACTATTCATAACGGCTAGTTTTAATAATATTTTAATAGCATATCGTTGTTTAGTGAAACTCGGTATTGCGTACGACACAAGTTATCGAGGAAGGCCACAGTTGCGTGTAAAGAAAGACAAGATAGTGTTGTGTGTAGTGAAAGATTCATTTGATGATTTATATAACATAAAAACAAAATATTTCTCATAAAAGTCTCGGGTGTTACATTCTACCCCCCTTAAAATGAATTTCGCCCTCGAAATTCGTCACTTTGTAACAAAAAGATGAGGATACCTTTCCCTCATCATATCCTCAAGCTCCCATGTAGCTTCTTCTAATTGGTGGTTCCTCCATAAAACTTTCACCAAGCGAGTGGTCTTGTTCCGTAGGATTTTTTCGCTACGATCCAGAATCTCTATCGGCTGTTTTTCATAAGAAAGATCTTGTTCTAGCGGTACAACTTCTGAGCTGAGTACATGTGAAGGATCAGGTATGTATTTTCTCAGGAGAGATACATGGAACACATCGTGAACTTGGGAGAGATTCGGTGGAAGCGCCAATCGGTAAGCTACCTTCCCAACACGATCCAGTATTTCGAAAGGACCGATATACCTAGGGCTCAACTTTCCCTTCTTTCCAAATCTCATTACTCTCTTCTAAGGAGATATTCGTAAGAACAATTTATCACCCACTTCAAACTCTAGGTATTTTCTTCGATTGTCGGAATAATTTTTTTGTCGACTCTGATATGCTCTAATGTTTTGTTGAATAGATCTGACCTTTTCTACCATCTCATCAACAAGATCAGGTCTTAATAGCTTTCTTTCCCCAACTTCATCCCAGCAAGTTGGAGTCCTGCATTTCTTTCCATAGAGAACTTCATATGGAGCCATCTGAATACTGGAGTGAAAGCTATTATTATAAGAAAATTCCACCAAAGGTAGGTGTTGGTCCCAACCACCTTTGAAATCCATAGATCAAGCTCTCAACATATCTTCTAGAGTTTGAATTGTCCTCTCAGACTGACCATCTGTCTGAGGATGATAAGCAGTGCTGAAACTCAACTCTGTATCCAGAGTATGCTGAAGATTTCTCCAGAACTTCGAGGTAAATCTCGGATCCCGATAATAGAAAGTGGTACTCCATGCAATCTTACCACTTCCTTCACATATATCCTGGCAAGCTGATCCAGAGAGAAATCCTCTCTAATAGCGATGAAGTGTGCTGACTTTGTAAGACGATCAACTATGACTCAGATAGCATTATTGCCTTTGGATGTTTTAGGAAGTCCAGTGACAAATTCCATAGTGATGTTTTCCCATTTCCATTCTGGTATGGGTAATGGTTGTAACATTCCCTTGGACTTTTGTCTCTCAGCTTTAACTTGCTGACAAACCAAGCATCGAGAGACATATTCAGCAACATCTCTTTTCATTCCATCCCACCAGAAGTACTCTTTCAAGTCCCTATAAATCTTCGTGCTTCCAGGATGAATAGAGAATGAAGAACTATGAGCCTCATCCAGCAGCTCCTTCTTTAATTATGGGATGGAAAGAACAGAAACCCGATTCCTGAACTTTATTATCCCATCACAATCAAGGTTGAATTCAGGAATATTTCTCACCTTCTTTTGTAACTCTACATCTTCTTTCTGTGCCTCTTTAATCTTCACATGTATATATGGTTGAACATTCAATTGAGAAAGATACGATTTTCCCCTTCCATTATAATTCCAAGATCCATCCTTTGTAAATCCATAAATATTGGATCTTTTGTGATCCTCATCATGGATAAGCTAGCATGGTCTTGTCGACTTAATGCATCTACCACCTTGTTTTCTTTCCCAGGGTGGTAATTAATTGAGCATTCGTAATCCTTAATCAGTACCAACCATCTTCTTTGGCGCATATTCAGCTCCTTTTGTGTGAAAATATACTTTAAACTTTTATGATCTGTATAAATATCACACCTTTCTCCATAAATTTAATGCCTCTAAATCTTTAATGCAAAGATTACCGCAGCTAACTCCAAATCATGAGTTGGGTAATTTTTCTCATGGATTTTCAACTGTCGTGAGGCATAACCTATCACCATATCATTTTGCATAAGAACACACCCCAATCTCTTCTTGGATGCATCACTGTATATCACAAACCTTTCTTCACTACAAAGAAGTGTGAGCACAGGTGCACTGGATAACCTTCTTTTCAACTCCTTGAAATTCTCTTCACATTCCTCCGTCCAAACAAACTTAACTCCTTTCCGAGTCAACTTAGTGAGTGGATTAGATAATCATGAAAAATATTTCACAAAATGTCGATAATATCTATCCAAACCAAGAAAAATTCGGATATCAGTTACTGTTATTGGTCTCGACCATCTTTTGATAACCTCTGTTTTTGCTGGATCCACAGATATCCCCTCTTTTGAGATTATGTGACCCAAAAATGCAACTTTTTGAAGCCAAAATTCACACTTGGTAAATTTGGAATAAAGCTTCTCCTTTCTCAGGGTCTTCAATATAATTATAAAGTGATCTTTATGTTCTTCCTTGCTCTTTGAATAGACAATAATATCGTCTATAAAGACTACCACAAACTGATCAAGATAGTCTCTAAATACTATATTCATCAGATCCATGAAGATAGCATGGGCATTAGTAAGACCAAATGGCATCACTATAAATTCATAGTGTCCATGCCTTGTATGGAAAGCCGTATTTGGTATATCCTCCCTTTTGAACCTTAATTAATGATAACCTGAACGAAGATCAATCTTGGAAAATTATTGATCTCCGCGTAGTTGGTCAAATAAGTCATCAATGCATGGGAGAGGATATTTGTTCTTGATAGTGATCTTGTTAAGTTCTCGATAATCAATGCAGAGTCTCATTGATCCATCTTTCTTCTTAACAAACAGAACAGGTGCTCCCCAAGGTGACACACTAGGGCGTATAAATCCTTTATCAAGATTCTCTTGGAGTTGCTTCTTCAATTCCTGCAACTCAATTGGGGCCATTCTATAAGGTGTCTTTGAAATAGGCAAAGCACCCAGTACGAGTTCTATTGAAAACTCAACTTCACGATTTGGTGGAAGACCCGACAATTCCTTTGGAAAGACATCGTCAAACTCCCGTACAATGGGCATATTCTTAATCGTGAGTTTCTCACCAACCATTTGAGATAAATAACCTTTATTTAGTGGAATCAAGACCCATAAGATGGAAGAAATTTCCACTGGAAGGTTATGTTCATCCTTGCATCGATAGACGATCATAGATTGATCTGGAATATGAAATGTGACTTCCCTTCTTTGGAAATTGATATGAGATCCATATAAAGAAATCCAATCCATGCCAAGAATCACATCAAATTCCACTATAGGAAGGATCACAAGATTTGCAGGAATCACTTTCCCACAAACTTCAATCGGAGAAGAATTATAAACTTTTGATGTGACTATTGTGCCATTAGGAGTTGTCACAGCTAAATCAACATCTAATTGTTGAGGTAATACGGTGATACCCTTAGAAAATTCTTCATAAATAAAAGAGTGTGTGGATCCAGAATCAAATAAAACATTTTCTACTTTAGAGTGGATGGTAAGTGTACCTCTCACCACTTCGTTGTCATACTCCACATCGCCGATAGTAATTGCATGTGACTTTCCTTTGTCTTTAGCCTTAAGAGTTTTTTGACGTCGATCATCATCATCAACCCTTGGATTTAGGCATTGATTGGCATAATTCCCCATCTCCTTGCACTTGAAACATTGAAGTATAGTAGGTTCATTCTGTGTATCCCTTCCTTTGTTTGCATCATTAGACATTTTCTTCCCATTATTTCGACATTTAATCACCCGATGACCTTCTTTTCCACACTTATAACATTTGCTTGTCCCCTTAAGAAAATTTTCTCCATGTTTCTTTCTACACTTTGAGAATAAGGGAAAACTCATCTTCTTTTCAGTGTACTCTTTAGATTTTCCTTTGAATTCCATTTTCCTCTTCTTATCAAACCCATATGACTGATGGGTTACTCCAATCTCCATCTCAACTTTGAGAGCACATCGAATGATTTCCTCGTAGCTATTGAAGTCCCTTATGGCTAATGCCCTTCGAAGACTTAGTTTTAATCCACTAAAGAATCGATCGATCTTGCTCTCAGGTTGGATAATAATTCCGGAAGCGTACCTTGCAAGTCTTGTAAAATTTGCTTCATAGGTACCAACAGATTCATCATCCTTTTGCTTCAGTTCAAAAAACTCCTTCTCCATCTTTGTTCGAAGAATACGAGGGAAGTACTTATTGAAAAATAAGTTCTTGAACTCGTTCCATTCCATGGACTCAATTTCATCTCTTTGCCTCGTATTATTAATAAGATTCCACCAATGATCAACATCACCTTCCAAACGATACACTGCTAAAATGACTTTATCATGTTCAGAACATTGAAGAACTGAAAATATCTTTTTAGTGGTACTGATCCATTGTTCAGCCACTAATGGATCAGAAGATCCGTTGAATGAAGGTGGACGCTGCCTCATGAAGGATTCAACAGAATGTTGCTCCTTCCTTTGCTCGTTTGGAAGTCCTGCATGATTCATATCTTGAGAAAGTTGTGTGAGCATGGCTACAAGATTTTTCATTCTATCTCCCATAACGTTTGGTTGCTCAGGGGTACAATCATTGCATTTCCCATCGCATTCCGCATTAACACGGTTCCTTCGAGTTCTATCCATTGACTAAAACCAAGAAGAATAGTGTGAACAACACTAATTACAATAGGAAAACCAAATAATCAAGAATAAAATTTTATACTTAAGGTCTTATCATAGGTTATTCATGGCCATTTCTAAAACACTAAGATTGTGTTCTATGCTTAGACATATCCTTAGGTTTCTTACTAAGGCTTTCACATCCTAGTTTCCAAAGGTTGACTATACCCTTCCTCTGATACCAACTATAATGACCCATACTTTACATACATTGTTAATACTTCAAAATTGAAGCACACTTATTACAACATATAACAAAACCATGAAAGGACCGTATAGGTATAGTGTCTTTAGAAACTGGGAAACATAAACAACTGGTTCATAAAGCATCTACATTGTCTCCCATTTATTTCATCATATCTAGAGTCCCTTTTGGCATATCCTACTTAATAACCTTCTTCCTGACCTGGGGGAAAGAAAACATACAAAAGGGTGAGCTCAAATGCTCATTAAGGGTAAACAAAAGAAAAATAAATCACATCATATTCATAAGAACATAACATTTTGGAAATATTAACCTGCAAAAGAAATCATAATTTCATATCATGGGATAAATCATAGAAGTGAAATGTAATCCCAATAATCATAACTTAAAACATGAAACTTTGTGGCATACACACATAATCATAGAGAATCATTTCCTAGTAGTCAAGACTCATATCCAAGACTATCTTAGCAGACAAAGTCCATTTCTGAACCGAGTTAACTCCTCGTTTCAGTCATGTTTCACTGAACCAGATTAACCTGCCATTCCAGCCATGTCTATCTCATGAGATATAAATCTTTACCCAATGCATTGGAGGGAGATATAGGTCCCACCCATCTTATAATGATATCATTCTTATGTGTGCCACAAAATCATAAATCATACATCATTGCATAACCCATGTAATAAAAATGGGATTCTTAAACCTCATGACATCATAAAACAAATCATATAAGATAAAGGAATTCATAAAAATAATTCCATCACAACATAATCAAATCAATGTAATAATAGGGATAGAAACATAACCCTATATTATCTTATATGGAAAATAATTTTGATAAAACACTTGAACTCCATTCTTGAGGAAAATATCCTTTCTACTTCAAAAACATTTTCCTTTCTTAACATGTCATACAATTTTAAACTAAAAGAAGTTGATTAAAAATAAACTTGAAAACTTGTAAAGTAAGCTTCTTGGAAATAATTTTTTAAAAATCCATTCATTCCTTATAAGTTAAAAAAAACATTCTTCTCGTACTTTTGTTAGAAAAGTCAAAAAGTACCTCATACGAAAAACGACAAAAGATTCCTTTCATATCTTTTACTAAAAACTCACCGAAGGGTAAAATTGGATTTAAAAAATTGTAGGTGGATGGAAATAATATTACATATTGAGGAAACATGGATGTGGATGATAAATATTCCCCAGTAAATTCTGAAGTATAAACAATCTCGGATAAAAATTGAGATTGCGAGATTTTCCCTTACCTTAGGTCCGATTTGCTTCGTAAGTGTCCGAACCTCCTGTATAATGATTTAAATAATGTCATTGACTTATTCAAGAATCATAATCATTGTTATGATATCATATATGGTCATATTCTTATATTCTTATTAGTAATATTTCATTGCTACTTGTTATTCGGGTGTTTATTACTTTTTGTTCTTATGCGTGTTTTGTCGAATAAATTCTTATTCTTCTCGTTAGGTTATAGATAACTCATTTACAGAATGGTATTAGTGTACTATATATCATATTTATTCATTCAATTCATTTATATAATCATTATTCAATGAAGATCATGTAGAACGAGTCACATCACATCATGGAGACGGTATTCCGTACGTACGCACGAGCGATGATATCATTCCCATGATCGTGGAATTGTATTGGAGTGTATGTATACTATTTTAGAATCAATACCACTTTACAATAATCATATATAGTTATTTATTTGCACCATTATACCCATACAAGTAAGGTGGTGGTGGAAAATAGATTACACCATGGCGTGGAGACGGTATTCCGTACGTACGCACGCGCGGTGATTTCATTTTCCGTAGGATGGATAGATGGTGAAATAGGGTTGTTTAATACTTATAACAAAATATCAGTATATGAGTGATACTGATGTTATTACTTCATAATGAAACAACTAAAGAAGAAGAAGAAGTGGAAGAAGAAATAAATTTGAAAGAATCGGTAACAGACATTACCTCTTCTTTGAAGCGCCTCTTTGAGACCTCCTCTTAGGGCACTAAAATTGGTCTTTTAAGAAGACCAGGACCTCTAGGATGTTTCTAGGGAAGTGGAGAAGATAATTTGGTAGGGGTTGGATGATCTTGAATTCTCAAAGTGGTGTGAGGAAGAGAGGCAGGAGGTGCCCTTTTTTAAGGGAGGAGAGGGGCACCTTTGGAAAAAACTAAAAATATTATTTTATTATAAAGTCATATTCGGTTTTTAATAGCTCCAAATTGATTTATTTCAAAGATAAGGTGGGTATGGGTCTAAATACTCTCATACAATAGAATTTAGACAAGTTTAGGTATCTATTTTAACCTTATCATTTAGATTTAACTTTAAGTTAAATAATTTTACTTTTACCGTGTCTTCTTGTTTTCTTACACTATAAGGTTAATAAACTTACTATAACAAGCCAAACGAACCCCAAGTTGTTTATTTTTAATATATATAACCTTATCTAAGTCATTTTTCTAAACCTTATATTTTTAGGAATAAAATAACAATTAATAATATAATATTTGTTTTAAAAACAATTTTATGTCAATTTTGACACTATTTGGTAATTGATTTTTGTGAAAATCATAACAGAAATATTAGTTCGAAAAAAGTTACTTAAATCAATAATAAAATGTCATATTAACCTATAAAATTATTTTAATTCATAAAAAGTCTCAAATTACATTTATTTGGGTATTTATAACATCAATTATGTCAATATTTCATTAATAAGATAATTACTACATCATCATTGTGTCATAAATAAATTAAATTATTTAATGTCTAAAAATTACAAATAAAATACCACTACGTAGGCAATAATTTTTATCTTTCTAATGAATATTTATAGTCTAATTTATCTTATGTATAACCCTATATTAAAAATGATTTAATTATTAAACTTTGATTTTAACTATTTTAACCCTTCTTTAAATAAATTAATAATAAATGTCCAAATCTAATCCATGTGGGCCTAAATGGTCATATTTTATTCCTAAGGTTGTTTTTGGTTGAATTACACTTATCCAATAGAATTAGGACATGTGTTAGGGTAATAATAATAACATTTTTACCCTTAATTTCCTTATTTACTTTTAACTGTGGTAAAAAAAAGTAAAAAGTTACTATTCACCAAAAATTATTTTCATCTCATTGAACCACATTTTAGTCCTTGATATTAACTGTGTCTCTCGGATTTTCGAAATTCCACTCACAGTAGCGGTAAAATTAAGTTTTATGTAAATTTGCAAATTCTCCTAGGAGGTGGGTAAAAGACGGTGAAAAGTTCAATAAAACTTTTATATATCTAAAATTATTATAAAATGACTCCAATGAATTGAATTGAACTTATATAGGTGTTATGTATCAATTTTGACCTAAAATAAATTTAAATAAAATAAATAATTATTTAAATAAAAAGTCGGTTTTTAAATAGTAACCCAGTGTTTTCACTATTCATCAAAAATTGAAAGTTTTCAGAAAAATACCAAAATTTCACCCTAGGCTAATTTCGATATTCGGAATCCAAAAATGAAGTCCATTTTGAAATATGAAATTTAAAAAATTTCAAAAAGTGGTTATTACTATTCATAACGGCTAGTTTTAATAATATTTTAATAGTATATCGTTGTTTAGTGAAACTCGGTATTGCGTATGACGCAAGCTATCGAGGAAGGTCGCAGTTGCGTGTAAAGCAAGCCAAGCTAGTGTTGTGTGTAGTGAAATATTCCTTTGATGATTTATATAACATAAAAAAAATACTTCTCATAAAAGTCTCGGTTGTTACATCCACATATCACCGTGGAAGAGAGTTATGAGATTTGGGAAGAAGTGAAATCTTAGTCCAAGGTACATCGACCCTTTTGAGATCCTTGATCACATTGGAGTAGTGGCCTATCGACTGGAACTCCCACCAAACCTGTCTCAAGTACATGAAGTATTCCATGTATCACTCTTGAGGAAGTACATACCTAATCCATCACATGTACTCAATCCATAGGTGGTACCATTGGAGAATGACCTCTCCTATGAAGAGAAGCCATTGAAGATCTTAGATTGTAGGGAAAAATTTCTACAAAATAAGACAATGCCCCTCATCAAGGTGTTATGGAAAAACCAAAAGTTTGAAGAAGAAACATGAGAACAGAAGAAAGTGATGAGGCAGAGTTACCCAAATCTATTTTAGTGTGGGAAAAGAAAATTTTTAAGGGTGAAATTTTTTAAGGGGGAAGATTGTAATGACCCAAACTTTCATTAATGAAAATTCCTCTTGGTCTATTTAAATGTCTTATTATGTAAAATAGTTATGTAAAACATATGCACTTTCTTGGTTTCATGTTTCTGTATTTTAAAATAATATTAAGAATTGTGACTGCTGTTAATATATCCGTTGAACAATGATCACATGATTAGTATAAATATAGGGCTTTAACAAATCCAATTTACTCAGACAAAGGAAGCGATGACCTCATCTAATAGAATTGCTCCGTATGAAGCCCATTTGTTAGAGCTCGGAAAGGAGGTGGAATCATTGGGATTCACTCTTGACCAAGCACAAGATGAGGTTGGATACATTAATCTCAAGCAGAACCGCCTATGGGATAAGTGAAAGTTGATAGAGATTACCACTCAAACGATGTTATATGGGTCATCCCAAGAGTCTGTCACCATCGCACACCTTATCCTAAGGTCTTATGTAGGTGTTTTAAGGGGTTATGTAACAATACTCTAGAACTATGAATATGTACATTGTTTTTGTATAAATAATATACATTCATTTTATTATTGTTATTTTGTAAATAGTTTTTAAAGAACAAATAGTATTTTTTGTTAATATTCAACTAAGAAATCTATTTTGATAAATTAATGGATTTTTAATTAAATTATATTTTAATAAAATATTATTATTATTAAATTACTTTTTATTAAATATAAATGATCGTATAATTTTTATGAATACAATTGTAATATTTATTAAGGTTTGAAAGCTGTTTTTGTCAAAACCCATGATTTTTCGATAAATGTCGGTTTTTATTTTAAAAGTGAAAATTCACATATTTAGAAAATTATTTGGATAAAATGAATATTATTTTTATAATCAGGATGTCTAAATTATCCAACAGTCAATTTTTCATAATTTTCTAAGACAGTTGAATTTTTGGGTAAAAATTAAATACCGTTTAAATATATAATGTGTTTTATGACATCATAATGACCCGATAGTGATGTAATAAAATACTATAAATGATATTTTCGTCCAATATATGTTTTACGATTAAAATAATTTGATTTTAGGTTTATTTTACTTATTTTACAAAGCCTTAGTGGACCCTCCAAGACTTATAAAACATTTTATCTTTTTAAAATGATTTCCTTGAGAGTGTGACTCACCTCCACATAAGCAAGCCTAATATTTTAATAAGTTCAGTCATTGGCCTTATAAAATAATTTTTTACAATTCCCTTTGGCAAAAACCATGGGAAAAATCATGGTATGGTTTGTGGTTTTGATTAGTTTAAGGTGTAGGGTTTAAATCCTAAATAATAAATAATTCCCTCTCCTTTCTTATATAATCCCACCCAAGCTCCCACTTCCTCTTCACTCAATGAATTTGGAGCTTGACCAAACCATGACCTCCTCTATCTATAATCCTCCCAAGGTTTTACAATCTCCCAAGAAGTCTCTCTCAAGCCTCTCCCAAGCCTTTGGGATCACACTTCCAAGTAAGGGGTTCCTTCCTTCCTCATTTTATCCAAGTTTTTTAATATTGTTATGCCATTTTAATTTCAATTATAAATGTTGGGGTATGATTTTTCACCACCCCCATACTTATTTCTCTATGTTTTAATTATTATAGACTCCTTTCTCTCTCACTAATTCCTCCCATGTACACCTGTTACCATGCTGAAATTCCGTAAGGAATTTCTCTCTCCTCATTTACATTCAAGAAATTATTTTGTATTATGAATCTAAATTCCATTATAAATTTTGGGAAATGTATCTACATAACCCCATTAATGTACATTTCATGTAAATATGATGAGATACCCCTTTCTCTCTCATCAACCATTTTTATGAATTCTTAATTCATGTCGTTATGCTGCCGAAATTGCGCCATGATTTTCCAAGCCAAAGTCATTGTGTAGTGAATACCATGTCCATTTATCTACCAAGGGTATTCACCTTTATGAAAATTTACTTATTGATTATAGTGTTTCATGTATGAATTCAACATTCCTTTATCGTGGAATAAATTTTGATGTTTAATGAATCCATGTTGTATGATCTATGTTGCACATTTATGCATGAAATGAAGTGATTAAGAAGGGTGCGTCCTGATAGCACTTCAATGAATTGGTTAAAGATTAGTATCATGATACGTCAAGTGCAACGAGGGTTTACTCATTCAAATTCAAGTTCAATTAGGGTTTACTCATTCTCTATGTAAAATGGGCCTTGTCTCATGCTATCATTTTAATGTTGTTGCTACATTTCCATGTTATGTTAATCATGTTATATCATGCCTTTATGTTTATGTTTCTATTACACTCAATTTATATGCCTATTTCCTAACATGTATTTTATTATTCATGTTATGAGTTTTTAATCCCTTACTAGGCTTTATAGCTCACCCTTTTTTTATTCATGTCCTCAGGTTATCCCATGCAATGCTAAGTACAAGGGAATGTAGTGGTCATGTAAAGTAAGTTTTCAATAAAGATGTTGTGTTTCATGTTTTAAGTCGTTTTGTAATGTTACTAAGCCCCAAAGAAACTAAAAATCTCGATCTTCTATGTTGTATCAAGTGAAGGTTTTATTTAATAAAATATGTTTAAGTGTGAAATAAAGATTAGGGTTGTTATAGCAAGGGAAATTCCAAGTCAGGACTTTTCTCTTGACTCCTCTCCTCTCTCCCTCTCAAGAACAGGAGACTTTCTTCAAGATAGAAGAACAAGTGATCAAGATCGATTGACACAAGACATTTTCTTCACCGTGTTAGAACCCATAAAGTGTGTGTCATAAATCAGGGACCATTGGAGAATGTGTGGATCACCGCTAGAGGGATTCTGGTTTGGATCCTCACAAGCGCAATGAGAGAATCCGAAAGGGTCATCTCAGACAATCAACATCATCAACGAAGAAAGTACCGAAGAACCGGGTATTTTATTTCTTTAGAATTTAAATTTAAATTAATTATAAACATGATGTGTAAGATCCTCTCTAAAGGTTTCAGGCATCTTCCTTCTTTATCTAAATCTTTGATTCTATTCCATGGAGATTGGCATTCATCGTCGTATTGATCCCGGAATAATCATTGATCATGGTAAAAATTAAAGTTGGGTGCCAACCCAACCACACTTCCGTTGCGCCCGGAACCTTCAAATGGTATCAGAGGGAGGTCATCATAGTTTATAATTATTTAAATAATTTTTTCATGATTTACAGTTTAATAATTTAGTTTTTCAATTCAAGGTTAATCATTCTTGTAAATTAGATTTTGAGAACTGTTCTCCCTCTTTTCATTTGTCCCAGATTTCATAGAAATAAATGATTTTTTGATTAAAATTAAAATAGAGAACTCATCAGGAGGCACTGAAAATTCTTCCCTGGTGACACGAAAGTACACGCTGTGTGTTCAAACTTATATGTTGTGTTCTCTTCCATACACATAATGTAATCTGGACTACTTTCCTTATAGTCGTGTTTAGGACATTAGGAGTAATTCAGCAATTACTCAAGCCATGTAAATTTATTTCAGATAGTGTAATTAATTCTACATAGTGTGTTGACCGATATAGATAGGCACATACTTACCAGATTACACGCCGTGCAGCCCACTGCACACGGTGTGTAGTCCCTTCGGGTCAGGGGCTAAACTGTGTATTCCATACAAGGCTAATCCAATCGGTAACCGTGTAATACGGAGACAACACAGCGTGTATCCCACTGTACACACCGTGTACTCCGAAATTTATGAAGTACTCTTCACATTCCAAGTCCCTAGGCATGTACTTCGGGACAGATGGTGAAGGTTGTACATGACATGTAGTTGGAACTACACATTGTGTAATTTACCAAATTACACAAAGTTAAAACTTTAATGTTTGTGTAATATTAATAACTACATATCATGTATAAATCATACTACATGTTACTGTATGCATTGAAACATCTTTTATGCCATATTTCATAAGAGTAAAATAGTATGTGTATATAATACATGTTGTGTAGATTCAAAAGAGTATTCACCAGGATACCTCCAAGGTGCATTTATGTACCAGGATAAGAATCTCAAGGAAATTCAAAAAAGGATTAATATAAAAGGATTGATTAATTAAATATAATAATTAACTAATTCAAAGAATAATTTATCTTAATAAGAATGAGTAAATAATTGAATTCTAGTTTTATTTAATGTGTAAGTCGTTTCATGTATGTGAGTGATCATGAGCTAGACCAAGACCTTTGTATGTGATTGGTTTCCTTTTAATTTATTTATTAATTGTTGGTCTGTGAGCCATATCTCCTCATTAATATATAGGGCCTGTGTGCCCATGGTTTCTTTTATATAAACCCCATTTTTACCCCTCACCTGCGTGTGAGTTAAAAATCATATGTAATGGATGAATCTCCCAAGTTTGTAGAGGCGGTCCAAGTCAGGAGCCGAGGTGAAACCAATCCAAGGGGATACAAAGGTGGTGTAACACCCCAAGATTTCATAGTGTGTTATTTCTTCAAAATAATTCAATAACTTGCACTACACGCAACACTGAGTTCAATTGCACCATGACTTACCAAAAAAAAAAGCCATTAAAAGAGGTCATGAATAGTATTAACTAAATTTTAAACTTTATATAATCCTTATAATTTTAGAATCCATATTATGAGTTTCTTAGTCATAATGCAAGAACAGATTCATTTTCAGTATTGCACTTTTATCAACTTTTGATAGTGAAATCTTTTTAAATACAATATTTTAAACTTTTTGACTAAATGGAGACATCAGAAAATTTAAAATGAAACATCCCAAGCTTCCACGGTACGCTTTCCTTTGAATAAAACAGTAGCGTGTGTTGTACGCAACTTCGAGTTCTAACACACCGTAACCAATCAAACTAGCTGTTGTGAATAGTAATACCTACTTTTTGAAATCATATATATTTTATATTTCAAAATGGACTTCATTTTTAGATTCGGAATATCAAAATTAGCCTAGGGTGAAATTTTGGTACTTTTCGGATAAATTTTATATTTTGATGAATAGTGAAAATTACTAAATTTTAATTAAAAACAACTTTTTTAATCAAAATAATTAATAGTGATAAATTGTGAATTTGAGTGGTTTTAAAGTATATTTAGAATATATTTTTACCATTTAATATAATTTTGGTCATTGGACATAATTTTACAATTAAACCGAACAAAAACAAGTGTCAATCTTTTGATAGTTATTACCTCTTAAAAACACGCTTTTTGTTTTGACAGCGGGAATTAATTTTAAATTAATTTCTGCCACTTCTGTATTTTGAATTTAGGAAAATGGATTCCATATTTGGAATCAGGATGTTCAAATTGTGTAAATAGGTAACTTTTATTTTTAGACATTTTGAATAGTTACTGTGGTAAATATTTTATTTACCATAGTTAAAGGGTAAATCCGGTAAATAAGGGTTAAAAAAATAATATTATAATAATACAAAATTACCCTAAAACGTGTCCTAACCTTATTGGTGGACACATGCCCGACCATGGGCATCCTTGGGTCAATTTGGGGACCCCTTGGAGCCACTTGTATGTGGTAGGGACACATTATATTAATAAAGTTAAAATAAAAATAAAAATGGCATAAGCTTACATCTTTTAGAAGAACAATTTTTACATAGGGTTATACATGTTGGATTTTCGATTATAAATATTCATTAGAAAGCTAAAAAGATTTCCTACATAATGATATTTTATTTATAATTTTTAGACAACAAATAATTTAAATTATTAATGACACAATAATGATGCAATGTTTACCTCATTAATAAATCATTTAAATAAATAAGATTATAATGATTAAAATATTATCTAAAACCTGTCCAATTCTTATTGGTTGATGTTATTTAGAATATGAGTCATCTTATCTTCGACCTCAATGATTTTTGGACCATTATAAACCGAATATAATTATATTATAAAGTAATACTTTCACTCTTTCCTAAAGAGCCCCTCCTCCCCCTTATAAAAGGAGACCACTTCTACTCATTCCTCACACCTCTCAAGCCACTTGGATCGTCCAAACTCTGCCCAAATAAGCTCCCCACATCCCTCTCCTCCTCCTTGAAGCTTCCCCTTAGGCAGAAAGCATTTCAACAAGTCCTTTGGTTCCAACCAAAGTGAGTTACCTAAATTAAAGGTAACGTTTTCTCTTAAATTATTTTCCTTTATTTTGATTCTTCAACCCCCAAACTCTTTTTATTTCCTTTCTTTTGTAACAACACCAGTATCCTCAATATACTAGGATGTTTTTATAAGAAGGATTAAAACTACACATACACACAACTCCATCTAATGGATGATGAACATAATGTTTCTGTGGATGGCAAACTAACGCCTCACGAAACGATGATTGTTCAAATACATCTTACCGCCTCTCATGGTAGCCATTATGATGGCACTATAATTAAATATGATGTTAATGATATATATTTTATATATAAGCTTCTGTAATTCCATTTTATTTCATACCATTATTCGTTTCATGTTGTATATACATACGATAATTTCATTTGAGGAAGTGCGGACTACCGCCCCCTTAAAATGATATGACTCGTTCATACCACACATGGAACGTATAAAGGATGGTGTTAATGAACTTAAGTAACATATAAAAAATATTATATTATACTGGAATAGTAATATACCTATGTATCATTTGTATTCGATTCTTTTAAAATAAAAATTAAATGGAAGTAGCGTTCGTGCGTACGTACGGACTACCGTCTCCACGAACGCGATGAGATTCATTTTCCATCGTATCCATTCAAGTATAATTATCATTTGATGATTTAAAAATGATGTTTAAGGACTTGATACCATTCTGGATTTGAATAATATACAACTTATCCTTTACAAACATGTCTTACGTAACAAAACATACAAAAGCAAACAAGTAAGTTCACACCCGAAACAGCGATAATACTAAGATATTATTATCAAATCAATATTAAAAGATCATATATGATATCATATTAATATATATGATTCTTGTATAATTTAATAACAATTATTTCACCATTATACAGGAGGTTAACCTACCCCAACCAAGGAAAAGTACAAGGTAAGGGATTCTCTTATCTCACTTTCAATTCCGTGAGATTTCCATTGTTCGCTACTAAATTATTGAAAGTGGTGTATTGTGTACTTCCATTTGATATATATTATCATGATTCACTTTATATTCATGTTATTCTGTAAATAATTTGGTGGTTATTAACTTTTGGCCATGCGACTCAGTTGATTAACGTGGTAAGGGGTTTTCATCTCACTCCTTATTCCCGTGAGATTCATGTCATATTGCCACCATTACCTTTTGTGTGGTGTATGTACTGCCCATAATTATATTCTTTGTGTAATACACTCTAATTTATGTGTACTTACATATTCATTGTATGATACCTCTTTCATGGGTTGTATGTTTCATAAGTTACCAAACTGGTAAGGGTTATTTCACAATTTCTTCATTATCCGAGGTTGTTTATACGTAATAATCTACTGGGATCTCGTTATCATCCACATCCATGTTTCTTAAAAATGTATTTCAAAACATTTTTAATATTTAAAAGAATATGGGTTAAAGTCATTTATACCCTTGTTTGACTTTTTATAAGAGGTTTATAAGGGAATCTTTCCGTCGTTTTCCAAACAAGGTGCTTTTTAACCTTTTCGACAGAATTAAGATAAGAATGTTTTTTTTTAACTTATACGGCGGGTGTGGTTATTTTCCGCCGTTATAAAATCGTCAAAGCTTCCCTTAAAAGCTTATAAGATTATTTTCAAAGAAAATGTTTGATTTTATATGGATCTTAAATGATTTCAAAATAAAAGGAGATATTTCTTTAAAAAGAATTTTGATTTCATCTATGTCAACATCCTTTGATGGGTTTTAAGATTATTTGAAGTTGATTTATTATGATACAAAACTTCTATATTGTTTTGAAGGTTTTGTGATATGTTTGACTGTGGATGTGCTATTTTTATACCATTCATAGTTTATGGTGAAAGTATTGACATTTCGTATGCTTGTTCCAATAAGAATGTTTATGTTATATTTCAATCTTTACTTCATATGAATGTGTTGGAAAAGTATGTTCCAGGTTGGGGACTGGTTAAAGTAAGCCCTCCAGGTTGGGGACTGGTTAAAGTAAGCCCTCCAGGTTGGGGACTGGTAAAAGTAAGCCCTCCAGGTTGGGGACTGGTAAAAGTAAGCCCTCCAGGTTAGGGACTGGTAAAAGTAAGCCCTCCGGGTTGGTGTCCGGTTATTAGAGGCACTCCGGGTTGGTGTCCGGTTATTAGAGGCACTCCGGGTTGGTGTCCGGTTATTAGAGGCACTCCGGGTTGGGTTCCGGTTACAGTTAGCCCCAAGGTCTTGGGACGAGGCCTTGAAAAGTAATTAAAGTTTAGCATTATGCATTCCATCATTATGAAAGTGGTTATTGATTTTGCATGTGATTATTCGATTAGTAGAATATCCATGTGAATAAGTAAATGGAATTATTTCATTTTATTTATGTCATACCATGTTGAAAGTTCATATTTAAAAGGCTTTTGTTTTAGTTATACATTGCCTTAAATGTTTATTCTTTCCACTATATTGTTATCCTTACTGGGCATTTGAGCTCACCCCTTTTCTATGTTTTATTTTTCCCAGGATGTGAAGAAGTAAGTTATGAATGACCTGCAGGGATTTTATGAGGGGATAATAGTGTGGTCTATTGAGACATTATGTTGTTGTAGTAGTTTTTCATTTTATAATGTAATGTAAAACTTATGAATATATCTGGCATTTTCCAAGGCTACTAAACCAATCGGTCTTTCGAGATTTGATCTTTCTTATGATCATGCCAATGTTACGAAGTAATGCACCGACTCTGGGCAGCTGGGGTCGGGGCGTTACAGTTGGTATCAGAGTAAGTTTAGTACAAACCTTGGAAGCTAGATTTAGATAAACTCTGATTAGAGCACATAGACCTAAGATGAAATTTGAGGATTAGTATAGAAGAACTTCCTAGAATTTTGGTATTGTAGAGATTTTTTGAGTTTTCCAAGCAATACATCCCTGTCTGGATACGAGCAGGTAGAGGCGGATCTGGCACAGATGTACCTAGGGGTAAAACCCGAAAACACCGCTTTGAGCTAGACTCGAACGGGAACTGGTGCACGACAACGGGCCTTGCTGCACTCTTGGTTACGACACTCCCGGGGGATATGCTTAGGATAACTCTCATTTTTTTACAAATCATTTTGAAGGGATTATGAGTATATACTTCTTCAAAGAAAACATTCTTATGATTATGGATTATATCCATAAATAGTTCAATTTATGTTAAGTGTTTTATAAGTATGGGATTATGTATTTTGACTCATAAACTAATCTAGTTTATGCCATTGTTTAGAAATGGCGCCCAGTAGAAGGAATGATAACTCTAGAAATGCACATGATTCAAAGAGAAGGAAGGATCATATCTCTCATGGTCTTAAGCTAGAATTTATAAGAGAAATAGTCTCCCATGTATTATCATCATATGAAGAAATAATATCATGTGTTGATAAGATAATTAAAGAGTTTACTGAGTCCTATGGCTTTGAAGGGAAGCAAGAGAAGAAAAGGATATAAGAGAAAAAGATGGATAAAGGGAAGAGGGAAAAGAAGAATTTTCCCATATGTGGTAACTGTGGAAAGAAACACCCTGGAACTTGCCTGAAAGGAATGGGAGTTTGTTATAAGTGTGGAGGAAAAGGGCACAAAGTACGTGACTGCAAGGGTAAGAAAATGGTTTCAAATGTACAATGCTTCATTTGCAAGGAGTTTGGACACTACGCGAACCTATGTCCTAGTCATCAGACTATGACGCAAATGATGCTATTGGATAATAATCAAGTTATGATACTACCACATGTGAAGAGGAATGATTAGAGTTCTTATGTTGATTATGTCAATTGAGCTTTGTATCAACAATGTACTTGTTATAATAATTATGGAGTATATAAGGATTGTACTGCAGTACTATTTCATTAAGGACTTGAAATTGTGTGGAACAAAGAAAAGTGACTCAATAGCAGGTTAAATTTTTGGAAAATATATGGTTGAGAGAATGATAAACCATAATATGGTTCTGATACCGAGGTAGTGATTTTAGAATAATACATGATTGATTTGGATAAATTATATTGGATATTCTTGACTACCTTGAAACTGATTAATGATTTGTATATTCCATCATTGTTGGGGTTTAAAACATTTTTGGATTAATGACGTATATCCAGCATTCTATATGGAATAAGGGAGCATGAATGTAATCAATAAGGAATATGGTAATACATGATGAAGGTATTCATATGCTATTACGGGGTAAAAAGGATCTATATTATGTTTACCTTCCTTATGAATGTTGGACTGTGAGTTTGGACAGAAGTATTTTGGATAGTTCTAGTTTGGATTATTTTGGATTGCCATAAAAGGACAACCCGGAGGTTGGACGACAACCCGTCGCGTCCGGAAAGGCTGCGAGACTTGAACCCGCAACCGAAGGGAGACAAGGGTGTATCACCTACCACTATCCCACGAGATGTCCTGGATTAAATAAAGTAGTTTTTTTAAAAGATCTGGTAGATGAATTATAAATTCGTTTATTTTGGAACCCTCTATGAATAGTATAAATAGAATTTTTTTTTACGAGTGAATGATGAGTTTTTTGGTAGAAATTTATTAATGGATAAAACTCTAATTATAAACTAAGTATATCTCCTTATGATCTTAGCCAATCTCATAAATAAATTCCTCATCATTAATAAAAGGAACTTAGAACAAAAATGTTGTCCTAGATGGTACCTTAAATCATCACTAATTTATGGCTTTGGGATTGTTGGCCTTTTCATAGCCATGTTCTCTACCACTCTCCATCAGATAATTGATGGTTAGATTTCTCTTCCATATCCATATTTTCCTACATGGAACCCTAGTATGTGTTATTTTCGGTAATCTTCATACTTTCCACTCTTTATTTTAAATAGAGGCCTCATTAATTCATTTTTCGATGTGGGATTTCAACTAAGATATTTTGAAACGTCAAAAATGTGTTATCCTAATACCCTATGTTTTGTTGAACCGATGGTATTTCAAATCATCATAGATTGATGAATTTAAGGACCTCAATTATACACTTGTTTGTGATTGATGACCTCAATCACTACCTATAAATATTTACGTTTTTCCTCCGATTATATGTCTCTAATTTCCACCAATGTTCTCCTAATCGAGATCATAATTTGGTGGTGACCCTTTGATTTCTCTTTTCCTCATATTAAGACTAAATTTTAGTAACCCAATTTCCGATGTGGGTTTTCCCACAAATATATTTTCTACTTTCAACCTTTTATTTTTGAAGAACAATTTCAAATTGCGAGGACGCAATTTATTGAAGGAGGGGAGAATGTAACACCCCAAGATTTCATAGTGTGTTATTTCTTCAAAATAATTCAATAACTTGCACTACACGCAACACTGAGTTCAATTGCACCATGACTTACCAAAAAAAAGCCATTAAAAGAGGTCATGAATAGTATTAACTAAATTTTAAACTTTATATAATCCTTATAATTTTAGAATCCATATTATGAGTTTCTTAGTCATAATGCAAGAACAGATTCATTTTCAGTATTGCACTTTTATCAACTTTTGATAGTGAAATCTTTTTAAATACAATATTTTAAACTTTTTGACTAAATGGAGACATCAGAAAATTTAAAATGAAACATCCCAAGCTTCCACGGTACGCTTTCCTTTGAATAAAACAGTAGCGTGTGTTGTACGCAACTTCGAGTTCTAACACACCGTAACCAATCAAACTAGCTGTTGTGAATAGTAATACCTACTTTTTGAAATCATATATATTTTATATTTCAAAATGGACTTCATTTTTAGATTCGGAATATCAAAATTAGCCTAGGGTGAAATTTTGGTACTTTTCGGATAAATTTTATATTTTGATGAATAGTGAAAATTACTAAATTTTAATTAAAAACAACTTTTTTAATCAAAATAATTAATAGTGATAAATTGTGAATTTGAGTGGTTTTAAAGTATATTTAGAATATATTTTTACCATTTAATATAATTTTGGTCATTGGACATAATTTTACAATTAAACCGAACAAAAACAAGTGTCAATCTTTTGATAGTTATTACCTCTTAAAAACACGCTTTTTGTTTTGACAGCGGGAATTAATTTTAAATTAATTTCTGCCACTTCTTGTTTTGAATTTAGGAAAATGGATTCCATATTTGGAATCAGGATGTTCAAATTGTGTAAATAGGTAACTTTTATTTTTAGACATTTTGAATAGTTACTGTGGTAAATATTTTATTTACCATGGTTAAAGGGTAAATCCGGTAAATAAGGGTTAAAAAAATAATATTATAATAATACAAAATTACCCTAAAACGTGTCCTAACCTTATTGGTGGACACATTCCCGACCATGGGCATCCTTGGGTCAATTTGGGGACCCCTTGGAGCCACTTGTATGTGGTAGGGACACATTATATTAATAAAGTTAAAATAAAAATAAAAATGGCATAAGCTTACATCTTTTAGAAGAACAATTTTTACATAGGGTTATACATGTTGGATTTTCGATTATAAATATTCATTAGAAAGATAAAAAGATTTTCTACATAATGATATTTTATTTATAATTTTTAGACAACAAATAATTTAAATTATTAATGACACAATAATGATTCAATGTTTACCTCATTAATAAATCATTTAAATAAATAAGATTATAATGATTAAAATATTATCTAAAACCTGTCCAATTCTTATTGGTTGATGTTATTTAGAATATGAGTCATCTTATCTTCGACCTCAATGATTTTTGGACCATTATAAACCGAATATAATTATATTATAAAGTAATACTTTCACTCTTTCCTAAAGAGCCCCTCCTCCCCCTTATAAAAGGAGACCACTTCTACTCATTCCTCACACCTCTCAAGCCACTTGGCTCGTCCAAACTCTGCCCAACTAAGCTCCCCACATCCCTCTCCTCCTCCTTGAAGCTTCCCCTTAGGCAGAAAGCATTTCAACAAGTCCTTTGGTTCCAACCAAAGTGAGTTACCTAAATTAAAGGTAACGTTTTCTCTTAAATTATTTTCCTTTATTTTGCTTCTTCAACCCCCAAACTCTTTTTATTTCCTTTCTTTTGTAACAACACCAGTATCCTCAATATACTAGGATGTTGTTATAAGAAGGATTAAAACTACACATACACACAACTCCATCTAATGGATGATGAACATAATGTTTCTGTGGATGGCAAACTAACGCCTCACGAAACGATGATTGTTCAAATACATCTTACCGCCTCTCATGGTGGCCATTATGATGGCACTATAATTAAATATTATGTTAATGATATATATTTTATATATAATCTTCTGTAATTCCATTTTATTTCATACCATTATTCGTTTCATGTTGTATATACATACGATAATTTCATTTGAGGAAGTGCGGACTACCGCCCCCTTAAAATGATATGACTCGTTCATACCACACATGGAACGTATAAAGGATGGTGTTAATGAACTTAAGTAACATATAAAAAATATTATATTATACTGGAATAGTAATATACCTATTTATCATTTGTATTCGATTCTTTTAAAATAAAAATTAAATGGAAGTAGCGTTCGTGCGTACGTACGGACTACCGTCTCCACGAACGCGATGAGATTCATTTTCCATCGTATCCATTCAAGTATAATTATCATTTGATGATTTAAAAATGATGTTTAAGGACTTGATACCATTCTGGATTTGAATAATATACAACTTATCCTTTACAAACATGTCTTACGTAACAAAACATACAAAAGCAAACAAGTAAGTTCACACCCGAAACAGCGATAATACTAAGATATTATTATCAAATCAATATTAAAAGATCATATATGATATCATATTAATATATATGATTCTTGTATAATTTAATAACAATTATTTCACCATTATACAGGAGGTTAACCTACCCCAACCAAGGAAAAGTACAAGGTAAGGGATTCTCTTATCTCACTTTCAATTCCGTGAGATTTCCATTGTTCGCTACTAAATTATTGAAAGTGGTGTATTGTGTACTTCCATTTGATATATATTATCATGATTCACTTTATATTCATGTTATTCTGTAAATAATTTGGTGGTTATTAACTTTTGGCCATGCGACTCAGTTGATTAACGTGGTAAGGGGTTTTCATCTCACTCCTTATTCCCGTGAGATTCATGTCATATTGCCACCATTACCTTTTGTGTGGTGTATGTACTGCCCATAATTATATTCTTTGTGTAATACACTCTAATTTATGTGTACTTACATATTCATTGTATGATACCTCTTTCATGGGTTGTATGTTTCATAAGTTACCAAACTGGTAAGGGTTATTTCACAATTTCTTCATTATCCGAGGTTGTTTATACATAATAATCTACTGGGATCTCGTTATCATCCACATCCATGTTTCTTCAAAATGTATTTCAAAACATTTTTAATATTTAAAAGAATATGGGTTAAAGTCATTTATACCCTTGTTTGACTTTTTATAAGAGGTTTATAAGGGAATCTTTCCGTCGTTTTCCAAACAAGGTGCTTTTTAACCTTTTCGACAGAATTAAGATAAGAATGTTTTTTTTAACTTATACGGCGGGTGTGGTTATTTTCCGCCGTTATAAAATCGTCAAAGCTTCCCTTAAAAGCTTATAAGATTATTTTCAAAGAAAATGTTTGATTTTATATGGATCTTAAATGATTTCAAAATAAAAGGAGATATTTCTTTAAAAAGAATTTTGATTTCATCTATGTCAACATCCTTTGATGGGTTTTAAGATTATTTGAAGTTGATTTATTATGATACAAAACTTCTATATTGTTTTGAAGGTTTTGTGATATGTTTGACTGTGGATGTGCTATTTTTATACCATTCATAGTTTATGGTGAAAGTATTGACATTTCGTATGCTTGTTCCAATAAGAATGTTTATGTTATATTTCAATCTTTACTTCATATGAATGTGTTGGACAAGTATGTTCCAGGTTGGGGACTGGTTAAAGTAAGCCCTCCAGGTTGGGGACTGGTTAAAGTAAGCCCTCCAGGTTGGGGACTGGTAAAAGTAAGCCCTCCAGGTTGGGGACTGGTAAAAGTAAGCCCTCCAGGTTAGGGACTGGTAAAAGTAAGCCCTCCGGGTTGGTGTCCGGTTATTAGAGGCACTCCGGGTTGGTGTCCGGTTATTAGAGGCACTCCGGGTTGGGTTCCGGTTACAGTTATCCCCAAGGTCTTGGGACGAGGCCTTGAAAAGTAATTAAAGTTTAGCATTATGCATTCCATCATTATGAAAGTGGTTATTGATTTTGCATGTGATTATTCGATTAGTAGAATATCCATGTGAATAAGTAAATGGAATTATTTCATTTTATTTATGCCATACCATGTTGAAAGTTCATATTTAAAAGGCTTTTGTTTTAGTTATACATTGCCTTAAATGTTTATTCTTTCCGCTATATTGTTATCCTTACTGGGCATTTGAGCTCACCCCTTTTCTATGTTTTATTTTTCCCAGGATGTGAAGAAGTAAGTTATGAATGACCTGCAGGGATTTTATGAGGGGATAATAGTGTGGTCTATTGAGACATTATGTTGTTGTAGTAGTTTTTCATTTTATAATGTAATGTAAAACTTATGAATATATCTGGAATTTTCCAAGGCTACTAAACCAATCGGTCTTTCGAGATTTGATCTTTCTTATGATCATGCCAATGTTACGAAGTAATGCACCGACTCTGGGCAGCTGGGGTCGGGGCGTTACAGGTGGACATGTGGAAAGCTGTAAACATGAAGGTGTTTCTCCCCTAGGTTAGGGTTAGTTTATCAACCACTAGATAAACCAACCATTAGAAAAAGCTCATAATCATGCCCTTTAATTTATTTTATTTCTGTCAGTTGCATGGTTTTTCATTATGGATGTGTTGTTGTGATCACATAATTAATGAACTAACAAGCATGAAATATGGAACTAAAATAAACCAGGCTTGTGTGTAAATATTATTAATACATGGTTAATCACTTAAGTAAGTTCCACTTAATATTAACAAGCATGTGATAAAGATAATAAGACAATTTACGCATAAGAGATAAAAATACCTCAACAAAATATTCAGTCAGACTAAGACTTTCGTTACTTGATTAAGGGAAAGACTTAATAAAACTATGTGTTTGAACAACCCTTTTTGGGACACTTACTTTTATATAGCAATCCCTTATGAAATGTTTTGGTTTGACTTAACCATATTACATCAAGAGGAGTAGCCCTTGCTAGACTTGGTTTAATATTAGAGGCAAGTGTTGAGGAAATCCAAGTCAGGATTTCTGGATTGGGGAGTCCACTCAATGGATCAAGGAGCTTCAAGCCCGTAGTTGTCAAAGACTTTCCTACCTAAATACCTTCAAATATCTTGAACAACCCTTGTTGGGGTTATGCAAAGGGGAATATGAATCCTTGCCACTATAATTTCATGACAACTAGACATTCTGAGTTCAATGGAAAGGGCCATTAGAACTTGATAAAATAGTGGGAGAATTAATAAAATTAATTTATTATTTCTCATAAAATGTAATCAAGAAAATTATAATCATCTGCTCTTTTAATTATAGAATAAAATTACAAGATCATCAACCACACTATCCCCACAATCAATTCTGGATGAAGACAAAATCCTCACCGGTAGTAACTTCCATGAATGGTTTAGATGCCTTCAGGTTATTCTACGCCATGATTGGAAGTCTTACATGCTAGAGTTAGCATTACCTAATATGATTGCCTAAGAGGCGAGTGATGAAGAGTTCTTGTTCTGTGAGAAACATATGAACAACATGGTCGATGTTCAATGTTTGATGCTATCATCAATGTCTAGTGAACTCATAAAGTCTCACGAAAACATGGATACATATAGCATGCTCAAGCACCTCCATGGTTTTTACCAGGATAGAGCAAGATAAGAACGATTTGAGATCTCTAAGGCACTCTTTTAGATAAATCTTGGAGAGGGTTCCCCATCTGGGCCTCACGTAGTCAAGCTCATTGGATACATTGAGAACCTGAAGGTTCTAGGGTTTAAAATCCCCGAAGAACTAGGTACTGATATCATTCTTGCATCAATCCCTCATAGTTTCTCTATCTTTTTTGTTAGTTTAAATATAAACAATATTGAGAAGTCTCTATATGATATTCTTATCCACATTCTCCAAGTGTACAAAGATATGAAGCGTGAAAAGCCTTATATCCTTATGGTGAATAAGAGGAAAGGGAAGATAAAGAGATTTAAGCCCAAATCTTCTTCACACCTTCTAAAAAAGAAAGATCAAAGGGGAGGTGAGGGAACATGAATCTGTTTGTTTTGCATGTGGCAAGAAGGGCCACTGGAAGAAGAACTGCACTTAGACTAAGAAGCAAGAGGAATATTTAGGTGCATTTATTATCGAATGAAATCTATCTATTTGTAAAAATTGGGTATTAGATACAGTTTGTGGTGCTCAAATATGTATCTAAATACAAGAACCAAGTAGATTCAAGAAGATTGACCGAGGGGAGGTAGATCTACAAGCATCCAACAGAGCCAGACTTACTGCTATAGCTGTTGGGGACTACCACCTCACATTTCCAACTAGGATGATCTTGGTGTTAAATAGTTGTTATTATGTACCATCTGTTACTAAAAATATTATTTCTGTATTCATATTAGATATAGATAGATTTTTTTTCAATTTTGGAAATGAATGTTTCTTTTTTTACAAAGATATAATTTTTTTTGGTAGGGAAAATTTATACAATGGTCTTTACGTGTTGGATTACACAAACCAAGTAATGGTAATCGATAAAAAAGATACTTCATATGAATCATACCACACCCAACTTTGGCATCACCAGCTAGGTCATGTAAATGAGAAACTCTTGGCAAAGTTACATCAAGATAGATATTTAGATTCTTTCAAACTAAAACCACTTGGCGTATGTCATGCATGTTTACAAGGAAAAATGACCAAATCCCCATTTAGTGGGAAAAGTGAAAGGGATAAAGAGATTATTGAATTGGTTCATACTGATGTGTGTGGACCATTTCCAGTTGAAGCAAGGAGAGGGTACACATACTTCATAACTTTTACTGATGATTTTAGTAGATATGGATATATCTACTTAATGAGGTATAATTCGGATTCTTTTGATAATTTTAAAGAATATAATAATGAAGTTGAGAACCAAATTGGTAAGAAGATTAAGAAACTCCACTCAGAATAAGGTGGAGAATATCTTAATCAATACTTCATTGATTACTTATGGGAGTTTGGGATCCTATCCCAGCTCACTCATCCTTACACACACTAGTGGAATGGTGTGAGTGAAAGGAGGAACCACACCTTGTTAGACATGGTGATATCAATGATGAGTCATACAAGTCTTCCATTATCCTTTTGAGGATATGCGTTATAAATAGTAGTGCACATACTAAACCAAGTACCAAAAAAATCGATAAATGGTATTCCATATGAGTTTTGGAGTGAAAAGAAAGCTATGTTATCGAATTTACATGTGTGGGGAAGTGAAGTGTTTGTTAAGGCCTCTTCAGGTAACAAACTGGCACCCTAAGGCGCAAAGTGTACCTTTATAGGATACCCTAAGGAAACAAGGGGATATTACCTATACAACCCCTCAGAAAAAAAGGTTATAGTGGAAATAAACTCCATATTCCTTGAGAGGGAGAACATATCTAAAAGAGATAGTTGGAGTGATATATGTTTCGATGAAGTCGAGATTCAAGGTACACAAGAGTTGGTATAGGAACAGATTCCACAAAGCCCCGTGGAAGAAAGAACTATTCGAGAGACACAAGAAATGCATAGGAGTACAAGAGAGGTTAAAGAACCGAAATAGTATAGTTTTCTAGTTATTGAGGATGGTGACTCGTTATTAGTTGATAATAACGATCCTCTAACCTACAAGGAAGTAGTAAGTGGAACAAATATTTCCAAGTGGCAAGAATCCATGAATTATAAAATGGATTCCATGTACCAAAACCAAGTATGGATTTAGGTAGATCCTCCAGTTGATGTAAATACTATTGGTTGAAAATTGGAATTCAAGAAGAAAATAGACATGGAAGGAAAATTAAGTACCTATAAGGAATGACTGGTTGCAAAAGAGTTCAAGCAGCATCAAGGCATTGAATATGAAGAAACCTTTTCACCAGTTGCAATGCTGAAATCCATTAGAATTATATTGGCTATTTCCGCTTACCATGAATATGAGATTTGGAAAATGGATGTCAAAACAATCTTCCTTAATGGGAACCTTCAGGAAGATGTCTACATGACACAACCTGAAGGGTTTATGAGTCTAAAGGATTCCAATAAGGTATGTAAGATGTAGAAATTCATTTATGGATTAAAACAAGCATCCAGGTCATGGAACATTTGTTTTGATGAAGCCATAACAGAATTTGGTTTTATCAAGAAATAATGCGAGCCTTATGTCTACAAATGATTTAGTGAGAGTGCAGTAATTTTCTTAATAGTATATGTCGATGACATATTACTTATTGGAAATGATATACCATTCTTACAGTATGTTAAGGCATGGTTGAATCAATGATTCTCCATAAAGGAATTGGGTGAGGTAACATATATTCTTGGTATCAAGATCCATCATGATAGATCCAAGATATTGTTGGGCCTAAGTCAAAGTACATACATTGACAAGATATTGACGAGATTCAGTATGGAACAATCCAAGAGAGGATTATTGCCAACATCACATGAAATTCATCTTTCCAAGAAAATGTGTCCTCAAACATGTTAGGAAAGAAAGATAATGGAAAGGACTCCATATGCATCAGTGATTGGGTAAGTCATGTATGCCATGCTATGTACTAGGCTAGATGTTTCCTACGCATTGAGTGCGATAGGAAAATATCAAGCTATCCCAGGTGACCACAATTGGATGACAGTCAAGACTATCCTAAAGTATCTGAGGCGTACCGAGGATATGTTTCTGGTTTATGGATGTGATGAGGAACTAGTCATTAGAGGATATGAATATGATAGTTTTCAGATTGATCAGGATGACGTGAAGTCGCAAACGGGATACATCTTCACTTTGAATAGAGGTGTAATGAGCTGGAAGAGTTCAAAGCAGAGCATGGTCATAGATTCTACAGAATAATTCAAGTATATCATAGCTTATGAGGTAGATAAAGAAGCAATTTGGATGCGGAGCTTCATCCAAGAGATGGATGTGTTACCTAGATATAAATATCTTATCACATTGTATTGTGATAATACTGCAACAGTGGCTCTTGAAAAAGAGCCAAGGTCATATCAGCGGACAAAACACATACTTCATAAGTATCATCTCTTGAGGGATTTTTCTCAGAGAGTTGAAGTTATAGTGAGCATTATTTTCATAGAAGACAACATGGTATACCCCTTGACTAAAGCCTTGACTCAGCAGAAACATGATCATCATGTGAGGTCTAGCAGACTGAAAGTCGTGGGCAGTTGGATCTAGTCCAAGTGGGAGTTTGTAAGAGTTTTTGTTCTAGAAAAAACTGTTTGTACTTTGATTACATGAATATTTAATATATTTAAATACTAAACATTTTATTACATATTGTTCATTTTTCTGAATGACTATAGTGTAATAATGTCTTGGAGTATTTGTCTCATTGAAAAGGTCATATAAATTCCCCTCTATGATGAGATCCTTGAAGTGTTATGGCAACATTCTTAAATATAATTCTATGGTTTGATGACATACTATGATGGGACACATAGTATACAGACCATCATGTGTGAGTATTCGTAAGCAGATGAGACTTCTTCTCATGAAGTTCGCACTTGGTAGTCTCCAAGATGGGCAATTATGAGAACATACCCACCAATAGGAATTTTGCATGTTTTGGTGTCATCGGATATTTCTCTCTACGAGCATGTATAATGGTCCTTAGACTTTAATATTATCATTAATACATGTCATGACTCACACAATTTGATTTAATGACGAAAACCATCATGTAGAAAGTTGGCAGGAAGTATGGTAATGGTTCTTAGACTTTAATATTATCATTAATACATGTCATGACTCACACATTTTGATTTACTGATGAAAACCGTCATGTAGACAGTTGGCGGGAAGTATGGTGCATTGGGTGCTTTATGAATAACTTTTTATTAATGGATAAGTTGAGGAAGGATTTGTCCCTTCCAATTATAGAAGCTGATATCTCGACCCTTTGATTGAAATAGAACCGTTACACAAAATTCCATGGCCATGGTGTAATGATGAGTTTATTTCAGGTAGTCAAAGAATGACATATCAAGTATAAAGGTTTATTACACTATCATGAAACCAGCTTGATGAGATATTGAGAAAAAGGGACTATATTACATAGCGAGCGTTCGTATGTGGATGTCATTTTTACAACTTTAAGTTTTTTCTCTTGGGTTCCTTGACCTACTTCTATATAGTACTCTTGGACTTTAGGTAAGCCTGCCTAATTCTAATGATAAATAATCCTAGAGGGTCACACACTCAGTGTTTCTGGTGGTCTCGGTTAAATTTTATTTAAATTTAATTAATGGAATAAATATTATTCTCAAGATAGTGGAATAATTTTATTCAAGTTAAAATGATTGTATAAATTAAATAAATATTTATTCATAGGATTGTGAATAAAAATTTATTTATTTATTTTATTAAACATTTAATAAATATTTATTTACTAGTTTTTTAATAAAATATTTATTTAAGAGAATAATTTATTTATTTATTTATTCGGGTGTTAAATAAATGGAAGTGAAGTTTGATCGGATCAAGGATGGTCCAATAGAAAAATAATTATTTGCAAGATGGTAAATGATTATTTAATTAGTTGGCACAAAACAAAATAATAATAATGCGGTTATAATTATGCAACATGAGATTTCATTTATGATTCTATTTTGCGTAAGTTGGCACGCCACAAATAATGACGTGGTTATTGTTATTATGTAGCATGGGTTTTCTCTAAGGTTATGAATGTATTTAATTTCTATTACGCAATTAAATATTATAACTTAATCCCCATGTCGATAAATAGAGAGGTACGTCTATTGTTCCATGTATGGGAAACCGATGATGCAAGAGAAATTCCAAGTTAGGAATTTTCTCTCGATTCCTCTCTCATCTCCCTCTCAAGAATGATAGACGTTCTTCAAGATCGAAGAACAGACGATCAAGATCGATCGATGCAAGACATTCGCTTTTCCGTGCTAGCACCCGGAAAGCGAGTGACGTCAATCGGAGACCATTGGAGCACGTGTGGATCATCGCTAGATGGATTTTGGTTTGGATCCTCACAAGTGCAACAATACAATCCAAAAGGGTCATATCGGATGACCAATATCATCAGCGAAGAAAGTACCGAAGAACCAGTTCTTTAGAAATTAAATTTAAATTAATTATAAACATGATGTACAAGATTCTCTATTAAGATTTCGAGCCTCTTCCTTATTTATCTAAATATTTAATTCTATTCCATGGAGATTGACATTCTTCATTGTATTGATCCCAGAATAATCATTGATCATGGTAGAAATTAAAGTTGGGTGCCGGCCCAACCACGATTCTGCTGCACCCAGAACCTTAAAAAATAACTAAATAATTATTGGATAAAAATGATAAGGAAATTAACTTACAAATAATAGATAAAATGAAAACAAAATTAATTAAATAAGTAGTAGTAATTTCCATTTTCATGATGGTTTTATACATTTTTGGCCCATTTTCTTATTGTCATTATCTTAGTTGTAGCCTCGAAGTCCAATCTCTCATGAGTATGCGAAGCTTTAAACAAACCACCCCAATTCGAACAAAAGAATCCACCTGTATAAGAAAAAAATTCTTATGTGAGTAATACTAAAAAGAAAAAACATAAATATGAAATAATACATTAATTCTATGGATAATGATTTTACTATGAAAACATCAAGATTTTCTCTATGATTGAGCAGTGGAGGGAACTTGATGGAAAGTGATAAATGCTAATAAAACCTTCTAGACAAACTCCGCAAGGAATAATGAAAATTAAATCAATGTTTCATTATATAATTATTCAGTAAAATAGAGAAAGTATATCTTAAAATTACCTTTACATATTCCTAAAGGGTTTCCTTTGTTATAGTTTGTTCTTCTATGAGATTGGTAACATTATCATGTGAAGAAGACATTATCTACATGAGTATTCAAACATTTAATTTAGGTTATGTTAATTAAGTAGAGAATAGATAATATTACTAGGAAAACCATAGTATATTAAAAAAAACTTTTACCTTCTCATTAAACTCTCTTTTTTTAAAGGTTTTAGTTATTTGGTTCCTCTATCGAGAATGAAAATCCTCTCTTTGTGGTCCCCTCTAACATAAAATACATTTTCTACATTGGGATTGAAAATAACTAATTGTGATCTCCCAATGAAAGGGTCATATTCGATTGAATTATCATCTAAAATGATATTTGTTTTAGCCACCAGTAAGACAATCAAACAATTATTATTTGCTGGATCTGAGACATAAAATACTTTTATTGCTTGTGATTCCATTATGAATGAATCATATTTTCCCCCTTCCATGCTGAAAGTCACCTTCACAAATCCCATTTCATAAATTTTCACTACTCATATTGCCAACCCATTTTTAGTGGAAAATCAGCACTTGAAATGTTGTATAATCCAACTCGTATATCTATTCGATAATTCCAAAATATGACATATTTTCATAAATTAGATTTCTATCCTTGGAACCATATATGTGTATCGCTTCCACCACAAGCATAACACCACTAATTTTTATTGTATTGCAGTCATCATTTTCTTTTGTATAGAATGTATAACCATTGATTACAAATCCATTGTAATATATAACATTTGTATTCGGTCCCCTGGCTAGCCATTGAATTCGTTCAATAATTAAATTTATATTTTTAGATAAATCCTTATAAATTTGATATTATAACCATCCTATAAACTGTTGATTATGTGTATTTGATATCCATCCTTTAGCCCTTGATGAATTCCAATCTTTAAGAATTTATTTTTGGGATTCAATGTATGGATCAACATCTTCACTATTATCTAAAATTTAAAGGTGTGATTGCTCCCACTCTATCAAGGTAATTATAAAAACATCTCTTCTGGAAATCCCTTTGGCCATAAGGCATCAACTGTGATGAGACTTTGGTAGGTATATGTTGTCAACATATAATAGGTAATCAGTACATAATTCAATTGCTTCTTCAATAATATATCGTTATGCAATACAAACTTCTGGATGACTTCGATTCTCAACATACCCTTTCAAAATATTTATATATCATTCAATGGGGTACATTCATATGTAATGGACATGACCACATAGTTGAACCTCTCTAACGAAGTGAACCATCAGGTGGACCATTATATCAAAGAATGATGGTAGGAAGAACATATCTAATTCACATAATATGAATACAACCTCCTTATTCATGATTGGAAACTTCATTGGGTTTATAACTTTACTCCATATGGCTTTGAAAAAGAAGTAGTCTAGTTAATGTATGCCATAAATTTTGAGGTATAATTCAATATAAAGCAACAAGGATCAAATATTACATCAAAACATGATAGTCATGTGATTTTAGTCCTTGAAATATCAAATTAGTCACTGAAATTACATTCTTTATATTTGATGAATAACCCTATGGAACTTTTAAACTACAAAAGAAAAAGATAAAATTTCAATTTTTTCCCATATGGATAGAGTTTAAGCTACTGGAGGAAGAAAAGTTCTCCCTTTACCCTTCACCGGTGATAAATCTTCCCTTATCCCCATGTCAACCATGTCCAACCTATCCTTGATGCAATCTTTCATTTTTTCAGGAACATTTAGTAATGTACCAATAACACTATCAAATACATTTTGTTTCTACATGAATGATATCAAGAAAATGTATGACATACAAACAATTATAATATGGAAATTCAAAGAAAATTGATCTCATCTTCCAACCTAATTTCATAAGGTTTTTCAAAAATAGTTTACTGAAAATAATCTCAATATATTTTACTTTATCGAACAGTTGATCACCTATTACTGGAGACGGTGTTATACCTTTTTTGATATTATCATTGAATGATGTCGTCTAGGATCAGTATTTATTTCATTAAAGTAAAAAATTACGATGTACTGAAAACATAGTCTTTGAGGAATGTTTCAACTAAACTGAGTGTGTGTATTCTTCAAAAATGGGATACCCCAATATTCCTTTAATGCTATAGCCTGATAAATTTCCATAATTAGGGAATTAATTTATCATCCCATACAACATGGACCTCAATGTGAATTATTCACTTCTATGAGCATCATAAATTGTAACACCTTTATCCCACACCAATTTTAGATCTTCGATCAATGGAGCCAAATAGACACCAATGCCATTACCGGGTTACTTTGGTCTAGATATAAATAGAGACAACATAATATATTTGCATTTCATGCATAATCATGGAGGTAAGTTATAATTTACCAACATGATGGTTCATTTACTGGGAGTACTACTCTGTACATCAAAATGATTTATTCCATTTGTATATAATGCAAGATGAAAGTTTCCTGACTCATTTTCAAATTCAAGATACTCAAAATCAATTTTCTTCTACTGAGGAGAATCTCTTTGATAACATAGGTTCCCATATTTTATTCTTATATCTGCATGTCATGTCAATTGTCTCATGATTTCTTAACATCCATATAGTCTTATAAATTGTGGAATGATTGGAAACTACCATACTGATTTCAAAGGACTTGATTAATTTTTCTTGTATCGATCTATACCACACTTAGGGAATTTTATGAGTGATTCATGGTCCTTGAGAAACAATATGGAATCATTTTTACGAGCATGTATTTTTTTAGAGATCATGCCCATTGAATGTAGCATTCATTTAGCATCATATGCTTAATATGGTAGTTCATTTTCTTATGGTATCATATCATTCAAGAGACCAAATAGTTATGTAAATTTGGAGTCACTCCATCTGCTGCCATTTTTCAAATTATATAGCTTCAATATAGCTAAAAATGTTGTGTATTTAGTACAAATTGTATAAAATGGTCTCTTATCACAACTATTTAACTTCTCAAACAACTTTGGACAATCATGAAGGTCATATTAAATTTCTATTTTCATTTCTTCCATGTGATCTCTATCATCACTTATACTGGTATTCAAATAAAATGATCCATAAACAACAGTATCATCCCAATCAGTGCGCACATTCAGTTTTCCCCATTTTTAAACAAATATTTATAGTTATGATCTATTTCGTGAAAAATCAAATGTTCTTATAACTCTTTCAGACTAATTTTTCTTGAATAACAACAATGTAAATGTGGAAAATGGATTTGAGAAGGGTTGCACACTTGCTATATTGCAAACTTGATGAACTCTTTAACTCCATCTTCAGACTATTTTATAGAATTATTAGCATGCATCCATTTTCGATTCATATAAATCCTATTGGGTTCATAAAATATTCATTTTATACAATAAATAAATAAATACACATAATATATTCATTATCAAAGGTCAAAGTTATAGATAATTATAATAAGGGAATCCCAACATTTGACTGTTTCAATGAATCCCATTATGCTTTAAAGAAAATGGGTAATTGAATTTAAAAAAATAATTATTACACTATAGAAGGTGTTATCCTTTGAATTCATCCCATGGTGAAAATTATAGACAACCGTTATCCTCTTCATCGCCCGACTAGTTATCATTGCATTTTGTTGTTTGACACTCATCCTCCATCTCTTGTGGACATGAACCTATATTTATTGAAATACTCTAATTAGTATCCATCCACGGGATGAATACTCCTCAGATTAGTACAAGAAACACAAAAGAGATAAGGGATGGGTCTCAATCAACAAATTGTAATAATAATTGTTCAGGATATGAAGCTGATGAGTATGACAGTTGCACTCCATTATGTTCTCTAAAAGGGGTAATGCCTTTCATTTGTGAGAATTATACCATTGGAACTAGTTATTAACTCATGGCCTATTTAAGGTGATATTTGGAGGGAATACGTATTCTTTTCTATGATTTAAGTGATCTCGATAGGGACATGTTATGATATATGAATCCTTGGGGCCTCTATGAATTATATATTTATAGGAGAAATAACACTTTTAATACTTTTAATACTCTAAGTAAGACTAGTCCTACCTCTATTAAAATGAGCCATCATATCTTTCTTTAATACCCTAAACAAATGAAAATTTAATATAGGAAATTAAAGAGTAATAAGAAACACAAATATGATAAACAATAATAATAAACTCTCATTCCATCAACTCTAAGATATAAAAATGTATTTATAAAACATTTTAATAAATAAAGAGCTATTTCATATATATGGATGGTAATCAGAGAATCCTAAGGGTGGAACCAATACATGTAGACCTAAAATAATGAATACCTAAAAATAATTTCTAATAATTATTCCAACATATATAGAATTTGATAACATTCATTCTATTTTTTGGAACAAGTGATGTAACAACCTAAGGAATTATTGTATTTAATATTAATGGTATATCAAATATTTGAAAACATCTCAAAATTATAATTTCAATTTCATTTAAAAATTGAAAAGGAATAAAAAAATAATTTTAGGAAAATAATATACCTAATAACGATAAAGGTTTTAAACATCTCAAAATTATTCATTGATAAATTGATTCAAGAATTATGTATAGATAGGTTGAAAACAAGAATTATTTTCAAGAAGATGAAGAGTATGATTTATAATAAAATTTCATTTTCATGGCCATATGGGTTTTATGGTGATTTTTGGCACATAGTATAAAATTTTAGTCATAATGAGATAACTAATAGTAATTATGGAATATATAGAGGTTTTAAGTTAAAGGGGAGATTACCAACTCTTAAAAAATAGTTTCAAAGTGAGGCGAATCTTCATAAGTAAAATTGGATGATGAATTTTAACTACTGAATGAACTCTAAACATGTGAAAAATTAAATGGTTATATTAAGGATTGTCAATATTTTCTAAAAACATAGATGAATGCGAAGAAATAATTAGAAATGTATTATATGAAAAAGAATGGAATATAAGAGGAATTTATTATTAACATCATGCTAAAATATTTTCAAAAGAAACATCCTTTTGTATTAGATATTGGTTGTTCATCTCACATATGATAGGTAAATTGATGTAATTAAATATTTTTGACAAGTTCAATGGGTGATTATTATTTTAGAAATGGTGGATCTCTTAAGATAATTTGTTTGCATTTAAAATATTTTGGAAATAAAATTCAATGTTAAAGAATGATATGTTTTTAGATGGAATAATAATTAAAATAATAAATTAGAGATTTAAATGAAAAAACCCTTGGAGTTTATTCACTTTGATATATATGGACCCTCAAATCAAAAATCAATGCATTGTGATAAGTATTTCATTTCACCTATTTATAATTATACTCAGATCATATGTATTATGTTTTAGTCATATTTATATATATAATTCTCTAAAGGATATTATAATGGAATTTTTGTCAAAGGTGTGTGCCTCAGTGCACCTTGGTGTGAGGTGAGGTGAGGTGCACCTGGTGTGCCTCACCATTGGTGAGGTGGTGTGACTTCACTGAGGCACACCAAAGGCAAGCACCTTGCACGCCAAAGGCACACACATCATGATCCAACTCGAGAGGCACTGTAGCACCAGGCATAGTAAAGGCACACCACTAGCTTCTGAAATCGGGGGGAATGGGGTGATAGAAATCATGGGTAAAGGGGTGGTGGAAATCATAGACAACCTAATGGAAATCATTGTGGTGACATAAATAATGATGATAAAAAATACTAATGGATATCTCTAAACAAGAAATCAATTAGTGAGGAGGAGGAGAAAATAACATACCTTGGATTAAAGATTTGAATCATCCAAGAGAAAATAGTTATATCACCAAACTTGGAATTCATTTGAGCCTTGGATTCATTCAAACCTTGAATCATTCGAGCCTTGGATTTGAGCCTTGGAATTGTTTGATCCTTGATTCGATCTCGGATTCAATGAGGAGCACCGATAGCAGGCGACTTCCACATAATGCTACAGATATCATGACTTGTTTGCGATTTCTAGGGTTATTAAAATAGATAGGGACACTTTTATCAGTGCTTCTAAAAAATTACTGATAAAGATCCCTTTTATTAGCGCTAAATTAATAAGCGCTAATAAAAGGTATCTTTATCAACACTTTTTAGTGATGATAAATCATTATCTTTATTAGTGCTAAAAAAATGCTGATAAAGATTCCTTTTATCAGTGCTTATTACTTAAGCATTGATAAATGAATTATAATTATAAATATAAATATTTTTTTTGTAAATATATTTATATAATTATATATGTAATTAATAAATATATATATTAGGTGCTTTGGGGGTACAATTACATCAAACACACACACACACACACCTCACACATAGGCCAAAAAGGCAAGCCATAGCTCCCCAAGAGGATAACCGACCCAAAAAACCTTATTTATTTATATATGTATGGCCCAAAGACCCCATGGGCATGAGACCCATTTTTCATCACCACGACACATGGTCTGTATTACCCCATAACTGATTGCACAATTTCATTATTTAAATATATTTATATATTTACTAAAGTTGGCATTTTTCCACCACATGCCAACCTATCATCAATTCTTTTAAAGCTTCCATATCCATCCTATTCACTCCCTAGGAATCTATCCTCTCCATCCCATGATTTCAATCTGCCTATCCTAGGGTTTTCGCCTCATCTCATCTCTTACTTTCGAAACTCCATCTACAGACACCACCCTTAGGCTTTCCATATTTGGAACTCCTGGATCCTCATCTCCATCTCCTCCTGCTCCCCATCTCCAAAACTCTTCGTCTCATTGTCTCCTCATCTCCATATTCCCTCTCAACCTGATTTCACTCCATCGATATCTATCCTCTCAAGATCATGATTTCCCTCTCCATGTCTTAGGGTTTCTACCTCGTGTCTGCCCCAACCTCCAGCACTCCGTCTATAGACACCACTATTCATCTACCCATCTCCGACACTCTTGGATCCTCATCTCTGTCTCCTCCTGCTCCCTGTCTCCGGCAGTCCTCATCTCCTTGTCTCCTCATCTTTGTCTATGTTCACAGCAATATGACTCCTTGTCTCCAGCACTCCTTCCCATCACTTCAGCTCTCCATTCACAGCTACCGCCTCCGTCACTCTTGTCTCCCTACCTCTGTTCACCGCACTTCGGGTCCCTGCCTTCATTCAGATTCCTGCACTCCATTCACCATTCCTCCACATAAGGTATGTTCATCTTCAAACATTATGTAGTTTTTTATATCTTCTGTTAAATTTATAGTACTTCCATTTGCTTAAGAATTTTTATTATGTTATAATAGAAAAACTATTCTTCAAATTCATCAATTACAGCAAATATTTGAGTCCATGAGAATATTTATTCACATATTTTTTTTCAGGGTTCACACTTTTTGTTCAAGAATATCAAAATGTTTTTCAGTTTAGGTATGCCTAGCTAGATTTATTCACCGGACTGTATACAAAAATATTAATGTTCCTCTCTTATATATTGTATACATTCTTAAGTACTGATTTTTATAATAGTGTTTAATTACATGTTTAATGTAATTACTATTTTCTATTACAAATAATCTATGTTTTCTACTTATCAGTTTAGCACTTCCATCAGTTTTTTCAAATAAATGATTACTGCCTTCCTATATTCTATCATCTTATTTCATTGATTCTCTTTAGTTTTTGTGATTTCAAATGACATGAGACATCGGTTTATTTTTGTAATCATGTTTCAATGACGGTATTTCATTGTTTTTTATTTTCATTACAATATTGGAGTGGATAATATTGATTCCTTTCATTTCATTTAGAATTTTTGTATGATTATAATACACTACATTTGTTATTCTCAATTGGAAATTGTTAAACATCATATTTGTGCTTCATTTATTACACATGTCAGTATTTTTTTATACTTATTTATTAAATTAATTTCATCATGTAGAAAAATCCATTGATTGAGTTTGATGCTAATGATGTGGTCTAATGATATGTTATAGTGTCTCAGGACTCTGCAGAAAAAAAATCCATGCCAATAAAGATCATCCATCTATATTCATTTTAATTTATTCTGATTTAAGAATTTGATGAGTTGTTTGCTTATTATGGAAGATGTTTTGAATGTACAGGTAGATGATATTTCATCCTGATTACCAAATAAAGTATAACTGGCGTGATAGATAAATTTCCAATTCCTTTTCAATACTTGATCCATATTCTTAAACTACATGAAACTTCTTGAGATCTACTCATCTCAAGGTTATAAAGGCACCATCCTTTCTTCTAAATTCATTTCAAGACTCCCAAATTCATTCGTTAGAGGAAAAAAAGTGTCATATATGAAATGAAACTGTTATATAAGATATAAAACATATTTACAATTTTCCTTTAAATCATTTTATTTATATTCTTCTTTTGATTTATTTACATTCATATTATTCTCATTATGCACTACTATTTTTTTTTTGTCAATGAGAAATGATGTTGATCATATCAATGGAATAGATGGGTAATATAAATTCAACCAGCCTTCAATATTACCATCCATCATAGGTAGAGTATGACCTATATTTACTATTCCTGAAGTAAAGTGACTGAAGGCTTCAATTTTACCATCCAAAAGACTGTTCTCTTTGATAAAAATACCATCATTCTCCAATATCAAGTTTTTTTTATTCAATGAAAATTTTTCCATTATTTATAAACTAAAATAAAGATTAAAATCCTTAGATAGAACTGCTAAGCCTGTTAATTGTTCAGTTGGCATGGTAGTGGATGATTTTATATTCATATTAATTCCTTATGATTATGAAATTGTTGAAATATTTTCTATTTATGAAAGAGGTTTTCAATATCAAGGGAGATGATATTACAGCCTGATTACCAGAGAAATTTTAAATTTTTTGTAAATGCATACTATAATTTTTGATTTGTTTGTTGTATGATGTAGACTCAATGGATATTTTTCCTTTTTCGGGTTTTTGATGTGTTAATTATATTAATTTTAGGAAATGAGTTCACATCGAAGATCAAGTTTTTGGATGGGAAAGTGATGGTTCAATTGAAGTTAGTACCTGGAAACCCTGCACTACTTCATATGTAAGCTTATCAAATTTTCCAAACTGGTTTTATTTTTGAGCTTTTCATCTTTCAATGTGATGTATTTAATAATGTTCATGTTTAGGAAACCAGGATGGCTCTCTACTTTTCTATTTGAATTCATGACTAGGAATCTTATCTTTTAATGTCTTCTTTTCATTGTTAGTTGAAGATAACATCATGTTACAATTTATTTAGCCTACTAGAGCCATTATAGTCTTCTATTATATTAGCATCACCTTCAAGTCTGTATAGATTTTAATGGATTGATGCCACATTTTTTTAACAAAACGGTGATGGCTCCAGAACTGTAAGATGCCTTATTTGCTTTATTATGGGAAATTGGAATATCTTTATATGAAAAACTCTGTTTTTTCCCTCCCCCGCTACCCCTCTCCATACTCTCTATACTTACATATGTACATATGAATTTGTGCATGCATGAATGTATTTATTTCAACCTTTTATGCCAATATATTTTCATTTTTAGTGCATATGGAGAAGCATGAAAAGGAATTTAAGGACTCAAAATTGGTTGACTTGACAAACAAGAACATTAAATCAAGTTCCATTCATAGCGGCATCCAATGTCTTTCTATACTGATGAATATTCCTCCAATACTAATGAACACATATAGTTTGGTTGTCCAGAGTTTCTGTCTTTTATCTCAGGAAACTATTACTATCACTTTGTGTAATACCCCGAGCTTCCACGATACGCCTCTCTTTCAATAATGCAATAGCTTGCATTGTACGCAAGTTTGAGTTCTAAAACACCACGACTAATCAAAGTAGCCGTTATGAATATTAATAACCACTTTTTAAAATTATAGAAATTTTATATTTCAAAATGGACTTCATTTTTGTATTCGTAATATCGAAATTATCCTAAGTTGAATTTTTTGTAATTTTCTGAGAACTTTCAATTTTTTATGAATAGTGAAAAATACTTAAAAACAACTTTTTTAATCAAAATAATTTATAGTGATAAATTATACTATTGAGTGGTTTTAAAGTATAATTAGAATATATTTTTACAATTTTATCCAATGGTGGTCATTAGAATTAATTTCACTTTGAAATTGGACATAAACAATTGTCAATCTTTTGATATATATTGTTTCTTAGAAACACACTATTTGTTGTGATAGCGAGAATTAATTATGAAATTAATTAATGAAACTTATATGTTTGGAATTTTGTAAAATAGACATCATTTTTTAATTCGGAATATCAATTATAGCTTAGGGTGAAATTTTGGCATTGTTCTGAAAAACTTCAATTTTTGATGAATAGTGAAACCACTAAGTGGTAGTTAAAAAACTGATTTTTCGTTTAAATGAAACATTACCACTTCTGTGTTCTGATTTTCAAAAATCCGACATACATGGTTTTCATTAGGAAGTAAAATGTGGTTCAATGGGATTAAAATAATTTTTTGGTGAATAGTAACTTTTAAGTTTAATTAATCACGATTAAAGGTAATTAGTGAAATTTAAGGTAAAAATGAAATTATAAAAATATGAAAATACATTTACACTTGTCCTACCCCTTTTGGATGAGTCATGGACGACCAAGAAAATCCATGGGTCAACTTGGGGACCCCATGGAGCCACTTTGTTAGGAAAATGACATTAAAAACTTTTTATTTAATGTTAAAATAAAAATGTCACAAACAAGAGTTGTTTTACTAAAACAATTTTTAAATTGGGTTATACAAGTCATATTTTTGACTATAAATATTCATTAAAAAGATAAAAAGATTTCCTACATCATGATATTTTTTTTATAATTTTTAGACATTAAATAAATTAAATTATTTATGACACCATGATGATGCAGCGATTACCTCATTAATTAACAATTTAAATAAAATGAAAAGATAATGTAAAATCCAAGGCTTACACCTGTCAAAAACCTATTAGATGAGTATATTTAGAACCCTTATCACCTTATCCTAAAAATATATCATTGTGGGACCTTTAGAATCCGAAAATCATTTCACAATAAAGTAACATTTCAATCATTCCAAGAGTGCCCCTTCTCTCCTCTTATAAAAGGCCCCCACCACTACCACCTTATTCACACCTTAAAAGCCATTTGTCTTGTCCAACCTCTGCCCAAATACTCTATAAACTTCCTTCTCTTACTCCTAGAAGCCTCACTTTGGGCAGAATTCTTCCCAAGGAATCCTTTGGCTCAAATCAAAAAGAGTTACCCGATTTTAAGGTAATGTCTTCTCTAATGTTGTTTTGTTTTATTTTGCTTCTCCAACCCCCAAAACTCTTTTTATTCATTTATTTTGTAACAACACCAGTATACTAAATATACTAGGGTTTTTTTATAAGAATTATTCGAGCTACACTCACACACACTTACATATAATGGTTAAAGAACATACTGTTTCGGTGGATGGAGAATTTCTGCCTCACGAAACGATGATTGTTCAACACTCATATAACACCTTCAAAGGTGGACATTAAGATGTAACTATATTTATATATGATATATGATATGTTTATATTTTACTTAAGCTTCTGTATTGTTCATTTGTGGCATACCTTTATGGTTTCCATTATGGGTAAACGCGATATCTTCATTTTAGGAAGTGCGGACTACCGCCCCCTCAAAGTGATTTGAATCGTTAATGCCATATGTGGGATGTATAAAGGATGGATTAAATGGTATTATACATTATATTATACTGAAATTATATTATACCTTTATATAATTATAACTTCATTCCAAAATACGAAATAGAAATGAAAGTAGCATTCATGCGTACGTACGGCTTACCGTCTCCATGAACGGTGCATGTCATTTCTTACCTCTAAATGTTATGTAATATTATAAATGAATGTATATACTGGATATATATGATGTATATGATATCTACATCATGAATATAATTATGGATATAATGGATATTTTACCACATGAACAAAGTGTAATTATAAGAAGTTTATTTTTGACTCAAGTACCTAAGATCGACAAAATGATCGTTATTAACTTAAATAATTACATAATGTTTATAACATGGTAATAAGTGATATAAAAGGAATAATGAACTTGAAAAAGGTTCTTAAACAGGTAGAGATTAACTCTAGTTTATTATTCAGGAGGTTAAAGAGCGGTCGAGTCAAGTCGGGCACGAGGTAAGGGAACTTCTTAACCCAATTTATATTCTTTGGGTTAATCTCCTACTTTCAAATTATGTCATGATATTATTATGTCCTATCTTGTATTTGTACTTTATTTATGTGTACTTATAGTGAATACACATAATAGATCTACTTTATTTAAAAAAATGATCTTTTTAAGGGTCTTCGTCTCAATCTCCTTTCATTGAGGCATATTTTGTTTTATACACAACTTTATTTTATACGGTGTATAAACCCCTTTGACTTTTACGTTTATTCAAAAGGTATATTTTTATATGAAGCATTTTACTAAATGACAAAAAGGAATGTTTTTTTTGTCGTACGTTTTCGGTGACAATGACTTCTTTGCTGCCATGACCATTATTTGAGTTTCGGCTTCCTCTACAAGCCATAACCTTTTTTAAATGATTTAAAAAAGAGAGGGAGATATTTCTCCCAAATGTATGAAAATCCAGTGAAAATGTATACGTATTTAATGCAAGCTTAAAATTGTTTTCAGAAAACCTGACTCTCGAGTGTGGTAGACAGGAAGGGATTGGGCGTGGACCCATCATGGCCTGTAATTAGTCGAGTAGTCTCAGAATTAGTTATTTTGTTTTTAGAAGTTTGCATAATGTTTTCAGAAAAACACTGGAGTATATTTGAGCAATTTTAAATGTAATTATCTTCTAAAAATTGAACTGGTATTTTGATACCTCAATTAATTTCAAACGGTATTTTAAAAAATGGTATTCCTAAATGTTTATATACCATTTTTCATATAAGGAATGCATTGGACTTAATAAGTGACGGGTGGAGCCCGCTATAGCTCCTCGATGCATCGGTAGGTCTCATGAGACAAACTAGTGTCTTGGCACGAGGCCTTGAAAAAATCTTATTTGTGGTCTTGGCACGAGGCCATGGATACGTGGTTATGATAGTCTGACATAATGCATTCCATCATTATGAAAGTGGTTATTGATATTGCATGTGATTATTCGACTAGTAGAATATCCATGTGAGTAAGTAAATGGCATTATTTAATTTTATTTTTGTCATATTATGCTGAAGTTCAAGTTTAAAAAGGCTTTTGTTTTAGTTATAAATTTCCTTAAATGTTAATGTTTATTTCTGAAAGCTTCCGCAATATTGTTATCCTTACTGAGCATCTGAGCTCACCCCTTTCAATGTTTTAATATTTTCCAGGATGTGAAGAAGTAGTTTATGAATGACCTGTAGGGATAGTCAGAAGAGAATATGAGTGTGGACTATGGATACTTTGTTATTGTAGTTTTTCACTTTATGATGTAATGTAACGTTTATAAATGTATCTAGTGTTTCCAAGGCTACTAAACTAATCAGTCTTTCGAGACTTGATCTTTTGTGATCATGCCAATGTTACGAAGTAATGCACCGACTCTGGGTAGCTGGGGTTGGGGTGTTATAGTTGGTATCAGAGGCAGTTTAGTACTAACCTTGGAAGCTAGATTTAGATAAACTCTGATTAGAGCACATAGCCCAAAGATAGACTTTGAGGATTAGTATAGAATAACTTCCTAGAATTTTGGTATTATAGAGATGTTGTGAGTTTTCCGAGAAATACATCCCTGTCTGGATACGAGCAGGTAGAGGCGGCTCTGGCACAGATGTACCTAGGGGTAAAACTCGAAAACACCGCTTTGAGCTAGACTCGAACAGGAACTGGTGCACGATAACGGGCCTTTCTGCACTCTTGGTTATGACACTCCCGAGGGATATGCTTAGGATAATTCTCATTTTCTTTACAAACCACTATAAAGGGTTATGAGTATATACTTCCCCAAAGAAAACATTTTTATGGATTATATCCATAAATAGTTCAATTTATGTTAAGTATTTTACAAGTATGAAATTATGTATTTTGATTCATAAACTAATCTAGTTTATGCCATTGTTTAGAAATGGCGCCTAGTGGAAGGAATGGAAATCGTATCAATGCACGCACTCCGTGTAGGGATTGCCCTCCTGCTGAAGATAATTATTGTGGATCTGGAGATACAACTGGTGCTGATCAACTTATTACCATACTGGGACAACTCACTCAGGTTATGAATAATAACCTTACTCGTATGGAGCACCCTGATCCGCAACGTGGAGGATCAATGTTAGACCGCTTCATGAGGCAACAACCACCAACATTTAATGGGGGTATAAATCCATTAGTAGTTGAGAAATGGATAAAATCCTTAGAAAAAATGTTCCATGCCTTGGGGAGTAGCAAAAGGGAGAAGGTTGTCATGGCAGTCTACCGCCTCACTGGAGATGTCGATCAATGGTGGTCGCTGATTCAAAACACAAAGGAAGATGAAGAAGTATAAAATATGGAATGGAGAGAGTTCAAAGATCTTTTCTTAGAAAAATACTTTCCACATGACCATCGAGCAGATATGGAAAGACAATTTCTGAGTCTGAGGCAGAAGGAGGATGAGAATGTCGCAAAGTATGAGGCTAACTTTACAAGGTTAGCGAGGCATGCTGCAGATTATATACGTAACCCAAGAAGTAAGATTGATTGTTTCTTTGATGTGTTAAAACCATTTCTCCATCGAGATTTAGTATCACAATCCTTCTCATCGTACGAAGATATTGTCTCGTGTGCTATCAAGACAGAAAAGGAATTCTCTAAATCTTATGATAATAAAGTAAAGCAAGAGAAGAAGAGAATGGTGGAACAAGAGACAGATAAAGGGAAAAAGGGAAAGGAGGATTTTCCATTATGCGATAATTGTGGTAAGAATCACCCCGGTACTTGCCTAAAAGGAATGAGAGTTTGTTATAAATGTGGAGAAAAAGGTCACCAGGCTCGTGATTGCAAGGGAAAGAAAGAGGCTATCAATGTTGAATGCTACAATTTTAGGGAAATGGGGCATTATGCAAATGAATTTCCTAAGCTTCAGGGAAACTTACCTCAGAAAAGGCCAAGGGATCAAGGCCAATCTTATGTTATTGCTACAGTTGAAGTGGAATAATTAATGTATTGGTGCTTTTGGACTCAAGGATTATATTTTGGTTATAAGAATAATGTGATATATATAAGGATTGTACTACAGTACTTGTTGTTTCAGTAAGGTTTTAATATGATGAAGGTAATCATATTTTTAGTATGTGACAATAAGAGAAACTTTACTTTGTTTGGGGAATCTGATGTTACAATTGATTTTAGAATTTAGGAACCTTTTAGAGAAAGTCTGGATAGAGGTATTTTGGATAACTATAAAGGTTGGAATGAATTAAGTTGAACTTTGGATAGTATTGTTTAAGGTTAAAACATTTCTGAAGATTATTTTTGGAATATTATAATATTATAGTTTTAGGAAAAGGATAACCTGCAGGTTGGGGGATAACCCGTCGCGTCGGACAAAGCTGCAGGAATCGAACCCACAACCATAGTGCGACAAGCTTTTATTACCTACCACTAGCCTACAGGAAGTCCCTAGTTATTACAAAATAGTTTTACTAATCTAAATGGTATGTGTTAATATTTGGAACCTTATACAATTAGGATAAATAGAATATTTTTGAGTTCTATTACCTTTTAGAGTGAAAGATGGGTTTGTGGTAAAAAATTTATTAAAGAATGAAAGTCTACATGACAAGTATGTATATTCCCTTACGTTCTTAGTAAATCTCCTAAATAAATTCCTCAACTTTATAAAAGGTAACTTAAAACAAAAACTTTACCGGTTAAATTTTCCAACTGGGGATTCAATGACCGTTTAACCAATCACAAGTTTGTGATTTTCTTATGGTTAACTTTCTCCTAATCCAGTTTTCTATAACTCTCCATCAGACCTTGATGGTTTGTTTTTCTTCCATATCCATATTTTCATAGAATCCTAGTATGGGATATCTCGGGTGACCTTTGTACTTATCTTTCTTTCTTTTAATGTTATATTCTTATTAACCCTATTTCTGATGTGGGTTTTCCACAAAGGTATTTTCTATTTTCAACCTTTTATTTTCAAAGAAAAATTTCAAATTGCGAGGACACAATTTATTGAAGGAGGGGAGAATGTAACACCCCTAGCTTCCACGATACGCCTCTCTTTCAATAATGCAATAGCTTGCATTGTACGCAAGTTCGAGTTCTAAAACACCGCGACTAATCAAAGTAGCCGTTATGAATAGTAATAACCACTTTTTAAAATTATAGAAATTTTATATTTCAAAATGGACTTCATTTTTGTATTCGTAATATCGAAATTATCCTAAGTTGAATTTTTTGTAATTTTCTGAGAACTTTCAATTTTTTATGAATAGTGAAAAATACTTAAAAACAACTTTTTTAATCAAAATAATTTATAGTGATAAATTATACTATTGAGTGGTTTTAAATTATAATTAGAATATATTTTTAAAATTTTATCCAATGGTGGTCATTAGAATTAATTTCACTTTGAAATTGGACATAAACAATTGTCAATCTTTTGATATATATTGTTTCTTAGAAACACGCTATTTGTTGTGACAGCGTGAATTAATTATGAAATTAATTAATGCAACTTATATGTTTGGAATTTTGTAAAATAGACATCATTTTTGAATTCGGAATATCAATTATATCTTAGGGTGAAATTTTGGCATTGTTCTGAAAAACTTCAATTTTTGATGAATAGTGAAACCACTAAGTGGTAGTTAAAAAACTGATTTTTCGTTTAAATGAAACATTACCACTTCTGTGTTCTGATTTTCAAAAATCCAACATACATGGTTGTCATTATGAAGTAAAATGTGGTTCAATGGGATTAAAATAATTTTTTGGTGAATAGTAACTTTTAAGTTTAATTAATCGCGATTAAAGGTAATTAGTGAAATTTAAGGTAAAAATGATATTATAAAAATATAAAAATACCTTTACACTTGTCCTACCCCTATTGGATGAGTCATGGACGACCAAGACAATCCATGGGTTAACTTGGGGACCCCATGGAGCCACTTTGGTAGGAAAATGACATTAAAAACTTTTTATTTAATGTTAAAATAAAAATGTCACAAACAAGAGTTGTTTTACTAAAACAATTTTTAAATTGGGTTATACAAGTCATATTTTTGACTATAAATATTCATTATAAAGATAAAAATATTTCCTACATCATGAAATTTTTTTATAATTTTTAGACATTAAATAAATTAAATTATTTATGACACCATGATGATGCGGCGATTACCTCATTAATTAACGATTTAAATAAAATGAAAAGATAATGTAAAATCCAAGGCTTACACTTGTCAAAAACCTATTGGATGAGTATATTTCGAACCCTTATCACATTATCCTCAAAATATATCATTGTGGGACCTTTAGAATCCGAAAATCATTTCACAATAAAGTAACATTTCAATCATTCCAAGAGTGCCCCTTCTCTCCTCTTATAAAAGGCCCCCACCACTACCACCTTATTCACACCTTCAAAGCCATTTGGCTCGGCCAAAATCTACCCAAATACTCTCTAAACTTTCCTCTCTTACTCCTAGAAGCCTCACTTTGGGCAGAATTCTTCCCAAGGAATCCTTTGGCTCAAATCAAAAAGAGTTACCCGATTTTAAGGTAATGTCTTCTCTAATGTTGTTTTGTTTTATTTTGCTTCTCCAACCCCCAAAACTCTTTTTATTCATTTCTTTTGTAACAACAACAGTATCATCAATATACTAGGGTATTTTTATAAGAATTATTTGAGCTACACTTACACACACTTACATATAATGGTTAAAGAACATACTGTTTCTGTGGATGACGAATTTCTACCTCACGAAACGATGATTGTTCAACACTCATATAACACCTTAAAAGGTGGCCATTAAGATGTCACTATATTTATATATGATATATAATATCTTTTGTTTTACTTAAGCTTCTTTATTTTTCATTTTTGTCATACCTTTATGGTTTCCATTATGGGTAAACGCAATATCTTCATTTTAGGAAGTGCGGACTACCGCCCCCTCAAAGTGATTTTGAATCGTTAATGCCATATGTGGGATGTATAAAGGATGGAGTAAATGGTATTATACATTATATTATACTGTAATTATATTATACCTTTATATAATTATAACTTCATTCCATTAAATACAAAATAGAAATGAAAGTAGCGTTCATGCGTACGTACGACTTACCGTCTCCATGAACGGTGCATGTCATTTCTTACCTCTAAATGTTATGTAATATTATAAATGAATGTATATACTGGATATATATGATGTATATGATATCTACATCATGAATATAATTATGGATATAATGGATATTTTACCACATGAACAAAGTGTAATTATAAGAAGTTTATTTTTGACTCAAGTACCTAAGATCGACAAAATGATCGTTATTAACTTAAATAATTACATAATGTTTATAACATGGTAATAAGTGATATAAAAGTAATAATGAACTTGAAAAAGGTTTTTAAACAGGTAGAGATTAACTCTAGTTTATTATTCAGGAGGTTAAAGAGCGGTCGAGTCAAGTCGGACACGAGGTAAGGGAACTTCTTAACCCAATTTATATTCTTTGGGTTAATCTCCTACTTTCAAATTATTTCATGATATTATTATGTCTTATCTTGTATTTGTACTTTATTTATGTTTACTTATAGTTAATACACATAATAGATCTACTTTATTTAAAAAAATGATCTTTGTAAGGGTCTTCGTCTCAATCTCCTTTCATTGAGGCATATTTTGTTTCATACACAACTTTCTTTTATACGGTGTATAAACCCCTTTGACTTTTATGTTTATTCAAAAGGTATATTTTTATACGAAGCATTTTACTAAACGACAAAAAGGAATGTTTTTTTTGTCGTAAGTTTGCGGCGACAATGACTTCTTTGCTTCCATGACCATTATTTGAGTTTCGGCTTCCTCTGCAAGCCATAACCTTTTTTAAATGATTTAAAAAAGAGAGAGAGATATTTCTCCCAAATGTATGAAAATCCAGTGAAAATGTATACGTATTTAACGCAAGCTTAAAATTGTTTTCAGAAAACCCGACTCTCAAGTGTGGTAGATAGGAAGGGATTGGGATTGGACCCATCATGGCCTGTAATTAGTCGAGCAATCTCAGAATTAGTTATTTTGTTTTTAGAAGCTTGCATAATGTTTTTAGAAAAACACTGGAGTATATTTGAGCAATTTTAAATGTAAGTATCTTCTAAAAATCAAACTGGTATTTTGATACCGCAATTAATTTCAAACGGTATTTTAAAAAATGGTATCCCTAAATGTTTATATACCATTTTTCATATAAGGAATGCATTGGACTTAATAAGTGACGGGTGGAGCCTCCTATAGCTCCTCGATGCATTGGTAGGTCTCATGAGACAAAATAGTGTCTTGGCACGAGGCCTTGACAAAATCTTATTTGTGGTCTTGGCACGAGGCCTTGGCTACGTGGTTATGATAGTCTGGCATAATGCATTCCATCATTATGAAAGTAGTTATTGATATTGCATGTGATTATTCGACTAGTAGAATATCCATGTGAGTAAGTAAATGGCATTATTTAATTTTATTTTTGCCATATTATGCTGAAGTTCAAGTTTAAAAAGGATTTTGTTTTAGTTATACATTGCCTTAAATGTTAATGTTTATTTATGAAAGCTTCTGCAATATTGTTATCCTTACTGAGCATCTGAGCTCACCCCTTTCAATGTTTTAATATTTTCCAGGATGTGAAGAAGTAGTTTATGAATGACCTGTAGGGATAGTCAGAAGAGGATATGAGTGTGGAATATGGAGACTTTGTTATTGTAGTTTTTCACTTTATGATATAATGTAACGTTTATAAATGTATCTAGTGTTTCCAAGGCTACTAAACTAATCGGTCTTTCGAGACTTGATCTTTTGTGATAATGACAATGTTACGAAGTAATGCACCGACTCTGGGTAGCTGGGGTCGGGGCGTTAAACTTTGTCCCATCTACTGATAATATTTTGGATGCTTTGGTTTCAGTTGCTTCTAATGTGAACTCATCTCTTATACCTGAAAAAATAGTCTTCCATGTCATCACTGAAAATATAACATATGTTGGAATGCAGTCATGGTTTACGCTTAACCATGTTACCTCTACAACTGTAGAAGATAAATGAATTCACCAGTTTGACCAGTTAACTAGATAGAATGTTCCAGTGCTTGAAGTTGTAGATTCATAATGGCATCAATAATTACTTCCATGGGAACCACATTCATGGGGCCAACCTAAGAGAGACTACTCCATGAGTCTTTTCATCGAGATTGCAAGCTTAGAGTCTCATGTACATTTCATTTCTCAACCATCTCCACATATATTAGCCAGAGGAAATTAGATGTAATGGCATGCATTTTCTTCCCATGAGTATATGTTTGTAAAATAAAAATCATTATGAGTAAATGGAATGATAAGTGGAAAAATAGTTCCTTATATTTGGTTTGCAGCCTTTTCTACTTTCCCTCTCCATTTCTCTTTCTGATTTACTAGAAAACAAGCTCTAATTTGTAAGTGGTTATGTGCTGTAAAATCTGTAGCAACAATATTAATTTACCTTTCTTATTGAATGACATTCTTGAAATTTGACATGAATTTAGTAGTAATGTGAATATATTCCTATCATTACTGTTACATTCAATGAAATTTAACAATTTCCTTGCATTCCAAACACTGCAAGGTTACTTTACTTACAATCACTTTCCCTGTTATTATTTCATAATACTTCAATCTCTTTTCTTGAAATGTGCCTAGCCCCTAAATTTTTTGTAGGTTAAGCGAATTTGACTAGCAGGAAAAGGGTATAAAAAATTGATTCATTTTACCTTTCAACCAAGTGTTAGTACTTAAATTTTTACTATGGTTTCACTACCACAAAAACAGTTTTTCGCAGCGCCCCCCTTTATCAGCGCTTGCTTAGTAGCACTGATAAAGGGGGGCCTTTATCAGCGCTTTTTTTAGCACTAATAAAGGGTCGGCTTCAAAAAAAAATTAACATATATTAATATATAAATATAGTTATATTGTTATATAAATATAATATATAATTTTTAAATATATTTTAGATAAGTATAAATGTACATTTACACTTATTATACTTAATATATAAGATATTTAGTGAAAATGACTTCTTAAAAAATTAAAAAAATATTTTTAATTAATATTTTGATAATCATTATGGAGTAATAGTCATTTAATAACAATTTGAGGACTAAAAAAATTTAAAAAATTTAAAAAAGATCCAAAATATGTTGAAAACGCAACTCAAACTTTAAACGGCCATAACTTTTGATCCGGGTGTCCGTTTGAACTCTACCACATATCAAATCGAAGCCTGCGACGAGCTCTACGTCGTTGTGACTCGGGGGGGGGAGTCAAGCGATTTTCGAGGCCAAAAGAGGCCCAGAAGGCCTCCAAAACTGAGTTTTTAGTCAGGGTACCCCGATTTTTTAACATTTTGTGGATTTTCACCCTCGTTTAAGGGAGTATTATTGGATTTTTTTGGTGGGGTATGAATTTATTCCAAGGTATTACATTCATATTGATATTATGTCTTTGAAATTTCATCATTTTTTATAATGCACTGCTATTTATAATCAAATATATAACAATATTTTCATATTTTTTAAATATTCACACCTAAAAATTTAATTATAAATATAAATAATAAAATATATTTACATATAAAATATATTAGCTTTATCTAAATAATAACTAACATCCATTTTATTTAAAATACCAATATATGAATATTTATATACCTATATATTAATCTAACTATATATATATATTAATCTAACTATATATATATATTAATCTAATAACTATATATATATATTAATATAACTACATATATATATTAGTATTACTATAAATATATATATTAATATCACCATAAATATATATATTAATATCACTATATATATATTAATATAACTATATAAATATATATTCATATATATTCATATAACTATATATATGTTAATATAACTATATATATGTTAATATAACTATATATATGTTAATATAACTATATATATGTTAATATAACTATATATATGTTAATATAACTATATATATATTAATATAAATATATATTACTATACTAATAAATATAACTAAATATATATATATATATATATTAATACCACTATATATATATTAATATTACTATATATATTATAATATAACTATATAACTATATATTATAATATAACTATATATATATTAATATAAATATATATTACTATACGAATAAATATAACTAAATATATAAATATATATATATAGAGATATCATGAATTGGAAACCAAATCAAAATAGAGTAGTGGTAAGGGCTTAGGCGCGCAGGGGGGAGGTCTCAAGTTCAAATCCTGGTGGAGGCAGGGGTGCGCGCGCATGAGGAATATTGGAGCAATCGCTGTTAAAGGGTGGAGGGGGGTGCGTGGGGTGCGTGGGGTGTTGTATAGGGGCCGAAAAGCGCTGTAAAAGGGGTTCAAGCGCTATAAAAGCCCCCCCCCGATTGGCAGTATTTTTAAATTTTTTTAAATTTTTTTAACTTTTATCAGCGCTTTTTTAAAAGCGCTGATAAAAGGGTCCTTTATCAGCGCTGATAAAGGAAGCGCTGATAAAGGGGACCCCCCTTTATCTACGCTGGCTTTATCAGCGCTTTTCTAGAGCTGATAAAGATCATTTTTAGCGCTGATAAAGGTCGTGTTTGTAGTAGTGTCTGTGTAGGTTGGGTGAATGTCTTTATTTTCAAGCAGTTTTGATACTAGTTTCTTCCCCCCTTCAATAGTTTTATGCGCTATTATGTTCCTTTTCTTTCCTCGTTGATAATTTGATGATCAATTGTGTTCTGAAGTGTGCTATATACATTTGTTTCTTTCATCATTAAGAGTTTCATGTGAGTTTTTGTTTTTTAAATTTGATCTTCATGTTGATGTGACTTTAATTTCAGTTTTGTTTAGTGTTAAATTTTATTGACTACTCTGTTTTGAACAGATTTTCCAAACCTTGAGAAGGTAGTATTTTCATATGATCATGTTGTAATTCAGTGAGATTTGTCTCCATTATGGGATATTCATCTCAGGAGAAAAGTCAATGGATCTGAAGATGTAAGGGTGTAGATCAGTGGGTCATGTCTAAGAGATGCTAGGCGTACTTCAATTTTTCTCATCCCTGCATAGCGGAGAACATAAATATTGATGAATGTGCATGGGATGATGGAATGAATGTCCTCAGTTTACAAGCACGGAGGAGAAACATAAGATACACACATCATTTATGGCTCAAGGAGGTTTGATCCTGATATTTTTTTTACCAATGAATTCTTCAGCAGGATAAGATGTATGGTTAATGAATCAACAAGTTTGTATTGTTTACAATTCAAGGGGTAAATGATAGTCACAATCATGTTCTTGAGTTTGAAGTCTATAAATTTCACTTTATATTTTTTGAGCTGCACCTGACATCGAGATACTAAGCTATACAACGAGTTGAATTCAACTATATTGAGTATCTTGCCAGCTTCATCGAGTTTTTAACAATATTAATAAACAAATTGATATTTAATATATAAATTATTGAAAAATTATATTTATTATTTTAAAATATTTATAAATTCCTTTTATATATATTTTTTGTTTTTAATTTCATATACTTTAGTAATGCTTAAATGGGTGGGTTAGATTTGTTCATTTTAAAAATCAAACCAAATCTGAAGTTTGAAAACCAATATTTGACTGAGTTTGAGTTGTGTATTGAGTTTGAGATAAAACACAAGCTGGAGTACTGTAATGTATCACTCTCTACTCAACAAAAATACATTTCTGGTCTATAGTATGAGTTGTTTTGGTTGTTTTTTCTGGGCGTATGTATTCAATTTCAAAATGTATTTTTTCAGCATGTAAGGTTTCAAAATTTAATGCTTGCATTTCCTTATGTTTTTTGTTGTTTTATGATGGATTAAATTGAACTTTTTGAACATGTTTGGTAAATCCAGTTTTTTAGGTTTTAAAGAATTTTAATAAAACTGCATATCTTTGTAAATTTCTAATCATTCTGGTTATTTTCATTGAATCATTTTTGAGATTTGAGAGGTGTTCATTCATAGTGCACACTCATAATCTAAGAATTGTGTTGTATCACCGTGTGAATGCACCCGTGATTACTAGTTTAGAAAAAATGCGGCCTCTTTCTCCGAACGAGCCCTCGCAGATCCAGTGCACTCTCCTTCCCCAATCCTTTGCGAGCCTCCTCCCAGCCGCCCTCAGCATGCTCCCTCTTTCAAGGATATGCTGTTCCGAAATGCTTTCACCCACCAAGCTTTTTCAGTTTACTCGGAGGTCTCTCAGGGTTTTTCTTCTTGCTTGGATGGTGATCTGCCGACCTTGGATGTTTCTGCTGCGGCGTTTCGTGAAGTGTCTGAACATCTCCAGTGGACTCTTGTCGTTAGATTTGGGATCGACAAGACACTTCTCTCGGTTTTCCAATTATTTTTTAGCTCTTGGAATCTGCCCTCTCCGGCTAGGGTTTCGGTTCTCAATCAAAAATACTTTTTCATAGTGATTGATTCGCGGGATGACTTCATTTCTTCTTGGTGCTACAATCCCCAATTTGTAGGCCGTTGGCAGTTCTCTCTTCTCCGGTGGTCGATGGACGCTCATTTGGGAAAAGATTCTTCTCTGGCGGTGGTGTGGATTTCTCTGTCCGACATGCCGCTTCCTTTCTTGTCGCTTGGTTTCCTCAATGGCATCAGAAATGACTTGGGTTCTTTTCTATGTGCCGATCAGCGTATGCCTCACCTGGAAGATACGTCTACATCCAGAATTTGTGTGGAATTGGATTTTGTGAGGCCTCTTCCGTCCAAGTTTCTACTAAGGGATGTCGGAGTGGTCTCAACAGTTGGTTTACCCTTCTCTGGCGTTCTTCTCTTTCTGCTATCTTCGAGGCCACTTGATCTCTGAATGCAGGAAATCCCATCAGCCGCATTCCCAATCTCGTCCTCTGCGCCGTAGAGCCTTCATCCCAGTCTCAGATCAAGCTGCTCTACCTGCCCGGGACAAGCTTAACTTGAAGACTCGTGGGAAGAGTGTGTTGCTTCCTCTCTCTCCTCTGGTTTGGGAAGCCTCGTCTTCCTCTTCTCCTCCTCCTTTGTCGGCTTCAGACTCTGTTTGTCACGATTTGGTTCCTTTTCATCCCACTAGGTCTTTCTTGCCTCCTATGCCCAGCCTGTCCCTCTAGTCACATTTACTGCCTCCCCTCTATGTAGAGTTTCTGAAGCCTCTGCCTGCACTGCACCTCCCATCTTGCAGCTCTTCACCAAGGACTTGGATCAGTGGGTCTCCTTGGTAATTTTCATTCAGGCTTCGGTTTCGGTCTCCTGTCCCTCTTTTCCCAATGGGGACGTGGCCCCCACAATCCCTTCTCATGTAAAGAATCTTACCTCCACACCGAAGTCAGTGAAATCCAAAAGGTCTTCTTCCCTCCTCATCTCTCCAGTTGGCCAAATGGTGTTAGAACTCGATCTCAATCTCAGTTGCAGTCCAAATCCAAATCTAAATCTAGGATGGACCGGAATCTTCAGCGCCAAGTGTCTGGGGCCAATGACAGACAACTGCTTTTTCGACGATTAACATCCTCCTCTAGAATGCTCGTGGCATGGGCTCTCAGGTTAAATCAGATATTATCTCCAATGAGTTTCGTTTTCACTCCCTTGGTTACAGTTTTGGAGCCTAAGAAGGTACCTTCAAAGATCAAAGACGTAGCTTTACATCTAAGAGATCATGATTTTCTCAATGGATTTCCATCCAATTCTCATATTTGGTTTTTTTTGGAGAGTTGGGGTCTCGGTTGACTTCATTTCTTTACATGATCAAAGCACCATCTTAAAACTTTCTTTGGGCAATAACATGTTCTTCTTATCAGTGGTTTATGCAAAATGCGAGGCTCTTTCCTGTGAACCCCTTTGAGATGCTTTGAGTTCCTTTCACCCAGGTGATGTTTTATGGTTAGTGGGTGGCGATTTCAACATTGTAGCTGCCCCAAAGGAGAAAAAGGGTTGTGGACCTTTTCCCAGAAGAGCAAGCCAGTCTTTCATCTCATTCATGGCTAATAATGGTCTTTTAAATGCGGGTTTCTTAGGTGATCTGTTCACATGGTGCAACAACCAACGTGAGAATCGAAGGTCTTAGAGTCGTCTTGACCGGTGCCTTGTCAACAAAGCGATGATTTATGCATTCCCTCAAGGTTTGTCATTTGGTCTGTGGTTTATCTGACCACTCCCCTCTCTAAATTTCAGTTGCGGCTAGAAGTAATGATGAGGAGTTCTTCCACTTCTCCTCCTCATGGCCTAAAAATACAGAATTCTTTGAACTAGTAAGGAGGGAATGGAATCTTCCGGCTTGTAGTAACCCATGGATTTCCTTCCACAACAATCCGAGGAACTTAAAAGGCCTTATGCGCTCTTGGGAAAAGCGTCTCCCTCATGAGGATCTCGATATTGAAAATATTTATGGAGTTTACAGCAGCTCAAGTCGAATCTAGAGTCTGCGTTGGATGATGGGGTGTTTTTTGAGTTGAGATACAAGAAAGACAGACTGGCTTATTTATTGTTGAAATAGGAGCGAGTCATCCGGGAGAAGTCTAGAGTGAAGTGGATTTGTGAAGGAGACAGGAAATCAGGATATTTCCATGCATGCATTAAGGAAAAACATAGATTTTCCTGTCCAAACTTGCTTTTGGAGGATGGATCCTATTCTAATGATAGAGTGGTGGTTGGTCTAATGGCGAGTGATTATTTCAAGTCTCTTCTAGCATCCACAAACCCAAGCATGGTTGATGGCTACCCGAGGGGTCACACTGATTTATTTGATTCCATTCCTGGTTCAGTGTCCGAAGAAGTTAATGATCTCTTACGGGCTATCCCTAATGAGGAGGAAGTTCATAAGGCTCTTTGGGCCATTAATCCTGACAGTGCTCCAGGGCCGGAAGCTTTTCTGAACACTTTTTACGGGGCTTCTTAGGACATTGTTAAGTGGAGCTTGATTAAAGTGGTGCAAGATTTTTTTCAAGGTGACCACCTCCCCCGAGTGGCCTATGCCACTAAACTGGTTATGGTGCCCAAGGTCAAGGATCCACACCTATTGAGACACTACAAGCTTATCAGTCTGTGTAATGTTCCACATAAAGTCCTGGATGGAATTCTCAATGCTAGGCTTGCCCATTTCCTCTCCAGTTGGGTGGCTGAGGAGCAACATGGTTTTGTTAAAGGAAGATTTATTCAGGAAGCTGTTGCCTTGGCCCAGGAGGTTATTAGTGATATTAGCTTTAATTCCTATGGAAGCAATGTGTTTATCAAGTTAGATATGAGCAAAGCCTACGATAGATTTGAATAGAGTTTTATTATCAAGATTCTTGCAAGCATGGACTTCTCGGTTTGGGTGTCTGACCTTTTGTTTCGCTGCTTTAGTTCTCCTTGGGTAAAAGTTTCTTTTATGGGAAAGCAATTTGGCTTCTTCAAATCAGTTAAAGGGCTGAGACAGGGGGATTCCCCCTCCCCATCCCTTTTTTATCTTAGCTCAAGATGTGCTTAGTTGTTATGTTACTCATGGCATCTCTATGGGAAAGATCCTTCCTTATCATACTAAGCAGGTTAATGGGACCTTCTCGCATATCGTGTTTGCTGATGACACCCTTATTTTTTTCAATGGTTGCAGGGGGTCCATTCAGGGACTTAATGAGATCTTAGAGGTGTACTTCTCTTGGAGTGGGCAAGTCATCAATAGGAAAAAAAATAACTTCTTTGTCTATAAAAAATGTTTGATGAGAAGATGCCAATCTTTGGAAGCCAATCTGGGCATGCAAACAGGTTCCTTTTCTACGATCTACTTGGGCACACTTGTTACCCCCTATTTCCTCCTCATCACACATTTTGATATGATTGTATATAGAATTATAGCACACATCCTTAATTGGAAAAGTAGATTCTTATCTTTTGGAGGAAGGATCACTTTGATCAACTCGGTCCAATCCTCAATACCCATGCATATCTTATCTATGGTGAAGGTTCCTAAAAGGGTGATTTCCAATATCGAGAGCACTTTGGTTATTTTTCTTTGGGATGGCAACCTTCAAGGTAAATGTCACTAGGGTTCATGGAGTAGGATGTCTAAACCTACTATTAATGGGGGCCTCAATTTAAGGAGTATTTTGGGTACCATGAATGGTCTTCATGCCAAACATGCATGGACAATTATCAAGGGCACTTCCTTGTGGGGAAAATATATGGCTAACACCTATGGCTTAGAAGGGAACCTGTCAAGATCTAAACCATCCAAAATTCAAAAATTGATCCAGCCTCATGTATCAGTTCTTCAGCAACACTCTCGCTGGATTGTTGGCATTGGAGACATCAGTTATTGGTTCCATAACTGTTTAGGGAATGTTCTCGGGTTTCCGGGCTGTCCTACTCTAACTATCAGCTTTAGGGAGGCTAGTGACCACCCCTCTTTCATTTTGGCCACCTTGGACGACTCTCATAAGGCCCTCTTTAATAATATTGTGTTGAACACTGACCCAGACATGTGTGTTTTCATAGTATCTTCAGCTGGTACCTTTTCCATCAAAGACTATCTCAAGTTACTATCCTCTGATCTACCTTTGGACAGTTAGGGTGAGTATTTATGGTGCAAGGAGCTTCCTTCAAAGTTCATTTTCTTAGTGTTGCATGTTCAGAATAATGATTTACCTTCAGATGTTAACATCCAGCGTAGGGGGATCAGTATTGCTTCGAGGTGTAACTATTGCAGGGATCCGTCGATAGAATCTACTGAGCACTTATTCTTCAACAGTGAGTGGGCTAAGTTGCTGTAGAGCTCATTTAGCCAATTCACAAGCTGGGATGACCAGTTCTATACTACTAAGACTTTCCTCCAGTGCTGGTTTGAAGGGGCGAACAAATCCAATAGGGAGGGAAGGGCCCGCACGATGATCCTCACTACAGGTTGCTGGATCTTATGGTCCTACATAAATTTTCACGACCCGTCCCCCGAGGTCCGTGCCGTGACTACCCCAAGTCCGCCTTTCATAGGCTATAGGTTGATGACTAGCACTAGAAAGACGTATCCCTAAAACGGGAAGACATTGCCTTTAAACCTGTACAAACACACAGTCCAAGAACACAACAAGATGCAACCACAAAATAAAACTGCAGTAGTAAAAGTGTGTACAGAAAGTAAATGGGCCGGAATACAAGCCCAACTGAAAGATATAACTACAACTGAAAAGAGAAAACAACTCCTAGAATCGCCCACCAAGGATCTTACCTGAATAGTGGGTACAACTCGTCTCTACAGTTCTCCACGTCAACCAGTCACCTTCATGTACCGCCTGGTCCTGGCTCATACAGTCTCAGCCGTGTTGCTCGTCGTCTGCACAAGACACAATAAGGTGCGGACGAAGCCCGTGTAGGGGTGAGTATAACAATACTCAGTAGGGACCCCGAGACCCCCGAAGGTCTCTCATAATTCCACAAAGGAAAACCACAAAGCATGATCTCAATCATAAAGCACAAAACAATATACTCAGCTCACACCAGGTATAACTTAAGTACAAAAGTACAGATGATTAGTCGTAAGGCTAGATCATCTTATTCTGTTAAGAGGCTCTGCTGCTGACCCACACAGGATCGATAGGTACTAACCCCTGCAAGACCCACACAAGATTGGTAGGTACTAACCCCCGCACGACCCAGACAAGATCAGTATGTACTAACCCCCGCAAGACCCACACAGGATCGGTAGAATGATGATCCACACAGGGTCGCTATAATGTTGATCCACATAGGGTTGCTATAATGCTGATCCACACAGGGTCGCTATAATGCTGATCCATACAGGGTCGCTATAATGGTGATCCACGACAGACCGCTCTAAGGCTGGTCCTCGTCGGGTCGCTATGATGCTGAACCACACATGGTCGCTATGATGTGACAACCAACCACAAGATTCCATAAAGGAGTAACCCCAAGGACCGCCATCTCGTAAGGGTTCTAACGTATCAGATGGCGTGTCGATCGGTCGCCTCGTCTGAGAGTTATAGACATTTTAGTGCCGAGGGCCCGATTGGATTTGGGGTCGATCCAACTTGGCCATACTCCAACTTTCTCAAAAACTCAATTGGAGTATCTCAAAAGGACCCTCTCGCTCCATGGATTCTGTAAAGACTCGTAAAATTCAAGGGACATTTTTTCTTAATTTTCTTTGGGATTTTACAAGAACGCGGTTTCAGACGGCACTTGATTCTGAGGCCCGGAGTGCCCGGAATTTCTATCCGAAGTTTAGCTCGGGTACGTTCAGTGAACGAACGAGCGGGAATTTCTAACTTTTGAACTGGTGCCCGGAATCGAATTCTGAGGGCACCGATGGAACCGCAACGCCGATAATTGCTTAGGAACTCCTGTTCCGGAGTTGCGTTATCACGGGTGTGGATGATAAAAATTGTGGAAGTTAATTTATAATTATTCTACAATTTTTATTATTTTTACTAAGTGTTTAGTTCTTGATGGAAGTTGGGTAACCACCCAACCTCCCTTGGGAGGTTATGAGGGTGGTGGGGCCCACACGAACCCCACCCCTTCATATCCTCTAAACCCCCCTCAACTCCCACTTTTATGATGATAACTTAAGTTTATTAAACTTATGATTTTAATGTGGGAGTTAAATGTAAGTTTTTGAAATTCAAACTCTTGAATTTCAAATGCTTTGTTGTGTTAATAAAATAAGTTTAGAACTTATTTTATTTGGGTTGGTGTTTAGTTGTTTGAGAGCTTTTGGAGAGAAAAAGCTAAGGAAGCCTTAAGTTCTTCTTTTCCCTTTGACGAAGAACGCGAAGAACGAACGATCTCCGACGTGGAGCGCCGAGCCCTCGGAGACCGTCTTCCGCGACACCAACCCGCGACGCGACGTTCTTCTTCCGCGTCGTCTCTTTTGCGACGGTTTTCCGCGACGAAATCTCCGTCAACGACTTCGAATCCTCGCTTCGCGACGTCGACGTTCATTTTCCGCGACGCCCGACCTCCGCGACGCTCGTCTTCCACGGCTCGTTGACGTGCACCGTTCTTGAAACCGAGGTAGGGGTTTTATTTATTTAATTGTTCGTGAATACCAACTAGATGATCATCGTGGATTAAAACCAATTGTTATCGAATAACGCGAGGGGGTCAGACCGCACAAACACGGCCGACCCTCCTTATTTTCGTGTTGGTTTCTTTGTGGTTGGTACGGGAAAGCGTGGTGCCGTCGCACCACGCAGATTCATGCGAGAGGAAATGCGCAGCGCCGTCGCGCCGCGCCGTGGAAAGAAGTTTAAGAACGCGACGCCGTCGCGCCGCGTCGAAGAAAACCGAAGACGCCGCGGCCGGAGCGGGGTCGCGGTGGAGGGGCACGGTACCGTCGCACCGCGCCGGACGACAAGGGCCGCGACCGGTTCCGGGCCGCGACGGAGCAAGGTGACCGGCGGCCGGACCGGGCCGCCGGTGTCGGAGCTGGAAGGGGACTGGCCACCGCCGGTCCCGTTGAGCAGGAACCGGCCGGCCAGGTCGGGCCGGCCGGACAGGGAGGAGCCGGGGGAATTAATTCCCCCGGTCGGACTTCAAACGGCCCCCATAAATGGGGGGGCCGCGGTTACACAAGGGGGGCAGGCCCCCCCCCCCTTTTGCCAACGGCTTGGCCTTCGGCCGAGCTGGCAGCGCGATGGGTGCGCTGTGCCCAGCCGGCCGGGGCCGACCCGGTCCGGGGCGGGTCGACCCGGTTCGGGCCGACCGGGGGGTCTTGGGTCGGGTCGGTCCGGGCCCGAACCCCCGTTTTCGGACCGTTTGGGTTCAATTGCCCATAACTCGGGCTACGGACCTCCGATCGTTGCGCCGTTAGCGGCGACACGATCCTTGGAACGAGACGGTCGTTTTGGTATATCGCACTCAAAGTTTCAGAATACTTTGAGTTCGGCCGGGTTGGTTCGTACACGAAACCAACCGGGCCCTCGGAGCGGAAACGCTCATATCTTGAGCTACGAACGTCCGATTGACGTGCCGTCGACTTTTTTGGTTTCCTCTTAGTGAGACGGATCTTTTGGCATACTCCGCCCGAGGTTTGGACGCAGGTGGAGTACGGTCGGGTTGGTTTTGCCTTAAAAACCAACCGGGCCCCTGGGACGAAAAAACCAATAACTCTCAGACCGGGCGTCCGATTGACGCGCCGTCTGTGACGTTGAGTTCCTGTTGACGATACGGAACTTTTGGATACATCAACTCTGGACTATGTGTCAGTTGATGTATCAGCCTCTCGGCTCGTGGAGCGGACCCTCCCGAACGAGCTTGCTGTGTGCGGGAACCGTAGTGCTGGCTGCGACTGCTACTGTGACGACGACGACTGTACAAAGATCCTCAGTGGATTCGACGGCGACGACTACAACACTCAGCGATCCTATGTGGATCAGTGCTACCGATCCTGTGTGGGTCCGATCCTGTGTGGGTCAGCGCTCAACGGTTCTATGTGAGCCAGCGCCTACAGATCCTGTGTGGGTCCGATCCTGTGTGGGTCTTTGCGGGGGTTAGTTTCCTACCGATCTTGTGTGGGTCTTTGCGGGGGTTAGTACCTATCGATCCTTTGTGGGTCCGACGACTTAGATGGATCAGTGATCATCTTTATCGTCTTTCGAAGAACTATACCTGTGTGAGCTGAATCCTGTTTGCTTTCCTGTGTGGATTGTGTTGTGCTATCCTGTGTGGATTACGTTTTGCTTTCCTGTGTGGAATACGTATACTTTCCTGTGTGGGCTGGGTTGTACTTGGGCTCGGAAGTTGGAACGTATTGGAATTGATGACTTAGGTATATGTATGGGCATATACCTAAGCAGTGTCGGTTGTTACTTCGTGATTGTATCTTTTCTTTGTGGTTTATCCTTTGTGGATTTTGGGAGACCTTCGGGGGTCTCGGGGTCCCTACTGAGTAGCTTATACTCACCCCTACACGGGCTATGCCCGCACTACGTTGTGTTGGTTGCAGACGACGGACATCGTTGATCGTGGTTGAGGCTTGCAGAGCAGGACGGTACCTGGAGCTGGACCACTGGGCGGGACGTACTCGGAGCGGACGGCGGGACCCGAGGAGCTGTGGAGCTATCTGTACCCACCCTTCAGGTGGGATTTCCAGTGGACAGCTCGGCGTAGCTGCTTTTACTTTTCAGTTGCTGTTTTCCCTTTCGAGTTGTACTTTACTTTCAGTTTGGGTTTGTATACTGGCCCACTTACTTTCCGCACTTACAGTTGTATTCTGTTTTTACTTAGTGTTTACTTTTCCGCTTGCTTACTCTATGGTGCTTGTTTACTATACAAAGACAATGCCTTCCCTTTTTACCGGGATTTACGCCTTGGTGCTAGTCGCCAGCCCCTGGCCTATGGAAGGCAGGCTTGAGGTAGTCACGGCACGGGCCCCGAGGACGGGTCGTGACAGATTCCAGCGCCGTAGACGGTTCATCAAACGGACGTCTAGTTTGTAAGATACGACCTTTTAAGTGTAACTGGGCCCGAAAGGGGTCCGGGTCCGATCCGACCCAGTCGGACCGACCCAGCCTGGTCCGGTCCGAACCGGCCCAACCCGCCTCAGTTGAGCTGGGCCACGATGGCTCGGCCCGCCGACTGGCACGACCTGCGCGAGGGTTGCGCGGTACGCCTCCCGAACGGCTCAAAGTGCCGTTCGACTCTTTATTGGTGGCTGCCTGGCTGTCCGCGGGACCCGCAGGGAGCGGGTCCCCTCCCTTCGCCGCGACTTTGAAGTTGCGACCTGCCTCACCGCGGCGCGCGATGGCGCGCCGCCTCCCGCCTCCGCGACCGGTCGAGAGCCGACCGCCTGTCTGTCCGCCGCGACGTCGAGCGGCGTCGCCCCCCCTTCCGCAGCCGGCGAGCGCCGGCCGCAGGTCGCTGGTGCCGCCGCATCTGTGCCTTGCCAGCGGATCTTCCACGGGCCACTGGGTGAGCTATGGTGGTCCGTTTTCCCTTCCGCTTGCGCCTACGGGCCTCCCAGGATGCCGTCGTCGTCGTGCGGCTCTTAGATTCAAGGTTCTGTTGAATTTGTAAATTCATCCCCTAAAGGACGCAACAAGAACGAAGCGATGGAGGGTTCGGGCCTTCTTCGGTTTTCCCACGCCCTCTGTGTTAACATTATAACAAGAAGAAAACAATTTAATTCATCAAAGATAAACTTTAATAATAACTTCCTACCTTGAGAATCATTGGTGATCGCTGCGGACGATGGTGCTTCCACGTTCGAGGGTATTGCGGATGAAGGAGATGGTTCGCATGCGTTGTCGTTCGTCGACCGTCGGCCTCTGGATCGATTCTACAATGAGCATCGTCAAATCCCCCGTTCTTCGTTGGAAGAAGGTTTGTTGACGCTTAGTCGGAGCGCACCACGAAATTCCTCCCAAATCTCCCTTTGCCCACGTTTTAATAAAACAAAGGAAGAGTTAATGAATTAATTCATCATTCAATTAAGGGCCCATTAATTGGTGAAATTAATGAGTCACATTAATTGAATGTGGTGTGGTTATACAATTGATGAGTCAAGCCATTAAATGGCTTGACAACCCAGCGGTCCCGCCACCGCCGCTCAACTGTTGGAGAAAAATAAAATAACAATTTCAGGTTATTTTATTATTCTTTAAAAAGTTTGAAAACTAACTTTTTCTCCCGACCTATTGCGGTCGAAGTGAAGCCTTCCTTAAGCGAATACCAGCGCTGCAGATTCAACAGTGTCCTCGAATTTCAATTCTGAGGATCGGTCTAAAAGTTAGAAAACGTTGCCCGTACGTTTACTGAACGTACCTTAAAAAAAGTTCAAAATTTCGTTTTGGGCACACCGGGCCTTAGAATCACGCGCCGTCAATTTTCACAGACTCATAATAATCCCAAATAATTAAAAAAAAATTACATAGAATTTTTGGGTCTTTATAGAAATGGATTGCAGCACCAGCAGCTCATCTATTCTGATATGGGTATTCTTTTCAAAACTCGCAACTGCATGTGGTTCATGGGTCATATGGAGACTTCCCACCATGGGGTTCAAACTCAACACTGATGGGTCTTATGGCATGGGTCTAATGTGTGGTGGTGGAGTGGTGAGAGATTCTAGAGGATCGGTTTTGGTTGCTTTCTCAATTTGCTTCAGGTGTGGAGATTCTTTTCTCGCAGAGGCTCATGCCATCTTAACAAGCCTCCTCTTATGCAACCAGAGACACCATCCAATTACGAAGATTGAGAAAGATTCTTCTACAGTCTACAATGCTTTGGCTGGTAAGGGTCCTACTCTTTGGTCTATCAAATATCTTGTTAGGAGATGCAAGAGCCTCACGAACAATCAGATGTCTATCCTTTATACTTGGCGTGAGGGTAATATGGTGGTAGACTTCCTTGCCACTAGAGCATCTCACCATGATCACCTTCTCACCTTTTACAACCTAGGTTCCTTCCCTGTTGAGGGTAATCGTTTTGTTCGGGCGGATGCCCTTGGACTGTATTATTTCAGGCCACCTAAATTTGTTTGTGCTTTGTAGGCTTTTCAACCTTTTTCCTTTTATTAAATAAAAAGCGTGATTGTGGTGGTAAGTTGTCAATATATTTATTATAAATTTATAATTATTTAAATATATAATTATTTATTTATAATTATATAAATACTTATTTAATAAATGATATTTATATATTTATATCATTATATATATATATAATTATATATATATATAATAAATATAGTAAATATATTAATTATTTAAATAAATTTATTATAATTTTATAATAATTTAAACATATATAATTATTTATTTATAATTATGTAAATAAATTTTTTAAAAAATAATATTTATTTATTTATAATTATAAATATATAAATGCATAAATATAGTAAATATAAATTTATAAATATATTTATTTATAAATATTTATTTACAAATATATTTTTAACATTATTAATGAATATTTAACTTTAAGTTCATGCATGTTAAAAATGAGCGAAATTGAATAATTAAAAATGAGCACAATTTAACAATATTAAAAAAATGAAAATGTTTTATTAATTAAATATAAATTATTAGAAAAATACAGGTATATATTGAAATAAAGATGAATACATATTGAAAATATTAGAACATAATATATAAATACATATAAATAAATAATAGAAATTGATTAAATTCCCCAAAAAATAAAAAATAAAAAATAAAAAATAAAAAAATATTAAAAATGAATTAATACCTAAAAGTAATAAAATAAAAAACAAATAAATAAAATTTACCGATTAATGACATGATATATTAAATGTATCATATTATAATGAAATTCTAAAATGAATACTAAAATTTGAATAAATTACATAAAGATTTCATTAATGACGTAAATATTTGTGTGTACGCGTTGTATATGAAAATGCATTAATTACGTATATGTATGTGAAATCAATATAAAACAGGTTTGATATATGTTAAATTAAAAAAACAAACGACATTCAATTATGTCCATTACTCAACACAATTAGTCAATATTTTTTATTTATATTAATTTTTAATTATAAATCATTCTTCACTAAATATATGACTATTTAATGTAAACCATAAATATTGTTTATTATATAAATACTGTTTATATAAATTCATATATATCTATATATTTAATATATACTCTCTTTTAAAAAGGGAATCCCCAGGATTTGCCTTTTTAATAATTATTTAATTAATAAAATATTTAATATTTTTATTAATTTACTTATTTTTAATTTTTATTTGTTTAATTTCCATTTTACATATATCTATATATTTAATATTTAATATTTTTTTTATAATTTATATATAGTATAATCAATTTATTCATTTTTATCAATAAATATTTAATAATAAAATATTTATTATTTTTTTAATAAACTTATTTTTATTTATTTAATTATTTCACTTTATTCAGGACCTTTATCAGCGCTAAAAATAAAGCACTGATAAATGGTACCATTTATCATTGCTAATGAAAAGCGCTGATAAAGGTTACCCTTTATCAGTGCTAATAAAAACCGCAGATAAAGAGTACCTTTGATCAGCGCTAAAAAAATGTTGATGAAAGATACCTTTTATCAGCGTTTTTTCATAGTGTTGATAAAAACCGGCACTGTTAAATGTCTGTTTTGTAGTAGTGTATTGTAATTCTTAAAGTCTCTTCTTCTACTATCTACCCTCTCTCTCCCTCTTTTATATTCTTCTAAATCTTCTAGAGAGAGTTAAGTGCTTTGTAAAGGTTTTTTTTAAAAAACCACCATTTCTTCATCTTCTTCTTTAGGTGATCACCACCATTAAAGTGAGGGTTCTTGGTTCTTGGTTTCCATTAAAACCAAGTGTCTTCATTTTTGTTATTGGTTTCTATTAAAACCAATGGTTTCTTTTCTTCTTCTTTTGGTTCTTGGTTTCTATTAAAACCAAGGGAGCAATATATCCCTCTCAAGCCTTGTTGAGGGGAGGTGACGTAGGAGATCATTCTTGAGCTATTTCCAAACTCCTTTATGAAAGTGTACCTTTTTTATTTCCACATTTTTTTCCACTATACTTTCGTTACTTTGTTTTATTCTTAAATCGTATGCTTTCATGATAATCAATTTTATTTTATGGTCTCATTTTAAAATTATTTTTAAAGGAAATTCACCCCTCTTTCCATCTTATCTCTAACCTATATTTGGCATCAAAAAATATCTTTGTGTTTTTCTTAAAATACCCTCATTTTCAAAATTAGTTTTAATTTTCAACATCTTAACCAATTTCAGAGATTGATTTTTTTAAGATGCCATCTTTTTCAAACACCCTTGGTGGTCCTGAAGGAAACTCTATGGGTCGTGCGCCTTTTTTTAATGGTTCAGACTACAGATATTGGAAAACCTGCATGTCCATTTTTTTGACAGTATAGGATATCATGTTTGGAAAATTGTTATGCATGGATTTACACCCTCTAAAAAATCTGAGGAAAAATGGACTCTTGATGACATAGTTTTTTTTGAACTTAATGAAAAAGCTATGAATTATTTACATTATTGTTTATACTATAATGAGTTTAGTCAAATTTCTACTTGTGAAACCGCACATGAAATCTATAAATTGCTTGAAGTCACTCAAGAAGAATAAAATAGAGTTAAAGATACAAGTCTTGACATTTTTAGTCAAGATTTTGAAAGTTTTAGTATGAATCACAATGAATATATTACTGAGATGTTTACACGCTTTACTGACATTTTCAATTGAAGAAACTATCTTATTGATGATTTTTCTATGAAAAATTCAGTCAAAAAAATCCTTTGGTTCTTACTTAGTTTTTGGGCACCCAAGGTGAGGGTAATAAAAGAATTGAAGGACATAAATAAAATATTGGTCGAGGAGCTAATTGGATCTCTCACGAACAATGATATCACAATGAAGAGACAAGCTAAAAAGGAAGACAAAGAAGTTAAGGAGAAAAAGATGATCACCTTAAAAGATATTAATTATAACTCTTACAATGGTGATGAAATGGATCATCTAGCCCTAAAGATGAAAAAATTATTCATAAGGAATAAATACTACCAACATGCTAAAAAGGAGGATGATCAACGTGAACAATAAATGACATGTTTTGAATGAAAAATAAAGGACACATATGGTCAAAATTCCCATTGATCAAAAAGAAGAATAAGGATAAGGAGAATAAGAGTAAGAAAGCCTTTAAGGTTTCAACCTAGAGTGAAAATGATGATTCCCTCTCCTCAAGCGAGTCACGATATGAAAGTTATAAGTGTATCATGGCTGAAGTTGAGGTTAGAAATGAAGTAAACTCAAAATCTTCCTCCTCATACTCCTCCTAAAACTCATCTTCTTCCTCCTCTTAATCCAACCACCTAAGATATGCAGATCTAAAATATTCTCTCGATCAACATGAATAAGGTTTTTATGAACTAACTTTAATATAATAAGATATTAAAAATAAATTTAATCAAGTTCTTAAAGAAAAGGTTTAACTCACAATTAAAAAGATGAATTATTGATAAAATCGAATGAACAACCAAATATGCATGAGTTACAATAAACTATTGATGATATCAAAAAATCTCTCATGAAATTTACCCAAGGTGAACAAAATCTAAATATTTTTTTTGGTTCTCAATGGAATATCAAAAATCATTTTGTTTTTGGTTTTTCAAATAATGATAGTTCTTCAAAAAAGATGACTTTTAGAAAAAGAATGTCATAAAAGAAGTTTTGTAATTATTTTCATAAAACCGAGTGTCTAATTTATGAATTTAATTGAAAAATAATTGATATTATACACCAAAATTTATCCATCTTTCATTCCATATCTCATCTCAAAAATCATTTTCAAAACAAATCTGGGCACCAAAATCCCAATTTGCTAACATATGTGGACCCAAAATCTGGGTATCAAAAGACAATTCTCTTTATTTTGTAGGAAACATGTCTAAATAATAAATTATTAAAAATTAAAGTGGCGCATAGATAGTGTATGATCTCAACACATGTGTGGTAACCCCTTAGAATTTAATCAACTTGAAAAACTACTGGTGGATACATGAATTTTGGTGACAATTCAAGAAGTAAAATTACCGGTATAGGTAAAATCAATTTTCTTAATTCATCAATTATAAAATATGTTTTATTAATTGATGGTTTAAAATAAAATTCTCAAAGCATTATCCAATTGTCTGACAATATTTTTAAAATATCTTTCAAAAATTATTTTTTCAATGTTTTTAATCTCAAATGAAAACTTTTGTTTACCACTTTTCATTATCAAAATGTTTATATTATCAATTTAGAATATATTTTTCTAAAAATGGTAAATTTTTGAGTCTTTAAAATGGTGAGTCTTGGATTTGGCATAAAATCCTTGATTACTGTAGCACACACACTCTCATTAAGCTAAACTAACATAAACTAACATGGTATTTACCAAAATTTAATTTCAAAGATAATATTGTTTGTAAACCTTTCCAACTTGGTAAGAAACACAAAAGTTCTTTTAAACCTTGTTGGGCAAAAAACCCTCAAGGTATCATTGAATCATTTTTGAGGTGATTGTGTTTGTTGACAAAGTGGACATCTGTGTTGTGATTGTTGACAAAGAAAACCATGACATAAAAATTTGTTGACAAAGGGGATTTCATGGTGGCATGTCGAGTTCAAGAGATGTGGTTAATGATCAATTTTTGATTCAAGAACTTTGAAAAAGGAATGGATGATCTGGAGGCGGTACAAAAAGAACAGATACAAGGTGGCGCCGTTTTCCAGTGTTTGCCAAATTTTTGGGTCTGAAAAACGACAAATGAAGAAAAGTGGTTTTTGGAAAAGGGACTTGCGCGCCGTGTACTTGAAGGTGATGAAACTTGCGCGCCCAATGTTTTTCAAGATCAGAACATCAAAAAATGGCAAAGGGAAAAGGGGCACTCAAGTATTGGGTATGTCGCGCAAGTGACTTGCGAGCCAAGGAAGGACTTGCGCGCCGGTGCCTAGAATGATTGGAAACTTGCGCTCCATTTGTCCTTCATGATCAGCTCATCAAAATATGTCAAAGGAAGAAGGGGCGCCCAATGTTTTTGAAGATCATAACATCAAAAAATGGCAAAGGGAAAAGGGGCGCTCAGGTATTGGGTAGGTCGTGCAAGTGACTTGCGCGCTGAGGAAGGACTTGTGTGCCAGTGCCTAGAAGGATTGGAAACTTGCGCGCCTTTTTCCCTTCATGACCAGCTCATAAAAATATGGCAAAGGAATAAGGGGTGCCCATGTTTTTAAGTTGGTCGCGCAAGTGTCTAGGGGGACAGAAGACTTGCGCGCCGAAACTTGCGCGTTAAGGGGAGACTTGCACGCCGTCGCACAGGTTGTCCAAAAACCTATAAATACAAGTCGAACCCTCCTCATTCTGTATGATTTAAAGACTTAGAGAAAATCAGAGCTCCCATCGCACAGGTGTGGTGGTTGCGCAAGTGGTGGTGGGTCACGCAAGTAGGACTTGCGCGCCTGTTTTGAATAAGCGCGATTGTTGTTAGTTGCACGCCAATATTGGTTTGGACGTAAAGGGAAGTGAGTCGCGCAAGTTTGGAGTTATAGAAGCTTGTGTCGCGCAAGTGGTTGAGGTAGACTTGTGCGCCAGTTATAACTTGCGCACCAATACTTGCGCGCCACCTTAGACAAGGGTGCCAAGTAAGGTTGATTCTCAGCAGTATTTCAAGGCTGTGTGAAAGCTGGAATTCAATAGAGCATCTACATACAACAAAGGATGCATTCATTAGTGATAATGAAGAGACCTAAAAGTCTATAAACTGTGAGTGGATCCTTTCTAGAGCAGTGAGCAAAGGAAGAGGAAGAATGTGATCCTCTCCACCGGAAGTGATCCAGAGAGAGAGAAATAGGGAGTGACCCTTGGGAAAGTAGTGAGCTAACCCTAAACTTTGTAAAGACAGTGAGCCTGGGAATAGAAGTGATCTATCCTGAACCTTGTAGAAATCAGTGAGATTTAGTGGATTTGGTACATCGAAAAATCGCCGGTGTATGCTCCTTGGACGTAGCCCAGTGAGGGTGAACCAAGTAAAAATCTCAGTGTCTGCCTGCTTGCTTCCCTGCATTACATTAAAAGCATCATCATCATATAAAGAAGAAAAGAAGTGATCATAATAAACACACAAGTGCAAACAAAGTGACCCTTGTAATAAAGAGGTCAAGATCTAGTGGGGCAGGAATAATTTAGAAAAAGAATATCCATACCCCGATTCACCCCCTCTCAGGGTATATAGGCCCCTATTGGTCCTAAAAAACCTAAACAATAAGTATCTACCTATAAATCCCTTATTTTTTTTACCTTGATCTTTCTAGACCAACTCAATTCAAAATTATTGGAGGAAAATCACACGATTTTGTGATTATCAATGATTATACAAGATTAACTTGGATATTTTTCTTGGCACAAAAAAATGAGGCCTATAAAGTCTTCATAAGATTCACCAAGAAAGTAGAAAATGAAAAAAGGGAAAAAATAATTTCCATTCAAAGTTATCATGGGGGAGAGTTTGATAAAAAATGTAACAACCCAAAATTTTATAAATGAAATTCCATTTTTAATGAATAAATGCCTTATTAAGTAATGTAGTTATAGAAAACAAATGCACTACTTTGGTTATTTTGGACCGTTATAAAATATAGACTATTGAATTTAAAATTATATTAAGAATCATAACCATTGATAATATAGTCAGTGTACACTGATCATTATGTTTAGTATATATTAAGGGTTATGATGAAGTCTAATCGATATAGATGGAAGAAGTGATGACCTCAATTAATAGGATTATACCCTATGAAGCCTATTTATTGGAGCTTCCGAGGGAGATGATATCCCTGGGGTTTTTCCTTGACCAAGCCCAAGATGATATTCAACAGCTGAAACTCAATAGAAATAATTTATGGGATAAGTTAAATCTTATCAAGATCACAACCTAAGTTAAGTTTTCCAAACCACCCCAAGAAAATATCACTATATTACACCTTATCCTTAGGGAGTACACTAGTGTAATAAGGGGTTATGTATCTAGACCCTATTAAATTTTAACAAAATAATTACTATATTTATCCCTTTTTAATTATTACTTTATATATGATTAAATAATTAACTTCATAAAAATTATATTTTGATATGAAGAAACTAAAATTGTTTTTTTGGGAAATATATAGTTTCAATTAAAACACTCTTTTTGATAAATCCAATAATTTTTTAAATAAATGTTATTTTCATAAAATTTTCTTATTGCATAATATTTATTTAAATATAAATGACAATATAATTTAATGAAGTCCAATGTAATTTTTATAAGGTTCAGAATGTGGTTAGCGTCGTAAAATAAAGTATTTTCCAATAAATATGGATTTTTATTTTAAAGTGTAAATTATCATATTTAGAGAATTATTTTGATAAAAATAAATATTATTTTTAAAATCATCACATTTAAATTAGCTAATGATTAATTTTTCATAATTTTATGAAATAGTTGAATATTTGGATAAAAATTAAATACATTATAAATATACAGTATTTATTATGACTTCATAATATCCCAAAAGTGATGTATTAAATACTATAAAGAAAATATATAAACAAAAATAGATTTTAACTTTAAAATAATTTATTTTTGATGTTATTTGATTAATTTTATAAACCTTTAATGAATCCTCCAAAACCTATATTATATTTTAAGGTTTTAAAATAAATTATTTTTGAACACGACTCACTTTCACATCACCAATGGTATTATTTTAATATTTTTGGTTTTTATCCTTATAAAATATTTAAAACCACACCTATTTGGTAGAACCATAGGAAAAAACCAAATGCATGTACATGGTATGAATGTGATGTGTGGGCTTAGAATTATATAGCCCTCCAATGCATTGAGTATTGTTTTTATCTCATGAGATACCATGCATGGTGCACGAGAGGTTATCCCAAGTACACTATGTTATGATGTATTGGTGGTTATCCTTGGATTATGCTTATGATGTTATGTTTTATATTATTTCCACATTTCTATGCTTCATTGATCTTATCATCTTATATCATGCTTCAATGTTCATATTTATGGAAGAGGTATTCAGGAGGGGGTGCTTGCTCTCGACTTTCCTGATGTTTGGATACACACTAGGTGATGATGGCTACAACTTTGGTTCCTCCCCCATCAAGGGGGGGACTCCATTTTCCTCAGAGGATTAACCTCTATTATCTCTATTATCTGGCCCTGATTTTCTTCTAACATTTACTGTAATCATTCTCAGACATAAAGTTATAGATATTCTCAATAGTTTTACTCATCTTGCACTTTCATACTTGGAGTTCATAGAATCACCAGCTTTCTGGAACCTGACCTTGGTGGTTCACTTTAGAGAGCATCATCCTTTAGTTGATTCTTTTGATAGGTTCATGTTTGGTTCTTGGGGATTATAAGATCAAGTGATCATATACCTTCTCAATAATCAACACATCATACTTTATTTTTCCTTGGTGGAGGATTGGATCCTTACTTGGTTCAAAACCCCTTGTATCTACAAAAGATACCACTTCTAATTATTTAGATAGTCTTATTAATTTCATATGAAATTAATTGCACTGACTATGGATCTATGGGTAAGATTTCTAGAACTTACTTTTCCTTTACAAAATCCCTTGATCATATATATTCTTGGAAATTTGGTTAGCTATTTTTTATGCTCCGATAGCCAAACCAATTCATTTTTACACCCCATCTCTCTACATATCTATATTGAAGTCAATGGTTTAAAAATGCCTATGGAGTGGGTTTGGATTATGGTTGGGGAAGAGTTACAGTGTAAGAAATTGACGATCTATGAGTCATGGAAAAATTATTTCTCTTATTGTAAATGTATAGGACATTTTTCTTATGCATACCAATGCGATCATATGAAACAAAAATATTGGATCACTTACATATCGAAGGACCATTTCATTTTATAGATTTATAGAATTAGGAAAATCTCATACATAACAATACCCACGAAGTTATGTGAGAATTTTTACCACAATAACCATAATATCTTATTCCATATTAAGTCTTCAATATCTCCCATAAAATTATTCACATATAAAACATTTCTATAAATAATTTATTTAATATCATTATTTATAAGCTGGGGAAAAGGAAAACATAATAAGGGTGAGATCAAACACTCAATAAGGGTAAACATAAGAAATAAAAATTGAATGTTAGCAGTGGGCATAAAATGAGCATAAGGGTATGATGACATATTCAAAGTGAATGAGAATAACATAATAGAATTAATACCCATCAAAACATGGATCATAAATCATGATACATGACATAAAGATTTAGCATATGAAAAGAGTTATACAAGTCAATAATAATGAACCATGTAAAATAAATCCTTGAGAAAAAATCCATTAAAACTCATAACAAGCATTGGAAAACTATGTAGGTAACTTGGAACATTATATTCATTGAACCCTTATAAAAACCCTTATAATAATCCTTTCAAATGGAATAACCTACTTGGTTAATTCCAACATAATATTTTAGATAAAAAAATCATTACCCAATTCATTTGAGAGCTATACCAAGATCACTTACCATCATAAAAAATGTCCAAGAACCATAACCAGAATAAAGTATATAGATCTCTCTTTTCATCATAAAACTCAAAGAAATAACCATTATTCCATTCATAACATGATTAATCCATGAAAAAGAAATAGGTTTCATGAAAATATCCTTAAAATAATAAAAACCCGTAAAGATAAATAATAAGGATGGTATCAATAGAATATATCCCCATTAGAGAATAAAAAACAATATAGTATATTTCTATAGATGAAAAAAACATTTAAAAGAATAATTAATATATTTATTTAAAAACATAGGAAAATATCATTTTCTTTCATTAATATTTTAAAAAAATTTACAGAATATTGGGAGAAAGATTTTCTTTGAAAATAACCATTGAAAATTATAAAATAAGATTCAAATAAAATAATGATAATGATGGTAGGGAAATCTATCCATGTCATAAACATTAAAAATAAACATTCTTTTCAAACTTTTGTAAAGAGAGTCAAAAGTGTCTCATGCACAAAATGTTAAGAAATTTCATTTTAAAAACTCTTAAAATAAGATCAAAGATCATGGAAAATAACTTTAAGAAATAATTTATGTTTAGAAAATAATATTATTGAAATAATATTAAGAATATGGAGGAAGATTTTGGTTAAAAGTATTTAAAAACTTCAAAACAACATTTTTAAAGAAAAACCCTTTTACAACCTTTTAAAACCAAGAACTATTTAAAAGACATAACATAAGAAGGACATAAAATAACATGAGTATAAAAAGATCCATGATATTATATGATAATATTAAGTGTATACACCATATAAATGAATATAGGTGCATCAATCAAAACATATCTCAAAGAAGGAAGTTTGAGATGGGAAACCCTTGGAACTTGGATAATGCTTGAATAAAAAATCCATTAAATGAAGGAACATAACATGATTTTGTAAAAACCATAATTTAAATGAAATATTATGTCAAATTACATTCAGTAGGAAGTAAGTACACCATATAAAAGTAATTATGGCGCATAACATGAATTGTGTATCAAAGAATTTAAATTAAGAGCATAAAAACCCCTACAACTTTTATAACATTAGAATAAATATCTCATGAAAGATAGAAATCAAAAGGATATTTAAATATCAAGATAAAAAATTCATTTATGATATAATATCTCAATAGGTACCATATACACCTTAAAAAATTAAGTAGGATCACATTACAAGACATGTCTTATAGAAACAATATTGAGACAAATATTCCTTACAAAGATCATACCCTTGAAGTAAAAATTAAACAATGAAGTAATTATGGGTAACAATTTTAAAAACACAAAAAACCAGTCTAAATTAAACATAATACAATAATAGGTCACTTCACATATAGTCTTGGTATAAGATAGTTTAAGTAAAACCCAATGAATGGAAATTGAGTTAAGAAACCCCTTACTAATTTGGTAACTTCCAAATCAAAAACCCTTGGATGAAATAACATAAAATAAAATAAAAATATCATGAATTATTAAGGATTCATGATATATAATTTAAAATGGAAGTATATACACCATATAAAATAAATTATATATATAACATTAAAACATTCATCAATGAAGGGAAATTAAGACGAAATCCCTTACCTTGTCTCCTAACTTTCCACGTACATTCTTTAACTCCAGTATAATGAACCTATATTAATTATTTAGTTTCTTAAGAATATTTTATAGGTTTAATAACTTATCATAAAATCATTTTTTTCAAATTCATTTTTAATTACTTAATCTGTTGAGTCCATATTGAGTGTTTTGAGGATGTTCGATTCATAATTGAAAAATGACTTTAGTATGTTGACTATGGTCAAAGATTCCATTATTCCATCATATAAAAAATAATAATCATGATGTAATTATTATTTTTATACATAAATTAAAAATTTATAACCAATTATGATTCGTGATTATGAAAAATGAATTATGTTACAACATGGAGACAGTAATCCATACGTACACATGAATAACATTTCCATTTTTCAAAAAAATTGAGGAAAAGAAGGTAAATATCATATTATCTTTCAATAATTAAAATTATATAATAAATATAATATTATATCTTTAAATACACTTATATATACAATCCATGTGATGCAATGATGAAAAACTAATCACATCGCTTCGGGGAGGTGGTAATCCACATATACGCATAAATATTGTTATCATTTTTAAATGGATAGAATGATAAGAAAATATATGATATATTATATTTAAAAAATTATAATTATTTCATTAATATAATATATATATATATTAAATCCATTATTATAACCAGCTATGAGATATAGTGATGGAAAATTAGTTACATCAGCTCACGAGGCGGTAGTCCACCGTGCACACGAATAATAATTTCATTTCCCACTAGAAAATGAAAGATATGGATTATAGTTAATAACTCAATATAATAACATCTAATTTTATGGGACATACTGATGTTATTATATCACAATGTTCAGAAAAGTTTTTAATGAGGTAGAAGAAGAAATAAAACTAAAACATTAGGTTAAAATCTATATCGATTCTTTATACAACCTCATTTTCTTTACACCTTAAGCCTTATAAGGTTGGTATTATAACTAAAATAAGACCACTAGAAAATGGGGATGGATTTTAGTAATATATTTGGGTAGGTATTGGTAGAATAAATGTCTCTTGAAGTGTGTATTGAAGAGTATAGGGGGTGTTCTTTTATAAGTGAGGTGATGGGCACTCTTGTAATTTTTTAAAACATTAAAATATTATAAAGTCATATTCATGGAAAAGTTGTTCCTAATTAGATTAATTTAGAATTATAGATGATATAGGATCTAAATAAACTCATAAAATAGTACGTATATAAGTTTTTAGGTCATTATAACCATAATCTCTTTAGTTTAACCCCTTATTAACCCTTTTTATCCTTAAATAGTGGTAATAAAATTGTCAATCATTAAGGGTTATAAATTTACATATAAGGTAACAATTGGTTCAAAAATTGCCCATGTATGAAATATTTTACCATTTATCATTCCAATTGTCTTATTTTAATATTTTTGTGTTTTTAATTCATTTAATAAAATACCATATAACATAAAATACCATTAATGCCATTTTTGGGACTATTCATTTAAAAATAAATAAATGTATGTAATTAGAATATAATCCACTTAAAAATCAATTATATATTATTATTAATCATAAAATCTTTGTAGTTTTATAATTAATCAAAAAAATATTACTTTTTTTGTTTTTAAAATCATTTACTTTGATTTTTCTACTACTTGCACAAGTACCATGTTAGTGTTGTGTAAGAATTTAAGGCAATCATACCATCACTAAAAATTTAAAAATAAATTAAAATGATAAAAATAAATTAATCATGTTCAAAATAAAATTTTATATTCATTCATAAAATATTATTATCTCTATGTGAACACATAAGATAAATTAAAAGCAATAGAGTGACATTTTGGAAATTTCTTAACTTAAAATAATATAAATGTCATTATCAAAGGAAAATGAAAAAAATGACATATATTATAATTTAAGATATATATGGTATATTTAAACTCATAAAATGAAATAAATTCAAGTGTTGGGTTTATTTTATGACCTCATCTCATAGTTTTAACCATGTTTTTCCCATTTTACCCTTACCATGATGACAAATATTTACCATAGTTACTATTCATAATGATAAAAAATAAATGCAACCTATTTTAAAAATTTGAAACTCATAATTATAAATATGAAATAAATTTTTTAATATTCAATTTATATAAGTGATAGAAATTAATTTAAGATAAAAACATAAAACACAATGAAAAACAATTTTTAGAAAAATACGTTTTTAAGCCAAAAAATGAACTTATACCAAAATCTGGTATATTGATGATTAAAATTTAATTAATTATATTATATATAAATAAATAGTAATTATATTATTTTAAGATCAAATTATACTATTAAATTACTTTATTTAATGAAAAGAAATGATAATTTTAAAAAATCGGTGCCACTTTGATGGTGGCATAGTGGTGAAGGTGAGGAGTATAACTATGCTATTCTTTGGGAAATGCACAGTTCAATTATTATGAGTATGATCTTGGAAGAATTTATCCTTCCCTTGGGATCTACTCATCTTACTAGGTCACTTGGTTTCTAACTGGGTGGGTGAAATGAGGTGAAACCCACCCGTGCTGATGGATTGTTGTGTCGAACCATCGTTGATCGGGTTGTCACCCTCCATGATGCTCTTCCATCTTGGATAGAAACTAATCCTTTGTTGGAACCAAGTATTTTCTTTTCTGGAAATAGAGTATGGCTTGTGTTTATTTTCAATCCACTTTGGGTTGATCAAGGGGTTTGCAAGTCAAGTGATCTTACACTATAGGTTGAAGCAGGTGTTTAAGGTGGCACAGTTTCCCAATGTTTTCCAAAATTTTAGGCCTAAAAATCGAGAGTTTGTTTTTGTAAAGGAAGGTTTTCTACAAAGTAAGTACATGAAATGGTATTTCTAGGAACATTTCACAGATCACAAAATATGGTACGCAGAATGGAGAACCGCAAACCACATAGCAAGAATGGTTCGCGGGATATGCACGGTACACAGTAAAGGTGGAGCTGTATTGAAGATTTGGTAAATCTTAGTTTAGATATTTATACATATCTATTTTCTTATATAAGGAGCACTAATCCCTTAATTATGGTTCAAAAGTGAGATTAAAACAACTAAGAGTATTTTGGTGAATTCTAGAGTGGTTTGCGTAAAGACAACCCCACAAAGTTGTTTCTAATTAGAAATTCAGAGGAATTTGGTGAAGTGTTAAGTGGTACGTGGGAAGAAAAGTTTGTGTAGGATAGGCAGTATGCAGAGGAAGAACTTGGTCCATGGTGGTCTTGTAGTATGTGAATAAGAACAGTTGTAGAAGTAAGGTGGTTCGTAGAGGAGAAACGGTACGCGGAAGCAGAGATAGTTCGCAGAGCAGGGATGGTTCGCAGAGGAGAAGTGGTCTAAAAAGCACAAGAGGTATGAAATAGAGCCCAGTATGCATAGAAAGGGGCCCAGTACATAGAGGAAGGATTTTAGTATTCATAGGAATAAGATAGTTCATGGAGGAATAGTTTATTAACTAATAGTGTGAGGAAGAGTGACTTACACATATAGGCAATAACGAGACTTCTAAAGAGAATCTATCTATAGTTAAGTATGCATGATTTAATTCTGACCCATTGAAGTGAATTTTATGTTGATAAATCAAGTTTAGATTATTCCCAATGTATTGAGCAAGGGGGAGTCAATGGAAGTGATTCGAGGGACACAATGTGCTATCCCTAAAACCTTGTAAAGGCAGTGCATCTGAAACATAGTAACTATGATAAACTTTTATAATCCATAACTAGTGAAGATTAATGTAATTTGGTATGACCAACAAACTATCTGAATATTCTCCTTGGATGAAACCCTTAGTGGTGAACCAAATAAAACTGTTGTGTCTTCACTTTGTATGTGATTGTTTGTCTTCTGCACTTTCTCATCAGACTGGTTGAATAGGTTCCTACTAGTATGGGAACAAGTTCCATCAGTTTAAAAAAAAATTTGACACCTTGATTTAACCCTCCCCTCTTAGGGTGTTTTGGGGTCCTTCAAGTGGTATCACAGGGTAAAAGTTCCTGGTGTTAAATCTATCCTTCATTTCTACCTTGGAGAATATAGTGAATGTCAGGGGATTCCCCCTCTTTTATGGAAGAAACTTTCAGATCTAGAAGAATAGGATGAGATCTCATTTAATATATCTTGGAATGGAAGTACTGTTTTCCATTTCATAAGGAATATAGTTCACTGATCCAACTAGGATGTCTATGACTGATACAGACTGAAAAATTCTTGATGCAGATGCCAAAGCACAAAATTCCCTCACAATATCTCCTTCTAATCAGATATATCTAAAGGTGATGAGTTGTACATCAGCAAAGTTTATGTTGTAAAAACTAGAGAATTTTTATTAAGGTGAAAACAATATGAATGAGGAAAAACTACATGTTTTTCACAATAGGTTTGATGATCTGAAGATGCAACCCGATAAAAATGCAGATAAATTTTTTCAATCAAATTACTGAAGTTGTTGGAGAAATAATAGGACTTGGTGATGAAATAAAAGACATTAATATTATGAATAAAATCTTGAGAATACTTCCACCTCTTTATAATGCAAAGGTGTCAGAACTTGAGGAAAGGGATGTTTCCAAACTTTCTCTGGATGATCTGCTGAGTAGCCTAGTGACATATAAGATGAGAGTCAAAACATAAGATGCAATGACTCGAGTAAGAAAGGAAATGGAATTCAAATCCATAGAAAAACTTAAAATTTTATGATATAGTATTGATGAAGAAAATAAGGGAAAAGAAATTATTCCTCTCATTTCTAAGAAATTCAATAATGGAAAAGGGAAATTTGAAGCCAAGTTACCTCTATCTTATTTTTATTGTGGTAGAGTTGGGCACATTGTCTCTCGATGCCCAAGAAAGTTCGATGATGAAGAAAATGAAAATAGAGACATGCAGAAGCCTTGAAAAAGGTTTTTTTGAAAGGGATATTTCAAGTCTAGTAAGAAACTACAAAGAAAGGTTTTTATCTATGAATAATAAGATGATGATGGTGAATTATTTGAGGAATAAGAACCAAAGTTTAAATCTGGGACCCATGTGTTAATGATGTGTACCGTTGAAAAATCAGAACCATCGGGAGATGAAGCTAGAAATAATTATTTGACCACTGATGTAGATCTCAAGTTGCAACTTAAGGATGATTTTGGTAATCTTGAGAATCATTTAAAGATATTAAAAAAGTAGAAAGAAATTGTGGAAGAGTCATTAGAATATGTTGATATACTGGAAGTTGGAATTGATCAACTTGAGGAAGTATTAAAGGAACATCCAACAATTTTTGAAAGCTCAGAAGATATAGTTGAACTAAAGCATAGAATTGAAGAATAGGCAATGGTCATTAATGACCTTAAATATATACTAGAGTATAATTCCAAAACTATTGAGGGAATTTAAGAATAAGTTGTTAATCTTAGGAGTAAACTTAAAAGTGAATCAATTCCAAAAGAAACAAAGAAGAAAATTCAGTTCGGAAAATTCTCAGATACTGATCTACTAGAGAGAATTAAGTGTGGTTTAGATGGAGTTGAAAAGGTTGTGAATGATCAAAGACCATCATGAATGGGAAACATAGGAATTGGTTATAATTCTGAAAAGTCGAATGCTGGAAGTAAAATGGGACAAAATAAATGAAAGATGAAAGTTAGATATATTAAAAAGACACCTAAAGTCCAAACAAAGAAAGTCTCAAATCATACTGAAAGGAAGAATGAAAGCTACCATCGAGTTTCCCAATATGATATATAATTAAACTATCCTTCTAAGAAATTTTACATAAGGAGGAATAAAAGTGAAAAGACATTTCCACTTATGAAATGTCAATTATGTGGCTATATGGGCCATGCCATGTCATACTGTGAAGAGGAAAGGAGATATTTGAATGGGGGAAGAGCTAGGAAGTCAAAAAAGGATAATGAATTCATATCCTAATTCTTATAGAATAAAAATTTTCTATGGATATTATTTTCATTATTCTAACTTTGGCTATAAAGCTGTTGATTGCAGGCAGAGGAATGATAGAAACAATTCACACAAAACTCAAAGACAAGTCAATACTCACCAACCAGACAGTGTTGTTATTACAAACAAGTTCTCTCATATGTAAGAGGAGTGTGAATATGATGAACCTATTAACATGTAAAATATATTGAAAAATCCATCTTTATCATTCACTCAAACTAATATTTCATGGAAGGAAAAGAATAAAATTGAAAAATCCAACCTTACAGAAGTAGCTCTCAAATCTACCAAGAACAGAAGCACTTGGATTTTTCATAGTGGATTCTCATCCCATATGATAGGAAATGTAGACCTATTAATGAATATCAAGAAAAATGTTGATGGAATAGTGACATTTAGTAATGATGGTGATTTGAATATCAAAGGTAGAAAAAGTACTAAAATGGACAATGGATACATGAAGAAGACTGAAGTTATTTATATAGATGGGTTGCGTCACAATCTCTTGAGTGTGAGTCAACTCAATGACTTATGAATTATGGTGACATTCAATCAAAAGGGGTTAACTATTTAAGGAAAAATAGGGGATTCTCTCATGAAATGTTTTAGAATAGATGGAAACCTATATCAAGTTGATAGTAAAGAAAATATTTTTTACCTGACTATTGAAGAAGAAAACAACTTATGGCACTAGAGGTTGGGTCACATAAATAAAAAATACATGGAAAATATATCTAATCTGAATATAGTCATGGATATCCCTAATCTGAAGCGTGAATGTGAAAAGAATTATGATGCTTGAGGGAAGTTGTTCTGCAGTTCATATTGTCCATAGAAGAAAAGGGCATCAAATATTCTTGATCTCATTCATACAGACATATGTGGTATGATAATTTTTTTTGGAAATCATGGAGAGATGTACTTTATTATTTTAATTGATGATTATAGTAGAATGGATTGTGTGATGGTTATACACAGGAAACAACAAGTGCTTGATTGCATGAAATTTTTTCACCAAATAGTCGAGAATGATATTGGATGGACAATCAAAGTTCTGCGGTCTGAAAATGGTGGTGAATATACATCCATTGATTTTGAAAACTACATGGAGAAACATGGGATACAATATGAGGTGGTTGCTGTGAGAAATCCTCAAAAAAATGGAGTTGTTTAGTGCTAGAATTGACAGGTGAATAACATGTCTAGAACTATGCTAATTGAGAGTCATATCACTTGTCATTACTAGAAAGAGTCTGTTCAAGATGCATTTTATATTTAAAACTGAATAGGGCTTTATATAGGGGAATACAAGACACCCTATGAGTTATGGCATGTAAGGAAACCCTCTTTGAATTATTTCTGTGTTTTTGGAACTAAATGCTTTATCCAAAACAAAGAAGGAAATAAAGTAAAGTATGGTGACATTGAAGATAAAAGAATATTCCTTGGATATTCAATGAATAGGAATGTATACAAATGTTTCAATAAATGTCTTGTATTTTTTTTGAAAGTTGTGATGTGAAGATAATTGAATACAAATCAAAAAATGCCTCAAATAATTATTATTCTAATGTGATAAAAGGTGAGGAAGAATGTTGTAATGTAATAGATCCAAATGCAGAAGTAGAGGAAGGAATGAAAAACATCCTAGAGTCACATGATGTTGACTTAGAAGAAGAATTAGAAGAAGAAACTATAGATGAAGAAATTTTTTCTGAACCTCATAGAAGAAATCGAAGAGTAGAAATGGATTGATCCAATATCATTAGGGATTGGAAAGCTCCCATACAGACAAGGAGAATGAGGAATAATGCATAATCTACATTCCTTTCAATTGTGGAACCATCCTAATTTGAAGAAGCTATAAAGGATGAATCCTGGGTTAAGTCCATGGATGAAGAATCGAATTAGATTGATAAGAAACAAACATGGGATCTAGTTAAGAGACCCAAAACCCACAATGTGATTGGTAAGACATGGATTTTCAAAAATAAAATTTACAAGCATTGAAATGTGATAAAAAATAAGGAAAGAATGGTGTGTAAAGACTATTCATATATTGAAGGCGTTGATGTTGAAGAAACATTTGGCCTGGTGGCTAGAATGAAGTAAACCAGATATTTCTTGCCATGGAAATTCAAAGAGGATACAAAGTGTATAAAATGGATGTTAAGACAACTTTCTTAAATGGTGTTCTTGAATAATAAGTCTATATTGAACAACCAGTGAGATTTCTTCTTGGTAATGATGAAATGATGGTTTGTAGATTAAATAAGGCTCTATATGGTTTGAAACAGGAACCAAAAGCATGTTACTCTCTGCTAGATTATTATCTAAAGAAAATAAAATTTAAAATAGGAGTGAATCACAATATTTATGTGAAGAATTATCAGAAAGATTAGTTCATGGTTCTGATGTACGTAGATGATATTATATTTGGTGGAAGCAGACAAGGATCGATGGATGAATTTTATAATCACATGAAATTAGAATTTGAAATGTCTATAATTGGTGAACTCACATACTTCTTGGGTCTACAAGTAATTCATAGGAAAGACTAAACTTTCATTTATCAGGAAAAGTATGCAAGAGAGTTGCTAAAGAAATTCAATATGCATGAATCCAAAACAATGTCAACTCTAATTTTGGTTGGAACTAAACTTGGAAAGCATAAGGATGTGACTTCTGTAGATCCCACATTGTACAAGAGAATCATTTGGTGCTTATTTTACTTGATTTTGACACTTGCAATATTGTATTTTCTACCTGATTAGTGGCCCACTTTCAAATTAATCTAAAAGAAAAACATATGAAATCAGTGAAAATAATCATGAGGTATATTCAAGGAACTCACAATTATGCATTATACTTTTCTATAGGAAGAGATAGTGAACTATCAACATTTTTTGATGCTGACTAGGCTAGAGATGTTTTTGATAGAAACACCACAAGTGGTGGAGCATTATTTATTAGAAAGAAATGTGTGGGTTGGTTGTGTAAGAAATAGGAAAGTACTTCTCCAAGTACTGCTAAAACTGAGTATATCTCTACTATAAAGTATTTCACTCAGCTACTATGGATGAAGCAACAACTGACTGATATTGATGATGAGGTGAAATAATCAATGGTGATTCACTGTGATAACAAGAGTGAAATTGATCTTATGAAGAATCATATTCAGTATTATCGTACAAAACACATTGAAATTAGATATAACTTCATCAAGGAAAAAGTTGAACAAGGCATGATTAAAATGGATCATGTTGGAACTAATGATCAAGTGGCTAACATACTGACCAAGTCATTGTCAGCACATGTGTTTGAGAAGCGTTAGTTGAACCCCGATATTCAATCACCTCCCAATGCATGAGGAGGTTAGTAAGGTTTCCCTATCCCTAGTTTTTTTAAACTGTTTTAATCTATTTACAGAAGTATTGCAGGTTCATGGGGGAGATACAATTCAGGGGGAGTATTCTTAAAGATTTATAAGTCAAAATTTGATTCTTTGGATTTATTATCAATGGTGGAGAATGGATAAATTCAACATTAGTAATGAGAAGAATGGATAATGGAAAAAGGATAGGAATGAATGTTTTTTTAGTTACAGGATAAATTCAATGAGTTATAATGGGGGAGAATGAGAATGTAAAAAACAACAACAATTAGGTGTTATGAGAAAATCATTGGAGCTTACTTGGAAATGTTTAAAGTATTCCAAGATATGAGAATCCAATTCATGCTTACCCTCTTATTTTCTACAATGAGCATTACTCATGTAAACTTAGAGTGTTGTTGTATGAGTTGTTTATTATGTATCAGGTTTTGATTGTTGTAGGTGCTTCATTGAATTTATTTGTGGATTGCCAACAAACCCAAAGGGAGAGATTGTTGGAACCAAGGATGTTCTTTTCTGGAAATGGAGTATGGTTTGTTTTTATTGTCAATACACTTTGGGTTGATCAAGGGGATTGAAATTCAAGTGATCTTATAATACATGCTGAAATAGGTGTTTAACGTGGTGCAGTTTCCCAGTGTTTGACAAATTTTCAGGCCTCAAAATTGAGAGTTTGTTTTTAGAAAAGGAAGGTTTTCTACAATGGAAGTATGCGTAATTGTGTTTCTAAGAACATTTTTTGGATCAGAAAATATGGTACACGGAATGGAGAACCATGTAGTAAGAATAGTTCGCAGAGCAGAAAATGGTACATGTACCGTGTAGGAGGAATGGTTCACGAAGCAAAGGAGGTTCATGGGAAGGCCTATGGTTTGCGGAAGGCAAAATGTTCATGGGATAGCATGTAATTCAAGAAAATGAGGTAGAGTTTTGAGAAGCTGCAAAGGGTGTTGTTTACGAAAACAAGGTGGTGATTTGTGCCACCGCGTAGGGAGAATGGAGGTATGTGAACCGTGTAGGGAATATGGTTTGCAAGAGATGCACGGTACACGGTAAAGGTGGAATCATATTGAAGATTTGGTAAATCTCAATTTAGTGGATTATGTGGATCTATTTAGATATATAAAAATCACTAATCCCTTAATTATGGTGAGAGACTGAGATTAAAACAAGCAGGAGTATTTCGGTTATGTCCAGAGTGGTTCACGAGAAGAAAACCCCATGAAGGTGTTTCTAATTAGAAATTAGGAGGAATTTGGTGAAGTGTCAAGTGGACAATAGAAAGAAAATTATGTTTAGGATAGAAAATATGTAGAGGAAGAACTTGGTCCACAGTGGTCTTGCAATACGTGGAGAAGAATAGTCCACAGAAGGAAGGTGGTCTGCAGAGCAGGGACGGTTCACAGAGGAGAAGTGGTCCGCGAAGCACAAGAGGTATGAAGTGGAGACCAATACATGAAGGAAGGAGCTCGGTACATGGAGGAAGGAGCATAGTATGTAGAGGAACATGCCAGTTCATGGAGGAATAGTTCATGAACTAACAGAGTGAGGAAGAGTGAATTACACATATGGGTGATAATGAGACTTCAATAGAGCATCTATCTACTGTTAAGGATGCATGATTTAATGTCGACCCATTGAGGTGACCTTCAAGTTGATAAACTAAGTTCAGATTCTTCCCAAAGTAGTGAGAAAGGGGTAGTCAATGGAATTGATCCAAGGGACATAGTGTGCTATCTCTAAAAACTTGTAAAGGCAATGTTCTTGGAACAGAGTGACTATGCTAAACTTTTGTACTCCACAACTAATGAAGATTAGTGGAATTTGGTACGACTGACAACCTGTCAACATATGATCCTTAGACATATACCTTAGTGGTGAACCAAGTGAAATTTTCATGTCTTCAGTTTTCATGTGATTGTTTGTTTTCTATACTTTCTCATCAGACTGGTTTAATAGTTTCCTACCACTTGGGAACAAGATCCATTAGTTTAAAAGAAAAATATGACACCCTGATTCACCCCTCCCCTCTCAGGGTGATTTAGGGTCCTTTATTCTTCTCGACTAGATATCTCTCTGGAGTTACCTCTTTCTGGGGGGGGGGTTCCTTGTGTGTAGGGTTTGAAAATGCCACACTCGTGGATTCCCTAAAAAAGTTAAAAAATCAATATTTTTCACTATTTACTCAAAAGTCAATATTTTCATAAAAAAAATCACCCAAAGATAATTTTGATATGATGTTTTTAAAAATTATATGATTTTTATAAAATATATTTTTTTTGAAATCTTTATAAATTAATTATAATATTTTCTTATAAAAGGCAATAAAAACCATTTTTGAGGGAAAAATTTATTTTTAAATCATAAAATCACATTATTGAAAATTGAGTACTCATTTGTTATGATTAAATAAATAAAATTGTATTATATATATCCTTTATAAATATTTTTCACAATATTGATATTACTATCCATTTCCTCTAATTTAACAGTTAGGTTATAATAGTCACATTAAAATAATAATTTTTTTATATTATACCATAATTTTCTTAAAGATAAAAGTTGAATGTTAATAAAACTATTGACCATAGTATTATATTAAATTCTTAGGGTGTTACATTCTACCCCCTTACAGAAATCATGTTCTCATAATCTCATCTCATTCATGAAAAAAAAGTTTAAAACAATTTTTTTATAATCAATTATAGAGAGTAGAAGATAAAACATATGATCATAAAAGGAAAAAACTTTTTAATATATAAAAACAATTTTTTTTAAAACCCAAAATTTAAAAAGTGATAATAAAAATTCCTTTATAAAAGATTAAAAGGGAAATATAAAGGTCAATTAAAATAACAAATAATTAGATTCCCAGATAAGGAGAACCGTAGGAGGTATTGAAAATATAGACAAGGAGGAAAAAATAACATCCAATAAATAATAGAGAGTTATATTGAACATGGTCATGAGAAAGTTAATGAAAACAAAACCATAAATTAATAAGGGATAAAGAATACCATCAATTCATCATAAATAAAGGTAATAATATTACATTTTTATTTCAAGATCGTTTTCTAGGAGTTGAAATATTTATTTAGAATAAGGTAAGATAATACCCAAAATGAATAAATAATATATTAATATCCAAAATTCAACAATAATAACCAACATTTGAATTAAATAAATCGAAAAATAATTAACCCTATATATCAAATAATCTCAAAATGAACATATTAACCTCAAAGGTTATCTCATACCCTTCAACTTACATACCCAAAAATGTAATATAATTATTCCCAAATAATCTTTCATGTTAAATCACTTGATACACCTAAGGGTTACTTGCAATTCAACCTAATAAAATGTATTTTAAAATATCATCAATCACTTTGAAATACCATTACATAAAACCTAAAAAGGGGGTATATATGACTTTGAACTTATGATCAAACTTAAACTTATAAACCCATGATATTAACCATAACACTTTAGTTAAAATCACATGAAAATATCATAATCTCCAAATTTATCTAAACAATTCATATGATACCAATTATAACATCCCCAAACCTGAAATTCTGGATCTAGTGCTAAAAATATAATATTTATATTTCTAGAATTAATAATGAAAAGTGACCCAATTTTATTCATCCAAAATATGGAATTCACATTTTTATTACATAACTTTTCATTACATTGTACAAGCATAGGATTTTTTAAAGTTTAGTTTCTTAGAAAAAAGGTACATAATACATGAAAAATTAAAACATTATTCTATTTAACTTGAAAGGATTCTTAAAGGTTCATCCTAAGTAAATTTATTGAATCTAATAACCTAGGGACATACATCAAAGGAAAGGGTGATCATAAGGCCCAGTAAGGGAAAACAATGGAAATAATTTATAGGCGATCTTAAAGAAATTTGATAAGAAAGTGAAGAATATTATTGTGGCATGAAAAAGAGAGAACAAGTCATATAATAAATAAAATAACATGAATAAAAACTTGGTAATGTGTCTATAACATTTATTTTATACATTCACAAGTATATCACTAAGGGTTTTCACTGAGGTGTCATAAAAATTACCAAGGTTATTCTCCAAGGTATCATAAAACATGTTATCTCTAGAGATTAAATTATTTACCCAATGAATTGAATCAATATTAGAGAAAAAAATTAATATGTATTAATTAATTTTATCAACATATATCATAATAAAAATTTAAAAAATATCCCATGTATAATAAAATAATTGGGTTTCATATCAAAATCATGACTTTTAAAAGAAAAGTTCCTAAAGAAAAGATCTTTATGGAATTATTAACCCACTAAAAAGGAAGGTGGGTTTCATGTATGTCAATACCAGAGTAAAAATATATCATTTTTAAATATATTTTAATAACCTTATAAAATAATGAGGTTTGGGTATTCACAAAATAAAATAGGATAATTTCTTGATAAAAAGAGAGAAACGTCGTGAAGAAAATATCATAGCATAATGGGTATGAAACTTGGTTTTAGAAAACATTAAAAAGAGAGGGGACGAGGGTAAACCATTCATAAAAGACTCCTAATAAAATAAAGGGAATAATAAAATGTATAGAATAACATAGTATGTAAATTTTAAAGACATACCATATAAAAAGGGAACATGAAAGGAAAAGAGAAGTTGAGATTTCCCTTACCTTGAAGAGTAACCCCTAAAACTTGAATACAGGGACCTTGGGGCCCTATAGAAACCTTGGGAGGACCCCTTGGGTGGTAAAAATATTATATTTTTGTGTAGGATTAATTGGTAGTGAAAGTAAGCATATAAATGAGTGGGAATTTATGGCAAAATAGGAGGATTTTTTTAATAATTTCCTTGAACACCTAGGTAGTGATAAATTTAAAACCATAGGTTTTACCATGGTATTTTCCCATAGTATTGGACACTTGGGACAAAAATTATGTTATTATAATTCAAAAGAGTCAAAAAACATTTTATATTACATATTACATCCTTATAATGTCATAAAACATACAAAAAAACTCAAACTATATTTTTACTATTCATTAAAAAATCAAAATATTTTAGAAAATTATCATAAATTAACCCTAACCTAATTTAAATGAGATGATTTAAAAAATGATGTTTATATTATCATAATAGTTCTATAGTTATAAGAAATTTAATTTTTAAATATAAAAATATTTATTTATTAAAAATAATAGTGGATAAAAAATGCATAGTAAAAAGAATAGTAAAATTTCTGACACATGAAAAAAATAAAATTATTTTATCATTTAAATTTAAATAAGAGTGTCTTAATCATACTATTTAATTAAAATAATTATTATTTATAATATCATAGTTTATTATAAATATTTATATCTTTTTTAAAAAGTACAATTTATGTCTAAGAAATCTATTTATCAAATTCATCACATTTTTATGAAAAAATATTCTGAAAATAGAATTTATGGAATAAAAATTTTATTTATACAAAAGGTTTACACATTAAGTAACTAAGTCCTCAAAACATAACACCTTTTAACACCCACATACAACCTAAGGGTGAGGTGTGTGATTGTGATAGATTCTTGGGGTGGCTCAGTTAACATCGCCTGAGTGGTAATTTCCTCTAACTTGAAATTCCCCTATAGGTGATTTTGTTCAAGATTAACATGTAGAAGATCATCTTGGGCTTGGTCAAGAGTGAGGCCTAGTAAAGCTACCTCCCTCCTAAGTTTTAGAAAATAGGCTTCATATAACATGAATCTACTGGATGAGGCAATTGAATCTTATTTCTGAATTAAATTTCCTTTGTCATTTATACTTATAAACAATAATTATAATGTTAAAATCATTATTAGGAGTATAGTTTCCAACAGTCATATTGACCAATGGTCATAATTGACCAACAATCATATAACGATCAAAACCCAATGTTTACATTTCAAATTATACTCACTTAATTATTAAAGAGATATATTTATGTTGAGTAAAAAATAATATAACACACATTTTGAGGAAAAAAATATTATTCAAAAAGATCAGGTTGTTACATTCTTCCCCCCTTAATAAATTTTGTCCCTGAAATTTCAAATCACTCCCTTGGTTGAGAAAAGGTGTGGGTACATTTTCCTCATTGTCTCCTCTGGTTCCCACATGGATTCTTTATATTTTTGGTTCCTCCACAACACTTTAACGAGTTGGGTTGTATTGTTGTTTAGAACCTTGTATCTATTGTCAAAGATCTCCAACGACTGCTCCTCATAAGATATGTCATATTCTAGTTAAACCACTTCATGATTCAATACATGTTAAGGGTTAGGTATGTACTTCCTTAAGATATATACATGGAATACATCATAAACTTGAGCTAGATTTGGAGGAAGTACAAGTCAATAGGCCACTGTTCCTATGCAATCAAAGATTTAATAGAGGCCAATGTACCTGGGGATAAGCCTCCCTTTCTTCCAAAACTGCATGACTCTATTCCAAGGTGAAATTAAAAGAAATAATTTTTCTCCAACATCAAACTCTAATTCTATATGATGGTTGTCAGTATAACTCTTTTGCTGACTTTGACCAGCCTTTATGTGTTGTTGGATGGCATGAACCTTTTCTGTCATTTCTTGTACAAGATCAGGTTAAAAATATTTCTCTCACCAACTTCTTCCCAATAAGTAGGAGTTATACACCGCTTCCCATATAGGGCTTCATAGAGTGACATTTGAATACTAGAATGGAATATATTGTTTTATGAGAACTCAACTAATGGGATATGTTCATCCCATCTACATTTAAATTCCATTGAGCATGTTCTCAGCATGTTCTCGAGTGTTTGAATAGTAATTTTATATTATCCATAAATTTTTGGGTGATAGATCATATTTAAATTCAATTTAGTATTCAAAGCATGTTGAATAATTCTCCATAATTTTAATGTGAACCTTGGATCATCATGATCAAAAATGATAGAAAGCTGAATTCCATGTAGTCTTACCAATTCCTTTACATATATCTTGTAAAGTTGGTCAATAGAGAAATCTTCCCAAATAGTGATAAAATGGGAGGTCTTGGTGAGACAGTCCACTATAACCCATATTTCATTATTTATTTTGAATATTTTTGGGAGGCCAGTGACAAAGTCCATAGTGATATTTCCCTACTTCCATGACGGTATGGATAGTGGTTGTAATACCCCTTTAGGAAGGTGTATCTATAGCTTCACTTGTTGACACACTAAGCACTTTTTAGTGTAGTCAGAAATCTCCCTTTTCATGTTATCCCACTAATAATGATCATGAATGACCCTATACATTTTTGTTCTTCCATGATGTATAGAGGTAGTAGAGATATGATATTCATCCATCAATTATTTCTTTATTTATGGAATAGATGGAACACATAGTCTTGTATGAAATTTCAATACACTTTATTGATCAATATTTAACTTAGGAAACTTCCCAAACTTTATATCCTATATATTATTTTGAAATAAAGAACTATCTCTTTGATAATTCTTGATATTTTCTAGTAACGATGGTTAAGAAATCATTTGGGACTGTTTTTATGATGTCAATTCACTTACACTTCTCATTTCTAGTTTTACTAGGTCTTTGATCAAAGGATCTCCTTTAATCCTCATCATTTCTAGAACAAAAGTCTCTTTTCTACTTAATGCATCATCAACTTTGTTTTCTCTTCCGTGATGATAATGAATTGAACAATAATAGTCTTTAAGAAGCACCAAACATATCCTTTGTATCATTTTAAATTACTTTTGTGTGAAAATATAATTCAAAATTTGATGTTTTGTGCATATATCACATTTCTACCCATAAATATAGTGCCTCCATATCTTTAAAGAAAAAAAACCACAACCAGCTCCAAGTCATGCATAGGATAATTCTGCTCATGAGGCTTCAACTATCGATATTCACAAGCAATCAACTTTTCATCTTGAATGAGGATGCACCCAATCCATTTTGGAGATGAATCTCTAAAAATAATGAATCCTTCTCTGATATAGGGTAGAGTTAACTTAGGTGTAGTGACCAATCTCTTCTTTAGCTCTTGGAAACTTTCTTCGCACTCCTTAGTCCAGATGAAATTATTCCCTTTTTGAGTAAACTTGGTTAGTGGATTATAAATCCATGAGAAGTTTTTCATGAACCTCCTATAATATCCTTATAATCAAAGGAAACTACAAATCTCAGTTACTATTATAGGATAAGTCTACTCCTCCACAACCTTTATCTTGGTAGGATCAATTGAGAGTCCTTCATTGGTTACAATGTGCCCCAAGAAAGCAAATTTTTGTAACCAAAATTCACATTTTCTAAACTTTCCAAATAGTATCTAATTACTTAGAGTTTTTAATATAACCCTTAGATGATCCTCATACTCCTCAAATTTTTTGAAATATATCAAAATATCATCAATTATAACTACCATAAAGTTATCAAGGTAGTCCTTAAATACTATATTCATCAAATCCATAAAAATAGAAGGATCATTAATCAAGTTAAAGGGAATAAAAAAACTCATAATGCCCATATATTGATCAAAAGGGGGTATTTGTAATATATTATTTCTTCACCCTCAATTTATAATAACCAAATCTAAGATCAATATTGGAGAAGAATTGAGCCCCATGAAGCTGGTCAAATAAATCATCAATTCTTGGAAGAGGGTACTTGTTCTTCACTATGATCCTGTTAAGTTCCCTATAATCAATTCATAACCGCATTGATCCATCCTACTTCTTCAAAAAGATAACATGTGCTCCCCAAGGAGACACACTTGGATAGATAAACCCCTTCTCTAAAATTTCTTGGAGTTGTTTTGTTAATTCCTATAGATCTATATTTTCCATTCTATGAGGGGTCTTTGATATAGGCTTGGATCTAGGAACAAGTTCAATGGAGAACTCTACCTCTATTTCTAGGGGAGGTCTAGGTAACTTCTCAGGAAATACATCAATGTATTCCTGAATGATGGGGACATTCACTATTCATATACTTTCATTTCCTTCTTCATCTTCCCCAATCATCTCCATAAAGAAGGATATGGGTTGTGCTTCTAGACAAAGATAAGGTTGAGGTATCTATACTTTAAAAACAAATATAGGTTTCCCATTCAAGATTAATGAGATTTACTTACTTATTCAGTTGATCTTAGCATTATACTTTGAGATCCAGTCCATCGCTAGTATAATGTCGAATTCCTACGTGGAAATGACTAGTAAATTTGTGATGAGATTGTGCTCTCCAATGTGAATCCTAGAGTTTCTATACACTTTTGATGCTTGGATAATCCTTTTAGGATTATTGATTGATAAATATACTTCTATAAGTTCAGGTATTGATTCTATATTCTTTGCAAACTTAGAAGAAATAATGGAATACATAGAACTAGAATAAAAAAAGTACTTGCTAGCTTTGAGAGAACAATAAGAGTACCTACCACCACATCATTTGGAGCTTCAACTTCAATAGTTATGATAAAAAAATCACAACCTTGCTCCCTTGGCCTATGTTGAGGTTGATGGTGATTCCCCTCTATTAACTTCAGATTTGGACAGTGATTGGAATAGTGCCAGAGCTGTCCACACTTGAAGCATTGGACTTCAGGTAGGGCCGGCACCATATTCCCTTTATTGTTAGTGTTTAGAACTTGAGGTTTCACCTAACTATGACAATTCTGAGAAATATGGCCATCTCTTCCACACTTGTTACATTTCCTGCTCCTGAGCAAGAAGTTCCCCAAATGATTCTTCCCACATTTTTTACATGTGGAAAGTTGCACTTACTTTCCTACTCTTCCATGATAAAATTTAATCCCTAAGAATGGCTCTATTTATTTCTTATTTTCATTAGATTTGTAAGACTATTGTGTTTCTCCGAACTCCAGTTGAACTTTCATAGCACTCCTCATGATCTCCTCATAGTTTTCATAGTCTCTGTTGGCTAGATTATTTTGTAGATGGGGTCTTAGTCCATTGAATAATTTATCAACCTTCCCAATAGTATCCATGAAAAATCCAGAGGTGTAATGGGAAAGTATTGTGAAGTTCATCTCATATCTTCCCACATATTCATTTTCCTTCTACTTCAGATATAGGAATTCCTTCTCCATTTTTGTTCACATTGAACGGGGGAAATGTTTTTGAAAAAAGGTTACCCTAAACTCTTACCACTCCATAGCATCAATATCCCTCTTGGATTTATTTTTTTAACCAGTGTCCACCAATGATCAACTTCCCCCTCTAAGTGGTACACAACCAGGGTTACTTTCTCTTATTCCGAACAAAAAAGTACAAAAAATATCTTTTCTATATAGATTATCCATTATTAAACAATCAATGGGTTGGTATATCCATTGAATTAAGGTGGTCATTGATGTATAAAGGAATCAATAGAAAGTTATTCCCTTTGAGGTGAATCCAGTCTCTTGGCTTGATTCAAGTTATTATTCATAACTCAAGTAAGTTGATTCATTATTCTCATGAAGTTCTCCATTCCAACTTCTATTAGAAGGCCATTAGCACCTAGTCCATTGCACTCACCATTTACACAATTGCTCCTATTTCCCACCATTTTCTAAAAGAATAAATCCTTTGAGAGAAACATGTTTCATTTAATAATCTTATAATTCTAAATAAATTTAATGTCTTAAAACATCATGCTTAAATATTTAATTATTTAACAACAATTACGTTTTCTATAAATCCTTCATAATGGTTCATAAGAAGCCTATAATTAAACAAACATATCCTTTGGGAGTGTCAAACCAGGAGTGCATTAAGGAATGTTGTTGCGTAAAATGTTACATTGAGTCAGGTTTGATGCAAATTGTTAGAGTTTTTACCCCTAGGTACATCTATTCTAGATCCACATCGACTTATTCATATCCAGATAGAGATTTCTTTTCTTATAAACCACTTAATTAATATTTCACCAAAACCCCGAGATGTTTTTCCTATATTTAAAAGTTTCTATAGGGTTATTACTAAAGTTTTCAAATATTAATTTCCACAAATAAATTAACCGTTATTTGATACCAACCATGCCATCCCTCCTTTTTATTACATAACTTTTCATTACATTGTACAAACAAAGGATCTTTTAAAGTTTAGTTTCTTGAAAAAAAGGTACATAATACATGAAAAATTAAAACATTATTCTATTTAACTTGAAATGATTATTCAAGGTTCATTCTATGTAAATTTATTGCATCTCATAACCTAGGTACATACATCAACGTAAAGGGTGAGCATAAGGCCTAGTAAGAGAAAACAAGGGAAACAATTTACATGTGATCTTGATGAAATCCGATAAGAACATGAAGAATATCAATGTGACATGAAAAATAGAACATGAGGAATATAAAAAATAAAATAATGTGAATAATAATTTGTTAATGTGTATAAAACATTTATTTTAGAAATTAATAGGCATATCACCATGGTTTGTCACCAAGGTGTCATAAAAATTACCAAGGTTATTCACCAAGCTATTGTAAAACATGTCATCTCTAGAGATTAAATTCTTTACCCAATACATTGGAGCGCTCTCAAGGTGAAACATGAATATGTTTAAATTAATTTTATCCACATATATTAGAATAAAACATTTCATAAATAACCCATGGAGAATAAAAGAAATGGGTTTTATATCAAAATCATGTCTTTTAAAAGAAAAATGCTTAAAGACAAGATCTTTATGTCATTATTAACCCACTAAAAATCAAGGTGGGTTTAATGTATGTTAATAACAGAGTAAAAATATATCATTTTTATATATATTTGAATAACCCTAGAAAAAAAATAGGTTTGGGTATTCAAAAAATAAAATAAGATAATTTCTTGAGAAAAAGAGAGAAATTTTGAGAAGAAAATATGGCAGCATAACGGGTATGAAACTTTGTTTTAGAAAACATTAAAAATAGAGTGGAAAATAGTATACCATTAATAAAATAATCTTAGTAAATTAAAGGGATAGAATAAAATTGATAGAATAACATAGTATGAAAATTTGAAAGACATACCACGTAAAAAGGTTACTTGAAAGGAAAAGAGAAGTTGATATTTCCCTTACATTGAAGAGTAACTCCTAAAACTTGAAGATTGAGACCTTGGGGATTGTGGACACCTTAGTAGGACTCCTTGGGAGGTAAAAATTGAATATTTTAAAAGAGTATTATTTTTTAGTGAAAGTAAATAGAAAAATGGGTGGGTATATATAGAAAAAGATGAGGATTTGTTTAATAATTTCCTTAGACACCTAGGTAGTGGTAAATTCAATACCACGGGATTTCCCATCGTTTACCCATGGTATTAGAAAACTGGAACACCTATTATGTTATTATAATCCAAAATATCTGACCATAATTTTATATTACATATTACATCATTTTGATATCATTAAACATACTAAAAATGTAAAACTATTTTTTTTATTATTAACCGAAAAACAAAAATATTTTAGAAAATTATCATAAATTTACCCTAACCTAATTTCAACATGATGATTTTAAAAATGATGTTTATTTTATCATAATAGTTATCTAAGCATAATAAATTTAATTTTTAAATATAAAAATCCTTATTTATTAAAAATAACAACAGATAGAAAATGCATAATAAAATGTATAGTAAAATTTCCGACACTTGAAAAAAATAAAATTATTTTATCATTTAAATTTAAATAAGAGTGTTTTAATCATTATATTACATTGAAATAATTATTATTAATAATATATTTGTTTATTATATATATTTATATCTTTTCTGAAAAGTACAATTTCTATCCAAAAAATCAATTTATCAAATTCTTCATATTTTTAAGAAAAAATATTCTCAAAAGGGATTTGATGGAATACATTTTTTATTTATACAGAGGGATTACACATTAAGTAATTCAAGACTCAACACATAACACCTTATAATACCCACATATGACCTATGGGTGAGGTATGCGATTCTAATATATTTTTGGGGCGTCTCAGAGACCATCACCCAAGTGGTAATTTCCACTAACTTGAACTTCTCATGTAGGAAATTTCATTCAAGATCAACCTGTTGAAGCTCAGATTAGTCTTGGTCTAGATAAAAGACTAGTGATGCTACCTCCCACCCAAGTTTTGACAAATGGGCTTCGTATGACATGAATCTACTAGATGAAGCCATGAACTCTTCTTTCTGTATTAATTTTCCTTTTTCATTTATACTTATAAACAATAATTATAACATTAAAATCATTATTAAGAGTATATTTTCCAATGGGAGTATTGACCAATAGTCATAATTGAACAAGGGTCATATAATATTTGAAACCCTATGATCACATTTCAAATTATACTCACTTCATTATTAAAGATATATATTTATGTTGATTTAAAAATAATATAACACACATTTTCAGGAAACAAATACTATTAAAAAAGTTCAGGTCATTACACAAAACATTCAACATCAAAATAAAATATTGGATGAATTACCTACATAAGGATATTTTCAGTTTAGAGTTTTAGAGAATAAAAAAAACTATAATATAACAAGAACTATGATGTTAAGTGAGAATTTTTCCCACTATACACACCTTCTCTTACTTCACATTAATTATTAAACATCTCTCATGAAATTATTCACCCATGAATAATTTCTAGAAATAATTCATTTAATATCTTTCTTTATCACCTAAGGAAAAGGAAAACATAATAATGGTGATCTAAACTCGTAATATGGGTAAAAATAAGAATTAACAGTTGAATGTCATCAATGAGAATAAGATGTGAAAAAAGGTATGATGGCATAATCAAATTGCATGAGCATAATATAAGAGAATTCATACCCATAAAAATGTGGATCATTAATCATGATACATGACATAAAGAATTATCATAAGACCAAATCCATATAAGTCAATAATCACGAGTCATGCGAAAAAAATCCTTGAGTAAAGGATCTATTAGAACTCATAGAAAGTATTGAAAAACAATGTTTGTATCTTAGAACATGGGATAAATCCTTGAGCCCCAAAGTCCCCGATAAAACCCTAAGCAGTCACATGCACCCCTTTCCCTCATCTGGTGAGTTGGAGCATACCAAATCCAATATCCCCAAGAAGGGGACTATCACATCCATGCCCAAACTAGAAGCTACTATTGACCCCATTTCTCCCTACACCATCAAGAAAAGCCTAACAGGCCATGAGCACACTATCTCCTCTGTCAAATTCTTTGATGATGACAGGTTTCTCAACAGTTCCTACGTGGAGAAGAGAATCTATATCTAGTCCACCGCTAACTTCTACCTCCATCAGTAGTTCTGTATCCACGACTTGGGCATCTCTAACTTCACCTTCACTTAAAATTCCCACTACCTCTAATCTGGTTCTAATGATAAGACTCTTTGCATTTGGGATGTTTCCAGCAGCTTCTACATTACGACCCTCTAGGGCCACACAAACTACGTCTTCTGTGTCAACTAAAACCTATATTCCAACATGATCATGTCTTGATCCTTCGACAATAATGTTAGAGTTTGGGATATGAATTAAGGTAAGTAACTCAAAGTTATCTTAGTTTATTCTAACCATGTTACGACCGTCCATTTTAATTAAGAAAGGTCATTGATCATTTTAAGAAGCTATGATGGGATTTGTAGGTTTTGGGATGATTCGACGGGACACTGTTTGAAAACATTGATTGATGATGATAATCCACCAATTTCATTTTTGAAGTTCTCAACAAAAATAAAGTTTACCCTTATTGGAACTTTTGACAATACACCGAGGCTTTGGAATTTCTCAACTGAGAAATTTTTGAAAACCTACACCGTGAATGTTAACTCAAAATACTACATTACATCAAAAATTTTTGTGTCGAATGGGAAGTAAATCATGAGCTGGTCAGAGGATAATTATATATACTGGTGGGAGATGAAATCTCAAAAAATCATTTATAAACTATATGGTCATGCCGACCTGGGTATATTAGTTTCATGCCATCCTTTCCAGAACATGATCGCATCTGGTGCCCTTGGCAATGATCGGATGGTGAATGTTTGGTCACAAGAGAAACATAATCCTTCACTACATTTATATCTTCTTGAAAAAATGTGACACCTTTTTCCAGAAATGGTAAGGTTCTACTTTATTTATGAGTTAAGTTTTGTGCTTTAAAATGTCCTCACCTCCTCTAGCATGCTATAAATCACTGGGTAATTATAACTGTAATTTTATTTTTTAGTATTGATGCTGTATTTCTCAGATCATATAGGGTTTTCATCTTTTTAATGAAATATTTTTCATAGTATCTTGGAACATTATCATTATAGAACCCTCACAAGAACCCTCACAAGAACCCTTACAAATGGAATAACCTACTCAGTCAATTCCAACATAATTCTCTAGAGAACATATTCATTACTCAATGAATTGGAGAGATATATCGAGCTCATCCACCATTATAAATAATTTCTATGAACTATAACATGAATAAAGTACATAGATCTTTAATTTCATTATAAAACTCATATAAATAATCACTATTCATTTCATAACTTAATTAATCCATGGAAAAGAAATGGCTTCCCCAAAAATATCTTTAAAAGAATCATAATCCATCCATAGAAAGAATAATGATGATATCAATGAAATATATCCCCATTTATAAAAAATAAATGATATTTACATAGATGAAAAATATATTTAAAAGAATATTTAAGGCATTTCTTTGAAAATGGGGGAAAATATTCTTTTCTTTTCTTAATATTTTATAAATATTTCCATAATATTGGGAGAAATATTTTATTTTAAAATAACCATGGAAACTTATAAAGTAAGTATCAAAGTAATTAATGGTCATGATTATTAGAAAATCCATTCATGTCATAAACATTAAAAATAAACATTCTTTTCAAACTTTTGAAAAGAGAGTCAAAAGTGACCCATGTAGAAAACGTTAAGAAATTTCAATTTAAAACATTTTAAAATAATGTGAAAGATTATGGAATATAACTTTAGGAAATCATTTGTGTTTATAAAATAACATTCTATAATTAATATTAATAACATGGAGGAAGAGTTTGGTTAAAAGTATTTTAAACCATTAAAACAATATTTTTAAAGAAAAATCCTTTTTACGGACTTTTTAAACCAAAAAACATTTGAAACAAAGAAAATAATAAGGAATATAAGATAAAATGAGTATAAAAATATACATGATATTTTATTTCAAGAGTTAGTTTATACACCATAGAAATTAATATAGGTGCATTTATCAAAACATGTCTCAAAGAAGGGAGTTTTAATTGAGGAACCCTTGAACTTGGGTAATGCTTGAATAAAAAATCCATTGAATGAAGGAAAATATCATTATTATGAAAAAATAGTAATTTCCATGAAATAATTTTTTAAAACAAATTCATGGTGAAATAAGTACATCATATATAATAAAACATGGTGCATTTCATGAATTATGCCTCAAAGAATTGAAATTGATACCATGAAATCCCTTAAAAATTTTATAACATTAGAATAAATATATAATGAAAGAGATAACTTCAAAGTAACTTTAACTAATATTATCAAAGATTAATTCATGATATAATATCTCAATTGGTCATATATATACCTTATAAAAAGAATTAGGTTCTTTTTACATGATATGTATCAAGGAAAAAATATTGAGCTGAATAATCCTTACAGAGATTAGATCATTGAAGATATAATTAATCAATGAAGAGAATATGTGTAAAAATTATAAAACCAATTTTTTTTGAAATATAACATAATACATTCATAGTTTGTTTCACACATAATCTTGTTGTAATATAGTATAAGTATAACCTAATGAATTTAAATTGAGTTAAGAAACCCCTTACCACTTTGATAGCTTCCGAATCAAAACATCTTGGATGAAATAATATTAATTGAACTTAAAATACCATGAATTATTAAGTATTCATGATATAACATTTAAAATGGTATTATATACACCATATAAAAAAATTATGAGTATAACATTAAAAAAATTCTCCAATGATAATAAATTAAGACAAAATACCTTACCTCATCTCCCAAATTTCCACGTATAGTCTTTAACTACTGGATAATGAAAAAATATTCATTACTTAATTTTTTATAAACTTTTCTGGATTTAATCCCTTATTATAAAATCAATTATTTTATTTATTTCAATGGCATTTTTAATTACTTAATCGGTCGAGTCCACATTGAGTGTTTTGAGGATGTCCAATTCATAATTGCAAAACAATTTTGATATATTGACCGTGGTTGAAGAGGTCATTGTTACATCATATCCAAAATAATAATAATGAAATAATTACTATTTTTATACATTAATTATACTTTTATAACCAAATATTAATAGTGGTTATGAAAAATTTATTATGTTACCACATGGAGATGGTAGTCCGTACGTACACACGAGTAATGTTTCCATTTTCAACAAAAATAAGGGAAAGATGGTAATTTTCATTTTAACTTTAAATAATAATTATTATAGAATAAATAAAATATTATATCTTTAAATACCCTTATATATACTATCCATGTGATTTAGTGATGAAAAATGAATCATATCACTTCATGGAGGTGGTAATCTGCATGTATGCGTGAATGACATTATCATTTTTTAATGGATGGAGTGGTAATAAAATTGATGATATATTATATTTAAATAATTATAATTATTGAATAAATATAATATATATACATTAAATTCATTATTATAATAATTCATGATTGCTGAAGATGAAAAATGAATTACATCGGTTCACAAAACGGTAGTCTTCCGTACACATGAATAATGCTTTCATTTCCCATTAGATGAAGAAGGAGATGGATTACAGTTAATAAATAAAAAAATAAGATCCTATTATCTAGGATATAATTATTTTGATATATCATAATGGTTAGAATAGTTTTTAAGGAGTTATAAGATGAAATAAATCTGTAAAATTAGGTTAAAATCCATACCTCTTTTTCAGACAACCTCCTTTTCTTTACACCTCAAACTATCTAAGGTTGGTATTATTACCAAAATAATATAGATATGAAATTTATAGGGACTTTAGAAAGTTATTTTGGTAGGTATTTTCTGAACCAAATGAATCTTGAAGTGTGGAGATGACAGGAGAGGGGGTGTCCTTTTATAAATGAGGGGAGAGACACTCTTGTAATTTTTCAAAACATTAAAATATTATAAAATCATATTCATGTTAAAGTAGTTAAAAATTGGATTAATATAAAATTAAATATGATATAGGATTAAAATAAACTCATATAATAGGATTTAGATAGGTTTTTAGTTTATTTTAACCCTTATCTCTTCAGTTTAACTCCCTGTTAACCCTTTTTATCCTTAACCTCGATAATATGTTTTTCAATAATTAAGGGTTATGAATTTAAATATAAGATATGAATTGGTTAAAAAATGATCCATGGATGAAATTTTAGACCATTTTAACTTCAAATTTCCCTCTTTCAAAAATTTAATGATTTTTAAATCATTTAATAAAATATCAGATATCATTAAATATCATTAATGTCATTTTTGGGACTATTAATTTAATTTGAATTCAAAAACATTAATAAAGGTATTTAATTCAAATATAATGAATTTAAACATAAATTATAAATTATTATTAAATATAAAATTTATGTGATACCATAATCAATTCTAAAAATATTAGTTTTATGTTTTTAAAATCATTTACTTTGATTTTTCTACTGTTTTCAAAAGCATTGTGTCAGTGTTGTGTAAAAATTTATGGTAATTAGACCATAAATAAAAATTTAAAATAAATTTAAATCATAAAAATAAATTAATTATGTTATAAATGAACTTTTATATTCATTCATAACATATTCTTATACCTATGTGAACACATATGAGAAATTAAAAGCAAGAGAGTGACATTTTGGAATTTTCTTAACTTAAAATAATATAAATGTCACTATCCAATAAAAATGTCAAAAAAAATGCCATATATTTGAATTTAGTATTTATATGGTCTAATTAAACTCATAAAATGAAATAAATTAATGTTTTGGCTTGATTTTGAGGCCTTGTCTCATAGTTTTAACCCTATTTTTCCCATTTACCCTTATTGAGGAGACAAATATTTACCATATATACTATTCATAATTACTAAAAATAAAGGAGAAATATTTACCAAATTAGAAACTATTTATTAAAAAATATAAAATAATTTTCTCAATATTAAATTTCTAGAAGTTTTAGAAATTAATTTAAGATAAACATGAAAAACACAATGAAAAACAGTTTTTAGGAAAATACGTTTTTAAGCTAAAAAATGAACTTATACCAAAATAAGTTATAATGATGGTTCAAATTTAATTAGTTAGATTATATATAATTAAATAATTCTTAAATAATTTTAATATCAAATAGTAATTTTATATAAAATTATTTAATGAAAGTAAATGACAGTTTTACAAAAATTGGTATTTTTTACTATTCACTGAAAAATCAATATTTTTAGAGAACTCCAAAAATTTCACCTTAAGATAATTTTTATATGATGATTTAAAAAATGATACAATTTTTATAAAATAAAATTTCCAAAATTTGAAGAAAATATTTATAATGTTTTCTCACAAAAAGCAATAAAAAACATTTTTGAGGAAAAAATGTCTTTTTGAAGAACAAAATGTCTACTAAAATTGAGTTATTATTTGTTATGAATTAATAAATATATTTAGATTATATAAAACATTTATAAATATTTTTCATAATGTGGGTAATAATATTCATACATGCTAGTTTTACGACTATGTTATAAAGGTCACATTTAAATAATAATATTTTTATAGTATATCGCAATTTGCTTAAAGCTCTGTTTTGCATGTTAAGAAAGATATTGAGCATAGTATTATTTTAAAATATTGGGGTGTTGCCAAAATTCCATAGGAGTGAAACATGTGGTTAGTCGAGGTTTCTATGTGGTGGTGATGGATGTTGATTTTTCCATTGAATATGCCTCTTTGGTTTAAATTAAATAATTAGTTATAATTTATTATAATTAATTATTTTGGTGTTTTTGTTTGAGATAAGAGCTCAGGTGGTGGTATGATCTTGGAAGAGCCATGGATGGGCTTACCCAAGGCTTCTAAAGATTTATCATGGATGGTAACTCAGTTTTAGAGGTAGTTTTTACCATAAATGAAAATTCATATACCTTTTTATATATTAATTCCTACTACATGCATGTTATATGGGACTGAGTGGTGGGATATAGACTGAGATTTCCATGGGTGGTAGATATAAGATGACATTATGCCTCTTATGCTTAGAATAAGTGTTCTTTAGCACTTAGTTTAATCGAGGTCTCCTGAAGACTATGTATCCAAGGGGAGAGGGCGCCATGTGTAACAAAGAGATTTTCCTCCAAGTAGTGAGATAAGAACTATTCCAAGAGCGATGTGTGATAAAACCCAGGTGTGGGTCAAGGGGGTTGTTTGAGACATAACATCAGGTTTCCAAGGGGCTTAGAGTAGGATATCATGGGAAAATCCTTGGATAATGAGACCAGGTTTGATGAGGTTAGAATATACCATGAGTTTTCATTCAGGATGATCCAACATGTAGTTTTGTCACTAATGGGTGATAGACGCAAGGTTGTATCGATGAAAAAAGTCTATGGTGACTCCATGGAACTAGTGGGTGCCCTGATGAGCAAGAAAAGATGTGTTTTGATATTAGGGGCTAGGTCTTGAGTGACTAGTTCTATGAATCAGAGGGTGAGTTTTATAATAGGTTACGGGTCATGTGTTCTAATACATGTACTTTCTTGCATGTGATTATGATAGGGAACAAACCCAGTGGGGGAGGGGGATATTAAGGCTTGACCTCTTCATGAGTGATATTTCATTGTATGGAATATAATGGGGGTGGGATTCCTCATGTTCATGAAGTGGTAACTTTCCTCAAGTGGGTTGGGTTGAGGAACTTACCTTGAGTAGGCTCAAGTTGTTATAGAGGCCCTTTCCCAGGGGAGGGTTGGATAGTGATAGTGGAACACCCCGAGTGATAGGGTTGAGCCATGATATGACATGATATGTGGATGAAGAACCCTAACTTGAGTGAAAAGGTATTGGGTTGGTATTTTGATGTTAGACCATGCCTTGTTGCTTCAAGTAGTGGGTCGAGGCATTGGACATATGACTACACCTTGCTTCTTCGGGTAGTGGGTCAAGGTTTTGGATGATGCCTACCCCGAGTCTTTAGGTATGGACTGTATACTTGGATGATTCCAACCTCAAGTATTTGGGTATATGATGGGTTTCAATTATTATGACATGAGGTGGATTTTGACATGGTTTCATAGTAGGTATGATCAGGTTTCAAGGTAGCCTAGTTAGTATACAGTGACCTGAGGTATAGGGATTTGTGGTTCTTTAGTGATGATATTGAATTTTTCAAAATTTTTTATATCACTTTCATTGGAAATTAGCCACCCAAATTAATTTAAATCCTGGTTTAATCATATATATATATTTTTGGTGAACTCTATAATTAATTTTTTAAATAGATAAAATCATGGTTTTTAATTATTTTATTTATCCTTAGGATTTTAATGAAAATCCATACATCGATTGATTCATGAATTTAATTTTTTAGAGGTTTTAAAATACAACTTTTTTATTTTTTTCTTTATTATTTAATTAATTAAGATAAATCCTGTACTGAGAGATTTTATTTTCAAGGTTTTTTGAAAAAATAACAAAGGTATAATCATAATACTTTGTCCGTAACCTTCATAAGGATTCAACCTTGAGTGTAATGCTTTGTTGGGAATATCATCAGATTTTTACAACTTATTACAAAGATTTTTCCAACATTATAAGACTTAAGGACTCTACCAAATTTTGGGATGAGCACCATCACAGGGATTTTTAAGACCCATTGTAGTCCTTTGGCGTCAATGTAGGATTGAAATGATACTAATTGTAGTATATGAATAATGATGTAGATGCTCAATATAAAAGAGGAGGGGGGGGGGTGAATTGTATACTTCATAAATTCTTTGGGAACTTTTAAAGTTGGTTAGAAACCATTATATTGTTTAACAAGGTTAAACAAGGTAAATTTACAAAACCTCTAAGTCCTACAAACTTGCTTGATTCAGGAAATGTAGTTCTGAAAAGGAGATTTCGGAAATGTAGTTCCAGAAATGAAACTTAACAAAAGTTAACAAAACAAATATTCTACCTTAAAGCGTATATAAACTCATTTAATCAGAGTACAAGTATAAAAAAGTATAAGATAGTTATACTTTCCTTAACAACCAAAACACAGTGAAAAAAAAAACTTGAAACAGTACAGGAAACAAGTATATAAATCTTTTAACCCAAAGAGTAGGGTATCCAACAACCTTGGATAAAGGTCCCTTGATTTATACTTTCAAGAAATTCTGTCTTACCCGTACCTAAGTAAGCCCTCAATCCAAATATTGGTATCTGTCTTTCTATCCTCGCAAGCCCTCAATTTAGAAGGAAATCAGAACCTCTATCTTCCAAACCCAGAAGCCCACGATCAGCACGATCAGAGTCTGCACAAAGAAAATCTGAACAAGTTATTCACACCCTAACACATTGTTCACAAAATCCACATGAAGCATTGAGAGTTCAAAGAGCCTCTCTCTCTAGAAATCACTTCAACAACATGTAAGTTGTCCAGAAGTAAGTATGTTAGTCAAAAGTACTGAGCTCATTCAAATGAGATCCTATTTATAGGTACAACTTCAATGGTCAGATCCCTCCTCCAACGGTCATATTTTTACTTGAATTTTAGAGGGACCTGTACACATGTCACTCAAACAACGGTTAGTTAGTAACTGAATGCATGACATCATTTTATAACGAAAACATAGGTAAGCAAAAATATGGTTTCTTGACCAAATTATTTTTTTGGAGTGTAAGGAAAATAAAAGTTCAGAGTCTAACCAAAAACCATTCGGTGTTTATAATATGTAAATATTCAGATTATATTTTCTAAAGAATTCATAACCTAAATTCTATAGAATTATGGAGTCTTAATTTCAATTAAATTCAGAGTCTGAATTCACTAGAATTCCGAGTCTAAACTTACAAATTTCAGAGTCTGAACTTACAAAGTTTGGAGTCTGAATTCATTAGAATTTGGAGTCTTAACTTAGAAAGTTCGGAGTCTGAATTCATTAGAATTCGGAGTCTGAACTTAGAAATTTTAGAATCTGAATTCATTAGAATTTGGAGTCTAAACTTACAAAGTTCAGAACCTGAATTCAGAGAATTCAGAGTCTGAACTCGGATCCTGAAAACAAAATTCTCTATATCTAAGTATTTATAAGATTCCAAGGTTTTGGATATGAAACTGAATTTTATACTTAGACATAATATGAACAATGAAAAACATGGTAAGGATAAATTTTCCTTGGGGAAGGAAAATTTTCTTTATCAAGTAAAACATAGGGTAAATTAAATTTTCCTTAAGATAAGGTGTTTGTGATTTTCAAAATAAGAAATAATGGAAAAGTCATAAGGAAACCTTATTGACTCAACAATATTCCCCTTTTTGGAAATCACAAACATCCTTACAAAAAAGAATATAAGGACTTAGAAAATATTTTTCTGAACTTTGAAAATAAAACTTATCTCCCTTAACACATGGGAAAAGATGAATATGACTAACTCCCCCTTAGGCTTTGGACACTCTAAGAATCGTATTCTAGATTTCCATATTGAGAATTATCATTTTATTGCATATGGAAATCTCCTTGGATAAGAACCCCCCCTTAGATGAACTCCCCCGTTGTTAAGGAAATTTCTTCTTTACTTAGTATTCTTTTTTCCTTTCTCCCCCTTTGTGATTTTCAAAAAGGATTAAAGGGAATGGAATAGAAAATATGGTACCTAAAATATTAGTACTAGACAAAAAAATATATGAAGAGCAACCCAAAAATTTCATTAGTATTGGAAAAAATTTATTCAAAGAAGTAATACAACAAAAGATCGGAATTGAACAAGATCATTATTCCTTTTCCTTTGGCATCAACCTCTTTACTATGGGTTTTAGATTCTTGAGCTCCTTGTGATCTTCCTCTGATCGTTTGAGAATCTGATCTCGATATTTTGATTTCTTCTCTAAGGCTTTGATTTTTTATTCCTGAGCCTTAAGCGATTCTTCCTGACCCTTCATAATTTATTCTTCCTCAAGTTCGATTATAAGATCTCTTTCCCTCTTCCAACTCCGAGTAACTGAATACAACTTTCCATTCAGGTCTTTCACTTCTTACATCTGAGAATTATATTCTAGAGTTAGCTTTTCCTTGAAGCTATTTGTGAGATCCTTGATCTTCACATCTTTGGTGTCAAATGAATACTTGACACTTTCTTGAAACTCATCAATAATTCTCATGTATTCTATAGTTTTCCTTGACCAGCTGGTAATTTTTTTACAAGATCTTTTGTGGGCTTCGTAGTATATGAATTTTTTTTTGAAATCTGCTTCAATATTGACACACTTATCCATCACCATGGATACTGAATCCAATTTCTGATTTAAGGTGTGTTGAAAAATTTGACATATGGAGTATATATTGGGAAATATTGGTATAGTTCCAACAAGCTTCTTTAAAGACTAGACTATGAAATCATGTCCAAGGGAGGATGATTCCGATTATGAGGCTTTACTTGGTGAGGGCTCTTTCTCTATTTCAATTTCCTTCCTCTTTGTTGATCCACCAAATTCTTTCTTCTTCACAACAGCTTTACTAGGTGTATCAAAAACCACCTGTTTTCCCTTATCAACCTTCAAAATGGCTTCTTCTTGGTTAGGGGATTCGTGTTCACTATCAGATAGTTGAAAAATTATGTGTTCATCAAACTCTTCCTTCTCATCTCATGCCTCAGCATCCTCTGGGTGGATAAAATCATGATTAAAACTTTCTTCTTCAGATATATTATTCACTTCTTCTTCAACCTTGTCATCTTCACCTTTCTCATCTTTTCCAGGGGTAGCAAGCTTTGAAGACTCAGCTTCAGAAGTTCAGATTGAAAGCTTCTCAAATGGACTTTCCTTCTCATGAAAATATTCTGCTTCCTTAATTATATCATCAGTTTCATCACTGGATCGTTCTTCTTCTTGTACTTCTTCTACTTATTTTAGTTTTTCTACTAATTTTACTTGGATTTTCTCCAGAGTGACATATTTCTTTCCCGGTGTCTCTGGTAAAGATTTTTCTAAGAAGGATTGTGGTACCAGAATGTTCTCGGATGCTTTCTCTATAGCTTTCAGAAGTGATTTCACTAACTCTACCTCAGACAAATTCTTCTTTTGTTTCTTTTCTCTTGCTTGATTTTCAAGCTCATCATCATTCTTTTCTTTTAAAGCTTTTGTTTCAGCAGGATCCAAACCAAATCTAGGATCCCCAGCTTTCTTTTTTTCCTTGGATTCCCTCCATTTTTCTACAACATCATCTGGATATGCTTATTTATTCTTAGGCTTTGGTGGTGCAGATTGGGTTTCCTTGGCCATTGGAGTTTTTCCCTTTTCTTCCAATTCCTCCACCTTCCTCTTCCTTCCTCCCTTCTTAGAAGTCTCAGTGACCTCCTGTTTCTTTGATAAGGCTTCTGAATCCTCCTTAGGAAAACCATAATATTCTTTTAATTCTTTAGAAAATCCAACATTCATCCTTCTCAGAGTATCATCAATTACCAGCATGACTTTGAAATTTCTTGTATTAAAACTACAAGGTATTTTAAAGGAATCTAAAAACTGAACAATCATCTTTGAGAGAATGGATGGATACATGATATTTTTGAGCCTTTAGATTTCCATTCTTTATATTCTCAATTGTAATCAGAATATTCTTAACCAAGTTAATCTTTCTTATATTCACTAATAAATCCAGGATATACATATCACTCTTCTTCAAAGTATCCTTGTCCCCTTTTCTCAGAATGATGATTCCTTGAACCCACAATTCAAGAATTCAAAAATTTGTATATAGGTGAACAATATTCAGAGTCTTTACATCTGAAAGACCAAGACAAGACATTAATTTTTCCTTAATGAAACTTCTTAGAACATCAGGCAGCTTATGTGAGCAGAACTCTGCCTCACCCTCATAAGGAACTCCAATCAAACTAGCTACCTTGGTGTAAGAAAGAGCATAAGTATTACTATAGCTCTTGAAATAGAATTTATCTTTTCCTTCTTCCTTGAAAAAACTTTCTGACTCATAGAATTAAATTAAAAAATCTGGATACACCAAATCCTGAGCTCCTGGTTTTGATATGCAAACACTCTCCCATCCATTTAGCTTGATGTTCTTTGAGATGATATAATCAAATTTAGTAAAGAAATTTGGATGTACCAACCTTTCTCTGTAAATCTACCATTCAAAAATTGGCTTGACAGTTGACATGTATTTCTGGGAAGATACTTCGATAGACATTCAGAGTTGAGGAAACCTTGAAAATCTAGAATGAGCTTATGTAAGAGGGTAGGGCTTCAGCATGAAAAATCTTGGATCTTGATGTGAGACAACCATCGGAGGTCCTTTATATAGGTGATTGGGGGGATAGTTTAGCTTCCATATCAAATCTAATGGTTGAGAAACCTTGTGATCAAATCTGACAGTTGAGATGATATCCAGAAGGAAATTTTGATGGAATTCGATCTTTTGAGATTTTTTTAACAAAAACATTTGGATTCAAGGAAAAAATAAATACGAAAAAATGAATACAAAAATTAAAAAATAGATGAAAATACCAACAAGTAAAAGATGATTACGGAAATTTAAGAAAGGAAACATACCTTTTGGATTGATAGGAATATTATTTGTATTGAGAAAAATTCTTCTTGAAGAACTTTAGATTCATAAAATTTTGATTACGAAAACTTTGATCAGGGAAAAAAACTACGAAAAATTTTAAAACAATGAAAAATTTAGAAAATATTCATTACGAAAACTTTAGAAAATCTTCATTACGAAAATTTAGAAAATCTTCACTACGAAAATTTAGAAAATCTTCCCTATGAAAATTTAGAAAATCTTCACTAAGAAAATTTAGAAAATATTCACTACGAAAATTTAAAAAATCTTCATTATAAAAATTTATAAAATGAAAAATTTATAAATATAACAAACAAATGTACTCCCCCTATAAAAAGGAGTTTCTTACTGTAAGGATATTGGTTTCAACAGGAAGTTAACATGGAAGATTACCTCACGATTATCATTTCTAACTTCTGTTTAATGTATTCCAATATATCAGAGGGTAAAGATTTTGTAAAAATATCAGCAAGTTGATCTTGTGTTCTGATAAATTGAAGAATGATATCCCCCTTTTGTGTGTATACATTCTCTTGACTATTGGTAGAAAGAATAAACTCTTCCTTGGAATTGTGTACTAAGCACTTTTCATTACTAAAATTTACAAGGTAACCTTCATCACATAATTGACTTATGCTAATGAGGTTGTTCTTAATACTCTTAACAAATAAAACATTTGAAATAAAATTTTTTCCAAGAAGAAAAATGTTGCATATACCAATAATTTCTCCCTTAGCATTGTATCCAAAGGTTACTTTTCCTCCTTTCGTCTTGATAATATTTTCAAAGAATTTTTTGTTACCAGTAATATGCCAGGAACATCCACTATCCATATACCATGTATTTTTGGTACTTTCTTTATTTTCATGAAAATAAGAGAGTTAGACTTTCAGAATCCAAACTTTCTTAGATCCGGAATTGTTAGACAATAAAATTCTGGGTATCCACATTTGTTTAGAAAATTAAGCTTTATGAAACCCAAGAGATTGAACATTATTTAAGGAACAATTATTCTTCCAATACCCACCACTTATACATTTAGTACAAAAAGGGGCTCTAGGAGGAACAAAATAATTGTTTTTAAAAACAGGTTTTTCATGATAATAACCTAATCCTTAATTATTACCATGAGGTCAGATATGAGAATACATCTTGTTAAAATTTTCCCCACCAGAAGTAAAATTTTCAAGAAGTTTCTTCAAGGAAAAAATTTCAGACTTTAGTCTAAGTACTAAATTCCCATCCTCTAGAATAATAGACTTAGAGTTAATTTTATCCTCCAAAACACGTTTTTTTCTAAAAATATGTTTTTAAGATACTTAGAAAGCTTATCCTTCTCAGAATTTTCTTCCTCAAGTTTCTTAGAAAGATTTTATAAAACATCATTTTTCTTATCAAGATCTTTGGTAAGATCCAAAATTTCTTTTGTTAAAATAGTTTCTCTAGAGTTTAACTTTTCAATTTTCTTAAAAACTTTACAATTTCTTATTTCTAGCAACTTAGAAAACCTAGAAACTTCCTCATAGGAGGGAAAACCATTATCATTATCTGATGAAGAAGATTATTTATCTGAAGAAGAAATATTTATTAGGAAAATTATCACTCAAAGAAATATTGGTTAAGGATTCAGCAGTTCGTACCTTAGCCATAAAACATTGATTTTGAAATATAGCTAGGGCTATTAAACCAATATTCTTTTGCTCAGAAGATTCATAATATGAAGAATCATCAGAAGAATCTCCACCACTGGAACTCCAAGTGTCATTGGATTTTAGGACTTTCTTATGTTTTGATCTGTATAATTTCTTATTGTTTCTCTCATAATTCCTGTCCTTCTTGTCTCTTTTCTTAAGTAAGGGGGAATCAGGTCTGATATAACCAATTCTTCTACATTCATAGCATGTCACTTCTCCATATTTCTTATCTTTACCATCTTTATTTTTATATCTATATTGAAAGTTCTTCTGCCCAACTATCTTGTTCATCCTTCGAGCAAGAATAGCTAGTTCATTCTCAGAATGTTCACTTTCACTAGATTCAGATAAAATAGTAACCTTCTTGAACTTAGATCTTTTAATTATCTCAGGAGTCTTGGATTTCATATGATTTTAAGTATTTGTAAAAGAAACACCTCCATTCCCATTCTTCTTATTAATATTGTCAGCATCTCTCTTCATTCTAGTCTCATACTGAAGAAGAGTTCCAAAAAGTTCATCAAAAGTAATCTGTGAGACTTTCCTATTCTCATCTATAGCTATTATCTTGGATTCCTACTCATTTGTAATGATTTCTATAATCTTGTCTACAAGCCTCATCATCCAAACCTTTTTCACCCATGGATTGTAACCTTTTGACAATAGTCATAAATCTATGTTGTACCTTACATATAGGTTCTCCGTAAGGAACGAAAAAACCATGGTACTCAGCTCTAAGCATAGCTCTTCTAGTTTCAATAACTTTGGACATACCAAAATGTGTAACTTTAATCTTTTTCTAAATACAATTTTCTGATTCATAAGAAGAAATCGGGATATATATATTCCTGGTCATGGAACACAACAAAGTATTATATACCTTATTGTTAAGTTGATATTATGACTTCTCTTGATTAGTAAAATTTCTGACTTCCTTATCAGGAATCTTGTAATCACCAGTAAACATTACAATGTTGTCCACTCTAGTGTTTATAAAAAAAGTCTTCATACGATCTCTCCAATATTCTTAATCATTCCCATAAAAAATAGGTGGTCTAGTAGGATTGAGATTTTCAATTGAACCAACATTCATTCCTTCCATCTTAAAGAAGATATTTCCACACAAACTTGTCAGTAATAAAAGTTTGTAAACAAGGATAAAAATATCCTAAGCAAATAAAATATAGAACATTGGAAAACTTGAGCAAGAAAACTTATATGTGATTTTAAGTATTTTAGAGACCTCCTCTGATACCAATTGTAGGATTGAAATGATACTCATTGTAGTATCGGAATAATGATGTAGATGCTCAATATACAAGAGGGGGGTGGGGGGTGAATTTTATACTTTAAAAATTCTTTGGGAACTTTTAAAGTTGGTTAGAAACCTTTATATTGTTTAACAAGGTAAATTCACATAACCTCTAAGTTCTACAAACTTGCTTGATTCTGGAAATGTAGTTTCGAAAAGAAGTTTCTGGAAATGTAGTTCTGGAAATGAAACTTAACAAAGGCTAAAAAAACAAAGATTATACCTTAAAGTATATAGAACCTTATTTAATCATAGTACAAGTAAGAAAATATAAGATAGTTATACTTTCCTTACACTACAACAAATGCCGATCCTAGCGGCGGTTTTTTTCCGGTTTAGCGGCGGTTTAAACCGCCGCTATATTGTGTGGTGGCGGTTTACAAAAACCGCCGCTAAGTTTGGCGTCGACAATCTATTAGCGGCGGTTTTTTCGATTCCGCGGCGGTTTTAGAAATGTGTCGTATGTCCGTCATTTAACGGCGGTTTTTCTTCATTTAGCGGCGGTTATATGGGTATCTTATTTAGCGGCGGTTTTAACCGCCGCTAAATTCAGGCGTTTGATGCGCCTATTCTGCGGCGGTGAATACCGCCGCTAAATATCAACATAATATATTTAGCGGCGGTTAAAACCACCGCTAAATTCTGCCCAGTTCATTATTTAGCGGCGGTTAAAACCGCCGCTAACTGATTCCCGGTTATTTAGCGGCGGTTAAAACCGCCGCTAAATGCTCACAGGTATGGCATTTAGCGGTGGTTAAAACCTCCGCTAAACATTGAACTGGAAAAAAAATATGTTGCATCTGCTCCACCACTGCCCTAAATTTTCCAAAACCACAGCCACATCTCACCCATCAGCCCCACATAATATCACATCCACACATATTTGTAATGTACAACAGCTTACAACATTATTACATTATTACCATTTCATATTCCATCACTAAAAGAATACTACCACAAACCACTACACACAAAAACCAACATCCTCATAATAGTGACCATAACATCTCTTACCATAATAAAAGCCAACATTAAAAACACCATCCCTCATAGACAAAAGCACACCATAACAAGAAACATGTATCTCACTATGAGAACCAAAATCCAATAAAACAAGTAGGGAATCTATGAGAAAACCCATGAATGTTTCAATGTGAAATGACTCATAAAACCATATTGAAATATCCAAAATCCAATAAAACAAGTAGGTGGGTTTTATTAAAATTGGATATATTACCTAGGATACCACTAAAACAGTTATCATCCTCATGTTCCAATGAATATAAATGGTTCCAAAATAGAACCCTTGTGGGAAACCTCTCAAGGATAATATAATAATTTGATCAAAACTAATCATTAAATAAATAAACACATAACCATGTGTCATAACCAACCAATTAAAGGGACCATATTCATATTATGACAAACAATAAAATAGATTTACACAGTTACATTGAAAAAAATGAATGAATTAAAACACTTTATGACATTATTCATTCATCTTTGAATATGTACCAAAAAATATCTCCTCCAAACCACTATTCCACCATAGAAAATGATAAAATGGATTAACATTCCCATGAAGAGTAATCTACAAATGATCCATGATTTCCATTGGGTTCACCAAATCATTACTTCATCCTCATCATCCAACTCTCTATATTTGAATATATGGGATGAATTATGATTATTTCAGTAATGTTGGGATACATTGATGATATTGTGAATTATTTTTATCATTGGTTAGAGCTCCAACTGATATAACACCTCACCAATGTTCACCAAAACCTAAAAAATCCAGAACAACCTAGGAGAATCCACACTCCCTCACACAAAATATGCCTACACCATCATGGAAACAACCTCAAGAACACAAGATCTTTGAAATATAACTACATGGGTCTACATCTATATTATACAGTGGTATTGAAATGATCTTGGCCAAATTAGATTTTTTTATTAAGCCATTTTAAGGAAAATGGAAAAAACCAGAGTACACTACAGGAGCACTACGTGCTGAAAGAGCTTACAAAGTGGTGAAACACAAGGCTTAAGTTACTTGACTCTGCTGCTCTAAAGAGCTCCCAGTGTAGCATACCAACCTGGATGTCAGGATCCTCTCTGATGAGCTCTTCAAAGTAGGAAATCATCCTCTCCATCGTCTGAATAAATTCCTCTGAGTTGATTTTTCCCTTATTGAACCCGTGGGCCAAAATTCTATCTTGTTTATCTAACCACACTTCTTGCTCCTCTGTGGCATCAACTTGCAGCCTTCGTGCGTAAATTCTGTTGAGCTCCTCTTCTGAAACATTAGGACGAATGGCTTGTTCAATCATATCTTCCTTGGAGTGCAGGATGAGTTTCAAGCACTCTCCATTCTCTTCTTCTTTGTCACATATAGGCTTGTTTGTTCCTTCTTTTTCCCCCTCCTGAAGGGTTGTGCTTACTTTGATCTTTCCCTTCTTGGCCGACCTAGTCTCCATTGGTTTTGGAAGATGAGAATATTCCTTGCGACTCTTAGTCTTTTTCCCCTGGACCACAATACATTTTCCAGAATCTCTAGTGACTTTTTTCCCCTTCTTCCGCCGAGGGCTATGAGGGACTTTCCCTTTACATCGATCCATGCTGTCCATTGAAGGAGTACTATAACTGTCATCACCTGAAAAATCATCCTCCGGAGACAATATAGGATCCTGAACTTCCAATCCAACAAAGCGGTTCCCCAACGATAACTGCATGCCTTCGCAGAGAGGGCTCGACTTGAAAAGTGAATGCTCCAGATCTACCTTCTTCTTCATGACCTTATCTTTCCCCCCAATCCCAACCTTCGGATGATCCCCAAGGGTGTTAGGATCTAGTGCCTTCAAGATATTGGCATTGGCCAACTTCTCCTGTTCTCTGGAAGAAGTAACAGCAGCCAAGAACGACTTCCCCGGAACCAAGGCCGATCCCATGGGTTGGTCATTTCCCCGACCCATGAATTGCAGATGATGGTATAATGTTATGAAATCATTATTCAATATATGATCACATATCCTCCCTAATATTGGGGATACATTGTGACCATCACAATTTTTTAACACTAGAGTGATAAAAAGAAATAATTTTCAGCAAATGAAATGCTTTTACTACAAACCAACTGTTATCATACTTGTTCAACACATCAACAATACTACTACTCATCATCTGATGCTGCATCGTCACCCTCTCCACCTTCATCTCCACCACCTGCTGCCACCTGTAAGAACATTATATTGAAAATTAAATATTGTTGCATATTTATAATAAAAATTAAAACCAATAAAAGTTTGCAAACTAAATGATTTTGATTTTTTTGTGATTTACCTGCTCACCACTACCCGATGCACTACCATCGGAGGCATATCTGCTCATATGCTGACGTATTTCAAGCAACTCTTTCTGCAAATCAGATATCTGATTCCCCTGCTGGTGAACTGTGTTTCGTAGAGCAGACATCTCCCTCTGAGCATCTTCAGGTATGAAATGACTATAACCAGGAGTAGATGAGGCCGAAATCCCTGATGGCATGCAAAAGACCTCAGATGGTACGGGTCCCAAACCCATCCCGCGCACTCTACCAGGATGCTCCTTCCCAAGGACTTGACCAACCGGGTCATCCTGGGAGACTGAGTAGGATTTCCCAGGATTGGCATCCCATTTTTCTTTAATTTTTACCTATAAATCAAATATCAATATATATTAACACAGTAAAAACTGATATTAAGTTATTATAATAAATAATTGACTTCATACCCCAACTTCTCTGGCAGGTTCATTAACAAAACTTCCATCTGTTTTTTTATGAACATCCAGCCACCGTTATGTTCGGGATGCTTCATGCCCTAAACTCTGTGACTGCATTAAACAAAGATAAATCATCAATCAAATATGTTAAATAGATAATATTATCTTATAAATATTTAAACTAATTAAAAGATTACCAATGACATTCGGCTTCTTGAAAAGCTTTTTGAACCGCAGTGTGCGGGATTACCTGCTTCGCCCGGTTTGAAGCATTCTTTCTTGAGAGATCCTGAAATAAATAAAATTCAATTTAATAGTATTGTATTCAATGTCTATCTCCTCTTCATGTAAATTTATAAATGTAAAATGAGGATAATATAATAATATATATTTCAATACCATCCGCTTCTCATCACGATGTCTATCGACAAAAACCTTCCACTGTTCTTTCGGTACCCCACTGGGTATCTTCTCATACATCTGCTGCACGGTCAACGAAGAATCGTTGACATCACACCACAACCTCCATTTGAAATCTTTCCATTTTTTTCCAAGATTTTTCAATGTCCACTTCCGTGCTATCACATCAGCAACGGTAAAGTGGAAGAACATCTGTATACAGAAATTCATTTTGAATATATTAGTAAAATGACATTCAATTAAACCATAAAGTAATAAAATTACCTTTATCTGAGAATCATAAACTTCATTTTTCCAGTTTGGAGGCATATGCCTCCAATCATCATACGAAATAGGCAGGGAAACGGGCTCCGCTGCCAGCTGACCTATAATATGACCAAGTAAACCTGCGGCGTCATCCGTCGGGACCCCATAAGAATCAAATGGCACCACTATCTTCTTGCCATGCATGTTCCAAACATCAGAACTTTTTATGTCTCTTTCCACGGTTTCATTGTCTTCATCTGCAATGAGCAAACAATTACTATAAACAAAATGCAATAAATTTGTTTAATTAAAATTTGTACCTATGACTGCAACCCTCCAGAATGTCCGTGATGAACTGGAGGGGGCGTGTCGCTGCCCCGCTGCTGAAGCTCCTGTAGGGGGAGGCGATGACTCATCCTCTAATGAGGCATCCACTGATGGTGTCAGAGATGGTGCAGGGGGAGATGATGCTGTGGGGACAGACGGATCGTCATCTGTCGCAGAAGAAGAAGGAATAGTGTACCGCTTCTTCCTTGGCATTCCTGTCATTTAATCAAATAAAATTAAGTTTAGAATATATATTTCAAAAAATTTATGCAGAAAAAAAAATTAAAAATGATAATAGATGCCCAGTATTAACAAACAAAATATATATAACAATGATAATGAATGACTACAGAAATGAAACAAGTAGTTGCTGAATGAATAAATAATTGTACATACAATCATTTTCCCCTTCAATCATGTCGGTTTCCTGCTCCATTGCTTCATCCACTTCATTCATCCTTGCTAGACCAATATTTTCAATATCATGATGGACAAATAATTCTGCTTCCTGTTGTTGATGAAATTCAATTGCAGAGGTCAAATCTTCCACTTCATCACCCATATCATACAAATCTCTTTGTATTACGTGAGTAACTACACTCCACCCTTCATCCACAACATCATTCACATAATATACCATTTTTGCCTGCGATGCTAAGATATATGGATCATGCAGTTCACGATCACCAACATCCATCAAGCGAGAGAAGTTTACAGAAGTAAATTGCAAGGAATCTCTTTTAACACCTCTGATAAAATCGACCCATTTGCATTTGAATAAAACAACAGAAAAATGCCCGTGGTAGTTTAATTCAATAATATCATGCAGCTTTCCATAGTATTCCACTTCAGCAAATGTAAAAATACCACTATTCTGTGTTTTCAAACCCACTTCTCGATCGACTGTACGAAATCTAAAACCATTCACATTATAAGCGTTGAACTTTCTAACTTGTTTTATAGGACCTCTAGCAAGAAACTTCAAATCTTATGAAAAGTCAGCTCGAGTATCAGTATTCATGATCTGAAAAAAATATATAATTTAATAGATTTTCAAATTGTATGTGTCAAAGTAATATTCGTATTTATTGCAATATTTATAAACTTACACGTCGTGCAAACCATTCTACCAGCTCTTTATTCACAGCTTTCGTTATATCTTTTTCATTTCGTGTTCGGCTTCTCATTCGTCTCTTTGTTTGTATCCTCAACTCTTCAATAAATGGATCTACAATTTCACTATTCAGCAGCACATATCTATGTGCCTGTAATAATTCCAATTCTGTTAGTGTCGCGTATGAGGTCCTCCCAACTGATCGGCCAATAGCAGGAAATATTTTTGATTTATGATGCATTTGAGATTGAGTTGATGTGTCGTCAACACGTCCAACTCGAGTAAATCTTGTCTCAATATCATCCAAATATCTGGAACAAAAGGTGAGACACTCCTCGGCCAAATAGCCTTCAGCAATAGAGCCTTCTGGTTGAGCTTTATTTCTCACGTATGCTTTCAAATGCCCAAGATATCTGTGAAAAAAAATAATAATATTATGCATTTATTTAAATGCCAAAAAATGTTTACTTAACTGGAAACATATAAATAAAATACCTCTCAATTGGATACATCCATCGATAATGAACGGGGCCTCCTAATTTAGCTTCGTCAACCAAATGCACAGTTAAATGCATCATGACAGTAAAAAACGATGGAGGGAAGATCATCTCCATTGCACAAAGGGTCAATACAAACCTCTCCTGTAGGTTGTCAAGCTGAAATGGATGTAGAGCTTTCTCACATAACTGTCTGAAAAATGTGCATAAATGGAGTACAACAGCAGTAACTTTTTCAGGTAATAATGTACGCAATGCCAATGGTAGTAACTGTTGTAACAAAACATGTGAATCGTGACTTTTCAATCCATATAACTTACGATTCTTCAAGTCAACACACCTCGAGATGTTACTCGAATACCCATCAGATACCTTCACATTCTTTAAAATTTGAAGGAACGTATATTTATCCCTATTTTTCAATGAAAAAATGGCCGGAGCATACTTTTCATTCTCATCTGGCCAGAGATCACGTTTTATGTTCATTACTTGTAAGTCTTTGCGAGCATTGAGATGATCCTTAGACTTTCCATGCTCATTAAGTAATGTGAAAATCAAATTATCACATACATTCTTCTCAATATGCATCACATCAAGATTGTGGCGCAAAGAATTAAATTCCCAATACGAAAGTTTGAAGAATATACTTTTTTTCTTCCATTGTTGCGTTCTGATTTCACTTGACGATGCACTTCGCACTCGTTTTCCGCTATCATTCAAATGATGAACCTTCCCAAATTATGTTTTAACATTTTCAAGCTGTGTCAATATTTCAGAACCGGTTAACAACTTTGGAGGTGGTCTACGATCAATGCAACCATTAAATTTTGATTTGTTCAGCCGAAATCTATGAGATGCATCAAGAAATCTTCGATGGCACAAGAAGCACCATTTTCTACTGTGAGGTAGCCATTTGGGCTCGAAATCAAAGTTACAAACGGGACAAGCCAAACCCGTATAAGTGTTCCAACCAGATAAATTCCCAAGCCCAGGGAAGTCACTAATGGTCCACATTAAAGCAGCATGCATTTTAAACATTGTTTTAGAAGAAACATCAAATGTCTCAACACCGTTGCTCCATAACTCCTGCAATTCTTCAATCAAAGGCTGCAGGTATACATCAATATCATTTCCAGGCATTTGTTTTCCAGGAATAATCATCGAAATGATAAAAGATGTTTGTTGCATACACATCCACGGAGGCAGATTATAAGGGATCAAAACAACTGGCCAAATGCTATAACTCGTACTCAAAGTCCCAAATGGGTTGAATCCATCGGCAGCCAATCCCAATCGAACATTCCTAGGATCAGCTGAGAAATCTGGATGTAATGAATCAAATGTCTTCCACGATTGGGAATCCCGTGGATGTCTCATTAACCCATCATTGTTATTATCTACAGCATGCCACTTCATGTGTTCGGCGATTTTTGATGACATGAATAATCTTTGCAATCGAGGCTTCAAAGGAAAGTAACGCAAAACTTTTGCAGGTGTGTTCCTTTTCTTCTTCTCCGTGAAATTATGTTCAGTCATACTTCCAACATCACCCTTTGACTGCCATCTAGAAGAAGAACATTTCTTACAATTCTGTCTACTTGAATCCTCTCCCCAGTAAAGCATACAATCATTGGGACACGCATGTATTTTTGTATAATTCAGACCAAGCTTGTTAACAACTTTTTTCATATCATAAAACGATTCTGGGATTTTTGCTTCAGGAAATGCATCACGAATCAATTCCAATAACATGGAAATTGCCTTATTTGTAATTCCACATAGACATTTGATATGGTACAACTTCAGTAGAAATGAAAGCTTTGAATATTTCAAACACCCACTATACAACTCTTGATTTCCATCGTCAACTAAATCATGAAATGCATTTTCCTCACTGAAGTTTTCCCTTACATTTGGCTCCACAGAATCAAGAGGATCCAATGATATGTTACAATCTTGATCTGCTTGTGTTACAGTCTCAGAAACATCACTTGTCACGTTGCAATTTGTAGCACCCTCTTCTGGTTGTTCTGATATGTTTTGATGCTCATAGTGGTGTCTTGCAGTGCCGAATGCATCATTTATGAGGTTTTTCATTTCATTTTCCATTGTCGAAGAACTTGGGACCTCATTCTGTGGATTAACATCAGTCCTCAATCTTTCTGTATTGTTTGATTCTCCATGCCAAATCCAACACAAATATTGCTCAGGGAATTGCTTCAGTATTAAATGTTCATAAACTTCATCTCTCTTCAACCATGTTCTAAATTTACATTTAGGACATGGACATCTTATTCTCCCTTCAACGGATCGATTAGAAATTGCAAAATCTAAAAACCCATTCAAACCCTTAACATATTGAGATGTGTTCCTTGGTAATGTGATCCAGCTTTTATCCATGTATATCACAATGTGCCTACACAAAATATACGATAGTGTAAGATTACAGAAACATAATATAATAAAGATGAACCATTGACCATAAAGTATGCATAATATAATAAAGATGATTCATTGACCACATTTACCATTTCAGACCAACTGAACAAGTCTGGTCCATAGGAGACAGCGTCAACACCTCATTTAGGAGCAATAAGAATATCGGGATACACACTTATCATAACACCATCGATCACACATTTATGTTGCCTCAAACAACACCCCTTTGATGTGTGATCGAAACTGATCATAATGCATTTTAAATCAAGTTAACTACATTCACTGAAACCATTTTCACAATGGGTAATGTTTGTTTTATTGTTCTAGGGAAATCTAAATGGCCACATTTAAGTAAAATTTAGAATATAATTCATTTAATCATGAGCCCATATAATGTGATCCATAAAAAGGATCCTATTTATCTTTCTAGGATAACAAAAAATACACATCATTGTAAGCGTCCATCAAAGGTGATCCATATGATGAAGCCTTTGTATCACTTTCGGCATGGTGTAAAGCCTGAACTTTTGAGATCTTCCCATGTATATCATGTAGGGGTCTGATTGTCTCTTGTGGAATGGTATAAAAATCTATCCCTAAAGAAGGTCACTCATCCAGAGAATCAGGATCACTCCTTGGTAGATATGTAATATGCCTCATTTTCCAGTATAGGGCATTTTATAAAAGAATCAAAGTATCACTATTGGGGTATTCATAAAACAAGTAACCTATGAGTCCATTCATGGAGTTCAATATATGGAACCAAAGTATATCTCAAGGAATACATAACTAATTTGATAATTTAATTCCAACAAATATAAGAATTGTCATGTTTAAAAGCATTCCACATCACAAGTCATGCATATGTTAGATGCCCATTTCCATGTTACTTTTCAATTATAAAATAATAAGGTCAATGTACTTAAGTATTTCAATTATAATAATTTGAATAATATTAATAATAGTGAATGGAAATTAAATTTCCATTCCAATATCATTCCACTTGCCTATATTTCCATTCCAATATCATTCCACTTGCCTATATTTCCATGTACATAATAAAGTATTAGGGTCCAGGTGAACATTCATAAATAGTAAACACACTATATGAACATTGTATAATTTAGGCCATGCTATCATTCGTGACACAAAAAATTATTTAGTTCCTTCAATAAAAGGTATTAAAACCCCACTTAATTGATTGTTTGGTCATTATGGAATAACATATTGGAGTGATATTCCCATTAAAATTTCATTAATCAGCATGTTTTCATTTTATAAGATAGCACACCTCCGCATGATTTTTTTTAGAAGATAATTGGTTACATAAAAGAATTCAAGGAATGCACACTTAAGTTGTGGTAAAAATTTGAGGCCTAAAACCATTAATGATTCTAATTTAATATACAATGGACAATGAAATTAGGGAATTAGATTCATTATATTATACTATAATAGACATAAACCTCAAAAAATGAATTTTTATGTGTTCAATGGTTTTTATTTACATTATGAATCTCAATTTAGGATACGTATTTCCTGCCAAATTAAATGATAAAAAACTCTTGAAAAATTTGAACTAGTAAAAAACACAGGATGGTACAATCTCTCCGCCTTAAAAATTATGGTCCCTGAGAATCCTTGAGGAATAGATGGAAAAAAAATCCTACATACTTATGTGATAAATATTTATTCAAATAGGCATGTTGTACATCCAGATGCACAACCCTCCACAAAGAATACCCTAGGCATACGATACATGAGAAATTAAAAATCAATAAAAATCTCGTATTCCTAACTGAAACATAGAGACTATGCATTACCAATTATTTAAAACAGAAGATTTGATCATTTAATACTATCATTAATAATTCAACCTTTGTTTCTTCTTAACATAAGAACTAGTATTTAAATTCCAATTCTGATTCACAGTATCTCTACTATTAGAACATTCTAATGAAAAAACCCTTTTAGAATTACAAATATGCCTTTGGTATGGTTATATAAAATATGTAATAGTCTATTTCAAATCAACCTCATTTAGATTTGTTAATACTACTTTTTATAAAAAAACATGGTTGATTCACACTCTACTCACCTCAACTTAACAGTGTTCCATGAAAAAGTTCCTCAATGATAGAAATTAATGAAGAGATAAGAAATATGTTGATCCATAGCTAGATGATAATTTAAAAAAAACACTCATTATAAATAGAAAACACATTTCATCTAGAAATGTGATGCCGCCTCCTCCGGTACAATATTTTTACATCAAAGTTATCCACTGGAACTCATACCCAACTTCTAGTGATGTCCCGAGCTAAAAATTTCACTTATGTTTTCATGTCACAATACAAACATGGAAATATTTTAAATCCAGTACACATCGATTCTCGCCATTAAAACAACCCATCCAAGCACAAGATGATGTTCTCTATATTGATTATAACCAACTTCACCCAACCATGCATGTTAAGACCAAACAAACTAGCTATTTTTGACACTTTTAAAGAAGCTCAATTTCACCAGTTGACACATAGTCTCGTTCTGAACACGATGCATCGCTACTAGGGAATTATATAATTAATTAAGAATAACCAAATGAGTTCCAATTCAGCAGTCAATTCATCTAGCAGTTTATTAATTAGTATGTCATTTCAATGATGTGTTGTCTAGAAAACACTGATACTTTTTACAAACTAACCAGATATAAGTCATTCAAAAACATCACTGACCATTTCAAAAATTTTCATTCACTATTTCCTCCATTTTCTAAGAGGATACACTAAAACCATTAGCATCAGGAATGAAAACCAAAACAACATATCAGCTTTTAAACATACCATGATGTGAGAATGCATAAACGTCTAAAAATGAGAATTACATGATAATAACACCCATAATATGGTTAAAAAACATATGAACATCCATAAAACTCACTTTGGGGCTGAGGTCGAAGTAAGAAAGGTCCTCGGGAGAAGGGGGTCGTGGGTTGCCGGTCGCAGGCACCGCCGGAGGAGGTCGCGGGGTCACCGGAGGAGGTCGCGGGGTCGCCGGAGGAGGTCGCGGGATCGCTGGGGGTCGCGGGGGGCTGCGGGCAAGGGTTGCAGGAAGGGGGCTGCGGGCGAGGGTTGCAGGGAAATGGGGTCGGGGTAGGGAAGGGTCGGGGTTTTTTAAAAAAAACAAAGGTTTAACAGCGGTTTATTAAAAACCGCCGTGAAACGTATTTCGGAAAACGTTTAGCGGCGGTTTTGTGAACCGCCACCACAAAACCGCCGCTAAACACTGTTTATTTTGTAGTGTTAACAACCAAAATACAAAGAAAAAAACTTGAAACAGTACAAGAAACAAGTATAGAATTATTTTAACCCAAAGAGTAGGGTATCCAACAACCTTGGATAAAGGTACCTTGATTTATACTTTCAAGAAAGTCTGTCTTACCCACACCCAGGTAATCCCTCAATCTGAAGATTGGTATCTGTCTTGCTATCCCAGCAAGCCCTATATTTAGAAGGAAATCAGAACCTCTGTCTTCCAAACCTGGAAGCCCACGATCAACACGATCAGAGTCTGCACAAAGTAAGTCTAAACAATTTGTTCACACTCAAACACGTTTTTCACAACATCTGCACGAAGCACTGAGAGTTGAAAGAGACCCTCTCTCTAGAAATCACTTCAACAACATGTAAGTTGTCCAGAAGTAATTCTGTCAGTCAAAAGTACTGAGATCATTCAAATGAGCTCCTATTTATAGGTACAACTTCAATGGTCAACTCCCTCATCCAACGATTATATTTTTCCTTGAATTTCAAAGGGACCTGTACACATTTCACTCAAACAACGGTTAGTTAGTAACTGAATGCATGCCATTTTTTTATAACCAAAACACGAGTAAGAAAAAATATGGTTGCTTGACCAAATTCATTTTTTGGAGTGTAAGGAAAATAATAGTTCGGAGTCTAACCAAAAACCATTCTGTGTTTATAATACATAAATATTTGGATTCTGTTTTCTAAAGAATTCGTTACCTAAATTCTATAGAATTCTGGAGTTTGAATTTCAGGGAAATTCAGAGTCTAAATTCAGTAGAATTAGGAGTCTTAACTTTAAAAGTTCGGAGTCTTAATGCATAAGAATTCGGAGTCTGAACTTAGAAAGTTCAGAGTTTGAATTCATTATAATTTGGAGTCTGAACTTACAAATTTCAGAGTTTGAATTAATTAAAATTCAGAGTCAGAACTTAGAAAGTTCGGAGTCTGAATTCATGAGAATTCATAGTCTAAACTTACAAAGTTCGGAACCTGAATTCAGAGAATTAGAAGTCTGAACTCGGATCCTAAAAACAGAATGCTCTATATCTAATTATTTATAGGATTCTGAGGTTTTGGATATGAAAACGAATTTTACACTTAGACATAATATGAACAATGAAAAACATGGTAAGGATAAAATTTCCTTGGGGAAGGAAAATTTTCCTTATCAAGTAAAACATATGGTAAATGAAATTTTCCTTAAGATAAGGTTTTTGTGATTTTCAAAACAAGAAGGTATGGAAAAGTCATAAGAAAACCTTATTGACTCAACAGTCAAGTGAATGAATTTTACCTTGAGTGTAAGACTTTACAGAAGCTCAAAAAAATGATAAAGTTAGTAATCACATGGCTTGAGCATAAGTCTTAAACCTTGAGTGAAAGGATTTATTGGCAGATCACCATACTTTGTAGGTGATCATAAAGATTTTCTGTATTGCAAGGATTCATGCCTTTGTTAAAAAAATAAACTTTTGGAAATTATCCTCGGACTTCAATACAAGCACTGGGCCGTCACATCAACATTCATACAACCATTCAAAGGCTACAATGTGGATTTTAACCATGCATTTTTTTTCAAGAACTTCTATTTAAAAGAATTTTGCAGATTAAAGCCGCTTGAAAGGACAACATCTTGATAATCCAATATTGATATTCCAATCCCACATGAAAGATTTTGAGTCCCAAAATACTTAGGACCAATTATGATTCATTTAATACCAAGGGAATAGATTCTAACATGTGAATCATCTTCTTACTTTGAGCAGAATTTGATGTCCATTATAACTATGAAGTATTGACACATTTCTTCTCTATTTATTCTAGAATAATTATGAAGCTTGGTCCTGGGATTGGAATGTTTAAATGATATTATTTTCAAGATGTGGTCACCTAGGGAAATCTAATACCTATAGCTTAATATGTGGTGATAATCCAAGGAATGGATTCTAGGTGTAAAGATTAAGGAATGTTTTAGAAATATTGGAATCATTGGAGAATGAAGAAGAAGATCATGTTGACCACATGGAGTGAAATTTATAATTAATGAAACCACAACACCGATATAATAATATCAACTATTCACCGAGAAAGGATTCACTTTCATGACTTCTCAATTAATTGGAGCCATTTTTTTCATTTATTTTTCTCTTATTATTTCTACTATAATTACTCTAGTGATGGCACAATAAGATATTAGTGCCCAAGCTGAGGAGATTCCTATCGCCCCTATTAATGAATTATGTGATTTTATTTTTTTATCTATTATTTTCATTTTCTCTATATTTATTTGAACTATTTAGACATTATAAGAATTCATTGTTTCTTTAAACTTCAAATCCATCTTCTCTATCTCATTAGATTATACACAAAGGCTACTTAGTCTCTCTCCATTGATTGTTATCATGAGTAGTGGATTTACCTAAGGGTTATTGGATATTTATAATCATTGGGGCTATGTTAGGTTGGAGAATATTATGATTCTTAAATTTATATGATCAAACCAAAACTTTTGTGTAAGGATAATAAAGTGATGTGTCACTTTGTTAGAGAGAAAATAGGAGAGTAAAATGAGAATAATGATTTAATGGGTAAGGAGGGGGATATTCATGGTTAGTCCACTTCCTTAATAATTTAATTAAAAACGAACCCAATTCAATAGTTGATTTAATATTCTAAACCCATACAAAAAGAGATGAACATACCCAAAAAAATATCATCTCTAGAGAAAACCCAAGTCCAATATTACTGGATTTAATTAGGGTTAAAAAATTCATTTTCTAGTAGCCCCATGATAATATATCAATAAAAAATATTACATTTATGGGGAGGATAATTTTTATCTTACATTTATAAAAAATGAAATCGACTCATGACCATATCTAGTTCATCTCAACTCACTGGTTTTGACCTAAAGGTTGAAAGAATCATGATAGAAAGACCCAGGACCCTAGAAATCACTAAACAAGAGGAAATATAATTTGTTACTATCCCATTGAAAAAATATTCCTCCTTATCCACTTATTTAACTAGAGTCACTATAGGAAGAAAAAAAATAGATTAAAATCTTGCTTAATTAAACAGAACATTGATATAATTATACAAACCCAATTTCAACAATGATAATTACCTTAAATAACCCAATATTCATAAAGACTTTGAACTTAGAACATGAATGATCAAACCCCTACCAATGTTTCATGGATTGGTAGGAGAGGATTTAAAATGAAATATAAGAGCATTTTCTAATGTTTATAGTAATTTCAAACCAAGATGATTCTCAAAATATTAAGTCATCTGGAGGGTCTTTCAATTATCTCTTAAAGAAGTGGACAAGGAGTGGATATTCAATCTAAATCCTAAATAATTATTCACCTAGGATGATCTAAATAAGGAATTACTTTATAAACACTTCCCTAACTTGAGGCGTACTTAGCCGAGTAAAGAGATTTATGGAATCAAGCAAGTTAGTAGAGAAACCCTCTATGAATTTTGGGAATGATTCAAATGGATGATAATATCATTCCCACATTAACTTTTCAAATACCATTATTTCTTGGTATTATTATACCAAGGATTTATGGATGGTGACCACAACCTAATATATGCTTCCTTTGGAGGAGCACATGCAGATAATTTCCCTGATGAATTTAAATAAATGATCGAGAGGATTAACCAAAACTCCTAGTAATTCCATACAGACTACAATAAGAGGAGTACATGCGATAAAATTTTTTAACCCCCTTTTACTTGAAAATAAAATTTAATAACTAAACTCTCTTGTGAGATATTTAGATATGAACAAGGTCCAGGAAACAACACCCACTACACCTCCAAGGGTCATTCAACTTCGTTTCTATCAAGACCACTACATTGATGGCTACCCTCATGTTTAATGTACTGAAAGATATGATGAAATTTACTAAATATAGTACCAAAAATAAGAAGTAAGTGATAAAGGATTAAGAGAGTATTCCAATAGTCAATATGGAGCTAGGAACCAATATGGCACATACCGCCTTCCAGCAGAACTTCCAATCACCACCGTATACATGGAGAAAATCTCAACCTCAACAAGCTATTAATAAGGAAAGACTCAAGAACCATCCATAAAGGAATTTCTAAAACATATTTTTGAGTCTCACACTACTTATTAGACTACTCTTAGAATTCACGGATCAACACTGAAGGATATATAAAGATAGTATAACTAGGTCATGTCTACAAAAATCAAGTTTCAAGTATGCTTCCTACTCAATAAATTCCTATATTTAAAGGAAATGTTAGTTCCATTTCATTGAGGAGTGTAAAGGAGATGAAGAAAAGCGAATAACCCCCCATCTCAGGCTAAAGATAGAAGTGTAAAAACCACTTAACTTGAAGAATCTCTCCCTAAGAAATCACCTTAATAAGAAGTACTAGTAGAGACACCATTATTAAGGATGGATAATGGAAAATCCAAAATGGAATACTCAAATAATCACCAACCTCCCATCCCATATAGAGTAAAACTACCCTATAGAAATAATATATACACCTTACAATAAGTGATTCTAGATTTATTCAAAAAATATAGAAATAAATATCCCTTTGCTGGAAGCCATTTGAAAAATCCTAAGGCATGACAAATTTATCAAATATATATGTTGCTAGAATAGGTGATTTCATGGAAATGAAAAGGTAAATTTAGGTATAATTGTATCTACCCTTCTTACACCATAAATACCTAGAAAATTTCAAGACCCATGAATATTCACTATCCTTTTCACCATATGAGAACTCAATTTTTATAATGCACTATGTAATTTGGGATAATCTATTAATGAAATCCCTTAATATGTTTATTCTTCCATGAAAACAGGAGAGATCAAACCCACCTAAGGGGTTATGCAACATGATAACTGAACCACTTCCTATCCATTTTGAGTTATATAGGATGTTATGGTAATCATAAAGTGATTTTTCCCTACTAAATTCTAAATTCTGAACATGGAGGGAGAAAGAGGTAAAGTTTTCACCCCTATAATTATAGGCATTCCATTTCTTAAGACTTCAAAAATAATAATAAATGTTAATGAGGGAGCTATTTCAATGAATTTTAGAGAATAAACAATAAAATTTAATATTCTCGATTCAATGAAATACCCAATAAGGAGAAATATATGTTTATATTGATCCATTTTTAATTAACCTATTGATCCAAAGTAGATATAGATATTTTTAATAGAATCATTTGATTAAGAGAAGCTCTAAAAACACATTATTTCTTTGATAAATCTATTTTCCAAAATGAACTCAATATAGAAATTGTTATGTGTGCTCATGGAAATTATTTTAATGATTTTCTCAAAACCATAACTAGAAATTATACTTTAAAAGTGCATAATTCTATTATGGACAACTCTAGTTTGAAAACATCATTTGAAAACTCCCCAAACCTAGAATTGAAATTACTTCCATCCAACTTAAAATATGATTTTGTTGAGAAAAATGTGAAATTTACAATAATAATTTCAAATAATTTAATACCCAATCAATAACAATAACTTTTATAAATTTTAAAATAAAATACTAGGACCATAGGTTGGACAGTAGGATACATTCCAGGGATTAACCCTACCACCTTCACACACAATATTTTTCTAGAATATGAGTCTAAACCTATGAGACAAACTCAAAGGAGGATCAAAACAAACCTCTTAGAAGTTGTAAAAATAGAAATAGAAATAATTTTAGGGGAAAGAATCATATAACCAATCTAAAACTCTAATTTGATAAGTCCCATTGAAATTATTTGAAATAAAACTAGCTATAAAATCATACAAAATGAGAATAATGAGTTAATTCCCATAAGGATTCAAAATAGCTGGAAGTTTGCATTAAATATTAGAAATTGAACCATGTAATAATAAAATACCACTTCCCCATTACCTTTTTAGACCAAATATTATAAAGGATATCTGGGAAGGGTCACTACTATTTCCTTGATAGATTTTACAAGTATTTTAGTTTTCAATAGCTCTATAAGTCCAGGATAAGAATACATTCACTTACTCCTTAGGTATGTTTTCTTAACAAAGGATCCCCTTTGGTCTTTATAATTCTCCACATAGTTTTCAATGTTTTATGGCGAGTATCTTTTAAAATTTTATGGATATATTCTTGGAGTTATTCCTAGATGATTTTACTATTTACAAAACCTTTTTTAAAACTCATCTTGAGAGTTTTTAAATGGTTTTAAGAAAACACATTGAAAAAAATTTGGTTTCAAAATTTGGAAAATTACATTTTATGGTAGAAAAAGGAAACTTTATAGGCTAAATAATTTATAATGAAAGGTTTAAAGTAGAAAAGGCCAAAATTTAGGTGATTTATACACCATATCACCCTACCACTATGAGGAACAATCAATAATTTTTATTTCATGCTAGATTTTACAGAAGGTTTATTAGTGAATTTAGCAAGATTTATTTTCCCCTAACAAACCTACTAAAAAAGGAAAATAATTTTTTATTTGAATATTCATGTATGGAAATTTTTAAAAGCTCAAAGAAATCATGATCATGACCCATAATCTATCCACTAGACTAGAATTTACCCTTTGAGATACTATGTGATTTCTACAATAAAGCTATAAGAACTATTTTGTACTAGAAAATTAATGGGAACTTGAAAGTGATAGACTAAAATTCTCAAAACATAGACACAACCCAAATAAATTATACAATAATATAAAAAGAGTTTTTTTTAAATTGTTATGGATTTGGAAAAATTTTGGTCTTATCTATTAGGAAGTAAAATAATTTTTTTCTCTAATTATGAAACATTGAGATATCCAACTTGGAAGGTTGATACAAAACCAAGATTAGTGAGGTCTATGTTTCTGTGATAAGAGTTTGAATTGAAAATAAATAAAAAAAGTTTTATGGAAATCTGGTTTCTAACCACATGAGTATATTTACTCACACGATTGAGGTATAACCACTAATTGAAACAAATATGGATTACTACTTCCCTTGTGAGTAATTGTATGAAGCCATCAAAGTAGCTTGGTATGTTGATCTAGCTAATTTTATGGTCCCAAAAAAGGTACCTCCCTTATTTATCAAGCATCAAACTTTTAAATAAAAATATGTGTCAAAGTATTATGTTTGAAAAGATCTATATTTATGGAATATTTTTAATCACCAATTAATTAGAAGGTGGATCCTTGAGGAATAGGTAAAATATGTGCATACATTTTGTCATAAACTTTCTTGTAGAGGCCATTTTGGACCTTATATAAATATTAGGAAGGAATTAAAAGATGATTTATTTTGGTTCTCCATTTTTAAATACTCACATTCTTTTTACAAAGACTATCCAAACTGCCAGTTTATTAGTGTAATTTAAAAAAGATATGAAATGACCCAGAAACCTTTGATTTTATGTTAAATATTTTATATTCGGGGATTATATTTCATGGGTATATTTTCTATCTCATTTAGTTTTTTCCTATATATTAATAGCAGCAGACTATGTTTCTAATTGGATTGAAGTGAAATCCACTAGAAGTCATGATTCTAAGGATTCCATTGAACTTTTAAAACAATTTTTTATAGATTTGGAATACCATGAGAAATAATTAGTGAAAAAGGCACACACTTCTGTGAAAGGATCATGAAAGATCTGATGAAGAAGTATAAAGTGCACCATAATACCTTAGCTATATTTCATTTATAGAAAAATAGGAAAGAACAGGTGTCTAATCAAAATATAAATAGGATTATAGAGAAGATAGTACAACCCACTGGAAAATAATAGGGTAAGAAGTTGAAGGATGCATTATGAGATTATAGAACTACCTATAAAAACCCATTAGGTATATCCCATTATAATATTATTTATGGAAAACACTATAAATTGACCATTTAGTTGGAGTATAAGTACTATTGGGTTGTAAAGATGCTAAACTTGGAATTTGGAAAAGATGGAGAATTGAGGATGCTACCGATGATGAATCTTGAGGAACCGAGAAGGGAAGTTTTTGAGAGTTCACTACTGTATTAGGATAATTCAAAATTTATCCATGAAAAATTCATCCAAAAAATAATATTTGAGGTTGGATACAATGTTTTAATATTCTCCTCAAGGATTAATCTCATACCTAGTAAACTTCATTCTAAATGAACCAGACCATACATAGTGACTAATTTTTTTTAGTTGGTGGCATTGAGTTTAAAGGAGAAGATTAAAAATATACATTCAAGGTGAATGAACTAACATTTAAGAACTACCATGAGAAATTTTGGAAAGAGATATTGGAGGATTCCAAAATCCTCCCTGCTTCCATTGAATAAATCACTTCTTGGTTGTCTCTTTCATCTACATTTTTCTATATACCTTTCATTTTTAAATCTATTTTTATTAAAAATATGCATGCTAGAATTAATTATAGAGGTGTTTAAGATAAGTTTTTGGGAAATGAAAAAGTACCCTATTATGTAAATAAATTGTTATATTTTCTTTTATTTCTTTATATAAAATAAATCCTAATATTCAAATATGTTTTGAAAACCAGTATATAAAATATCATGGATTCTATTTTTAATTTTGGAGTTTTTATTTTTAGATAGGAAAACTTGTGCCCTAATGTAATCCTGCCTAAGAAAAATACCATGCTAAGAAATGAGGAGTTCATTAGTTATGAAATTGTGAGAGTTAAATGATTTCGGAGTAAATTTGGCACTGTTTCTATGGAAATGTTGATTTTGAAATAAGAAAAGGAGCATGAGTTAAAAGATATTTATGGAATTGAAATTATAACATGATGACACTTGAATTTTGAACTTAAATCAAGGTATATTGACCTTTGAAAAAAGGAACACCTCATAGATCCATATTAAAAGAAATTGATAAGAGTCCATTGAAACTAGAGTAAAATGGGAAATTAGGATCCCTTGGTATATCACTATGGCATTAGGAACTGGGTGTGTGAGTAAATTCTCTTTGTTTATTTTTAATAAGTACTTTTCACAACAATGGATGACAAAAAAATTTAATAAGTGCCTCATTATCAAAAATGAATTCATTCAGGTGAGGGGAATATTGAACCCAGATGAAAAAGGGGGAAGTTCATTTATAGAAATTTCATTTGAATTATATCAATGGAGTGGAAATTAGAACTTTGGCTTAAGGTAATTAGGAGAAAGGTATAAATGTAAGTACCACTTGTTTAAATTCTAATTTCACTTAAATCAATCTATTTGACTCATATAATTAGAACTCTTACTTGAATTCAAGTGAGTTAGTGAATTAAAGTAAGTAAATATGCAATATGATTAAAACAATAGATTAATATGTGATTTTATTCTTCTCTAGCTTGTGTATTTAAGACTAGGAAGGAAAATTATTCAAATAAATATAATTCACTGTATTACCCAGGAGTGAAATAGTTAAGAGTGGGGGAGTGATGAGAGTAAATTTCCTAAATTTTGGTCTTATTTTCATTATAAATTATCCCCCCATAAAATTAAATCCTAGGTAAATCATAAATTTTTGATTCTTTGGTGAACTCTGGAATTGATTTGTTAAATGGTTAAAATCATGGTTCTTAATTGTTTTATTTATCCTTCAGATTTTAATGAAAACCCATAAAATTATTGATTTAGGAATTCAATTTTTTAATGGTTTTTTAAATATGGATTTTTATTTTTCTATTCATTTTATACTAAATTCAAATAAATATTACATTGAGAGATGACATTTTTTGGTTTTTAGGTAAATTAAAAAAGGCAACATCATAAGACTTTTTTGTTACCAATTGTAAGGATTCAACCTCAAGTGTAATGATTTTTCAAATGGATCATCAAAATTTTTAGCTCAAATTAATGCTTTGTCTAGCTTCATAAAACTTCATTATCTACCAAATTATGAGATGAGAACTATCATAGGGATTTTACAGACTCATTGTAATCCTTTGGTCTCAAGTGAAAGAATTTTACATTGAGAGTAAGACTTTCTAGAAGTCTGGGAAAATAAAAAGGTAGTGATCATAAGAATTGAGCATAAGGATTCAACCTTGATCTTAAGGTGTTATCAAAAAGATCAAAGTTCTTTTCTTCTTCCACTTCCTTTTTATTTGTTGTTTCCATAATAAAATAATAACTCTAGTACCTTCTACATACTGATATGTTATTATAAAAATGGTACAACTATATTCATTATTCAATCCATCTTATGAATGACAAATTCACCATATGTGTGTATGTACAGCTTACCGTCTCCACGTAGTGGTGTAGTTTGTTATTAAACACTTAATTGTTTGGATGAGTATAATAATGCGTATAATTGATGTAAATAATAAATATAACATGTTAATTATTCTATATATATAATATACCATCCAATTAGATATGATTTCACCATCAATAGAATGATATTGTCGCTCGTACATATGTAAGACCGACCATCTCCATGATGTGATGAGATTCATTCTCCACTTTAACCATGCAAGAATGATTATATAAAAATATATTATTCATAATTATGAAATATATGACATAATAAGTCTACTTGAATTGTAACGACCCAATGTTTTATCAATTTAAATCCCTTCTTATAATTATGCCTTATTGTATAATCACATTAGTAAGAAATAACATATCATGATACTAAATACCATGTGATCCCTAAACATAATTTTACCACTTCTATGTTTTGAATTTTGAAAAGTGGTCATCTACATTTGTTTTCAGTAAGGTATTTGGAGTCTGATGGAACCAACATGTTTTTTTGGTGAATAGTAACATACCCTTATGAATAGTAATATGAATAGTAATATGACCCTAATTAATAGTAAATTGATTTATTATTTTATTTTCTTAAGGCATTAAGATAATGACATCTTGATTAATTTTTCAATGTAATATAAAAGCAGTTCTAGTTTTAAAATTGCTAATTTTTGAATTAAGTATGATTTTATTTAAAAATTAAATTAATAATATTTAGAAAATTATTTTCAAAAATGGAGTTCATTTTTGAATTCTAAACATTGAAAAATGTTTAGTGTGAATTTTTGGTATTTTTCTGAAACAGTTGAATTTTCAGTGAATAATAAAAATACAGTTTTGAGTTTCAGTGTGTTTAATGACATCATTAATGATGTAATAATTCTGGTCGACTTGTGTATAGTAAAATAATATTTGAGGTGTCCTAAGTGGATAATACCATGGGCAAATACCATGGTAAATCCCATGGTTTTTTCAAATACCATGGGCAAGCCCATGGTTTTTCAAATACAACTAATGATGAGTCCCTTGGAAATTATTAAAATATTCCCTCAATTTTGTACCAACCCATCCCTTCATTCCATTCATTACAAATTCATCCTCAACTAAGATATGGAATTATTACCTCCATAGTAGTCCTCCCAAGGTGTCCTCAAGCACCCAAGGTCCCAACCTTCAAGTTTTTGAAGTTACTCTACAAGGTAAGAGAATTCTCAACTTCTTTCTTTTTCCATCCAAGTTCCCTTTTATGTGGTATAACTTTCATATTTCCATACCATGTTCTTATTTATATTTTATCCTTTATATATACTGTATTATGATTCATTTATAGATGTTTTACCCTTGTACCCACTCTTTTTAATGTTTTCTAAAACCATGATGTATAGCCGTTAGGCAGCCGAATATTCGTAAGGAATTTCTCAACTTTTCTTCAAGTTCCTTTCTCTTCTTTTTATTTCCTCAATTTTCTCTTATACAAGAGGCATAAAAGCTATAGAAATATTTTATATTATGTATGTTATCATGTTCATGGAAAATTCATCACCATTATTCTTCTCCTCTCCCACTTATTCAAGGAAAAAAAACATTGTCTGTGATGTGTCGAATTACCGACATCATAGACGATGTTATTTCAATTTGAGATGTTATTTCAATTTGCTTTAATTACTTCAGATCTAGTCATGAAACCATTTTTATGGTTGAAAAAAATTATATTATATGTATTATATCCTATTTAATGTTCTTGAAATAACTTATGCAGATATTACTAAATGATTAAACAAAACAAGTTCATTGTGGTAAAAAAAATATCCCGAATTAACCCAAACGATCATTATTAAATTTTAACTAATGATTCATCCACATGGTATATAACATAATTCAATATAAGATCATTTTAAATCCTGTAATATCATTAATAAAATTTAATATCATTTCTGTATGTTTATCCATGTTTTACACGAATATCCATTTATGAATACAAGTGAACCATTCAAGAAAACCATAAAAACAAACATTCCTGAACAATGGATTTGAACCCTATAACTCATCCAAAGGCTCATACAATTACCTAATGAAAACATAATGAACCAAGGTATTATAATTGTAAATTAATGAATCTAATGTGGTTATATAGGAATTTAAAGTGAAGAAAGCTTTCGGATACAAGGTAATGGGAAATTCTCAAATCCAACTTTCTTTCTATTTCACTTCATTTTTGGTATGGTTAATCATTAAAATTATTTTTTTCATCATTATATTTACTATTTTTGGATATACATGTTCTCTAATTGATTTTTTAAAAAACCCAATGTTTTCCAAAAGAACTCTTCTTTCAATAACACACCTTTTACTTCACACTCAAAGTTGATGGTTCTTATATCAAGTATGTTATTTCCACTTTATTTTGGGTAACAAATGTTTATGAATGTACGATGTGAAAAACATTTAATTCCATGGTCTATTTTATGTTCATGTTTCAATTACTTGTAATGTGTCATTCATGATAATGGTAATATTATGATGTGACAGGTGCGCCCAGAATTATATAGCGCAATATGAATGTTTGAATGTGACGGGTGCACCCGGAATTATACAACACTCTAATGCATTTGGTAAATTGATGAATCTCATGAGTAAAAGTGAAATGATGGGTGAACATGATGCTATCATTTCTCACAAGTATGTGTGGTATTTAACCACTAAGTCACGATGCTTTATTTTTTATGCATTTCCACATTTCATGTCTTTTATTAATGGTTCCTCTTATTTTTATGAGCCTATGCCTAAGTTATGATTATGATCACCCCATGTTATATTGTTCTTATATATCCTCTTACTGGGCTTTTTGATCACCCCTTTTTGATGTATATCCTCAGGTGAATACATTTACTATGGAGAGGTCAAGTTCCAATAAGAAGCTAGAGAATAAGGAATTAAATAAATGTTTATGTATGATGTTGTAAATTTTATGTTTGGTCCTAGTTTTCCCAAGACACAAAACCTTTGGATCCTCTTTGTGTAATAATATTATGTTGTTTATCTTTAAAATGATATAATAGTAATGTAAGAAAAGGAAGGGTCGCTATAGGAATGACATATATATATGTATATATATGAATGTATATATATATCATTCACTTACTTTCATTCAATACGATAAGAAAACAGAAACAACGTTCATGCGTACGTATGACCTACTGTTTCTATGAATAGTGTATTCAATTTTATATATCTATCTATTATATATATTTATATGATGAATATATATGATATATAAATCATATTATACATTCTGTAAGTAAGTAAATCATGATCTAAGTAATATGATCAAGAATAAAAAGTCAAAACACATACAATAAACAAAACGATATTACCCAAAATGTTGCATTAACTTGGAATTGTTAATAAATGGGTAATATAAAGTCATAAAAGAATCATATATGATATCATAAATATTATTATGATTCTAAAATAAGTTAATAATATGTTTAAAAATATTATATAGGAGTTTCGAACACGTACATAGAGTATCAAATCTAAGGTAAGTGTTAATTCCTCAATCTCATTATTATTAGAGATTGATTATGTATAAATATTTACTAGGAAATATTTATCATCCATGTCCATGTTTCATAAAAAATGTTTTCAAAAGGAATATTTTTATGTTTATATGGAAGGTAATTTTTAACTAGATCATCATTTTAAATGTTTTAAAGATTTATTTTTCTAAATCTTTTTAATTAATGACCATGTTTTCAAAATGATTTTAAGGATTTATTTATATGGACATGATTATTTTAAAATGTTAATTCCTTTAAAAAGTTTCAAAGTGGTATGGGAAAATTTTATTCAAGAATCTCTTTTCAATGAATTCATTTATAAATTGTGTAACTTTTAAATGATTTCAAGAAAAAGGGATATTTCTCTCAAAGAGTTTTACAAATTATTTTCATTTATATCAACATCCTTTAGTGGATATTATTCTTGATTGAGGTTAATTTATTATAAAAAAATATTCCATATTGTTTTTAACAAGTTATGATATGTCTGACTATGGATGTGCTATTTTTATACCATTCATGGTTTATAGTTAATGTATTAAAATTTCGTATGTTATTTTTAATATGAATGTTTATGTTATGTTTCAACATTTTCATATGAAGAATGAATTGGACTTAGTAAGTGATGGGAGAGGCCTACTATAGACCCTCGATGAATTAGTAGGTCTCATGAGACAAACTAGTGTTTTGACACAAGGTCTTGAAAAAATATTTGTGAATTGTCTTGGCATAAGGCCTTGACGTAGTAGTTACTATGTCTAGAATTATGCATTCCATCATTATGAAATTAGTTATTACATATGATTATTCTACTAGTATAATATCTATGTGTATGTTTATCTAGTAATGTTTGATTTATTTTTTCCATATTATGTTCTAGTTTATTGTTTAAAAGGCTGATGTTTTTACTATAAATCTTTCCTTAAAATTTTATAGCTTCTACTGAATTATTTACCCTTACTGAGCATCTGAGCTCATCCCTTTCTTATGTTTTATTTTTCCAGGATGCCAAGAAGTGTATTATGATTTCTATGTAGGGTTATTATTGGGGAATAATGGAGTTCTTGAATGATTATTTATGCTGTGTTTTATATTAGAAAATATAATGTAATGTTTATATATGTAATCTATTTTCCAAGATAGCTAAACTGATCGGTCCTCCAGGATTTGATTCCTTACAATAATGCCAATGCATTAAAATAATGCACCAGCTCTAGGCTTTTGGGGTCAGGGCATTACAGTTGGTATCAGAGGAATTTTAACAACAAACTTGGAAATTGATTTTGAAAACTCAGATTATGGTTCATAACCCTAATATATACTTTGAGGATAAGTATAGAAGAACCACCTAGAATTTTGGTAAAGTAGGGATTACATGGATATTCCAAGAAGTACATACCTGCATGGATACTAAATGTGGATGTAGTTCTAGAACAGTTGTACCTTAAGGTGAAAACTCTGACAAGGTGTTCCAGGCTTGACTCGGGGTAACATGGTAGACGACAACGGGCCTTACTACACACCTTTTTTTGACACTCCCAGGGGATATGATTAGGATAATTAATATTTTATTTAAAAATCATAGTGAAGGATTTATGAGTAAATATGTTCTCAACAGAACCATATTTATGATTATGGATTAGATATGCATAAAATTTTCAATTTATGTTAAGTATTTTACTAGTTTGTATTTATGAATTATGATTCACAACCTAATCTAGTGTATACCATTGTTTAGAAATAGCGAATAGTGGAAGGAATGGAAATCATATCAATGCACATAATCTGTGTAGGGATTTCCCTCCTATGAAATATAATGACAACGGAGCTGGTGACACAACTGTTACTAAAAAAATTATAACCATACTGGGAAAACTAACTCAGGTTATGAATAATAACCTTACCCATATGGGGCATCCTGATCCATAATGCAAAGGATCAATGTTAGACCACTTCACGAGACAACAAACTCCAACATTTAATGGGACTACAAATCCATTTGTGACTGAGCAATGGATAAGTTTCATAGAGAAAATATTTCTTACTTTAGGATGTAATGAAAGGGAAAAGGTTGTTATGGTAGTTTATCATCTCTCAGGAGATGCAGATCAATGGTGGTCATTAATTCAAAACACGAAGGAGGATGAAGAAGTAACAAATATGGAATGGAGGGAGTTTAAAGAAATTTTCATCAAGAAATACTTTCCTCGTGAACAATGAGATAATATGGAAAGGCAATTTCTGAGCCTGAGGAAAAAGGAGGATGAGAATATTGAAAATTATGAGGCTAACTTCACAGCGTTAGCATGGCTTGCTACAAACTACATATGTAACCCAAGAAGTAAGATTGATCGATTCTTTTATTGGTTAAAACAATTCCTCTGAAGGGCATTGGTCTCAAAATATTTCTCATCGTACGAAGATATAGTCTTATATGCTATCAAGATAGAAAATTAATTCTTTAAGTCTTATAAAATTAAAGTAAATCAAGAGAAGAAGAGAATGATGGATAAAGAGATTGATAAAGGGAAAGAGGGAAAGAAAGATTTACCATTATTTGATAATTGTGGGAATAAACTCCATGGTACTTGCCTAAAAGGAATGAGAGTATGTTACACATGTGGAGAAAAGGGCCACCAAACTCGTGATTACAAGGGGAAGAAAGAGAATATCAATTTTAAATGCTACTATTTCAAAGAAATAAGACATTATGCAAATGATTTCCCAAAGTGTCAAGGAAATATAGTTTAGAAGAAACAAATGGATCAAGGTTAATCTTATGCTTCTACTATAGTCGAAGTGGAATAATTAATGTATTTGTGTTTTTTATTAAAGAATTGTATTTTGGTTATAAGAAGAATGTGATATATATAAGCATTGTACTGCAGTACTTTTTGTTTTCATTAACGTTTTAATATGATGAAGGTAATCATATATTCAGTATGAGAAAAATTATGTTGTTTGTAGATTCTGATGTTATAATTGATTTTTGGAAATTTAGATACCTTTTAGAGAGAGTTTGAACATAAGTGTTTTGGATAAATCTAAAAGTTGGAATGTATTAAGTGAAACTTTGGCTAGTATTGTTTAAGGTTAAAACATTTCTTAAGATTATTTTAGGAATGTTATATAATATTTTTAGAAAAAGGACAACCTGCAGGTTGGGAGATAACCTGTCATGTTAGACAAAGCTGTCAAAATCAAACCCACAACCGAAGTGAGACAAGGATTTATCACCTACCACCAACCTACAGGAAGTCCCTGGTTGTTATAAAATAGTTTTCTTCATTTAAATGGTATATTTTTATATTTGTAACCTTATACAATTGAGATAAATAGAATATTTTTGAGTTTTATCTTTTGAAGAGAAAGATGAGTTTGTGGTAGGAATTAGTTAAAGGATGAAACTCTTTATGTCAATTAAGTATGATTCCTTGTGTTATTAGTATATGAAGTAAATTAATTCTACAACAGTATGTAAAGGATCATAAAACCAAAAATGTTTTCCTAGTAATTTATTTTTACGATGAATCAAATTGTCTCTTAAATCATCGCAAATTTATGGCTTTGAGATTTTTAACTTTCTCCTAATAATATTCTCTATCACTCTCTATCAGAACTTGATGGTTATATTTCTCTTACATATCCATGGTTTCCTACATGGAACCCTTGTAAGTGTTATTTCCAGAAACCTTCATACTTACCTTTCTTTATTTTAAAATAGAGTTCTTATTAATCCATTTTTCGACATTGGATTTCAACTAAGTTATTTTGAAATGTCAAACCCCTAGTTTTCAATCCCAAGTTTAAATTGAGAGGACACAATTTATTAAATGAGGGGATAATGTAATACCCCCAGCTTCCACAGTACACTTCTCTTTGAATAATACAATAGCTTGCGCTATACGCAGCTCTGAGTTCTAGCACACTACGACCAATCAAACTAGCCGTTTAAAAAGAAATTATGAATAATAATACCCAATTTTTGAAATTTTATAAATTTTATTTTTCAAAATTGACTTCATTTTTGAATTCAGAATATTAAAATTATCTTAGGGTGAATCTTTGGTATTTTTCTAAAAACTTCCAATTTTTGATGATTAGTGAAAAACACTGCATTATTGTTTAAAACCAACTTTTTATTTAAATAATTTTTTTAATTTAAATTTATTTTAAAGTCAAAATAGATAAATAATATCTATATTGGTAAAATTTAATTCATTGAAGTCATTTTATAATAATATTAGATATATAAAATTTTGTTTAACTTTTTAACGTCTTTTACCCACCTTCTAGGCACATTTTCAAATTTGCATAAAACATAATTTTACAGCTTATGTGAATTGAATTTTTAAAATTTTATAGACACGGTTGTCATCAGTAAGTAAAATATGGTTTAATAAGATAAAAATATTTTTTGGTGAATAGTAACTTTTGATTTTTATTTACCACAGTTAAAAGTAAATAGAGTCATTAAAGGTAAGAATAATATTATAATATTATAAAATTACCCCAACACATGTCCTAATTTTATTGTATAACATTTTTTTGACCAAAATAAACCTTAGGACAAAAATAAGATCCTTTTTGATTCATTTGGGTTAGATTATGACATTTACTATATTTTATTTAAAGAAGAGTTAAAATTGTTAAATTCAAATTTTAATAAATTAAACATTTTTAATATAGGGTTATACATAAGATAAATTTGACTATAAATATTAATTAGAAAGATAAAAATATTTCCTACATCATAGTATTTTATTTATAATTTTTAGACATTAAATAATTAAATTTCATTATGACATAATGATGATGTAGTAATTACCTTATTAATGAAAGATTAAAATAATTGATATTATAAATATTAAAATAAATGTAAATTAAAACTTTTGATGCCATACAAGAATTTTATATGTGAATATTACATCTTAGGGTTGATTAAATTTTTTTGGTTCAAAGGAATCAAGTTTCTATGACTTTAACAAAAAATAAATACTAAATAGTGTCAAAATTGACATAAATGAGTTTTTAAAACAAATACTATTTTATTAAATCTTGTAATAGTCCTAAAAATCTAATATTCATCCAAATGACTTAGATAATGTTAGATATTTCATTAATGAACCACTTGAGGTTCTATTTTCATTTTATAGTAACTATATTAACCTTGTATTATAATAATACAAGAAGACATCGTAAAAGTTAAACTATTTAACTAAGGGTTGAGTCTAAAAGATAAGGTTAAAATGTAACCTAAACATATCTAAAACCTATTGTTTGAGAGTATTTAGACCCATAACCACCTTACCCTTGAAATAAATCCATTTGGATCTATTAGAAATTGAAAATTAATTTTATAATAAATTAATATTTCAAGATTTTTCTAAAGTGCCTCTCACCTCTCTTATAAAAGGGTACTTCCACTTATCTTAAATTCACACCTCCAAAGCCATTTGGCTTGGAAAAAACCTACTAAAATATACTACCAAGTACCCTCAATTAGTCCTATAAGCCTTACTTTGATAAAAAATCAAACCTAAGGATCCCTTTTGTTAAAATTAAAAGGAAGCACCTGAAGAAGAAGTAATTATTTTATCACCTCTTTCAAAGTTCTTTTCTTCTTCCACTTCCTCTTTATTTGTTGTTTCCATAATAAAATAATAACTCCAGTACCTTCTATATACTTATATGTTATTATAAATATGGTACAAACATATTCATTATTCTATTCATCCTATGAATGAAAAAGTCACCATACGTGCGTATGTAAGGCTTACCGAATCCACGTCGTGGTGTAGTTTGGTATTCAATGTTTCATTATTTAGATGGGTATAATAATGAGTATAATTGATGTAAATAATAAATTTAACATGTTAATTATTATTTATATATAATATTCCATCCAATTAGATACGATTTCACCATCAATAAAATGATATTGTTGCTTATACGTACGTACAACCTACCATCTCTATGACGCGATGGGATTCATTATCCACTTTAACCATCCAATAATGATTATATAAAAATATATTATTCATAATTATGAAATATATGACATAATAAGTCTATTGTAATGATATATTTATATAAGGACCCAGCCTTATTACATTACATAATCTTGAATTTAGTCAAGAAATAACTTCCTTTCATATTGAGGATCTTTTAATGTTTAGAGATTTTGAGAATTGGGACATAATACATTTATAACATTATACATTATTACAGAGTGAATACCATAGAAAAAGTGTTCATTTCTTCAAAAATATCAAACTTTTGAAATAAAACATGATTACTTGAAAAATATTTATAACTTTTTACATGGATTCCTTCTTTGTCTTACACATCCTTATAACCTGTTAAAATCATTTAAAAACTTGATATGAGCACAAAAAGCTCAGTAAGGGATATAAAAATAAGGAAAGAACACATTAGTTCATGAACACTTATAACGTATGAAATCATTTCCAAAAGACATAGTTGTCACCCATATATACTTACTTTGAGAAACATGAGATTACTCAAGATCCAAACAAAACATAAGAACATAAATATAACCATAAAGGTATCTTGGTGAATTACTTACATAATATTTTAACCCTCTTGTCTACCTTATAATTTGTAACCCTCACAACTACCTTGCAATTTGTGTAACCATCGTAGTTACACTTGGAGTAACCATACGACCGACCACCAACTTACAGATAAAAAATGAATTTAATGGAGATATAGGTCCCAACCTTCATCATAAAAAATTCCCAATATCCATAATATAATCATACAAAATGAATAATTTCATAAAAACATTGCTTTTGAATTTTGTAAAACAGAATTTTAAAAGAGGGTTTTAAAAGAAAAGTACCTTATAAATATCGTATAATTGAAGAGAGACTTAATAGAGTTGATGGAATATGTATATAAACCATAAATACACATAATTGAACATAATATAAATAAAAATTATCACACAAACAATTTTAATACCATATAAATAATGAAGTAGATGTTTAACCTAAAGAATGGAAATCAGGGTAAGAATTCCCCTATGTCGGGTTTGTCTTAATTCCAAATCATATAAATCTCCTATATAATGGTTAAAATATTGTTATTAATATATTAAAGAATCATATACATATTTATAATACCTTATATGATCATTTCATTACATTATTTCACCCTTTAATTTTTAGTATTTTGTTCCTTGCATTGTTTTGGGTTTTTTCTTTACATGTTTTCCATGATCAGTTCATGATGGATGTTCTTGTCGATTTTAAGTGAAAATATAGAGTTGGAATGGAGTGTTATATAAATAACCATAAATTATATCATTTATCATTTTTAATTCTGAAAATAGGACGATTCATAAGTTAAAACATTATTGATATTTGTTTAGGTCATTTTGGTGATTCTTCGATCGTAAAGAACTCATTTTTATTATAAATTAATCACATGTGTAAAAAATAATTCCAGAACCATGGATGAGACATAATACTTATATTATAACCTTTTTCAATCATAAAAATGGTTTCATGACCATACTTGAAGTAATTAAAGCAAATTGAAATCACATCATCTATGATGTCGGTAATTCAACACATCATAGACAATGTTTTTTTATTCCTTGAATAAGTGGGAGAGGAAAAGAAATATAATGGTGAGTATTCCATAAACATGATGAAATATAGAATATTTAAGATACTGGGTCATTAATTCTTCCTGGATAAGGTAAGGTGAGGAAAATAAAAGAAAATAAAGAATCTTGAAATAAAAGAAAATTTGAGAAATCCCTTATGAAAATTTGGCAACCTAACGACGTCGCTTAAAATTTCATAAAATATTTTGATGAGAGAAAAGGGGTATCTCATAATTTTTACACAATATGGGAATTAAGGGGGGATATTTAATAAAATATCCCAATATAATCTAAAGAAAATTAAAATAATAACATAAAATGAAAGAAAAGAAAGAAAATAAAAGAGGATGTTTTACCTCTTGATCTCTTCTCCTTGAGATACTTTTTAAGGGATTTGGTTTTGGTCTTTTGGTGAGATCCATAGCTCTAGGACGTGGTGAAGAGAATTGGGAGGAGTATTGGACAGAACATAGTTAAGGATAAAGGCTTGAGAGGTTTGGGAGGAAGAGGGGAATGAGGGTGGTATTTATAGTGGAGGAGAGGGGGTATTTTTCATTATTTTAATCATTATTATAACATTTTTTCTCAAGACTATGAATATTCTTAATTCATGTGACCCAAAATAGTAATATTGGAATGTTATTTTGAACCAAGTTGTCTTACATCACTTATGATGTCATAAACAGTGTATTTAACTGATAATTTGAATATATGGTATTTTACCGTATTTCACTATTCATAAAAAATTCTAGAATTTCAGAAAATTCCCAAAAATTCACACTTACCATTTTTTGACATGTAGAATTAAAAAATGAACTCCATTTTTTGAAAATAATTTTATAAATATTATTAATTTAATTTTTAAATAAAATCATACTTTATTCAAAAATTAACAATTTTAAAACTATAACTATTTTTATATTACATTGAAAAATTAACCAAGATGTAATTATCTTAAATACTTAAGAAAAAATAACAATAATATAAGTTACTATTAATTAGGGTCATATTACTATTCATAAGGGTACATTACTATTCACCAAAAAAACAAGTTGGTTCTGTTAGACTTCAAATAACTTACTGGACACAATTGTAGATGACTGTTTTTCAAAATTTAAAACATAGAAGAAGCAAAATTATGTTTAAAGGCTAGTTATAAATATCTACTTAAAACAATGTTTCATGCATTTCAATTTTTTTGAAAACTTTGGGATGTTACAATATATATATTTATGTATGTACATATATGTCATTCACTTACTTCTATTTAATATGATAAGAAAACAGAAACAACGTTCATATGTACGTACGACCTACCGTCTCCATGAACGGTGTATTCCATTTTATATATATATCTATTATATATATTTATATTATGAATATATTTGATATATAAATCATATTATACATTCTGGAAGTAACTAAATCATGATCTAAGTAATATGATCAAGAATAACAAGTCAAAACATGTACGATAAACAAAGTAATATTACCCAAAATTTTGCATTAACTTATAATTGTTAATAAATGGGTAATATAAAGTCATAAAAAATAATATATGATATCATAAATATTATTATGATTCTGAAATATGTCAATAATATGTTTAAAAACATTATACAGAAGTTTCAGACATGTACGAAGAGTATCAGATCTAAGGTAAGGGTTAATTCCTCAATCTCATTATTATTCGAGATTGATTATGTATAAGTATTTACTGAGTCATATTTACCATCCATGTACATGTTTCATAATTTTTTTTCAAAAGGAATATTTTATGTTTTTATGGAATGGACTTTTTAACCTGGTCATCATTTTAAATGTTTTAAAGATTTATTTTTCTAAATCTTTTTAATTAATGTCCATGTTTTCAAAATGACTTCAATGATTGTTTTAAAATGTTAATTCCTTTCAAAGTGGTATGGGACACTTTGATTCAATAATCTCTTTTCAATGAATTCATTTATAAATTGTGTAACTTTTAAATGATTTCAAGAAAAAGGTATATTTCTCTCAAAGAGTTTTACAGTTTATTTTCATTTATGTCAACATCCTTTACTAGATATTATTATTGATTGAGGTTAATTTTTTATAAAACAATCTTCCATATTTTTTTAATGAGTTATGATATGTCTGACTATGGATGTGCTATTTTTATACCATTCATGTTTTATAGTTAAAGTATTAACATTTTGTATGCTAGTTTTAATACGAATGTTTATGTTATGTTTCAACCTTTTCATATAAGGAATGAATTGGAATTAGTAAGTGATAGTTGGGCCCCGATATACCCCCTCGATGCATTAGTAGGTTTCATGAGACAAACTAGTTTCTTGACACAAGGCCTTGACAAAATATTTGTGAATTGTCTTGGTACAAGGCCTTGACGTAGTAGTTATTATGTTTGGAATTATGAATTCCCTCATTATGAAATTAGTTATTACATGTGATTATTCGACTAATAGAATATCCATGTACATGTTTATATGGTAATGTTTGATTTATTTTTCTATATTATGTTCAAGTTTATTGTTTACAAGGATGATGTTTTTATTATAAATATTTCCTTAAAAGTTTATAGCTTATGCTTAATTATTTACCCTTACTCAACACCTGTGCTCACCCCTTTCTTATGTTTTTTTTCCAGGATTACAAGATGTGTATTATGATTTTTATGAAGGGTTATGCTAGGGGAATAATGGATTTATCAAAGGATTATTTATGATGTGTTTTATGTTATAAAGTGTAATGTAATGTTCATGTATGTAATATATTTTCCAAGACTGCTAAACTGATTGGTCCTTCATGACTTGATTCCTTGTAATCATGCCAATGTATTAAAATAATGCACCGACTCTGGGCTTCTGGGGTCAGGTTGTTATAGATAATAAAGTTATGTTTCACTTGGTTAGAGAGAAAAACATGAGAGTAAAATTAGAAAATTATTTAATGAAAAAAGAGGTGGATATATGAAGATAAGACACTTCCTTAACAATTGAATTAGAAACCAACACAATTTATTTATTTATTTAATATTCTAAACCCACACAACAAGAGAAGAACACACCCAGAACACTCTCCTTTATAGAGAAAACTTGAGTCCACTATTAATACATTTAATTCATGTTCAGAAATTCATTTTTTGGAGGCCTTATGATAGGTTGTTCATCACCTGGTTAGAAAAAATCTGCTACACACTTGTGTGATATGTTTATTAAAAGGTGGGTCTCTATTATTAATTCACACTACAGAAGAAATTAGCCTGGGGATGTGACCCCAAAACCGACGCCCCACACCCCAACCCCTCATGCCACACCAGCCGCCTACGGGGGCACAAGTGTGATATGTTTATTTTCCCTCATGTATACATGTATATGATGGCATATAGTAGCAGAAGTTAGTGCGATCCGATTAAGATGTGTTTATCACACTTTTCACAGGAAACCCAATGTGCATGTATACTTTATGTTTGTTTTACAGGTTTGTGCACAAGATGCTTAGTGGATTGGGTTGGAGTAACTTGTGGGTATTTGGAGACTGGGAGTGTAGCAGGGAATGGGGATGGTTGTATGGCCAGTGTGTATATTTTATATGTTTTATTTTTTTATATGGTATCTTCCGAGTGGTAGATATTTTTATATTTTGTTTGACCATGGGTATGTATTAGAATAATTATATTTTTATAGCATTGTGTTTATTTATCTGAATATGCATACTTTGATTATGGATGTGTATGTTTTAGTTATTTTCTACAATTTTCTTACTCTAATTTGAGGGATTTGTTTCCAAAATGTATGGATCATTATCTCACCACTATTTAGTAGCCTATGGTATACGGGGAAGCTCACTTGAGGTCATATGGAACCTTGGCCTTGAGGCACTGGTGGGTGACATCTAGACTGGGGGGTTGCACTTATAGATGTTTTTTAAGGCTTAAATATCTTTAAAAACTAATAATTACTCATTTTAAGCACACCACACATTAGATTGGAATGTTGTATATTTAGATGTTCCAAAAATAATTTAAATATCATTGTCTTATGATTTCATGTCAATTAATGGCTATTTTCTAGGATTTGACCATTACACACAAGTTTTAGATTTTTAAAACATTGAAATTTCATTTTTTGATCATCTCGAGAAATACAAAACTTAATTGATGTGGTATCTATTTATACATTCCAAATATAAATCAGAAGTCATTTCCCTAAGATTTTATGGTAATCTAAGGGTTTTTTTTGGTTTTAACCTACTGAAACACATTTTGAAAGACTTTAATATCTTTTAAAACTACTTATTTAGTCATTTCGAGCAAACTCCATATATAATTGATGTGAAATTTTTTTATAACATGTCAAAATAATCCAAATATTGTTTATTTATGATTCTATTTCAATTCATGGTTATTTTATAGGTTTTGATCGTTATATGATTGTTTTATAGTTTTAAACTCTAAATGTACATTTTCGGTCATCCCAAGAAAACTAGAACTCAGATTGATGTGGAAACTATTATTACATTTAAAAAATCAATAATTTTTCATTTTAATAATATTTCATGGAAATTTAAGGTTGTTCTCTTGGTTTTTAAACCGTTACACATGTTTTTAAAGGCTTTGATATCTTTTAAAATTGTTTATTTAGTCATTCTGAGCACTTCACACATCTAATTGATGTTCAATTTATTTAGACTTGTTAAAAATAATTCAAATATCATTTTCTATTTTTTAATCTCAATTAATGGACAATTTATTGTTTCTGACCATTAAACACCTTTTTTAGAGTTATAAAACAATAAATGTGTGTTTTTTGGTTACCCTGATCAAATTTTAACTCAGATTGATGTGAAACCTATTCCTAAATTTGAAAAAATAAATCATTGGTCATTATAATAATATTTTATGACAATATGAGATAATTTTCTTAGTTTTGACCACTTGATTCCCATTTTTAAAGACTTTAATATATTTAAAAACTTTTTATCTTTCCATTCCAAGCACACTCCACATCAGATTGACGTGTTGTCTATTAATACATGTCACAAATATTTTAAACATCATTTTACTATGATTCAATTTCAATTCATGTTTTTACTTGGTTTTGACCATTACATATACGTTTTAGAGTTTTAAAACACTAAAATTGTTCTTTCGACCATCCCAAGAAAACCATAACTCGAATTGATGTGGAGTTTATTTCTTTATTTTAAAAGTCAATAAGTTATCATTTTCCTAAGATTCCATTGTAATCTGAGGTTTTTTTCTTGATTTTGATCCCTTGAAAAATGTTTTATTGATTTTGATATCTTTAAAAACTACTTATTTAATCATTACGAACACACTGCTAGTCACACCATTAGAAATTAAAGCCACACCAACAAACCTATACTAATGGATTAGATGAACTGTCTGTAAAAGTACCCTATACCAATGGTTTTTCAAACCATTGGCATAGGTCCCAAGAATTTTCGGGTACCTATACCAACAGTTTTTAAAAACCATTAGTATAAGAACCCATTAATAATTATTCACATAAACTTTGGATAAAAATACCAAGAATTTTGGGTACCAATAACAATGGTTTTGGAAAAGCATTTGTATCAGTCTATACTAATGGTTTTTTGGAACCATTGGTATATGTTTGACCATTTTTTATGTATTTTTATATATAATAATAATAAATATTTTAAAACTAATAATCAATTTTTGAATAATTATATAATATATATCTAATCATGTATATAAAATTTGTTATAGGTTTTTCATTCAGTTGTAGAAGGATAACATAGAGGTCTTGGGTTCGAAACTTACTATTGTTTTTTTCTATTACTTATCCCAATGGTTCAAAATCATTAGTATTTCCAAAATTTATTGTATCATTGGATTTATTTTTCTTATATTGAGACTTTTCATAAATAATTAAATGTTTTCTATATTATAATTTCGCATTAATTCATAGTCATTTCCAAGGTTTTAACTATTACATGCATTTTTTTAGAGTTTTAAAACACTAAAAGTTCATTTTTTTACATCATGATTTAAAAAACTCATATCACTATGAATTATATTAATATATTTCAAAAATCAAAGATCAATTATTTTATAAATATTTAATGGAAATCTGAGGTTATTTTCCTATTTTTGACCCCCTTCACACATATTTTTAAAAATTTTATATCTTTAAAAACTTATTATTTATTCATTCAAAGCACACCCTATGACAGATTAGTGTGCCATCTATTTGGACATATCAATGATAATTTTAAGATCATTGTAATATAATTTCACATTAATTCATTTCCATTTTTTATGGTTTGACCATCAAATACTCATTTTAGTGTTTTAAAACAAAAGAAGTTATTTTTTTCAATCATCCTGATCAAACCACAACTCGGATCAATGTGGTTCAAATTCTTGCATTTCAAAAATAAACCAGTGGTAAATGTTCTAATATTTAATGTAAATCCTAGGTTTTTTTTTCATTTTGGCCCCTGATGAATGTTTTTAAAGCCATTAATATACTCAAAAACATATTATTTATTCATTTTCATCACACTACACATATGATTGATGTCCATCTATTTAAAAATTTCATAAATTATTAAAAGATTAATGTCTTATTATTTCATATATATTCAAGGTAATTTTCTAGGTTTTGACCATTATATGCATGTTTTAGAGATTTAGAACCCAAAAAGTGTGTTTTCATCCATCCTGAGAAAACCATAACTAGTATTGATGTTTATTCAATTCCTATATTTGAAAAATAAATCAAAAGTAATTTCTCTATGATTTCATAGGACTATGAGGTCATTTTATTAGCTTTCAACCCTTGGATAACCTTTTTAAAGACTTTTTTATCTTTAAAAATTGTTCATTCAGTCATTCTGAGCACACCACATTTAAAATTAACATAACAAATATTTATAAATTTTAGAAATAATTTAATTATTACTTTCCTACCATTTCAAATCAATCCATGCTATTTTACTTAGTTTTGACCACAACATACATGTTTTAGAGTTATAAAACATTAAAAGTGAGTTTTTGGTCATCCCAAGAAAACCAAAAAACAGATTGATGAGTTGTCTGTTTCTATATTTCCCAAATCAATAAATAGTAATTGTCCTAATATTTCATGGAAATATGAGGTCATTTTATTATCTTTAAACCCCAAACACTCATTTTTAATTTCTTTGATATCTTCAAAAACTGTTTATTTAGTGATTCTATATATACCACACTTTCTATTGATGTGATGTTTATTTGTACATTTCAGAAATAATTTAGTGTTCACTATCCTATCATTTCACATAAATTAGTGATCATTTTCTATGTTTTGACTACAAAAATACTATGTGAGACACATGTTTTTTTACTAGAATAACTTTCTAAAATAAAAAATGAATTTTATTTATACATCTAAAACGAAACATTAAATAATAAAAATGATATGAAACACACCTCACATATCTAGTAAAACCACATATGGATCACATATCAACTCACAATGATGTTCACTAGCTACATATGGATCCTATAACATATATAAATATTATAATTATAAAAATATTAAAAAGGTGAAAGTGTAATTTATTTTCTTTAGCACTTGTGATGTCGGTACCTATGAACCATCAATAGGAAGTTGTGTCATCGCCTTTTATATACATTCCAACATTTTAGATAATCTCTTAGTATACTCTATCCATAGTCACTGAAATCAAGCATCCATACTACACTCTATAGTCTACACTACAATATCTACGTCAACCTATATGCACATCCCTACATCTCTGCATAAACCCATCACCTCTGATCTAAAAATTGTATGGTGTGGGACACCTTCTCCATATGTAAATGAGTAACCATGGCCATCAACCCCTACAAAACACTAAAATATCACGTCTTTGCACAAAGTAATATGTCACAACTCCTTTGGGAATTGTGTTAGCTTAGTGTTGAAATGGTATTATTTAATGTACATAATTAAGTAATCAAAAATATGAATATTATTAATAAAATAAAAATACATTTTTACTAAATAATTTTCTTAATATAACATTTAAATTATTGGGATTAATGACCTGAAGAGTCCTTATACATAGTGACATCCAATCGGTGAGCTCACCACATCGACATAACTTCATCAAAGGTGACCACCAATTACATATCCATACTCATTTTATAATATAAAATTATATATATATATAAATGATAAAAAAATTATAAATGTTGAAAAAAATCCCTTAAAGGGGTGTTTCAAAGTTTTTGGGTTGTTTTTCATATTGAAAAATCATGGAGTTGCTAAAAAATATTACCGACAATGCTCCAAAGTTGAGGAGACCATAAGGATTTATAAAGGGAATTGTTTAAAGGAGTTTAGTGCTTGTTTGTTAAGATTGGTAAATATTTTTAAGAAAAGGAAGGATTCTCATGAAAATCAATAATACTCTCTGACAATTTAGATATACTCGATAAAAATCATCAGACAAAGAATTACAATGGAAGTAGAGTTGCATGAACTAGACTTTATCACCAATTAGAGTTTCATAAAGTAGGAATGTTTCATGAAGAAGGAATCTTTCATGAAGTAGGAATATTGTGTGAAGAAGAGTTTTGTGAAGGATTGGGTTTTACCTATAAGTTTCTAATCCCTAAAGAAGAAAGTGTGAAGAAGGCTTAGAGGAGAGATAAGTTCTTTGTTTTTTCCATAAGACTTATATAAATTTATTTCTTGGGAGAAATAAATTACATAAACAATAGTTGTATAAAGAAAGGATTTTAAATGAGTATAAGTATATGAATCTATATTTATAAAAAAATTAGTCATATAAAACTTCATTTATGTAAATAGAGATAGTGTGAATATAATTTTATGTGAACAAAATTTGTGTGAATGGGTTTTATGTGAAAATAAGTTATACAGAAAGGTGTTTTACACGAACCTTAAAGAAAATTCCTAGAAATAATATATTGAAGTACAATTAATCATTTGGATAAAAGAATATCTTTAAGACAAACTAGTTTGGTGTGACTAAAGTTGATGGAGCACATAAAAGGAATCTTATGAAGGAACAATGAGTGTACATAAGTTGAGAGAGAAGTGAGTTATCATTGTAATTGGTAGTGAACTAGGAGGGACATTGAGTCTACTCCAGACATTGTAAACAAGTAGGTGATTAATGATTCTATTATATTGTAACATCGTCATTGTATGCTCCTTGGATTAGCCTAGTGTGAGTAAACCAAGTAAAAATGGATTTTGTCACTATCTTCTTATTTTATTTCTTCATATCTACAGTGATGGAGAGAGGTGTTCCTACTAAAAATTGAATAAGAGTGTTTATGAGTATTGACGAAATGAAATCAACATACCCTGGTTTAAACCCCACTTAGGGTATTTACCTTTAATAAGGACAAAACTAAAATTACATTATGTATAAGCAGTGATATGTGTTGAGTTCCAAGGATGGAAGGTGTGCATTACTATGCCAGATTACATGAATAATGACCAGACTTAGTCTATAATAAACATATTCAATTACTAAAAATATAAAATATTAAACTCATATATATAATCAAAGTAATAAATCTTATTATTGCCACTTCACTTGACCATAATACAACCAACACCTTCCACTAGATGGGAAGAATGACATGACTCACTGCAAAATGTCTGGCATGCCCATAAATGCCAACCAGTGATCACTATTGATACTTACCTTGTAATCTTTCAATGATCATGAAAATCCATTATATATCCTTCAAATATATCCCTAATCCATTTAATATATTCTTCTTATAAAAATATAATGTTTTGGTCAATAGTTTTCTTAGTAAATTCAATAAATCCTCTTATTCAATCAGCATCCCCATATATAAAATTTCACCATGACTTTTGAGTTCAAATCAGTTCTATCAAAGTAAACCTTCTCTAAATACAATGATAATATAAAGGGATAATCTCTTATTCAGTCATATTTATACAATATATTGTTAAATTTTACTAACATAAATAGGAAGTGATTCACTTTAATTCCACAAATCAGACTAATCCATTCACCCTTCAGTAATATACACTTTAAGTCATGGATATAAATAATTTTAATGATTACCCTCAATATTCCATATTAATAACTAGCATCGATATATGAGAAACTATTAACACTATTTTTCATTACTCGATTAACATCAACATCACTACTACAAAATCAAAATCCATTAGCATCCAAAGATTTGAAATGATGATCCGTATCCAATAGACCACCCATTAGTTGGTTGAGTTATTTAGTCACTAAATGAGTACCTAATTCACACATTTTGTAAATATATAAATTTCACATAATTTAATGGATATAGGATTTTAAAAATTAACCTAAAATAAATTATATAAATATTAAATCAATTATATATATGTACATTAGTCTTGACCCACTCATAAAATGTGTTTAAATATGGTTGTTGGATCTGATGATCAATGGCATGTGGCTTTTTATATTTCAAATAAGAGATATTTAACCTAACTTGTAACATAATAAAAGATAAGGGGCATATTGAATATAAAAATGCAACAAATAATAGGTTAGCTATATAACTTTCTACATGAATGTAATAATTGATGGAGTATTGAAAAATATGTATTGATGAGCTTGAACCTACTCATCATTTTTTATACCAAATTTTATCCCTTATCCAATTATTAATTAATCAATCTTGTAGGGTTTATCAAATTTTATTTCAACCTCATTAATATATGCAATAAAAAATTTGGTGTATTCATTCATCAAATAACCCTTGGAAATTGAAGCTTCTGGATGAGCTCTATTGTGCATATACCATTTCAATGTATTCAAGTTTTTCTCTATTGGATACATCAAACTAAATTTAACAATACTTCCAAAAATTACTTCATAAATTAAATATATGGTCAAGTAGACCTTGAAATTAGGAAAATAAAGCAAATTTAGTTTCTCTGTGTAATATAGTGTAAACATAATCTTATGTAGTAGATTTTTTAAATCACTTGTGAGATGGTTTATTGAACATAGATAATAATAAAGAATTGAAAATTGGAATTAAATATTTATTTAGAATATGATTATTGTAAATTTTTGTCCCCTTTAATTTCATGATATCCATATTTACATGCTTTAAGATATTGTAATAATAACCATTAGGAACATTTAACTTCTTTAAAATTTATAGAAATGCATATTTCAATTTTTTACTCATCATAAACTATGAAGTGGACATGTATTACCTATCAACCTTACCCAACTATAAATTTAAATATTTTCTTAATATTATTTATTTACAATAAATTCAAACATTGACACTTTTCTTTGCTTTCGTCTTGATGACCAAAATGGTTCACAATATATTACCACACATATTTTTCACAATGTTCATCATATATAAATTGTTTCTTAAAATATTATATTTCTAATAAGGAAATTATAATAAAATATTTTTATTATTTTAATTATGGATACATTATCTATTTATATAAATAATTGATGACAATGCAAGATACAAAAATCCTAAAAATAATATATCTTTCTTATATTTTATTGGTCAAATTATTGTAAAACTTGAACCCCAGACATTATTTGTAGTGCTAGTTTGTACCCCTGTTCCCATAAAATGACACATTTTTTCTTCTAAACTTGTATAACAGAGGAAGAAAGAATATGTGACCAAGGTATGAACACTTTATACAATTCTTAAACCATGTTGATTTCTTAATTTCATTGTAATAAGGACAAAAATATTATCTTTTTTTTACTCAAAACTAATATGTTAGCATATGGTGGGAAGTCATTAATTATCCATAACAAATAGGTCTAAAGTATAAATATAAAGACCCCAACCCCAGTAGACCATATTTGGTGGTTACTTCATTAAATTGGTATAATATAAAACGAATCGCTTCCCAAAGGACTAAATAGTTTATTAGTTTTTGAAAACTAGATACAAAAATAAATCTTACATTACAACTTGAAATAAAATACAACATAGTAACTCCATTTAAAACACTCCTATTATATTAGATTATCCCTTCATGTCAATCATAATATAAATATTGAAATACATGGAAATATAAAACATAAGAAAGGTGTGAGCTCAGATTCTCAGTAAGGGTAATAATATATTAGAAGCTATAAAAAATAAGTATAAACAATAATGCAAAGGGAATAACTAAAAACAAATGCCCTTAAAACATAATCTTGAGTATAATATGACAGGAATAAAAACAGATCAAAATAATTCCATATAAATAATCACATAAGAATGAATCTTAACCATGGATATTCTACTATTAGAATAATCATATGGATTATCAATAACTAATCTCATAATGAGGGAATTCATAATACGAGACATCTAAAACATACCATCAAGGCCTTATTCAAGAAGTCTATATAAATGGGTAAGGCCTCAGCCAAAACCTAGTCTTGTTTGTCTCATGAGATATACTGATGCATCAATAAGATATAGTGGGACCCACTCATCACTTATTAAGTTAAATTCATTCCTCATATGAAAGGGGTGAAACATAATCAATATAAACATTCATATTTAAACTAGAATACGAAGTATAAATAATTTTCTCATTCAATAAACCTAAAAATAAACCATCCGGATAAATATGGTTAAAGGTGTCAAAATTGTACATCCCTAGTCAAAATGATCATAAAATATTCAATAAAATATGGTAAATGGTATCATAAGATATCAAACTAAATAATTCATAGGATTAAACAATTTATATTTGCATAAATTATTTAATAAGATCATTGAAAAATCGTTGAGGAGAATACCCTTTTTAACTTTGGAATTATTTATTCTTAAAAAGCTGTGAAATTATAAAAGAAAACAATTTATTTAAAAATAACCTTGAAATATCATAAATGAAGCTTTAAAAATTAAGGTTTCTTGAAATTGGGAAAATACACTCATGATTTATAAGTTTAAGAAACATTTCTTTTAAATTTTAAAAAAGAAACATTTAAAAGAGTATTTTTAAAAGAAGGTCCTTTACAAATATAATATCATTGATGTGAGTATTAATAAAATGAATTGATAAGAATAAAATAAACATTAAACATTTTTAAATACAAATTAAGATAATAATTATTTCATTTTACATATAATAATAGCGTGTCATAATCAATTTAGTAGAAGTTTAACCCAAAGAATGGAAATTGGGTTAAGAACTCTCTTACCTCTTATCCAATTTCTACTGTACATGTCCAAAACTCCTGTATAATAGTTTGAAACATATTATCAACTTATTATATTATCATATTAATATTTATGACATCATATATTATCCCCTTATAACATTTTACCACTCGTTTATTAATAGTATTTTATTCATTTCACTATTTTGGGTGTTAATTGCCATGTTTTATCATGCTTGTTTTGTCTTGAAAGTCATAGTTCTCTTACATAGGTTATAGATCCAAAATCTGAAGAATAAAATTAATATAATTTTTAATCATTAAATATATTTTTAGAACCATTTTAGAATTTTTAACATAGAAAATCAATTACACCACTACGTGGAGATGGTAAGCCATGTGTATGCACATGCAGTGCATTTATTATTCATAGGATGGATAAAATGTATAATATGGTTATTTAATAATCATAATAAAATCTCAGTTTATATATTATAATATATTTATTATTTTATCATTAAAAAAAATATTAATAGTAAGTGGAGGAAGAAATAAACGTGAAAAAGTTGATAAAGATGATTACCTCTTATTCGGTAGACTTCCTTTAGATATCTTCTCAAGGGGTCTAAGGTTGGTCTTTTGGAAGGAAAAAACATAAAGAACTTATATAATGATTTTAGAAAGAGGAATTAATAGAGGTCGGTCGATCTAGATGGATCAAGGTGGTGTAATGAAATGAAGGAAGGAATACCCATTTATAATTGAGGTGAAGGGCACCCTTGGAAATCCTCAAAATATTAAATTATAATAAATTCATTTCTTTCCAAATAAAACAAAATTACCATTTAATCGAATATAACATGATATAAGGTAGTAATATAATCATAAAATAAAATTTTTAACTGTTTTTATTTTATTTTAAACCTTATCATTTTGATTGACCTTAGTTAACCTATTATAATTTTAATTATGGTAATAATTTATTTAATATTAAAAGGTGGTAATTTTTTACTTATAAAATGTCAATTAGACAAAAAATGGGCAATTTAAAAAAATTTAGACCAAATTATAACCAATTTTTATTTTTAAAGTTTTTTATGATTTTTAAATAATTTAATAAAATATTATTTTGATAAAATATTATTAGTGACAATTTTGACGCTATTCCCTACTTTGGATTTAAGTAAATCAAGAAAAAAAGATAACTTAAAACCATAAAATTTAATAACACCTAATATGTCATATTTACCTATAAAATTCACGGAGTATCTTAAATAATTCAAAATATATTTATTTTAATATTTCTAATATCATTTATTTGGTCGTTTCATTAATAAAATAATTACTAGATCACAGTTTTATAATTATTTAAGATAAATATCCCTTTACTAAAAATTAAAAATAAAATACCATGATATAGATAAATATTTTATATTTGAAAATAACATATATAGTTTAAGATATATTTTTAATTACACCATTTTAAAAATAAAAGTCATTAAAATATGACTGATATCTTTGTCTTTTCTTTAAATAAAATATTTTAAATATCATAACCTCATCCAAATGGTCCCCAAAAATCATAAATAAATTTATATCATGAAAATAATCTTATTAAGTTGGAAATGGACACTTATATTAATTCATAAACAACCTTTGTCCCCATGTGGATACATTAAAGATGTTTAAGACAAAGAAAGTGACATTTTATGATTCACTTTAATTTTAAAAATATAAAAGTAATTATTATAGAAAAGTGTCCATTAAATAATTAAAATTAAAACCTTATATGTTATGGTTCCAATATAAATCATATAATAAAATATATAAATGTTTTAAAGTAACTTTATAATCCTTATCATATTTTTTACCCTAAATTACCATATTTACCCTTAATCTTAGTAATAAAAAAGTTACCCAAGTTACTATTAATATTGAAAAAATAAAGAGTGCATATTTAATAAATTTTTACCACATGATTCCAAATATTAAATAAAATTTTCAAAATTCAAAACACATAAGTGGCATAATTTAATTTAATGTCAAAATGATAAAATGTAACTAAAAATACTTTTTTAAATGCATTATTAAGCAAAAAAATGCACTTATAATAAAATAAGATATGATGATGAAATAAATTATATTATTTATTAATAAATATTATTTAATTTAAATTTAGATAAAATTAAAATCATAATATACTTTAAATATAACAGAATTGGTAGTTCTAAAAAAATCGGTATTTTTCACTTTTCATTGAAAAATAAATATTTTCAGAAAAAAATAAAAATTCACCCTAATCTAATTTTTAAATACATATTTTAAAAATGAATTTTATTTTATTCAATATAATTTATATAAGTTTTAATGTATATTTTTAAAACAAGTGCACCATGAAAAGTAGGTAAAAGTTTCGTTTAGAAAGAAATATAGTTTTTAAGCTTAAAATTAGGTTTATTTTAATCTTAAACATATAAAACTTATTGGATCAATTTTAAAAAAAATTATTGAATATATAACATATAAAGTTAATTAATATATTTCACTAATAGTGATTAATTTAATTTACTTTGATAAAATTTCGTCGTGGTCATGAAAATAGTTTTTTTATAAAAATAAATCCTTTGTATTCAATTGGTATTTATTTTCATTTATAATTAATTAGTAACCAATGAATTAATTTTATAAACATTTGTAAACTATATTTTCATAAATTAGTTAATCTCATTTATTCCATCCATTCCAACGGTTAGGTGATAAGTATCATAATTAAATAATAATATATAATCTTATGTTAAAGCTCAGTGTTCTATGTAACATAGACTATCGAAGAAGTTGAATTTTAAAGAGAGACGTACTATAAAATATTGGGGTGTTACATTATTCCCTCCATCAATAAATTGGGTCCTCTCAATTTAAACTTTTGATTAGTTATCATGAAGTTTTAATTTTAAAATACCCTTGTAGAAATCCCACATCATAAAAGGGATTAATAAAACTTCCTCTTAAAAAAAGGGAAAGGGAAATGTGAAAGTCACCAAAAAATTTGGCATTCAAATAGAATAAAATTTGTGTGAAGTGAAAATATGGACATGGAAAATGAATATAACTATAAAGGTCTTATGGATATTGATATAGAACTTGTTCATTATAAAGTTAACCATAAAAAAACTATAAATTCGTGATCAGTTAAAAGACTATTGATTTCTCATAAAGAAAAGTAAATAGATAACGTTTTTGTTCCAGAATCATTTTCCTAAAGTTGAGGGATTATTTTACTATACTGATATAAACTTTAAAAACAAACTTACTTGATTTCTTTCCATGTCATAAGTGTATCACCCCAAGATTTTATGATATGTCACTTTTTAAATAAATTTAATTTCTTCGATAGCTTACATTTCACGCAACATTGGACTTAAATGAACCACAATATACTATTAAATATTATTATTTTAACACTAGCTGTTAAGTTGGAAGTTTTGAATAAGATTAAAAAAATTATTAAAATATAGTTTACAAATTTTTATAAGACAAATTCATTGGTTACTAATTAATTAGAAATGAAAATATAAACCAATTGAAAATAAAGGAGATATTTTTATTTCTATGCTTCCAAAGTCATTTGGTCTTAATAAATTAAATTAATTATAATTAATAAATGGTATTAATGGAATATATTTTTTATATATTAAATAAAATATTTTTTATATTCATAAAATATATCTTATAGGTATAACATAAGGACAAACACAATTTTATACATAAAAACTTATTTTTTTTAAAAACCCAGCTTTGCCCTCTTTTAATGGAGAACCTATTTTGAATCCAATTTTTACACTTTTATATATTTTACTTGAAAAAATGAACTTATTTTTTAAAATCATAGTATCAAAATTTATTTGTTTATAATTTTTTGTATTTTTATGATAAGATTCATTTTTTGATAAATATTGATAAAATATTAAATTTTAATTGAAAACAGCCTTTTCATGTAAATAATTTATATTTTTAATTAGTTTTAAAGTATAACTAGATTAATTTTATATCATTAAATAAAAATTAGTTCATTAGAATCAATTTTAAATTGAATATAACTATAAAAACATTATAATATTTTGTAAGTTTTCACTTTGAAAACCAATTTTCTTATTCCGTCAATGAGTTTAATTTTAAATTAATTACTAAAACTTTTGTGTTATGAATTTTTAAAAATTTATTAAATATTTGGAATCAGTGGGCACAAATTATCTAAATATTTTTATTTTATTTTTTGGGCATATGAATAGTAAATCTACTAATATTTTAATTACCACAGTTAAGGGTAAATCGGGTAATTAAGGGTAAAAATAATATTATAAATATTATAAAATTATCCTAACACTTGTTATAATTTTATTTTATGATTATTTTTCCTCTCTAAGAGTTAAAGGATTAGTTATGAGACCATATATGGTCATTTGTTTGAGAATATAACTTTATTAATATTATATTGAAAGGAAAGTTAATTTTGTCATACTTTTGTTTTTAATAAGAGAAATATTTTTAAAATGAGGTTACATAAGATATATGTTCGACTATAAATATTATTGGGAAATATAAAATATTTATCTACATCATGGTAATTTATTTATAATTTTTAGGGATAATATAATTACCTTAAATGGTGATAGAATGATGATGGAGTAATCGTTGAATTAATGGATGAATCAAATAAATGATATTAAAAATATTAAAATAAATATAATTTGACATAATTAATGTCATAAAATAATTTTATAGATTAATTTGAAGTATTAGTGATGATTTAAATTATTTGGTTCTAAAATATCACGTTTTTATGATATTTTTAAAAAGTTAGGTAATGAATAGTATCAAAATTGACACTAATGATATTTTAAAATAAATATTATTTTATTAAATAATATAAAATTCATAAAAATATTAAATTAAACAAAATTTTTGGGATAAAGTTAAAAATTTCATCCATGACTCATTTTAGGCTCTTTAGTCATTTTATACTAACTACATTAACCCTTAATCATTAAAAATACATGTTGTCAGTGTAAGAGTAAAAGAGATCAAATAAGGGTTAAAGGAAAAAAAGATAAAGGTAATAATGTGACCTAAAAATGTATAAAAATTATTGGTTGATATTATTTAGACCCATAATAATATTATCTTGTAAATAAATCACTTTTGGATCCATTTCAAGCATAATATTAATTTATATTATTTTAATATTTTGAAAATTTCCAAGAGTTACCTCCCCTCTCTTATAAAAGGGAACATCTTATTATATTTTTTTAACACTTCATAACCTATTTTTTCAGCCAAAAAATATCTAAATATACTAAAAAAATCCCTAAATTCATCATATAATCCTTACTTTGGGCATAAATCTAACCAAAGAAGTCCTTTTGTGCAAATAAAAAGGAGATACCCAAAGAAGAGGTAACGTTCATCAACAAACATTTTTTTGTATTATTTATTCCTTAAACCTGATAAATTAGTATTATTTCATGTTTATATAATACAATCATTATCCTAAATATACTGAGTTTTTTTATATTAATGATTCAACCTACTCTTACACACACTTCTATCTAATGGATAATGAACTTACCATTTTTTGTACGATGAACTATCACCTCACAAAATGATATTGTTCATTTTTCCGTTACCACCTATCATGGTTGGTAATTATTATAGAAAATATATTTTAATATTACATATATGTTATTTATTATTTCTTTATTATTATCTAATTTTTATATAACACACATCTTCATACTTTCCATTTTGTGAGAATTTGATAACTTTGTTTGTGGATGTGTGGACTAACGCCTCCTCAGAACAATGTGATTCATTCACACTATAAATGGAATGTGTTTAGGATTAATTTAATAAACATATGTGAAATATATTACATAAATATGATACTTTAATTACAATATACATCAATTAATTTTCATTCTATTAAATACAACAATGAAATTAAAGTAGCGTTCATGTGTACATACGACCTACCGACTCCATGAACGGTGCATTTAATTTCTTATCTTAAAATATTATGGATTATTATAAATACATATATAATAGATATATGTAATATTAAATAATGGTTTATATTTTTGAGATGATTAAATTATGATATAATTAATAGTAACAACAAGTAACAAGTCAAACCGTACTTGAAAAACTAAGCAATTAACAACCAAAATTGTGAAAATAATTGAAGATTGCTAAAAAATGGGTAATGATATATTATAAGAAAATTAGTATATGATATTATAAGTATGATTATGGGTTTTTTATAAGATAATAACTTTATTAAAATAATTATACATTAGGTTTAAGTATGTTCACCCCAATGGAAACATAAAGTGGTAAAGTAATTTCTAGTCTCACTTTTATTTTTGCGAGACTTGTGCCATATTCAACACTCATTTATTTTATGTGGCGTATATACTTCCCATGAATTTAATTTATGATCTTTATCCTTAAATTTTATGTGTATCTACATATCCATTTTATGATATCTTTTTCATGGGGTTTACGGTTCAAAAGTTACCAAATCGGTAAGGGTTGTTTCAAAATATCATAATTGTCCAGGAATGTTTAAGTTTAAGAATATAATGGGGAAAAATTTTATTCCACATTCATGTTTTCTAAAAAAAATTTCAAAAATATTTTACCAAAAAGTTTTTCAAAAATATTTTATTGGTAGGTCTCATGAGACCAATTGTTTCCATGAATGATGCATTTTATTTCTTATCTCCAAAAAATGTAGATTATTATAAATACACATATAATGGATATATGTGATATTTAAATAATGTTTTACATTATTTAAATTATAAAATAATTATTTAATTAATAGGAACAACAAGTAGCAAGTCAAAACATACTCGAAAAACTAACAAATTAACACTCAAAATAGTGAAAATAATAAAAGATTGTTAACAAATGGGTAATGAGATATTATATGAAGTTAATATATGATATTATAAGTATGATTATGTTTCTCATATAATTTAATAAAATTATTAAAACCATTATACATGAGGTTAAAGGACGTTCACCCCAAAGGAAATGCAAAGTGGTAAGGGAATTTCTAGTCTCACTTTTATTTCTGCGAGACTTATGCCATATCTACCACTCGTTTATTTTGTGTGGTGTATATACTATCGATGAAAAAAATTTATGATCATTATACTTAAATTTTTGTGTATTTACATATCCATTTTATTATATATATTTCATGGTGTTTGTAGTTAAAAGGTTACCAAATCAATAAGAGTTATTTCCCAATCTTTTTATTATTCGGGATTGTTTAAATTTAAGTCTCCACTAGGGAACATTTTTCTTTCATATCCATATTTTATAAAAATGTTTTCAAAATTATTTTCACTATTATATTGAGAATATTTAAATTCCTTTTATCCATGTTTTACATTTTATAAAATGGTTTGAAAATAATCTTTTTGTCATTTTCCAAACGAAGTACTTTGACTTTTTTGATGGAAGGAATATTTTTTTTTAACTTATACAGCGTGAGTGGATTTTTCTCTATTATGACGACTTAATGTTTTGAAGCTTAATTTATATGTTTACAATTTTCTTTTAAAATAAAATATTTTCATTTATAATTTTTCATCTTTTTAAATAAATGATTTCAATGTAAAAATGTTATTTCTATCAAAAAATTTCGATGATTTTATTAGATTATTTTCATCTATGTCAAAATCCTATGTTGAATCTTATACTTATTTGAGGTTGATCAATTATGATATAATTTACCATATTTCATTAAATGGTCTGTGATTTATTTTGACTATGTTTGTTCTATTTTGATACCATTTTGGGTTTATGTTTAAAGTATTCACATTTTGAATGCTAGTTTTAATATGAATATTTATGTTGATTATCTTTCAACACCCCTTTGTTATGAGGAATGCATTGAACTTAGTAAGTGATGGTCATGGCCTGCTATAGCCCCTCGATGCATTGGTAGGTCTCATGAGATAAACTAGTTTGGGTATTGGATTATGTCTTACCCATTTATGTATGTTATCTTGGTCAAAACCTTGATGACATGTTTATGATGTCCAGAATTATGAATTCCATTATTATGAAATTATTCATTGATATTCCATGTGTTTGTTTGACTAATAGAATATCCATGATTATGATTTTTATATCATGTGACTATTTATATGTTATTATTTATTATTTCCATATTATGCTCAAGATATGTTAAATGGAATGTGATTCAGTTATTTATCTTTCCATTTAGATTTATTATCATTGATACATTATTGCTTCCACTTTAATTTCTCTTACTGAGCATTTGAGATCACCCTTATTTTGTTTCCTTCCCCTGGAATCCAAGAAGTGTACTAAGGAAATATGTGTAAGGATACACTAGAAGGAATAAATTTATCCAAAAAAATTATGTTGTAATCAGTGTATTCATTTGTAATACAAGACACATGTTTGTATCTAGTTTAATAAGTTTACTAAACTGATTGATCCTTTGGGATTAAAATATTATATCTATTCCAATGTAATAAAGTGTGGCACTAAATCTGTACTATTGGGGCTGGGTTCGTTACAGTTGGTATCAGAGCAAGTTTAGTAGAAACCTTGGAAACAGGATTTAGAAAACAAATATTAGAGAATATAACCCTAACATACACTTTGAGGATAAGCAAGAATAACATCCTAGAATTTTAGTAAGGTAGAGATTATGTGGGTATTCCTAGAAATACATCTCTATATGGATACTAAAAGTGGACATGGTTCTAGAATAGATATACTTAGGGGTAATAACTCTAACAAGGTGCGTTGAGCCTGATTATGTGTGATATAGTACAAGAAAACTAGGCTTACTGTGCACCTGGTTTAACACTCCCAGGGGATATGCTTAGGATAATCAACATTTTCTTTACAAACCATTATAAGGGATTTGAATAGATAATGAAAATGAATGACCTAGGTTAAACCTGAGGTTTCTTAGACTGAAAATAATGTGTCAAAATTTAGACATCCTAAAAGTGATTATATGGTTTTTCTAATATGATAATTGATGCTCACATTATGGTTTTTAGTTTTAGGAAATTCTCTCTTCTAAACTATAAACTATATACAAAATAAGGACCTATTTGGAAATAAATGGTTGAAGTATTTATGTGTTGGAGTTGTATTGAAAACCTTAGTTAAAAGTATATTTAGTGATTAACCTTATTTCATAGATTCCCATCATATTAATTTTGATAGTTATATTAATATGGTTTTAGAAAAAGGGAAACCTATATGCTGAGTGAAAACACATCACATTCGGTAAGGTTGCAGGGTCTGAACCCACAACTGAAGGGTGACATGGGTGAAAATCCTACCATTACCCTATATGGAGTCTTGATTAACATGAATTTTTTAGTTAGTTAAAATATCTAATCTATAAAGTTTATTTTGATTTTAGGGACATTTATTTTATCAAATAGATAACACTGGGATTGGAAAATGATTTGGTGATTAAGAAATTAATGTTATTTTAGAAGAAGTTCACTATTTTGGGAATCCTATAAGATTAATGTAAAAATAATATTACGACGAATAAAGGATGAACTGTGTTTTGGAGTCAAATATGATTTTATTGTGGACTTATGGTGATTCATGTTATTTAAGGAAATTTTTAGCAAACCTTAGAGATTATGATATTTAGTCAATTAAATTTTTAGTATAAGACATTAATAGTGATTGATGTTATTTAGAAGACTATACTATCAAATCCTTCTAATTTTTGGGTTTCAATCTTAGTCTATAATATTTTTGAGGAAGGAAAATTATTTTCTAAATGATCTATGTTGATATTTGGGTTTTACTATTGAATTTTGGAGATTATTTTTAGGGAAATATCTTATCTTATCTTAAATTTTTTGGTTTTGGTTAATGTATAATGATATGAGGAATATATAGTTATACTTTTTGTGGATTTTCTGATCCATAGAAGTTGATTTGAAATCTTCAGGCATAAAAAAATTCATCTTAAATACTCATCGTTTGGAGAAAAAGATGAGTTTATTGTAGAGATTGATTAAAGGATGAAAATCAACTTGTCAAGTGAGTATTTTTAATTATGTTATTAGTCTATTATGAAGTGAATTAATTCTTCAACTCTAGGGAAAAGATCTTGAAACCAAAAACTTTATCCTATTACCTTCTTTTTCAATGAATCAAATGGTCCCTTAGATCATCATAGATTTATAGATTTGTGATTTTTAACTTTCTCCTGACCATGTTCTCTATCCCTCTCCATCAGAACATGATAGTTTTATTTCTCTTCCATGTACATGTTTTCCTATATGGTACCCTAGAATATGTTATCTCCAGTGACCATTGTAATTCCATTTCTTTATTATGTAGTAGAAATTTAATCAACCATTGTTCCGATGTGGGATTTCAATAAAAGTATTTTGAATTATCAAACCTTAGTTACCAAAAATAAATTAAAAAATTGTGGGGGCATAATTTATTTAAGGAGGGGATATTGTAACACCCCAATATTTTTTGATATGTCTCTTTTTAAATAAATTTAATTTCTTTGATAGCTTACATTGCACGCAACACTAGGCTTAAAAGAACCATGATATACTATTAAATATTATTATTTTAAAACTAGTCATTAAGTTGGAGGTAGTGAATAGGATTAAATAAATTATGAAAATATTGTTTACATATTTTCAGAAGATAAATTCATTGGTTACCAACTAGTTATAAATGAAAATATAAACCGATTGAAGATAAATGAAATATTTTTTTATGCTCCCAAAGGCGTTTTGTCTTAATAAATTAAATTGATTAAAATCAATAAATAATATTAATAAAATATATTTTTTATATATTCAATAAATATTTTTTATATTCATTCAATATATTTTATAGGTGTAACATAAAAACAAACCCAATTTTACACATATAATCCTATATTTATAAAAAAGTCAGTTTTTCCACCTTTTGATGATGAACCTTTTTTAAATCCATATTTTGACAATTTTATATATTTGTGAGATGCTTGCTACAATGGGATTTCTGACATCTACTGTGTCCTTCCTTGTCAGTTGTTTTTTGCTGTGCTTTTTGTTGATGCTCTCTCTATGTTGCTTTAGATCTAAATGTTGGATGAGATGCAGATGTTTTGTGTGAATTGGCCAATGTCTCTTTGCATTTGGAACACATGTTTTTTTTGCAGATGGTGTCAGGTGGGTGTCCTCGAAAGAGCAATGGGTGTGCTAACACCCGTCATCCATCATTTAGTCCTCTCTCGGACGGAAGGGTACTCTGATTTTTTCAATAAGCTTTCTGTCTGGTTTCGCACTGCATCAGGTTGACATTGTAGTGATCCTCGCTTGCATTGTCAGGTGGGTGGATTGCTTGAGTGATAGGTGTTCTGGAATCTATCATCTAGTCCTCTTCTTGTATTTCGGTGTTGGATAGAGGTGTGCTTTGCTTGGATTGTGGGTCCAATATGACACATTCCTTGTCAAGGGGGGCGACACATCATTCTAGACTGATTTCGCTATTGCAGATGATGATAGGGGGGAAAATACTCTTTGATGGTTCTCATTTTGATGTGTGTTTATTATTTGGCTTTTGGATCTAGTTAAGGCCTTGGTGCGTGTTTGGTTCTCAATGTGTCATTGTAATGGGTTTCTCCTTTGCCCAGTCTTCAAAAGGGGATCTTTCTTTGGTCAATCAAAGGGGTTTATCCCCTCTTTTATTTCAAAAACAAAAAAACTTATTCTTTGATATAGGAGCATCAAAACTTACTTTGGTGGAATTTTTGTTATTTTTCTGATAAGATTCATTTTTTTGATGAATAGTGATAAAATATTACATTTTAATTGAAAACAACTTTTGCATCTAAATAATTTATAGTGATAAATTATATTTTTAACTGGTTTTAAAGTATAATTAGATTAATTTTATATCATTTAATATAATTTCATTAATTGGAATCAATTTTACATTGAATATGATTATAAAAACATTATAATATTTTGTACATTTTCACTTTAAAAACCTGTTTTCTTATTATGTCAATGAGATTAATTATAAATTAATTACTACAACTTCTATGTTCTAAATTTTAAAAAATTGATTCCATTTTTTTAATCAGTGGTTCCAAATTAGGTAAATAGGTTTCTTTTATTTTTTTGGCATATGAATAGTAAAGTTAGTAATATTTTAATTACCACAATTAAGGGTAAATTAGACAATTATGGCTAAATATAATATTATAAATATTATAAAATTACCCTAAAACTTGTCCTAATTTTATTTGATGAGTATTTTTCATCCCTAATCATTAAAGGATTGGTTATGATACCATTTATGACCTTTTATATGATAATATAACCTTACTAATATTATATTCAAAGGAAAGTCAATTTTGTCATACTTTTGTTTTTAATAAGAGAAATATTTTTAATATGGATTTATATAGTGGATATGTTATACTGTAAATAGTATTTTAAAATATAGAATGTTTATCTACATCCTGGTAATTTATTTATAATTCTTAGTGATAATATAATTACCTTGAATGTTGACACAATGATGATGCAATAATTATTTAATTAATGAAAGAATCAAATAAACGATATTAAAAATATTAAAATAAATATAATTTAACATAATTAATGTCATATAAGAATTTTTTAGACTACTTTAACATATATTTTATGATTTAAAATATTTGGTTCGAAAATATCATATTTTTATGATATTTTTAAAATGTAAGGTAATGAAAAATGTCAAAATTGACACTAATGATATTTTAAAATAAATATTATTTTATTAAATAATATAAAATTCATAAAAAATTAAAATTAGGATAACTGATTTGAATGAAGTTAATTTTTTTTCCATGACTCATTTGAGGTTATTTTGAAATTTTATAGTAACTATACTAACCCTTAAGTAGTAAAAACACATGTTGTCACGGTAAGAGTAAAAGAGATTAAATAAGAGTTAAAGAAAATAGATAAGGGTAATAATGTGACCTAAAAGTGTATAATTTTTTTTGAGATGATTTAGACCCATAATTATATTATATTTTAAATAACTCACTTTGGATTTATTTTTATTATAAAATTAATTTACATTAATTTAATATTTTAAAGATTTCCAAGAGTGCCCCTTCCCTCTCTTATAAAAAGGTACATCTTCTTCTATTTTATTAATTTTATAGAACCTATTTGTTTCAACCAAAAGCTATCCAAATATTCTCACAACATACATAAATTCATCCTTGAAGCCTTACTTTGGACATAAATCCAACCAAATAAGTCCTTTGGTGAAAATTAAAAGGAGATACCCAAAGAAGAGGTAACATTCATCAACAAATGTTTTTGTTTATTTTATTCATTAAAATACATTAAATTCTTATTATTTAAAGTTTATATAATAAAATAATTATCCTAAATATATTGATATGTTTTTATATTAAGGTTTATACCTACACTTACACACACTTCCATTTGTTGGGTAACGAACTTAACATTGTTTTTGTACAGTGAACAACCACCTCACGAAATGATATTGTTTATTTTTCATTTATCACCTATAATGGTTGAGAATTATGATATAAACTCTATTTTTATATGATATATATGGTATTTATTATTTCATTATTATTATTTAATTATTATATAACACAAACCTTCTTACTTTACATTTTGTGTAAATATGATAACTTCATTTGTGGACGTGTGGACTATCACCCCCTCAAAACAATGTGATTCGTTCACACTATTCATGGAATATATTAAATATAATTTTAATAAATATATAAGGAATATATAACATAAATATGATACTGGAATTATAATATACATCAATTACTTTTCATTCTTTTAAATATGGCAATTAAACGGAAGTAGTGTTCATGCGTACGTATGACCTTCTATCTCCATGAACGATGAATTTTATTTCTTATCTCCAAATATTGTTGATTATTATAAATACATATATAATAGATATATGTGATATTAAAATCATGATTTAAATTATTTAGATGATGAAATCATGATCTAATCAAAAGGAAAAACAAGTAACAAGTCAAAACATACTCTAAAAACTTGGTAATTAACACTCAAAATTGTGAAAATAATGGAAGAATGTTAAACAATGGTTAATAAAATATTATAATAAGTTAATATATGATATTATAAATATAATTATGCTTCAAGTATAATTTAATAAAATTATTAAAACCATTATACATGATGTTAAAGGATGTTCACCCCAAAGGAAACACAAAGTGGTAGGGTAATTTCTCGTCTCAATTATTTTTGTTAGACTTATGCCATATCCACCACTCATTTATTTTTTTGTGGTGTATATAATTCCCATAAAAGAAATTTCTAATCATTATACTTAAATTTTATGTGTATTTACATATCCATTTTCTGATATCTCTTTCATGGGATTTACAGTTCAAAAGTAACAAAATTAGTAAGAGTTATTTCACAATCTCATTATTATTTGGGATTGTTTAAGTTTAAGTCCCCATTGGGGAACATTTTTCTTCCATATCCTTGTTTTCAAAAAAAATTTCATTTTTTTTCACTATTATACTAATAATGTTTAAATTATTTTTACCTATGTTTTAAATTTTATAAAATTGTTTGAAGGGAATTTTTTATCATTTTCCAAATGAAGTAATTTGTGACTTTTTCAACAGAAGGAACATTTTTTTAACTTATATAGTGTGATTGGATTTTACACTATTATGATGACTTAATATTTTTAAGTTTACTTTACACGTTTCCAATGTTCTTTTCAAATAAAATATTTTCATTTATAGTTTCATGTCTTTTTAGATAAATGATTTCAATGTAAAAATGGTATTTCTATCAAAAAATTTCATTAATTTTATTAGAGTATTTTCATTTATGTCAAAATCCTCTGTTTAATGTTATTATTAATTGAATTTGATCTCTTATGATATCATTTACCATATTTTAATGAATGGTTTATGATTTAGTTTGACTGTGGATGTTCTATTTTTATACCATTCATGGTTTATGGTTAAAGTATTTACATTTCAAACGGTAATTTTAATATGAATGTTTATGTTGATTATGTTTCATCACCCCTTTCATATGAGAAACACATTGGACTTTGTAAGTGATGTTCAGGGACTTCTATAGCCCCTAGATACATCAGTAGGTCTAATTATACAAACTAGTTTGGGTATTGGCTAATGTATTACCCATTTATATATCTTGTCTTGGATGAATCGTTTATGACATGTTTATGATGTTTGGAATTATGAATTACATCGTTATGAGATTAGTTAATGATATTCCATGTGTTTATTTGAATAGTATAATATCTATGGTTATGATTTCTAGCTCATGTGATTATTTATATGTTATTATTTATTCGAGAAATATTATGCTCAAGATATTTTAAATGAAATGTGCTTCAATTATTTATCTTTCCATATAGATTTATTCTCATTGATATATTATTGCTTACACTGTATATTCCTTTATTGAAAATTTGAGATCACCCTTATTTTGTTTCCTTCCCCATGAATCCAAGAACTATACTAATGAAATATGTGCAAGGATACGCTAGTAGTAATAAAGTTATCCAAAAAATTATTTTTAATTAGTCTATTCATTTTTAATATAAGACCTATATATGTATTTGGTTTCCCAAGACTGTTAAACTGATTAGTCCTTCAGGATTGAAATCTTGTATCTACACCAATGTAATAAAGTGAGGCATCGACTCTGGGATACTAGGGCTGAGGTTGCTACAATAAGAATAATATCATCCTTTTATTGTGTTTCGATTTATTTCCACTTCATTTAATGCACTAGGAGATGGATATTCCAGATGAATTTTTCATTCATGAAGCACATTTAACAAATAATATGGTCCTTAAGTCATTCCTTCACCCTTTAAATGTTTATTGAAACCAAAATTGTTATCACATGATATAAATCATACTTTAACCTCAAAAAATAATATACAAAGTTCAACTTAACCCATTTCATAAGTACTTACCTTAATACCCATTCAAAATAATTTTTTATAAATTCAAAGTCCAAATTTTTTGAAGGAAGGTCACTAAATTTACAAAATAAACTTAAAATTAGATTCCCCAAACAACATAATGAAACTATTAGTATCACATACCAAATATTTTATCACCTTAAAACCTTAATGAAAACATGAATACTTCCATATCCTTAAAGAAAAATTACTTTATTACAGTCGTTATATATCTCATGATTCTTATAACCAGAATATCATAACATAATTTTTGAATCTAGAAAACACAAATACTTTGATTATTCCAATCTAACTATAGTAACAACATAATATTGACCTTGATACCTTTGATTCTTGTGTGCTATATTCCCTTTATGAATGGGACATTCTTTTATCCTTATAATTGAATCATTGGACAAATATTTTTTACTTTTCAATCAAGATCCTGGTGTCCTTTCTCTCTAAACTTGTTGAATACTCCCATTACCTTCGAGAAAGTACTATGGTGTTTCCTTCCATAATTATCACATGTGGGAAAATCCTTATTTCCCTTCTTTCCTTTATCCATATTTTACCCCTACATCCTATTATTATCTTTATTCCTTTATAAGTCATAAGGCACGTAGAAATATTTCTCTATCTTGATACCAAATGATACTATATCCTCATATGATGAGAAAGTTTGACAAACTAGTTCCCTTAGGAGAATTGGATTAAGACCATCGAAGAAATGACTAGTCCTGCTCTTCAAATTACGTATGTAGTTTGCAACATGCCTTTATATACATGTAAATTTGACTTTATAATTAGCAACATTCTATCCTCCTTTTGTCTTAGACTTAGTAATTGTCTCTCCATATCTGCTCTTTATTATTGAGGAAAATATTTTTCTAAGAAATGTTCCATAACATCCTTCCATTCCATACTTGTTATTTCTTCTACAACCTTAGTGTTTTGAATCAATGACCACCATTGATCTACATCTCATGAGATATGATAAATTCCATGACAACCTTCTCCTATTCATTACATCCAAAAGCGAAAAATATATTCTCTAATGAAGTTATCCATTTATTAGCTATAAATTGATTTCTAGTTCCATTGAATGATGGAGGTTTTTTTCACATGAAGTGGTATAACATTGTTACACCGTGTTGTGGATCGGGATAGTCCATGCTTGCTAGGTTATTTCTCATAACCTGAGTTAGCTGTCCCAATATAGTTATAATTTTTTCAGATCTAGCTACAACTCCAACTCCAGGTCCATTTTTCTTTCTAGGAGGATAATACCTACATTAATTGATAATGTTTTCATTCCTTCTAGTAGGTGAAATTTCTAAAAAATGGAATACACTATATTAGATCATAAAATTATGAAACATAATGTATAATCTCAGAACTAGTGAATCACATAACCCAAATTGAAAATTTATGTATAACTAATCTCTAAATCATAAGATTGGATTATTTGGGAATATTTCCTAATTTTTTTATTGGGTTTCATTCTATAATTTATGTTTTCCTAAATCTCGTTCCCAAGGTTCTTACTAAACTTCCTCTCATACCAACTCTAATGACCCTAACCCTAGTAGCCCATAGTTGGTGGTTAATTTTTTACATTGGCATAAGATATAAGGAATTGCATTGCGAAGGACTGAATACTTTTTTAGTTTTGGAAAACAACTTACAAACATAAATCTTACATTACAACTTGAAATAAAATATAGCATAGTAACTCCATTTAAAACACTCCTATTCTCTTAGCTTATCCATGCAAGTCATATAACAACCCTGATCTTTATTACACATTAAAACATGATTTGTTACTAAAAATATTCACTTGATACAACATAGAAGATTGAGAGGTTTAGTGTCTTTGGGGATTAGGAACATTACATAATAGTTTAGAATATAAAATACACAACATCTTTATTAAAAAATTCCTTTACATGACCACTACATTCCCTCACACTTAGCATTGCAGGGGATAACCTGAGGACATAAATAAGAAAAGGGTAAGCTATAAAGCCCAATAAGGGAATAAACATGGAATAACACGAGGAATACAATACTTTTTAGTCAATAGGAATATCAATGGAGCACAAGAGAAACATAAACATAAAGGCATGATAAAGCCTGATAATCATAACATGGAAACATGGCAAAAACACTTAACATGTAATTAGTATGATCCAAGACTCATTGCACATGGAGCATGAGTAAAACCTCATTGCACATGAAGCACGAGTAATCCCTCATTTCACTTGAATTATCATGAGTCACCACTCATTTCACATGACGTATCATGATACTATACTTTACCCAATGCATTATATCGCTATTAGGGAGCACCCTTCTTAAACATTTCATTTCATGTATAAGCATGCCACATGGATCGCACAACATTGAATCATTAAGCATCATCATTTATTCCACGATAAAGGAACATGAAATACAAAAATGAAACTATTTAGACAATAAGTAAATGTTAATAAAGGTGAATACCCTTGATAGAGACATGGGTATGGTATTCACTACACAATGATCTTGGCTTGGAAAAACGCGGTGCAATTTCGGTAGCATAATAGCGTGACATAAGAATTCATAAAAATGAATGATGAGAGAGAAATGTTTGTCTAATAATATGTACATTAAATGGACAGTAAGAGGGTCATATATATACATGTCCCAACAAATGTAATGTAATTTAGATACATAATACAAAATAATTTCTTGAATGTAAATGAGGAGAGATAAATTCCTTATGGAATTTCAGCATGGTAACAGGTGTACATGGGAGGTATTAATGAAAGAGAAAGTGGGTCTATAATTATTAAAACATGAATAGGTAAGTATGGGAAAGGTTCTAAATCATACGCCAACATTTATAATTGAAAATAAAAGGGCATAACAATAATAAGAAACTTGGATAAAAAGAGAAAGGAAGGAATCCCTTACTTGGATAAAAACTGACATTTATCAAAAATTCATGGGTTTTGACAACAACAACTTTCAAACCTTAATAAAAATTACAATCGCATTAATAAAATTATACGATCATTTATATTTAATAAAAAGTAATTTAATAATAATAATAATATTTTATTAAAATAATATTTAATTAAAAAATCCATTCATTCATCAAAATATATTTCTTAGTTGAATATTAAATAAAAATACTATTTGCACTTTAAAACTATTTACAAAGTAACAATAATAAAATGAATGTATATTCATTATTATATAAATAAATAATGCACATATTCATAGTGCTAATTTCCTGTTACATAAACCCTTATAACACCCACATAATACCGAAGGGTATGGTGTGCAATGGTGATAGACTCTTGGGGTGGCTAGGATAACATCGCTCGGGTGGTAATCTCTATCAACTTTCACTTATCACATAGTCAGTTCCTCTCAAGCTTAACGTGTTCAATCTTGGCTTAGGATTGGTCAAGAGAAAATCCCAATGATGCCACCTCCTTTCCGAGATCCGAAAAATGGGATTCGTATGGGGAAAGTCTACTGGATGAGGCCATCAGTTCCTTTGTCTGAGTAAATTGGATTCGTTAAAGACCTATATTAATACTAATCATGTGATCACTGTTCAACTGCTATATTAGCAATGGTCACAATTCTTAATGGTATTTTAAAATCCAAAAACATAAAACCAATGAAGTTAAAATTTTATATAAGTATAATAAGACATTTAATTAGATCAAGAGGAATTTTCATTAATGAAAGTTTGGGTCGTTACAATCATCCCCCCTTAAGAAATTTCACCCTCGAAATTTCATTTTCCCACACTAAACAGATGAGGGTAACTCTACTTCATCACTTCCTCTGATTCCCACATCGCTTCTTCAAACTTGTGGTTTCATCAAAACACCTTCATGAGAGGAATTGTCTTATTTCGTAGGACTTTTTCCCTACGACCTAAGATCTTCACTGGTTGATCCTCATAAGAAAGATCATCCTCTAACTGTACTAACTATGAAGAGAGTACCTGCGAAGGGTCTGATATGTACTTCCTTAAGACGGATACATGAAAGACATCATGTACTTTGGACATGGTAGTTGGAAGTGCTAGTCGATAGGCCACAACCCTGACATGATCAAGAATCCCGAAGGGGCCGATGTACCTAGGAATTAACTTCCCTTTCTTTACAAAACTCATGACCTTATACCACAGAGATATGTACAGAAATAACATGTCTCCAACTTTAAACTCAAGGTATTGTCGATGGTTAACTGCACAACTCTTCTGTCGACTTTGGGCTGCCTTGATATGCTGCTGTATGATTTTCACCTTCTACACCATTTCATCGACCATTTCTGGTCCTAGAAGCTTACGCTCACCAAATTTATCCCAACATGTCAGTGTTCTACACCTCTTCCCATACAGAGCTTCATATGGTGCCATTCAGATGCTTGAGTGGAACCTGTTGTTATAAGAGAACTCAACCAGAGGAAGATGTTGATCCCATCCTCCTTTGAAGTCCATTGAGCACACTCTCAACATGTCCTCAAGTTTTTCGATAGTCCACTCATATTTACCATGAGTTTGAGGATGATAAGTTATACTAAAGTTAAACTCAGTATCTAGAGCATGTTTAATACTCTTCCAAAACATAGAGGTGAATCTTGGATCTCGATCAGATACAATAGATAGCGGTACTCCATACAGCCTTACCGCTTCCCTGATATATATATGTTCCAGTTGATCTAATGAGAAATCCTATCAAATTGCAATAAAGTGTGTAGAATTTTTAATACGATCCAAAACAACCCAGATTCCATTGTTTCCTTTGGATATCCTTGGAAGTCTGCTGACAAAGTACATTGTGATATTCTCCCATTTCCATGATGGCATGGGAAGTGGTTGCATCATCCCTTTAGAATTCTGCCTCTCTACCTTCACTTGCTAACACACCAGGCACTTTGATGTATACTCAGCGATCTCCTTATTCATATTATCCCACCAATAATTCTCACGGATATCTTGATACATCTTTGTGTTAACTAGGTGAATAGAGAAATTTGAACTATGCGCATCATCCAAAAGTTCCTTCTTCAACTCCAGACTTGATGGAACAAATAGTCTTTTCCCAAATCTCACAATTCCTTCTTCATTAACATTGAAATCCAAGGATTTCCCTTTTCTGATAGCTTCCTCTTTCTTATGAATTCCCACATAATCCTTTTGAGCATCCTTTAAATTTTTCAAAAGAGATGGTTGAGCAATCCTTTGTGAAAGGATTGATGATGTTCCCTTATTTATGATTCCCATGTCCATCTTCATCAAATCTAAGAAGATTGGATCCTTTTCAATTCTAATCAATGATAGAATCACTGGGTCCTTTCTACTTAGAGCATCCACCACCTTGTTCGCTTTCCCAGGGTGGTAATAGATTGAGAAGTCATAGTCTTTGATCAGCTCTAACCATATTCATTGGAGCATGTTCAACTGTTTCTGTATGAATATATACTTGAGGATTTTGTGGTCCTTATAGATTTCACACTTCTCCCCAAAGAGATAATTCCTCCAAAATTTTAAAACAAAGATCACCGCAGCCAACTCCAGATCATGTGTTGGATAATTATACTAATGAAATTTCAATTTCCTTGAAGAATATGCAATGAATTTGTCATTTTACATCAACACATAGCTCAGAACCTTCTTTAAAGAATCACTAAATACCACAAAAAGTTCTCCACTTGTGGGTAAAGTGAGCACATGCATAGTGATAAGCCTCTTTTTCAACTCCTTGAATCTTTTTTCACATTCATCACTCCAATAAAACTTTACTCCCTTATGAGTTAGCTTGGTAAGAGGGTTTGACAATCGTGAGAAATTTCTCACAAATTGTCAATAATATCCAGCTAACCCCAAGAAGCTACGTATATTTGTTACTGATGTTGACTTCGACCATCCCTCCTTTGCATCTGTCTTGGAGGGATCCAAATATATCCCATTTCTTGTGATGATATAGCCCAAGAATGAGACCTCCTTCAACCCAAATTCACAATTACTGTACTTTTCATAGAGCTTCTCCTTTTTCAAGGTCTCTAGTATAGTTCTTAGATGATCCTCATGATCCTCCTTGGTTTTGAAGTATATTAGAATATCATCTATAAAGACTACCAAAAATTTGTAGAGGTAATATCTAAAGACACTTTTAATCAAGTCCTTGAAGATTTATGGAGCATTAGTGAGTTCGAAAGGCATTACTATGAATTCATAGTGCCCGTATCTTGTACGAAAAGCAGTCTTAGGGATATCTTCCTTCTTTACCCTTTCCTGATAATATCATGACTGCAAATCCACCTTGGAGAAGTATTTTCCTCCATGTAGCTGATCAAACAAGTCATAAATTCATGGGATAGGATACTTTTTCTTTATCGTGATTTTGTTAATATCACGATAATCGATGAAAAGGCACATTGACCCATCCTTCTTCTTGATGAATAGGACTGGTGCACCCCATGGTGATGCACTTGGGAATATAAACCCCTTATCCATATTCTCCTGTTGTTGTTTCTTCATCTCCTCAATCTCCACAACAACCATTCTATATAGAGTCTTGGATATTGGAAATGCCCTAGGTATAAGATCAATTGAGAATTCAACATCTCTTCTAAGAGGAAGATCATGAAATTACTCAGGAAACACTTGAGCGAATTTCCTCACAATAGGAATGTCTTCAAGGATGGTGGCCTTCTTATAATCAATCATCTAAGCCAGATACACTTTCTCATAAGGTAGTAATATCCATTATTGAGATGATGGAGCTAAATAAGAATCCTCCTCCTCCCTAAAATTGTACAGAATTAGGGGTCGATTCTCCACATGGAGAGTGATTTCCCTCTCACGACAATTTATATTAGATCTATATAGGGAAAGCCAATCCATTCCAAGAATTGCATCAAATTCCAAAAGAGGGAGTATGATGAGGTTTTTATGGAAGTTCAATCTACTGATTATGATAGGGGAGGAGTTATATTCATGGGATGCAATGATTGCCCCATTTTCCGTACTCACCGACATCTTTACTTCCCTGATTTGTGGTGGTGTTGGGATTGTTATAATAAAATTTCGAGATATAAAAGAATGTGTAGAACCTGAATCAAAAAGTATGTTCACTATTCTTGAATGAATAACTAGCGTACCTATCACCACTTCGTTGTCGGAGTTAACTTTAGTGGTAGTGATGGAAAAAGCTCGCCCATGCTGCCTTGGAGGTTTTTAGTTGCCTCCAAAAACCATTGTCTTAGGGAACTGATTTGCAATTTCCCTTCATTCTTTATAGTTGAAGCAATGAACAATGTGTTTAGATTCTAATGGAGTGTTCCTCTCCTCTGTCGCAGCCGTGGGTTTTTGTTTTTGACAGTTAATGGCTAAGTTCCCTTCTCTTCCACAACTAAATCATTTTCTTGTCCCCTCCAGGCAATTTTCAGGGTGCTTCTTTTCACACCTTTGGCAAGTGGGGTGCTGGGTTTTCTTAGCACCATTGGATTTATCCATCGGACCACCAGGATTGAAGTCCACATTACACTTCTTATCCCCATGATACCCCTAAGATTCACCAATCTTAATTTTGACTTTGAGGGCACATCAGACAATTTCCTCATAGCTGTCGAAGTCACGGATCGCCAGGGCTTTCCGAAGGCTAGGTTTCAACCCACCAAAGAAGTGGTAAACCTTTCATTCGGGGGTAACAAAAAATCCGGAAGTGTATCTTGAAATCATTGTGAATTTTTCCTCATATTCTCCTACATATTCGTCCTCTTTTTTCTTGAGGGCAAGGAAGTCCCTTTCCATCTTAATCTGGAGGGTATGCGGAAAATATTTATTAAAAAACATCTTCTGGAAATCCTTCCATTCCAACACCTCAATATCCTCCTCAAGCTTTGTATTTTTGATTAATGTGAACCATTGATCGACTTCACCCTCCATATGATAAGAATCTAAAAGAACCTTCTCTTGTTCGGAACATTGAAGGATGGAGAAGATCTTTTCAATGGAGTTGATCCATTGTTCGGTGATTGAGGGATCAGATGATCCATTAAAAGTAGGAGGCCTTTGTATCATGAAGCTATCAATAGAAATTTTTTCTTTCTTAAGGTGTGGGGGGTTGAACGTTCCTCTTGACCCATGTTTCTATTCAAATATTGAGTTAACTGAGAAAGTATCGTGACAAATTTCGCAATTCCCGCTCCCATTGGATTGTGGATCTCATTAGAACAATAATCGCATTGATCTTCACATCGGTTGTTAGTCTGAGTCCTCCTATTACTAGACATTGGCTAGAATAAAAGGAATATTAGGGTTAACACATATAGTGTAATCAAAAAACAAAAATATATGACTTATAAATTACTTTTATTTCCTTAACTTATGAATCTATAGGCTTCAATCTATGTTATCCATGATCTACTTTCTAAAATATATTCGTAAGGGATTTTTTTTATTCCCTTTATAACGGTTTATTCTAAGCTTGTGAATTTACCGAAGGATATCCCCTGGGAGTGTCATAACCAAGAGTGAAGCAAGGCCTGTTGTTGTGTACCAGGATATCCAGGGTCAAGCTCGAAACTCCTTGTCGGGGTTTTCACCCCTAGGTACATCTGTGCCAGAGCCACCTCTACCTACTCGTATCCATACAAGGATGTATTTGATTGATAAACCACTTACTCAATAATCACCAAAATTTAGGGATGTTTTTATTATACTTATTCTTATTCTTAATTCTTCACTAGGTTTTTATAATCATAATCCCAAAAATAACTAAACCAATCCTCTGATACCAACTATAACAACCCTGTTCTTTATTACACACTTAAACATGATTTATTAAATAAAATATTCACTTGATACAACATAAAAGATCAATAGGTATAGTTTATTTGGGGATTAGGAACATTACATAGAATCTTAGAACAAAAAACACACAACAACTTTATTGAAAACTTCCTTAACATGACCACTACATTCCCTCGTACTTAGCATTGCATGGGATAACCTGAGGACATGCATAAGAAAAGGGTGAGATATAAAGCCCATTAAGGGAATAAACATGGAATAACATTAGTAATACAATACATGTTAGTCACTAGGAATATCAATGGATCACAAGAGAAACATAAACATAAAGGCATGATAAAGCATGATAATCAAAACATGGAAATGTGGCAACAACACTTAACATGAAATTAGCATGAGCCAAGGCTCATTGCACATAGAGCATGAGTAAAACCTCATTTCACATAAATCATGAGTAAACAATAATTTCACTTGAATTAGCATGATTCATCACTCATTTCAAATGACGTATCATGATACTATACTTTACCCAATGCATTGGAGCGCTATTAGGGCTCACCCTTCTTAAACATTTCATTTCATGCATAAGCATGCCACAGGGATCATACAACATTGAATCATTAAACATAATCATTTATTCCAAGATAAATGAATGTGGAATAAATACATGAAACTCTTTAAACAATAAGTAAATGTTCATAAAGGTGAATACGCTTGATAGAGACATGCATATGGTATTCATTACACACTGATCTTGGCTTGAAAAAATGCGGTGCAATTTCGGCAGCATAACAGTGTGAAATAAGAGTTCATAAAAATGGTTGATGAGAGATAAATGGATGTCTCATAATATGTAAATAAAATGGAAATTAATAGGGTCATATATATACATGTATTAACAAATTTAATGTAATTTAGATACATAATAAAAAAGAATTCCTTGAATGTAAATGAGGAAAGATAAATTCCTTACGGAATTTCAGCATTGTAACGAGTGTACATGGGAGGCATTAATGAGAGAGAAAGGGTGTATCTCATTATTATAACATGAATAGGGAGGTATGGGGGAGGTTCTAAATCATACCCCAACATTTATAATTTAAAATAAAAGGGAATAACAATAATAAGAAACTTGGATAAAAAGATAAAGGAATGAACCCCTTACTCGGAAGTGTGCTTACAAAGGCTTGGGAGAGGCTTGAGAGAGGATTCTTGGGAGCTTGGGGTGACTTGGGAGGATTCTAGAGAGAGGAGGGAATATTTTGGATGAACTCAAAAGTCTTTGAGTGAAGAGGAAGTGGGATCTTGGGTGAGTTTATATAGGAAAGGAGAAGGAATTCTTTATTATTTAGGTTTGGGACACCTCACATTAAACTAATCAAAAACACAAACCATCCCATGGTTTTTGCCCATGGTTTTTTCCAAAGTGAAGTTGAAAACAATATTTTATAAGTCCAATGGCCTAACTTTTTAAAATAATAGGGTTGATTATGTGGAGGTGAGTCACACTCTCAAGGAAAATAGCTTAAAAAGACAAAATGTTTTATAAGTCTTGAAGGGTCCACTAAATCTTTGTAAAATAAATCAAACTGACCCAAAATCACATTATTTTAATGGAAAAACATATATTGTCCTAAAATAATGTTTATAGTATTTTATTACATCACCATTGGGTCATTATGATGTCATAAAACACATTATATATTTAAACAGTATTTAATTTTTACCCAAAAATTCGACTACCGCAGAAAATTATGAAAAATTCACAGTTGGATAATTTGGACATCCTAATTACAAAAAATAATATTCATTTTATATAAATAATTTTATAAATATGTTAATTTTTTACTTTTAAAATAAAAACTGACATTTATCGAAAATTCATGGGTTTTGACGAAAACAGTTTTCAAACCTTAATAAAAATTACAATTGCATTCATAAAATTATACGATCATTTATATTTAATAAAAATTAATTTAATAATAATAATAATATTTTATTAAAATATTATTTAATTAAAAAATCCATTAATTCCTCCAAATAGATTTCTTAGTTGAATATTAAATAAAAAAACTATTTACAAAGTAACAATAATTAAATGAATGTATATTCATTATTATATATATAAATAATGAAAATATTCATAGTGATACGGTCTTGTTACATAACCCCTTATAACACCCGTATAAGATCTAAGGGTAAGGTTTGCGATGGTGATAGTCTCTTGGGGTGGTTCAGATGACATCGCTCGGGTGGTAATCTCTATCAACTTACACTTATCTCGTAGTCGGTTCCTCTCAAGCTTAATGTGTTCAAGATCAACTTGGTCTTGGTCAAGAGAAAAACCCAACGATTCTACCTCCTTTCTGATCTCCGACCAATGGGCTTCATATGGGTCAAGTCTACTGGATGAGGCCATCAGTTCCTTTGTCTGAGTAAATTGGATTCGTTAAAGCCCTATATTAATACTAATTATGTGATCACTGTTCAATATATATATTAGAAATGATCACAATTCTTAACGACATTTTAAAATCCAGAAACATAAAACCAATGAAGTTCACATTTTATATAACCATAATAAGACATTTAATTAGATCAAGATGATTTTTCATTAATGAAAGTTTGGGTTGTTACATGTCAATCATATTATACATCTTGGCATCCTGAAAAAAATAAAACATAAGAAAGGGGTGTTCTTGGATGATTCATAAGGGTAAGCATACAATAGAATCTATCATAACTAAGCATAAAAAATAAGGAATAGTGAATAACTAAAAACACATGCGATTACAACATATTCTTTAGCATAATATGGTAAGAATGAAAGATGATCAAAATAATGAAATATAAATAATCAATGAGAATAAAACTTAACCATGGATATTAAACTAGCTGAATAATCATCTATATTATCAATAACTAATCTCATAATGAGGGAATTCATAATGTGTTACATCAAAAGCATACCATCAGGGCCTTGTCTAAGAAGTCTACATAAATGGGTAAGACCTCAGCCAAAACCCTATCTAGTTTGTCTCAAGAGACCTACCGATGCATCAAGGGGATATAGAGGGCCCCACACATTACTTAATAAGTTCAATTCATTACTCATTTGAAAGGGGTGTAACATAATCATCATATATATTCATATTTAAACTGATATACAAATTGTAAATAATTTTTCCATTCAATATACATAATCAGAAACCATCTAGAGAAATATCATGAGTGGTGTCAAAATATCACATCCCCAGTCAAATTGATCATTAAATATTAAATAAAAAATGTTAAATGGAATCATAAGAGATCAAAATCAATAAATAATAGTATTCAACAATGGATATTTATATAAATACTTTAATAAGATCACTGAAAATTCTTGACGGAAATTCCATTTTTAACTTTGAAATCACTTATTCTTAAAAAGCTATGTAGTTATAAAAGAAAATATTTTATTTGAAGATAACCTTGTAATATCGTAAATGAATATTAAATAATCAAGTCTTCATGAAATCAGTAAAATCTTCTCATACCTTATAAGTTGAGAAGACATTCCTTTAAAATTTGGAAAAAGAAACATTTAAAATAGTATTTTAAAAAGAAAGTCCTTTACATATATAATATTATTGATGTGAGAATTAATAAAATTAATTGATCAGATGTAAACACACATAAAACAACTTAAGATAATCATTATTTCATTTGACACATAATCATAGCATGACATAATCAAGGGAGTAGAAGTTTAACCCAATGAATGGAAATTGGGTTAAAAATTCCTTTACCTTAGGTTTGATTTCCACCATACATGCCCAAAACTCATGTATAATAGTTTTAAACATATTATGAACTTATAATAGAATCATATTAATATTTATGATGTCATATATTATCCCCTTATAACATTTTACTTCTCATTTATTAATAACATTTTATTCATTTCACTATTTCAAGTGTTAATTTCCATGTTTCATCATGCTTTTTTGTCTTGAAAGTCACAATTATCTTTCATTGGGTATAGATACAAAATATATAGAATAAAATTAATATCATATTTAATAATTAAATATATTTTTAGAACCATTCTTTAATTTTGGACATAGAAAATGAGTTACACCTCTACGTGGAGATGGTAAGACGTTTGTACGCACATGCAATGATTTCATTTTTTCATAGGATGGATAAATATTATAATATTGTTTTTTATAATAATAATAACATAAAAGTATAAAAATTATATTTTAGTTATTTTTTCATCATGGATTCAATGCATGAAGAGGATGTGGTAGAAGAAACAAACTTGAAAAAGTCGATAAAGATGATTACCTCTTCCTCAATGGACTTACTTTAGATCACTTCTTAATGGATCTAGGGTTAGTATTTTAGAAGAAAAAAAACCTCCATAACTTAGTTAAGTATGTTGGGAAGAGGAATATGCTGAGGTTGGTCAATATAGAAGTCTCAAAGTAGTAAAATGAAATGAAGGAAGGAGTGCCATTTTATAATTGAGGTGAGGGGCACCCTTGGAAATCCTCAAAATATTAAATTATAATAAATTCATTTTCTTTCTAAATATAAAAAAATGGTCATGGATTCGAATATAAGATGATATAAGGTTTTAATCACATCATAAAATAATTTTTTTACATGTTTTGGTTTTATTTTAAATCTTATCATTTTGATTAACCTTAGTTAACCTATTTTAATTTTAATAATGGTAACAATTTATTTAATATTAAAAGGTGGTAATTTTTTACTTATAAACTGTCAATTGGATTAAAAATTGAAAATTAATGAAATTTTATACCAAATAATAACCACTTTTTTAATTTTTTTTTTAATATTTTAAGAAAATATTATTTTGATAAAATATTATTTGTGTCTGTTTTGACACTTTTCATTACTTTGGCATTAATGAAATCAAGAAAACAAGATAACTTAAAAAAACATTTAATACACCCCTAATATGTCATAATAATCCATAAAATTTGTGGAGAACCGTAATTAATTAAAATTATATTTATTTTAATATATCTAATATCATTTATTTGATTGTTTCATTAATAAAATAATTATTTCCCCATCGTTATATAATTATTTAAGGTAATTATTCCTTCACTAAAAATTAAAAATAAAATACCATGATAGAGATAAATATTTTATATTTCAAAATAATATATATATTCAAATAGTTTTTCTACATAACAAAATATTAAAAATAATATAGTTATTAAAATATGAATGTGATATTTTTATCTTTTTTTAAATAAAATATTATAAAAATCATAACATCATCCAAAAGGTCCTCAGAAATCATTAATAAATTTATATCATAAAAATAAGTTTATTAAGTTCTAAATTGAAACTTATATTAATTTGTAACATAAAATTTTTATCATGTGGACACATAAGAGATGTTTAAGACAAAGAAAGTGACATTTTTTTGATTCTCAATAATTTAAATAATATAAAAGTCATTTGCATAGACATGTGTCCATTAAATAACTCAAATTAGAACCTTAGATGTTAAGGGTCTAATATAAACTATCCAATAAAATTTTGGAAACTTTTATGGTAATTGGTTAATCCTTATAATATTATTTTTACCATAAATTACCCTATTTACCCTTAACCATGGTAATATTTTTTTTGTACCAATGTTACTATTCATATTAACCAAAAATAAATTTATCTTGTTTAATAAATTTATACCTTTTTATTTAAAATATGTAATCCATTTTTTAAAATTTAAATCATACAAGTGTAAGAATTTAATTTAAAATAAAAATGATAAAATGCAACTAAAAACAATTTAAAAAAAATATATTATTAAGCCAAAAAATGTACTTATAACAAAACAAGGTATAATTATGAAGTAAATTAGATTATTTATAAATAAATATTATTTAATTTAAATTTATATCAAAATAAAATCATAAATATAATTTTAATATATTGAAATTGATAATTTTGTAAAACCAATATTTTCCCAATTCATTGGAAAATAAATATTTTCAAAAAAAAAAACAAAAAAAAGTCTCCCTAAGATAATTTTGAAATTAATATTTATAAAATTAATTTTATTTAGTTCAATATAATTTATAAAATTTTCAAAATATAGTTTTAAAAAAAGTTTTCCCTTAAAAGGTGGTAAAATTGTCTTTTAGAAGAAATATATCTTTTTATGCTTAAAATCAGATTTATTCTTATCTTTAGCCTATAAAATTTATTATATAAATTTAAAAACATTTGATTAAATATATAAAATTTAAATTTAATTAATATCTTTCACTAATAGTGATTAATTTAATTTATTAAGATAAAATGCCACTATGGGCATAAAAATAATTTTTAATAAAAAACAAATTCTTTATGTTTAATTGTTTTTTATATTAATTTCTAATTAATTAGTAACAAAGAAATTAATTTTATAAACATGTGTAAACTATATTTTCATAATTTAGTTAATATCATTCATTTACACCATTCCAACAACTAGGTGATAACTATCATAATTAAATAATAATATTAAATCATATGTTAAAGCTCAATGTTATGTGTAACATAGGCTATTGAAGTTATTGAATTTTAAAAAGAGACATACCATAAAATATTGGGGTGTTACATTCTCCCCTCCTTCAATAAATTTATACCTCATAATTTAAACTCGTGATTGGTAATCATGGAGTTTCCATTTTAAAATACCCTTGTGGTAATCCCATATCGTAAAAAGGCTTAATAAAACTTATTATTAAAGATAGGGAAAGGAAAATGTGAAGGTCACCAAAAAAATAGGCATTCAAATAGGATAAAATTAGTGTGAAGTGAAAATAAGGACATGGAAGAAAAATATAACCTTTAATTTTTTATGGATAGTGATAGAGAACATGATCGTTGGAAATTTAACCATCACAAAACTATAAATATGTGATTGGTTAAAAGTCCATTGATTTCTCAGAAAGGAAAGTAAATGGATGACGTTTTTGTTTCAAAATCATTTTCCTAAATTTGAGGGATTATTTTACTATACTGAAAGGCACTTGAGAAAATAAACTTATTTGATTTTTTCCATGTAAAAAGCATAATATAATCCTTTAGATGTGTTTTGATCTATTTCTACTTCATTTCATACACCAGGAGATTGATATTCAGCATGAATGTTTCATACCTGAAACAAGTTTAAGGAATTATATGGTCCTTAAGTCATTCCTTCAGCCTTTAAATGCTTACTGAAACCAAAATGGTTATCAAATGATATAAATCATAATTAAACCTAAAACAATAATATCCAAAGTTTAACTTATTCCATTGGATTACTAGTTACCTTAAAACCCATTCAAAATAATTCTATCCAAATTAAAAGTCCAAAAATTTAGAAAGAAGTTCACTAAATTTCTAAAATCAACTTAACATTAGATTCCCCAAATAGCATAATGTAGATATTATTGTCACATACCAAATATTTTATCACCTTAAAACCTTAACGATAATTTTCATGCTTCCAAATCCACAAAGAAGAAGTACAGAGTAAAATCATTATATATCTCATGATTATTATAACAAGAACATCATAACATAATCCTTGAATCCAAAAACAAAAATACTTCAATTATTCCACTTTTACTATAGTAACAACATAATCTTGATCTTAATCCCTTTTCTTCTTCTGAGTTATACTCCCTTGATGCTTGGGAATTTCATTCGCATAGTGACCAATCTCCTTACAGTTAAAGCATTGAACAACTTTTTTTTCCTTTTTAATCACGAGACTGGTGGAATTTATCTCATCACTCATAGAAAACTTCCATTCCCTTAAAGAAAGTACCAGGGTGTTTCCTTCCATAATTATCACATGTGGGAAGATCCTTCTTTCCCTTATTCCCTTTATTCTTTTTTTACAATCCATTTTTTATTATATAAAAAGCAACTTTTGGGAAAGTGAGAACCATAAAAAAACCTCCTCAAACCATCAGCATAAACCCTACTTAGATGACCAAAAAATAGTATACTGAATTCAAAATTTACATACCAAATTCCTTGCAGACAAAGTATCGACAAAAACTCCTTAAAAAACGCAAAATTCAAAATTCAAATCCAAAGTCATGATCACCCGTGATTCACACATCTACCTTGAGATGCACACCCATATCTATTGCTGCCCTGACCTATCCGAGACACACCATCATCACGTCACTGGCCAACCATCACCATCTTCAGCCCATCAAAATCACTGACGCCGATTCCTTCCACTAGGTTCCATTTCTAAAAAAATGGCATACTCTAGATTAGATCATAACATTATGAAATATAATGTATAATCATAGAACTATTCAATCACATAACCTAAATAGAAAAATTAGGTATTACTAATATCTAAATCATAATTTTTTAATATTTGGGAATATGTACAAATTCTATCATAGGGTTTCATTATCAAATATATGTTTTCCTAAATCTAGTTCCCAAGGTTACTATTAAACTTCCTATGATACCAACTATAAAGACCTTAGCCCTAGTAGCCCATAGTCAGTGGTTACTTTATTATATTATCATAATATACAAGGAATAACATCATGATGGAACAAATAGTTAATTAGTTTTGGAAAACTAGATTCAAACATAAATCTTACATTACAACTTGAAATAAAATACATCATAGAAACTACATTGAAAACACTTCTATTCTCTTATTTTATCCCTATTTGTTAATCATAATATACATCTTGTCATCCTAGGAAAATTAAAACATAAGAAAGGGGTGAGAAAAAATGATCAATAAGGGTCAAAATACAATGGAATCTATCATAAATAATCATAAACAATAAGTAAAAGCAAGTAACTAAAAACACATTCCATTAAAATATAATGTTGTGTATAATATGGCAGGAATGAAAGCTTATCCAAATAATTTCATATAAATAATCACATGGGAATGAAACATAACCATGGATATTCTAATAGTATAATAATCACATGGATTATCGATAACTAATATCATAATGAGGGAATTCATAATGTGGTACTTCTAAAACATACCATCAAGGCCTCAACCGAGATTTCTATATAAATGGGTAAGACCTCGACCAAAACCCAGGCTAGTTTGTATCACAAGACCTATCGATGCATAGAGGGATTATAGTGGGTGCCACCCACCACTTACTAAGTCTAATGAATTTCACATATTAATGGGGTAAAACCTAATCAACATAAACATTCATATTTAAACTAGAATAAAAAATTTAAATGCTTTTCCCATTCAATAAACATAATCATAAACCATTCAGAGAAATATGGTGAATGGTGTCATAATAGTACATCCCCAGTGAAAATTATCATAAAATATTAAATAAAATATGGTAAATGGTATCATAAGAGATCAAAATTAGTAAATAATATTATTCAATAATAGATATTTACATATATTCTTTAATAATATCACTGAAAAATTATTGAGGAAAATACCCTTTTTAAAATTGAAATTACTTATCCATAAAAAACAACATAATCGTAAGAAAATATTTTATTTGAAAATAAAATTGTAATATTGTAAAGGAAGATTCAAAAATTAATGTTTCATGAAATCAGAAAAATCCTCTCATTCCATATATTTTTTTTTTGAATTTTGAAAAAGAAACATTTGAAAGAGTATTTTTAAAAGATAATCCTTTACAAATATCATATCATTGATGTGAGAATTAATCAAATGAATTGATCATATATAAAGGCACATAAAACAAGTCTAAATACAACTTAAGATAATCATTATTTCTTTTGACAAATAATCATAGCATGACATAATCAATGGAGTAGAAGTTTAACCGAAGAATGAAAATTGGGTTAAGAATTCCCTTACCTTTAGTTTGATTTCCATCATACATGTCCTAAACTCCTATATAATGGTTTTAAACATATTATTAACTTGTAATAAAATTATTTTAATATTTATTATATCATATATTATCCTCTTATAACATTTCACCACTCTTTTATTAATAATATTATATTCATTTCACTGTTTCGGGTGTTAATTACCATGTTTTATCATGATTGTTTTGTATTGAAAGTCACAGTTCTCTTTCATAGGGTTTGGTTAAAAATTTACAGAATAATATTAATAATATATTTAATAATTAAATATATTTTTAGAACCATTATATAATGTTTTTTCAAAGAAAAATAATTACACTGCTACATGGAGATGGTAAGTCATACGTACACACACACGATGCTTTCATTTTTCGTAGGATGGATAAAAGGTAGAATATGATTGTCCAATAATCATAATAACATATCAATATATATATATATGTACATACATATATACATATATTATACTATATTTATTATTTTATAATGGAAAGAACACATAAAGAGGAAGTGGAATAAAATTAAACTTGAAAAAGTCTATACAGACGAGTATCACTTTTTCATTGGACTTCCTTTAGATCACTTCTTAAGGGATATAAGTTTGGTATTATGGAAGGAAAAAAAGTTAAAGAAGATATATAATTATTTTGGAGAGAGGAATGGATAGATTTTGGTCAATATATAAGTCTCAATTTGGTGAAATGAAATGAAGGAAGGAGTTTCCTTTTATAATTGAGGTGAGGGTCACCCTTGTGAATCCTCAAAATATTAAATTATATTAAATTCATTTTCATTCCAACTACAACCAATTATCCATGGATTATAATATTAGATTAGATAAGGTAGAAATATCACCATAAAATAAAATTTTGACATGTTTATGTTTTATTTTAATCCTTATCATTTTGATTGACCTTATTTAACCTATTTTAACTTTAATTATGTAAACAATTTATTTAATATTAAAATTTGGTAAATTTTTTACTTATAAAATGTAAATTGGACCTAAAATGGAAAATTAATGAAATTTTAGATCAAATAATAATCACCTTTTATTTTTAACTTTTATTATTATTATTTTTAAATAATTCAATAAAATATTATTTTGATAGAATATCATTTGTGTCAATTTTGAAACTATTTATTACTTTGGCCTTAATGAAATTAATAAAACAAGATAATTTAGAAAAAATCATTTAATATGCCCATAATATGTCATAATAATCTATAAAAGTGATGGATTATAATAGTAAATTCAAATTATATTTATTTTAATATTTATAATATCATTAATTTGATTGTTTCATTAATAAAATAATTACTTTACCATTATTTGTATAATTATTTAAGGTAATTATTCATTCACTAAAAATTAAAAATAAAATACCATGATGTATATAAATATTATATATTTCAACATAATATCAATAGTAAAAGATATATTCTGAATAACACCATATTAAAAATTATATAGTTATGAAAATATAAATGTGATATCTTTGTCTTTTCTTTAAATAAAATATTATAAATATCATAATCACATCCAGATGGTCCCAAAAAATCATAAATAAATTTATATCATGAAACTAAGGTTATTAATTTTAAAATTGACACTTATATTCATTAATTACCTACCTTTTGTTCATGTGGAAACATAAGATATGTTTAAGACAAATAAAGTGACATTTTGTGTTTCTATTTAATTTACACAATATAAAAGTTATTCTCATAGAAAAGTGTCCATTAAATAACTCAAATTTAAACCATACGTGTTAATGTTAGAATATAAATCATCCCAAAAATTTTGGGAAAGTTTTATGTTAATTTTTTTTATTTTTATCATACTATTTTTACCCTAAATTACTCTATTTACCCTTAATTGTAGTAATAAAAAATTACTAAAGCTACTATTCATATTGAAAAAAATAAATGGATCATATTTAATAAATATTTAACTTTTTATTCCAAATATGAATCTATTTTTTAAAATTCAAAACACATAATGGGTAGAATCTAATTTAAAATTAAACTGATAAAATGAAACTAAAAACATTTTTTTTTCAAAAATGCATTATTAAGACAAAAAATGCACTTATAATAAAAAAAGTTATAATCATAAAATAAAATATATTATTTATAACTAAATAATATTTAATTTAAATTGATATCAAATTCAAATCTTAAATATACTTTTAATATAATGAAATTGATAGTTTTGTAAAAATCGGTATTTTTCACTATTCACTGGAAAATAAAAATTTTCAGAAAAAAATTCAGCCTAAGATAATTTTTGAGATTAAAATTTTAAAAATGAAGTTTACTTTTTTCAATATAATTTATAAGTGTAAAAATTTAGTTTTAAAACAATTTTTCAAAAGATGGTAAAAGTGCCTTTTAGAAAATATATAGCTTTTTTTATGCTTAAAATTGGATTTATTATTTTTATAGAATCAATTTAAAAAACATTTTATTTAATATATAACATATAAATTTCCTTAATATATTTCATTAATAGTTATTAATTTAATTTATTAAGATAAAATGATGTTTTGGGCATAAAAATAGTTTTTTTATAAAAAACACATCCTTTATGTTCAATTGTTTTTATTTTCATTTCTAATTAATTGGCGACCAATGAATTAATTTTATAAACATGTTTAAACTTTATTTTCATAATTTATCTAATCTCATTCATTCCCTCCATTCTAACATCTAGGTGATAACTATCATAATTATGTAATAATATTTAATCATATGTTAAGGCTTGGTATTCTATGTAACGTAGTCTATTAAAGAAGTTGAATTTTAAAAAGAGACATAACATAAAATCTTGGGGTGTTGCACTAAAAATTTTATTACCTGGAAAATAAAAAATTAAACACACCATTTGCCCAAAATTTATGAAATTTATTAATCAATTATTGTATAGAAAAATACATTTTATCTTCATGCCTGCTTGGTCCATCAATAAGAGTGGAAAGTAACATAAATGGTTTCTTTATACATAACCATGGGTTAAGCTTTTATGGAACCAATAACAATGTCCATGTATTTTTTTTCACACCAAACATAGACTTTAATGGGTTAAAACCATCTATATAAAAACCCATAAAAACATTATGATAATTATGGAAAAATTCTAAGCGTATCTAATCAAACTACTTCTATGTTAAACAATTTAATGGATGAGTTAACTTATCAAGAAGTAAAATAAAATTGTGTCATTGGATTATGGATTGTTTAAACCACATCTCCAGGATCTTGAACCAAGGATAGTGAGTTGAGGGAATATAAGGATTATATGACCTTTTTTCAAGGCAATGACACCTCCAGTTGATAGGATGCGGGATCATATATAGGAACTAATATGGAATTATAGAATAGTCAAGAATAGGGTACCTAGAAGCTAGAAACACTCCTTTACAAGGGACATGTAAGATTTTAAAAGATTCAAACACTCGATCAATGAAGTAGGTTACATGGAAAAGGCTATCCTAGAAGGGTTCTGGAACCTTATAGACTACGTTGCCACATACAGAAAACATTATCAAGGAGAAGTGTTGTGATTAATCATTTATTTAAATTTTTCATAGACTAGAAGGGTGAAATAAGCATTTATTATATTTTTTAGGGTTTTGGGATAAACCCTATAGGCTTTCTTCTTCTTTTATTTATGCTCTAGATTTTTTTTCTAAGATCTTAAAAAGATATTAGTGAATGAAGACTGAACTTTTTCTCAGACATCCATTTGTGGGTTTTAATTATAAAAATATTTATGTATGATTTACTAGAATTTTAGGGTATTAAAATTTGGACCATTAAGATATAGAGTTTAAGGTCATATAGATTTAAATAAAGTACACCGATTTTAAGGTTATGATGCATGGACCGAGGGAAAGGGGAAAGTGTGACACAATAGCCTTCTTAGGTTTCCAAAGGTCAATAATACTCTAACACCTTTTTGAATGGGGAATGAAGATGCTATAAATCATGGATCAAGGTTCTTGGATCATGAGTAATGGTGGGGAATAAACACGCAAAGGATGACCACAAATCACTCTGGGGTGACAGACTCCACTGTGATGTTTCCAGGGATCCTAGGGATTATATGACCTTTTTAAGGAGAAGATACATCTAATTGACATGAAAATGGGCCTTATACTGGATAAAATATGGGTCTTATATGAATATTCAATCATTTGGGTCCCTCAAATCTGGATAGTCTCCTTTCCAAGGGTTGTAAAATCTTGGTGGCAATCCAAGACACATAAGAAACAAAGTGTGGTTCATGGATTGAGATGTTTAGAAAATATGATGGAAGTCACTTGAACCTCATATGGCCATAGTTTGGCTATTGTGGTCCTTTTATAAGGAGTGATAATGAATGATTGTTAGTGAAGTTTAATATCATGTAATTAGGATGAAACTATCGTGAAATAATGACTCAGGTGTTCTTTAGTGTCAGGTTATGTAATGAGGACCTTCTTCTACATAGTTTAACTTTATATGGATATGATGATATGTGGGGTGGTTTTTTATCATTATATAAGGCTATGGATAAATAATAATATACTGGGGTCCCTTACATAGTTTTGACTCATATGTAAGGAAAGAAAGTCTCTAAGACTAGACCATTATTTGAGCAGTTTAATGTCTTTCAAGGTGGACTGTTTTCAACTATCATATTTATCTATGAGGCTCCAAGTTATTCCTAATGGGGTGATCAACCCATACTTATAAGTGTACATGATTCAAATCGATGTGATAAATAAGAGGAAGTTAGATAGTTACCCATATTGTGCTATATAAGGGTGTATAACAAAGAGTTATCAGAAATACAGGGGATATATTACCATAACATGGGTTTATAAATGAGAGAACCCATGATGAGGACTCCTGCATAAATTTAACTCATACATAAAAGGAGGCCCTTTTCTACTTTTAATTTTGGATGGACCTGATTTGCACATGAGGTAAAAGTTACTCATCTTAGTACTATAAAACAAGTGAGATGATAGGTGATTTAATCAGGTTCTAAGATGAGTTTGGGGCATTTATGATTCCCATGGATGGGCCTATTTGTGTTTCACTATTTGTCCTGAAAATTAATCCACATATTGTTTTTCAAAGAAAACCCCTATATAGTTTTGGTTCATATGAATAGGGGGGATTATTTTAAAAATTCCAACTAGGCCCAGGATAAGATATCTAGTCATCAATATGTATCTTATAGAGATAACAACAAATCCATACATAGCTCTCATATGGCTCCCTACATAGATCAAAATCATTCATAGGAAGAGGGGAATTTTTATTAAGTTGTTCACATTATTTATATCCTTCCCTTACCAGGATCAATTTTATGGTTTCCATCCTGGTGTAAGCCCCTAAACTTCATCCCTCATTCCTTTTGTTAGACCCTTGTCCAATGTAAAGATAACAGAGGGAGGGATCATCACCTTTCCCTCTTCCTTGGTCACCTCGACCTCATCCACCCTAGCTGCCGTAGGTGCTCCCTCTTCCAATAGAGGAGGAGGAAAAGTGTGGGTGCCTTTGTTGAATCTTTGACATCCCCTTATTTCTCACACTGATCATGACTCACGTTGGCTTAGAGATTTTTCATGGTCACAACATTTTAACAAATCTTGAAATATGAGAATTATGATTCCTATTCAAACAAGGATATATAGGACACCTTCTTGAAGTCCCGAGATCAAAAGGGTTCCCTTCCAAAAAGGGTTTACCCAATCATAATCCCTTCAAATGGGAAACGTTTATGCATAAGACCCAAAATAATGAATGAACTATGAGAACTCTGACTCTCACAATAATGGGATACAAGTGCAGCATTCTCAGGGCCCCAGCTCATTAGATATCCTTTTTAGGAATCTAAATCTAATTCTTTTAATCTAGGCATCCTCCTTAGGAATAAGCCCCAAATTAAACCCCCAAATCATCAAGGAATACTTTTTAGGAAGTAAGCCCAAACTCATTTCTCTCAAAGGACCATACTATCCTATGAGACTTATCGAACTACATGGGATTTGATTCCCATCCCCATGGGATACGTAGGAAGCCTTCTAAAGGTTCAAACCCAACACTTCTAATCAACCATGTTCTCCTTCTTCCATATTCCCAATAGGGTCTATTCTTACTTGGAAATCCATATTATTTCCAAGTTCCTTGGGTTGTTTAGGCATAAGTCCCACACCAAAATTTGACTAAGAACCTTTCTATTAGATGTTCATACCACATGACATTAAACTATATGGATATGTACTTATCACATGACCTAAAAAGGTATGATGTGTCCCGTTAAGCGGCACCGAACTATGAGGGTTCTGATTTCTTTCACAAGGATATGTTGGTAGCCCATTTTATGGGTACGATCCCAATATCAAAACAAAACTTTATCTCTATGGATGACTATAAATTCTATAATGGCCCCCTTAGTGGATTAAAAACCAATATCATCATAGAAATGATTAAAAGAATCTCTATGTAGTATATTAGAGGATACCACTAACGGAGAACATCGAATACATACAAATACATCCATTAATGAAGAACCTCGAATACATACAGGTGATTTTGAATTTCACACATGTTAATAAGTGATTGAAAATTCCATGGGAAACTTATGTTCTACTTGGTAAATTAATAAGGATTCATTAAAATATATTAACTTTATAAAGAGAGTCCCAAAGTAGACAATAATTCCCCCCAAAAGGATGTGATGAGTCTGAAATCCAATCCTCTCGATCGATGCATGTTATTAAGTATCGTAAAGTTCAAAATTAACAAACACCTACCTTTAGAAAGCATGCCTCTTTTAAATAAAGAACTATGGGGTGTTTCTGGTTCCATGAATAAATCCAATGGAAACCACCTAGAATTAGTGATTCTAAAATTGGAACACATGTTTCAAGGAACTACGAAACAAAAATGGTGAACTCGACGTGAATCCATAACCAAGTTAATGATGTTACCCACCCATCAGGACCCAATAAATTGATAAAGGAAGACCGAACAATGGAATCAATCACACATGTATCCATCTAAAATATTTCACTTTAATAGAGTTTATTGTTCTTTCTAGTTTTTTCTCAGTACTCCCTTCAGTCCAAAATGAATTTCTTTAAGATGACATTTGTGAACTTCCCAACCACTGATCAGGCTAGATCCTCATCCATAGGAAGGATGCTATCGCCCACCTAGCATCTTCAACACTAGGTCTCCAACGTACTGGTAAAAAAGTACCATCATCTTGGTACCATCCCAACTTTTGAGGCTTCTCGATAGGCTCTCCAGGTTAATAACAGTCCTCGATTGTCTGGACAACGATGACTGATGATTCAGAAGAAGATGGTGCCAACCACCATTTTCAATCGTTTTGGGTCCTTATCCTTAGAATCAATAACTAGTCCCTTCCATACTATAGGGAGGTAGATCAAGAGGTCACTCAGGGCATCAATCCAAATATGCATGGTTCCTTCTTGAGGACTCCCACCAACAATCGTCGCCATCAAAATCACATTGCAGTGAACCCCCAACATGATGGGGGTGTTTCCTCTAGACATTCGGCCCATGTCTTTTAGACCCGGGCATGCAAAATGAACCGTCAGGGACAATTTCTGATAAACAGGGATCAGGTTCTTACCTCTTCCCCCTCTGGAGAAGTCCATCAACCTAACTTGATGGAGAGCAACGAGCGGGAACATACACCCATCCATCCTAATTCTGCTACCCAACAGACTTGTCTGGAGACAACCCACTGATCCTGCTAGAAAAATCTGGTGGAGTACCATAAACATGCACATACACTTATTTACAAATTATCTGCTAGTCAACAGGCTCTTCTGACTACATTTAAAGAATCCTGCCAGTCCAATGTGGTGGCAACTGGTAAATAGGAACATATATCTTCTTACAATCACCAATTTTACCAGCAGTCTCATCTTCCAGTATTGAAGGATGTCCATCAACCATGCTTAACATAAAATATCAAGAAAGAACATACACTTTCCAGCGTACATCAAGACTACCATCAGTCTCATTTAGCAGCACCTGAAGAAGTTAGTTAGAAAGCTCTGATGAAAAATTTGGGACAAACCCAAGTCTCTGCCCCCATACATGAGTACTGTCGATTTCCATTGATAGGAAAAGGTGGAAATGACTAGGAACATACACCAAATACAGATATAAAATGGACATATATTCCTGTTCCGGTCACTGAAGTGACCAAAAACATCTTATAAATGGTGAAAGGGCAGACACAAATCCCTACCCATATTCTAGAAGCATGCTAGAATATTATAAAAACTAATTCAGTAGTACCAGAAAAACAGACACATAAATCTATTCCCACACCTAGGATGACACATCGTCATGCCATCCCGAAGTAGATACATACCTCTGTTCTAGTCTAGGTGGGTTATGGGGCATACTCCCCCATATCATACAGATAATAGGATTGGGAACATACAACCTTTCTAATTGGAGATAATCGGTCTGATTTGGTGACTGCTCCAAGGAAAGCACATACACCTTCCCATGATAACCACTTCTCCCATCAAGTGGCCCCAACTAAGTGTAAGAGAGAATCCAAGAATAAATCTCTCCAAACATAGTTGGAAAATCAAGAGTCAAGATCCAATCTGACTCCTCTTAATGCTGGAGTTCTTGAAGCCCTCAAAAATTTATCTATTGTAGCATAAGTTCCTACCCTATAATTAACAAATTATGGGAGTAGTATTAGTAATTATAAAGTTCCCCACTGGACACTTCATCATGAATGATTTTTTCATGAAAATTTGGTCAATCTAGAGAACCTATCTCCGGATAAGAGCCACGACAACCCTCTATGTGGCCAAAAGACCAAGGAGAAAGTGGATTTATCCCTTGCTGTGATCCACCATGGTGGTCCTCCTCATGATGGAATTCTCTATGAAATTTCTCTCCACAGTAGTATTTCGCATTATCAAGATGATTCTATAATTGACAATGTAGTAATGATAAAACCCTCTCATATTGAGGCACTTTACAACACAAGGAAAATCATGTATGATGCCTTGTCATTAATAGGTGAAATAATTTCTCAAACAGAAGATATATTAAGGGAACCATCATTCTCTTAACCTACCTTGGGTCATTTTTCTTCTAATACAGCATATGAAAAAGTGAAAGATCCCATTGTTTTTAATAAAACAATTGAGAAGCGTCCACTTTGGTCAGAACAAGTGGATAAAACTCCAGTGAAAGATGATGAAGATATGTTAAACATGGGAAAAAAATTGGCTAAAGGAGAAATACCAGTCATGTTCTGGCCTTTGGAAAATTCTCAATATAATATTCCAAAATTAATGGAAGAAGATTTCATTAATGATGTCTGCCTCAACTTATGGAATAATCTTCATCATTTGAAAACCAAAGTATTACTGTATGATGAATATCAAAATCATTCAAAGGTAATAGAAGGGTTACAATTCCAAATTGACTTCGTATCTCTCTTAGTTTCCCAACATTCAAAGGTTTAAATACAATAGAGAACCTTTCAAAGTGCATGCCTTAATGATCTAAAGAGTCTATGCCAGTTAATTTATGATTCCCCATCCAGTGTTTGCATCATAGGATGGGATGCACATGAAGCACTGAATTTTGATGCACTCCAGAATCAAAAAAGTCTTCCAAAAGTGGTCTCATGCAATATTATTTCCCACAGACGACTATAATCAAAATATTTTGTATGTAATCAAATGTACACTCAAGAATAGGCCTCAAATAGATCTCATTAGAATCCGTCCTAAAGAAAACAAGTTTTTGAGTTACTTTTGCATCAAGTATCTAAGAATATTCATCAGGCCTCCCACTTAGAGGATGTTGGACATCAGATAATGAAAATGTCTAAAGTAGCACAACGATCTTCCGAAACAAGTGATTTTAGTGGTTGTCGGATAATGCACCCAACTAATGTTCGAACCAAAATTCGCAAAATCAAAAGAGCATCTACGCTAATCTCATCCATATCAGTTCAAGAGCCACCCCATATTGTAGGGATGGGGGCTTGTTTAATTCAACCTTTGAATTCAACAAAAAAAGTTTAAAGGTTTGAAGAAAAAGAATAGGAATAACACTAGCCTGTAGGGTTGGGGGATTTTTCACAACTAGAATCCCCTCCTCAATGAAATTCAGTTTTCTCATGATTATAGAAGAAGCCACAAATAGAGCACACAACTGAACTATCTAAGGATTCCCTTTAGGTTACTATTCGCCTAACTATTCCTGGGAATTCGTTATATAGGAAAACAGAGTCTCATGAAATATATATAAGGAGACGATCTTACAAGGATACTGACAAAATTTTATTAATGAATTATGCATTAGGGAATGTTATTAACACTATTATAGAAGAGCCTCCAGAAAATGAGTCTAGTTCAGGGGAATTAGAAGATGAAGTTATTATCCATAATACGATACACACTGAAGAAAATTAAGAAGGTGTACGTACCTAAAATCAAAGGCTTATCCAGAATCTAGGTATGCCTTCAAGTAATAAGCTCCCACCCCTCTGAAAGGCATATAAAAAGGGGAAAGGTAAAAGTTAGATTGCATCTCACTTTCCCCCTAGATAAGTTCAATATCTTTCACATGAAGAGAGATTTGCACAACAAGAAGAGAATATGAAAGAGTTGAAAAGAACCAATATAGAGTTACATCGAAGCATCATTTCTACTAGACATACTCCACTAAAAGATCTTAAACTTGCACATCCTGTGGGAGCTCCTTAAAAAATAGTATTTTTAGTAACTAAAGATGTGGATAATGAATTCCCTCCATTGGGTACATAGATAGGGTAGGATAAAACACATCCTTATAGGCCTATTTTCATGGGTTATCCAAGTAAAATACCAACATCACCATCACCAGTGGTTTTCCCAGTCATTTCACTAGTTCAAGCTCCAGCTACTGTACCTATACAGGTCCCAACTCATCTGGATATTCCTCAAGTGATTATGAAAACAATTGAGTCATTAATAATGCAATTGGAAGCTATGGAAGAATAGCGTGCACCAATTCAGTTGGAAAAGAAATCTTACTTTTAGTGGGTAGATTTGATCCTTCCCCCACCAAATTTTGTGAATACCACATTCCCAATATTTAATGGTTTGGGAGATCTAAAACAATACTTAACACATTCAGTTTCTTTTTGTGATACCATGATTGGAAATCCTCAACAAAAAGAAGTAGCAAAGCTCAGGTGTTTTGTACAGTCATTAAAAGGACCATCTTCAATTTGGTATACAAGTTTTCAATCTCAATCAATTACTGGATGGGAAGATATCTATTAGTAATTCCTTATTCAATTTAGCTCAACTCTACCGAAGAAAATAATTTTTGATCTTATAAATTGTAAAAAAAAATGTAAAATTAAAGAGTTTCATATTTCCTTGCTCGATGGAAAGGATTAACATATTTCTTAAATCTGGAACTCCCTCAAGAAGAGTTGCTAAAAATTTTTGTGGAAAATCTACAAGATGAGTTACACACACCACTGATCCCTGTGAAATACATAGGAGGATTTTGAGACCTTGCTTCAATTTCTCAATAGATGTAATATTCCATTATGGAAACTAAAGCTAAAACTCATGTAATTGTATCAGCTCTAGGAAGGATAATAGGGAAAGTAGAGGCTGCTACTGTTACACTTAAGTAAGAACCTGTACCTACTTCCACTTCAAAACCATCATCATATCAAAGGGCTACACCTCTCGAGCATCAACAGAAATGACTGCCTCTTTAAGATGATCAAAGAGATCAAAGGAAAAAATATTTTGAGGAGTTAAAGAACAAATTTTATTCTTTCAAGAATGAAAAAGTTCCTGATTAATTGATCTCAGTCCTAGAAAATAATTTGGTTAAGTTTACAAGGATGAAGAAACTAAACAAATAAGGATATGAAGATCTTCCAAACTATTGTCCCTTTCACCAGATGTTGGGTCATCCCATTCAGGAGTGTTTTGCTTTCAAAGACCTCCTGTAAAAAATGGTAGACTTTGACAAGTAAAACTGAAAAATTCTTCAGCCCAAGTAGCATGTGTTACTACTACTGATCCAGAGGAAGAAGGTGAATGGAAGGAAATAAAAAGTAAAAATGTGCAGAAATATGATGATTGGATGGTTAGGAACACAATCCATTAAACTCATGCCATTTTACAAACACAATTGAATCAACCAATTGTGTCTTTTTCTACTTCTACCATAGCAAAACTATCTTCATCAAAAGGTCAATCCTCAAAGAAGCGATGTGATCAGAAGGAAAAAGATAAGTAAGAAGAAGATGAGCTTGTGTCAAGGCCAAAGTTGTCTTTGACTCTGGCAGATTTCATGCCATCTGTTTCAAAATCACAGGAACCACCCTGTAAAATGGCACAACCAGAACTGACCTGTCAAGTAGAATCTTTATCAGATGAAGAATTGATCTTTGGTTATGTCAACGTTATCCACTTAACAGATCCTTATGCCAATGGTGATTCTGATTATAATGAGTCTAAGTTCCCTATACCTAACTGGGGAACTAGAAGAGTAGGTCAAGGTCGAGGATATATGGGAAGACATGGGTGTTCTAGAAGCCATTATTTTAACTCTACCCATGTTCAAACTGTATATGCGGCAGAAACTCGTGGTAGATCCCTTCAGCTGGATAAACAAAAACAAGGATATTCTTCCATGCATGATAGGTTCAGTCCTAAGATGATTATTTTGGAGGACCGATTAGAGGTTACACCATCTTCCTCTTAGCAAGCATATTGACCTAGTCAGTCTAATCTACCAAAGCAAGGAGTATTCCAGTTTCTACTCTGACACAGGGAACATCCATATCAGGGGAGTCAACTTACAAGGCACTTGAAAAACCACATCTCCATCTGGGAAATGCAGAACTTTAGACCAAAATTATGATTTCTTGAAATAGTTGTCCCAAGTATCGTCCAAGTTGTCAATTTTGGATACCTTAAATCTGTTAAAAGATCTTTGAGAAGCACTTATTGAGGCTTTGGCAAGTCCTCAAGAGTTTAAAACCGATGTTGTTGCTACTGAGGTTTACTATATAGATAATGATCTTGCAGAGTGTCATGCAGTTATATCCTTTATGGATGAAGACGAAGATGATGATTTACATGGACATATTAGGCCCTTGTATCTATCTGGAAAGGTAAATGACCTTGACATCTGATGATCCTTCATTGATAATGGCTCATGTGTTAACCTAATTACTATTTATACACTTCGTCGATTTGGCCTCACTGAATCTGAATTATCTCCTTCCACTTTAATGTTGCAAGATTATGATAAGAATTAGCAAGAACCTTTGGGAAATATTACACTCAGAACTTAGCTAGGGCATCTTGTGTCTAATTCAGATTTCGTGGTTGTTCGTCAAGACACATCCTTCAGCATTCTTCTTGGAAGGCCTTGGCTACATCAACACGCAGCCATACCTTCGTCATACCATCAATGTCTCAAGTACTGTTTGAATGGTCAAATCAGGACATTTTATGGTGACAAGGCTCCATTCAAAATGTGTGAATCTCAATACATTGAGTCTGAATTTTATCACATGAAGGGAATGGAGTCCATGACAAAGGTGGTTACCAGAATCAATGCTCTAAAGGGATTGGAAAAGATCCCAGAAAACCCATTCGTACATTTGAGTACAAATTATGTGTTACCTATCAATCAAATTGAAAGGGTAAACCCAAATCCAAGCATTCATCCAGTAACTTCCATAATGTCAATTGTGGAAATTGATCCTGACAGCATGAGGGAAATTATTGATTCACAAAGCGGTGGTGAAAGCTTAAATAGAGATATCTTCATTTCATCCAATGAACTTTAGCAAGTCTCTACTTCACTAATCAGATTTGAAGAAGTTGTAGCAATACTAGAGGAAGACAAGGATGTTGATTCCCAACTCATTATATCCTCTTTATTACCCCAGGAAGACCCTTTATCATTAGTAGGATTAGAGATTGTGGCCTCTTCTTCAGGATGATCAAATACTGACTCCTCCCCTAACTCTGGAAGTTTTGCTTCATCATCTACTATTTAAGTAGAAACAAAAGAAGTAACATCTAATGAAGAAGAAGAGGAAGATCTCAGGGACGATTCTATAGCATTTGAGGAAGGCATATCTACCATTATGGATGAGCTTAGAGAAATAAATCTGGGTACAGAAGAAGATCCACGCCCCACTCTAATTAGTGCAGCCATGACTCCTAAAGAGAAAAAATATGTATAATTCATTTCTAAAGAAATATCGACACATATTTTCTTGTAATTATACTAAATTATAGGAATTAATCCCGATGCATCTACTCATCATTTGGGTTTTCCATAAGAACATTGAGGATTCAAGCAGGCAGCAAGAATAACACTCCCAACTCATGCCTCTAAAATTAAAGTTGAAGTTGATAAGCTTATAAAGGCTAATTTTTTTTCCGGGTGGTTCAACATCCTAAATGGCTAGCCAACATTGTCCTAGTGAAAAAAGAATGGGAAAATCAGATTTTGCATTGATTTTAGAGATCTTAACCAATATTGTCCTAAAGATGACTTTCCAGTTCTGATAATAGAACTTTTAATTGATGCCACATCTGGCTATGAAGCTCTTTCCTTTATGGATGGATACTCTGGGTATAATCAAATATGCATGGCACTTGAGGATGAAGAATCTACGGCCTTCAGATCCCATCATGGTGTGTTTTTCTATCAGGTAATACCCTTTGGCTTAAAGAATGCAGGTGCTACGTATCAACATTCCATGCACCATATCCTCAAACCCTTCTTAAGAAAATTTGTTGAATGTTATCTAGATGATTTGGTGGTTAAATCCAGACAACGTTCTGATCACTTGGCTGATTTGGAGACCATATTCAATAAACTTTGGCTGTACAATTTGAAGATGAACCCCTTGAAATGTGCTTTCAGGGTAACCACAGGGAAGTTCATTGGTTTCATTGTATTCCATCGTGGTATCGAAGTTGATCCTGAGAAAAAATAAATCCTTGGCATGTAACATCCTAGAAATTTGAAATAATTAAGAGGACTCCAAGGACACTTGGCCTATATTCGTCATTCTATCACCAATTTGGTAGGCAAGTGTTTTCCCTTCACCAGATAAATGAAGAAGGGAGTCACCTATCAATGGACTGAATACTGCCCATGCCCATGCCCATGCCCATGCCCATGCAATATAAAGAAATTCTGTGTTTGGTGATATTTGAACCCCTAACCTCTTGCATATTTTCCAAAGACTTTACCACTCCAGCAGACTCATCATGTGGTTAATAAACAAAATTTAATATACTTATATATACTAATTGAAAAAACAAATAATACATAACTAATAGATATAAACTCAATAATAATCAAACAATAAGCAATAATCAATAATTAATAATTAATAATAAATAATAAATAATTATTGATTTATTAGTTATTTATTGAGTTATTTATTTATTTATTTTTATTTACTCTTTATTATAATAAATAACAAATAAATTATAATAATAAATACATAAATTATAAAATTATGAAAATAAAAAATATAAATTAATAACATTACGAAATTAAAATAATAATATAATAAAATAATAATAAAATAAATAATAAACAAAAAAAATAGTAAACAATAAACAATAAAAAATAAAAAATAAAAAATAAAAAATAAAAAATAAAAAATAAAAAATAAATAAAAAACAATAAATAAAAAATAATAAACAATAAACAATAAACAATAAACAATAAATAATAAATAATAAATAATAAATAATAATAAATAATAATAAAAAAATAATAAATAATAAATAATAAATAATAAATAATAAATAATAATAAAAAATAAAAAATAAAAAATAAAAAATAAAAAATAAAAAATAAAAAATTATAATAAATAACAAATAATAATTAATAATTAATAATTAATAATGCATATTAAATAAAAATAAATAAGAAATACTAAAAAAAATAACAAATAACAAATAATAAATAATAAATAATAAATAACACATAATAAATAAATTATAATAAATAAATATAAAATATAAATAATAAATAAGAAATAAAAAACAAAAAATAGTAAATAATAAATGATAAATATTAAAAAATAATAATAATAAATAACACATAATAAATAATTATAAATAAATAAATAAATAATAAATAATAATAAATAAAAATACAAATAAAAATAATAAATAATAAATAATAAATAATAAATAATAAACACTAAATAATACACAATAAATAATAATAAATAATAATAAATAACAATAAATAACAATAAATAATAACAAATAATAATAAACAAATAACAAAAAATAGATAATAAATAATAAATAATAAATAATAATAAACAATAAATAATAAATAATAAACAATAAATAATAATAAATAATAAATAATAAATAATAAATAATAAATAATAATAAATAACAAATAACAAATAATAATGAATAATGAATAATTAATAATAAATAAAAATAAATAATTAATACTAAAAAATATAAAAATAAATAATTAATATTAAATAATTAATAATAAATAACACATAATAAATAAATTATAATAAATAAATATAAATAATAAATAAGAAATAATAAATAAAAAACAAAAAACCGTAAATAATAAATAGTAAATGATAAATAATAAATAATAATAATAATAAATTACACATAATAAATAATTATAAATAAATAAATAATAAAAAATAAAAAATAAAAAATAAAAAATAAAAAATAAAAAATAAAAAATAAAAAATAAAAAATAAAAAATAAAAAATAAAAAACAAAAAACAAATAATAAACAATAAATTATAAAAAATTATAATAAAAAATAATAAATAATAATAAACAAATAATAAATAATAAATAATAAATAATAAATAATAAATAATAAATAATAAATAATAAATAATAAATAATAAATAATAAATAATAAATAATAAATAATAATAAATAATAATAAATAATAAATAATAAATAATAAAAATTAAATAATAATAAATAATAAATAATAAACAATAAATAATAATAAATAACAAATAATAAAGAATAAATAATAATTAAAAATTAATAATAAATAAAAATAAAAAATAAATAAAAAATAAAAAAATAATAAATAATAAATAATAAATAATAAATAACACATAATAAATAAATTATAATAAATAAGTATAAATAATAAAAAAAAACAAAAAAAAACAGTAAATAATAAATGATAAATGATAAATAATAAATAATAATAATAATGAATAACACATAATAAATAATTATAAATAAATAAATAATAAACAATAAAAATAAATAATAATAAATTATAAATAATAAATAATAAATAATAAATAATAAATAATAAATAATAAATAATAAATAATAAACAATAAACAATAAACAATAAATTATAAACAATAAATAATAATAAATAATAATAAATAATAATAAATTATAATAAATAATAATAATAAAATAATAAATAATGAATAATAAATAATAAATAATAAATAATAAATAATAAATAATAAATAATAAATAATAAATAATAAATAATAAATAATATATAATAAATAATAAATAATAATAAATAATAAATAATAAATAATAAATAATAATAAATAATAAATAATAAAAAATAAAAATAAAAAATAACAAATAATAAATGACAAATAATAAATAATAATTAATAATAAATAAAAATTAATAATAAAACTAAATAAAAAAAACAAAAAACAAAAAATAAAAAACAAAAAATAAATAACACATAATAAACAAATTATAATAAATAAATATAAATAATAAATAATAAATAATAAATAAAAAACCAAAAACAGTAAATAATAAATAATAAATGATAAATAATAAATAATAATAATAATAAATAACGCATAATAAATAATTACAAATAAATCAATAAAAAATAATAGTAATAAATAATAATAAATAATAAATAATAGATAATAGATAATAAATAATACATAATAAACAATAAATAATAATTAATAAATAATAATAAATAATAAATAATAATAAATAATAATAAATAATAATAATAAACATATAACAAATAATAAATAATAAATAATAAATAATAAATAATAAATAATAAATAATAAATAATAAATAATAAATAATAAATAATAAATAATAAATAATAAATAATAATAAATAATAAATAATAAACAATAACTAATAATAAATAACAAATAACAAATAATAATTAATAATTAATAATTAATAATTAATAATAAATAAATAAAAAATAAAAAATAAACAAACAATAAATAATAAAAAATAAAAAATAAAAAATAAATAATAAATAACACATATTAAATAAATTATAATAAATAAATATAAATAATAAATAATAAATAATAAACAAAAAACAAAAAACAGTAAATAATAAATAATAAATAATAAATAATAATAATAATAGTAAATAAATAAATAATAAATAATAAATAATAAATAATAAATAATAAATAATAAATAATAAATAATAAACAATAAAAATTAAATAATAATAAATAAATAATAATAATAAATAATAAATAATAATAATAAATAATAAATAATAAATAATAAATAATAAATAATAAATAATATATAATAAATAAAATATTTTTATTACTAATAATAAATAATAAATAATAAATAATAAATAATAAATAATAAATAATAAATAATAAATATAAATATAAATATAAATAATAAATAATAAATATTAAGTAATAAATATTAAATAATAAATAGTAAATAATAAATAATAAATAACCAGTAAAAAATAATAGATAATAAATAAATTAAAGTATATTATAAATAATAAATAATAAATAATAAATGAAACGCATGAAAAAGTATGAAAAGGCGTGATAATGGATGAAAAATCATGAAAACGCATGTAAACAGATGAAGCATGAAAAAGCATTAGAAAGCATGAGAACGCATGAAAACTCATGACAACTCTGGAAAACTCCTTAAGAATTCAACATAATCATGATAATATCCCCCAAAAAATCATCGATAAAGATAACAAGTCATGGAAACCCAAATAAACAGTAATAAATAGAATAACCATTAAAACCCGTCAAAACGGTCAGAAAGTGACAAAAACATTGGACTCACATTAATGAAGATAACTTATGATCTGAGAGTCCGTTCCAGATCCGTGATCAGTCAAATCAAAGATCCTGAAACAATCTTCGAACTGATAGGTGAAAGAGACTGAATGGATAGGCGGATCAGAAGTTACGACTGTTTTTAAAAAAAAAAGCTGGCGGGGAATAGGTGCTAGAAACCAGGCATCGAGAAACATAACAAACCCAATACCCACTAAAAGGCCATAACTTATGATCCAGGAGTCCATGTGGGCACCGCGACCAATCAAATAGAAGCTCAGGAAACGAACTATGATCTGGAAGGTGGAGGAGTCTAAACTGATACACAGATCAGAAGTTAGGTCTATTTGAAGTCAAGTTCAACGGGACACTGGTGATGAAAACAGGGTTTCAAAGGCCCTTGGAGAGGTTTTTTTGTGTTGAAAAACTCTACAAAATCTTGCTTGTTTCAAATTGGTGTGTATCTCTCTTTGCTGGCTTCGATTTGATATGTGGTACAGCCCAAACGGACACCCGGAGCGAAAGTTATTGCTGTTTGAAGTTGGAGAACTTTTTTCAACTTTCTTATAACTCTCATATCTTCTGCACCTTACACCGTATCAGTGTTTTGATTATACATGCCTCTAGATCTCTTCATTAGCTTCGATTTGACTGGCCATGGTGCTCCAATGGACGCCCGAATCAAAAGTTATGGTCATTTTAGTGATTTCAGGGTTTTTAATGTTTTTTTTTTAATTTTTTTCCTTTCATTTTGTGGCGGTTTTACCAAAACCGCAGTAATTTCACGGTGGTTTTTTTAAAAAACCACCACAAATCCTCAAAAAAATTGAAAAAATTATAAAAAAAAATTTTAACACTTTTCGCGACAGTTTTTAAACCGCCATGAAAAAACCACCGCAAAATAGCGGCCCAAAAAATATTTAATGGTGGTTTCTAAAACCACCGCAAAAAAGCCGTCGTGAAACGTCAGTTTTCCTGTAGTGAGCATTTGATACCCTCAAGAAATATTTCTTGAGTCCACTGGTATTAATACCACATGTTGTAGCAAGACCACTTATTTTCTATGTGACAACTTTAGAGCGATCACTGGGTGACTTCCTTGCCCAGATGAACGATGCAAGGAATGAAAACAACCTTTACTATCTCAGTCAAACTATACTTGATATAGAAACTCAGTATTCAAGTATTGAAAAGTGATGCCTGGAATTAATCTTTCTAGTTCAAAAATTGAGTCACTAACTACAACATCATGAGGTCCAATTGGTGTCTCGCAATAACCCGCTCAAATTTATCCTCAGTCTTCCTATGCTTACAAGGCTTCTGGAATGGTGGGAAGTTATTTTGAAATAGTTTGATATCTAGTTTGTGCCTAAGAAGGCATTAAAGGTCCAAGATCTGGTCAAATTTCTTGCTGAACACCCATTTACGGAAGATACATCATTAAATAAGGTACTTCCTGATGAAGAGGTCTTCTCTATTCAAGATAGTTCCCAAACATGGGATATGCAATTTGAGGGTGCCTCTAGAAGTCCAATAGGGAAGAGAATGGAAAACCCTAAACTCAACAAATTTGGGTTAGAAATTTTACTTAACTTCCCAGAAAAGGAAATGTTGCCTTATTCCTTCCTGTTGTTGGAAAACGAAACCAACAATGAGGTAGAATATCAAGATCCCATTGCAGGTCTGGAATTGGCACTTCAAGTACAAGTGAACCACTTTAAAGTGAAAGGTGATTCAGAGTTGGTAATCAGAAAAATCAATGGGGACTATTCGATTAGAAAAGAAGAATTAATACCTTTGTGTGATTACTTTAGAGGGTTAATAACTGAATTTACCTCAGAGCCAGTATTGTCTTATGTCCTGCGATCACAAAATTCCCAAGCTGATGCACTGGATAATGAAGCCACAACTTTGGAATATCCAAACTGGGATGATACAGTTATCAGTATAGCCCATCGTCGTGTGGTATCAACTTTTGTTCAAACTATAATGGAGGAAATTAATGAAATTATACCTATTTCTGATCCATATGGTCATACCATAGGATAGAGAACACCCATCATGGAATACCTTCAAAATGAATCACTTTAACCAGATAGGTCTGAAAAAAGAATAGACCTGACAATGAGCATACACTTTTTCTCTTTATGATAGTCCAGATCACCAGAAGATCCTCTACAAATGAGGCTTTGATGGAATCATTTTCAGGTGTATTGATGGAGAAGAAACTATGGCTGTCATGAAAGAAGTACATTCAGAAGCTTGTGGTGCTCACCAGTTTGGGCATAGGCTTTATGATCAAATCTGAAGGCTTGGATACTTTTGAATTTCAATAACCCAGGATTGCACAGATTTCACTAAGAAATGTCATCCCTGCCAAGTGCATTCCAACTTCATTCATCAACCGCTGGAGTTTTTACATATAGCTAAATACTCCTGGCCATTTTCCACATAGGGAATGGATGTAGTAGGGAATTATCCTCCAGCTATGGCAAAGAAGTTCAATTATATTCTTAATACTACTGACTTATTATCTAAATGTGATGAGGAAATTCCTCTAAAATAAATTAGAGCCAAAAGCATTGTTAGTTTTGTTAAAACTAACATCATCACCAGATTTGGTGTCCCTAATACTATATTGATAGACAATGGCACCAATTTCTGTTCTGTTGAGGTAAAGAAGTTATATCAGGAGAACAATATCAAATCCAATAATTCATATCACTATCATGCGGCGACCAATGGATAAAGAGAGGCTTTCAATAAGACCTTATCAATTATACTCCAGAAGATGGTGGATAAAGATAATAAATCTTAGATTTATAAACTTTTGCATGATTTACGGGCTTATTGGACTACTACCTATACTGCCACCCAGACAACCCCTTATTCATTGGTGTACGAAACAGGACCAATTTTTTCAATTGAAATTCAATTTCCTTCACTTAGAGTTGCAATATGTGATCAGTTTTATACAGATGAGAAGTCTCCAAAATGGTTTGATGAGCTGGAACGATTGGACCAAAAATAATTTCATACTTTTCATCATTTATAAGTCTACCAGAATAGAATAGCGCGAGCCTTTAACAATAAAGTTCACACTCGTTCATTTCTTCAAGGAGAATCAGTATTGGTCCTCAGGACTCCAATGATACTAGGAAAGAAACCTCTAAATCTTGAGCCAAAGTGGGAAGGACCTTATTCCATAAATTAGGTGTACTTGAATGGAGCTTATGCCTTAATCTCAATGGATGGAGAGCTTATTACAACTCCAACCAATGCAATATTCTTGAAGAAATACTTTGTGTAATTGACCACAATTTCCTCACTGCATGACTCTAAACTACACAACACAAGGTCCTAGTTGCAAGACGTTAAACTATACAACAACCATAATCATCCATGCTACATAACATTAAAATGCATAGCATATTTTTCCTTGTTGCATGACGTTAAACTGCATGACATCATTTGTCCTCGTTACATGATATTAAACTGAACGGTTAATTTCTTCTCTACTTGACATTAGGAGCTTCAATATACAAGAATCATTGACATAATTACTACTTCTTAGTAGCATATGATTCCTTTCCCCCCCTATGTTTGGATCAGACCTGCATAGGGACCTCATTTCAAGAACTACGTATAGATTGATTCTCATCTATATGAGATACATAGAGACACCTAGATCTATAATCTTGGGCCCAACCACGATAAAGAAAAACCCCCTTTTAATCCTTATATAAGAATCAAACCTACATAAGGAATGTTTAAAGAACTACATATGGCTTGATTCTTACCCCCAACAAGGCACATAGTGGAACTTGGGTTTTATTCCTTGGTCCAGCTACAACGTGTCTTTATTTTCACGTCGATTCATATTTATCCTTACCGCATGACGCTAAACTGCACAGAAATATAAGAAGTACATTTGGATTGATTCTTTCTCCAAAAAGATATGTAGTGAGATCCAGGTCCTATGACTTAGCTCAACCATTACTTAATGATAATACCCCTTTTCTTCACTTTTGCCACCTTTTGTGTTACAGAAGAAACCTTTTACTGCTCCTTGTTTCTCACACCAAGCATAGCTCACTTGGGTTTAGGAATTGGGTAAAAATATTCTCTATATAAATAAGGTGTCTCAATTCCTTTTGGGGTTTATCAGTGGTCCTGACTGCAAGACCTTAAAAGGAAAAACATACATCCTCACCGTATGATGATAAACTACACAGTCCTTTTATGAACTATGTGTGGATTGATTCTCATCCCATTGAGATATGTAGTGACGACTATTCCTTAAATACTAGTCCCATCCATGGGGAAAATTTCCCCCCCTCTCTTGCATATAATAAAAAAATTTATGCAGGAAGCTTTTATCTTAGGTCCCCTCCTAAGAGAACCCACTAAAGAAACAATAATGTCCCCATTTTACATATGATTCAGATCTATTTAAGGAACTCCAAACTCATGGTAAATATTGATTCAAATATTTCTCATATGTATTGAACATTACCCTATTTCATATTTCATACTCTTAATCTTGAATATTTTTAGATCTTCATAATATTTCTTACAGTTTCTTGTGACAAATTCTCTAGTATCTGAGAAATCTTTTGCTTGAATATGAAGTACGTGCCCTTAGGTGACCTTGCATAAGTTTCCTACATAACAGGACTGTTAGTTAAAAGATTCAATTATTTGGATATGCAGCATATGCCCCAATTGACCTTATATAATACATCGCCCATAACGGGTTTGTCAAATGATGGCAATGTCATTCTTGATTAAAGTGTCTTTTTGTCCCCTTCAAACTTTGATAACAATATACAAGAATCTATATTTTAAAGTAGTTATTCATGTATTTGTACCATTACCTTTATATAAATCTGAAAGTATTCAAGAACATGGTTTACACATTTCCCTCTCCATGTGTTCAAAGCAATATGAAATAACCTTGGATCACTTGACCACATATCATATACTATTCCCATTTCTAGTCCTAGTCGTATGACCTAAAACTACAGACACCATACCTCCTATGTTTGGGTCAGAACTTCATAGAAATCTTATTATTTTGATCTTTGGAAATCATGATTGGAAATACCCTCTCCATATTTAGGTACCTTTCTTCATAAACCAAACTCTATGCTTCGGAAAATCTGAATCTCCATAAACTTTCTTTGACTTTTATCAATAGAGTGTCAAACTTCTGAGATCTCTTTTTCTTGACTATGCAGTATGCGCCCTTAGGTGGCCTTAAATAAGTTTCCTATATAAAAGGTCTGTTAGTCAAAAGATGCCACTATTTAGCTATCCAGTATATGCCCCAGTTGGCCCTTCATAATACAACCCCCATAACGAGTTTGTCATATAATGGTAACTTTATTCTTGGAAAAGACTTCCTGTAATGATTTTATTCCTTTTCCCATATCATTCCTCAGTTCCAGAAATTCCCAAATCATAGTTTACAATTTTCCATTCCATACCTAAATATGGTAGTATGTTTCAAAACAAATTATCAAGAAATTGGGAGAGTCTCATACATTTGGTCAAAGCTAAAGACCATAAATTAAACCCACACAATGTCCTCACTACATGAATTAAAACTACACATTACAATGTCCTCACTGCATGACTTAAAACTACATGGTACAATATCCTCACTGCATGACTTAAAACTACACAGTACAATTTCCTCACTGCATGACTTAAAAATGTACAGTTTGATATCATAAATTCCCCTTTCTGATAAAATTTAACCATTCCTTATACACCAAATTTTTATATAAATGGTTTTCCTATTCATGACATATGTCAGCATAGATAATCCATTATTCTCAAAATTTCTTTCCTTGTAAAAACCACCCACTGTGGTCTTGAGTCACCCAAATCTTATTTTACCTTTCCTATCAATAGTAAAATGTTAAATTCTTAAGATCTCTTTTGCTTGACTATGCAGTACGTGCCCTTAGGTGGCCTTGCATAAGTTTCCTACATAACAGGCATGTTAGTCAAAAGATTCTACTATTTGACTATGCAACATATTCTCTAGTTGGCCCTACATAACACGATTTCCATAACAGATTTGTAAAATAATGGTAAATTCATTCTTGGATGAAACATCCATTATGTTTATACAAGTTTTAGATTTGGTTACCATAAAAATCATGGCTCAAGATTCCCCTTGGAAATATTTAAAATAATATTATAGAAATTCTCAGCCACTGATACTTTTTTGGGATCTAATTTATAAATTTATGGTCAAAGATATTCTACCTTAAACATTGGCCCTTTACAGTTCAAAATGCATGAATCTAAACTGCCAACAATAAGAGATTTGGTAGTCATCAGATTGGGAACCTACAAAGGGCACTCTGAAAAAAAGTCGAGTCCCAGCTCACTAAACATACATTTTGTATGATTTAGGTAATATTGAGCAATAAAAAGTAAAAAGATAAAAAGTTTGTGGGGTTTTCTATATAACCCTAGAAAAAATAAAAATATGCTTACTAGGACCATTGTATTAGGTAAAAACAAAGAAGTTAGAATGAATGAAAACACAGATGATTGAAGATGAAATTATTTTCATTTATGAGAAAAATTTCATAGAGGAGCATCCACAAATTGGATTATCTCTTTTGTCAGAAATCACAAAAGGTTTTCTTTGTAACATATCAATTGGTTAACAACTTCTTAAGCCCCATCAACTACCCATTGAAGTTTTTTTAGCATACCAGCTTCATTCTCTTCATCATGATGGAGTGATTCTTTATCATCTACAATGGACTTTTCACCATCATTTTAGACTTCTACTAATGAGTTATGAAGCCAGTCAATATCCCCTATGATGATATCTAATTCCTGTTGAAGACGTAGCTAATGAAAAATCTTTTCTTTAATCCTCTACTCTTGTTCCTTCAACTTTTCATTATGATAAGATTCAGAATGAGACAATGCTACTTGGAATTCGTCAGCATTGATAAAAAATTTAGCTTTTATCAAGTCTCGACAAATCTTTTTCTCTTGATCCCTCTTTCGGATAATCTCCTTCACTGTAGTATGAATTTTTCAGTATTCAAAACCACCAAATCCCAGCATGATAAACAGAGATGAAATTCGTGGAATTATTGAAGGCAGTTCCTCAAGAAGAATTCCAGATACTATCTTCAATATATTCTACCATGCTTTGTGACGTGTAAGACGAAGGGACTTTTATTGTTATGGGTCTGATTTAGAGTCACTATCATAAGGAGGGACATATTATAGGATTAATGCACTTAAAGAATTTCCTTGTTCTTCTCCTTCCAAGATGATGGCTGCTTCACCTTCTAATACTTTTTGAGCTGAGGCAGAGGCTTCACCTCTGTACCTAGCCATCAAAGTTGACATCCCTATATGTTCAATTAATAATTATGGTTATGGTTAGTTTCAAGGGATAAAAAAAGTGAGTAAAATCATAATATCAGTATCTCTTACCTAATTATAGGTCAGCATCTTGAGAAGACTCCTCCCCAATATTTTCAGTTTCAATAGTTTTTTTGATGTCTATGGGTGGGGAATGTTATCTTTAATTGGGTCAGGATCCTCAAAATAAATCTCAAGAAGATATATTGTCTCAAGATTCACCTGAGCTAATGTCTCTTCAATGATAGGATTGACATCAATGTTAATACTTCCTTCAAGAATCATTGTGGCAGTAGTTTCTTTAGATGGAACTGCATATTTAAACCAACTAGGGTTAGAAATTTAATCATAAGAATATTAGTAGGATGAATAATGAAAGCTCACGTCCAGTTGATTCTATACAAGGAACTTAAAAATATTCTAAAGTATTTAGTATATTAACATGTTCTAATAATTCTTCAAAATAAATTCCAAGGGTCATCATATTATCCAATGATATCCCAAATCCCAGGTTAGTCTCACCCATGGGAGTACTTGGCATGTTTGCTTCACAACATTCCTCCAACAACCTTTGACCCAAAATAGCTTCCTCAGTAACAGTTGTGGGGTCAACATTAGTTGTTTCCATATGTTATGGTACATGTCAAGAAACCATTGGATGTTTCTCCAACCAGACATGCATAGGGGGGAATACAATATTTTTTTACAGACATTTTAATTGACACACAAATATATAAGAAGTGTAGTCCTCACATATGATTTATCCGTCAACCCTAATGGCCAATACACCATCTCTATAACCTAAAATCTATGCCCTTAGCTCTAAAATGGACATCCCATAATCAACGAATCTCCCTATAGGTGGATTCCCATAATGAAAGAAATTAAATTCCTTAAACATACTCTACCTTCCCTTGATATCGTAGGCATTCAGAGTCAAGGGTGACATACCAGTGAAAGCCTGAAAAGATGGTCAGAAAGAACTTCTGAATACATTTACCCCACTTTGTACATTATAAGTTTAGAAGTGAATAGTTATCCACCCCCATAACACCTGGAATGGTCCCACTATTCTAAAAGAAGACTTCCCTATTTATATATGCAGTAATATCCTATGAATCTTTTCCAAAATAGGAGTGGCCAATCCTACCATCCTTCTCCCAGCCATCTTGGCCGCAATAACAAAAGTTCCTAGACTTACACATCCTTTGGAATCTTAGACTGGTAACAAGTACACACTGAACCACATGGAAATGAAATCTTCCAAATACATCTTCATAGGAATTTTGGGATTGACTTCATATCCCCACTTGTCAAAATCCCCTTTCTCTAATGTCAGCAAAATAGTGTCAGGTGTACCTCTTTTCTCTGCCTTTGGATAGCTGGTCGGACGAGTGCAGGTGGGACCCTTTTCCTTCTTCTTTACTAGGAATATTTCCACCAATTCCTCTGGATGAATATCCCTTCTTGTGTGGAACTTCGTGGTGGTCGTGTTATTGAGTTTTTTAAATATTTTAATCAACTCACAAACCAAAGTTGGTGTCTTATCTAATTCATTCCATGTCACCTTGGGAGGAATAAACTCATAGTACATATCTCCAAGGATTGGATCTCCAGAAATCTTGTAGACATCCCACAAGCTAATGCATACTTCTCCATGTGTTAAATGGAAGGAGTCAGTTTCTAGGCTCCATAGGCTTAGTAACTCTGGAACAAAATCATCAATCATGTACACATAGGTTTTCCCAACCCAGACAGCCTCATAAATCCCAACACCTTTTAATTCATCTGTAAATTCTACACACATCTTTCACACCTATTATTCCCACATCTATGTTGGTTTTACACCTCCTCCAGGGTAGACATCCCAAATTTTCTTCCATCCTTTGGATTGATCCATCTGAGAATTTTGAAAGATGGATGAATAACAATGTGGATATAGCTTGAGTTTGTGTGGTTTCAAATCTGGAGCACATGGGTTGTGATGCATGATATGATATTTTTCTACTATCCCAGCATTAGAAAATGAGCCTGAAACAGAAAAATTTGTAGATGGGAAGTTGGTATAATATTGGAACCAAGAAAGTGGTACATAGTTATTTAGATTCGGAATATTGACTTCTTTCAGATGGATATAGATATACAGTGTTAAACAAGAGCTTAGGGGAAAGTTGAAGTGATATTTATTCAGATATTTTGCCAAGTCTATAAGTGTAGTGTCATAGAAATCATAGTATTCATAACTGAAAACGTTCATCATGTCATCAATACTCTTATTGGACAATTCATCAGCAGTTATGATTCTTTTGAGAGCCAAAAAACCTACTTAAATATAAAAAAACCATCTTTAAGTAAGTTCATTTTTGAAATCTTGAGAAAAGAATTGAAAAAATCGACAAATTCATTAAGTCATGAAAGTGTAATTCGGCGCCCAAGTGTGGAACCCCAGTTTTAGAATGAAAGTAAAAAAATATGGCTGAAGCATGACTAAATAGAGGAGTCTGAGTGAGAAAGACCTTGCGCATCAAGAAATAAAATTCTGAAAGTTAGGAGAAATTTGGCGGAAGTGAAGCCACTATATATAAGTGATGCATGTCACCATGCGCACCAGAATCCTATGTGCTACCAAATTGCATGACTATCTTTCCTTGAGTTCTTAAAAATTTCATTCCCCAGTACCTTTTTTTTCTCATTCATTACTTTACCTCATTATAGGATCCCCTTTTCATTCTGGATCCATTTCTGAGGGGGGGGGGGCTTTGTTGACACTCCGTTCTGTCAAAGAGTCTAAAAAATGAAAAAGGGAAATACTTTAGAAAAAAGAGGAGAAAACACATGAAGAAATTTAAGATTTTCAAAGGCATGAGATTTGGATTGCCCTAGTCAGACCAAGGGGATATCTGTGCGCATCCTACTTGTACGCCCCTATCTGGCGCCCAACCTACTTGGGGGCCCAATTTCATTTCTCTTAGGGTCTTGTTTTTTCCTATAAATAGACCCTTGGGGCCTTCATTTATATGGACGAATTTACCTAAAACATAATTGCTGCTCTTGTTTCCCTAGTGATTTTTCCAAGTCCTTTGAAACTTTCAAGGTAGTTATTTAACACTTAAAGAGGAGGAATTGAAGGCGGATCATAGGACTTAAGTATTTTTAGTGTTTGAAATCCATAACACTTGCGTGCCTAAAGCTTCCAACCTCCATAAATTAGAAACACTTGCACGCCCCCGATTCCTTTCACAGGAACTTGAGCACCCCAGTTCTGGGATCACCTGTGAATAATCATGAAGGCTTGAACTAAGTATTTCCCAAGTATTAAGATACAAGTTGTTCATCTCTTAGGTGAACATCAGGTCTCCCAGGCCTGCTTGGGTGCCCATACTTGCGCGCCAGTACCTACTTGGTAGATCCTTTTGATTCACCTAGTCTCTTCAGTATACAAGCCATGAAACCCTCCTCAAATCCATTCATGGAAAGGATTATTCTTCATTGGATCCATTTTCTGAAAGAGATTATGTTGATACCTCCCCCAAAACCTCCTAACTTATCAAACCTTTGGGAAAGGCACATCAGCATGTCTCCTATTTAGGTTTTTATATCTACAGTTAGTGGTTTCCCACATTTGTTTCACAATGGGGTTAGGATTCATAAAGTTTCTGTGGGTTTGTATATTCACAGCCACATGGAAATTTCTCCCAGAAATTGTTTTGGGAAGTTCCTAGTTTGGAGGATTGGGGTTTGGGTTATGTCCTTCCCTTTTTATCTCTAATACCCGGATCCTCAGGTCTCTGGTAGGGAAGGTACAGTTCAAACTTTCTTTTCCATGCAAGAAAATAAAAAGTCTCCCTCCCCTACTAGGATCAATTTTAGGGTAGCCATCCTAGTGTAGGCCCCTAACCTTCATCCCTCCTTCCTTTCATTGGTCCCTTGTCCAATTTAAAGGGAATTAAGGGAGGGCTTGTCGCCTCTCCCTCTTCCTGGGTCATCACGACCTGGTCCACCCTGGCCGCCGTAGGTGCTCCCTCTTCCACCAGCAGAGGAGGAAATGTGTGGGTGACTTTGTTGAATCTTTAACATCCCCTTGTTTCTCACACTGATCATGAATCATGTGGGATTAGATATTCTTCATGGTCACAACATTTGCAAAAATATTGAAATAAGAGAACTCTTATTCCTGTTCAAACTAGGATACGTAGGACGCCTTCTTGAAGGCCCGAGATCAAAAGGGCGCCCTTCCAAAAAGGGTTCACCCAATCATAATCCATTCAAATGGGAAAATTTTATGCATAAGCCCCAACATAATGAGCGAACTACGAGAACTCTAATTCCCACCATAAATGGGATACGTAGGAAGCCTTCTTAGGGCCCGATCGCATTGGGAACCCTCTTCAAGAATCCAAATCTAATTCTTTTAATCTGAGCATCCTCTTTAGGAATAAGCCCCAAATTAAACCCCCAAATCATCAAGGAATCCTTTTTAGGAAGTAATCCCAAACTCATTTCTCTCAAAGTACTATACTCTTCTATGAGACTTATCGAACTACATGGGCTTTGATTCCCATTCACATGAGATACGTAGTAAGCCTCCTTGAGGTTCAAACCCAATACTTCAAATAAACCCTATTCTCCTTGGTCTATATTCCCAATAGGGTCTAATATTACTTGGAAATACATATTATTTCAAAGTTCCTTGGGATACTTAGGCATAAGTCCCACACAAAACTTTGAATAAGAACCTTTGTCTTAGATGTCCTTACGACATGACATTAAACTGTACGAATAGTTCCTTATCACATGAAATAAAAAGGTATGATGTGTCCCATTAAGAAGCACCGAACTACGAGGGTTATGATTCCTTTCAAAAGGATACGTAGGTAGCCCATTTTATGGGTATGATCCCAATATCAAATCAAAACTTTGTCTTCCTGGATGACAATAAATTCTAGAGTGCCTCACTGAGTGGCTTAAAAACCAGTATCATCATAGCAACAATTAAAAGAATCTCTAAGTAGTATATAAGAGGATACCATTGAAAGATAACACTGAATACATACAGATATCTCCATTAATGAAGAACCTAAAATACATATGGAAGATTCTGAATTTCACACATGTTAATAAGTGATTGCAAATTCCAAGGGGAACTTATGTTATATTTGATTAATTAATAAGGATTCATGAAAATATCTTAACTTTATAAAGAGAGTCCCGGAGTAGATAATAATTCCCCCCAAAAGGTTGTGATGAGTTCGACCTACCATCCTCTCAACCAATGCACGTTACTAAGTATCATAAAGTTGAAACTTAAAGAACGCCTACCTTTGGAAAGCAAGCCGCTTTAGGATAAAGAACTGTTGGTTGTTTCCAGTTCCATGAATAAATCTAATGGAAACTACCTTGAAGCAGTGATTATTAAATTGGAAAATATGTTTCAAGGAACTATGAAACAAGAAGTGATGTATTTCCATATATGTTTAAACACTAATTTAGGAGAGTGATTATTTTGAAATTTAAAGTTGGGACCAAGATAGGGATACAATCATCACTACATATTCTGATCTAATAGGAATCAATCCATACATTATTCTTAAAGAGAAATGTTCCCTTTATAGTTTTGGATCATATACAAGGGAAATGAAAAAGAGTTTTAACCTTAACTCATGAACATTTATTAAAGATATGGAGGCCAACACATCAAGGAAAAATGGTGAATTTTCATACATGATTTTTTTGATGATAACATGAATGATTATAGGAATAAAGCCAAAATACCTTTTATATATCTATCTAGTATGAAGGGAATAAAATGGGGTATTATTATTTTAATGATTGAGTCTGGTCCTAGGATAGAGAATTTAGACATCATTATATATTTTTTATGGACATCAATCCACACATAGTTATTGAATATAATGTTTCTTACACAGACCTGACTCATATATAAAGAAAATGTGAATATTGCTATAGAAAATAAAAGTTATAAACCATAATCCATGTTCATATTATATAATTATTTTCTATAGTGTAATGGTTAAGGGATCTCATATTGGGAGAAGCTTTCACTTGCAGGGTTATCTTCTAAATCTTATAGTGAAATGGGGTTGAATTCTCTTGATGCATACCAATCATTGGTGAAGGTATTGATGTTGATGAACCTATGGCTGGATGGTCCCATCATAGAGGCTATCCACTATAGGGATCATATTAAAGGATATGTTCCCATGACATCCATTCCCCAAACAGAAAATAACCATGAGTATTTGAAAATATGCAATAAATCTAGGGGCTGGTGGATTATGTTTTCATGTATTTGAAAAGTGTGACATTTCTTAGTGAATTTCACACAGTCTTGTATCATTATTGGACAAAAATTACCAAGCCTCATAATTTGGTGGGAGAGTTTGGTTTTAGACTGGTTATGATACACCTAAGGAAGAAACCATTAAAGACTCACTTATAAATGAATTTTAGTTTATTTTTCCCATCATGGATTGTGAAGTCTAAAACTCAATGTTAGATCTATTAATTTTTTGGATCAATCCAACAGGATGGTCCTGTCATGGAGGTAGTCCATTATGGGGATCATACATCCAATAATAGATGTTGAATGTTCATGTACTAGGGGAAAACTCATCTAATTGATCTCCTCTATGTTACAAATGATGATAGAGGATACTAACCTTTGATGTGCGATTTAGAAAACTATCTCATCCTGGTCAGGGTTATCCATGGTTGTGTCTAAATTGAAAAAAAAATCACCATGAGAATTCCATGAATGGGTAATGTGATTCAGTATTGGTAAAAAATGGAACTCCATAATCATTCCTCTCACCTAGCCAATGAGAGGGGTTGGATCTTCCTTCTTGATTCTAATTTCACTCTTGATCTAATAAATCACATCTTCTGAATTTACTTTAAAATTTAGATGGGATATCTACAAATGCAAGGCTAACTCTTAGACTGCAATAGGGGATTGATGTTTTACCTCATTGTTGGTGTAAATATTTGATAGGAGGAATAAATTGGGAATAATTTTTTTGGTTGGCAAACAAAGGCAATCCCAAATTCAACTCAGTTAAACTTCGAGATTTACATTCTTTCCTAGTTAGACTACAAGATGTTTCATTAAAGTACATCTCCCACATTTGGAGAGTATAATGGGAATATAAAACAGCTTCTTTTGGAAGCTTAGTGCTTACCTATGTGCTTTCTAGAACCTGGTGTGTGATAAGAAAATCAGATAGCTATTCCCCCTTGAATTCCTCTTTTGATACAAACAGAATGGAATATTGTTTCAAGATAATCACCCATTGGGCTAGATTCCTAGTCAACATTGGGTAGATAAGAATTTACTTGAGTGGATCGATATGATAGGCCAAGTGGATTTAATGGTTCTATAAAAAGTTCCTCATATTTTATAATTAAAAAACGAGTGAAAGGTAGTCCTTCTCAATATTGAAATATTAGATATCAATATCTAGTAAAGTATTGCTAAGATAGTAGAGGATATTTTCTTTCCCTATGTCACCTTTCTATGAGAGAATGAAACTAAGAGATCACTCCATAGTGGACATATATAGGATGAGTGGATTATCTTCTATTGGTTACATCAATACTCAGGGGTGTATAATATATTTCATGAGTTTCCCAAATTCTTCTCGGAAATCTTCATCCCATCGATAAGAACCCCCATTCTTCATTAAATTTGAGAAAGGGACGAATTTTATGACCATGTTGGCTATAAAATTCCTAATGTAAGTGAGTAATCCTTGAATCTCTATTAACTCTTAATGGTTTTAAAGACGTGATGTTGGGAGGATTTCACTAGTATTATTAGGGTAAACCTTAGTTTCATGGTGGCACACCACAAAACTAATGAATTTTCCTAATTCTAACCTAAAGGAACACTTCATGAAATTCATCTTCAAGATCTGATACTGCAACTTTCTAAATACCATTTTATGTTCGGTGAGATGATCTCAGTGTTACCAAGAGTTAACCACCTAGTCACCAATATAGAATTCTATGATTCTTTCTAGAAAGGGATAAAAAATGCGAGACACAACACATTGGTAGGTGATGCCAGAATTCTTCAAGCCAAATGGAATGACCTAGTAGTAGAATATCCCTTAGGGTACCTTGAAATTAGATGCTTCCTGAACATTTAGGGCCATCTTGATTTGGTAGAACCCTAAGTAACCATACATAAAGGAAAGGGATTGTAAGCCTATGATTTCATCGACCGAGATATCTATAATTGAAATTGAGAAATCATCCTTGGGATAGTGTCAGCTAAGATCCATCAAATTAATGAAAAACACAATTTTCCCATTTTTTTTCTTAATGGGGAAGATATTGGAAACCTATTTCAAGTATTTCAAATCCCAGATAAAGTTATATTTGATAAGATTATCAACCATGGATTCCACCTTGGAAGCATGTGAGGGATGAATTCACATGTCCACTAATTTGAAACTTTATTGATCATATGGTAGGCCCATGTTGTGGGAAAACACATCAAGATCTAGCCTTATAATCTTTGTATAATTCTAGGTGAAGTCAAAAACATTTATTCTTCAAGATTGTGATATACATATCTTTCTCTTATAGAGGTATATTGATGATGAACAACATGGGCCAAAAGACCTCTTTTGTTCCTATATTTACCTACCTAAGCTCATATATGGTGGTGGGGATACCTTCCTAAATTTTTTGAGGGGATTTATTAAGGTTATCCTCTTCATCCTTTATCTTGTCTTTTATGAAATCATCCTCAAGACAGGTAAATGTTATGGGAGAATATCTGTCCCTTATGTAAGATAAGAGGCCACTCCTAGGCCTTGGGAGCGTCAAAGAATAGGTTTCATAATTAAGAGTATTTCAAAGATGTTCTATTTCCTATACCCTATCTTTGAGGGTAGAATATGTATTTATATCTTGAATTTAAAGGGAAATTACCGGGGTATTTTTAATTTTTGTTAATAGTTCAAAATAATTCCTTAATCTAGATAGGGAATTGGTATGAATATATTTTTATGGACCTACTTCAGCTAGAATAAATGTTATTACATGTATATGGTCTAGTAAATTTTATGAATTATGATAGATTTTTGGAATGAATCTTATACCTCAAACAGGTTTATGGGTAGTATATAGTCATTTCCAGGAAATCTCTAGGTGTTTATAGGGTAAATCCCTAAATTGTTGGGATTTATAACTCACATAAAACCCATTTTCATCTTTTAATTTGCTTCCCTCTTGTAGAAACCCACCTCAATATACTAGGATTCACAAGATTCAATGGGGGAACTATTTACACATAACATTATAATATTTATGTTGATAGAGTATTTTAATCATTAATGTTATGATGAAGAAACAACTAAATGGATATGAATCCTAGGTCTCTCAATTAGGAAATTATATATCATGTCTTATTGGATAAAAAATAACTCAAAATTGGGATCGAGGTCCCCATGTGGGGCCTTGAGATTGATTTTTCTATGGGGGATTCTTCTTGCTCTTATCGTACCCTTAAATGGTTAGATTCGTATAATATAAATCATCCTCACTATGTCCTAAATTTCATAGAGGCTATAATAGGATAATATTAATCCTAGAGACATTATTAATTAGATATCACTGTATGTTGAAATTTTTTAGCTTTTATGAACCATACATGGGTATGATACATCATTGAATTGATTCTTCTCAGTATTTCTCTATGAATGATATAGTTTTATGACATTCTACCAAAACAGTTTCTTCTTGATAAAATTTTATTATGGAAACTTCTATCTTAAACTCATGGGGACTCTTGGGGGACTCAATAAGTACCTATCTAAGATATTATTAGAGATTGAGAGTGTCTAGGATCAAGATATTGGTTGGGACAACCACAAACTATTTAAAAATGAAATATTTTTACACCAGGTGTCTATGATTCCCAATATGGGGTGGATACTTGAAATGTTACTTATGGGATGAAGAAATAAATGTAAATGAATCAGGAACTTTATCAAAAGTAAAATTCACACCTATTACCAATAGGTTGGGATGAAATATCCTATCTACTCATTTGGGATGATCAAATAGTTGCACACTCACCATTCAGTCTTCTAAAATAACTAGGTTTGGGGGACTCTAGGGAGACTCCAGGGCATATCTATATTATTTTTAGGATCGCTAAAGTTCTTTTCCATGGGTCTCAACCATGTATATGGATTTAGTGGGTAAGTGAACAAGATATTGGGATCAACTATAATTGTGTCTCCCTCTAGTCCCCCAACATTTTCTACCTCTACCTATGGTTCCCTAGTCAGGTATTGAGAACCTGAGTTTATATGTGTATTCATCAATAAAGAATAGATTTTATAAGTGACTTACATTATAAAAACTAAATATAATCTCTTCATATTATGAATATTTCATTTAGTGGTGTGGTTCCTATGTTTTAGATGATGAGGGTATGAAATCTACTAGAGTTAGGTCCGGTTTGGGAGTTGGGAGACACTCTTATTCGTTTTCCCTACTATGTTTCTGATGGTTGAGTCTACCTCTAGAGGGTGAGTATGATGACACCCCTTAGGATGATATAAGAGGTGTCAATACCACCCCAAGTTGATGGAGTTATTCCCTGAGAATTTAATGGGCATGATCAACCATATTTTAGGTCATTCAGTCATCAAAATTTCATACACAACTAGCTAGAACTTCATGGAAGTCACATTCTACCTATGATTGGGTGGTGGACACATGTGATACTTATTCTAGGGATTTTACAGTATCACCTATTTGGAATTAACCATACCCTAAATGATGTATTTGAAGAACAATAAGTCTTGTATAGTGTGAAACAACTTATGATAACAAGTTAAATAGTTAGGATGACCACTAATGCTGACCTCACTGGGTTTCTTGGGCTCAGGAAGCTTGAGGAGGTATTTTTCATGACTGTCAGAAAATAACCTAATTTTTTTCATTTCATAATATTTTTTTTCTTATGCTCCTAAAATCATGGGTGACCCTCTCTATTTTACTCAAGATGAGAAAAATTTTGTTGTTGAAGTCTCTCAGTGGGAGGTGCTAGGAGATGCGGAGCTAACCCAATTGCTTTAATAGCAACTGATGATAGTTTGAGTGTTATAGAAATATTTTCTTTCTTAACTATCCTTTTACCTTGTGTTACAGGCATGATCCTAGATTTAGTACTAATTCTCTAAATGAAATTTCCTGGAACTATTCCACTACTATGAACTCCCATAATCCACTAAATATTTCATCAGGATTAATAGTGTCTATAGATCATCATATATTTTCTCTATATAGAGTTCCAACAACTTCTCCTATGAGGGTGGAATGTTGAGAGAGTATGTAAGACTGTTTAAACTAGTAATAAAGTTGTATAATCTTTAATTTTCACATTATTTTCAGTTCATGAGATCAACGATCATCATATTTCTTTGCATGAGGATAAATTGACATAGGAATTAACGTTGAAGGCCTTACCAGTTTGTGAAAGACCCTTTTGGGAGGCTACTATACCAGATAAAGGATAGTCCGACCATCAACTACTAAAAGAATCATAGTTTGGCAGAATATTTTTGGTATTTTGTGCCAATCATGTGGCACATCAATACATGAAATGTTTTAGATACTAATATGGATTCCACACATCATCGAAGATCGAGAATATGGGATTCCAAAAATTGGGCATTGGTAGAGTGGCATCCACCCATTCAGGATACAACATACTTTCCGGATGCACGGAGGTGCACCACCCTTCCTTGGCTTCTATTGAAGATGAAAGAGACTCGATGGTGTCAAGGACCCCTAAGGGTAATGTTGTAAGATCCATCTTCTAAGTGTGGAGGATTGGACAAGCTTGAAATAGTTTCCCTACATTCATCAGCTACTGATGTATAGTTCACATTGGGACTGGGTGATTATCCCAATAGGAGGGAGGTTGTTTCTAAAATGAAGGAAAGTCACGGTCTTTCTCAATTCCTATATTTACGAATAATGCATTTTTTAGATCTATAGATAGTCTGATGTTCAGATCCCCTTATTGTGGGAAAATTAACCTCCTTCTGATGGGTGGTAGGAGAAATATTTTCTTCTACATGGAGGTGATGCTCAGTGGGAATATTTTCCCTAAGAAATTCTTCATTGATCTATATGAGATTGAATATCTCAGAAACTTACCATGCTATATAATATTTCATGGAGGGGTCTTCATCCTTTCTTGGTGGAAAGTGGGATGTGCCTGTACCTTTCCATTTATCCCGAGAAGAATGACATTGAGGGGGTGGAACTCCTTGTTTAGAGGTTCCAAATTCTATTTCTTCCTATTATTACAAGTACGAGTAGCCTCAAACTGTGCATTGGTTAAATGAAACTCTTGGGGTATTATTTCCACATTATATCTCTTAGTTTTCCAATATCAATTCTCACAATCTACCAAGTTTATGTTGATGACATTCACTATAGCATATCGGGTAGTGGGAATAATTCCATCACTATCCAAGTAGTATAATGACCCTACAATGCATAGTTCCCCATCAAGAACCACACAATGGTCTTTCTCCTAGAAAATTTTCTCAAGGACCGCTTCAGTTTTCACCCTTTATAGGGCTTGATCTTCTTTATCAAGTATGCTATTGATTTTAGTTTATGAATAGTTATCCTAAGGGAATCTCCTACTATCCTTTCGAAATAGGCCCTAAATGAAAGGGGTATGTTGCATGGAAATATGGATGACTGGGGTGTCAGTCATTAGTAACCACCACCTAGTTTGGATAAAATCAATATTATTAGGGGATATTGTAATAATTACCCTAATAATGAGGTTTGGGGATAATATGGGCCCCCACCAATACTCCTTGAACATGTTTAGAATTTAAGTGTTGTAGGGGTGTAATTCATGGAACAAATTCTCCCAACCCTACAGGATAGGGTTGATTTGAAGTTGCTGTTGATATCATATGAATCCATATAGGATTTGATGACCCCGATGGAAGAGGTGGTGGTAATAATGATCCACAACCCTATAAGATGGGGTTGATCCTATATGGATTCCATAGAAGCTACCAATAAAATCTTTTTGATTTGGAACATGTTTTACTCATGCATGATTTGGGTGGATTGTTTACTTGAAATAACAGCTACTCACCATAGGAAGTTTTCTTGATGTATAAATATTTGGATTTATCACTTGAGATGTGTTCTTGTCCTGATGAGAGTCCTAGCTCAGGATCTTTCCAATGAACCTCTCTCACTACTCATGAAGAATTCATACCTCAGAGATAAGAGAATTATATTGGACTGACCAACTAGTGTGCATGTTTCATGAACTTGTGTCCTCTCCTGCAACAATGAAATTTCAAGATACTATCACTAGGGATCTCTGATATCTTGAGGATTAGGTGAAGTGAAATTCATTTTTATCACCCCATCATTGAATGTGTATATGAAAAGTAAATTTAAATATTTTCTGGTGGAGGGCCTCTAGGATATGAGTACAATCCTATCACAGGCTCTCATAGTGCTTTACTAAACTCGGGTTCCAAGACACGAAGAAATGAATAATGTTTATTTGTAAGTATCACATGTTCACGGTCAAAAAATGATCATCATATACTTGATAAGTTGGGTTCTTAGACTTTATAATATATAACGTTTCCCATATACTCTAGTGTAAATAAGGCATGCAGTCCTCATTTAGATTATTCTAGATGTCATAGTCAAAAGTGGTGATGTTCTAAAACATAGTTTAAAGGTTTTTTTCAAATAACTCCTTTCATATATCCATGAAAAACTCTTTTTTGGAGGTGTATTTCACCACTTGGTTAGACCATATAGGCCTCTTTGCTATAGGATGTGACTCACGACCTATAGAAGAAAAGGATTGTGGTCGCTGCTCTGGGTCATTTACTGGATGTGGTGAGGTATCACTAGAAATTGAGGGGGAACCATATAAATTTGACCCCATTTGTTCAATAAACTCTCTATAAAAAGTTCCTTGATATGGTGAGGATTTCTATGATTTATGTCAAAGAGGAGATCCCCATAATCCCTCTATATGATACTATGAGAAGGAATCCCATGATAGGTAGGATATTATTCTTCATATGAAGAGTCATAAAATCTTTAAAATGCCACATATATGTGCTATATAGCCTTAAGGATACTTGTGTAGAGCATGGTAGTAATTTGGCCATCATGTTTCATTATATTTGGAATATGCTAACTTTCCCTTTATGGTTGAGAAATATTATGAGTCTACAACGTGGAGGCCAACAAAGTATATCATTGGGTATCCTTGGTTATTATTAAGATATGTTCCTACTATTGGGAATATTTTGAGATATATTGGTGATATTACAAATTGTTGGTAGGAATATGAGTCCACCTTTGGGTATTCACTTGGATATGCTGGGAAAACCTAGTTTACCTAGTTTAAGTGGGAAAATGTTCCCAATTATGATGTTTATTCCCCAGAGGAATACACCAAAAGAACTCCAGAATAGGGGAAGGGATATAAGCATCCTTTTGTATGGTTATTAAGGGATGATGATACAATCCATTATTGGTAGGGGAATGAAAATTTTCCTTTCCCTTTTCAGAAACTAAAATATTTTGAGAAATTTTTGAATTTCAAACAATGATATGGGCCTAACCCGAGGTGATGGGATATGTTGATAAATCTCAATTGGAATAATGATATAGTCAGAATACTATGACTCATCCTTTATCAAAATATAATGATAATCCTCCTAGATGGGATTAAGAAGGTGTTGTTACGTTGATGTATCTATATGGTAATGTTGATCATACTGATATACTACTATTGATTTTGCAATAAGAGTATGTTCACATTTCTATACAATTGTGGGAATATACTAGTGAATATCCTATGTTTCTTTCAGTATATGCTTGCAGTTACAAAGGGTTTGAGTATGAATATGGGCATGATTTATTAAGGTTTCTTGGATATGATGGTTGATATCATCAATTGAAGTGGGAATATATAACAACCCATACTTTACATACATTTTTATTACTTCAAAATTGATGCATACTTATTACAACATATAACAAAACCATGGTAGGACTGTATAGGTATAGTGTCTTTAGAAACTGGGAAACATAAACAACTGGTTCATAAATCATCTACGTTGTCTCTTGTTTATTTCATCATATATAGAGTCCCTTTGGGCATATCCTACTTAATACCCTTCTTCCTAACTTGGGGAAAAGAAAAAATACAAAAGGGTGAGCTCAAATGCTCAGTAAGGCTAAACAAAAGAAATATCAATCATATCATATTCATAAGAACATAACATTTTGAAAATATTAACCTGCAAAGGAGATCATAATATCATAACATGAGATAAATCATAGTAGTGAGATGTAATACCAATAATCATAACTTAAAACATGAAACCTTGTGTCATACACACATAATCATAGAAAATCATTTCATATTAGTCAAGGCTCTTTTCCAAAACCATCATAGTGGACAAAGTCCATTACTGAACCGAGTTCACTCCTCATTCCAGTCCTGTATCACTGAACCGGATTAACTTTCCATTACAGCCATGTCTATCTCATAAGATATAAATCTTTACCCAATGCATTAGAGAGAGATATAGGTCCCACCCATCTCATAATGAAACCATTCTTATGTGTGCCATAAAATCATAAATCATACATCATAGCATAAACCATGTAATAAAAATGGGATTCTTAAGCATCATGCCATCCTAACATCATCCATATAAAATAAAAGGACATCATAAAAATAATCCATCATAACATAATCAAATCAATGTAAAAATAGGGATAAAAATAGAACCCTATATTATCTTATATGGAAAATAATTTTGATAAAATGCTTGAACTCCATTCTTGAGGAAAATATCATTTCTACTTCAAAACCATTTTTCCTTTATTAACATGTCATACAATTTTAAACTAAAATAAGTTGATTAAAAATAAACTTGAAAACTTGTAAAGTAAACTTCATGGAAATAATGTTCTATTAAATCATAAAAATCCATTCATGCCGTATAAGTTAAAAAAAACATTCTTCTCGTACTTTGGCCGGAAAAGTCAAAAAGTACCTTGTACTAAAAACGACAAAATATTCCTTTCATATCTTTTACTAAAAACTCAAAAATGGGTAAAATTATATTTAAAAAATTGTAGGAGGATATAAATAATATTACATATTGAGGAAACATGGATGTGGATGATAAATATTCCCCAGTAAATTCTGAAGTTTAAACAATCTCAGATAAAAATGAGATTGTGAGATTTTCCATTAACTTAGGTCCGATTTGATTCGTAAATTTCCGAACCTCCTGTATAATGATTTAAATAATGTCATTGACTTATTACAGAATCATATTCATTGTTATTATATCATATATGGTCATATTCTTATCTTCTTATTAGTAATATTTCATTGTTACTTGTTATTCAGGTGTTCATTGCTTTATGTTCTTATGCATGTCTTGTCGAATAAATTCTTATTACTCTTTTTAGTTTATAGATAAATTATTTAAAAAATGGTATTAGTGTAATATATATCATATTTATTCATTCAATTCATTTATATTATTCAATGAAGATCATGTAGAATGAGTCGCATCACATCGTGGAGACGGTAGGCCGTACGTACGCACGAGCGATGATATCGTTCCCATAATTATTGAATGGTATTGGAGTGGAATATGCAATGTCTCAGAATTAGTATCATTTTATAATAATCATATATAGTTATTCTTTACACCATTATACCCATCCAAGTAAGGTGGTGGTGGAAAACAGATTACACCACGGCATGGAGACGGTATTCCTTACGTACGCACGCGCGGTGATTTAATTTTCTGTAGGATGGATAGAAGGTGAAATAGGGTTGTTTCATATTTATAATAACATATCAATATATTAGTGATACTGATGTTTTTACTTCATAATGAAACAACTAAATAAGAGGAAGTATAAGAAGAAATAAATTTAAAAGAATCGGTAACGGATATTACCTCTTCTTCGACACGCCTCTTTGAAACCTCCACTTAGGGCACTAAAATTGGTCTTTGAAGAATACCAGGACCTCTATTATGTTTCTAGGGAAGTTTAGAAGGAAATTGGGTAGGGGTTGGCCGATATGTAGGGCTAAAAATTGTGTGAGGAGGATAGGGATGAGGTGCCCTTTTATAAGGGAGGAGAGGGGCACCTTAGAAAAAACTTAAAATATTATTTTATAATAAAGTCATATTCGGTTTTTAATAGCTCCAAATTGATTTAATTAGAATATAAGGTGGGGATAGTTCTAAATACTCTCAACCAATAGGTTTTAGACAAGTTTAGGTTACTATTTTAACCTTATCATTTAGATTTAACTCTAAGTTAAATAATTTAACTTTTACCTTATCTTCTTGTTTTCTTACACTATATGGTTAATAAACTTACTATAACAAGTCAAAAGAACCCCAAGTGGTTTATTATTAATATATATAACCTTATCCAAGTCATTTGGATGAACCTTATATTTTTAGGAATAAAATAACAATTAATAATATAATATTTGTTTTAAAAACTATTTTATGTGCATTTTGACACTATTTGGTAATTGATTTTTTTGAAAATCATAAAAGCATTATTAGTTCTAAAAAAGTTAATTAAATCAATAATAACATGTCATATTAACCTAAAAAATTAGTGGAATTTATAAAAAGTCTCAAATTACATCTATTTGGGTATTTATAACATCAATTATGTTAGTATTTCATTAATAAGGTAATTACTACATCATCATTGTGTCATAAATAAATTAAATTATTTAATGTATAAAAATTATAAATAAAATACCATTATGTAGGAAATATTTTTAGATTTCTAATTAATATTTATAATCAAATTTATCTTATGTATAACCCAATATTAAAAATGTTTTAGTTATTAAACTTTGATTTTAACTCTTTTAACCCTTCTTTAAATAAAATAATAATAAGTGTCCTAATCTAATCCAAGTGGAAATAAAGGGTAATATTTTATTCCTAAGGTTTTTTTGGTCGAATTATACTTATCCAATAGAATTAGGACATGTGTTATGGTAATAATAATATCATCTTTACCCTTAATTACCCTATTTACTTTTAACCGTGGTAAAAAAAGGTAAAAAGGTACTATTCACCAAAAAAAATTTATCTTATTAAACCACATTTTAATCTTTGATATTAACCGTGTCTCTTGGATTTTTAAAATTCCACTCCCAAAATTGGTAAAATTATGTTTTATGTAAATTTTCAAATTCTCCTAAGAGGTGGGTAAAAGACGGTGAAAAGTTCAATAAAATTTTTATATATCTAAAATTATTATAAAATGACTCCAATGAATTACATTGAACTTATATAGGTATTGTGTATCAATTTTGACCTAAAATAAATTAAAACAAATAATTATTTAAATAAAAAGTCGGTTTTTAAATAGTAATCCAGTGTTTTTACTATTCATCAAAAATTGAAAGTTTTCAGAAAAATACCAAAAATTCACCATTGGATAATTTTGATATTCCGAATCCAAAAATGAAGTCCGTTTTGAAAGATAAAATTTATAAAATTTCAAAAAGTGGGTATTACTATTCATAACGACTAGTTTATATAATATTTTTATAGCATATCATTGTTTAGTGAAACTCGGTATTGCGTACAACACACGCTATCGTGGAAGGTTACTCTTGCATATAACTCAATCCAAGCTAGTGTTGTGTGTAATGAAAGATTCCTTTTATGTTGTGTATAAAATAAGACATAAAAAAATATACTTCTCATAAACTATCAGGGTGTTACATAATATATGGACACTCATGTCTTTCATTTTCTATCAGGATATGCTGATGGGATCTGTGCATAGGGGTAGGAATGTGTTCCTACATACTACATTCTTCTAGAAAATATTGGTATGATTAATGTGTGTGGGAAAGGATATGAGCCTGCTCATTGGTTTCCATTATGGTATGTTAAAGGATTTGATTAGTGGAATCAGGGATATGGTTCTGATCTCTATGGTCTAAAGCTCCCCATTCCTGGTGGGATCTCCTAGATGCCTAGATCTAAGTGTCTAGTGAGGTGACCTATTAGAGAGTTCCATCAAAACATGACTGAGGGGGGGGGGTAACCTATTGACACCAATGATGTTTGAAACGATCCCTCTTTGTTAACTCATGAACCACGATGAAGTCATAATTGAATTACTTGTACACATTCCTAAGGTAAAAAAGGTTTTTATATTTTCAATCTTGGGATAGGTTCCCAAATATATTGGTGATGGTGACAGGTACCCCAATATCTATTGTAGATCTACTTAGGCATAATGTATTGATATTATTTAACACTTTGAGACCCTTACATGTAGCCTCCAGGGTTGGGATGGAACTATTTTAGTGGTACTCCCTAACCATCACATTCACCACCTAGTGCTAAAGGAATTGAGTAGATGACTTCGTCCATTGGTTTGCATAGTAATTAAACCTCATGGAGGATGAAGTATCGAAACACTTACTGGATGATGAGGGAATTTCCCTAAGATCAAATAGATTTTTTGAGAAGTGTATCTGTAGTAATAAATAAAATAAGAAAAAAAATACCGATAAGTGTAGAATCATAAGTAAGAAGAAGAATTAATTAGATATATATGGGAAACCCAATCATTATTGGATGATTTCAGATCAGTTTCACCATTTTTGTTTTCACTGATTACACAAAATAAAACGGACTGATGTGTGGTCAGATTGTTTTTTTTGAAATATTCACATTGGGTTAACTATTTTTTTTGACACGGGATAGGGTGGCAATACATTTCTATCACTGATTCCATCTCTAATAGTTTCCAATAGGTTTTATTCTAGAACTAGAAAAACCCAATAGTTCCCACATCTGCAATGAGCCATGTCTACTTTCCAAAGATAGGTAGTCATTGGATTTCCTTACCAATGATGCTTATAAAATTACATCATTCTGTAGGATGAGAGGTCTGGATCATAATACCAAATTGAGGTTAATTATTTCATACTCTGGTACTCTTTTATTAATTTAATTCAAGTCCACAAATATTTCCCAATCCCCGATACAAGTCTGGTTATCCTAATATTTTATAATCGATTATTTACCTGCACCAATGTGAGTACCTAAATATGTTAGAGGTATCCCATTGATGTGATTATCAGTATGATTAGAGTATATCAATTGATGATTCTTTTTGTATGTATCATAGGTTCTCCATATTTTTACCCATTATTACTTAGTAAAGCTGGTTTTGGTACCGTTATGTTTAAGAGCTTTATAGCTATGCAATCTAGTGTTTATTTCCATCTAGGAAGGAAGTAGGTGTTTATCATGTTGGGATCAATCCCATGTTGGTGATTCCTATGTATCATTATAAAAGAAATCAAAACCCATATAGTTTGGTGACACTTAATGAGACACATCATACCTTTTATGATCATGTGACCAAGAAAAATCCATACAGTTTAACATCATTCGGTAAAGAAAAATTGGCAAAGGGTTCTTAGTAATGGTTGGTGTGGTACTTATTTATGAATAAACCATTATGGTTGAAATTGAATGGAATGTAGGGCCCAACAAGTATGGGTTGGATTCAAGGAGTATGGCCCCATGAAGAAAGGTGTTTCTAGAAGTATTGATTGAATGGGATGTATGGACTCACATGAATATGGACAGGAAAGGGGATAACATAAATAATATCATGAGGAATGTTTCCTAATGATGATGGTGATATAAGGTTGATGATACTAGGTTTGAACTTCAAAAAGTCATCTAATGTATCCTTTCCAAACATGAATCAAAGTTCATGTAGTTTGAATGACACAATTTATCTTTGTGTGACTAGAATGCTAGTGGGGAAATTTGAATATTGGATATAGGGCCTAAGACATAGAGAGTAATCCTATATATCTTGTGAATATAGGAATCAAAGTCCATATAGTTTCAAATTTTGAGAACATATGTGACATAAACGGGTACGAAAATAGAGGATTGAGAGAAGAAGATGGACTTAGGGTGGTTCAAGTGGTGCTCTTGGGAGTTGGGTGGCCTCATGAAGGTCACAAGGTCATGAAATCACGTAAAGGAGATGGGGGGGGGTCATGTGATCACATGATAGAAAGGGGGTTACATGATCTCATAAATGACATTAGTTTAAGAAATCACATGATACTGTCTCATGACTAAGATATAATCACATGATCTCATGATTTATAGGCCATAATACAATTGTGTGATTGAGGGTTCATCATGAAACATGATCAATTCCTATATTAATGGTTTACATTCTTGGAAAAGGGTCACATATTATATTAAGTCTCCATCCATTTAAGTGAATCACTAAATTTTTCAAATGATAGGATTTGAAGTTGCATGATTCTTCTTGGCTTCACTTCTGTTGATTGTCTCTCCTTCGGTTGATTGCTTCTCATTATCTCTAAAAATTCTTTTTTTTATTTGGGGGAGGAGGTGGGGTGGGGTGGGGTGGTGTTATATTCATTGAACCCCATATATCTATTCAACTTTTTAAGGTAGGTGATCCACATCCATAGACTTATTACGGTGGAATATTTTCCATGTAAGTCAGCATAAAATCATGAGAATTATGTGATAAGGCTACATTCCATAAATTAAATCCTCTATAACATCACATGAAAAAGATTGACTAAAATGGGGATATTATGGATAGCCTCTCCCTATATTAAATCACATGAACTATTTGCTATTGGGTGATGTCATAAATACGGGGGATGGGGCATCACGAGAAGAACAAAGATTGCAAGATACTCCCATTATGGATAGCGTTGGTCACATGACCTATTTTGGGTGAGGCACTCATACAATAATGGGTGAAATCACATCATAAAGATTGAATGAGAGATTATCCAATCGTAGACAGCCTCGGCTGCATTAGGTGATCACATATCTCTGGGGAATCAGAAAAAGAACAACAACTGCAAGAAGTTTCCATCATGGACATCCCTTATCTCTTTGATTCATGTAATCACATGAACATGTTTGGATTATACGACTGTATGCCTCTTTTAGGGTAATGTTATCACATGAACCTTAATTGGTTATGAGATCTAGGCATAAATTATGATTTCACTCCAAAATTCCTTTCTACCAAAATATAACATATATTTTGTGTATTTTCATCACTTCATATTTCCATACATTAATTTGGTGGGAATTAACAATTGAAAAGTCGAGACAAACTACCATTCATTTCATTTTTTCTCCCCCTTTTTATCAATTAAATGAAAAGTTTCAGGTCTATATAGATTTTATTTCTATTTTCTTTTTATATTTGGGTGAACTAAGAGATTCCCCTTCCTGAATAAGGATATTCCTTTGATGCTCAAAATCCCCATTTTAATGGTGTAATCTCTTTTCATCTCAAACCTTTATCTCCCTTGATGTGTGAAAAAAACACCGATAACTATCATCTCCCCCTATTTCTTCCACTTCTAAGAGGGCTTCCTTATGGGATTTGACACTCCTTGGGGGATATGGAGAACATAACCATATTATTTTATCTCCCCATATACCTTAATCCTTTGGAATAAACCAAATTTTTATTATACAAATTCTCTAAGACCAATTGAAAATAATTTTTGGATGGAATTCCCAAACCCATAATACTCCTATAATCCCATCTCCATAATGACCACAATTATTAGGAAATATACTAAGTGATACTCCCAATTATCATTTGGGTCATCAAAAAATCATCTAAGCCTACTGACCCTGATATTGGTGTAGGCAATAAGAGTTTTTGTAGACAACACTAAGGATTTACTTTTTACTCATGAATCCTAATGAAAACTCAAAGTATATTTGGATTTTTTTTCACTCCTCAATATACATCTCTGACTTCTAACACACTTTCACACCAAAATATTTTTGTAAAAACATTATATCACTTTGAGTGTGAGGATAATACCACTTGATGAAGCAATTGATAACACTTATTAAAGATCTATACATATTTTACCACTTATACCCCATAAAATAAAATTATTCATAATATTCAAACATAAAAGCATTCAAATATTGATCAAAACTCCCCCTAAGTATTTAAATATTGACACCAAATTTTGATGTTCAAATTTGGGAAAACCACTTATGGGAATAAATCTTCCATATTAGCATATTTGGGATATCCAAAAAATCATCAGATGATAATAAATACCAAAACACTTGTTAAATAAATATAAAAACATGAATATAAAGATCATCAAGCTGTTTTCCACTTGATCTTATTATTATGTCATGATACCACTTGGTTTGTTGATTTATGATTCCTTATTTCAACTCAATAACATGTAATTTTCTAGAAAAATTACCACATTGATTGTATATACCCCTTAATTATTCATCTATTCATAAATAGTTAGAAATAATAAATCATATGGGAATAGGGGTACCTACAAGTTCCTCAATTTGAGGAATGTGGCTAACCAAATTAGACCAACCCTTCGACTTCCATCTTTAATTTTCCCTTATTTATCTTCTAGAAAAGGAATGCAATAATATATTTTAATTCATTATCATAATTTATATCCAAACTTCTCAACCTATTTTTAAAGGATCTTGTTTGTGTGATACCACTCAAAGACTTCTCTTTATGGATGTGAGAATTGTCATCCTTCCTTATCTTGGTATTTTAAAAAGTTGTGGAATCGATCACACTTGAACAAGTATATTCTTAAGATGCATCAATAGAATGTATCAAATCTATATTTTTTCTCAATTTAACCTTTATATTTTTCCTTATAGTGGATTGTGAAAGAACACTTAGGCACTTCTCTTACTTAATGTCCATGACTTCCATATAGGATTAATTTTTACCTGGTGGGGTTTTCTATACTTTCACTGATTTCATAACTAGAAAAACTTTTAGTTTTTTCTTCCAGATTTGTCTTATTTCCTTACAAGAGAGTTTTTTAAGTGTAAATATCATGATTATTGATGAAATTGTTATTGAGGCTCATATTAGTTCATACAAACACTGAGCCTGTTTTCCTGCTTGAGAATTTTTTTCCTCAAATAAGCTCTATCGTTGTATGTAATAAGAGTAGTGAATATCCTTATGGAATATTTACCCTTCCATGCATTCCTACAATTGAAATAACTTTCAATTTTCTTATTTTATAATAGATAAATGATTTAATGTAAGAGTAAAACCTCATTTGGTCTCTCTTTGATTGAGATATTCAAACTTCTAGAGTTATTCTCCCCTCCTTTGGCTTATTGGCTTAGAAACATATAATCATGATGTGATCAAGTCTTCCATAATAGTATCAATTTGATTCATCCTTATTTTTTGGATCACCTATTCAAGATTCATTATGTAACTTCTATTTTATTTATTATTTCAGATCTGTATTTATTCATGATAATGAGGTTGACTTTAGAGGGATTTTTATCTTCTAACTTGAGGTGTTTATCCTATCCTAAAGAACTATTATCTTTTCATATTTTTCATTTAAATGTGTATCTATCACCTTTATACTTTAAGAAAAATGCATCCCAATTTGTATTGTTTCTTTAAGATGAGTCTTGAGTGGAATAATGCTTTCCTTCAATTCCTTATCCATGTCCATTTACTTCAAAATTCATGGGGAAATCACTTCAACCATGTCTCTTTGTTCGTCCATTTTTGTTCTCATTTTATTTATGAATAAATTAAAGGCCTATTCTTATCTATTTTTTCTCTTGTTCTCTAAGAACTAACATTCAATCATCACATAATAAACTTCATGAACGAATACATATAATTCCTCCTTATATTATAAGCTCGGTATCTCCTCTTCTATATAGAATGAACACCAGCTTGATTGGAAGCTTGATATTATCAACCCTTATTCACCATATCTTATTACCATATATGAAATAGAGTATAAAATTCTAAAAAATTTCTTCAAAATAGTTCTATAATCATATATGACATTAGATATTGAATTTTTTACCTTGGTAAGATAATTCTTTCTTATATTACCCTCCTTCTTCTTCTTTACTTTAGAAACAAATCACTCTTTATCATATTTTCCAGGGAGTTATTCCAACTTAATCCATTATAGAAACTCCCATGTGAAACATAATTATACATTTATTCTATAAGATCACACTTTACTACTTTTTTGACCAAGTAATCATTCACAATCTTCCTCTAATCTATTTGAAAGATAACCTTATGTCAGATCAGTAGAACAATTCCCACCTCCATAATTTCTCATGAAACTCTAAGTGAATATTCTATATTATCAATAAAATACTTTTTATATGTTTTTAAATGATTTATATAAAACATATGAGATTTCATATTAGATTCCATTTCAATTCACATAACTTTATATCAAGTTAGAGCAACAAAAAATACAAGAAAAATGAACCTTCCCTTTGATACCACTTATTGGTCTCTGAAAAAGGTGTTAGAGTGAGATAACCATGAGGGTAGGGGGATTTAATCAAGGTATGAAATTTCCTATCTAACTAAAATAATTTTTCTGATAAATCTCACAATATTAAATGAATCTTGACCTCTCAACCATGAGGGTTAATTATTATTATATTTTTATTGGATTTTGAGTTGATTAAATTCACTTGACCATCCCTTTAATTAGATATCATAATATTATCATGTTTCTAATTTTTTTTCTCCATGTAGGAATTAAATAGGGTAATGAGAATTTACTTGTTTCTCCCTTACTGGGCTACTATAAGGAGCATGAAATTAATGTTTTGCTAATTCACCAAATCACTAAAAGCACAATTCTCTTTAAATGGGGATTAGGATAGGTCACTACTTTCCCATTATCATTACCTTATAAATTTTGGGATATCTTACTGCTTCCCATGGGTCACTTGCTCAAAATTTCCTTCCTGATCCCATGGTAGTGGAAAGTATAATCTTCACATAGTTTATAGAATTGTAAGTACTTTCACTAGAATATATTGCATGGTCATATCAAGTGTTGATTGGTTCGATTAAATTACTCATGTTTCCCTTCACATAATTTCTATGATCTAATCAAGAAAAAGCTTCTTATTGTTTGCGAAATAAATTATATAATGCCAACTTCCAGTGTAGTTCCTATAACTTCTTATCACTTTTCTATTGAACAATAATCTCATTCCTCTTCTATTTTAGAATTATTTTTTAATATATGCCAACCTCCTTTATTCTTCCTTATAGACCCTCATCTATAATCCACCTTTCATTTATTCTAAAATTTAGATATGGATATATTTTATCTATTTAGAATATCCTCCCACTCCTTATTGATATCCCATTTTTTATTAGGAGACCATAAGCCAATAAATTGGTGACCTCTCACACCATTACGGGCCTTCAAAAACCATCCACAATACCTACATGATTTTCCTTAAAAATATAAATAACTATAGTTAACCATAAGTTCTTCATGGTCAAACATCTTCACTTTGCAATATGTAATTAAATATATATTTTATATCCATTTTTGAATCACTCTAATAACCATTGAATTTAGCTTTGATCATGTTAGAAATTCAAGTACCACAATGTATAAATAATTGATGATCCATTAAAAAAATTTCTAAATCAAATAATCTAAATTTATTTAATTTACTACAAAAAAACCTACCAAAATGTCTTTCCTTAGAACACTATAATGTGGTTTATGATTCTCTAGGATAACGCACCATTAACTTTCCCAACTCCATAACCTATTGGTCATTTTTCCTTTTCTTGTAGGAATATAAACCACCACTTATATCATCCAAGAATAACACATCACCATGGCCACCTCTACAATCATAATGATCCTTCCCATGGATCATAGGAAGACTCTCAAAATATCATTACCATAACTATAGAGTGTTACATCTCCCTTATCTAAGTTAACAAATTTAACCTTCAGGTCTTCAATGTAGTAAAAAATATCGACCATAAAAACTCCTCCACAATATAGAATAAAATATTTTCCCATGTTTCACACACCATGAAATGTTCAAGGAAATTTTCAACCTTCAACAAACTGTATTACTATACTATATCTTCTATGAATTATATGACCACAAAAATTCCTTTCCACCATGTCTAGGCTCACAGTGTTGATCAGGTGCTCTAGAATTTCTGCACAGGGACCACTATGACATGTCCTTTTCTATATTTAACTTTTTGGTAAACTCATTATATAACATGACTATAAACCATGGTGTGATCGCCTCTTCCATGTTATTTGTCTTTACCATACTCACTAACCATGGTGTGTTCTTGACCATGTTCTGAAACTTCTTAAAAAATAACCAACTTCAATACTAAATTTTACAACAATCCAATTATTTTTAACATATCCAACTTCACTACACAACTATTTCTTGTTGAAAAACCTTCTTGTCAACAAACCAATTCTTTTCAAAAAATCCAACACAACTCATTGGGTTCCAACAATACCCACTTTATATTTTATTGACAAGATGAGAAAACCTACATTTCATTTCATTTTTTCTCCCCCTTCATGTCAATAAAAGGAAATGGGATAAATCCATTTAAATTTGATTAATATTTTCTCCCCAACTTTGGGTGAACATGTAATTTCTACCCCTTCATGAATATGGATATTCCTTTTAAACTCAAACTCCTTATTTTATTGTGTACTCTGTTTCCATCTTCAAATATTTACCCCTTGATGCATGGGAAGAATGTCCAAAAAATCTCAAATCGCCCTATTAATTCAACTTCCAAGATGGATTCATGATGGGATTTAAATCCCCATTTTTTATAGGGAGTAATTCCACATATTATGTTATCTCCCCATATTTCAATTCACCCCCATCCTTTAGAATAAACCATATGATGATTATCCAAATTATATAAAACCAATTGAATTTTTTTGGGTTAGAATTATCAACTCTAGGATACTAAAATAACAAAATCTATATAACAACCAAAATCATTAGGAAATCCATTGAGTGAGAATCTCTATTAGAATTTTGGTTGTCCAAAAACCCTCTAACCCCACCGAGCCTATGCTTGGTGTTGGGGAAAACGTGTTTTTATAGAAAACACCATCACATGAAGTTAGGAATTTTTTTTACTTCTCAACATATAACCTATGATCTCAAACATAATTACACAAAAAAATATCATCATAAAAATATTAAATCACTTTGAGTGTGAGGATCAAACCACTTGATGAAGCAATTGATACCACTTATTAAAATTTTGAAAAAATGATACCAATTTTACTCTATGCCATTAAATTATTTAAGAGATTCAAGAATATTTAGATAAGTATTAAAAACCTTTTAATTTTGATCATAACTCCTCCAAAGTCTTTAACTCTTGACAGCCCTTACTGATTTCAAATTTGGTGATACCACTTGTTAGAATAAGTCTTTCATATCAATTTTTTTGGATATCTTGAAATTCATCAGGTGAAACCAAATACTAAACCAATTTTTAGAAAATAAAATACATGAATATGATGGTCATGTTACTATTTCACACTTGATCTTATTCTTATGGAATTATACCACATTATTTGTGGCTTTATCAAATCTTCTTTCATATCCATAACATGTAAATTTATAGAAAAATCCCCCCATGTATCATATCTCCCCCTTAATTATACACCTATTAAAATTTAGTAATAAATAATAAATCATATGGGGTTAGGGGTCTATATATGTTCACCAATTTAATGAATGGGGATGGTCAAATTGGACCAACCCATCAACTTACAATTTTCCTTTTCCCTTATTTTTCTTTTGGTAAAGGAATTCTATCACCTCTTCAAATTATTCAAAACTATTCACAACTATCCTTATAAACCTTATAAAAAAGTATCTCCTTTGTGTGATACCACTCACGCACTTATCTTTAAGGATGTGATAATTTTAATCATTTCTTGGAATGGAAATTTCCAAATTTGTGGCATCGATCACATTTGAACAAGTATCTTCTTAAGTTGCATCAATAGTGTATCTCTCCACTAGTTTTCTTCCCCATTTCATCTTATTATTTTTGCTTTTAGTGGTTTGAGAAATGAAAATTAAGAAATTATTTTACTTGATGTACATGAGTTCCATTTTGGATTCATTTTTACTAGGTTAGTTCTTCTTTAATTCCACCTCTTCAACTTTTAGAATAAATCGTTGATTTTTCTTCTAGAACTGTCTTATTTTTTTCTAAGAGAGTTGTTGTGAGGTTAATGATATTGATTCTTGATGCAGTTTTTATGAGGCTCATAATTTTTCTCTAAAAAATTGAATCTTTTTTTTTCCATATTAATAGAATTTTTCCTTGGATAATATATACCCTTGTATATCATAGGAGTAGAGCGTATCCCTATATTATATTTATTCTTACATAAATTTCTCCAATTTCAATAGATTTATATTTTATCGTGATTAGAAAAAATTAGGCATTCAATATAAAAATCACACCTCAAGTGGACACTAATTTATTGTGATATTGGACCTTTTGGAGTTATTATCTCATCCTTATGATTATTAGATTTGAAATACCTACTTATAATATTCCCAAGACTTCCAAAATAGTATTAATTTGGTGCATCTTATATTTTTGGATAAAATATTTGATATTTATCATGGGAATTATTTTCTTACTTATTTAAGATATGGATTACTTCTTGATAATTTGGATTACTTTATAGTTATTTTCATCTTCTCATTTTGGGTGATTATCCTCTCCTTTAGATATCTGATATTACTAAGAATCTAGTTTTTATTATTTTTACAAGCTGATTTTTGAGTGGAGTGATTCTTGTATCAAATTCCTTCACCATGTACATTTGGTTTAAAATTTCTAGGGAAATATCTTCAATAATGTTCCTTTATTCTATCATTTTTTCCATTTTCTTTATATTGAAATTCATGGCCACTTATTCTCTATTTTTCCTATTTTTCTCCAAGGAAAATTCTTCAATCATCATATAATAAACTTCTTGCATAAATTCCCATCATTCCACATTCTCTTATAAGGATGGGATATCCTATTGTCAATATCATTAACACCTCTTTTATTGGAAGCTTTATGTTGTGACTACTTCATCATAAAATAATATTTTTATATTAGAAATATAGTTTGAAATTATAAACCCTTTCTCCAAACCAATGTTAGAATCAGATATGACACTAGATTTATAATATTTTACCATGGTAGTTTTTGAATGTTATTTTCATTAGTTTATTATTTTGGCTCAATACAACCCATATTATTGAATCTTATGACTATATAAAGTAAATGGTGCAAGTTAGTTTGGAATAATGTGTTCTTATATATTCCATTCTAAAAAATTTACGTATTTGGCTTATAATGTTAAATACCAAATGTTTCCATATTTCATTATTCAAAAAAAAATTCAAATATTTTATAAAATTACCAAAAAACCACCTAAACCATTTTTGATATTTATATTTAAAAAAATTACATTTTTTGAAAATAATTTTCTAAAAATGATAACTTTAATTTTTACGTAAAATAACCATTTATTTGAAGAGATACCAATTTTATTATTATGATATTTTCTGGCACTTTAAAATTTTACTTATGCTCTCATAAAATTATTTTATCATTATAATAAAAAATTATATAAATTAATAAACTAATTTTATAAAAATGAGATTCCTTTTTAATAATTATATTTATTATAAAAGTGTAATTAAAAATATTATATTTTATAAAAACAAAAAAACTTAATTTACCATTTTTAAAATATTTATTTAGTTTTACCATAGTATAAATATGTAATATTATCATTTTATAAGATTACTAAATATTATTTAACACTTAAATATGTTATGATACCATTCTAATGTCTAATAGAATATTCATAATTGTCATATTACTATTCAAATGGTCAAGTTACTAATCCAAAGGTCAGATTACTATTCCAATGATCAAATTTATAACAATAATATGGGTTCCATACCTTCCATAAATACCTTATATTATATTAATTATTCATTCAATTTTATTTTACTTCAAGTTTATATATATTTTAACTTTTAATATTATTATTTTAGTACTCATATTATACTTCGTTTCTGCAACTTTATTCATGAGTGCATTTATTCTGGTGGATCAAACATATCCATATTTTTATAATTTAGTTATCTTATATTATATATTCTATACCATTGTAATATTCTAAATTCTTATGGACATTTTCATTCTTTAAATTAAATTTTTTAAATTAATATAATAAAATGTAGTTGGTTTTATCATGTGTTGCATGGGAATTATTCAACATTACAAAATATGACACAATTTTAAGAAGTGAAATTATATTAATAATATTATTGATCATTATATTGTAGACTCAAGGTTTCTCATGTGGTTGATATAAGTGTTGGAGAGAAATACCCATGGTCAGTCTGGAAGGCATGTGGTCAATCCACTGATCACAAGGTCAAGTCACGCCTTTAAAGAAATCTTGGTTGCTAAAATCACTTGAGATACAACACATGGTTTCTCGATTTTTCCGATGGTCACTTGATTCCTTTTATGATTTCTTTCATGGTCAATTCACTTTTCATGTGGTTAATCTGATACTTTTCAAAGTTTACACTTTTGAATCATGGTCGATGGAATCTTCATGCAGTTAATAGGCCATCTAAGAGTTCCGATTGATTCAAGACTTAGGAAAATTTATATATTTTTCAGAAAAGAGTTATTTTTTCATAAAACTTATAATGGATTAAAAAAATGTAAACATGATTTAAGATTATTAAGACAAGTAATTGATGGAATAATCCAACAATCTCACCATTTTTTATAATCAGAAACCATGGTATAAATAAACAAATAAATCATTAATAAACTTATATAAGATTACAATATATTGTAATATAAAATTTTCTATAATATATAATCATTAATTTCTTTAATATTTCAAATTTTACTCCTACATATTGTATTATAAAAAAGAATGCACAATGGGAGATAGAGTAAAAATTAAAGAAAATGAAAGAATGAAAATGAAGATAGAGAAAGTAGAACAAAAAGATATTTCATTAATATTAAAAATATTACAAAGGGATATATAAAAATACAGAATTATAATATAAATCCTTAGGGTGTAGATGGGTTTAAGAGACATAGGGGTCCTTCCCTTTATTAACAACATGGGGAGAATGTGTAGGCCAAGAAATTATGGTATATCTTGCAATTTTGATACTCTTGGAAACTGGTTTGATTTGATGTTAGGATTGAGAAAATGTGAGACTAAATGGTCTTGTAGGAAGTGAATTAGGTGAGGTAGATTCTAGAGTAGAGGAAGCTACAAAAACTGAGGTTAAAGATTCTATAGAAGCTTGGGAAGTAGACAGAGTGATGTTGAGAACATATAAAGCCATAGGATCCAGAATAGGGAAAATTTTAAATTTACATATAAGGCTATAAATTCGGGTAATATTGGTTATATAACTGTATATATGTTCTATAATCTAAAGTAATTCATCCTTTTTTGACATAAACTCATTGATCAGAGTTGTCATGAATAACAAATTCTCTACAATATATTTGAGTTCTGTAGTTAGAGGTTTCATTTTTACGTCTCCTCCTATAGAAAGAAATTGTGTCATGGGATATATCTTAGAGTAAATTCATTTAATATATCATTTTATATAACCCTTGATTATACCCTTTTCTTTGGACACCTTTACTAATTTGAATCTAATCATATTATAAAGTTTCTCACCATGTGAAGCAACACCCATTTTCAATTGATTCAGGATATCCATCACATTGTAAATGATATATTGAATTTACTAATTGATTAATATTATAATATGATCCTAATAAAAAATACCAAGTTAAGAGGATATAAGGATAATGTAGAGGTTCTATAAGGACTATTAATAATGAAGAGGTAACTTATTTCCATTGGAGCTAACATGTCTATCAAATCAACTTATAGGGATCCAATTTGACTTATAAAATACTCCATTTGAGTTCTAAAACTCAATATCTCATGTTAAATATGATCTATCAGGAGAAAAATATTTGGATGGATGTGATATACTACACTCTCAATGATGTAGACAATACCTCTATATCAGTTATAGTTATTTATATATTTGATACTGAGAAAAACTTATTTTAAAACATCTAGAATATCATTCGTAAACTAAATAAAATCATAATAAGTGATTATAGGGGGAGGTGTAAAGGAATTTATATATTTCTAAGATGGAACAAATTGATCTTAAGTAGGTGTATCTTGAGAAAATAATGCATCTCTAGGATCAGAAAATGAGCCACTGAACTCATACAATAATCGTTTAAGTATAAATCCTTAATTATATGAAAAAATATCAAGAGGTTTATGAAATTATTTAATAAAGATATCTAATTATTCTTGTGATTATTCCAAAATAATTACTTTTTTCATTGGTGAAGAATCATAATCTGGTTCTCCTCAAACAATTTTTTTCTGAAATAGGTGTTGGAGAGAAAGGTGTAGCCAAGAGTTTCAACAAATTTTCATAGGGATCAAGTCCGACTTGTTCCTATAGAAATGATGATTAATTCCTTGACACAAAAGTCTCTAAAATAATTAAAGAAGCTATAATTTAATCACCTTATAGAGTGGGTATATTATCATAATTATCACCATCATCATGTATAGGAGTTGATGGATCCTTGTCATAGAAAGGATTATCTGGAGGATAGTTATATCTTGGAGGTGTGAAGTCAAAGATTGGATCCAAACTATCTCAAACATTGAAGGAATTAATGGAACTATATTATCATATTTATCACTCTTCTATTTTGTGAGCGTGGTTCTAAACAACAAGTATCTTGGAGTTCTCCCCTGAGAAGTTACACCTCCTTCACTGAAAAAACAGTTCTAACTGGAACTTCTAATTCCCTTGAATATTCTAGAGTTGGAGATCCACCCAAGAATTCTTCATAAAATTTTCTATCTTCTTCAGCTAATTTGGATACCATGAACCATTAATTATATTAAAAAGAGACTTTGATTCCCGATTGAGATAAAATCATCCTTTTGTGGTTAGATGCAGTGTTGCATGAAATTTAATAATAGACTTCATTCTACACATAGCTCATTTTCACTCGATCTTCGATAGGTTCGGTCATCTATTAGTTCTTATAGATAATCCCAAATATCAAAGTGGGGATGAATCATGTGATTTTAATTATGATAATCCTTAAATTCTCCATGTTATAGAGCTCATGAACAGTTATACCAAAAGGTTGAAGAGAATTATCATTTGTGACCATCTACAATAGTCCTAATCATATCTTCTGGATATCTAATTTCAAACACCATGTTTATGTAAAAATCTTTTACCAAGAATGGATAGAAGGGGTGGTTCTTATCTATAAACCAAATCTTCCTTCATTGATGAATAAAAAATATCCAAACCAAGGAATTACTCATCATAAACTAATAAACATATATTTTATTTCAGACATGACTTTGTGGGATAGAAGATGAACCTTTTAGAGCATACAAGGTACACTAATAATTTATTTTTCTTTATTGGGGGAATTTTAGGATTCTATAACACATTGCTCAAATGATATCTTTATCTTGACTACACATGATAGAGATTCCCAATACAAAAGGTAAGGGTTTCAGTGAAGGAAGGTTCGAAAGAGGGGTTTTTTCTAGTTATAAGAGAGTTTGATGATTAGAATTATAATTTGACACATTTCAATAATTTAAGGGTTTTAGAACAATAATATTTAGGAAATAAAAATAAATATTTAACGTATTTATAAATCAAAAGTTTATATTTTTAAAATGATGTAAATATAATAATATTAAATATAAGAATAATTTATATGTATACATATTTTTAAGAATATTAAAAAAATATTTAAAGTATACCATTATAATTTTGAAACATAATCGACTATTTTAAATTTATTTCTAATATTATTTAATCTCTAATGATTTATAGAATTTTTAAAAATGTCCATAATCTGATATTCCGTGCCACTAAATTCAAGAGTGTTATCTACCTTTTTAAAATTAACTCTCAAAAAGTGATGGAATATATCAATATATTTTTCCTTAAAATATGATAAAAGACTCTTAATAATGTTAATTTCAATTTTGTTGTCATATTTTATAAGGATATATCTGAATTGATATCCATACTCCTGTAAAGTATGTTTCAACTAAATAATCTTGGCATAACAACTCCCGACAACTATGTATTTAGCTTCATTAGTGGATCATTTAACAAAATTCTATTTCTTATTACACCATGAAACTATATGTTTTCCCAATTATTGACATATTCCATAGGTTATTTTTCTATCTAAATTACAACCACAAAAGTTATAATTCATATACCTAATTAAGTCAAGATAATTTCCTCTTGAATAGAATAATACTAAATTGGTAAAACATTTGAGGTATTTGAAAATTCTATTTATAATATTAAAATGAGATTCCTTGGGGATTTATAGAAGATGTGCACAAATGAAAACACTAAAACAATCTCTATCCAACTAGTTATTATGTAAAATAAACTCCCAATAATACCTATATAAATGGTTTGATCAACTATTTTATGAGTTTCATCAGCATCCAATTTAAAGGTGGTACTCATTGAAGTATCACTTCTTTTAGAGTAACCCAATCTAAAATGTTTTAGTAAATCTATAATGTACTTTATTTTATTTAAAATAACTCCTTCCTTTTTTTGAAATATTTGAAAACCAATAAAGAATTTTAGTTCACCCAAAAAACTCAATTTGAGTTAATTTTCAATTAGTTTTGAATATTTAGTACATAAATAATATATTAAATAATTAATATTAATATAATATATATTTGATCAAATAAAACATATTTTAATTTTATTTTAATAAATAAATTATGATTTGTAACACCATTTGTAAAACCATTTAAAATAAGAAATGTTTTGAGCCTATCATACCAAGCTCTAGGTGATTATTTTGATCCATTAGTTTTTTTTAGATTGAAAACATGGTATGGAAAATTTTAATTTGAAAATCTAGGGGGATTTTAAAGAAAAAAATCCTTAACAACATAACCATTAATGAAATAAATCTTAACATTTGTATGATATAATTTGAAATTTATATGAGCTACATAATCAAGAATTGTTCTAATGTATTTAATCCTTACTTCTAGATAGAAGGTTTCTTCATATTCAATGCCTTATTCATTACTATAACCTTGAGACACTAATCTATCTTTATTTCTAAGAATATTTACATATTCATAATTTTTTTTTCTATATACCCATTTAGTACTAATTGTTAAATAGTCATTAGTTCTCTCAAATAGTTCCCAATATTTATTCCTTTTAAATTTATTTAAATCTTTTTACATTTAAATATATAAATATTCATAACTAATTTAATCATTAATGTATTTGGGTTCAATATGGGAAAATAATGCTTAATGTTTAACCCAGTTTTTAAGTGATGACTGAGTTTTTTTCCTTAGGTTTTATTTCATTAAATAATTCATATTCTGAGATATATCATGAAGGGTTATATTTTTTCTTTCAACTGCTCCATTCTCTTGAAGTGTTTGGGGAGTAGAGAAATTATGGTTGTTTCCATGTTATGAGAAAAAGGATTCAAAAACTTGATTCTGAAAATCATAATTGTGATCACTTATGAGACTCTAAATGGAATTCCCACTAAGGTTTTCTGATTTTTTTTATAATTTATAAAAAATAATAAAGATTCAATTTATAACTTAGGAAATGAACCCATGTTTAACATGAATATTCATTAGTAATTACATAAGTGTACTCTTTTTCAGCCAAATTAAAAAATTTATAAGTTCAAAATAAATCCATGAGAACCAATTTGAGTGGTTGAGAAGTTAAAACTTATTTATTTTTTTTGAAAGAAATTTTATGTTATTTCCCCATTTTATAGGGATTACACATTTTCTCTTTAGGTAATTCTATCTTAGGTAGATCTTTGACTAAACCCTTTTGGAAAAATTTATAATCAGGTATATATTTCAGTGTCCTAGAATCCTATGACACAACCAAGATTCATGATTAACATCATTCAAACAAGATTTTTTAGGGAAAATAAAGAATCTAAATCTATTATATAAACATTATCATTCCTTAACGAAGAATATACAAAATTAAATTTATAATCATAATTCATATAGGCATTATTTTCAAATTTAACATAAAATTCATCATCACTAAATTGAGAAATTCTAGGAAGATATTAACTTAAACCATCAATAAATAAATCTTTAGAAATTAAACAAGTTTTAGAGTTAATACATTTACTAAATCCAAAAAACTCTCCTTTGGAATTTTCACCGAATGTGACATAACCACCATACACTCTTGGAAAATTTTGAAATATTGAGAAGCACCCTATCATATGTATAGAGTACCCACTATCTAGATACCATAGATTTGTGTATAAGATTTTCAAAGATGTTTCCTATAATTAATTATGCTCACTAACCTTGGCACCCATATCTACTTAGGTCTAGATAAGATTAAAATTAAAGCTTTTGTAATCCATATTTATTTAAAAGATTAATTTCTATATTTAGGAGCATATTTTAAAGAATTGAAAAAATAAGCCTTTTTAAGTTGAAATTAGATTAATCCAGATCTAGAATTTGGAACTATATTATTTTCAAGAGGTTTACTATTTAAACATGAAATAAAATAGTTCATATAAATTTTATTTTTTAGTCCACGTTGATAACAAAAAAATAGCTCTTGTTTTAGGCGTAAGATGATTACCCAAAATTTTGTTAAGAGTTTCTGTTCTAGTAAAAAAACCTTCAATATACATTTTTTATAATTTATCATCTTCTTAATTTAATATAATTTTTTATTTAATAATACATTAATTATTTTATAATTCAAAAATAAGATCATATTTAATATAAACACATAGAAATATTATTTATTCATAAATTCATACTTATCTTTAAGTTTGTTGAATGTTTCATCCAGCATATTGAAATACTCAAATAAATCTTCACCCGCCATATTTTCATCATTATTTTCATTTTCAAAAACATGAATAGAAGAATTAGGAATAATATCTGAGACATCATATGTGTTTCTCATAAAACAAATATTTTCCCTATCATTTTGTTCTTATTTACTTGAATCATATTTTCTAGAGCTATCATCAGAATCATTCAGGGTTTCTTTTATTTATTTATTTTGTATTTATTCCATTTATCCTTATACAGTTTCTTGTATTTTAGCTTAGGATAGTCTAAATTGATGTTCCATTTTCTCTTACACTCCTAATAGGTAACCTTGAAGTTTCCAAATTTCTTCTAGTTAGACTTATTGTCATATATTACATTGAAGTTTTAACTTTTTAAGAACTTATTATTCATGTAGAATTTCTTAAATCTTTTGGATAGATGATTTATCTCTTAATCACTATCTGATTCACCACCTCTTCCACTATTTATCTCTTCCTTTACTATTTAGTTAGCCTTTGACAGAGATATATTGAATTTTTTTTCAACATCTTCATCATTTAACTTTAGATTTTCTTCATACATCATCATTTTTCCTATTAACCCCTTTATTGATGGATTTATTACATCCTAAGATTCTCAAATAGACACAATATCACCTATCCGTATATCTGGTAAGTATATTATAATTCTCAACACTTGATACTTTTCATCTATGGTATGTCATATTTCTTGCATCATATTGATAACATCATTAAACTTTAGAAATATTTGAGATATATATTCATCATGTTTCCTCTCCAATGAATCATATTTAATAGTATAAGTATTTAATATCATTTATTTGAATTTTTTTTCCCATTAGCAATACATAAATAAGGTTTTTTAAAAATTTAAATTAGTAAAAGACGTAGAAAATATATCATATCCATATTCTCTTAATACGTAATAATTGTTTTGATCTTTTTGGATAAAAAATTGATCATCATTAAAAAAAATAAAAAACTAAAAAAATACTTTGATACCAAATGTTAGTCAAATTGGAAAATTTAAGAGGGGGTGAATTGATTTTCAAATTAAAAACTCTTAGAATAAATTTATAAAATTTAATCTCCCAATTTGAAAAATGCCGAGTTAATTGATGCCGTCTGCAAATATAATTTAATTATTTATTATAACCTCCTAGAATTTTGATCAAAAATCATCTTGAATAATTATTACATACATTTTAGAATACTATAATTTCCTTAAACTGTAGAAGTGTTACAAGTAGGAGATAACTATAAAAGTAAATTTTCATAAAATAGATTTCAAAAATAGTTTAAAAAATAGAGTAAAAAAAATTTCAAATATAAAATATAAAAATATAATAGATTTAGTATAAAGATGATACCTAATACTCTCCACCTGGAAATCACCCACTACTAAGCTCATTTAACAATATAATTGATCCATATCCTCGATCATGATTTATACGAAAATGTATATAGATACTTTAGGAAACATGACCTCTTCCACAATTTTCATGGGATGGAAATGACAACCTAAAAATAAAGAGAATATTAGATATCTATCCTATACTATAAAAGGTATTAAGATTAATAAATAAAATAGTTAATGTAATCACAACTCAAACAGTAGGGAAATATAGTTAGAGAAGTGAAACAATTCAATGATATAATGATTTTAGTTCTATTATTTTTCAAATGATTATTCTCTTATTGATGTATTATTTTCATTTATAGATTATGTGAAAATATAGAATGTGTTTCTCTAATTTTTCATTAAAGATCAGGTGAAAACATAGTCATAGAAATCAAAAATAGAGAACTAGTTTATATTTTATGCTTGTAAAAAATCTTGATCAATGTGAGTTTCTTATATTATTTTCTCTTTCTCTAGTCTTCCTATAAAATAAAAAAATTTCTCCAAGAATATCCATTGAAAATTAATCCATGTAGATACACATACTTATCATGAAATATGATATCTTTAAAATATTATGAACATAATTTAATTATTTATAGAAAATTTTCTAGAATATTATATTTATTAATATGATACTCACTTTTGGATATAGTCACTTTAAGTGTGTGATATTAGAATCCATGTTAGATTTAAAACTTTGTAATAATTTTGATCGTACTCTTAAAAAATTTATTCAGTTGATCTCTCTGATATTATAGTTGATCACTTGAACTTATGGTCAATCATATACTTTTTCAAATTCTAATATATTATTAAAATTACTTCAACAAGTCACACAATCAATTAACCAATTTTCTAGAAGTCTAATTTTCTTGTACAATCACTTTCCTTCAAATTACAGTTTATTGGAATCTTATGGAAGATTTTATTTCCCTATGTGGTCAATAAAATAATTTTCAATATTTTAAAAAATACGCGGTTACTTACATTTTTCTTTGCAATCACAAGGTTTCTCAAATGGTCGATCTAATAATTTGTGACAAAAAACCAAGGTCTATTTGAAAGGTGTAATGAACCACCTGGGGCTACCATATGTATCAAAACCTGACCCAGTCTTCCACATGGCTTGAAGGGTGTTCCCAATCCCTATGGACTGGTGATGAGCACTTGGGAATCATAGGAACTCCATCGGGAGTTGTTTTTTCAAAATCATAGATAATAAAAATAAATAAATAAATAAAATTCATGAAAAATAGATCAAAAACAACTACAATGATCCAAAACATTTACATACACTAAATCAACATCCATAAAAAAAGATATATTGGAATTAAGGAAAAAATAAGAACAAAATAACCAAAATAAAACTACTAAAACCCAACTAACTTGAAATGAGGCCAAACCAACTACAAGAAACCTCCGGTTGCTCACCACTTTCCAACTCACCCCATGCCATCCACAAAAAAAAGACAGATCAAACTGGGAAATTGGAACATGAAATAATAAAATTGAGAGCTAAAAATCTCAGTAGGTCACCACAACCCTCCAGAATTATGCAATATGTTTCCAAAGAAAAATCATAAAGTAATCATTACATACATAATCATCTCATATAAATCAAAATAAAATTTCAAAAACATTTTCCTTTGTTTTCCAAACAAAATGCTTGTGTTCTGAAAATAAAACCATTTGGATAAGCTATACCAAAACCACTTACACCTTTAAAATTTCTCAGAAATAAAAAAACTTGATTTATTTAAATTAAAATGGTTACTTTAAAATATTTAACTGGAAAAAGGAATTACAAAACCCATTATTAAATACACTTCAAAGCACCCACTTAAGAGTCTTTAATTTCAAAAGGGTTTTATAACATCTTTAAAAATTCACCATTTCAAAGAAAATAACCCAACACACACACATGTGTCAAACACAATAAGAAGGAACCAAACATCAAAAGGAAAACAACACATAAAAATATGGAAGGTTACCTAACAATGAAAGTGGAGGAAATGATACAAGTAGGTGAGATGTAAAATTCCACACAATCACTTACCAAATGAATGGTCAAATGCATCACAGTCTGTAAAACAGATCCCTAACATGCATAAAAACTAATTTATATATATATAATCACCCAAAATATCTACCGGAATGTGATAATTCCAAAATGTCGCAAAATTATTCCACAAAATAATTTTTGATATGACAACCCCCTTTAGACCTATTTCATTCTAAGGAGTCTATTAGTAGTGTGTGAACCAATTAGAGTTACATGCTAGGTCTTCCCACTTAGTACTCGAAATCCCATGACCAATAAAGGAACTGATGCATAGTTCAACAAGCCAAGCATACCCATAAGGAATAATAATAACTACCCTTAACCATAACACCGAATGATGGAAATCCCCATACACTTAAAATGCACATAAGGAGTAACAAGAACATTCCAACACAAGGGGAGAAAATGCATCACATAATGATCACAAACCTACACAAGGGATATATAAGAAAGGGGAAATTAAGCATTTTACCCACATACAACATTTAAAACAAAAGTTTTAAATGGGCCTTTAACACTGAAGTACATCATAGATTTCCAAGACCTTTTTACCCTTCATAAAAAACATCCAAACTATATTTGGAAAATTATGGTAGTTACCTAGGAATTTAAAACAATTCAAAGTCACCTTTATATAAGGGATCTCTTCTTTGAAAATACAAAAAATAGAAAAAACCATTATTTCATCACAATTTTCATTAAAAACCATTTAAAAAATTTTAATAGGTCAAAATAAATCACCCTTTTATTTTATAATTATTCAAAGACGCCATTCAACAAGGTTCCTTCACTTTGAAAACCAAACAAGGGAAAAGGCCAACCATTTATCGTAAAAACATTTTAAGTAATCCACCATGTAATTTAAAAAGTTTCAAACTACATAATACTTTAAAATCACCATTTTTAATACATTAAAACACCCCTTTACAAATTATTTTGAGGTGAACATCTCAAATAAATCCAAATTTACTTTAAATCTATTATTTTTCTCAATGAATTCCAAAAACGGGTTAAAACCCATTTTTGCTCATAAAAACCACTCCAAAAATCCATATAGAATTTTAAAATAAGTTTAGCATAATGAAACATTTCATTTTAAATAATTAAATATGTAATTAACATGTAAAACCAATTATAACAATCATAAAACAAAATGAAATGGTTTCAAAATAAAATGAGGTTATCACATATATTTATACTTGCATCAAAAGAGATTTTAGGAAGCTCAATCATACTAGAATTCCAAAAGGAAACAATTTCATAGTAACACCAACCTAAAATAAGTGTAACCAATTCAAAACATCCCGAAACATTTCACTTTTAATGAAGACCTCTCCCATGGGAATTTAAATGGCGTCTACAAACCCTAAAAATTAATATCCACTTCATTAGAACCACCTGGAACCCTAAAATAAATCCACTTGATAACTATTGTTCCCGGGGGAATCAAAATCCAAGAGAGAATAAAGGGATATAGAAAGTGGGAAAGAGAGAAATAATCATATCAAAACAGCTTAGAAAACAATAAATAGAGGGAATGAATATAAGATGAGGGAGTTCAGAACTCCTCCTTAAACTCAAGAGGGATGACTGATGCATGAGGGGGGTAATATGGGTAAAAAAACATAAAATAAATATGGGTAAAATGGAAAAACCCAATTTTTAAACACCTAGACTACTCACATAGTTTTGTCACACGGTTATTAAAACCTTGCACCAACCATGCGAGAGCCACTGCATTCCAAAAACATTAAGACACATGGTTACTCCTAAGATGAAAAAAATTTCCCAAACCCTGAACCTCACTAAAAAATTACTACAAGTCTCACATGAATTCTAAGAAGATATGAATGGTTTTAAAAACTATGTGGAATCCATGAAAAATGGATTTGACCAAAGGGAAAACCCACCCACATGGTCACCACACGGTTTGAAAACCCATGTGGACTAACCAATCACTACCGAAAGGCCTAAAAACACTAAAGTTTTTCCCCGCCTTGAACCAAAACTCAACACCACTAAACTCATGATAAAATAAGACCAAAATAAAAACATCCTGACACCAGGGTGTTATAAACTCTCCACCATTCCATTTTCTACCCCCAAATTGTCCCGGTCAAAAAGAAAGTGAAAGTAAAAAAATAAAATGGGAGATACTAAGTGAAACTAACCAAATGAACCACTTATTTATGACTTAAGATCAAATACAAAACCAATATCCTCGAATAAAATCACAATGATCAACTATAAGAGAACCAAACATATCCAAGAAGAACCAAAATAAGAAACTCAAATAGAAAGCCCTATAAAACATGAGAGACCTATCATGGTCTCCCCAACATGTTTAGTTTTCAATAAAATGGTCTCCCCAGTATTTAGAGTTACTATAACATGTTAGTACAAAAGAAACACAATTGGGAACAAATACTCAAACAACATATAACCACAAGAGAAACACAACCTCAACTATGAACACTTCCAAACCCAATGGATGGAAGAAAACCCACAATATCATCAAAAGAAAAACAAGTGCACTGACCTTGGGTCACAAAACACATAGACAACCAAAGTTCGGACACCAGGTCACCCTCACATGGTGCATAAAAAAAATTCCCATAGTCAAACACCGACTAGTATTTTTAATTCAACTAATAAACCAAACACCCTAGTTACCCCATCATGAACCCATGCCCAAAAAATGAGCACCTCAATGGATAAACGATAAAATAGGTGAAACGAACTACCACCAAGAAAGGTTATTCAAAACAATTTACACCTAAAAAAATTAATGATAAAGTAGTTACAACCCACAGCCACAAAGAAAAGTTCACCCAACAATGAGGCTCGTTAAACGACATGCACAACCAACACCCAAAAATAAAGAAAACCATAGAGAATGAGTAAAAACATGAAAAAAACATTAAAATATAACCTAAATGGAGGGGAAAACATCCCACAATAAAGAAAGGTCTACCATAAATTCCATACGAGTCCAAATAAAATAAATACTCCAGAAAGGGAACTGTCTACAATATCCCAACAACCACAGTCGAAACTCGACATCTGAGATTAAAACTATAAAAATAAAGATCCCAAAAGCAACCCAAACCATAAAACTAAACTAAAATCGATAATAATTCTATTATAAACCCTAAAAATCCTTCAATATCCCTAAAAGGAAGGATCCATGTCCACCATGCCACTTAGAGACTGGTTAGGCCCTAGAACCAAATAAACTCTTCTACCATTATAGGGGACAACAATAACAAAGACATAAAATACCTTGAGCCTTATACCAAAAATATTACCAAAATGGATCCTTCATATGTAAGGAATAAAATCCACCACAACAATCCTCAAACAAGGAAAACACAGACACATCAAAATAAACCTTTCTCTGAAATTAACTATTTTACCAAGAAATTTTAAAATAACCTTCCACCAAGGTGTGTATTCAAAATATAATTAAACAAAATATTAAAAAAAAACCACCCTAATGGAACACACCCATTTCCCAAAAAAGGAAAGCCTCAAAATTACTTTTAAAATACCTTTACACCTTATAAAATGAGCATCAAAAAATAACTTTTGAAACCCATTTCCCTTTTTTAAAACACATTCCAAACTTGTTTAAAAAACCAAAATTCCCCTTTATTTTTTTTCCAAATAACATAAGGGAAAACACCATTTTCATAAATAATTTATTAAAACCATGGGAATTAAATCTTCCCATTATTCAAAAATTTTTTTTTGAAAGTAACCATTTTCAAAAAAACCCTTTATTTTTTTTTTCAAAAATAAGGTTTCAAACCAAGAACACACCAACACTACACAAGAAATAAGAAAAATCTCATTAAACACATCCAAAAAGGTACAAAAAACACTCCTAAATCCATCTATAACAAGTGGAATACAATTTTTAATAATCAATATTCAATAGGAGTCCAAAATAGACCAACCAGGGATAAAATTGTGTTATGAATGCATTGGCCCCACAGTTGGGAGACTGTGATCCAACCATGAAAAAAAATCCATAAAAGGATTATACTTGACCACATGTGAACCAAATAGATTCTAATCCATGAGTTTCAACCACACAACTCTAGTTCTCCTCATTTCCACCTGTAAACCATATGAGAAACCCACTCTCACGTGAAATCTAAAAAAAGGGGATTAAAAAATCAATCACATCAAAACAGATTAAAACAACCCAAAACAAAAACCCCCTAGAAAAATTAGGCTTAGGAAAAGATAGAGTTAACTAAAATCTCCCTACCCATGACCATAAAGATCTGTTAACCTTAAACTCATTTGTACCCTAAAATTTACAAATAATAAGGGAGACACAAGAGTCTTAGTATCATAATAAAGGGTAACCAAAAAATACCTCTGATACCATTTTATAATGAACTATCCCATGATACCATTTGACTTGAAACTTCACCCAGTCTGCCACGTGGTCCAAAGTGAATTCCCAATCCCCATGGTCTAGTAACAAGGGGCTAAGAATCATAGGAACCCCTCTAGGAAAGTTTTTCCAAACTCTGAGATAAAACAACAGAATTAATAAATAAATAGCATGAAAAACATGTCACAACCCACTACCCTGATCCAACCCATTTTAATATACTAAATAAACATAAAAAAACAAAGAAATAAAGGTAGTACTGACAAAGAAGGAAGAAAATAATGAAAATAAAACTAATACAAAGCAACCAATTCAAGTCGATCTTGAACCAATTACAAGAATCCTCCAGTTACTCAACTCAACCCAACTCACCCCACATTATCCACAATGAATAAGAATGATCCATATAGGAACCTTGAACCTGAAATGATATAAGAATGAACTAAAAATACTACTTATTCCCCCAAACCCTCCAGAGCTATGAAATATGTTTTTAATAAAATTCCAAAATTCTAGTTTGAAAATAAGATAAAAAGTAAGATTTAAATACAAAATCATCTCATGGATATCCAAATCAAATACAAGGAAAACTTCCAAAACATTTTCCTTTGTTTTTAAAACTGAACACATGCATTATGAAGATAAAACCATTAGAATAGGCCATACCAAAACCACTCACACCATTAAAATTTTTCATAAACAAAACCACTTGATTTATTTAAATGAAAACAATTTCTTTAAAACATTTTATTAGTAAAATAAATTCCAAAACCCATTTTGAATTCAACTTCAAAGAACCCACACAAGATTATTTAATTTCAAAATGGTTTTCCAACATCTTTGAAAATTTACTATTTCAAAGAAAAAAATCTAACACACACGCATAGGTTGAAAATAATAAGAATTCACCAAGTACGAGAATAAGTACATAACATATAAATTATATGGTTCTATAATATTGAAATCATGGAAAATGATACAAGAATGCATGATATCCAAATCCTCTCAATCACCAACCAAATGAATGGTCACATGTGTCCTGGGATCTAACATGGATCCCTAACATGCATAAAAACTCATGTATATGGGTATAACCACATGAAATATTTACCAACATGTGTTATGTTCAAACTGTATTCCAATTATCCCACACAAGCATCATTGAGACAAAAACCCAACTTAGCTATATTTCTCCCTAAGTGGGGCACTAGCGGCATGTGGACTAACTAAAGGTACATGATAGGTATCCCCACTTAGTACCCAACATCCCATGACCAATAAAGGAAGTGTGACATAGGAAAAAAAATCAAAGTCTACCCATAGGGCATAAACACAACTATGCTCACCCCTAACATACAATGACAGAATTTACAATACACTTAATAAAGAAAAAATGAATAAAAATAAAATTCCCACACAAGGATAGCACATACATCACATAATGATCACAAATATACATAAGGGGAACACATTAAAGGGTAAATCAAGGGTTACATACAAATTCACAATTTAAAACCATAGTGAAAAACATGTGTCTAACACCAAAGAATGAATCAGATTTCCAATCCCTTTTCACATTTCATAAATTACTTTCAAAATCCATTTTGAAAATGATAGAAATTACTCATGAATCTAAAACATTTCAATGTCACACTTACATAAGGGATCTATTCTTTGAAAATAAAAAATATGGACAAATCCATTATTTTTATCAAACTTATCATTAAAAACCACTTAAAACATTTTAATAGGTCTAAAGAAATTTCCCATTTCTTTTAAAAGGACTCAAAGATACCCTTAAATAAGGGGTTTTCCTTTGAAAACCAAACAAGGACAAAAGTATGAAAATTTTACATGAAACCATTTTTAGTAATCCACTTTGGTATTTCACAGGGGTTAAACTACACACAATTTTCAAATAACTATTTGTAATATTTTAAAACATCCCTGTACAAATAATTTTGAAGTCCTCACCTCAATTCAGACCAAATTCATTTTAAAACCATTGTTTTCACTCAATGAAACCAAAAAATAGGTTAAAACTCATTATTCCTCATGAAAACCATTTCAAAAATATATAATTAATTTTAAAATAATGTTCAAATAATTAAATATTCAATTTTAAATAAAAACATAGGAAATTCATATGTAAAAAAAATTATGCTAAGCATAAAACACAAATAAATGGTTTCAAAACATCACAAGGCTATCACATATATTTATAAATGCATTAAAAAATAATTTATAAAGCTTAATAATACTAGGATTATGAAAGGAAAAAATTTCACAGTAACACCTACATCAAAGTAGTGAAAACCAAGATGAAATATTCCAAAACATGTTGCCTTTAATGATGAACTTACCCACCAGACAGGAACCAATATCTACAAACATAAGAAACAAAAAATCCACATCATTAGAAACACACAGAACACTAAAATCAGGTCACCTAATAACTAGGTTTCATTGGGGAAGCCAAATATAAGAGAGAAGAGATGGATAAGGAAGAAAGAGGGAAAGAGAGAAAGAATCACATGAAATATGATTTGCAAACTTCCAAGAGAGCGTAAAAATCCAAGATAGAAGAGGTTGGAACTACTCCTTGGCTCCAAGAGGGTTTTTCGGCACATGAGGGGTAGAAGAGGGGAGAAAACATATTAAAATAATGTTTGGTGAAATGGGAAATCAATTTTTTTAAACACATGTAAAACTAATGTGGTTTGGTCACACGATTAGGAAAACCATGCACTAACCATGCGGGCACCACTGCCACCCAAAAATATTTGGTCACATAATTACTCCTAATAGGCCTCACAGTTTCCCAAACCACATGAATCACTCCAGAACCACCCCAAGACTCATATGACTTATGAGGAGATACAAATGTCTTGAAAAACCATTTAGAATCTATGAAAAATAGATTTGTACAAAGTATAGGCCCACCCATATGGGTATCACATGATTTGATAAAACATGTATTATAACCATAAACTTCTAAAAAGGGATAAAAAATATAAAATTTAATCCCACATAGAACAAAAACTAAATGCTACTCAAGGTGTGATAAAATAAGACCAAAATAAAAACATGGTGACACCGTGGTTTCACAATAGGCTTGCAGTCTTTCTATTGATTGTTCTATTAATTCATGAAATTGTGAAAATATTAATCACTATGGTTTCTTGAGATACAATGTATAGTCACTTGGTATTTATTATGGTCACTTGATTACTTTGTGATACCCTCTATGGTTTATGCACATGTCACATTATCAATATGATACTCTACAAAATTTCCACTTTTTACTCATGTTCTAAGGAATCATAATGCAATAAATATTATGGATAATAAATATTATCGATTGAAAACTTATAAAAAATTTCAGTATTTTCATGAAAAATATTTGTCTTTCATAAAACATAAAATGATTAAGAAACTACATTAACAAGGTTTGTGATTATTAAAATAAGTAATTGTTTAACTAAACCAACATAACATATTACATTAATAATTACCAGATTATGTCATATTATTTTCTAGTTACATAAAACCTAAGGATATTCACATAAGATCTAAGAATAATGTAAGCTCTAGTGATAGTCGATGGTGGTGATTCTGCTAACACATATCACATGTAAATTTCCATGATCATAAATTTCTCTCATATATTATTTTTCTTATACCATAATTATTTGAGTCTGGATTGGGCTTGTTCTAGAGAAAACCCTATAAAAGATACCTATTTCTCAAGATCAAATAAATGAACCTTATAATGGAGACTTAAAATAAAAAAATAAATTTATTCCTGTTTTATTTTTAGATTTAATAATATGGTCACTTCATTTTATACCATCAAATTTAATAGTTATAATATAAAAGTTAAAATTTATTTTAATATATCATGGTTTTTATTTTTTTGGGTTTTCTATATGAAACATTATATTAACATAAAATTTATTTAAGTAAAATAAATAGTAAAATATATGGTCATTCAAGCAATCACTTAATCTATATCCATTTTTTAATTCACTATTTTATCTAGTTAATATTAAAACGCTTAATTCAAACTGTTATGAAGACTACATAATTTATTTTGAAACTATGAATTGGTGACCAGACCATGAAGTTATATATAAATTATGGTGAAAATGTATTAAATATCATATAGAATGGATAGAGTAAGGATACTTTTATTTAATTTCCATCACAATATGTTTTTCAAAGGTATAATCCATGATGTGTATTATTGAATATCACATCATAGTACTCATGTATATGAGATTTTCTCTTTGAGTTAGATTGAACACTTTATTCATTCAAATTATATATGAACTACAATTCAATTGATATAACTAAAGTGTAGTTTAATAAAACTTTATAATCTTTTTTATTTTACTTGACTGAAAGTATTCATCCATTTTTATAATACCTCCAGAATATATAAGAAGATCCAATATTCACCATGATTCCTTTTAATAATCTCATATTCAAATTTAAATTTGAGAATAAATCTTACAATATAATTAAATAACATACAATTAAATATTTAAAATAGTGAAATTTACTTCATTTCAAGACACTATTATTTATCATCATGAAATATTTCAACACCCAATAAAAAAACAAATGTATATGAAGTATGTTAGTGAGTTATGTACTCTCCATTAAAGATAAAATCCATATCCAACTCCATTAAGTGTTTCATGCCACCAAAAATAAGAATGGATAGTTTTTGTGTGATATATTCATCCATTAGTTAGTAAGAAATCATGAATTAAATTAAAGCTCTTTTTTTTATCACAAGGATATAGAAAATTATTATTGATCACCATAATCCAAGTGAAAAATCAACCAAGGAGATATTCCTCTCCATGATCTATCAAGGAATATAATAATATTAAAAATATTATTAGATATATATATATATATATGTAAAAAACACAGGTAATGATATAATAAATAATTTTTATTCTAATTAATATGAATTATATAGTTATATTCCTTGTAAAAATATTAAATAATTTTTAAATAAAAAAGGAAATAGATTTAGTTAAACTCTTTTCCTATAAATTGTTATTTAAAAGTTTAATTTCAAAGTAACAGAATTTTAATTTGGAAAAATTATTTTAATTTTTGAAATCATCTTTTAAAAATTAACTTAGTGTGAATGTTTTGGGTTTTTGGGAAAAATGGATTTTTGGTGAATAGTGAAAATTTCTGATTTGTGTAAAAATGTCATTTATATTCAATAAATTATGAAATTTAAAACTACCATTATGTATTGACTATGATTTAAGGTAAAATAATTATTATTTAGTTATATTTAATAATATTAATTTATTTTTAATCATATTTATATTTTATTTTATTATAGGTTTATTTTTGGGTTTTAAAAAATGTTTTTTTTTCCTGAAATCTCTTTTAAAATGCACAATGTTTCTCAATTTTAATTAATTAAAACAACACATAAAGAGGAATTATTTAACTGAAATTTATATATTATTTATCAATAAATATTAATTTAAATTCAAAAAATTATTATAATTTTTCATATAATTAATATAAAATCATCTTATGCTTGAAAAATACATTTATTAAAAAACCGCTTTTTCACCGTGTCCACGCGTTTAATTTGAAATTAAATTCTGACACTTATTTGAATTGAATTTGGTAAAATGTATTAAATATTTTTCATCAGAATAATTTATAACATCTAATAATCTTAACTTAATTTTTGTTCGTAATTAATAGTGAAAAGATTAAAAATATTTTACCACGGTTAATGTAAAAACAGTTTTTCTAAGAGATTAAACTAAAAAGATAAGGGTTAAAATGACCTAAAAACTATATAAGATCTATTTTATTGACATATTTAGACTTTATAATGTTTAATTGTATATAATTATACATTTTTTATCCTTTTGAAAGTGAAAAATGTGAGTACACCTTTTTATTTTAAAAAATTACTAGTGTGCCACTCACCTCACTAACAAAAGGCCACCGCCTATCCTCTCATCTTCACACCTGTGAAGAACTTTTTTTTTGGAAAATAGATACCTATATAACTTCTTTACATACCTACCCATGAATTATATCCCACATTTTAATCATAAATCCTTCCTAATAAGGATTTTAGAACTTACCTAAGGAAGTTGTCTAAAAAAGACGTATTATGCTTAATCGAGATTTTTTATTTTATTTCTTCTTCCAACTCTTTAAAATATTTTTTAAATTATGATGATATTATAAAAAAATTATATAAAATATAATTTTATTTTATTATGTTAATTTAATGACCTTAATCCATCTTTGATTCCATCAAATGGGAAACATAATCATCATTCATGTGTATAGAAGATTGTCGCCTAACGAACCGATGTCGTTATTTTTTCATCATAACCTCTCAAAAATTGTTATAGAGATATATTTAAACTATATAAATATATTATATTTTTAACATAATTTTACATCTGTTATTGTGATATCATGTATAACTTTTTTACTTTCTATTTTTTAGGGGATATGATAACATTGCTCGTGTGTACGATAGATTACCGCCACATGAAGCGATATGGTTTGTTTTTCACTAACACTTTAAATGGAAGGTAATAATGATAATTTTAATGAATATGTGTGATATAAATGAAATATTTATTATATTAATTACATATTTATAAATATTAAAAGATAATATAATATTTTATTTCTTACCTTCCTACTGAGTGAAAAATTATAACGTCATTCGTGTGTACGTGCGGCCTACCGTCTTCACAGAGTGATGTGATTCTTTTCCATCATCACATCACATGGATGATATATATATAATTATAATTAAATAAATAATATTGTACTTATTTTATTATTATCATTATGTAAAGATAAAATATTACTTACCTTCTTTCCATAATGATCGTCGAAAAATGGAAACATTACTCATGCGTACGTACGACAAACCATCTTCATAGTTGTAAAATAGCTCATTATTCATAACAATATTTCATGATTTGTTTTAAAAGTATAAATTATGTATAAATATGATAACTATTTAATGAATATTATTCAATAGATATTTAAATAATCATCTCTTTTACAGTATTGAACCTACTGGAGACATTTTTGTCAAGAAATGAAAAGACAACAGTGAGTTGTTTTAATTGAAATGAGTTGGGGAATTATTAAAATGTGTGCCTGAAGTTGGTTAATCAAGGTATAAATCAGTAATAATAAAATTATAAGGGTGTGTAAAAATATTTTACTTCTGTTATTATTTATGTTATTCCATCTAGTAAAGTGGTGACAAGTTTTTACTCGTTTATTTTTATTATTCAAATACCTTATTTGACTCTGGATATGCACATTCTTTAATTTTTGATATTTTTCAATTAAAACGGGTTTATCAACACATAAAAAGTTTATATAAATTTTGGTGAAACCTCCAGGTGGAATTATTAAAGTAACTAATAATATAATAATCATCTTATTATAATTAGTGGAATGGTCTTTCTAGAAAATCTTATTGAACTGTCCATAGTAGAGTTTGATATCATTTTGTATATGGATTGTCATTAAGTTTACCATGATAAGATAGATTATAGAGATAATAAATTTTTACTCAATGATTTTATACCTTTGATATCATACCAAGAAGAATATAAATTTATTAGATATTTTAGTTAATGTTACCAAGATTATGATATTGAAAAGAAAGAAAGTGTTCAAATTCGTGGTGTTCCAATAGTAAATGAACACATGGATTTATTTCTTTATGATTTTCCAAATGATATTGTTGATTTTAGGGTTTAATTTACTATTGATTTGGTGCCTAATTCTAATACTATTTCAAAAACCCCTTATAAAATGGATCAAGTGGAACTTTTATATAACAAAACAAGATTATTATACATAGATATTATATCTTTTTAGATGAATACTCATTACATTATACAAATAAATTCCTGAGGATCCTAAAGGACTAGTTAATTTTTAAAATTGGGAACATAAATAATTTTTTTCATAAAATATATACATCTTATACGACTTATTTCTTCGCTATTAGATCCTTTTTATGATATCACACTCCACACATTTCTTCACATCCTATGAAAAGAAAGCATTAGAAAAGGGAGAGCTCATATGTTCTTTTAGGTTAAAAATAGAAGATATTATTTAATTATCTTATGAATTAATATGATAAGAAATATGGTTATAATATCATGAGAATAAAATAAAAAGTTAATACCCAACCTATCATGGATCATAAACATGAGTCATGGTAAAAACCATTAACATTTCTAAAGTTATGAATCATAAGAATAAAAATTCATCATAACTCAATCATTAAAAATAATTTTAAGTCATAAATGTGTGTGGAATCCTCATAAGTATAGAAAAACATTACATATGTTAATATTAACTACCAATACTCTCATATCAGGCCATATCACCTGTTTCAGATAATAGATCAAGCACATAGACTTTTCCCCTAACAGATCAAGAACATCGACTTGTTTCCCATTACTGGTCAATAACATCAACTTGTTTTCATTAAATATCTGATGATATATAATTCATTACCCAATAAATTATAGGTAGATATAGGTCCCAACCATCACTTAATAAAAACTATAAATATGTGTGCAACATGACCATAAATCATTCACTATCTCAGAACCCATGTAAAGAAATGAGTTTCATAAAAAATTCATCATAACATTACTCATGAAAAATAAATAGGTTTCATAAATATAATTCTATAATAGTCATAAAAAATTTAAATAATTAATGGTATCCTTGGGTTATATCCCTAGTAAATATTATGTAACATAAAATAATATCATCCTAGATGGAAAATTGATTTTTAAAAGACCACTTGAAATAATTCTTGAGTAAAATATCCTTTCCTTTATGAAATCATTTTTAAAGAGGCAGACAATTATAAAGGATAAAAATTTATTTAAAAATAAATTTTTAATATTGTGAAGTAATCTTCAAATAATTAAGGCATCATGATAGAATAAAATTCTCATATGTTGTATAAGTTAAAAAAATTTGGTCCATATTTTTTCCAAAAAATTCATAAAGAGACTTGTTTAGAAAATGGAAAAAAGATTATTTTAAAACCATTTTTAAAAAGACAAAACATGGGTAAAAAATATTTTAAAAAATTAAAAAATCTTTTTGAAAACATTTTTAGAAAAAATGTAAATGGAATATAAATATTCCCTAATGTAAAATTTAACAAAAATAATCTCAAATAATGATGTGATTGTAAAATAAACCATTACCACTTTATAATCAGTCAAAATGTATTCCCCATGAAATATATATAAATTATATTGATATTTAAATACCATATTATTCAGTATAAGACTCATAAAATTCATTCATGGTAATTATATTTACCACGTAGAAGAAACAAGTAGTGTATAAGGCATATGTCCCATGAAAATAAAAGCGACTTGAGAATCCCTAACCTCAAGTCTCACATTTCCTTGTTCTTGTTAAAACCTATTGTGTAATAAATATGGATTTATTATACATGTATTAGATAAAAATATATCAATAAAACCTGGTATGATTTGTTTATAACATCTTATCATCCATTAATTAATAATTTAAAATCACTATTTTAGGTGACATCCGCTTTGTTTTCCAAGCATGTTTCAGTTAGAAAGTCCTGATCATTACACTTTGATCATGGTAAAATTATTTCCATAATATTTATTATGTAATATATAATATATATATATCCATAAAATTCATCCTTATTACCACCCATGTGAAATATATATGAAAAACGAATCACTTCGCATCGCGGAGATGGTAATCCATACGTACGCACGAGTGAAATTATCATTTCCAAAAATATTAGGGGGTGAAAATGTAGATATGATATTATAATTTTATAATAATAATTATATCATAAATATCATATATAAACATTAAAACCATCATAATTCCCATTTATAAAATATAGTTATGGAAAATGAATTGTATCACTATGTGGAGATGACAATCCGTACGTAGGCAGAAGCGATACTTTTACTTATTGTTCGATGAGAAAGGGGATATATAATGGTTTTTTAATAATCATATTAACTTTTAAGAATATTAAGGGTTTTTAATTTATTAATTTATTATATTTATAATATATTTATAAGAGTTATAGAAGAGTAGAAAAAGCGAGTGATCAGTTAGAGATATTACCTCTTCTTCAAAACTGCTCCTTTAGATCTCCACTAAAGGCCTATAGAGTTAGTAATTTGGGATGCTAAAAACCTCTTTAATGTGTCTAGGAATGTTTATAAGATAATTTATAATATTTTGGTTGGGATAGAAGACTCAATGTGGTGAAATGAGATGAGATAAGAGGTTTACTTTAATAATGAAGGAGATGGGCAATTTTGGAATTTATTATAATAAATTAAATATCAATAAAAATACCTCCAAATAGAAATGTATTCTCAAATAATATGGTATAGGGTATTAATACCATAAAAAAAATTTAGACTAATTTTGTCATTATTTTAAACCTTACCATTTTGATTAATCCTTAGCTTACCTATTTTAATTTTAACTACGGTAACAAATTTTCAATATTAATAGGTTTAGATTTTTACATATAAAGTTTAAATTGAACCATAAATGATCAATTTATGATATTTTAGACAATTATTTATCATATTTTTCCTTATTTAGGATTTTTATGATTTTAAAATAATTTAATAAAATCTTATTTTCCTAAAATATTATTAGTGTCCATTTTGAAACTTTTGAGAAAATCAATACAATAAGAGAACTTGAAAAAAATTCATTTAATAAACCCCCATGATCCATATTAATATATAATATTTTTTATAACTTAAATAACAAAAATTATATTTATTTTAATATTTTAAAAAACAATCAATTGTTTTTTTCATTAATCGAATATTTACGACAACATCATTGTGTAATTATTTATGACAATTATTTTTTTACTAAAAATTAAAAATAAAATACCATGATGTATATAAAATTTTTAGATTTAACAATAATATTTATAGCCAATTATATCTTTTATTTAACCCCATATTAATTATATTATACTTATTAGAAGCAAGTGTGATATTTTTTCACTCCCTTTAATTTTAATAATATCTAAGTCATTTTCATGGAAAAGTGTCCATTAAATAATTCAATCTAGAAACATGGGTGTTAATGGTAGAATAAAAATCATTAAATAATATTTTAAAAATTTTTAGGGCCATTTTATTATCCTTAACACTTTATTTTTAACATAAATTACCAAATTTACCCTTCACCCTAGTAACAAAAATTACCAGTATTACTATTCATACTGGAAAAAAATTAAAGGGGCATATTTAATAAATTTATAAATTATGATTCCAAATATAGAATATATTTTTCAAAATTCAAAACACATAAGTGGCTAAAATTAATTTAAAATTAATCTTTTAGACAAGGTGAGAAAGTGGGTTTTTAAAGTGAAAATGTTCAAAAGATTGAAATGTTTTTATATCCAAATTCAATATGAAAAATATTAGAATGAAACTAATTGGATTAATATATATTTAATTTATCTAATTTTACTTTTAAACAAATTTAAAATATAATTATTATTATAAATTATTTAAATGAAAAGTCAGTTTTTAATTAAAATGAAATATTTTTCACTATTCCTCCAAAAATGAAACATATTAGAAATATACCAAAAAATCAACCAAAGTAAATTTTGATATTAATTTTTTGAAAATAAAGTTTATTTTTTCGAAGAAAAATTATTACAATGTGAAAATTTAGTTTTAAAATAAGCATTCCATTAAAAGGTGAAAAAATTTCCTTTAAAAAAATATAGATTTTTATGTGAACAATTAGATTTTTTCATGAAAATATTTGATTGAATATATAAAATAGAAATATAATAATGTGCGTAATAATATTAATTCCCACTAATTTAACTGTTAAGTTATAATGATCACGTAATAATATTTCACTGTTCATTTACACTGAGTGTTGTGTGCATCATAACTATAAAAAAACTTTAAATATAAAAAGGGACATACTGTATAACATTAGGGTGATACATTATACCCCCCTTAAAATAAATTTCACCCTAAAAGTTTTTCACTCAAATACAAAAATATGAAGATACCTCTACCTCATAATTTCCTCCAGTCTCCATGTAGCTTCCTCAAATTGGTGGTTTCAACCCAAAACATTAACCAGATGAGTGGTGTAAAGACCCATAAAATTCAAGGGAATTTTTTTTCTTAATTTTCATTGTAATTTTACAAGAATGTAGTTTCTGACGGCGCCTGATTCTGAGGCCCGGTGTGTCCGGAATCAATTTCCGAAGTTTAGCTCGGGTATATTCCGTAAACGAACGAGCGTGTTTTTCTATCTTTTGAACCGGTACTCGGAATTGAAATCTGAGGACACTGATGAACTCGCAGCGCCGGTATTTGCTTAAGAGGACTTTTACCATAGGTGCATTTGCTTGGGAGGAGAAGTTAAATTTTGGGGTTTAAGGAAGAAATAAATAAAATTGTGAACAATTTTATTTTTGTTAACCAAGGGAGTTAAATTCTACCATGGGAAGTTGTTGGTGGGAACCATAACCACCCAACTTCCCATGTGTGGATATGTGGGAGGTGGGTCCCACACAAGACCCTAACCCCCCCTTGATCTTCCCATAACCCCCTTGACCTCCCATAACTCACTTCCCTCTTAAATTTTGTAACTCCACTTTAACTTGTGTAACTCTCCCCTCTCTCCTCTTTAATTTTTCCAAAACACATCTTAAATTAATTAATTAAACCTCTTCAATTAATTTAACTAAGTGCTTGAATTTTTAAAAAAGTTTGAATGCATGGAAAAATAATAAAATAATGAGAGGCCTTATTTTATTTTTGTGAGTTTTGTCGTGTGAGAGAATTTGGGAGAGAGCTCTTCCCTCTTCTGAAGAACATCATCTCCAAACGAAGAATGACCTTCCGACTCGGCGAAGAACGCTCTACGTTTTCTCCAATACTTTTTCTTCCTCTTTCACGATAAGGAAGGAGATACCGACTGTGGAGACCGACGCCAAAAAAAAATTTCTCCTTCTTCTTCCGACGTTGATGGAAGCGATACCTTTCTTCCGCGACACCTGACTACCCCGACGTTCGACTACCGCGACGTTCGACTTCCGCGACTCGACGACGTGCGATGTCAATTTTGAGGTAGGGAAATTTATTTTGGGTTCTCTTATCCTTTGAGAAAAGAACGACGAGCGCGGACCAACCATTTCCAGGTTGATCCGCGGATCGTTCGTTCATGCAGGTTGATGTTGAGGTTTATTGATTTTGCCGTGAAATATTTCTTTGCCGTACATCGACTTCTATTTGATGGCCGCTTCCTATAATTATAACAAGAGGAGGTCAGACAACACAAACACGACTGAACCTCCTCCCCCTTGTTGTTGATTATGTTGCGGTTCGGAAGATGGCGGCATGGTGCGACGACACCGCGCGGGAACCTGGAGTGATGCGGCAAGGATGCACGGCGCCGTCGCGCCGCGCCGTCATGGCTGAACAAAAGTGTGGTCGTAGTCGGGGCCGCGAAGGCGAATGGAAGACTCCACAGTTATTTATTTTGACGTGCGGATCGTCGGGCATTGACAGAATGGGCCGCAGAGACGATTTGATGTTTCCGAAGTGAAGAACGGGACCCGGGATGAGCATCAGCGCAGACAGAATTGAAAACGGACCACCGGAGCAACTCCGGTGGCCCGCGGACACCACCGGCAGCGCCGGCGGTGGTCGGTGCCGGCCGGCTGCCCGGAGGCGGCAGCGCCCTGGTGTGCCGCCTGGAGAAACCGCCGCAGCTGAAGCCGCGGCGGCGAGTTGGCGGATCCCTCGGCCGCGCGGGATCCAGGGGGGGGGGGGGGGGGGAACGCGGCGCGCGCCGCGTCCGCGGAGCACCGGCTTGCTGGCCGAGCTAGCGAGCCACCCGGCTGAGCCGGGCCGGCTTGGGTAGACCGGGCCGGGTCGCGCCCAGTCGGGTCGACCCGGTTCGGGCCGACCCAGGGGGGTTGGGCCGGGTCGGGAAGGGCCCAGATCCCCCGTTTTCGGACCTTTTCGGTATTTTGCCCATATCCTGGGCTACGGACCTCCGATCGACGCACCGTCAGCGGCGATGCGATCCTTGGACTGAGTCGGTCGTTTTGATATATCGCACTCAAGGTTTTGGAATACTTTCGGTTCGGCCGTGTTGGTTCGTACACGAAACCAACTGGGCCCTCGGAGCGGAAACGCTCGTAACTTGAGCTCCGGACGTCCGATTGACGTGCCATCAACTTTGTTGGATTCCTATTGATGAGACGGAACTTTTGGCTTACTCTTCTCGAGGTTTGGAAGCCGTCGGAGTGTGGTCGGGTTGGTTCGCTCACAAAACCAACCGGGCCCCTGGAACGAAAAAGCCAATAACTCACAGACCGGGCGTCCGATTGACGCGCCATCTGTCTCGTTGATCTCCTCTTGATGAGACGGAACTTTTGGCATACTTATCTTGAGTTTTGGATGCATTTGGATAGTGGCCGGGTTGGATTTCACCCGAAATCCAACCGGGCCCCTGGAACGGAAAAGCTGATATCTTTCAGACCGGACGTCCGTTTGACGAACCGTCAACAGCGTTGGTGATCACGTGGAGAAACAGTCCCTTTGAGTATAACCTATGAGAGTTCGAGGTACAATTGAGATACGGCCATGTTGGTTCGCACACGAAACCAACCGGGCCCCGGGGACGAAAAGACTAGTAACTCCCAGACCGAGCGTCCGATTGACATGCCGTCTGTCACATTGAGACCCCTATGACGAGGCGGTTCTTTGAGATACTTCTTTGTGGGACTTTGAGATACTTGGAGTATCTACTAGTAGCTCGTGGAGAGGACCCTCTCGGAGACGAGCGTACGGAGTACGGAGACCGTGTAGCTGGCTGTGACCTAATGACTGCTTGTACAATTCGATTCAGAGTGACTAGCATAGCCCAGTGGGGAACACTACTTTGTGAAGTGGCAGACCCATGGCAGAGGAGCACTACTGTGTGAGGTGGCAAACCCGTGGTACTCGACAGGAGTACCTCTGTAGGCTATGAGGGGGAGCACTAATGTGTGAGGTGGCAGACCCATGGCGGAGGAGCACTACTGTGTGAGGTGGCAGACCCGTGGTACTCGACAGGAGGAGTACCTCAACAATCATAGGTTGGTGAGTAGTACCTCAGAGACGTGACAGGATCACTGTACTCCCAGAGACGGAGCTCTCCAGCAGTTACGGTTTCGATAATGAAAATCCTGGTTTGAGCTGAGTCTATGACCTTTGTGTTTACCTCAAGATTGAGATGGGTTACTTGATAACTTGGGTATATGTATGGGCATATACCTAAGTAGAGGTTATCAGTTGAGATCTTCTTTGTGGTTATCCTTGTTGGTTTTAGTGAGACCTTGAGGATCTCGGGGTCCCTACTGAGTATCCTTATACTCACCCCTACATGGGCTATGCCCGCACCTCGTTGTGTTGGTTGCAGACGATGGGCAGTGCTGACAGAGGCCGAGTGTTCGAGGACTGGACGGTACCTGGAGGTGGACCACACGACGAGACAGTACCCGGAGGTGGACCACACGAGGAGTCAGTACCTGGAGGTGGACCACACGATGAGTCAGTATCCAGAGTTGGACTTCATGACGAGACAACACACAGAGGAGGTTGACGGGCGAGAGCATTGAGGAGCTGCGCTATCTGTACCTACCCTTCAGGTAGGATCCAAGGAGGACAACCCAGGAGCTGCTTACTTTCTTCCAGCTGTTGTCTTTGTTCAGTTGTAGCTATATTTCCAGTTGGGTTTGTATTCTGGCCCATTTACTTTTCAGCACTTTCTTTGTACTTGGTGTTTTACTTCCGCTTGTACTCTGTGGTGTTTTGTTACTTTTATAAAGGCAATGCCTTCCCAGTTATCGGGATTTACACCTTGGGTGCTAGTCTCCAGCCCCTGGCCTATAGAAGGCGGGCTTGTGGTAGTCATAGCACGAGCCCTGAGGAGGGGTCGTGACAAGTGTTCTTGTTTCATAGAACTTTATTTATACGATCCAAAATCCCTATTAGTTATTCATCATAATAAATATCTTGTTCTATAAGTACTTCCTATGAGTTTAGTAAATTTGAAGTATCAATTATCTATTTACTCATTAGATATACATGGAAGACATCATGAACTTGATAGATATTTGGTGGAATATCCAATCGATAAGTTACTGTCCTGATAAGATCAAGAATTTCAAAAGGATCAATAAGAATAGGGATTAGGTTTACCTTCTTTTAAAATATCATTACTCTCTTCCAGGGAGATATCCATAGAAATACCTCATCATCCACTTCAAACTCCATATTTTTCTGATGATTGTAAACATAAATTTCTTTTGACTATGAGACTCTCTTATTTTTTGTTGAATTGATCTAAAATTATTTTCCATTTCCTTATTTAGATTAGGTCTTGATAGCTTTATTTCCCAAACATCATTCTAGCACATTGGAGTTCTGAATTACTTATTATAGAGGGATTCATACATATCCATCTGAATTCTAGAGTGAAAAATATTGTTATAGTAATATTTAAAAAAAGGCGTTGATCCAATTTTTTTTAAATCTATAGATAAATATCCCAACATGTATTATAGAGTTTTAATTGTCCCATCAAATTGAACATCTTTTTGAGAATGATAATCAGTGCTAAAACATAACTCTGTATCCAGAGCCTAATGAAGAGTTCTCTAGAATTTGTGTTAAACCTCAGATCCCGATCAGATACAATGTAAAGTGGTACTCCATGAAATATTACCAATTAATTAATATATATTATGGAAATATGATCAAGAGATAAATATTATATATTACCAATGAAGTGTTCATATTTTGTAAGAATATTTAGTATAACACATATAAAATTGTGTCCATTAAATGTATTTAGAATTTCATAGAAAAAAATCCATGGTGATGTTTTCCTATTTGCATTATTCAATGGATAATGGTTGTATCATCCAATTATATTTCTTTCTCTCAGCCTTAGCTTGATGAATAAAAGCATTGAGAAACATACTCTGCAATATATCTCTTCATTACATCCCATCAGAAATATTATTCCAGGTCTCTATACAACTTTATACTTCCAAGATGAATAAATAATGATAAAATATGAGCCTAATCCAATAGTTCCTTCTTAAAATATGGTATAGGAGGACCAAATACATGGTTATTGAACCTTATTATTCCATCATAATAAAGGTTAAACTCAGGAACATTTTTCACCTTCTTTTTTAGCTCCGTATCTTCCTTCTATTCCTATTTAATCTTCATTTGGATAGATGATGAACATTCATTTGAGCTAGATAAGATTTATCTCATTATTTTATGATTTCTAGATCTATAATTTATAAATATATAAATATTGAGTCTTTTTTTATCCTCATAATAGATAGGATATCATGTTTATTTTGACTAAAATCATCTTCCACCTTGTTCCCTTTCATAGGGTGATAATGTATTGAGCAATAATAATCTTTAATCAGTTACAACCATCTTATTTGGCACATATTAAACTCCTTGTATGTGAATATATAATTTATGATTTTATGATCAGTTTATATATCACACTTTTATATGCAATGATAATGCATCTATATATTTAATGAAAACATTTTTCCGCAGCTAAGCCCAAATCATGAGTTGGGTAATTTTTATCATAAACCTTCAATTATCATGAGGAATAATATATAACCATTTAATTTTTCACAAGAACTAATCCCAATCCCTTATTAGAAGCATCACTATAAATTACATACCCTTTTCCACTGTAGTTTAATGTAATCACAGGGGTACCGACTAATATTCTTTTTATTTACTTAAAATTTTCTTCACATTTAATTTTCAAGAGGAACTTGGAACCCTTCTGAGTTAACTTGGTGAGAGGATTGGAAAGTAAATAGAAATTATCTACAAAAAACTAATAATATCCAAACAAACCAATAAAACTAAATATTTTAGTTATCATGGTTGGTATAGGCCATTTCTTAATAACTTCTATCTTTAAATTATGTACTTATATACCCTTAAATGAGATTATTTGTCCCAAAAATAAAACTTTCTGAATCCAAAATTCTCACATAGTAAATTTTCCATAAATATTATCCTTTATTAGGGTCTTAATTATAATCATCAAGTAATATTTATATTCTTCCTTTATATTTGAATATAAAAGGATATCATCTATAAGGACTACCAAAAAATGATCAAGATAGTCTCCAAAACTCTATTCATCAAGTCCATAAAGATAGATGGGTAATTAGTAAGAAGAAAAGGTATAATTGTAAATTCATAGTGTCCATACCTTGTTTGTAATGAAGTCTGAGGTATATCCTCCTTTTTTACAAAAAGTTTATAATATCTATAATGAATTATAATTTTAGAAAATTATTGATCCCCATGTAGTTCATAAAATAAATCATCAATACGAGGAAAATGATACTTTTTGTTGATTGTAATTTTGTTAAGATCCCAATAATCAATATAAATACACATTGAACCATCTTTATTTTTTAAAAATAGAATAGGTGTACCCAAATGTGATGAAATAGGGCTTATAAATCCCTTATCAAGATTCTCTTTGAGTTTCTTCTTTAATTCCTACAACTGAGTTGGAGCTATTATATATGGATTCTTCGAAATAGGCATAGAAACATGTATGAGTTCTATCAAAAACTCAACTTCATGATTCGATGTAAGACCTAGAAAATCATCTATAAAAGCATCCATAAACTCCCATACAATAGGTCTATTATTAATGTTGAGTTTCTACTAAACCATGTGAGATTAATAAAATTCATTTATAGGAATTAATACCCACAATATGGAATCAATTTCCTTTAGAAGTTCATATTAATCCTTACATTTACAAATGATTATTGGTTCATTAGAAATATGGAAGGTAACTTCCCTTCCTTATAAATTAGTATGATATCCATATAGATAAATCCCACCCATGCCAAGAATCACTTCAAATTCAAATATAGAGAGAATCACGAGATTTTCAGGAAGTAATTTCCCACAAAAGTCAATCGGAGAGGAACTATAAACATGAGATGTTATCTTTGTTCCGTTTGGAGTCTTCCTAGCTAACTAAACATAATTTTTTTTGGGTGATATGGTAGAACCCTTAGAAAATTATTTAAAAATAAAAGTGTGGGTGGATCCATAATTAAATAAGGCATTAGATGTTCTAGAGTGGATGATAATTTTACCTTTCACCACATCAGTCTCATAAACCACATCAGTAGTTGTGATTGTAATAGATTTCCCTTTGTATTTGGTATTTAAAGTTTTTTTAATTGATCATAAAAAAATTCAGATTACTAAATTTATTTTCATAATGATTATCTTTGAATTAATAGAATTAGATCATGTGGGGTGAATCAGTTGGCATCTTCTTTTCTACAATTTCATTAATCTGAATGATCACTTACTTTCAACATTCATAGTCTTTATGACCCACCTTTAAACATTTAAAGCATATAATAATTCTATTTAAAAAATTTCCTTGATGTTTTCCCATATTTTTGGAATATAGATAGCTTTAATTTCTTTCCACCATAGGATTTATTTGATTATTCATGAGACTCAATCTTTCTTTTTTAATCAGAACCATAGGAATGATGGGTATCTATAATTTATATTTCCACCTTAAGAACACATAAGATAATTTATTCATAGATACTTAAGTCTATTTTGGGTAATTATCTTTGGAGACATGGTTTTAATCCACTGAAGAATCGGTACCCAAGTGGTAAAGGCTCCTGCTTAGCATCCAAAAGACCCAGGATCAAATCCGGGCAGGGAGTAATTTTATGGTACAATAGTAGGTCACTGTAGAAGTACGGTAGCAGCCGTGGAACTGTAGCAGGAGTAGAACTATAGCGGTGGAGGAACTGTAGCAGGAACTACAGCGGTGGTGGTATTGTAGCAGGCACTGTAGCAGCTTGGGTACTGTAGTAGTACTATTCACCGAAGGGCTCTTTGTGCCAATGGATTCATAATCCTTTTAATTTAGATCAAGTAACTCCTTCAACTTTGTAAAAATAATATTAGGAAATTAATTATTGAAAAATAATTTCATAAACTTTTACTATTCCATGGATTCAATTTATTTTTCTTACCACATATTGTTGACAAGATTCCACCATTTATATGCTTCACCTTCCAGACAATAAATAGCTAGGAAAACCTTTTCATGTCCCATGTATTGAAGAATATAAAATATTTTCTCAATGATTTTGATCCATATATTATCCACCAATGGGTCAGAAGATCCACTAAAAGAAGGTGGATGTCACCTCATGAGAGATTCAATAGTACATTGTTCCCTACTTTGATCATTTGAAAAATTAGTATGATTCATATCCCGAGAAAGTTGTGTTAGCATGTTATAAAGGATATGTATTCCAAATCCCATAACGTTTGGATTCTTTGGTGGAGAATCATTTCATTTTCAGTCACATTCAACATTAACATGATTCCTTTGGGCTCTATCCACAGACTAAAACCAAGAAGAATATTGTTAGAATTTACAACCATTGTGAGGAATCATGAGAAAGCATTTAGAAAATTTCTTAAATCATGAAAACATCAACAAAACCTTAGGTTTAACCTATTTAATTCTTGATCATTACCAAAACTATAGGATTTTTGTCACGACCCGTCCTCGGGGCCCGTGTCGTGACTACCCCAAGCCCGACTTCTATAGGCTAGAGGCTGGCGACTAGCACCAAAGGCGTAAATCCTGATAACAGGGAAGACATTGCCTTTATAAAAGTAAACAAAACACCACAGAGTACAAGCGGAAGTAACACAATAAGTACAAAGAGAAGTGCTAAAAGGTAAATGGGCCAGAATACAAACCCAAAATAAAGTAAAACTACAACTAAACAAGTACAATAGAAAAGAAAACAGCTAGAAGGACGGAAGTGGCTCCTGGGTCCTCCTCCTCGGATCCTACCTGAAGGGTAGGTACAGATGGCGCAGCTCCCGGATCGTCCACCACGGATCCTACCTGAAGGGTATGTACAGATGGCTCCACAACGCTCTCGCCCATCAACCTCCTCCGTGTGTCATCTTGTCAGGAAGTCCACCTCCGGATACTGACTCGTCGTGTAGTCCACCTCCGGGTACTGACTCGTCGTGTAGTCCACCTCCGGGTACCGTCCAGTCCTCGAACACTCGGCCTCCGTTAGCACTGCCATCTTCTGCAACCAACACAACGAGGTGCGAGCATAGCCCGTGCAGGGGTGAGTATAACGATACTCAGTAGGGACCCCAAGACCCTCAAGGTCTCACTAAAACCAACAAGTATAACCACAAAGAAGATCTCAACAGATAACATCTACTTAGGTATATTCCCATTCATATACCTATGTTATCAAGTAACCCATCTCAATCATGAGGAAACACAAGGGTTATGAAATCAACAGATAACCACTACCCAGGTATATGCCCATACATATACCTAAGTTATCAAGTAACCCATCTCAATCATGAGGAAACATGACGGTCATAGTCTCAGCTCAAACCAGGATTTTCATTATCGAAACCGTAACTGCTGAAGAGCTCCGTCTCTGACGAGTACAGTGATCCTGTCACGACTCTGAGGTACTACTCACTAACCTAAGACTGCTGAGGTACTCCTCCTGTCGAGTACTGTGGGCCTGCTACTACAACAAAGCGCTTCCCACCATGGGTCTACCGCTACAACCAAGCGCTCCCCCTCATAGCCTCAAGAGGTACTCCTTCTGTTGAGTACCGCGGGTCTGCCGCTACAACCAAGCGCTCCTCCGCTGTGGGTCTGCCGCTAAAACCAAACGCTCCCCCTCATAGCCCCCAGAGGTACTCCTTCTGTTGAGTACCGCGGGTCTGCCGCTACAACCAAGCGCTCCTCCGCCATGGGTCTGCCTCTACAACCAAGCACTCCCCACTGGGCTATCCGAAACACACCGAGTCGATCGGTCAAGCAGTCGTCAGGTCTCAATCGGCTACACGGTCTCCGTATTCCGTACGATCATCTCCGGGAGGGTCCGCTCCACGAGATTCTGGTCGATACTACAAGTATCACAAGGTTCCACGATGAAGTATCTCAAGGGACCGCCTCGTCACAGGGGTCTCAACACAACAGACGACGCGTCAATCGGACGCCCGGTCTGTGAGTTACTAGCCTTTTCATCCCAGGGGCCCGGTTGGTTTCATGTGAGAACCAAACCGGCCGTATCTCAACTGTACCCCGAACTCCCATATGGTATACTCAAAGGGACCGTTTCTCAACGTGATCACCAACGCCGCTGACGGTTCGTCAAACGGACGTCCGGTCTGAAAGATATCAGCTTTTCTGTTCCAGGGGCCCGATTGGATTTCAGGTACAATCCAACCCGACCACTATCCAACAGCAAAAAAAAACTTGGGCTAAGTATGCCAAATATTCCGTCTCATCAAGAGGAATTCAACGAGACAGACGGCGCGTCAATCAGACGCCAGGTCTGTGAGTTATTGGCTTTTTCATTCCAGGGGCCCGGTTGGTTTCGTGAGCGAACCAACCCGACCGCACTCTGAAGACATCCAAACCTCGAGCGGATTAAGCCAAAAGATTTGTCTCAATTAGAGGAAACCAACAAAGTCGACGACACATCAATCGGACGTCCGAAGCTCAAGATATGAGCGTTTCCGCTCCGAGGGCCCTGTTGGTTTTGTGTACAAACCAACTCGGCTGAACAAAAAGTATTCCGAAACCTTGAGTGTGATATACCGAAACGACCGTCTTGATCCAAGGATCACATCTCCACTGACGGTGCGTCGTTCAGAGGCCCGTATCTCCTGTTACGAGAAAAAGACCGAAAAGGTCCGGGAACGGGGGGTCTGGGCCCGGACCGACCCGGCCCGACCCCCCCTGGGTCAGCCCGAACCGGGTCGACCGACACGGGTCTGGGTCCGACTCGGCCTGTCCAGGGCAGCCCGGCCCGGCCTGGATGCGACCCGGCCGGCGGGTCAGCTTGGCCCAGCTCGGCTCGGCCGAGCGGGCGGAGTCCGGGGCGGGGGCGCGCTGCCCCCACGTGTCAACACCGCGGCCCCGCCTCTGCGGGGGCTGCCCTTGGTCAGCGAACGCGGCATTACCGCGTCCCGTGTGCGCCGGACCGGCGCGGCCGCTGGTCCGCTAGCCGCCGCCGTCGCGGCTTCAGCTGCGGCGGCCCTGTCTGGCGTCGCGCCGGGGCGCCGCCGCCTCCGGCCGTCGGCGCCGCCGCGCCGACGACCCGCACCGCCGCGCCGACGACCCGCACCGCCGGTGGGTTCCGCGGGCCACCGAAGTTGCTCCGGTGGTCCGATTTCGTTTCTGTCTGTTCCGTAGCTTCTCCCGGATCCCGTACTTCACTGCGGAAACAACGAATCACCTCTGTGGCATGTTTTGTCATCTCCCGCCAATCCGCACATCAACGAAGAACTGCGGAGGGTTGTCGAGCCGCGTTTGTTTGGCCCGCACCCTCCGCGTTAGGTGATAAAAATCGTGAAGGAAAATAATCCACACATGGAAAACAAAACAATATACAATTTTAATAAATTAAAATTGCTATTGATTCAGGTTCTTTGTTTTTAGGAGGAAACAACCACGGAAATAAATTCATTTCATAAACAAAACCCCTACCTTAACTTCGTCGTCGGACGCGAGATCGACCGTCGCGAAAGAAAGGGTCACTGCATCGCGGAAGGGCATCACTGTCATGTGGTACTCGGCATCGCGTCGACGAACTCCGAGGATCGAGAACATACAGATTTAATTATAATAATTAAATCCATGTTGATGTTATAAACCAAAAGAATTAAAAAGGAGCGCTACCCCCTACCTTGTCGTTGTCGATCGAAGGTTGTCGCGGGGTTGGATCGTCATGGAAGAAGTTTCGCGGAGGGAGAATCATGGAAGAAGCGTCGTTGACATCGCGGTACACGACGTCGCATCGTCGATCTCCGAGGGTTTGGTGTTCTTCATCAGAGGTCGGAGCGTTCTTCGCGTTCTTCGTCGAAGAAGAACGCTTTCCTCCGAAATTCTCTCCACGCCACAAGTCCAACTAAATAAAATAAGTTCAACCCTTATTTTATTATTGACCTAAGCTTTTGAAATTCAAAAGATAAGTAACAAACAATTAATTTGTTGAATTAATTGTAACGATTTAACTGCCCAATTAATTGGGGCGTTTCTTAACCAGAAAAACGCATGGGTGACTTTCATTAATGAGGAGGTTTTCACGGGTGCGTTACTTAGCGGAAAAGAAACGGTGGGGCTCGTGCGGGCCCCACCTCACAAATATCCTACAAGAGGGTATGATATTTTGAATTCCACTCTATTCGCTTAAACTCAGCTTAAACAGCTTAAAGTGGCTTTAAGCGGCTTTAAGTGAAATAAAATAAAGTTTTTGCACCACTTTATTTTATTTTCTTTATTTAACCCCCAAAAATTAAAAACCACACCCAAGCAAACGCAACTCCGGAAAAGGAGTTTCTAAGAAAATACCGGTGCTGCGATTTCATCGGTGCCCTCAGAATTCGATTCTGAGCACCGGTTCAGAAGTTAAAAAACCCGCTCGTTCGTTCACTAAACGTACCGAGCTAAACTTCAGAAATTGATTCCGGGCACACCGGGCCTTGGAATCAGGCGCCGTCAGAAACTGCGTTCTTGTAAAATTCCAAAGAAAATTAAGAAAAAAATTTCTTTGAAATTTACAGTTCTTTACAATTTTATCCTTTAAATACAATTATCCTTAGGGTTCTTACTAAGGTTTTATCATCCTAGTTTCCAAAGTTTAACTAAACCCATCCTTTTATAACAACTATAATGACGCAAGATTTAAATACATAGATATTACATATTTTTAGATGAATATTCATTACATTATACAAATAAAATCCTAAGTATTGTAAATGTGTAGATCTATTTTAATCTTGAAAGCATAAATAACTGATTCATAAAATATCTACATCGTCACCCACTTATTTCTTCATAATTAGATCCCTTTGAGAATATCACACATAACACCTTTCTTTATATCTTTTGGAAAGGGAAAACAATAAAAGGGTGAGATTATATTCTTAATGAAGGTAAACATAGAATATATCAATTTATTATCTTATGAAAGAATAAGATAAGAAATATAGGTATGTGATCATGTTTATAACATACAAAGTTCACACCCAACCAGTCATAGATCCTATACATGAGTCATGAAATAAAAAATTAATATCTAAAAATAAATAAATCATAAGAATGAAACTTCATCATAACTCAATCATGAACCAGAATTTCAAGTCATAAATGTGTGTGGCATCATCACAAGTATTTAAAACCATTTCATATGTCAAGGTTAACTACCAAGACTCTCGATTAGGATTTATAACCTATTTCACATAACAGATCAAACATATAAACTTGTTTCCCTTAATTTAATTATGAGATATAATTCATTACCCAGTTCATTAGAGGTAGATATAGGTCCCACCTTTTACTTAATGAAAAATCTACTTATCTATTCTATAGGACCATAAATCATTCACCATCTCAGAAACCACGTACAGAAATGAGTTTTGTAAAAAAATTAATCATAACATAACACATGAAAAAGAAATAGATTTCACAAATATCATGCCATAATAAAAATAAAACATTCAGAGAAATAATGGTATCCTAGGGTCACATCCCCAATAAATCTTATGTAAAATCATATAATGTTATTCTAGATAGAATAATGATTTTTGAAAGATCACTTGAAATAATTATTGAAGAAAATATCATTTCTTTTAATAAATAATTTTTTATATAGCCTCAAAATTATAAATGGAAAAAAATTTCTTTAAAAAAAACCTTGTAATATTGTAAATGAATCTTCAAAGCATTCATATATAATTAAAATGTAAAATCCACTCATGCCGTATAAGTTAAAAAAACATTCCTTCTGTATTTTTCTTCTTTAGAAAAGTGATAATGGGTAATATTTAGAAAATGGAAAAAATATTATTTTAAAACCATTTTTTAAAAAGATCTAACATGGGTAAAAATGATTTTGAAAAATGATAATTTTTTTTTATTTTTTTAGAAAACATGGACATGGAAGATAAATATCCCCTAAAAGAAAATTTAACATAGACAATCTTGTATAATTATATAGTTATGAAATAAACCATTACCACATTATAATAAGTATAATGATATGACCCATGAAAGAAATAAAAATTATATGTATCTTTAAATACCATAATATTCAGGATAAGACTCAAAAAATACATTCATTGGAAGTATATACACTACATATAAGAAAAAAGTAGTGTATAAGGAATGTGTCATATAGAAATAAAAGTGGGAAAAAAATCCTTTACCTCAAGTCTCTCCTTTCCTTTTTTTCATTCAAATCTCCTATGTAATTTAAAATCACTGTTATAGGTGATATCTGCTTCGTTTTCTAAGCATGTTTCAGTTCAGTAGTACCGACCCTTATAATTTTATCATGGACCATAATTTTCATAAAAATAATTATGTTATATATATATATCAAATATATTTTAATAAAATTCATCCTTATTACCACCCATGTGAAATATAGATGAAAAATGAATCACATCACATCGTAGAGATGGTAATCCATACGTATACACAAGTAACATTATCATTTCCCAAAATATTATGTGGTAAAATGGTTGATATGATATTATCATTTCATAATTATAATTATGTAATAAATATAATATATAAAAAATTAAACCCATCATAATTATCATTCATAAATGATGGTGATGGAAAATTAATTGTATTGCTACGTGGAGACGGTGAGCCGTATATACGCACCAACAATACTTTCACTTCTTGTTCGATGAGAAATGGGATGTATAATGGTGTGTTTATAATCCTAATTATGTTTAATAATATTTAGGATGCTGATGTTATTTTTCTATGATATATATAATATATTTATTGGAGGTATAAAATATTAAAAAAAAGAGTGTGATCAGTTAGAGCGATTACCTCTTCTTGAAAACAACACCTTTAAATCCCCTCTAAAACACTCTAGAGTTATTCCTTTGGAAATAATAGAACCACATGAATTTGGATATGAAGGTGGATAATATAATTTGGTATAGTATTTTCAAGCTAGAAGACTTAAATATGGGAGGAGGTGTTCTTTTATAATGTATGTGAGGGGAAATTTTTTGAGTTTCTCAAAAGATTAATTATTAGAAAATTAAATATAAATAAAAATACATATAAATGGAAATGGATTCACAGATAATGAGGGATTGGGTGATAATCCAATCTAAAAATATATTTTTGACAAGTTTTGGTGTAATTTTAAATCTTATCATTTTGATCAACCCTTAGTTAACCTATTTTAATTTTAATTATGGAATAACTTTTTCAATATTAAAGGGTTTAGATTTTTTAATTATAAGGTTTAAATTAAAGTTTAAATGATCTATTTATTATTTTTAGTCAATAATTTATCCCATTTTCCTTAATTATTATATTTATTATTTTTAAATAATTTAATAAAATAATATTTTCATAAAATATCATTAGTGTCAATTTTTGCCATTATTCAGAAAATCAATACATAAAGATAAATTCCAAAAAAATTATTTAATATGCACCTAATATGTCATGTTCACCTATAATTTTTTGAGGTAATTAATTAATACAAATTATATTTTATTTTAATATTTTTAATATCACCTAATTGATTTTTTCATTAACTGAATAATTATAATATCATCATTATGTAATTATTTATGATAGTTATTTCTTCACAGAAAATTAAAAATAAAATATAATGATGTATATAAACCTTTAATATTTCAAGATAATATTAAAGGTTTATTATATATATATATATACATATTTTAATCCCATATTAAAAAAATTATACTTATTAAAAGCGAGAGTGTGACATTTTGCAACTCCTTTTAATTTTAATAATATCTAAGTCATTTTAATAGAAAAGTGTCCATTAAATAATTTTATTTTAGAAATTAGGTTTTAAGAGTATAATTAAAATCATCAAATAAATTTTGAGAAAGTTTTAGGGTCATTGTTTTAGTTCTTATCACTTTATTTTTTACCTAAATTTCCAAATTTACCATTTACCCTAGAAACAAAAATTACCAATGTTACTATTCATATTAGCCTAAAATAAATGGGAACTATTTAATAAATTTTGACCTTATGATTTGAAATATGGATTCTATTTTTCAAAATTCAAAACACATATGTGTATAAAATTAATTTAAAATTAACCCCGTAGATGGGGCAAGAAAGCGGGGTTTTAAAGTGAAATTTTTTAAAAGTTTAAAATGTTTTTTATATTCAAATTTAATATGAAAAATATTATAAATAACTTAATTGGATTAATATATTTATAATTTATCTAATATTACTTTAAAACAAATTTAAAATATAATTTTACATTATAAATTATTTATATGAAAATTCAGTTTTCAATTAAAATGCTGTATTTTTTAATATTCATCAAAAAATGAAACATATTAGAAAAATACCATGAATTCCAAAAAAGTAAATTTTTATATTACAATTTTAAAAATTATTTTCTTAAAATATAATTTATAAAAGTCTCAAAATTTAGTTTACAAAAATCACTTTCTTTAAAGGTAAAAAACAATATTTAGAAAAAAAATATTTTTATATAAAAAATAGAAAATATTATTGAAAAAATTTGATTGAATATATAATATGTAAATTTCATAATATAGTTAATACTATTAATTCCCAACAATTTAATGGATAGGTTATAATGGGGACATAATATTTCATTCTTCGTATTTTCTAGGTGATTTCTTGAACATTATTATCAAAAATATTTTTATATAAGAAGGGAAATACTGTAAAATCACTGAGTGTTACATTTTAGAATTGGAAAATAAATTTAAATATTATTTAGAGAAAAATTTAGTTCGCCCTATTACTTCACCATGAGGTTATTATATTTTTTTGTTAAAAAATAAATATGGTTTCATGAGGTTTTGTAATGATTATTGAGCTTTGAATGACGTCACTATTAAGAATAAGCATGCTTTGCCTAATATCGATGATTTTTTTGATTAGATCTAGGTAGATTGGTATTTTTTAAGGTTGATTTGAGGTTTAGGTACACGATTCTGAATGTGAAGGAGGATGACATTTTGAATATTGATTTTTGGACTAGATATGAGAATTATGAGTTTGTTGTTATTCCTTTTGGGTAAAATGATGCACATGTTGTATTTATAGACCTTATGAATAGAGTATTCTATGAGTTCTTGGATAAGTTTGTGGTTGCGTTTATTGATGATATTTTGGTATATTAAATAGTTAATAGAAACATGGAATATACCTAAGGATTATTTGGAAAACCATAATAGAATGGAAATTTTACGTACAATTTAGTAAGTGTGAATTTTGGTTACAAAAAAATTATTTCCATGGACACATTATTTCTATAGATGGAATAATTTTTGACCCTAATAAATATAAAGTTATTGAATAATGTAAAATAACTAAAAATGTCACCAAAATTCATGGTTTTATTTGTTTAACTAGTTAATATCAATGGTATATTGAAATCTTTGCTCGATTATCTAGCCTGCTGACTAAGTTAACTCAAAATGGAGTTAAATTAATCTGGAAAAAAGAATATGTTGTTTATTTTTAGGGAAAAAATAAGGTTGATGATGATAAAGTATTGGTTTACCCACTAGATATGGTGAATTTTTCATCCACAATAATTATTTATTAAAGGGACTTGGTTGTGTCCAAATATAGAATGGTCATTTAATTTCTTATGCTTCTATTTAGTTGAAAGCGCTTGATTTAAATTATCATACACGTGATCTAGAGTTAGATGATATGGTTTTTAATTTAAAAATTTTATGGCATAATTTTTATAGATTAAAGTTTGAAATATATTCTATTAATAAAATTTTTAAGTATATATTAACTCAAAAATAATTAAACACGAGACAAAGAAGATGGCTGAAACTGATCAAGTATTATGATTGCATGATTCATTACCATTATAGAAAATAAAACTAAGTGTCTGATGATTTGAGTTATAAAAATAATGCTAAATTAATCATGATACATTTAGAACACGACCTTTGCTTAATTATTTAATGATTTTTTCCCTAGAAATTAAGGATAAAGGGACATCATTAGTTTTTTTTCTGGTTTCAGTGTAGTAGAAATTTTTATAAATAATTTAGCAACCTAAAAATTAGGATCATTAATTAAAGGAAAATGTAGAGTCTATTAATAAGGGAATGTTTACTAAGTTTAATGTTTATGAAGAAGGTTTTATAACATTTGGAAAAATATTATGTGTGCCTTGTGATTTCTAGTTGAAGGGAGAGTTTTTTTAGTGAAGCTCATAGTTCATTATTTTCCTTTCATCATGGAAACAATAATATGTACCAAGACCTTTGAGAGTATTACTGGTGAGTTGGAATGAAAATAGATATTATTAACTTTAATATAAAATTTTTGACATGTCATTAGGTTAAAGTAGAATAATAATTACTGAATGGAATTCCTCAAACATTTTTAGTTCTGGAGTGGAAATTAGAAAATATATTAATGGATTTTAGGGTGGGATTTATAAATACATCTTAAGGTAAAAATTTAATTAGGGTTATTGTTGATAGATTAACTAAATATTCATATTTCATTAAAATTTGAGATAATATGTCTTTGGATTAACTTTCTCAACTATTTCTAAAGGATATAGTCAGGTTACATGGATTCTTTCAATCCATTTTATCAGATTATAACCCTTTGTTCACATCAAATATTTGGAAAGGAGTTCAAATAACACTGGGTACTAAATTAAATTTTAGTACAACCTTTTATAATCTATCTAACAGATAGTAAAAGTGAATGATTTAGACATTATAAGATATGTATTTTTATTATTCAATGGATTACGATGGAAGTTGGGATCATCATATTTCTTCGGTTCAGTTTTATTATTATAACATTTTTCATTCCAATATACAAATGGAATCTTTTGAGGAATTATATTAAAAAAATTGTCAGACGCCAACTTTTTGAGATGAAGTAAGAGAAATAAAGTTTGTGGGGATAGAGTTTATATAGGAAATGGCAGAGAAGGTGAAGTTGATTCAACAACATATTAGGATAGCTCATAGTAGGTAAAAAAGCTATGCAGATAACTAGATAAAAGATCTTTCTTTTGAGGTAGGTGGTCATGGTTTTCTTAAAATATCTCCACAAAAAAGTGTTATTTGTTTTGGTAAAAATGGAATATTAATTATAAAATTCATTAGATATTATGAAATCCTAGAGAATCTTTTATTAGTCTCCTACCAACTGTATTTTCCTCTGAGTTTATCCCAGGTACACAACATATTTCATGTTGTTATGTTAAGGAAATATATACCAGATTCATCTCATGTTTTCATCCCTGAAGTAGTTTAGTTGGTAGAAACAATTTCTTAAGAGGAACAAACTATTCATATTATTGACCCCTGAAGGAAAGAATTATGGAACAAATAAATTCACTAGGTTAAGGTTTTGTAAAAAAATCATATGTTTTAAGAGACAACATGGAAATATAGAAATGCTATGAGGGAAAGATATCCCCACATGTTTAATAAGTGAATAAAATTATGAGGACAAAATTTACAGGGGGGTAAAAATGTAACAACCCTATTAATGATAGAATAAATAATTTCCATGTTTATTAATATTAATTAGATAGTTATATTCATTATAAAAATAACAATTATTTTTAAACTAAAAAGGAAATAGTTTTAATTAAACTCTTTTTCTATATAGTGTTATTTACAAGTTAAATTTATAAATTTTTAAATTTTAGACTGAAAAATGAATTTTATTTTTTAAATAATCATATAAAAATTATCTTAGTGCTAATTTTTTATTTTTTTGAAAAATATATATTGTTTTGGTGAATAGTTAAAAATACTGATTTTTGTAAAATAGTCATTTATTTTGAATAAATTAGGTAATTTAAAAGTCCCATTATGTTTTGAATATTATTTCAGGTAAAATAATAATAATTATTTATATTTAATTAACTTAATTACTTTTTAATCATCTTTATATTGGAATTTTAGTATAATTTTATTTTTGGGTTTAAAAATAGGTTTTTTAAAAACTGTTTGAAAGTGTATAATGTTTATCTATTTTAATTAATTAAAACAAAAACTAATGATTAATTATTTAAATTTATTTAAATATTATATATAATTAAATATTAATATACATTAATAAAATGATTATTACTATTCATGAAGTTAATATAAAATCATCTTATGCTTGAAAAACACATTTCTTGAAAAACCACTTTTTCATCACATTTGCATGCTTAAATTTAAAATAAAAAATATACTAGTTACATTAATTAAATTTGGTAAAATTAATTAAATATTTTTAATAATCATAATTTATATGATATAAAAATTTCAACTTAATGTTTCTTTATAATGAGTAGTCAAAATAGTAAAAATATTTTACTGTGATTAATTTAAAAACGGCTTTACTAGGGGTTAAACTAAAACGATAAGGGTTAAAATGACCTAAAAAATTGTATAAAATAAATTTTAAGGAAAGATTTAGAAATTATATTGTCTAATGTTAGGTAATGGTTTATATTTTATCTTGTTTTTATTTAAAAAATGGGGGTGCACATTTTTCTTTTCAAAAATTACAAGTGTGCCACTAACCTCACATAAGAAAGGCCACCCCTACACTCTCATCTTAAAACCTTAATGACTTTTAGACCATAAAATAAATAAAACATACATTCATTACATCCATTCTCATGAATGAGATCCATTTTATTGATAAAAAATATATCCTAATAATTATTTTGGATCTTACCTAAGGAGGTTGTCCGAAGAAAAGGTATCGAGCTTAACTGAGATTTTTTATTTTATTTATTCTTACAACTACCTAGAATATTATTAAATTATAATGATATAATAAAAAAATATCACATATATTTATATTTTATAATTTAAATTTAATAATATAAATCCATATCCTCTTTTTTCTAATGAGAAATGAAACCATCATTCGTGTGTATGACAAACTAACTCTTCGCAAACCGATGTCATTCATTTTTCATCATCTTCTATCATGAATTGTAATAATTATGGATTTACAGTATTTATATGAAAATTTTAACATAATTATGCTTATTTAATTATGATATCCCATATACCTTCTTACTTTTTATTCCATGGGTGATATGATAATGGTGATCATGTGTACATTGGACTACTGCCTCATGAGGTGATATGATTCGTTTTTCACTAAAGATTTACATTTAAGGTTATAAGGATAAATTTAATGAATATATGAGATATATATGAAATAATTATGATATTCTTGAAATATTTAATATTCTAAAAATTTATCACATCATTATATTTTTTACGTTTCGACTCACCTAAAAATGCTAACATCATATGTACGTATGTGTTGACTACCACCTCCTTGAAGTGATGTGATTCTATGTCCCCACTAAATCACATGGATGATATATAAATATAATTATATTTAAATAAATATTATATTATTTACCGTAAGATTATTATTATAGATTAAAATAACTTTACTTACCATTTTTTTATAATGATCTTTGAAAAATAGAAATGTTACTCATGCATACGTACAACTTACCATCTCCATGATTATAATGTATTTAATTATTCATAACCATAATTCATTATTGTTTTTTTAAAATTAATATTTATTTATAAATATGATAAATATTTCATGAATATTATTCTAGAGATGTTTGAATAACCACCTTTTAACCATAGGCAACCCACTCTAGTCATTTTTGACACATAAGATGGATATCATCAAAACATCTAGCGTAAAAATTATTAATTAAGTAATCATATATAAAATATTAATAATTGAAATAAAATGAATAATAAACATGAAAATTTTATTAACCAATTAAATAATCAATATAAGTTTATTATTCAGGATGATAAAGAACATATATGATGATTCAGACTCAAGGTAAGGGACTTCTTCTCAATATATTTTCATTAAGGAATATATTGATTTTATGAACCAATATTATTTTATGAGTTATATATAAAACACATTTTACATGTTATATAATTAATCTATCTATTATAATGAAATTGAAAGTTTTTTTAACAATATTATTTCATGGGGATTACGATGGAAATGTTACCGAAGTGGTAAAAGAATTTATTTTTAAAAATATTATTTTAAAGTTCCTTATAAATATTTTTCTTAAATATCCATATTTTTTTAAATTATTTTATAAATTTACTTATTTGGAAGTTAAATTTTTATAAAGTTAACTTTTTCTTTATTTCAAATGTTTTCAAAAAGAGTATTTTTACATGTTTTGTTTGGAAAATTTTGATAAAAAGGCATAATGAATGTTTTATTTTAATGTATATGGTGACTAAATTTTTTTCCACCACAAAAACTGCTATTTTATTTTTGGATTAATTTAAAAATATTCATTTTTCCATCAAATACAAACCCTATTCCCTTTTTGGGTATTTTGATATTTAAAATGGGTTTTTAAATGGAGTGAATATTTTAATATTCAGATATGTTTTCTTGTGGTTGAATTGAGTATTTTATGTGTGTAATGTTGAAAATTGTAAGATTTTATGTTTTATAATTATGTTGTGGTTCTTGGAAATTATTTATGATTATGGATGTTTACATTATAAACCAAGGATGTGTGGTTCAATGACAAACATAGAAAGGGTGGTTACGTTATGAACTAAGGATAAGTGGTTACATTATAAACTAAGGATGGGCAGGTATACAATAGTCCTCCAATGCATTGAGTGCTATGAAAAATGTTTTTAAAAGATATATATTTGTTTCTTCTATAATTTATATGATTTTTATAGTAATATTATGATATTTAAAAATGTAATCCATGATATTATTTTCAAAATAAAGCATTTTCTACTTCTTAAGTGTTATAAGTTTAACTTTGTGAAGACGTTTTTATGAGTTTTTCATGTTTAAAAAGAAACAATTATTTGTTTTATTTTCCTATTATGTTTTATTTTGAAATGTTTAATGACAATATTTGGGAAAATGAGGTCATTTATTGGGTTATAAAATGTGTATTTTGAGAGAAAATATTACTTTAAAAAGGAAAAGTTTTATAAGTAATCGTGTAATAATGTGTTTCTTTATTTTATATTATTTCCCTTATTAACTATGTTGTGATAATCCAACATTTTTAATTGTTTTTTACAATTTTTAAGGATGGATAATGGATTGGAAGAAGTTATGTTGAATATCATGTATGTTTTTCATGAAAAGGAATCATGTTTTGTTTTAAAAGCCTTACTTTGTAAAACAAGTTGATACTGATTAGAAGTGTCCATTTTGTTTATATATGGGTTTATTATGTAATATTTATGTGATAAATATATACATATATATAATCCTAAAATATCTTTTGGAATGTAATAAAGTGAATTATAGTCTAAAGTTACTATAATATGTAATGTTTAAGGATAGGTCCTTATAATATATCATCTAGAGAATCCTTTCATTTTGACCTCAAATATGATGATATATAAATTTATTTAATTTATTCTAAACAAAATCCTAATATAAAATATATTTCATTCTCATATCAATATAAACCTATCCTTCAATATAAAAAATCCAACACATCGAATCTATTATGTATTGATGGACAACAAAGACTGATAAGTTATCTGACATGCCATTAATAACTTCAATCCATTATGCATTGACTACATCAACCTTACCATGGGGAAATCAATCTCCCACAAGTATATGTGCATGTAAATACCATATCTGAGATGATATAAGTGAATGGATCAAATAGTGGTTACTCACAGACCTCACACATGATTGATGAATTCCACAATTCCAAACAAATTTATAATTTATTCCACATAAAAAATAGTTTATGATAAATTTATTATTTTAAATGTTTTTACTTATTATACTAAAGATAGTTTAGTATAATATGATACAATGAAAAATTATTGTTTGATTACTAACACATAATAATACGAGATGAATTTTATGATATTTTTTTACTTTACATAAATAGAACACTTAAAGTGATGATGAGTTGAAAATGTGTCAATTATTGAAAGAATTTTTTATGATTTGATGAAATGAAATTCAATATGTGACACATTACTCTTGAAATAAATAATTTATATTTTTAAAAAAATTAGATCACTAATTGGGGTAAGTATTTTTATTTGATAAATAAAAGAAAATCTAAAGGAATATAAACAATTGAAAATAATTTTTTTCTTTATACAAGTGGGTATTAAAAGGTAAAAATAATCTCATTAAAGATAATTTATTAATTTGTTTTATAATATTATATTATATGTTTTATTATTATAATTAATTTTTGATTAAATCACATATTGTTTTTTATTTAAAACATTACCTTTTTTTATTTTTCATCAGCTTATCCATATATAAAAAATATTATTTTTATTTCAGAGGAAAATGATAATCATTATACAAATAAATTATTGGTCAAAAAATCAATCTTAATAGGTCAATAAAACTTATGCTCCAATTTAACTGGTTACTAATATGTGTTCCCATAATTTCAAAGGATTTCTTGATATTGTAACAAACACTATACTTATCTGGAAATGATTTTAAAAAATTATTATCTTACACTATGTATTATTAAGAACATGGGTATCCCAATGAAATAAAAATGTACTTTTAAAAAATATTATTATATATTTCATTATATTTTTTAGTGTAACTTCAATTTCAACATTTAATTTTTTTTACACATACTAATATTCATTTTTATCCAAAATTTTTTTATAATATATATAAAAAATTATTCTGTATATATATTTCCATATATAGGATCTAATTATCAATTATTTCATTCATACTTTCAATGTTTCACTTGCACTGGATTTAATCTCACAAAAACAATTTATAGCATCATTGTGGAATAAATGCCAAAAGGGTCATCACAGATATTTAATTAAGACCATTATACTCTAATGTTAGAGAGTGTTTTTCACATACATGATTTCTTTTGGTAATATTTTGTTTATTTTTTTGTCTGGTAATCATCCCTTAGTTTCCCTAATTCATTTTGGTGAAAAATAGATTTTTTGTGCTCATTAATAGGTGGAACACAATTAGATCACAATTTGGGGAAACCGTGCTCCATTATATAGGAAATCCTGTAGCCTTATTCCTATTGAATAGTGAGGGATACATGGTTTCTGCATGGTTTGGAAAACCATGAAGGATAACTATATGACCTGTATATGTCATTAAAAATTGGAAAATTACCCTTTTACCTCTTTATATTGAACCATAAATTTCCCCTAATCCCAGCCATACTGGATTTTCCACCTTGGTATCTACCTCTTCTCCCTCTTGGACTTCTTAAAATCTAATATTTGGGTGGTTTTGGTGTGTGAAATTCATGAAATCATCAAGTAAGAGTATTTTATCTTAATTTCTTCCTTATTCTATGGTTTCTCTACCTCATTATTTGGGTTCCTCTTTTTTATTAGGTTGGTTGACCTAATTAGGGTTGAATATTGAGTTTTTGGGTGAAATCATGATGGTTTTTGTTTGATCTTGCATTTATAGGGTCTTTTTGAGGTGCAGTTGTAGTTTTGTGCTAGATTTCAAAATCTTCCAAGATTTAGGTAGGTAGTTCAATGATTTTAAAATAGTAGATGGTTTTTGATTTCTTGATTGATTCTATGAATGTGTTCTATGGATTGTTTTTGTGGTGTAAAATATGTTTTGAAATTGTTTTTAGATTCATATATGATGAAAGTTTTTTTTGAAAGGAAATTAGTTATGTTTCACGTGTGACTTATTTTAGTGCATATTGAAAGTGTTATATACTTTTTGTGAAAGGTGTGAAATGTTTTTTATAGGAACTTGAGGTGGGAATGTGTTGAAAGTTGGTTTTCCAAAAGAAATGGATTTTTTTTGCATGTGGTCATTTTTTCACGCACCATAAATGTGATTTATTCATTGTGAAAGTGATGTGAAGCATGTTTTAAAATGGATTTAGTGTGCATATGAATTTTTAAAGGGGACGTTTCCATGGAAATGGTTGGATTTCATATGTGACCATATTTTTTTGTTTCAAAATGGATTTCATAATTTTTTCATGTGGGGTGAAATGTATTTTTAAATGGTTTCGATGTGCATGTCAATATGAAGGCATTTTTGTTTATGGAAAAGTGTGTTTTCCATGTAAACCTTGATCATTAGATAAATATGAATTGTGAAAGTGTTTTTTTACTTGTGTTTTAATGATTCTTGTAATGTATATGTGAAAGTGATGATTTATTTGATATGTGTAATGGAATTTGATCACAAATGGAGTCATGGGTATCTAGGTGGGAGAACTAGAACTAGCATGCTAGTTGATTCAGAAGGGTTGAGGCCTAGATTCTTATAGTAGGACTGACACTACAACACTAACTAAAGATGATATATGATCAGAGACCACTAGACATTGGTATAATATCCTCTATAGTGGAAAATTCATGGGAACACTGTTGGTTTCAACTTATTATATGGAGGCCACTAGACCTTGGGATGCATTCCCCTCTAATGGATCATGCATGATGATGTTGTTGGTTTTGGTTAGAGTATTTTTGATCATCGAGGTATGATGTTCATAGGGTCCCACTTGTGCTGGTTACCTATAGGGGTTTCCCATGGTCCTCTCTTGTGACAAGATTATTTTGTGATGTCGTGCTAACTATCGAAATATAGTGGAACTTTTATACATTTTGGTTTCAAATAAAGTTTCTTTTAAAAAAAGTATTTTATTATTTTTTTTTTCTTGAAAATGTATTCCTTGAAATGTTCTTTGAAATTATTTCCAAATGCTCTAATAAAAATTTGAATATTGATTTATCTTATAATTTTATAGCATAGAGTATTTATTTTTGTGGAATCCTACTGATATTTGTATCACACCCTACGTACACCCTTGGGTGTATGTACAATTTGTTATTTATGACCCAGATAAAGGTCATATGTTTTTTTGTAGTGATGGTGGATCTGGTTTCTAGTGTTCCACTTCTTGTAGGCATTGGTGGTGGGGGATTTAGGGGTTTGGACCTTTTATTACATAGATTTTTTTGGGATGTTTTAGTTGTTCCATTACTATTGTTGTACCTTTGGCATTAGTTAAAGTTGTAAAACATTTAATCTAAAAATTATTGTATTTCATTTGGTTATGATTATCAGTTATGTGATATTTTATTCCCACTGGTTGTTCATTGTAATACTCATGGGTGAAATACTTAAAAAAGTGTATTTTTGATACCCAAGCACTAGTTTCCAATCTATGGGGATTGGAAACTTCCTTCATACCATGCCACAGGCTAGGTTGGGTGTCAGTTTAGAAGGAACCCCAGTTTGGTTCATGAAATATTTTTATCAGAGCTTGTTTCACTCTTTTTGGATCAATTATTTGGTCAGATTCTGAATAGAATCCTTTTAGTCTTATTGTGGATTGAGGTTCTAGTAATGAGTGGGGTGTGTAGACAACACACCTCATGATAGGGCTCAGGTATCCATGGAATATGAGGAATTTGGTTTTAATTCTCCTCAATGTGATATATATAGGCTGCATATTGTGCATGGAAGCTAAGTGAGGCTGAAGTGGTCTAGATTTTTATTTTGTTAGATTTCATTTTGTTATATTTTATGGAAGTGTTTGAGATTTGTTTTGTTGTATATAATTTTCATAACATTGCATTTATGGTTGTATTGATGGTTATTTTCTATGATTATTGCTTTTTGTAGCAAAATTACTCCCCATAGACCTCCTATGAAACCATGAAAAAAGGCTAGAGAGAGTCCCCCCTCACCAATTGATCAGAGGATAGTGGAAGTAGTGGTCCCTTTTGTCTATGATTTGGATCAAGGAGTAGGCTCCAGTCTTACTCAGGATAGAGAATCCAAACCATGTTTTGAAAAGGACAATTCCCAAGAGTTCTTCAAGAACACAACTCCTTATTTTTGGGGTAGTAAAGAACCCTAAGAAGAAGAGGAGTAACTTTAGAAAATTGAGGGGATGTTTGAATATCATAATACTACTGAGGTTTTTATTGTTAAGTGTGATTTGTTTATGTTAGAAGTTCCCAGTCAAAAGTGTTAGTACTCAGTGGTGCAAGATGGAAGGCATGATCAGATGGTTGGGAATGATTTTACGGTAAACTTCAATGAGAAGTATTGTTCTATGGTTTTGTCCTTCTTTAGGTGCCATGAGTTTTTGTAGCTTCACCAGGGATACAAGATCATGATGGAGTATGATAACAACATTCTAGGTCTAGTTCACACCTGAGGACATTCCTAATGAACAACTTAAGGTTTAAAAGTTTGAGGTGGGGTTGTAGCCAGAAATCTAATCCTAGGTTTTTTTCCATGTTAAATCATATGCTGTGATGGTTGATCATTCCCTAATGGTAGAAATCAATTTTACAAGAAATTATGGTTTCTCAAGAGTAGTGTCAGTTGTGGAAAATGGCATTTCATATGAGAACAATAGGAAGCAAGATGAGAAGGAGAAGAGGGGATGTGGTAGTTCAGGTGATCCTTTCCGAATTTCTTTATCTATGGATTTAGGTATTGGGTTAGTTGTGTGACACCAGTTTGGAAAGACAGAGAACATGCGACACTCATGTTCATATCCATGGAGGCCTTGACATCATTGTGGAACTATGTGACACTTGCAGTGATTTTCAAGTTGGTTCACCCATATTAGAGTGGTGCAATATCCATGACTTCCAAAGGGATGTAAGCTTGGTTAGAACTATACAGGAAAGTGGGATATTGGTTTGGAGATCTTCGATATAGGGATATATATTCTTCTACGTAGGGATAGTTCAAGGAAGAGTCATATGCTGTGGTAGTTATATGACTTAGTTAGATACAAGGAAACTTCATATGGTGGATCGAGAACCAGTGGAATTAGATGTTGGACCTACAACATTTTAAGGTACTTTTCTTATTGAATTATCTTTATATGTTGTTCTCTTTGATTTTGGTGCGTATATTTCTTTTATTTATCCCCGTATTGTGGATGTGTTAATGTTTCCAACCAATTTTTTTCCTTATGGGATGGATTTGGTAATGATGCTTGGTAAGAAGAAACAATAGGGTTTCATGTGTCCATCTTGTGCACTCATAATTTTAGGTGTCAAGTTGGAATGGGATTTTATGGTTTTAGAGATGGAACTCTTTTACGTGATCCTTGATATGGATTGAATGGTGAACTTCCAAGAACAAATTGATTTTTATAGGCCGTTAGTTAGTTTTGTAGAATCTAATGGAAGTACCTAGGTTTTTCAAGGTGAATGAGATCTTAGTCCAGGATGTGTTGGACCTACACTTCCAGAATTTGAAAATATCATTTGTCAAATCTTGTCTCTAATTTTGGATGTAAGAGAAAGTGGTCCAAAAGATGGATTAATTCATATGGTGGACGAGTTCCCATAGGTATTTCCATAGGATTTTTTTGTTTTACCCCTGGATCAGGATGTGGAGTTCACCATTGATTTGGAATTGGGAACACAAACGATATCTCTAACCTCATACCATATGAACCCCACTTAGTTTATGGAATTAAAGATACAAATGGATGATTTGGAATCCAAAGGGTTAATTTGACCAAGCGTGTCACCTTGGGCTACCCAGTTCTATTTTTGAAAAGGACGATGTATCTATGTAGTTATGTTTCGATTAATAGAAGTTGAATAAAGTGGAAATCAATAACAAGTAATCTTTGACCCGTATTTATGACCATTTTGAAAATCTTAAGGTGTAAAATTGGTTCTCCATGATTTATATTCATTCTAAGTATCATCAAGTTAGAGTTAGAGAGGTGGATGTTCCGAGAATAACCTTATGAAATAGGTACGAACATTTGGAGTACTTGGTCATGCCTTTTGGTTTGATGAATTCTACAAAAGTCTTTATAAGACTCATGAATAGGGTGTTCCAACAGTTTTTTAATTCCTTTATCATGGTATTCATGGATGACCTCATGGTATACTTAGGGATTCAGGAGAAGCATGAGAGTCATTTTATAATTTTTCTAGGCCCCCTTTTGGATCATCGTCTCTATGTAGAGTTTTCTCTTTACGTTTTCTAGACTAGGGAGATGAATTTTTTTGGGTCATCTGATCTCAGAATGAGGGGTTTCAGTGGACCTAATAAGATTAGTGCAGTGATGTCATGGGAATATCCAAAGAATGTTTTTTAAAGAAGAATATTTTTAGGAATGGTAGGGTATTATAGGGGGTTCATTCAAGATTTATCTCATCTTTATTTGTCCATGATAGGGATTACCCAAAAGGGGTGAAGTTTGAGTTGATCCTAGAATGTCAAGAGTACTTTAAGGAGCTTAAGTGGTGGTTAACCAAAATCCCTATTTTAAAATTTTTGGAATCTGATAAGGGATATGTTGTCTATTATGATGCTTCAGGTATGGGTCTAGGCTGTGTTTTATTGCAGGATGGTCATGTGGTAGCATATGCTTTGTGACAACTCCAACCACATGAAAATAATTACCAAACCCATGAACTAGAGTTAGCGACGATGATTCATTCCTTGAGAAAATGGTGCCATTACCTTTTTGGGGAGAATATTTTAGTTCATTCAGATCATAAGAGTTTAGACTAATTTTTTTCCTAGAAATATTTGATTTTGAGGCATCATTGTTGGGTTGAGTACCTTTAGGGGTTTGATTTTGATATAGTCTATACCCCATGTGGTTACAGATAACTTGAGTAGAAAATTCCAAGTGCAGGCATTCAAAGTGTCCAGTGATGAGTCGAATTTGATGGGGCATTTTTCCTAGATGCATATGGAGACTAAGGAGTACAAGGGAGGTATGTTCTTGGCCAGTGTTCAGATAAAACCTTCCCTTTTGGAGATGATTTGACAAGAGAAGTCGAGTTATGTAATTTGAAAGTGTTCTATGAAGTTCAAAAATAGTGATGAGTTTTCTTTTTAATGGTCATTGTCACATGAGGGAGAATTTCTCTTTAGAGGCCGCTTCATGGTGCCGTTGTCATTATAGAAGGCAGTGATGTAGGATAGCCACTAGAATTAGTAGGACATTCATACTGGTTCTAACAAGATGTTTTATGATGCGAGTTTGTAGTTTTTGTGACCATGTCTAAGGAGGTATGTAGTTGACTTTGTATCGTAGTGTTATACATGTGTGCATGATAAAGCAGAGCACCAAAGGCCCTCCAGATTGCTTCAGCCGCTACCCATTCCTACCTGGAAGAGGGATGAGATTTCCATGGAATTAATCATTGGCCTAACTCATACACATTGGGAAAATAATTCTATTTGGGTAATGATTAACCATCTGACCCAAACTGAAAATTTCATTCTCATCATAGATTCATCCAAATTGGATGAGTTGGGACTGTTATATGTTAAGGAGATAGTGAGGCTTCATGGTGTTCCATCAGCGATTGTTTTGGATATAGACCCTCATTTTACTTCAGAATATTAGGAAGGTCTTTAGAAGGTTATGGAGTCACATATTACGTTGATCATGACATCAAACAAATGATCAGACAGAATGGGTTAATTAGATCATGGAATACATGCTTCGGGCATGAGTGTTGGATTTCCGAGGCTTGTGGGATAGCCATTTGTGTTTGAGGTTGGTCGAGTTTTCACATAATAACAGCTACCAATCCCTTATTCGAATGGATACTTTTGAGGTTCTCTATGGTCGGTAGCATCGGCCCCCTTTGTGTTAGGCTGAGGGGGGTGAGACCTCTTTGTTGGGACTGATCCTTGTGTAAGAAAGGTATGACAAACTCAAGTTGATCAGGAAATGTTTGTTGATAACGTAGAGTCTCCATAAGTCTTATATCGATCAGAGGCACATAGATTTGTAGTTTTCTATGGGTGAAAAGTTGTTCCTGAAGGTGGAACCACACTTGGGTCACCATCATCTGGGTAAGAAAGGGAAGCTAATGATGAGGTATGTAAGACCCTTTGAGAATACCAAGTGGGTTGGTAAGGTAGAATACAAGTTATCTTTTGGATGAGACCTTAAAATTCATGATTTTACCACTTCTTTTTAGTATGTTTTTAATGAATAATTTAATTAATTTTTCACTTTTTTTAATTAATTTCATTTTTTTATATTATAATTTAATTCATTAATTAATAATTTTTTAATATTTTTTATGTTTTTTTAGTTTTAAACTTATTAATATTCTCTGCTATTTTTTATTTAATTTTCTTTATACTTATTAAATTTTAATTATTCTTAACAATTTTATGATTGTCCCATATCATTTAATCATTTGTTTATTTAATTAACTGAGACTCTAATTTAATGCTTCATTTTTTAATATTTTATTATTTTTATAATTTAACTTTAATCATTTTGATTTATTTTATTTTATATCAAATAATTAATTTTAATCATTTAAATTTCTTTAATAATTTTTTTAAATCTAGTATCAAATAAGTTATTTGATCTACTCTTTAATTGTAGAGTTTAGTTTAGTTACTATTTTTTTACAATGATTTTTATGAAGTATTTATTTTTTCAATATTTAATTTAAAATTCCAGTAATTAATTAATTAATTAGATTCTCGTTGTATTGTTTTAAGTTTTAACTTTTTTTTCTATTTAATTTCTATTTTCATCTACAGTTTACACGCCACAAGAAAAAGCTGGTGGTGCTTATCTTCATAGCACTAGAAAAAGCTGGCGGTGTCTTATTTACACACGACCAACTAGTTTTTCCAACATTGTCTCATTGTGACACCATCCATACCTCCTCTTCATTGACACACCACCATCAGAAAATGAGAGACAACATTCCAAATCCGACACACTACCACTCCCTATCTTTAGACCGTCGAGATCATCCTTTCCTATCACACCATCAGTGCCGGACTCCTCCCATACCATTGTATATCCTTCACACCACTAGGGATCTTCTACCTGCTCCTCTCTATAAGGCACCGTTCCACTACAATGGTGAGACCCAAATTCACCATTCACCAAACCTCCTCATACCACCACAATTCTTACCACCACCTGGTGCACGATCTACCAATATAGAATTACACCATTACCACCTATCATCTATGAGATCTCACCATATTTCACCCTAAGACAATGATGCCCCTTTCACCCTATGACATACCACCACAGCCTGCAAAATTACAACAGATATGAAATCATGTAGTCGACTTGCTACCGAGGGAGATCTGTTCGAGCCGAGAACCACTTTCAGCCGTCCAACCCCTCAATTTCACCCATCACTGTCCTCCATTGGATGAAATCGTACACATTCCATAGTCTGGGTTTTTTGTATAGGATTAAGAGTAACTGAACCCCTTCACTGCCACTAAAGTAGTCATTGCCGTAGGGGAACAATAACTTCTGTGGGGAAGACAACACAATGCTGTCTAAAGGGTGACACAAACCGAAGCTTCTCCTCACTATATCTTTTGGGGCGCAACAGAGGTGCATGGTACCAAAAAAACCCAAAATAGAAATAAAATGGAGCAATTAAAAGATTTAATGGGGTTCTGCTTTGAAACCTACATCTACAGGATAAGAGGGGGACAGTTTATTCTCGCCGGATCTCATCGGAGGATCACACAGATTTCACCACACACCAGATTACACCACTTACAAAACATGGGATTTTAATCCTATTTTATAGATGGAGGAAAACCATCTTTCTTTGGTTGTTGGAGTATAGATCATCTACCCTTGAACTTTCTCTCGCTGCCGACTGTTGTCCACTGCGTCGGCTGCCAACCCTAGAAGAAGCTGATGCCCACCAAAGACTCCTCCCGCTGAATCCTCCCAAATTTGGGAGTGGCCCCCATAAATCTCCCCTCACAACCAATTTGGGGTAGAATCTTGACCTGCAGTCTTTTTGTAGGTGTTGAAAACATCATTAACAAATCGAACATGCTTTTTAATGCTAGATGACCTGACACTTCCACCATCTTCACTCGATCTCGAGCTGACTACGATCCCCATCAAATGATACAACCCTTGGGACTCCTTCCTATTAAGCGTTATTGCATCCCCACGTGATACTTCGAATACTCCACCTACTATGGAAATCATGAACCCTTTCGCATCGAGTCTACTCAATGATACCAGGTTCTTTCTCATCCTTGGAACAAATTTCACGTCAGCCAGTTTTCGAACTCCTCCATCGGGTGTCTTCAATTTCACTGTCCCGACTCCTAGAACCTCACATGTTGACCCATTACTAAGTCTCACCAAGTCTCACACATGTTGAAAAGTATAAAATGTACCTCTCATCGTACATATGTGTGTCAATCTCCTAGAATCCAAAACCCATACATCTTATTTTGGATTTTGAACTTGTTCATTCTTCCTCTTTAGAAATCAGCATTCCTTATTCATGTGTCCAAATCTTTTGCACTAATGACACTGCACTTCTCCATGTGCAACTCTCTCATTTGAGTATGAGCTTCCCGTTATCACACAGATTTCATCAGTTGCTGATAAACCCATGATGTTCACATCCCTCTCTTCAAGTTTCTCTTTCCCCGCAACATACCGTTTGCGCTCTCCAAATTCAGTTTTATAGTGACCATTTTTCTCGCACCAGAAACATGTGATTTCTCTAAGATCACAACCACTGGATTTTGGCCTCCATTATTTACCCTTTACTTCTGATGTTGGCTCCTACCACATTGATCATCTCACATTTCCATGATTTTCTTGTCTGAATGCATCACAGGACTTCAAAATGCCTCTGAATCTTGAAGCGATGCCATCACATCATCCATATTCAATGTCTCCTTACCCATGAGAAATGCAGTCACAAGCCCATATAATGAGCTTGGTAGGGATGATAAAAGAAAAATAACTTTATCTTCCTCTCCAACATTCACACTGGGCCCCAATAACTATGTGAAGATTTTGTTGAATTTGTTGGTGTGAACAAATCAATTCGTTCCTTCATCCATGCACACCTGGTATAATTACTTCTTTTGGAATAATTTTTTGGTGAGTGACTACACCATATACCACTACTCCAACTTCTTCCAAATCTCCTTTGGTGAGGTCTCGTCCAACACTAAGTATTTTACCTCATTCGCCAGACATAGTCTAATTGTGGTGACGACCCACATCTCGAGCTCTTCCCAATCATCGTCACTAGTTGTCTCAGGTTTTTCTCTGATCAACGATCTTATCATGCCCTACTGCACCAAAATATCTTTCACTGTTCTTTTCACAAGCTGAAATTGTTTCGACCATCGAACTTCTTGATATTAAATCTTGGTAGTGCTCTGCCACCGACCATCGTCGATATCGCAAAATGCGATCACCGCCATCGATGCTAAAACCTTATAAAAACACCTAATAGAGTGAGAATTTTAAAAAACTAACCATAATGATGTGTCCAGAATGGTCGAAATAGTTGGAATTGACTCCTGGATTGCTGAAATCAGACGTCGATTGGCTGGGATATCGCCAAAATAAATTCAACGGTCCAGATCATCTGTTAATGTGGCGCTGATGTGGCGTTGATGTGGTACGCCAGATTTCCTATCGGAATATTGATGGAATTTTCTCTATTGGCGTGAAAAGTACCGTCTTCTATGGAACGGGGGTACTGTTTACCCACGGGTTTGACCAAACATTGACCATAATTATCTCCCTCATTTAAGATCCATTTTCAATGCCGCTTGCGCCGTTGGAATTGTGTCATCATCCTCTTCATGGATCTAGCCTCAGAAAAATTTTCTGACCACTTTCAATTTTCCAGTCACCAGAATATTCATCTTCGCCTCATCGGTTCAAATCTTCTCGCTCCGACTTGCCTCTGATACCACTTGTTGGGGCGTAGCGGAGATGCGTGGTACCAAAAACACACAAAATAGAAATAAAATGGAGAAACACAAGGATTTAACGTGGTTAGACTTTGAACCCTACATCCACAGGATAAGAGGGGGCTGGTTTATTCTCTCCGGATCTCGTCGGAGGATCACAAAAATTTCACCACACACCAGATTACACCTCTTACAAAACATGGGATTTTAATCCCATTTTATAGATAGAGGAAAACCATATTTCTTTGGTTTTTAGAGGGTAGATCATCTACCCTTGAACTTTATCTCATCACCGACTACTGTCCACAACATCATCTGCCAACCCTAGAAGAAACTGATTCCCACCAAAGACTCCTCCCACCGAATCCACCCAAATTTGGGAGTAGACCCCACAATATCTAATGGAGAATCGAGGCTTCTGTTGATGGAGGTTGTTTCACCATTATAGAGGATTTCACCCAGTTCGAGACCGCACAACCACCACCATTGCCTGGAGTAGCCATTGAGGATAAGAGGAAACCCACAGTTCTTAGGAATAATAGAACCCTCGGGCAACGACACTTGATAGGGATGAAGGGGAATATAATAAAAAAAGTTAATAAAATAAAATAAAAACAATTATAAAACAATTAACAAAATTAAATAAGTTATAAAACTATAATAATAATAATAATAATTAATAATAATTAATAATTAATGTAATTAATTATTAAAACAAAATAATTTAATAAAATAAATATTAAATAATAATATTTGTAAATTATAAACTTAATAAATAAATTAATATATTTTATAATAATATTAAATAAATTAAATAATGATAAATAATAACATTTAATTATCTTTAAAATATAATAACATTAATAATTTTAATAAAATAATAATAAAATTTCTAAAGAAAATAATGAAAATAGTCAATTAAAATAATAAATAATAAATAATAAATATATTTACTTTAATAGTTAAATAAATTAATAAAAATTAAATATTTATACTTAATATTAAATAATTTATTATTTAGATACTATTTTTCATTGTGCAGATTCAAGCATAAGTCAGATTGACATCCAGGTTCATGAAGAACAGTGGTGTAGAGGTCTTTACAAGGGTTCTACTCGAGACATGGGGAATGCAGATGATGAAGACACATGTACATTAGAAAAGAAGAACTAAACTAAGTTGGTGGAGGTAGTGGGTGACCATCTGGAAGATAACTGTGGACATTTTAAATGAAAACAGTAGTAAATGAGGGGTAGGAGTTCTCATTCGACAACTATCAACAGGAGTAGATCCAGAAAACCTCTCCGGGAGAGTGACTCGAGGATTTGGGAGAGAATATTGAGCGGTAGTTCATAATTAAGAGGGGGAATTCTTCTCTTTTTTTTTTCAATTTCTATACTCTATAATTGAATGTTTTCAATTATTATCATCAACGCGATTCTAGGCTAAGTTTTTTAGATCAATAATTTTCAAAATTATTCTAGTTTATTTCTCAAATTTCTTCACACTACTCTTCTATGAAATCAGAATTGATTGGCAAGATTGATTCTAATTTTAATTTAAATTGTTCACACCACTAATATTTCAAATTCAAAACTTCAAGATCAATCGGTGAGATTGATCTTGAACACATTTTTTTCAATCTTTAATTTAATCAACATTCAAATTTAATAGGTTGTTTTATTCCAATTGGATTTTCATTAAATTTCTAAGTAGTTAATGAATCGTGGAGCAGAAAACTCCAAGATTCAATCTTATGTTTGATATATCTCCTAGTGAGGGATATTTTTCAATCATTTTGTGAGGTGTTTTTACAATAAAATTTAGTGAATAATTCATCCTTTTGACCCATGGTTTTAGAATTCCTTAGTGTCTTCCTTGATCAAATTTTCAAAACAACTATTCATTTTTTTCACACATGACTTTCCTTATTCTTTAATTATAAGTCTAGTTTCAAACTTAATTATTTTAAAAAAATCTTTTTCATACTGTCTTCATCAAAATATAAAAATAGTAATAAAAAAGTTAAAATGAAAACCCACCCACTGTTAACAATAGTGGGGTTTGTTTTGAAAATTATTTGGTTATTCATACTCTTTTAAACATTCCATTAGGTTCTAACTTACAAACCTCTATACAATAGTAAGTATAAGATTATAAATATTTAAATTTTGACATGGTTTAATGATTACCGGGTCACTTTTTCCTCCCTGTTAATGTCAATTCATGATGTGATCTATGTCTTTCAGTTGAAAAAGCATAATCTAGATCCATCACATGTGTTTAATTTGATAGGAGTTAAAGTTGCATCCTAATTTTTCAATGTTTGAGTGTCCAGTGAGGATTGTGGAATCTCAAGAGTAACTTTATGAAGGAAAGTCTATTTCATTGGTAGAAGTTCTTTGGTATCATGGTAGCGATGAGCCTTATACATGAGAGTTGAAGTTTTGGGTTGAGGATGAGTACCCATTTTTGTTTTCTAATCAATCCTTGGAGTGACTTTCCAAGTACAAAAAGTTTTCACGGTGGGGGTATTTTTTACATCCATGTTTTTTGTTTTGAGGAAATATTTTGTTTATATTTGGTGTAGTAATTATCCCTTAGTTTCCCTAGGAGTTTTTTGTTGAAAAATGAAATTTTTAGGCTCAACACCAGGTGGAACACTATTTGTGGAAACCAAGAACAATTCTATAGGAAACTATGTGGCCTCATTACTCTTGGAAAGTGAGGGAAAAATGGTTTCTTCATGGTTCTGAAAACTATATGGGCTAACCGTTTGACCTATATAGGTCATTAAAAAGTACAAAATTACTATTTTAACGTATTCTGATTAAAACCTAAATCACCCCTAATATGATCCATATGAGATTCTCTGCCATAGAATCATCCTTTTTTTTTATCTTGGACCTCTTGAAATCCAATTTGTTGGTGATATTGGTGTATTAACTTCAATAAATCATCAAGTAAGTCTCTTTTCTCTAGATTTCTTCCTTCTACTTGGCTTTCTCTCCCTACCTATTTAGCTTCTTCTTTTCCAGTAGGTTGGTTGACCTAATAAGGGTTCGATCTTGAGTTTTTCAATGAAATAATGATGGTTGTTGTTTGATCTTTCCTTTATAGGGTCTCATTGAGGTGTGATTATGGTTTTACACTAGATTCTAGAAGTTTTCAAGCCTGGGACAGGTGGTTTCATGCTTTTAAATTATTAAATGATTTTGGATTACTTTATTTCTTCCATTTATGTGTTCTATGGATTATTTTTGTGGTGTGAAATATATTTTGAGAACGTTATGATATTAATATAATATAAAAGTTGTTTTTAGGAGTGGAAATTGGTCATATTTCATGTGAGACTCATTTTGATTCTTCTTGAAAGTTTTCTATGCTTTGTGTGAAAGGTGTGAAATGTGTTTTTAGAGTCACTTGAGGTGAGGATGTGTTGAGTGTTTTTTTATCAAAAGAAATAGAGTTTTCTTCATGTAGTCCTATTTTTATTTCACCATAAAAATGATTTATTGATTGGGAAAGTGATCTGAAGCATGTTATAAAATGTATTTTGGGTGTGTATGAATTTTAAAAGTGGATTTTACAATATAAATGGTTGGATTTCATAACTTACAATAATATTGTGTTTTAAAATGGATTTCATGAAGCATGAATGTGGTAAGAAATTAATTTTTAAATGGTTTTGGTGTGAGTGTGAATACGAATGTGGGTTTTTATGGAAAAGTGTGGTTTCCATGAAAACCTTGATCATTAGATCATTGTGAATTGTGAAGGTAGTGCTTTCCTTTTGCATTCATGATGCTTGGAATATTTTTGTGAAAGTGACGATTTAAGTGATATGTGAAATGGAATTTGAGCACAAAGGGGATCCTTGGTATCTATGTGGGCGAACTAGAACTAGTATACTAGTTGATTTGGATGAGTTGAGGCCCTGATTCTTCTAGTAGGATTTGTGATACAACACTAACTAAACATGTGATATGATCGGAGACCACTAGAACTTGGGATGGAATCCCTTTTATTGGCTCGTTCATTAGAAAGATGTTGGTTTTGGATTATGATATAAAGATAACTAGATCCTGGGATGCATTATCCTCTAGTATCCTGTGGATAAGGACGCTGGTCATTTTGGTTGGAGGATTTTGATCACTGAGGTATGAGGTTAATATATTCCTACTTGTGCTTGTTTTCTATAGGGGTTTTCTAAGGTTTTCTAATGTAACATGATAATTTTGTGATGTAGTACTAACTGTTAGTATCCGTTGGACCTTTTACACATTGTGGTTTTAAAGAAAGTTTCTTTTGAGAAAATATTTTCTTTAAAAACTTTTTCCTGAAAACATTTTCCTTGAAAAATAACATTAAAATGCTTCTAAATTCTCTTATGAAAATTTTCATGTTGATTTATCTTTTAATGTTATAGCATTGAATCTTTCTTTTGGGTGTTATCTGATTGGGATTTGGATCACACCATACATACACTCTTGGGTGTATGTAGACTTTATTATGTATGAACTAGGTAAATGAAAAATGTTCCATGGTGGTGATGGTTGATTCGATTGCTAGAGTTCCACTTATTTTAGGTCTTGGTGGTGGTGGCTTAAGGGTGATGTCCATCTAATTAAATGGAGGGTTTTGGGATGTTCTAGTTGTTCCCTTTCCATTATGGTACATTTGGCATTGGTTAAATTTGTAAAATAATGAATTTGAATATTGTTGTATCTTGTTTAGTTATGATTATCAGTTACGTGATATTTTATTCTCATTGGTTTCTTATTGTTATAATCAAGGTTGAAATCATTCCCAAAGTGTATTGTTGATACCCATGCACTAGTTCCCAGCCAGTGGGGACTGATAATACCCTTTAGACTATGCCATTGGCCGAGCGTGGTGTTGGTTTTAATTGAACCACAGTTTGGTTTATGAAAGTAGTGATGAATAATTAAGATACTTCTCACTTATTTTTATTGAATTAATAATATTTTATGTGTATTTAAAAATTTATAAATAGTTATATATCACTAAAAAAGTAATTATTTACATCTATATTGAATATGTTCTATAATTATAAAGTATAATAATTTTACATCTTAATCAAATCAATGTATTTTGAAAAATTAATATATCACCGGTTAACATAAATGTTGACATTTGATCGAAGTTAATCAAGGAAATCCTATCATATCTTTCATTTTTATTATTTTTTCAAATTATGATCTTCATGTTATAAAAATGATTCACTGGTAAATTTTCATATCCTATTTTTAATTTTAAATTATATGTCAAATTATTAAATTATTATTACCAATATAATCAACCATGTATTCATGAATTTATTATTCTTCAAGTAATTTAATATGTCATGATCAATATATATTTTAAAATTTGTTGGAATTAGGTGTGAAATTAACATACCAAAAGTAAATGACACTAACAATAGTATATTATCTATTATTTTATAGTTTAATTGGGTATCAAAAGATAAGAAACTTTAACAATATATTGGACTGAAAATTTTCTATAATCTTTTTCTTTTCATCACTCCAAAAACATATTCCCTACCATCATACCTTAATTTAATGGATATGTTCCTATTTTTTAATACCATAACTGGTAAAATAATAAAATTATTCTTCAAAGCATTTATATTTTCCTTAAATTGAACATAAAAATAAAAAAGACACATCCTTTACTTGTAAGTGACATAGTTTCCTAGTAATATGTTAAAATTTTTCAAGATTTTTTCATAAAAGTTATAATGGTGAATAAAAATCCCCATACATATAACTAATTAGAAACTCTTTAATCACCTTAATTTTGGATTGATATGATTCATTTACTTCCCTTTAATTTTTATATCCATGAAATATTACTTTAGTCTTTATGAAGTGGAAATCTTCTCAATTAGTCATCAACAAATTACCTTTATTCCTTTATAAAATTTTGTATATATTTTCCAATAAAACCTCAAAAAATCCCATATAATAAAAAATCATGAATTTATATTTTAAATAACTCTTCTTTCATCCTATAAAAAATGTGTATCATGCACCGATTGAAAATATGAGCTATATTTAATAACCCAAGGGAAAATATTCCAAAGGTAAATGTATTATTTAGTTAAGTAAATTTTATATTTCTTCTCTCATATATATTATATAAATGATCATATCCCAAATATCAATTAATAAAATATTATTTTTCATTGCCTATATGATGTTTTAATGCATTATCTATAAATGGAAATGAAAAATGTTCCTTGTTGTATCATCCAACTTCTTATGGCCAATAAATACTTATAATATTTTTAATATCCATGTTAGAAATAATTCAGTTTTATCTTTCTTGATTATTTTTTTAACACCCCAGGCTTCCATGGTATGTCTCCCTTTGAATAATGCAATAGCATGCGTTGTACGCAACTTTGAGTTTTAACACACAAAAACCAATCAAACTAGCCGTTATGAATAGTAATACCCAATTTTTGAAATTTTATAAATTTTATCTTAAAAAATGGACTTAATTTTGTGATTCAGAATATCAAAATTAGCTTAGGGTGAATTTTTGGTATTTTTCTGAAAACATTCAATTTTTGATGAATAGTGAAAAACACTGCGTTATTGTTTGAAACCAAATTTTTATTTAAATAGTTATTTATTTTGTTTAAATTTATTTTATGTAAAAATAGATAAATAATACCTATATAAGTTTCATGTAATTCATTGGAGTCATTTTATATAAGTTTAGATATATAAAAATTTTATTGAACTTTTTACTGTCATTTACCCACCTCCTATGAGCAATTACAAATTTACCTAAAACTTAATTTTACTGCTTCTATGAGTTGAATTTAGAAAATAACCAAGGAAAAATTGATATCAGTATGTAAAATGTGATTCAATAAGACAAAAATAATATTTGGTGAATCGTAACGTTTGACTTTTATTTACCACGGTTAAAAGTAAACAGGGTAATTAAAGGTAAAAATGATATTATTATTACCATAACACATGTCCAAATTCTATTGGATAAGAATATTTCAACCAAAAAAAACTTTAGGAATAAAATATGAACTTTTATGTCCACTTGGATTATATTAGGACATTTATTATTATTTTATTTAAAGAAGAGTTAAAAGTGTTAAATTCAAGTTTTTATAACTAAAACATTTTTAATATAGGGTTATACATAAGAAAAATTCAACTATAAATATTTTTTATAAAGATAAAATTATTTCCCACATAATGGTATTTTAATTATAATTTTTAGACATTAAATAATTAAACTTATTTATGACACAATGATGATGCATTAATTACCTTATTAATGAAAGATTAAAATAATTGATATTATAAATATTCAAATAAATGTAATTTGAGACTTTTGATGAATTACACTAATTTTATATGCTAATATGACATATTAGTGTCTATTAAATGATTTTTTTTCTAATTAATCATGCTATTATGATTTTAACAAACACAAATACCAAATAGTGTCAAAATTGACATAAAAGAATATTTAAAACAAATACTATATTATTAATTGATATAATATTCCTAAAAATATAATTTTAGGAAACAGGACTTTTATAAGTTTATATATATTAATAATAAACCACTTGGGGTTTTTTTTACTTTTTATAGTAAGTTTATTTACTATATAATATAAAAATATAAAGTGACATGGTAAATGTCACACTATTTAACCAAGAGTTAAATATAATAGATAAGGTTAATATGATGATATAAACCTATCGAAAACCTATTGGTTGAGAGGTTTAATACCCATACCTACCTTATACTATAAATAAATCATTTTTGAGCCATTAGAAACTGAAAATTATTTTATTATAAAATAATATTTCAAGCTTTTCCTAAAGTGACCCCCACCTCTCTTATAAAAGGGGACTTCCCCTTCTCTTAATTTCACATCTCCAAAGCATTTTGGATTGGCCAAACCTGGCCCAAATATTCTTCCAACAATCATAAATTTATTTCTATAGGACTTAATTTGGTCATAAAGCCAACCTAAGGATCCCTTTTGATCAAATCAAAAAGAAGAACCTGAAGAAGAGGTAAATATTTCACCCCCTATTTCAAGTTCTTTTCTTCTTCCACTTCTTCTTTATTTATTGCTTCTATTATAAACTAATTACTATAGTATATTCTATATACTGTGTTGTTATTATAAATATGGTACAACAGTATTCGTTATTCGATCCATCCTATAAATGAAAAAGTCACCATACATGCGTATGCACATCTTACCGTCTCCACGCCATGGTGTAGTTTGTCATTAAACACTTCACTGTTTGGTTGAGTATAATAATGAGTATAATTGATGTAAATAATAAAAATAACATGTTAATGATTATGAATATATTATATACCATATATTTAAATTTGATGTTAGACCAAAATAATGATATTGTCGCTCGTGCGTACGTATGGATTACTGTCTCCACGTACACGATGAGATTAATTTTCCCATCGTAACTATTCAAGAATATTTTTCATTTTATGATTAAAAATAATGTTAAAGAACTTAATATAATTTTTTATATGAATCAAATACATCCTATCCATATCAAACATGACTTATGTAACCAAGCATATAAAGGAAAATGAATCAGTGAACAACTGAAACGATGATACTACTGAAATATTATTAACAAAGATATATTAGAAGATCATATATGATATAATATTTATGCATATGGTTATTGTATCATTTAATAACAATGATTTAACTATTATACATGAGTTTAACTTACCCTCGACCATGGAAAAGTACAAGGTAAGGGTTAATTCTACAATCTTTTCATTATGCGAGGTTGTTTATACGTAATTATCTACTGAGACCACTTTATCATCCACATCCATGTTTTCTTAAAAATGTATTTCAAAGAATTTTTAATATTTACTATAATATCGGTTAAAGTCATTTGTACCCTTGTTTGACTTTTTCTGAAATATTTTGAATGGAATATTTCTGTCGTTTTCCAAACAAGGTACTTTATGACCTTTTCGACAAAATTAAGGAAAGAATGTTTTTTAAATTTTATGGAGAGTGTGAATATTTTATGACATTATAAAACCTTTGAATCTTCTCTCACAAAATTATAAGAATATTTCAAAATTAAATGTTTTCTTTTAAATGGTTTCCAAATAGAAAGAGGTATTTCTTTCAAATAGTTTTCATTTCATCTATGTCAACTTCTTTTGATGGATTTTAAACTTGATTGAAGTTGATTTATTATGATAAAAATCTTCCATATTTTATTGAAGGTTTTGTGATATGTTTGACTGTATATGTGCTATTTTATACCATTCATGGTTTATGGATAAAGTATTGACATTTCATATGCTAGTTTTAATACAAATGTTTATGTTATGTTTAAACCTTTTCATATGAGGAATGCATTGGACTTAGTAAGTGATGGGTGGAGCCCTCTATAGATTCTCGATTTATCGGTAGGTCTCATGAGACAAAATATTGTCTTGGAACAAGGCCTTGACAAAATCGTATTTTTAGTCTTGGCACAAGGCCTTGACTATGTGGTTATGAAGTTTGGCATTATGCATTCCATCATTATGAAATTGTCTATTGATATTGCATGTGATTATTAGACTAGTAGAATATCCATGTGAATTACTAAATGGAATTACTTTGATTTATATTTTCCATATTATGATGAACTTTAAGTTTAAAAAGATTTTGTTTTTGTCTTATACATTACCTTAAATGTTTATCCTTATTTATGAAAGTTTCCACTATATTGTTACCCTTACTGAGAATCAGAGATCACCCCTTTCTATGTTTTATTTTTACTAGGATATGAAGAAGTATTTTATGGTTGAACTATAGGTATAAGATAAGGATATAAGTGTGTTAAAAGGGGACAAAATGTTGTTGATGTTTTTATTTCATGATGTATTGTAAAAATTATGAATGTATTTAATACTTTTGAGGCTACTAAACTGATTAGTCTTTCTGTACATAATCTTTTGTGATCATGCCACTGTTATGTAATAATGCATCGACTCTGGGTAACTGGGGTTGGGGTGTTATAGTTGGTATTAGAGGAATGTTAGTACAAACCTTGGAAGCTAGATCTAGAAAAACTCTGATTAGATAACACTACCCTAAGATAGTATTTGAATATTAGTATAGAAGAACTTCCTAGAATTTTGGTAATCTAGAGATTTTGTGAGTTTTCCAAGAAATACATCCCTTTCTAGATATGAGAAGGTAGAGGAGGCTCTGACATAGATTTACTTAGGGGAAAACCCAAAAATGCCACTCTGAGATAGACTCGAACGGGAACTAGTGCATGACAACAGGCCTTGCCGCACTCTTGGTTATGACACTCCCAGGGAATATGCGTAGGATAATTAAAATTTTCTTTACGAACCATTATGTAGGATTTATGAGTATATACCTCCTCAATTTTGTTTTTATGATTATGGATTATATCCATAAACTTTTCAATTTATATTAAGTGTTTTACACGTTTGGAATTATGTATTGCGATTCATAAACTAATATAGGGTATGCCATTGTCTAGAAATAGAACCTAGTGAAAGTAATGGAAACTGTATCAATGCATGTAATCCTTGTAGGGATTTCCCTACTACTCAAGATTATTATAGTGGAGCTAGCGATGCAACTATTGTTGATCATCTTATCACCATACTGGGACAACTTACTCAGGTTATGAATAATAACCTTACTCGTATGGACCTCCCTGACCCACAACGTGGAGGATCAATGTTAGACCGATTCATGAGGCAACAACCACCAACATTAAATGGGACTAAAAATCCATTTTCAACCGAGAAATGGATAAGTTCCTTAGAGAAAATATTTCATGCTTTGGGGAGTAGAGAAAATGAAAAAGTTGGCATAGTAGTTAATCATCTCACAGGAGATACAGATCAATGGTGGTCATTTGTTGAATACACAAAAGAATATGATGAAGTATAAAATATGGAATGGAGGGAGTTTAAAGAGATTTTCTTAGAGAAATAATTTCCTCATGACCGTCAAGCGGAAATGGAAAAACAATTTCTGAGTCTGAGGAAAAAAGAGGATGACATTGTTGCAAAGTATGAGGCTAAATTTACAAGGATAGCAAGGCATTATACAGATTATATACGTAACCCAAGGAGTAAGATATTTTGATTCTTCTATGGGTTAAAACCACTTCTCTGTCGAGCATTAGTCTCAAAATCCTTCTCGCCGTACGAAGATATAGTCTCATGTGCTATCAAGATAGAAAAATAATTCTCTAAGTCTTAAGACTTTAAAGCAATGTAAGAGAAGAAGAGATCTGCTGAACACTCTGGAAATGGAAATATAGGGAATAAGGGAAAAGTTGAATATCCATCCTGTAGTAAATGTGGGAAGAAACACTCTGGTACTTGCCTAAAGAGAATGAGAGTTTGTGACAAGTGTGGTGAAAAAGGCCACCAAGCTCGTGATTTCAAGGGGAAGAAAGAGGATATTAATGTTGAATGCTACAATTGTAGAGAAAGGGGACATTATTTAAATGAATATCGTAAGCGCCAACGAAAATTACCTAAAAAAAGGACAAGGGAGAAAGGAAAAGATTATGCAATCACTACTGTTGAGATTGAATCTCCTAATGACGTGGTGGAAGGTAATTTAATGGTTTCCTCAAGTTTATCTAATGCTTTATTTGATTCTGGATCATCTCATTGTTTCATATCTTCCCAATTTTCTAAAAAAATTAGATATTTTCAATTTGATTTAAGAAGGGAGTTGTCAGTAAAAACTCCTAAGGGAAGTATCATTGCAACAAAGTTTTCTGAATCAATTCCCCTTAGGGAATATAAATGTTCTTTATCTGCTGATCTCATCGTCATACCCATGATTGAATTTGATATAATCCTCAGTATGGATTGGATTTCAGACCATGATGTGAAAATTTTTTGTAACAAGAAGAAGGCTAAAATTCTCGATGATGATAAGTATTACCTAATCTTTAGAGCAGAAACATCACCACCTGATTCTTATCTAGATCCACCCCCAGTAGCTCAACTAAATTCAATTATTGGTGAGGAATAAAATGAAATAACTATGGGTGAGGAAAAGAATGTTCAAATATAGGATGTACATATTGTGCAAGATTATATTGATGTGTTTCCAGAGGATTTACATGGACACCCTCCATAATGAGAAATTGAGTTTTCCATTGACTTAATTCTTGGTTCAAGGCCTATATCGAAGACCCCATATAGAATGGCCACTGTAGAATTAGGGGAACTAAAGAAAAAACTAGAGAAATTGAGTAATAAGGGATTTATTCTCCCTAGTGTTTCTCCATGGGTAGCCCATGTTCTTTTTGTTAAGAAGAAATATGGATCTTTGAGGTTGTGCATTGACTATCACTACTACAAAAATCGCTTTTATCAGCGCTAAAAAACCCCCTTTATCAGCGCTTTTTGAGCGCTGTAAAGCGCGGCGCTGATAAAGGGGGGTCCCTTTTATCAGCGCGGCGCTGATAAAGGGGGGTCCCGTTTATCAGCGCTCAAAAATCGCTGATAAAAGGTACTTTTATCAGCGCTAAAAAAGGCGCTGATAAAAGGGTTCTTTATCAACGCTTTTTTTAGCGCTGATAAAAGGTGTCTAAAAAATTGAAAAAATAAAAAAATATATATAATTCGTCAGGGGTTTTTTCACAGCGCTTGACCCCTCCCTTTTATCAGCGCTTGTCCCCCCAACCCGCACCCCACTCCCTCTCATCCCCTGCACGCTCCGCACGCTGCACCCCGCCTCCCTCGCGTCCCGCACAACCCTGCTGCCACTGGAATTCGAACACAGGACCTCCACCCTAACGCGCTGCCACTTTACCACTTAGCTATTTTGTTTTGTTCTCCATTTGATGATATATCTAGTTATATATATATATATAGTTATATTTATTCGTATATTAATATAGATCCATATTAAAATAAATTTATTTAGTTATATTAATATATATATATATATATATATAATTTTTTATCCGTATATTTATTAGTATATTAATATATATATTTATAAAGTTAATTTCAAATACATTTATAGAATATGTGTTTTTATGTGTGTTTTTAAATAAATAAATAAATACATACATATATACATAGATACAATACACGCACACAAACAGAGAGAGAGATATATATATATATATACATAGATATATATATAGTTATGAATGAATCCATAGAAATGAGGGGGTGAAAATCCTATGAGAATGTTAAAACGAAGATAACTTTTAATCCGTAAGTCCGTTTCAACTCCACAACCAGTCAAATCGAAGAACATGAAACGATCTTCGATATGATATGCGGTACAGGCCAAATGGACATCCGGATCGGAAGTTATAGCCATTTGAATGTTAAAAGGACCATAACTTATAATCCAGGAGTCCGTTTCAGCTCCACAATCAGTCAAATCGAAGAACATGAAATGATATTCGATATGATATATGGTAGAGGTTTATCGGACATCGGGATCAGAAGTTATAGCTATTTGAACGGTGAAAAACCGGGGTACCCTGACTAAAAACTCAGTTTTGGAGGCCTTATGGGCCTTTTTTGGCCTTGAAACAACCTTGGACGGGTTCCACCGGTCCATAGTGCTGTAGAGCTCGTCGTAGGCTTCGATTTGATATACTGTGGAGCTCAAACGGAGTCCCGGATCAAAAGTTATGGCCGTTTGAAGTTTGGGTTTCATTTTCAACTTATTTTGGATCTTTCATTAATTTTTTTTATTTTTTTTATATTAAAAGTGTCATTAAATGACTATTAATTAGTAAAAATTAAATAATTACTAATTAAAAATATTTTTTAATTTATTTTATAACCCTCTTTTACTAAACATCTTATAAATTAATATTATATTTCCATAGATCCTTTCTAAAACGTATTTATAAAATAAATATTATATTTATATCAATATAAATAGCTTAATAGATTTATATATTAATATATATATTTTTTAAATTTTCCCTTTATCAGCGCTAGTAAAAAAGCGTTGATAAAGGGGGGGTCTTTATCAGCGCTAAAAAAAGCACTGATAAAGTCCCCCCTTTTATCAGCGCTACTAAAAAATTCATGGAGCTCAATATTTTTTAAAGATCGACCTTCGATCTAGATATCATCAGTTGTGTGTGAAGAGGGAATAAATTCCGAAAATAGTATTTTGAACAAGGTATGAGCATTATGAGTTTACAGTAATGCCTTTTGGGCAGACTAATGCACCATCTATTTTCATGGATCTAATGAACAAAGTTTTCAAAGAATATCTTGATGACTTTTTAGAGGTATTTATTGATGATATCTTTGTATATTCCAAAATCTATGAAGATCATGAAAATAATTTGTGCATTATCCTAAGGACTCTTAGAAGAAATGAATTATATGGGATGTTTAGCAGGTGTGAATTTTGGATTCAGGAGATTTCTTTTCTTGGCCATATTGTCTCTAAGGATGGAATCTCTATTAATCCTTCAGAGACCAAGGAAATCCAAGAATGGCCAGCACTGACAAGTATAACTGAGGTATGCAGTTTTATTGGTTTAAGAGGTTATTATTGTCATTTTGTCTAAAATTTTTCCCGATTGGCTAACCCATTAACCAAGCTCACACATAAAGGGGTTAAATTTGTTTGGCAAAAAGAGTGTGAATAATGTTTTCAAGAACTAAAGAGAAGATTAGTCAATTCTACTATATTGACTTAACATCAGGGAATGATGGGTTTGTTATTTATAGTGATGCTTCAAAGAAAAGACTTGGTTGTGTCCTTTTTCATAATGATAGGGTTATTTCATATACTTCATGACAGCTAAAAATTCATGAGCAAAACTATCCCACCCATGATCTTGAGTTAGCAGATGTTATCTTTTCTCTGAAGATATGAAGACACTATCTCTATGGTGAAAAATGTTAGATTTATACTGATCACAAGTATTTGAAGTATATTTTCTCACAAAAAGAACTCAACATGAGGAAAAGGAGATGGCTTGAACTACTAAAGGATTATTATTGCACTATACACTACCACCCAGGGAAGGTAAATAAGGTGGAAGATGCTTTGATCAGAAAGGATCATAGAGTTTTGGACAAGATGAGAGTTGAAAGACATCATATATACATGGATATGGAAATTACCAAGGAAGGTGAAACATCAATGGTTTTTCAAATGGTTTCCAAACCATATTTACTAGAAAGGATAAAGAGTTCCCAGACTAACGATGTGGAGTTTCAAAAGAATATTAAAGCTTTTAATGATGGGAGATTGAGTGACTTCGTATACGAAGATGAAATTTTGAAATTTGGGAAGAGACTTTGTGTTCTTGATATACATGATCTAAAAAGGGAATTGTTTGATGATTCCCATTGATCCAATTTCACTATACACCCTGGTAGCACCACGATGTATAGAGATTTGATGGAATATTTTTTGTGGGACAACATGAAGAGGGAGATTGCTAATTTTGTGTCAAGATGTATGGTTTGTCAACAAGTGAAAGCTGGAAGAAAACATCCTAGAGGAGTCATGCAACCTATTCCCATACCTAAGTGGAAATGGGATGATATTACGATGGACTGTTTCCTGGGACTACCAAAGACCCCTAGAAGAAATGATGCAATATGGGTCATTATTGGTCGTCTTACCAAGTCAGAACATTTTCTTGCTATAAGAGAAGATTTACCACTTGAACGTATAGCAAGAATATATATTAATGAAGTTGTAAGACTTCATGGAGTACCCTTATCGATTTTTTCTGATCGTGATCCCTGTTTTACATCAAGATTATGGAAAAGTCTTCAGAAAGCCCTAGATACTGTACATCATTTCAGCACTGCCTACCACCCTCCAACTAATGCAAAAATCAGAACAAAATATTAAAACCTTAGAATATATGTTGAGATCTTACTCACTTGACTTTCAAGGTATGTGGGATCAATATTTACCTCCGGTAGAATTTTCCTATAATAATAGCTTCCATTAAAGTATTCAGATGGCACCATATGAAGCGTTATATGGAAAGAGATGTCACACACCAACTTGTTCGGATGATGTTGGTGACATAAAACTGTTAGGCCCATAACATGCTAAGTAAATGATGAAAAAGGTGAAGGTTATCCAAACCCACATCAAAGAAGCTCAAAGTAGGAAAAAGAGCTATGCCGATAACTGAAGGAAGGATTTGGAATTTAATGTAGGTGATCATTTTTTCTTAAAGGTTTCTTCATTGAAGGGTGTTATACATTTTTTTAAGAAGGGTAAATTGAGTCCTAGGTATATAGAATTCTAGAATGAATTGGAACTGTAGCTTACCATTGGCTATGCCGCCAAGTCTCCACAAAGTTCATGATGTGTTCCACGTATCACTGTTGAGAAAATACATGCCTGACCCAAAGCATGTACTCACCTATGAATAAATAGAACTAAAACCCAATCTATCTTATTGTCAAGAGCTTGTCAAGATTTTGGATACCAGAGAAGAAGTGTTGAGAAACTGGACGACTCATCTAGTAAAAGTTCTATAGAGAAACTATAAGATGGAAGAGGCTACGCGGGAACCCGAGGAACTTACGATGAAGAACCACCCGAGTCTTTTTTATGCAGTGATATTCTTGAAATTTCGAGGATTAAATTATTTGAAGGAGGGAAAAATGTAACACCCCAGGCTTCCACGGTACATTTCCCTTTGAATAATGCAATAGATTGCATTGTACGCAACTTGGAGTTTTAACACACCACAACCAATCAAACTAGCCGTTATAAATAGTAATACCCACTTTTTGAAATTTTATAAATTTTATATTTTAAAATGGACTTCATTTTTGGATTTGGAATATAGAAATTATATTAGGGTGAATTTTTGGTTTTTTTCTGAAAACATTCAATTTTTGACGAATAGTCAAAAAAACTGCGTTATTTTTTAAAATGGACTTTTTATTTAAATAATTATTTATTTTATTTAATTTTATTTTTGGTAAAAATAGATAATTAATACCAATATAAGTTCAATGAAATTCATTGGATTCATTTTATAATAAGTTTAGATATATAAAAATTTTATTGAACTTTTTATCGTCTTTTACCCACCTCCAAGGAGCAATTGCAAATTTGCATAAAACTTAATTCTACTACTTCTGTGAGTTGAATTTATAAAATCCAAGAGACACGGTTGATATTAGTAAGTAAGATGTGGTTCAATAATATAAAATAATTTTTGGTTAATAGTAACTTTTGACTTTTATTTACCATAGTTAAAAGTAAATAGGGAAATTAAAGGTAAAAATGATATTATTATTACCATAACCCTTTTCTTAATTCTATTGGATAAGGGTATTTCGACCAGAAACAACATTATGAATAAAATATGATCCTTTAGGTCCACTTGTATTAGATTAGGACAATTAATATTATTTTATTTAAAGAATAGTTAAAAGTGTTAAATTCAAGTTTTTATAACTAAAACATTTTTAATATAGGGTTATAAATAAGACAAATTCAACTATAAATATTAATTAGAAAGATAAAAATATTTCCTATATAATGTTTTTTTATTTATAATTTATAAACATTAAATAATTAAATTTATTTATGACATAATGATGATGCAGTAATTACCTTATTAATGAAAGATTAAAATAATTGATATTATAAATATCCAAATAAATTTAATTTGAGACTTTTGATGAATTAAAATAATTTTATATGTTAATATTACATGTTAGGGCTGATTAAATTATTTTTTTTCAAATTAATCATGCTTTTATGATTTTAACAAAAAAAATACCAAATAGTGTCAAAATTGACCTAAAATAATTTTTAAAACAAATACTATATTATTAATTGATATAATAATCATAAAAATCTAAGGTTCGGCCAAAAGACTTATATGAGGTTATATATATTAAAAATTAACCTCTTGGGGTTATTTTGTCTTGTTATAGTATGTTTATTAATCATATAATATAAAAATACAAAGAGACATGGTAAATGTCAAACTATTTAACTAAGAGTTAAATCTAAAAGATACGGTTAATATGACGACCTAAACCAGTATAAAACATATTTTTTGAGATATTTTAGGCCCATACCCACCTTATAGTGGAAATAAATAAATTTTGAGCCATTAGAAAAAGAAAATTATTTTATTATAAAATAATATTTCTTGATTTTCCTAAAGTGACCCTCACCTCTCTTATAAAAGGGTACTTCCCCTTATCTTAATTTAACACCTCCAAAGCCTTTTGGATCTACCAAAACCTGACCAAATATCCTCAAAACTATACTCCATTTATCCTAGAGGCCTTCCTTTTGTCATAAATCGAACCTAATGAGCTTTTTTGATCAAATCAAAAGGAAGAACTCGAAGGAAGAGGTAAATATTTCACGACCTCTTTCAAGTTCTTATCTTCTTCCACTTCTTATTTCATTGTTGTTTCGATTATAAAATAATAAATCTAGTATTTTAAATATACTATGATGTTATTATAAATATGGTACAACTATATTTGTTATTTGATCCATACTATAATTGACAATGTCACCACACGTGCGTACGTACGTCTTACCATCTCCACGTCGTGGTGTAGTTTGTCGTTTGACACTTCACTGTTTGGATGGGTATAATAATGAGTATAATTTATATAAATAATAAATATAACATGTTAATTATTCTTTATATATATTAAATGACATCTATTTACCTACGATTTTAAACCAAAATAATGATATTGTCGCTCATGCGTACGTACGGATTACCGTCTCCGCTAGCGTGATGAGATTCATTTCCCCATCGTAACCATTCAAAAATAATTTTCATTTGATGATTAAAAATAATCTTTAAAGAACTTAATATCATTCTGGATATGAATCAAATACATCCTATCCATATCAAACATGACATATGTAACCAAACATATAAAGGAAAACAAATCACTTAACACCCGAAACGATGATACTACTGAAATATTATTAACAAATAAATATTAGAATATCATATATGATATCATATTTATGTATATAGTTATTGTATCATTTAATAACAATGATTTAACTATTATACAGAAGGTTAACGTACCCTCGACCCAAGAAAAGTACAAGGTAAGAGTTAATTCTACAATCTTTTCATTATCCACGGTTGTTTATACGTAATTATCTAGTGGGACCTCTTTATCATCCACATCCGTATTTTCTTAAAAAGGTATTTCAAAATATTTTTACTATTTAATAGAATATGGGGTAAATTCATTTATACCCTTGTTTGTCGTTTTATGAAATATTTTGAAAAGGATCTTTTCGTCATTTTCCAAACAAGGTACTTGATGGACTTTTTGAAAAAATTAAGGAAAGAATGTTTTTTTAACTTATACAGAGGGTGCAGCTATTTTCTGCCATTATAACACCTTTGAGGCTTACCTTAAAAGCTTATAATAATATTTCCAAAATAAATTTTTTCTTTTAAAATTTTTCCAAATTGAAAGTGGTATTTCTTTCAAATAGTTTTCATTTCATCTATGTCAACATCCTTTGATGGATTTTAAACTTGTTGGAAGTTGATTTATTATGATACAAATCTTCCATATTTTATTGAATTTATTGTGATATGTTTGACTATGAATGTGTTATTTTTTACCTTTCATGTTTTACGAATAAAGTATTGACATTTCGTATGCTAGTTTTAATAAGAATGTTTTTATTATGTTCAAACCTTTTCATATGAGGAATGCATTGGACTTAGTAAGTGATGGGTGGATCCCCCTATAGATCCTCGATGCATCGGTAGGTCTCATGAGATAAAAGAGTTTCATGGAAAAAGGCCTTGAAAAAATCTTATTTGTATTCTTGGCACAAGGCCTTGACTATGTGGTTATAAAGTCTGGCATTATGCATTCCATCATTATGAAATTGGTTATTGATATTGCATGTGATTATTTGACTAGTAGAATATCCTGGTGAATAAGTAAATGGAATTATTTTGATTTATATATTCCATATTATGATGAATTTTATGTTTTAAAGGATTTTGTTTTAGTCTTATACATTTCTTTAAATTTTTATGCTTATTTATGAAAGTTTCCGTTATATTGTTATCCTTACTGAGCATCTGAGCTCACCCCTTTCTCTGTTTTATTTTTCCCAGGATGTGAAGAAGTATTTTATGGTTGACCTGCAGGGATATTATAAGGATATAAGTGTGTTGAAAAGGGAAAAAAATGTTGTTGATGTTTTTATTTCATGATGTAATGTAAAACTTATGAGTGTATCTAGTACTTCCAAGGCTACTAAACTGATCGGTCTTTCAGGACATGATCTTTTGTGATCATGCCAATGTATTGTAATAATGCACTGATGTTGGGTAACTGGGGTGAGGGTGTTACAATTTTAACCTTTCCATTATTTAAAATAAATTTTAATATACATGATAAATAACTATTAGATATCATACATATGATTCTATCAATGATAAACATGATCAATTATTTATTGAACACCTTCTTCACAAGGGATGTTAATATTTATTTTTCTTGACTTACTTCACTATAAAAATAAGTCTTTGTGAGTAATTTTTTTAGTATTTATATATATATATATATATATATATATATTACTCTAAGGTACAACTCATATCTTGCACCAGAGTAACAATTTTTTTAATCTTATTTTATAGTAAGGCTATCTTTAATGATGATAGACGATGATTTATCAACTTATATGTAGAAGTGCCTCAAGGTTTGTTTTATTTTTTTATTAATTAAAATAGAGGTTATAATATCAAAAAATAGAATAATATTAAGATATTAGTATCTAGAAATAATCTCCACCCACATGTGTCCCTTATAGTCTTCTTTACTTTCATATTCACTATTATGGTTTTTTTCTTATAATTTCATCACTTAATTTAAAAATCACTTTATTTATTTAACTCATTATTATACACTGATAAAGTAAAATATTTTACTGAGAACATAGAAGTGAAATCCTTTGAAATTGTTCTATATTTCACTGCTCTAATTATATTAATTGTGATACATTATTTTCATAATCTAAAAATATTCATTCTTTATTCAAAATAATGAGTTCCTTTCAGGTTTCATGTAAAGTAATTCCAAGGATAAATGAAACATCATTATTCCTTTCTATATTAAGTATCATTAAATTTTATAGTAATATAAATTTATAAACATTCATATGAACATTTTATAAAATTTATCTTATATAATTGAATGTACATTAAACGAGTTGAAATAAAAAATATGCATGATTTGGGTTCGCTAATTCCAATTTGTTGAAAACACTCTAGGGAATCGAGTTTAAACTTTTACATTAAGTTAAAAATTGTATTTTTTTTTGTAAAATTTTGGGACAAGTTTCCTATAATGAGATGAATCCCAATGTATCCTTAGGCACACACCCTCATATTCAAGATGTTTTTGACCAATGATGAGGTTATAGTACATAAAATTGAAAAAACATGCCTTCAATATCATGTCCACAAAACAATAAACTATATATAAATCATAATCAAAATAATATAAAAATATTGGATTATAGCTACATGCCCACCGTACTGATAATGTGACCATAAAATAACAAATGGTATCCCATGTCATGATCATACATAAACAAGAATAGGATGATCACCACAAGAAAATGATCATATACAATATAAAATAGAAAATAATAATACATAGAGGAACAATAACTAAATGTACAAGAACAAGTACACACATTTTTCATCTCCCTATAAAAACATCATAGTTCAACCACTTTTCATTCTTGGATTCCATTGACCTGCATCTCAAAGAGTGATGTCTATAATTCCACTAAGGTATACATACAAGGTGTGAGTACAAAACTCATCAGGATAAAACTAATGGTACCTTAATATAAATCTCATAATCCACATAAACACATGTGCTAGTTATAATTTAATAATAATAAAGAAATAAAAACGCGAGTTCAATTATCTTTCATTAAAAATAAAACCAAGAATTATGGACATAACTTCTTCAAAAAATTCAAATATAGGTTCCCATTATATAGCCAAAACATACTATATGATAGTTCCATAGAAATAGTGGGGAATATTTTATACATCTACCTAGCACATGGTTAGCATCTATATATCATGTAGGGTGTCACATAACCAACCTGTAATGAAGGAATAATCCAAAATATAGAGTACAACACTCATTTAAACCACAAAAAACTTAATGTATGAAAATAATGCTTATGAATTATGTAAGGGGAATATATCACCCCACTTACTTGATAGAAACAACATCATGGGAGAAAATACTCTCATGCACATACCCTAACATCCTCACTAATGATAAGTTCATATAAAAATGAAAGAGTTCATACCATGACCAAATAATATAGGATCTTAAAGACTCAACATCAGATCCTAGTATCTAATACCATTCTAGAAAGGATATAATTGAATAGTAAACACAAGAAAAATAAAAGGAATACACATCCCAACCCAGAATCTTAGCTATCACCCATACATTCTTATCTCTCGAGAACTATTAAAAAATATTTTAGACTAATAAATCATGACTCACAAAACATGGAATTTGTTATAAAACTCTTCATCTCATTATACTCAGCCATTACTCTTTGAGTCACCAAAAAATTCACTATTTTTTACTACCCAAGTAATATATGATCTGAAATGTCGACTTATTCTATGAATCTATAGTTATTCAAAATTATATGCTTGAAATAGGGTATGACTACCCATTTAATCCCCTTTTATAAAATTTACTTCTTTTTTATTAGATTAAAAATTAAAGGTGACTCACAAGAACTCCCTTATATGCCTGTTTACCAGGTTTCTATGTGATATCAACCTCTATCTCTTGGGAGGTGAGTTAAAATATTATCCAAGGGAATATCCATTTTCCCCCATTTATCTGTTTCCACTTCTAGATATCTTAGGCACACAAAAATTATTCCTATACATAAACACCCTATATAGTTTCTTTATTTAACTCAATAAACAACTCAAATTAATTCTCCCATCTAATCCCTCATGGATCGACACAACAGGTGTAAGAAACACACTTATTTTTAAAAGGTTTTGTTCTATAAGTCCAACCCTTAGGTCTCAAACAACCAAAATACAATATCAAACTCTTTTCCCATAAGATTAACTGCCCTCAATCATTTGGAAAATAATAATGCATGCATAATTAAAAACTATGTACCCAAATATCCTTCTCATAAAAAAACCTAATATGGTGTCCATTATACCCATAGAGTCTATCTAAGTTCCTTTTCCATTATATAACCTCATTTAGATTTATAAAATGGATGTACCAAACACAATTCCCATACTATAGGTTATTTATAATTTATGGTGTCAATATACAACATCCTATAGGAATTAGTACACTCAAATTGTTCTCCCATACCCCCCACATTCTGTAAAATTCACTACAAACATATAAATGAAAGATAATTTTGAGAACCACCTTTATATATGCCCTAGGCACCCATCAGAGGGAATCATCTAATTCAATCCTAATTGATCACAATATATTGACCTGAAAAACACCCTAAAATAGTGATTTGAGATAGGGAAATTTAGTGAAGAAAAAGAAAAACATAATATTGAAGGAATAATGGGATTAAAAACCTCAAAGTTACTAATGAACTTATGTTCATATTTATGTTACAATATACAATATTTAGAAAAAAACATCATAGAAATTCCCAAAGTTGCGCTATAACATTTAGGTATACAAAAGAGGGAAGGGATATGAGTTTTATATAATAAAGTTGGTTGTATATTACCAACCCTTACACTCGGTTTAAGGGTTTGGTTTTACCATCAAAATATTAATGGAGTCAAACCTAACCTTAAATGAGACACTTGGAAATAATACCCCTACCACTCCCATCATATCTTTTGTGGGATCTAATTATTCTTTCAGTGGGAGTCGGGTACCTCCTACATGCACTAGTTTTTAATCTCCTTTATCATATCTGGGCCCTGAATCCATCAAAAAAACTTCCTTATTCAAAATACACATAAAAACATAGAGAATGGGAATGTATTAAACTAAAATTATACATAAAAATATATGAAATGCTATAAAATACCTTCAATGGGCTTCTCATACTAGATAAGTATAACTTATATCCCTCACAAAAAATCCTTGGACACTAATCTCTCATATAAAAATCCTATTCCCATGAATCCCCTTGAACACGTCCTTGTTTTTTCTAAATATAGACCAAAGGAACCATCTTTACCAAAACACTCTATTTATCTAATTAAAAATACATGATAGATACCATTTTACTAAGAATACATTGATAATCAATCCCTCCATTGACCGTGGATATGAAATATCCTTAGGATCTAAATTATGAATCCATAATAACATATTACACTAATAAACTATTTCTAGAAGTAACTATTGTAATCCAGTAGTAGTATGGTGTTGAACCATTGCCTCAAATTTCCCACTATATAGGCACGCGGTATTTTTTACCAATATATATGATTATTTTCCCTCAAAATCCACTCAAATAGGTCTATTAAATCTATAACTCATTCTTTAAACAAAACAAATTGAGCACAAATCTCCATAAAATTATTAAGTGATTCCTAATAAGCATGAGTTAGTACTATAATATAAAAATGTCCTTTAAAATATATAGAACCCACCTTTTATGGTGCTGAATAGATCTCCCTCCTTGACTGGTGATGCTCTTATCTTAGAAACATCCATGAAAATACATGATTTTCAATGATAAAATTCTATAGTTAACAACTTTAGCCTACAAAATATTGGTAATTTATATGGGCTATAAATGCTGAACTACTAATCATTAACCCAATTTACAATCTACTACTTTAGACTCATTTACCTTAAAAATTAAAATTCTTCCCATCCACCATTATACTCTCCTTAGGAATACCCAAATTCTCTAAATATCATATCAAATGTTTTTGATAGACGAAAAACATACTTTGTTCATTATGAATTCTATAAATAGATTCCAACCCCTAGATAAATTAATAATATAGAATTTACATAATAACTAGATAGTATTTATTTACTTATAATTTGGTATCCTAAGATATAACTTGATTATCCCCCACCAACGTTACTATTCCCATTTATTAATATCCTCATAAAAAGATACTAAAACCAAAGATAATACTATAATAATTACAATTGGGTTGTCTCCAATATGTAATTAACCATATCAAAGGATCACTAACAACCAAGTCCTGATTTATGCATGAACTACTGATCCTGAGCCTAGATAATGATAATTTTTTAAGTCTAAACCTAAGGAACTCACTATCAAACCTTATGAAATTATGGTTCCTTGGGATACCACTCATTTATAGAAAAATTTAAATTCTTTTTATACACAATTCACACATATTTTAAAGTAGAAACTAGAACCAAAAACTATACACCTTTCCAAAGTCCTTTGCTGTATGAGTATTCTAAGGAGTTCCCAATTATGTGACCTCTAGTATTTATCAATCGATACCCACATCTAACCCACTCAAAACATTGAACCCATGCATGGAATGCCCTATAAAAATTAACAAATGTATTATTTTATATTTTTTGAGATTCCCTTTCTTCTACCTCTTCCTATATAATGGTCCACTATCATAAAAAGGTCCCACTTTCTTATTTCCATCCTTATAAGTGACTACAATTTACCACACTACACCAATCCACTTAACTATGATTTGAATACATATAATACAATCATGAAAATATTATAATTCAACAAGGATGTGGTAGTATTGATATATGATTCATAAATAAATATGATCATTATCACTTCTCCATTTTTGAAACTCTAATCATGAAACTTTAAGATACACAATATCCATTCTATAGAGGGTATTCCTTAAAAACTACCTGTTATAGATTTGAAATTATACCCTATATGAGAATATATCTCATGGATATCTCTCTTAAATAAAATACAAATAACTTAATTTTAAATTTATAAGAATTTTTTTATGTCATACCACCTAATACATCCACCTCAATTCCATAAAAGGACTCATTATCTAGTCAAGGATTCATTTCATCTCAGAAAATATCATACACCCTCACCATCCAATTATCACTCTTAAGGTTTTTTTAGTCTTAAAACTTTTTAAAAAAAGATAAAGATATCTAATCATCACTTTTATCACAGATACTTATATCTATGGTTCACATGGATTTACAACAAAAATAAAAACACGAAGCTTGAAAATCCATTCAAAAACCTCTTTGTAAATTTTTATCAATATTGAATTTCCATGAATGTCATACCAAATGAACATACCAAGATTATCATAACCTAATAAATTATATATTAAACCATTAAAAATATCACACATGATACTTTAACACTAACCCTCTTATATATTTGGAAATATAAAAACCCAAATCAAATCTGTAAAAAAAACATCAACCCATCCCCATATCTAGTATAATGTTAGAACACCCACTCTATTTCCTCCCAATAATGATTAAAATTAAAAAACCCAAATTCTATAGACTATTATCCATGATTAAACTCATACATTTCAATAAATGGTTTACAATCACCTTCATGGAATATAAGAACTACTAACTAACATAACTCCATACCATTAAATCATAGAAACAAAGGAGCACACAATACCATAATAACATACTCAAAAAATGTTTTCATGAGTACCATAGTACCATTTATAGGATCTTTATCCTATTAAAAAATGTTAGGTATTATACTAATCCAATCCTATATATCTGAACACACCTTATGAAGCACTACCCATGATTTTATTCCCATATATACCAAAGGAACCCCACACGCCTTACTAAACATAGTCTAGAGTTTTTAATCCATTGAGAATTATATAATTATATCAAAAATAAAACACAAAAAAAATAATATTTTTTATTTATTGCGACAGAGTAAACCATAGTGGTACGAAACAGAATAAAAAGAAATAGAAAAAATTAAGGGATAAGGGGGTTGAAGGTGGTATAAAATAGTGTAAACAAAGGTTATCCTCTCAAAAAATATCTACATACTAGGGAGGAAGGGTGAACACACTAGTGAAAATCATAGGATGATTTTCTTGGTCACCGTGTAAAGCTAGAAAATCCAAAACTTTGTAACCTTCCTTCTATGCGTGATGTTTTCTCACTCTGATTGGGATAAGACTTATACAATTTCCAATGTGGTAAGATATGGACCCACGAGTGTTAGTCTTACCTTATTTGGAACCATGGATTTACATGGAGTCAGTTTCAATATTGGTAAGTGAGATTTTGTAATCAGGGATTGAATCTATCCCATTAAGAATATAATTGGCTTCAGTCATGATAGAATCTCCACTATTGTAGAAGCTACTGAAGTCTATAACGAAATAACCTATATGATCATGGGAAATTCCTCCTCCTTTCATGAGGCCAAGACCAGAAAAAAAATCAACATTGATCTTGAGACTACACTATGGGGGTTTCCAATATGACTGTATCCCTTGTCTATATTCAACAAATGGAGGGGGGGTTCTTTTGCCCTCCAGGACCCTTTTCAGAGATATTCTGCTTCCCCAAACTTCAATAGAATACCCATCTCCACCGTGAGACTCTTGGACCGGACCATCAGGTAAAAGGGTGATCTAACCATTCCTTTAATACATTCCTTGTTCCTAGAACTCAAGATACACCAACATCCCACCACCAACATTGTATCCCTCGCCTTGAGATCCTTCATTTTCATTCCCGATCCCTGAAACCTGTTATGAAAAAACCCCATGCAAGCATTGATATTTTTATAAATACTGATTATATCATAACAACCCATAAATACTGCATCATGCTAGTCACTTTTAATTATGAGATGGTCTATGGTTTCTTCACCAGATTTCCGACATCTCTAGAATTTTGATGCAATACTTATCCTTTTATTTTTTATCACATTGTATATGGAAATAATATTTTTTTAAATCCTACAGACTAGGAAAATGAATTTAATTGGAGCGTATTTACAAAAAAATGTTCCCTTTTTTGTAACTCCCATTTTTGGGATAGAGAACACCCATGTATACTCTGGTCAAGAACTCTCCCATAAAGGAATTCATGAAGATTAGATAATCCTTTTATGGAGAGATTTCAATAAGATCGAACACCTATCATTATTGTTTATTAAGAATAGATTACATAATTTTGTGGAGTTTTATGGATAGGGAAATTTTTTTTCTAGTTTTTGGAATCCTATGAATATGAGGAGGGACCCTTCTCAGTTTGGAAACCATAAAATGATCTCACCAAAATCCACAATCCATTGGGAATACTGATTAAGGATCAGAATGTGGCCTCAAATCATCTCCCAAAAACCCAAGTTCTTTACCCATGGATCATCAATGTTAGAACCATATTTAATAATAATGAATATACCTTAGAGATAAAAACCTTCTTGGACCTCCCACACTAGTATATCTTGGATGCATTTCATAGTTCCTTCCACACTGTGAAGATTAACCCCCCTGTCCTCTAATGAACTAACCATTATATTCTAAAAAGTACAAAGAAAAATTACCTCACCATGAGAGTCCCATACGAAGGAGTATAAGATCCTATAAAAATTTCTAAATACAGTTTTAGGAACCCTAAGGACTGAGCACAGATGCATTGGGGTAGATTTGAGGAAACAATTGACTAGTGTAATCCTTCCTCCAAAAGATAATAAATAGTTTTTTCAATTGTTGATATGGTTGGTGATCCCATTAAAAAACCCCTCATAGTGGGATATTTTAACCATACCTTGAGATACCTTAGATCCTATGTATTCCATGGGAAACATCCTTCTGTTAAAGCCCAACATTTCTTCTTTACTTCTCTCATGAAGTTCCAAACATAATTTAAAATATAAATACTACTATTACCCCTATTAATTTTCTCTCCAATCCATTTAATATATTCTTCCAGTATTTATTTCAGGACCTTAATGGATATACACCCTCTATTTATAAATTAAATAGCATAATCAGTGAAATGAAGGTGATATATACCATAAAGGTGAGTCCTTCACTTGAAGGGATGAATGTTTCCATTTTGGGTGCTCGTTTCCATGAATATATTATGTGAATCCAGACTCATAATGAATATAATAGGTTCCTACATACTTCTCTATCAAATACGAAAATCCAATTTGAATAGGACACATCTTTTACAAATCATGGAAACAAATATCCACGGGGAGCTAAAGGATATATAAAATAGGTGCCTCAACTAATGGGAGAAACTCATGTAGTCTATAACCTAAATGATAAATCCCTATTCTAACCTATTATACAATTTTTTCATGCTAATTTTTACAACAAAATTGGATCTAAGGATATTTTTTATTTAGAGCCTCTATAATTATCTTTTTAATTGAGAAAAAATTGAATAAATTATTACTGAAATATAGTTAATTAAAATCTATTTTTTCAAAATCAACCACTTTTAAAAACATAAAATCAAGCACATTTCATGGGAACCTATGTGTTAAATATGATTCATTTACTCATGCCCACTTACTATGGTAGTCTAATATTAAATAAATAAACCATCATACATAAAATAAATTTAACTCAAACAAGAAAGCATAAATATAAAAAACAATCACAACCTCATTAACTTGGATTATCATAGTACACATGTTCAAAAAACACAAGCATGAATTCTATCACATGTTCTGACCAACCTATCTTCATCCATAAAGCTCAAAAATAAATATACAGTAAATGAAATCACCTTTAATACCCTTTTGTAATTCCTTTAATTGAGTTTTCTAACCCACACCAGAGTACGAAATATCTTCATGAACACCTATTTATATACTAGAGGTTTTCAATTTGTGGTTAGGGTCTAGTCCATTAAATGGGGAAACCTTTACCTCGATATCATGAACATTTAATAATAATCAATGTAAAAAACAAAAACCAAATAAAATTATAATATTGGATAACTATTATATATCCATTATACCAAAAGCATCACCGTGTAACAAAAAATTATAACCCTTATCATAATTATAAATTATCGGGAAAAATAGGATTACAATAAGTGGATTATTATATATAAAATATAATAAAAATATAAAACACACTAAAGGAACACAAATAAAATGTCTAATAACAAGTCCCACTATTTAATTTTTCTCTCTGTCAATCCACAAGATCAACCACTTGTTATAGGGGTGTTCCCTTAACCTATATCATAAATATTTAAGTTTACACATCCAACAAGGTGCACTTGTAGGGTGTAAGTAAAAGAATTTTTAGAAAACCACACATTGTATATTATAATAAATCTCATATTATATGTGATTGTATATTATATTAATAAATAAATAACTATCAATATAAATAAAAATGTTAGGTTGTCATGTTCTATCCAAGCCACAAAAACCTCAACCCTAATTTCTTCACCCAATTCCAGTAGAGGTCACCATCATGAACCCACTTATAGTAAGATAAAACACCATTGAGGGAGAATGGAATACCAGTCAACTCCCTATAACACAAAAATTATCATTCGAATACAGTGGAGGAAGCAATATATCTAACCTCTCATTAAGTAACAATCCACATAATGGAATATGACACCAATTTCTATCTCAACTATGTAAATGAATAGGAACGATGAATAGAAAATGATGGAAGGGGTATATAGAGACCTACTACCTATGGAGAAACCAAAGAACATAAAACACAACTCCCATGCCCATTATGCAGCATTAATAATAATGGGTAGCATATTTGAATCCTATAATAGGGTATACCATGACCCAAACCATTGTAAGTAAACCATAATATGCAGTACCCTGAGAATTTATCTCTGGTCCCCAAACATCCACACCATAGGAACCTCATGAATAACCCTTGAATCCAAAATTCTAAGACCACCTATGAAATAACTAGTCTATATAGAACATGGGATAAAATCATAAGGAATACACAAACCACACCATGATCTTATCTAACATTAGTACATTCCTATCCCTCAACTGGTACCAAAAATATTCTTACATCTCCACTAGAGCACATCTAGTTAACACCACATCCTAATGAAAAAAATAGGGATAATTTATCCTAGACCTATCCCACTTTTGGAATAAACAAGACCCATGATAAATAATCTTGTAGGATAAAACATCATTACACTCACACCTAGATATCTTCTATGTATCACAACATCTCAAGTACTTCATGATCTACATCATACTTTGTAATCACTCTACTAGTAAACAAAAAATTCCCTACATTTCACTAACTTGGAAATATCTAATATGAAATATTGATATATTCTTTGAATCCATAGTATTATGTATTTACATTCTTGAAATTGGTTCTAACTACCCAAAAAATTCTTTCACTTAACCACCTTATTTTTTATGATTTACACACTAAAAGTGAATCATAATCACACTATACTGTCTCTAAAAATTAGGTTACAATGAGGTATCAACCTCTACCTCATGGGATAAGCAATATTATCTAATCCAAAGGACCAATCATATATCCCCATTTATCTACTCCTGAAAATCCTAGGTTCCTGATATTTATTCCTAAGCATAGACACCCAAAATTGTGTCCTTTATTTCATAGTAAAATTCAAGTTCCATGCCTCAGTCCTAACCCATTTGGATTGACACAATAGATGTAAGACACTTTACTTATCTTCTAAAAAGTTCATTCCATTAGGATAACTATTTTTTATCAAAAAACACACAAAAAAATATCAAGCAATTGTACTATAAGAATAACACCCTCAATCATAAGGGAAAAACCATACATTCAGAAAATCCAAACTAGGCACTTGAATTACTAAATAGCTCCCCCAAATTTGTAGTAAGGGTCAAGTTTTCCATTGGAAACCTTTTATAATCCTATAATAATTTTAGTAGGACCTCTGATTCACATTAGAATTCTATTGGGTATATAATTAGAAACATAGTCTTACTTACCATATTAATTCCATTGAACATCTAGTGGGATCCCACAAGACTTCTGGTTGGAGTTTTATACCTCTAACATTGTCCAGTGGTTCTTCTCCCTTATCCTTTTTTGTCTCAACAAACACTAAAAATCATACTGGTTAAGAATGAATGTAATCATGAATGAAATGGAAAAGTATTAAACTATAATCAAACTTCAGAAATAACAGTTTTTTGCATCTCCCAAAAAAAATAAATGGACCAACTATGCACATAATAAACAGAAACATCAATATCTATATGTTTCAAAGTATGTTTCCCTCATGCAAAAACTATCCACTCCGGGTTTAGTAAAATTTTTCACACATACTTAAGTTTCCTATTGTGTGATTATAACTCCTTTAATAAATTTTAATCATTTTTAATATGAGAAATATTCTTAGTAAAAGAAATATTTATGTAAACTTATTTAAATATCTCTAAAAACCATTTTCATTTTTATTCTAATTTTATTTTATTCATACTACCATGAAAAGAAATGGGAGTTTCTTATAACTTTACACCTTTTTTATATCATGTGACTATTATTAATATACCACTAGAACTAATTTTTATTTATTGTTATATTTCTTTACGTTATTCTCTAACTAGTAATTTTTTCCTGCTTTGTCTGTTTCACATTATTTAAACTTAAAATCATATATTTTTAAATTTTTCTCACTTATCAATGTTACAAATATATATACTAAACATGAGGTTTTAATTATGTTTTCTTCTAAGGTACCATGTTATATTAGTGTAATACAATAGTCTAGATATCCAATTTTTACTTATATTTTCCTTAACGTTTAATCTTTATCATGGTGGAATTTTTCACGAGATTATAATATTTAATTTAATATTATAGTAAAATTTGATAATGAGTCTTATAATGAAGATTTACACATTTTTATTAATATTTATTTTGTGATATTTGAATGATTTTGAATCTCATTGGTTGAAATGGATATTGATAAATTCATCCTCCTTATTGTGGATACTAGTAAATCTGTATTCATAGGTTTATTTTGAATTTTATTCCCACCTATTGTATCCACAAATAATTTTAATTTTTGGGTCACCATACTTGATTAAAATTTAATTGGAGTTGATTTAATTTCAAATTATAACTCCAAAAATTAGCTTCCAAGGGTTATACATTCTTATATCCAATAAAAAAAATTACATGTTAGGTGCACTCCTCTACACATATCACATGATAATGTTAATTTTGAAGTTGATACTATAATTTTGTATACTCGTAGAGCACGAATTGTTCTTATTTATGTCCATAAAATATTCTATAATATTTTTACTCTCATCCACTTAATAAGATCATATTTTTGGTGGACCTATCTCACTTATCACTAAGAATATTGAAAATATATATTATATAAGAGTTTTTAGGACTCTAAGAGTATCTAGATTCATGATACCACCATTTATTGAATCATTAAGTACATAATCAAACTTATTATGTAGAAAAGTAAATAAAATGAATTTTAATCCATAACATAAAACCATAGTTTGGTAATCTCTGCAGAAATTCCTTAAATTTATATATATATTATATTGTAAAAGTCTATTATGATAAATAAAATTATAGAGTTTTAGTATATTTATTATTTTAGAGTGTATAAAATATTTATCTATAATTGTTTTGGAAAAGGTGTCCCATATATTATTTTTTTGGGTGGGAAAAAATTTAGTTACTTCTTTAGTTTTTTTCATAATGAGAAATGGAATTATCTTAATCGCATTAAATTATTTTATAAATTATTATATTGAAATATATAATATATTTTAATTAAATATATATTAAGAAGAGAATAAATAACTTCATCTGAAAACTACCAAAATGAAAAATGATTTATGTAATTTATAAGACACATGGATTAGTTATGAATTTATTTTCATGGATGATTGTTTGTATGATATTTTTAAACGATATTCAAATATAAGTTAATATATATATAAAAATATATTATCTATCACAACTTTACATAAGGTTGTTAAAGTGGGGTGAGATTAGGCAAAAAACCCAAAAATGTCTTAATGATCATCATCTTGTTTTGTTCACCTATCATTCAAGTTCACCTTATACTAAAATTTAATCACTCAATATCATGGTTAAACCCTAGTGGTGTATCAATATTTACTCTTTCTAATCAAGTGAAGAGGGTTATTATTTCTTCCACATTGATTACAAGGAATGTTGAATTTGAGATTTTTATTTTTCTTTGTTCTTACCAACTATATAGCCAGTTGTAGGAGGGGTAAAATCATGGGAATATGTGGTCTGTTTAGTTTCTAGTCATTAATTGTTTGATTGATTATTTATATGATTTTGAAATAATTTTTTTCCAGGGAAACTTAGAAAAATACTTCGATAAACTTTAATAATTATAAAATGTTAATTTTAAGAAATTTAAGCGAGTTAATGAATTGTTTTACTTTTGGGGACTAAATTATAATTAATGTTATTTATATTAGTATTAGTATGTATATATAGTAATTATGGTTAAAATATAATATGTTAAATATAATAAAAATTAATTACTGATATGATATTTATTAATGCTGATAATGTAATAAGTTTTTCCAAACAAATAATAAATTATAATTACAAATATTATATAATTTATATTATGAAAATTTAATTTTCATTCCATATCAATAGACTTATTCCATCCATTTATAATAAAATAATATTTAATTTCAATTAAAACAACCTTTCATTAATAATTAATCATAAAAACATGCCAGGATAAGATACTAACTCACTTAACATTACAATACTGTTTTATAACCCCAATATATATATTTTCAACCTATATTTGTAATGAGAATCATAAAAAGTTTATAAGAAACTCAATTCTTCATAGGGTGTTCAGGTGAAACTGTACTAGAAAAAACCAACCAAATTGAACCACTATAAACTAGTTAATGTCTACTTAAACTGATAAATCATGAGTGTACCAATGGACCCTGTAGACACACTTTATTTAGGGGGGGGGGGTGAATAAGGTGTTTCAAAATTATTTTACCAAATTAAAATCTCCCTTTTAAATCATTTACCCACTTTGGAATTTAATCATATATAGTCAGTAAATAATCAACAAAATCTTTTTTTTTCAGCCAACACATATTGACCACATGAAAGTAAGTTATGTAGGAAATTAAATCACATGATGTTTTCAAAAGTTTCATCCTTGATGTGGGAAACCCACTCCTTACTATTCTTGTTATTATCTAGGTTATATGTTTTATTCTAAAATATTTTTATTAATTAATTATAGAAGTGGGTTTTTTGTTAACCTAACCAACTCTCTTAGCATACTACAGATGTGAGGTATTCATAATATAACACATGTGAATTTATCTCTATATGAAATAAGTTATCCAACAACTATATTACATAAGTGGTCACTAATCCCATATGATTTTCTCCCATGAGTTCTCTAGAAATATTATCCTCCTTAAATTAGATCACTAGATGTATCCATATGTCACAAAACCTAAAATTAACAATCCACTCACTTAAAAAAAGAGTCTTTGACTACTTTTAAATGTTCTCCTAAACCTCATGTAATAAATAATTATGAGAGCTCATATCTTAGCTCATATTCAATTTTTTTCATCTTCTAAAGATAGTTTTGATGAAGCTAATTTAGTGGGAACTTTTCTTCCTTATTATAGAATTCAATGGATTTTTATTCTTTTTATTCTGAGGGAGATACTAATCTCTAAACATACTCACTATATTTACACACACCTATTCTATTCTCAAGAGGTCTATACTATCCGGGAAATATCACTTCTTTTTATCTCGAGAATCTCACACAACCATTTTTCATGCACTACCCATTATTTCTTTTTTGGTATTCTAATATTTATATAAATGAAAATAGATCAATATATGAATTTTTGAAAATAACATGCCAAGTCACACCAAGAAAAATATGAAATATCAATTTTCCTTTTGTCAACTTGGTTATCCATTATTCAAATTAAGATTTTACCTTTATTTTATTTTATTTCTTACATTAAAATATATATTCATTTGAAACACTAGTATCCACTTAGTCTTATTAAAATACCATTAAATAAATTCTTAGTAAAATATACCTAATTGTGAGTTGATCATATAAAAAAATATTTCTTACAGTGTGGAAATATCTTTTTATTTTGTGAGTTCTTCCTAGGAAACCCTATACAGATTCCACTTGAACTCATACATTGTATATGGCCACTCAACCTTTTTAAATCTTCATCTATAACTTAAATCATTATAGATTCTATGATATTTAAACATTCATGGGATGCTAGAGAATTTATAGATTCTAATTTTTATTATTTTTGAAAATCTATAAAATTTTTAGAATATTAAATATTACATACATTCTACAATGCTTTGACCATATTCACCCTCATATTAAAGATTAGATTATGAGGCTCCAATAATTGATAAAAGTATATTCATTGTGTTATTATCACTTAATAAAAACCTTGGCATCACCATGGTTAATTTTCTATTTAGATAATAAAATCTGAAAACTTTATCTATAGGTCTATAGAAATCACAAATATTCTCTAAGTCTTGATCTTTATGGAGAAAATATCATCCATTTTCAATTTATATGATGTATAAGTAGTGAAAAATCATGTTAAAATATCTTCAAATTACATATACAGAGATTCTCCAATGATACTTTCATATCTCTACAATTGATTTTTACACAGAAGGGATGATCCTTTCGTAGATAAGGAATCATGCCCATATATCAAGGTGATGTTTACATAGGGGGAAATTGATGTTTACAGAAGCTTGGATGAGGATTCTAGATCTCCAACATTCCATTTATTCACTCAACTGTATTGGATAATCCTTATACAACTTAGTATATCATCCTTAAGAAGTACTGAAGATGATCCTTATGAAAGAAAAAGACTTTTCTTATGTAGATCTAGAAATTATCATATCACTAAGACATATAAATTCCATAATTTCTTAAATCAAATCTAAGACACTTCAAACGACTTCAGGCTATCTCCCCTCTTGTTAAAATATTTTCTAGAGTTATTCCAATCAATATTACATGGAATCTATATATATTACACTAAAAATTATTTTTCCTAATTAGTAAAAAAATTTCAATTATAAAATCTATTATATAGATGGATTCATATAAATAACTTTTTAAGTATTTTAGATAATAATACTCATCCTTAGTACTTTTTTTTTAAATTTAGGATCATATTTACAATCTTCTGATGTGGTGGGTTTCTCACAAAGAAACCAAATTCATTATCTTTTTCCTAAATACATGGGTAGACTACTCACTTCCTTTTACATCAGGAGATAGATTATCATTTTAAAATACAATAGTAGTAAAAATATTCATTCTTAAAAACATGTCAAATTACTTTATTTTGTAAAAAATAAAACTCAAGATTCTCCAAATACAAGGGTACTTCATTCCCACCCTTTGAATTTGTTTAAAATACCATTTAATTATGAATTAAATTAAATTTCTATTATCCTTCTAATTAAAAATATTTTAAATTTAAGGAATTTTTTTATCAATAGTTTTTCACATTATAGTGAATAATTGAATTTTTATTATTCCCCATTATTGGTTCCCAACTTTCCAAGTTCTCTATTAATTCCTTAAGGGAAGGGTTGAATAAAATTTTCCTTGTAAATGTGATATCAACTAATAAACTTTATGTCACATGCTATAAAACATTATATAAAATAATATTGAAAAGTTTAGAAAAAATATTCCCATAATATTTACATAATATGATACAAACTTATGAATTTTTAATCATAGGGGTTATTCACAAAAAACTATTAAAATATTTCAAGAATTGATAGTCACTTGAACACACACATGAGAAACATTCATGTGAAAGTTACCTGTTTACACAACTGGTTTGATAATAACTCCACTGGATAAACTTATTAATCAATAATAAAAATATAATTGAGAGAAAAAAATCATATCTTATTCTTCATATTTAACAGGCTTGTCTAGAATTTAATATTTAACCAAATTTCACAGATCTCTTGTATCATTTTCTTATTAGATAACTACCCTTCAATGGATGCTCTCCAAAATTTTACACCTTGAATTACTATAATTTGAGAATAGTTAGATATAAATAAGGATAATGTGCCTTTCCATCTGCACTTAAATGTCAGACATAGGGTTAAGAAATTTTTATCAACTTATATAATCCTTTATTTGAGATTTTAATGTGTATAGACCCTTTTATGCATGTTTTTTTCTTGAATTTAAAAATATATTCATCTTTGGGTAGCATGGAGATTTTTTATGATTTTGATTTTATTATTAGTTAAAACATGATTATTCACCTTATAAATTAGAGAAATTTCCTTTATTTCACATTTCTCTATTTTCTAAGTCCCTTCCAACTGGATAGACATTATTATTGATAATTATAATGCTCAAACAAGGAATTGTTTCATGTGTGAGGTCTACTTATTTCCAAAATATTTATAAATACAAGGATTCCATGTTATTTTCAAGTATTGTTCATAATTTATTATTATTTAGGTAGTCATGTCATGAAATTTTTAGCAATGTTTCTACCATATTTCACCTCCACACACAATTTAATAAAATTTTAACATTCCCTTATTGGTAAGCATCTCAAATTCATCACAATAAGTCTCATTCAATAATATAATCTTATTATCTCTATTTATGATGGATTCTATTTTGAATTCCAACTTTCATCTATATTTCTTGAGATTTATGGTCATTTTTCCATGGTACATGATATGGAATCTCATGAAACAGATAGAATCATCTCATTGATGTTGGTTTGACACCCTAGTTATATTTTTTTCGTTGATTTATTGGGAGAAAATGACCAGTCTTTCTTATTTAAATTTTATCCCAAATCATACTTTCCATATTTCTTCACATTCTTTCTTCTCTATTGTGGACTTATTATTTCTTCACAATAAGTGTATTTTTTGTTGTTACATGCTGAAAATATTTATAGTAGTGGTTAAATTCATTTAAAAAATCATATATTTTCCCTATGATTTTAAATCTATTCCTTGTGTGTATATTATTCTTTATTTTGAGATCTCATTATTTGTAACATATTTGTTCCTTTCTATATATTTTCTACTACATTATTAAGCAATTATAAAACTTATACACATAAAATGTTATTCCAAAATTCAATTTTTATATGACTATACATCAAACAGCACAAGAATCTCCCATTTAATCTTATTATTTTTCCTGTTCATAAAATTTGTTCTAGATTTACATGTTTGCTATCTTTCTTCTAGAACAAACATGTTTTGGGGATATTTTGTGTGGGAGTTTTTTTTGAACTACCTATATCTATTTTAAATATATTTTTTTATGAATAATTCTTTTTCTCATCCAAATTTTTATTTGTTTTAACTTTTTCCCTATACTTTTCATAGAACGAAATTCAGTATAAAATAATTTAACAAGAGTGATAAAATTTTGTATTAGTTGGTTGAGGGTTGACCACGGGATAATTTATACATATTATTTCCATAATTTTGATTATTTATTTAATCAATACTCTTATCAAATATTTTTTTGGTAGAATTTTATTTCTCAAATGTTTAGGGAGTTATTGATTGTTAGATTACAAATTTTATACTTTTACTTCTAGATATGGGAACTTCATTTTGAGAGTATACAAATAAAACTCAAATAAACTGAATTTTTCTTACAAATCCTTATTTATTTTTAGATCTATCCTAAATAATTTTAATTTTATCCTCTAATTAACTATCATGTCATTTTATCCTTTTTCCATTTATCTTTTAGTTGGGTAGTCTTGAACTCCAGGGAGACTTTATGAAAGATCCTCGAAGCATGAAATAATTGTTTAAAAAACATTTCAAAAAATTATTTCTCATATAAATATCTCTTTAATTACATATCATCTATAGAACATATTTCATTGCAAAGTTGGACAATTTTTACTTTGATATTATCTATATTTATGAGAGTGTTGCAAAAAAAAATTTTATTATCCAATTACTCTTTCATTACATTAATTTATTCTTTAATACTTGATTCCTACTCACATATTATCTTGATGAACTTTAAAATATAGTTCAACACATAATTAGAGACATATATCAGATAATCCATAACCTCTAGGTCAATGAATTCAATAGATTTAATGAAATAATTCTAATGGATTGAGCTTGTTTAAATAGAGGAATAATAATTAAAAAAATTATTTAAAAAACCCTTAACATTATGATTTGATTTAAAATATTCTATTTAATATTCTTGATTTTAGATATTTATTTAATTTCTTTCCTCATTCTTATTTATATTTTTCAAGGTCACAAATGATACCTCAAATTCAATATTTTTATGGATGGAGATAGATTCTTCTATCTAAGGCATTTTTATTTTAAATATATTCTTTATTTAATCTTATGAAAAAATCTGGGAAACAAATTCAATAATAATTAGAGATAAACCATGGTGCTCTAATTTTAGTTGTGAAAGAATAATATATCAAATTAAAGGGAACCAATTATTTGATACCAATTGATTGTCTGGATGGATTATGCAGGCACACCTGAGGGGGGGGGGGGGTGAGTTTGGTGTTTCCAAATTATTTTATCAAATTCCAATTTCTCTTTTAAATCAATTTTTCCATTTATAATTTGAACTACTATAGTCTATTAAGACTCAAATGAACATTATTTTGTTCACACAACCCACATTATCCATAATAATTATGTTAAACAATAAAGTAAATCAAAATTGTTTTTATAAGGTTAAAAACAAATGTGAAAAACCTACTCCTTTTCAGGTTCTTTATAAATTGAGTCACATATTTTCCATGAGAATATGTTTATAAATAAAAAGTGGGAGTGACTTTTGTTATACTAACCAACTCTTTATTCAAATTACCTTATTAAGGAATTCACAATATCACACATATGAACTGTCCTCTATATGAAACAAAGGATCCAACCACTATATTACACAAGTGGCCATTGCTCTCATAGGTTTTGTATAATCACTTTGTTGAGTTCTAATGAAATAACCTCATCTTTCTTTTAGTATATCCTAGGTCTATCTTGAAGTCCCAACAAACACAAAGTCCAATCAACTTCTAAAAGAATAGAGACATTGACTACCTAAAAATGATTTGTTGAACCTCCTATAACTTAGCCTTTATGAAAAATCACCTCCTAGATCTTCTTTAAAACTATTTGTTTTATTATCAACTTGGCTTTGGCCACCTCAGTTTTATTGACTTCTCCGTCTTCTATTTCTATTCATATTATTTAAAACCCAACATGAGTTTCTATTCAAGAATGGTTTGGTTGATCTATTATTCCTATCTACAACATGTGGTTTATTATTTTTATTCCTCAATATCTATTATTATCTTTTCACACTCACAATTATTACACACACCTAATAATTTCTCTAGTGGGGCACAATATTCCATAAATATATCTTCTTTTTTTATTTGTAATCTCACGTTCCTATTTTTCATTAACTTACCATGATTTTTTGGGTCTGATCATATTTTCAAAAATTATAAAAACTCATTAGATACATGTATGAAAAGAACATGAAAAGACATACCTAAAAAAAATCTCAAATATCATTTTATTTTTGTCAACTCATTTGTCCTTTGTTGAAATACAACTTGTATATTTATTTTATTTAATATCTAAATGATGAATAAATAGTTATTTGTAACACAAGGCTCGAATTGATATTATCAAAATATATATCACACAATATTAACTTCTATATCCCCAATTGTATAGATATTTTACAACACAACATTTTTTATGGAATGACACTCTCTATTTTCAGCATGAGACCTTCCTACGAGAAGCTGTTGTGATTCCACTAGAACCATACACTACAAATAAAGAATAATATTTTCCTTCCTGATACGTAGCATGATTAGAAATAAATATTATAATATTTAGACACTGAGAAAAATTCAATCATCAAAATATTCTTATCAAAATTCTTATTGAAATTATAATAGAAACATTTTACCATAATAGATATTGAAGACATTCTTCCTTGTTTTGGAATTTTCACCTTTTCTTGAAGATCAGATTCTCAGTCTTAAATCATGTATTGAAGTATCTTAATTTTGTATTCATCACATATTAATAACTATGGAATCATCATAATTGATTTCCTCTTCAGATTATAAATTCTATTATTTTCATCTTTCAGTCTATAGAAATTACAAAATTTATCAATGTTTTGATATTTATACTGGTAGATATCATCCATATAAAACTTTTATAATGTATATATAGAGACACATCATGGTTATGTATCTTCAAAGCATTTATATAATGATTCTTAATTTATGCTAACACAACTCTATAATTGATGTTTACACATAAGGTATGATCTATATATGGATAAGGATTTACGACTATGAATTAATTTTATTTTAATGTAAAGGGAGAGTGATGTTTATACTATCCTAGATGATTCTTATACAAGTCTTAAGTTTCAATTTATTCACTCAAATACACTTGATTACCTTCACTAAACTGAATAGATCATTCTTAAGAAGTAAAATAGGTTACCATTATAATGGATATAGACGATTCTTATATAAATCTAGAGTTTTTCGAATCTCTAAGAGATAAAAATTCTTGAATTTCTCAAATCAAATCCATTACATTTCAAATGAATTCATGCCATTTCTTATATTCTCAAAACTTTATCCAAGATTTATTGAACTTAATATTCAATATCCTTCATATGTCATACACTTAGGATAGTTTCTCATAATTTCTCAAAAAATTAGTTAGTAAAAAATATCTTCATGACCAATATTATACCAAATCACTTTCTAACTATAGTATACCGTACCCCAAAGCGAAATAATACTATTATATTCTTTCTTTTCCTCTTTTTTGTCTATTTTGGAGGGTCGGATGAGAAAACTAACCCTTTAAATTCCAAAAATTATATCAATCATATATCTTGATACCCATACAACACCCACACATTTGAAGGAATCTGTGGTATAATTCAGAAACTAAACCTTTTGGTTAATACTAGTCTTAAATTGATAATAAATACTTCAATTTTTTGATATAATGGGTTTCTCACTAAGAAACCAACTTCATTATCCTTTACCAAAATACATTGGTAGTCTTCTCACTTCCTTTTCATATGTGAGGTATATTATCTTTTTTATATAAGATGACAACCAAATCATTATTCTTTAACACACATTAACTTACTTAATATTATAAAAAATATAAATCAATAATCACTAAATCTAATGGAAATTAGAATTAGTTAAAATCAATTAGTTTATATTGTATATTTTTTTGGTTATGTTTTGATAATATTATAGATTTTTAACAATTCTAAACCAAAATAAACTAGTTAAATAAAGTATATAAGTATTTATTGAAAATATTAGTGATGATTATTTTTCTCTTGTGAAGTTTTATATAATATAAATCTTTATTAATTTTTTTATTATAATAAAAAATGATTTATTGATGTTATATTTATGTGAAAAAGTCAAAATTTTATATTAAAAACTATAAAACTATGTTAAAATTTCTATGGTCAGTTTAAAACTCGTGTTTTATTTCTTTTATTATATAGTATGTTGACACTAAAAAATGAATCTGGATAATAATGAAGATGAAAACCCAATTTTTGATGTTGTTTTTGGGTAAATTTCTATCCGAGGATGTATCTTGCTTCCTAGGATTCAATTGTACATCTTACAAAGGGAAAACTGACCTATAGATAAAAATATAAATTTCTTTGAAGTTAGACTTTTGAGAATATCCCACAGTGGTGACTATGGATAAAATTATAAAATTTCACACAACTTTTGAATAGGATAATTTTTTTAAGAAGTTATAATCTATGAGTTTCATGATAAAGAATATTTTAAATTCCCAAGTTTTATTAATACATGAGCTTTCCTAAAAAAAGGTAGGGAACTAGTGAAACTAGATGTTTTAAACCCCAAAAAATGATGTGTGACATAGCCAGAGTTTGACAAAACATCATGTTACACAACCCAAAATTCCTATAAATATTGAACTGACCCCCATTTTATGTAGGACCTATATGATTTCAGTGCCAACCCTCTCAGCACATGCAACTTGGGGTTACAGGAATCACTCAACCCCAAGGTCCAAAACATGCATGAAATTACCTCATGAAGACCTTAAATTAAGGTAATTTTACATGATATGTTTTCACACAATATTATGCAAAGTAAATTTAGTTTTTTGAAAATTAAAAACTTTCGCATGAAATCATTTTTATGAAACTCCAATGTTGTGTGATATGGGCCAAATTTTGGGGAAGTAGTGCATAGTTTCATAAAACAATGTCAAAACACCCATATTTGTTCTCATAGGTGATTACTTTCAAAAATTAATTTTTTATAACTATAATGTTGTGAAAAAATGTAAAAAGTTTCATAAATTTTCTTACTAGTTCATGAATTTTTTTGGTTTCGACATATAAACCATGAACTTATTCCCATATATTACCATGAGTTGAGCTACACTTATTGGTTCCCTAGAACACCTTGAATCGAGTTATTCCTCCTTATCCCTTTAATATGATATCATTAGAGATAATACTCTTTATTATATCAAATTTATATAGTCAAAATACTCCTATATGTATTTCTAAAATCACCTCACATGAATCATATGTGAGGTTGAAGAAGAAAGGGTCGCTTCCGTTAAAGTACCACACCAACCACTAATAGGAATATTCCACCTAATAGACATTACTAAATTATGTTACACTATATTAAACCTTATGATTTGAGAATAGGATTCTTCATTTTACAAGAAAATGAATCTTCATGTGTCTAGAATAAGATACCTCATGTGATGTGCATGACACGACCCCCTTTATACCTATTGTATGACTTTAAACTAAAAAGTATATAGGTCCTAGAGCATGAAATTAAAATAAACATCATCAGGTGATGGATGCATAACCTTTTCATCTGATCATAAACTCAAGATCATAAAAGGAATCACACTGATCCTTGTTACATAACCATAAAAGACAGGACATGTCACATTAAGTGGAATAAAACAACATGTGTTCTGATATCCTTTCTGGGGATGCATAGTAATCCCTTATCATGGGCCCAATACTAGTAGTAAATCATTATCCACCTCCCTAGATTGTGATAACTCTTGAGTTACTCCCTATGGGCCTCCTCTTTAGGTGAAATCCCCAATCATATTATTCAACCCATCATTGTGTAGAAATTCCCCCATGGAACAATATGAGGAAGAAAGAACTAGTATCCCTAGTGCACAAGCCCCATATGCATCCATAAAGATCCCAATCATCCCCCAAGGGTCTCCTCTTCAACTGTAATCCCCAATCATACTCCCTAACCCATTATCACAATCTTAGTGTGTAAGTATCCACCCATCGCCTGGTCAAGATTCCCTTATGTTTTGACATCAAGAAGAAAGATATGGATGCTTTGTGTGTAAGTCTCCGCACATAACATCCTAGATACAAAATTTTAACCTATATAGAATAATTTTACTTGATATATGATATTAAACTATGAATTACCCTATCCAATGAGAATAAGTTTCCTTAGGTAAAAAACTTAATAATCATCATGTGACAAACATTGGATTCCTTATGTGATGATCTTAATATGGATCATATGTCGAGCATGATATTTTCCCTAAAAAATTAGGCATCACCCTCATGTAATCTCCCAAAATAACTTCATTTATCCTCATAAGTATCTAATAAGCACACTCTCATAATCAACACTAATAACTTCACTACTCTTTAGTTGCATCCAAGAAACAAACTTGAGAAATCACCACTCATAACTTCACTACTGCTCTATAACACTCAGGTAGCACACTCAAATACTCCTTCTTCAAAAAATAACTCCTCATTAGTAGTACCCAATAAAAAGAAACACATAATACCTACTCATACCTTCACTAATCCTTAGAAGTACCCATGAAACACACTCATGTAAGACTCACTCATACCATCACTAATACTTATAATCACTCAAGAATCACACTCGCATAATCCCATCTCATACCTTCACTGTTCCCCAGATACACTCAGTCATCACACCCACTTAGTCACTTATTATACATTATTTACTTCTCATTAACATTTGGAAAGTAAAATTATGTAAGAACCACTAATAACTTCAATTTTACTCAATATAACCTTATAAAACACTAATTAGATCCCAATTTATACCTTCAATGATCCTCAATTACACCATGGTAGCACACTCATGCAATCCCTTCTCAGATCTTCACTTCTCCCCAACATCACCTAGGAAGATTTATCATGTAATCCCCAGTCAAAGCATAATTGTTCATCAGTAGGGCCAAGGTAGAAAACTCACATAATCGCCACTCATACCCTCATTATTATTTATTTTCACACTCATGTAAGAATTACTTATACCTTCACTTCTTTATAGAAACATACTCAAATAATTCATTCTCATACCTTCACTGCTGCTTAGCATCCCCAGAGAAGTAGACTTTCATAATCCCCACTCACATTCTCTATTACCCTATAGTAGTATCTATAATCCTGAGGCATAATCCAACAACATCCCATTTCATATATCCTTACATGATTTCTAACATCTTATTTGCATGAAATTGAAGTATGAAACAACTTCCTCAATCTTATATGATAAACTGTAGTATTACCCAATGTGATGAATATATGATACCCTATGTGATGAGTACATGATTCCTCTTATAATGTGAATGACATGACTCACAAGAAAATAATGAGGTTACCCCTATCCTTTGGATATCATCTATGCATATTCCTCATACCATACCTTTGTGTACCTCCTTTTTTGATGCTTGAATACTTACCCCATGGAATTAGACTACATTGTATCGTCTCATTATATGACCTTAAATTATGTAATAAATTACTTGGGTTTTGATCCCGTCCCTTAGGAAGGATACGTATGACACTTCTTCGAGGTCTAATCCCAACATCCCAATAGCCATTCTTACCCCATACAATAGGATGCCTCATGTGATGAGATTAGAATGACCACACCATCTCCAAAACCATATTCACATACCATTTCACCTCCCTCTTAGTATACAATAAATCTAAATCCTGATCACCTTTCTAGTATATAATGAAACTCATTCCATATAAATCATAATTCTCACTATGATTTTTCATCACCACATGATGCTAACCAATTCCTATCCCAGTACATGAAGATTATATATGAGGAATTTCCCTTCCCTATAAATTAAATCTATAAGTTTACCTATTGGAATTAAATCTATGTGAATCCCCACTAGATATAAAATTATGAGTTTATTCACTAAATTTTAATCTTATTCTTAACTCATTACATGTGAGGATATATGTGAAGCATCCCTACACTATACATTGAATCTTCTAGAATCCCCACTAGACATAAAACATTTAAAAAATTCACTCAAATTTAAACCTATATTTGGCATAGTATGTCACAAGTGTTTATTGGAAGCCTCACCCCATTGAACATCAAATCTGTGAGAACCTTCACTCATATTTTACCATGTGACCCCTCTTGATCTATCTGAAACCCACTACAATGTGTCATGCATTAGGGGACTTAGGGGAAAAGCCTAGGAAACATATGTAATGATTATATGATCTCTCATCCCTATACTTATGTAACTAGACTATGATTCTTCCTCATTTGAAAACCAAGAGATGCGTTATATGATGATAATAAGAACCCTATGAGATGAGAATATGAAATCTATACCCTTTCCTTAGGTGAGGATCCAATGATTCTTATGTTGTTTGATTAACACTATATTCCCAAGTTGATGATGACATGAAGTATTATGTGGTGATCATAAGTTTACTAGCATGATGAGACCTAGATGCCTCACACAACAAACATGAGCCACCATTTATTATGAGAATAGGATTCCTTATGTATCGATCATTATATTCCTTATTAACCGAGCATAAGTTTCCTTATAATGATAATGGGATTTATAGAGTTTTACACCAAGGAAGACTTATGTTTTGAGAATAGAATTCCATCACAACTTGAAATGAGGAAACTATTTATAGATTCCCAACATGAAAAATGGAATCATTAGTTCCAACCACATATATCCACCTTATTAGAGTGAAAAGTGGTGTAATTGACCGGTGCACTCTAGATAATTTCACTGGGAATGAAATTCGTGAAACTATCTTAGATTTATAAGGTATGTATAAGAAAAGTGATAAATTATAATGCGGAGTCTATTGAAGGAGGATATTACATCACATCATCAAGTTTGGATCAAGGATACAACATCAGTAAACCCAATAGTGGAGGCTTCCCACCTTCGGAAAGTGGGAATATATGGTAATATGATTACAACCAATCCAAGGATGTCGATCCCAATGTCAAATTGGATCCTTGATATAATTTTATAAAAACATAGTAAAAAATAATTTAAAAATATTTTTTTTGTTTTTTTTGTATTTGTTGGCTCTATTTACATATTTTTTTTATGATCACTCATTTTTCTAAAACCATTTATTTTTTCATATTATGATTAATTATTTTTTATATAGTGATGATGAACTTATTTATATATATATTTTGATATATGTAGAATTAAAAAAATTAACATTTATTTTATTCACTTAATGAGTTAGCCTCAATTTAGTGCTTAAAGAGTTTTTAGTTTCTTGTAAAACTAAAACTGAATAGAACTGATATAAAAACTTAAATTTAGTTTGATATAATTTTTTGTTGATCATCCATCAATTTCAATTTTTATCATATAGAAGTTGGTTTATATTTGATCAGTTCAAATTAGTTCCCTTAACTTGTTAAAACAAGTTGTGCACAATGTTGCTTCTTTCCATGGGTATAATAAGAAGAAAAAAAGGTTAGAAGAAAAAAATATTGAAATATACATGAAAATTATATCAAAATAGTATGAGGATCTATCAATTATATATTAAATTAGACTTCTCCTCTTTTGGATGATTTATTCAAGACTCTTTTAATAGAAATTTAGAACCACATGATGTGTAAATAATTACACAACATGTAATAGGTAAATGATTTTTTTTGTTTTCTAATGAAAAAATCACTATTTTTTGACTTTTATTGTTTATTTGTTGGTTTTTTCATGGTATATAATATTATATCAATTATTTAAATACATTAAATGTAGTTTCAACACCATCCACCAACTTATGTTGGGTAAGTAGTACAAATTTGTTTATTATTAAATTATTATTATTACTGAAATAATTGTAAACATATTTATATTTAGAAACATGTTATGATGGATAAAAAATAATTATTCTACTATATCAAGCATGTTCATCAAACCTTGGAATTGATATAATAGGCCTATATGGAGTAAAGGGTAATTTTTAATAAAAGTAAAAATAATTTTATGTTAAAGATTTTTTTGAATATAATTTACACTTTTAATAATTTTATGAAAATAAAAATAAAAATAAAAGTGTGTGTAGATCATAGAATTTTTTTTCATCATTATATTTATATAAAAACTAGATACTTTAAAATAATAACTTATATATTTTATATCTTGTGATATTCCCAACCCCAAGTCTAAAATAACCATAAAACAGTATACTGTTATAACCCATCTATTAAAATGGTGGGTATGAATAAGACTAACTAAATTTTTGAAATTATATGGTTTAAAAATTTATAAATAAATATATATTGGTTATCAATTTATTATAAAAAAATTATAATCATTTGAATAAAAAATAAATGTATTTATGAAAAACATTATTTAAAAAAAACTATTTCGTCGCGTTTTATATACTTATTTTAAAACTAAATTTGGACACATTTAGAATTTTTTTTTGAAAAAAAATTCATTTTTTAAATCAAAATTTTAAAATTATCTTAGAGTTAATTTTTTATAATCTTATCGAAATTTTATTTTTTCAATGAATAGTAAAAAATACTTATTTTTGTTGAAAACTGCCTTTTTTATTTAGAGAATTTATGAAGTTATATTTTTTTGAAAAATGTTTCTAAAAGTAAAATTAGTTTAATTATAATTTAATTAATAAAATTTAGTTCATTGGAATCAATTATATGTTGAGTTTGTGTAATGTCTTGTATTTTACCATGTTTTATTTTAATATTATGTGGGAATTATATCGAGACCAGGCTTTAAGACGACGTGCAGTTCCGAGGCCCGGTGAGCCCAGAACAAATTTTTGAATTAAATTAAATAATTTAATTTATACATCCATGTGGTTTTCCTGAAAAAGTGGAATAACTATTGAACGGGTGCTCGGATAGGAAATTTAAGGATGTTATTGCGTCTAGAGCAGCGAGTTTACCCTAGAAGGGACCTAACATTGGCTGGTGCAGGTCAGTGGTGAAATCTAGTTTTTGGACGTAATTGTAATAAAATATTTAATAAAAATATTTTATTAAATCCTTACTACAGAAAAATATCTTTTTTCTTTTAAATAAGAGATATCCGCAGGGGTCCAGGGTTAAAAACCTCATAACCCTGAAACCACTGGAGGCTCTGGGAAAGCTCTGGAGGAAACCTCCAAACCGGCGACGACATTGTTGACGAATTTCGCCAGTGACGACGACACGTCGACCGGATCTTCGTCAACGAATGCTTTGTATCCAGGTAGGATGTTCGGTTTTGGTTTCCTTCCCCGTTCTTGATTCCTACGATGAACGCGGACTAATCCACGAACAGATTAGCCCGCGGATCGATCGTATTTGTGGGATGTGCTTTTGTGGGGATTTTTGGGATTTGATTCTTGTTATAAATTTGGTTTCGTTCAACCTTCTAATGGTGATGAACCAAGATCGACACAAACATCGATCGAGGATCATCCCTCTCGATTATTGTGCTTTTCTTCCCCAGTTTCTACGTATTCTTCATGTGCGTTCTACGCGTTCTTGGAGGAAATCGATCGTTGCACATTCGTTTGTTAGCTCAATGATCCGAGATTGTAGATCAAACATTGGAATGAAGATATGGAGCTACGAAGACGGTTTCAGAGGACGTTTCGGATCTGATCGAGAGATATGAGTTTTTGGGTGTTTTTCTTTGGATGGATCTTTCGAGGTTTATAATCCGATTGAAGGATCGAAAACACCCGATTCGGTGTTCGTATGATGGGACGAACCAAGACCTGATGTATTGGGATGAATTAATGAGAGAAACAAAATATGAAGATCCAGTCGACGTGTATTTGTTGGCGGACTACCTAGCGTGTACTCCGGGAGTACATGAGCACGAGTTGGGTACAAGGCCAAGGACACGGCGTGTATACCCTTCCCCTGCCAGACCCAGACAGATACACGGGATACCCCGTGTACTGGTAAACGGGCAGGAGACATGGACAAACACTATGTATGATCATACGGCCAGGGTACACGGGTGTTTCCCAGTTGACAGGACATGTTGTGTGCTTCGACTTACATGCCTTGTATATGCTCTCCAACATGACTCCGACTTCTGACACGGGTCGTTTACACGGGCAACACCCGGAGTTAGGGAACACGTCGTGTGATCCTTCTACACGCCATGTAGTTGAGTTTTACACAGCTTGGACAAGTGACACGGGTCGTTTACACATGCAGTACCCAGTGTCAATGAACACGGCATGTAACAATACTATACACCGTGTAACCTGTTTTACATGGCTTGATCTAGTGGACTTCTATGACTTGGACTAGTTTCCTTAGGGTTCGTCCCCTTGGCCTTTCTCCTGAATGTTTTCGGTATCATTTCCTATGTACAAGAGTATTATCCCTTCAGTAAGACTTCCTAAATAGAGTTTTTGGAATCCACTATGTGAGACTTAGATCCGAATGCTCTATTCATTCCTGGAACCCTAAGTAGAGCTCATGGTATCGAAGTGACCTACTTTACCCGGGCGCCGATCCTCTGCTTAGCGGATTAGCTCAGACTGAGTTGTTGGAATCACCCCATGGCTATTGGTTGTGATCCTCATCTAAGAATCATTTCCCAAGTACTTGCGGAGTGTGTTCTCCCGGAACGAGTACTTCGTATCTCTCTCCTCAGACCTAGGAGTGTGTTCTCCTTGTTACATGCTTAGTGGAATCTTCGAGCTGGATATTAGTGGTGGTTTCGCGATGGTCGATCGTGTATGAGTAAATCTAGATATTCTTGTTATATGTTCTGAAGAAATATACTATGTGGAGATGACTGTATCTTTCCTTTATGGTATTTACCCTGTTGTATGTCCTTTTTCATTTGGGGTTTCCTACTGGGTATTGTTATACTCACCCCTGCATGGGATTTTCCCGCACATGTCGTGTCTTGTGCAGATGAGCGAGCCTTTGACAGGATTCTAGGTGGACCAGGACCAAACTGTGCTCAGTGAGATCAGACAGGCCGAGGTGTGTTCCTACGGCTACAGATTGCAGTCCCAGTACTTTTCTTTAAAGGTTGGACTTGGTTACAGACTTTCTATTGGTGGGCTTGTACTTTTGGCCCAGGGTTTTACACTTACGGTACTTTACTTTCCTGTCGTACTCTGTTGGTTGGGATTTTTAGTGTATGCATGCATTTCCATTTTTAGTATATTTTACCTTTCAGGTTTGTTAGATTAGAGATTGTGTGTGTGTATAGGATTATAGGCAATGCCTCCCATGTTAGTGATATGCCTACTCGCTGCTAGTCACCAGCCCCTGGCCTATTGGAGGAGGGCTTGGGGAGTTGCGGCTTGGGCCCCACCCGGAAGGGCTGTGACAGAGTGGTATAAGAGGTGGTCAGTTCTACCTTAGGACTGAGAGTTTGTGAGTTGGTTTGGGGAAACAGTGTTAAGTGTTTCAAGTTCGCATTTCAGGCCAGGGACCCCAGTGTTGGTGCGGGCGGCCGACGTATCCATACACCAGGACTCTGATAACTCTCTTTTGGACTCAGAACATGAGAACACTAGTTGCAGGGGAAAAATAATAGTACATGAATCATATAGTAATGGGTTGTGGTTTCCATGTACTTCTTGAGTTATCTCTCTAGATATACTCACTGACTGAGATACGTCTTGTTTCTTTACAGTATGACTCCGCGACGCGCACCTGCTAGGATCCAGTAACTCGATCACGAGGATGACCCCCTCAGTGATAAAGCTTTGATATAGGGACAAGATCGCCCTATTTTATGTTTAGGTGGTGTGCTAGTTATTCCAACATCTGTGGAGCAGTGTTCAGTGCCTGCTGTACTAGTAGAGGAGAAGCGCAGGCTGAGTGCACTCCATGAGTTTCAGAGATAGAGACCCCTTAGGTTTCGAGGTGAGCCTAACCCTCAGGCAGCAGAGGACTAGCTTGAGGCAGTGACCAGAGTCTTCTGTTTAGTCAGGACACCAATAGACCAAATGGTAATCCTAGCGGCAAGCCTTCTGTAGGGATCAGCTGGGTGATGGTGGAGTTTGGTTATCCAGAATCACGACGAGGTGACTCTTGCGTGGTAAAAGTTTTAGAATATCTTCAGAGAGGAGTTTTCACCAGTTACCCTAAGAGGAGTGCGTATACAGGATATTCTTTCGCTTCAGCAGGGAACCATGACGTTGGATGACTATTCATCGAGGTTTACCGACCCCTCTCGGTACTTGATGGATATGGTCAGGGATCAGTACTTTAGAGATCAGACTTTTGAGTGGGGATTGTGGAGAGATATCCAAGCTAGCATCATCCCTATGAGCATTCCTACTTATGCTGGGGTGCTCGAGTGGGATTTTGTGGTTGAGATCTTCTTGGAAAAGCAGAGACAACCGACAGTTGTCAGTAGTGAGCGAGCTGGAGCAGAGACCTCAGCAGCAGGGAGCCTACGTTAGGGACCCAGGCGTGGGAGACGTTTCCAGAAAATATCCCAGGAGAGGGGATCTGCTGTACAGGGTTTGCAGGGCGCATCCATCCAGCCTCGAGAGAGGCGATGTTACTCATGCGATGGTAGGGGACATCTCACCTGAGATTTTGCGACCCGCCATACTACTGACACATGAGCAGTGGTTGGACCACTGATGCAGAGGCAACATATGGAGCAGACAGATCCGCAGGGCGGAAGACGTGGTAGAGGAGTTGGGAGAGCAGCTGGAGGTGGTCGGTGGTTTGACCTTTTGCCACCACCACCCCCTGGAGGCCCACCCCAGCCTCAGGGAGCTGGTGGATAGAGGCAGGGAAAGCTGCAGGCAACAGAGGCTTATGACCCAAGTACTCCCGGAATGATTAGAGGTACAATATATGTCTTTTCTACTTTGGCTGCCATACTGATAGACACTGGTGCTAGTCATTCTTTTTCTGGAATCTTATCTTGTTCGAGACCTTGAGATTCTAGTTGAGCTGTTGAATCAACCCTTACTTTTAGAAACACTGACTGGAGAAGATTTAGAGATCACACACCTTTGCAGACAGTGTGACCTGACCCTTGGAGGCGATATTTTTGGCTCGAACTTCTTGGTGGTAGCGTCGAGGCCTTATGATGTCATTCTTGGTATGGATTGGCTATCCACAGTTCATGCCCATATTGACTGTTGGAGGCGAAGGGTGTGGTGTGTCCGCAGTGATGGAAGAAGGTTCTCCATCATCAGTGAAAAGGCGACCCAGGCAGCACGGGATAGACTTGTGCGTAGGAAGGCACAACCGATTTCACATCAGTTTCCTAGCCTATCCCTTGGAGTAGCAGATATTACGAGTTTCCAGTTTCCTACAGTAGTGGCTGAGTTCGAGGTCGTCTTTTCAGAGGATTTCCCCGGGCTACCTCCTCGTCGGGATATATATTTATGCATTGAGTTGCATCCTGGTATGACATCTATATCATCATCCGCATATCGGATGGCTTCTAGAGAGCTTCTTGAGCTAAGGGTGCAACTGGAAGACTTGTAGAAAAAGGGCTTCATGAGACCCAGTGTTTAAACCTGGGCGGCCCCAATTTTGTTTTCCAAGAAGGCAGACGAGATCTTGAGGCTATGTGTGGATTACTAGTGCTTGAATCAGGTGACTGTGAAGAAACAGAATCCACTACCAAGAATCGATGACCTCTTTAACCTGTTAAGAGGAGCACGATGGTTCTCGAAGGTTGATCTATGATCAGTCTATCACCAGTTGCGAGTACAAGATGAGGATATACCGAAGACGTCTTTCAGATGTCGCTACGGTCACTATGAGTACTTGATGATTCCCTTCGGAGTGACGAACGCCCCGGTGGTGTTTATGGGACTCCTAAACAGGATATTTCAGCCCTATCTAGATCAGTTCATGGTGGTCTTCATCAATGATATCCTTGTGTACTTTGTGTCTGAGGAGGAGCACGCGAGACACATAAGGATGGTTCTAGATACACTCTGAGAGCACCAGTTGTACGAGGAACTCTCGAAGTGTCAATTCTGGATATAGGAGGTCCACTTTCTAGGACACGTTATCTCAGCAGATGGTGTAGTAGTGGACCCAGCCAAGGTAGAGGCAGTGTTAGCATGGGAGCCACCTCGGAGTGTGATGGAAGTGTGGAGTTTCCTTGGGTTGGAAGGTGACTATCGAAGATTCATTCTTGATTTCTCTAGGATTTCAGCACCCATGATAGCTTTGACCTGAAAGGGGTAGCCTTTCATGTGGACCGAGAGATGCCAGCAGGCTTTTCAGCAGTTGAGATAGAGTTTGACGAGCGCCCCGATTTTGAGATTACCGGAGGAGGGTGTCGAGTACGTAGTGTTATACAACGCATCAGGAACCGGGATTGGTTGTTTCCTGATGCAGAAGAAAGCGGTGATTGCCTATGGATCATGTTAGTTGAGGTCACATGAGTAGAACTACGCGACCCATGATCTTGAGTTGGCAGTAGTAGTATTCACGTTGAAGATGTGCCAGCACTACCTGATGGGCGAGCAGTTTATCTTCTACTCTGATCACAAGAGTCTCATATATATCTTTTCCCATAAGGATCTGAATTTTAGAGAGAGAAGATGTCTTGAGTTCCTCCAGGATTACAACTTTGAGATCATTTATACTCCTAGGAAGGGGAAGGTTGTAGCAGATGCTCTCAGCAAGAAATCCAGCTCGCAGTTGATGGATGAGGCGACACGGCAGTTGGCATCTTTATAGTTATCCTTCAAGGATAGAGATGAGGGAGCTTACCTTTAGTTTATGGTTGTTACCCCTCCACTCTTACAACGAGTCCGGGAAGCGCAACTCGGGGATTCTAGCTGCGAGAATTTATGTGCTCAGATATCCACAGGCGACGCCGCTGATGGATATTCAAAAGGTGGGGAGCATGTTGTTCTTTTTAGAGGGTGCACAGTAGTACCAGTGACGTTACAGGAGGAGGTTCTGATGGAGTTCCATACATCTCCATTGGCAGTGCATCCAGGCATGGAAAAGATGTACCAGGACCTTCTATGTCAGTTATGGTGTCCAGAAATGAAGAAGAGTGTGGCAGAGTTTATTTCTCGGTGCCTTACTTGTCTGCAATTTAAGGCTGAGCACCAGGTGTGAGCAGGATTTACTCAGCCCCTTGAGGTGACAGATTGGAAGTGGGACGTGATATCCATGGAATTTGTGATGGGTTTACCACGTATGTCTAGGGGACACGATGCCATCTGGGTGATCGTTGACTGACTCACCAAGTTGGCCCACTTCCTATCCATACAGGAGCAGAGTTCGGTAGAGAGCTTGGGACGCCTCTACATGCAAAAGATAGTTCAACTTCATGAAGTTCCATCCATGATCATCTCAGATCATGATGCTCGTTTCACATCCTAGTTGTGGAAGGGATTGCAAGAAGATTTTGGGACTCAGTTACGCTTGAGCACAATGTTTCATCCTCAGACTGATGGTTAGACAGAGCTGACCATCCAGCTTCTAGAGGATATACTATGATCTTGAATTCTTGACTTTGGTCATAGCTTGGAGGATCACCTACCACTAGTGGAATTTTCTTATAACAACAGTTATCATTCCAATATTTGTATGGAACCATTCGAGGCTTTGTAAGGGAAACCTTACAGGTCACCAATTTGCTAAAATGACCTAGGAGAGTCAGCACTCATGGGCCCAGAGATGGTGCGATCTGCTACAGAGAAAGTGCAGGTCATCCTGGAGTGGATGAAGATTGCACAGAGTCGGTATAAGTCTTATGACGACCGGAGATGGAGGCCCTTGGTGTTCGAAGAGGGAGACCATGTTTTCCTTCGGGTCTCACCTCGACGGGGATTGTGGAGATTTGGTCGTGGTGGCAAGCAATATATGAGGTTCATCAGCTGTTTTTAGATTCCGATTAGAGTTGACAAGGTGGCGTACCGCTTGGATCTACCCACTCAGATGGACCAGGCATAAAACGTCCTCCACGTGTCGCAGCTGTAGAGGTACGTGCATGATCCATCGCACGTTATCGACTGGGGAGAGTTGGATATCGATGATGGAGGAAACTTTGCGGAGTACCCATTGGAGATCGAGGATCAGCAGGAGGAGATCCTTCATAGGTGGGATATTCCCTTGGTGCGTGTTCGGTGGTAGGACAGGAATCTCCAGGAGAGCACATGGGTGCGGGAGGTTCAGTTTCGTGTGTAGTACCCACATCTTTTTGAGTATCCTTTGTTTTGGATTTTTGGGGACATAAAATCCCTAAGGTAGGTGTGATGTAATGTCTCGAATTTTACCATGTTTTATTTTAATATTATGTGGGAATTATTTCAAAAAGTGGATTAAATTTTGAAGGGATGCTCGGATAGGAAATATGAGGGAACCGTTGCATCCAGAGCAGAGGGTTTACCCTAGAAGGGACCTAACATTGGCTGGTGCAGGTCAGTGGTGAAATCTAGTTTTTGGACGTTACAGTAATAAAATATTTAATAAAAATATTTTATTAAATCCTTGTTGCAGAAAAATATCTTTTATATTTTAAATAAGAGATTTGCGCAGGGGTCCAGGGTTAAAAACCTCATAACCCTGAAACCCCTGGAGGTTCTGGGAAAGCTCTAGAGGAAACCCCCAATGCGACGACGATGTTCTTGAAGAATTTCGCCAACGACGATGACGCGACGACCAGATCTTCACCAACAAACTCCGCGAATCCAGGTAGGATGTTTGGTTTTGGTTTCCTTACCCATTCTTGATTGCTACGACGAACGCAGACTAATCCACGAACAGATTAGCCCGTGGATCGATCATATTTGCGGGATGGGATTTTGTGGGAATTTTTAGGATTTGATTCTTAGTGTAAATTTGGTTTCGTTCAACCTTCTAATGGTGACAGTCCAAGATCGACACAAACATCAATCGAGGTTCATCCCTCTCGATTGTTGTGCTTTTCTTCCCTGGTTTCTACGCATTCTTCGTCTATGTTCTACTCGTTCTTGGAGGAAATTGATCATTTCACATTTGTTTGTTAGCGCAATGATATGAGATTGTAGATCCAACCTTGGAATGATGATACGGAGCTGTGACGACGGTTTTGGTAGATGTTTCAGAGTGGATCGAGAGATATGAGTTTTTGGGCGTTTTTATTTGGACAGATCGTTCGAGGTTTATAATTTGATCGAAAGATCGAAAACACCCGATTTGGTGTTCGTATGATGGGATGAACCAAGACCTGAAGTATCGAGATGAACGGGCGAGAGAAAAAAAAATCCGGAGATCCGACCGAGGCGCGCAGAGGAAGACAATGATTTTGGAGAAGTACCGACTACATAGAGTGTAGTATGGGATACACGGTGTGTGTTCGTAGGAAGACTACCTAGTGTGTACTTCGAGAGTACATGAGCACGGTTTGGGTACACAGTCAAGGACACGATGTGTATACCCTTCCCTGGCCAAACCCGGCCAGATACACGAGATACCCCATGTACTGGTACACAGGAAGGCGACACAGAAGAACACCGTGTACGGGCATACGGCCAGGGTACACAGGTGTTTCCCAGTTGACAGGACACGACGTGTGCTTCGACTTACATGCCGTTTATATTCTCTCCTACATGACTCCAACTTATAACACGGGTTGTTTACACGGGAATCACTGGGAGTTAGGGAACACGACATGTGATCCTTCTACACACCGTGTAGTTGAGTTTTACACATCTTGTACAGGTGACACTGGCCATCTACACGAGCAGTACCCGGACTCAAGTAACATGGCGTGTAACTATACTACATGTCGTGTAACCTATTTTACATGGCTTGAGCCATTGTCCTTTTGTGACTTGGACTAGTTTCCTTAGGGTTCATCCCCTTGGCCTTTCTTCTGAAGGTTTCCAGTATCATTTTATATGTACAAGAGTATGATCCCTTCAGAAAGACTTCCTAAATAGAGTTTTTGGAATCCCCTCTGTGAGACTTAGAGCCAGATCCTCTATTCATTCCTGGAACCCTAAGTAGAGCTCATGGTATCGAAGTGACCTACTTTACCCGGGCACCGATCCTCTACTTAGCAGATTAGATCAGAATGAGTTGTTGGAATCACCCCATGGCTATTGGTTGTGATCCTCATCTAAGAATCATTTCCCAAGTACTTTTGGAGTGTGTTCTCCCAGAACGAGTACTTCGTATCTCTCTCCTCAGACCTAGGAGTGTGTTCTCCTTATTACATGCTTAGTGGAATCTTCGAGCTGGATATTAGTGGTGATTTCGCGATGGTCGATCGTGTATGAGTAAATCTGGATATTCTTGTTATATGTTCTATATAAATATACTATGTGGAGATGACTGTATCTTTCCTTTATGGTATTTACCCTGTTGTATGTCCTTTTTCATTTGGGGTGTCCTACTGGGTATTGTTATACTCACCCCTGCATGGGCTTTGCCCGCACATGTTGTGTCTTGTGTAGATGAGCGAGCCTTTGACAGGATTCTAGGTGGACCAGGACCGGACAGTGCTCAGTGAGATCAGACAGGCCAGGGTGTGTTCGTACGACTATGGATTGCAGTCCCAGTACCTTTCTTTACATGTTGGACTTGGTTACAAACTTTATTTTGGTGGACTTGTACTTTTGGCCTAGGGTTTTACACTTACTGTACTATACTTTCCTGTCGTACTCTGTTGGTTGGGATTTTTAGTGTATGCATGCATATCAATTTTTAGTAGATTTTAAATTTTAACTTTATGGGTTTGGAGATGTGTATGAATGTGTGCATGATTATAGGAAATTCCTCCCATGTTAGTGATATGCCTACTCGGTGCTAGTCACCAGCCCCTGGCCTATTGGAGGCGGGCTTGGGGAGTTGTTGCTTGGGCCCCACCAAGACGGGTCATGATAGTCTGTATATAAAAACATTTTTTACTTATGAAAACCTTTCTTTGGAAAACTTCTTTCTCATCACATATGATGGTTTAATTTGAATTTAAATTCTACCACCTCAGTGATTTGAATTTGTAAAAATGGATTATTTATTTTTAATAATAATAAATTATATTATTTAGTAAGTCCAACTTAATTTCTGGTCATAATTAATAGTCAAAATAGTAAAAAGTGATTACCGCAATTAAGGTTATAACGAGTTCACCAGGGGTAAACTAAAAGATAAGGGTAATTTTACTGGTTAAACATGTAAAAATAAAATTTTATGTCCATAATTATACCTTATAATATCTAAAATTAAAATATAATCTCATTTCAAATCATATTTATTAATAATTACTTTATTATTTTGTATTCTTTTGGGAAATTTATAAATTATTTCCAAGAAGGTCCCCTCCCCCAATTATAACAGGACACATCCTCTTCTCTCATCTATACACTTGAAGATCCATTTTTTTTCAGTCAACACTTTCTCAAAAAACATCCTTACACCCCCATGATCTAGATTACTTTTTTTATCATATAACCAATTTATAATGGATTTAGGTACAAACCTAAAGTGGTTGTATGGAGAAGATGTACAATTCTTAACAATGTGTTTTAATTTTATTTCTTCCTTTAATTATTTAAAATCTCAATAAATGAGAAAAAAATAAAACAAATCATCTTAAATTTATTTATATATTGTAATGTTAATCTCTTGACCAATATCCATATCTTCTTCTAAAAAATTTGGAATGAAATCATTGATCATGTGTTTGGAGGACTACCACCTCACATACCAATGCAATTTTTTTTCGATCACCAAATCTCATGGTTGGATATAATAAAGGATATAATTTATATATATTGTATTTATAAAATAATAAAAGTCACAGAATTATAATATCACATATACCTTCTTATCTTCCAATCCTTTGGAAAACGACAATGTCACTCATGCGTACGTGTGGACTATTGCATCCACAAAGCGACATGTAACAATTTCCATTTTATTTGGACATGGATTATAATAAGTATAAATTTAATAAATATATATGATATATATAATATAATAATTATTCTATAAAGGTGAAATATTTTTTACCTTTCTTTCATTCCATCCATCAATAAAATGAAAACAATGTTCATGCACACGTATGACCTACCATCTTCATGAACGGTGTAACTCATTTTTCTACATCTAAATTTTATTGAATATTATCAATAGTTATTTTATGAATATATACTATTTTTATATCAGGGGTAATATTATGTAGATGATGTAACGATGATCAATGTTCAAGAACATAAACTACTGAACCAAAACATACATGAGAAATGAAGCAGTTATCACTGAGAATAATGTTTTTAATAAACAAATGTTAATAAAAAGGTGCTAACTATTTGTCAGAGAATCATATATGGTATTATATATTATATTATATTTCCTTAATTTCTGTATAATAAATATATATTTATTATATAGTAGGTTCATACATGTATGAAGGAAATCTAACATGAGGTAAGGTGTTTAATAACTCAATTTTTATTCATTGGGTTAAACTTATACTCCATTGATTATGTCATGCCATGAATATGTGTGAGTTAATTTTTTTATATACTCATTTATGATTTTTTATTTATAATTTTACACATAAATAGTTCATTTATTTATTCTCACTCCAATGATATGATCTTTCTAAGGGTTTTTCGTCACACTTTTAATTTCTTGAGACATGCAATATTCACCACTTATTTCTTAATTGTTGTGTATATTAATATCCTTTTATAGATAATATCATGAAAATATTTATATTAATGGTATTTAGATTTTAATTCGAACTTATTTATTTCATGGGTGCTGTGATGAAAAAGCTACCAAAGTGGTAAGGGTTTATTTCACAATATCATCATTACTCATGATTGTTATATTTAAGTATCTTCTTAGCGTAATATTTGATAATTATATATAAAACCCAATATATTTTATTCTCATATGTATTTTCAGGATTTTTTATGCAATAGTACAACTTTTTCATCTTTTGTACATAAAATTATTAATAAATTGTTTTTAATAACATTTGACATTATTTTCCCCATTGGTTGAAAATAAAATTTCTTCAAAATCTATGTTTTCAAAAAATGTTTTAAAGAATTTTCTTTGTATTTTAATAAGTTTTTTAAAATTAATTTCTACCCTTGTTTTTATTTTTGATTTTTTTTAAAATTAATATTCTAGTCATTTACTAAATAAGATACTTTTTTAAATTTTATTAAAAAATGTGAAAGGAATCTTTTTAAAACATACTTTGAATGAATGGAATTTCCCACCACCATAACCACTCATTATATTTAATATTTATTTAAAAGTTTACAAGGTTATTTTTAAATAATACTTTCCCTAATATTATATAATTTTTTTGTTTTTAAAAGTTATTTTCAAAGTGAAAACAATATTTTCCCTAAGAATGTTTTTAATGGTATTTTTATGGTAGATCTATTACTCAATGAAAATAACCCTCATTTTACCTTATAATCCATTGAGAATATTTTGTAATGATACCATAATTATTATTTCTCTATATGGTTTATTATTAGTTTGATAAGAGATGTAATATTTTGAAAACCATTATCCATATTACTATTAATGGTATATGATTATGTTTATTGGTGAGGAAAATTATTAAAATTTTATATACTAGTTTTAAATAAAATGTTTATGTTGATTATGTTTTTTTATTGGTGAAATTATAAATTTTTTATGATAGTTTATAAATATGAATTTTTACGTGATTATTTTCCTACCATTTCATATATAGAATGCATTGGACTTAGTAAGTGATGAGGGGGGCCCACTACAAGACCTCTATGCATCGATATTTCTCATGAGATAAACTAGATTAGGGTTTTTTATGAGGCCTTAAACATTTATTTAATATTTATATGAATGAGGCCTTGATGTTTTGGTTATTATGTCTAAAATTATGCATTCTATCATTATGATATTATTTATTTATGTCCATGTGATTATTCGATTTGTTGTAATATTAATGGATAAGTTTCAAGCTCATTTGATTATTTATATTGAATTATTTTAATCATAATTTACTCATGAAATATTATTCTTTATGTTCATCTTATTTATTAAATGAAATATGTTATATTTATTTACCTCTCCATATTAACTATGATTTATTTATTCATAATAACTTCTGTTTTGTGCATAACCTTAATGAGTATTAGAGATCACCCATTTATTAAGTTTCCAATTAATGGGATTCAAATAAAAGTATTATGATTTATATGTAGGGATTTACTAAATAAAATTATGGTACTCTCAAAGAAAATAAAATGTTTTTTTATGTCTTAAAATTTAATGTGATATTCAAGTATGTATCTAGTTTTCCAAGACTACTAAACTATTTTGTCCTTCGGGATGATATTACTTTTATATTGTGCCAATATAATAAATTAACAAAATATTCTAGTATTTTAGGGTTAAGGTATTTATAGTTGATATCAGATTATGTTTAGTAGAAACCTTGGGAACTAGATTTAGACAAATATTGATTAGGGAACATTAACCACTGACTAAATTAATGGATAATTCTAAGCATAAGATAACATCCTGATGTTTTTTAAGTTAGAAAATTTGTAGATATTTTATAAATACATCCATGTATAGATATTAAAAGTGTATGTGGCTTTGGAATATATGCACCTTTGTTTAATAAATCCAAAAAGGGTTCTTTGGGCTTTGACTTGAATATCACCTGGTGCATGACAATGAGCTTTGATACAAACCTAGTTTGAAACTCTTAAGAGTTATTATTGGTATAATTCACACATTATTTTGAAACAATTATAAAGGATTTGAGAATATTTTTATGACTGGAGAATATTCCCAAATATACCTATTTTATGATTATGAGATTTTTTATGCATAAAATTTTTAATTTATGTTAAGTGTGTCACTTTTTTTGAAATTATACATTATAATTCATAATATTATAATCTAATATAGTATATAAATTTTTAAGAAATAAAACCTAGTGTAAGGAATGAAACCTGTATCAATGCATGTAATATATGTAGGGATTTTACTCTAGGACAAGATAATGAAGCTAGAGCTAGAGCTAATTCTGGAGATGATATAATTATAACTATATTGGGGAAGATGACTCAGGTTATGTCTAATAACATTTCTCATATAGAGCAACCTACTTATCCAAAATGTAGTGTAACAATGTTATAAAACATCATGCATCAAAAAACCTATATTATTTAATGGGACTGAAAATCCATATGTAGTCAAGAAATAGATAATTAACTTATAGAATATATTTCTTGCTTTGGTAAGTAATGAAAGGGAGAAGGTTTTAATGTAGTTTATCATATTTCTAGGGATGAGATTAGTTATGGTCATTAATTCAAAACACTAAGGATGAATAAGAAATAGAAAACATATATTGGAAATATTTTAAGGTACTTTTCTTGGGAAAATATTTCCCTTGCAAGGAACTAGAGGATGTGGAGAGATTGTTTGTGATTCTAATACATAAGTAAGATTAAAATTATACGATATTTAAATCATAATTTACAAGGATATCAAGGAATGTTAAAGTCTATGTACATAATCCAAAGAGAAATATAGATCATTTATTTGATGGAATTAAGCCAATAAATCCAAGGGAACTAGTATCCCAATCATTCTCATCATATGAAGAGATAAAATCATGTACTATTAAGAGAAAGAAAAAGTATCCAATAGATATATATTTGAAGGAAATAAAGATAAGATGAGGATGAATAATAAAAAATGGATAAGAAGAAGAATGGAAAGAAGGATTTTCTAACAAGTGATAATTGTGGAAAGAAATACCCTAATTAGGATTTTTATTCAAGTTTTGAGAGAAAGGACATAAATTACTTGAAATAAAATTTAATAAATAAACCTATAATGTATATTATTTCAATTATAAGGAGATTAGGTACTATGAAAAATAATTCCCTAAGAGTCAAGGGAATAAACCTCAAAAGAAGATAAGCGATCAAATTCATGATTATGATATTAATATAGCAAAAGTGGAATGATTAAAGTAGTTATGTATTTGGATTCAAGAATTATGTTTTAGGAGTTTTATTTCAATGATATTCCCATTATAAGAATCATTAAATGTATAAGGATTTGAAAAAAATATGTTGAATGGTACCAATGAATAAGAAAAATGATTCAGTGGAAAGTTTTTCTTTTTAGAAAATTTGTGATTAAGGGAAGATAACCCTTAATATGCACTTAATGCTTAGATAACAAAGATAAATACATGTTTATGGGATAATATTGGTTACCTTGATACTGGTTAATGAGTTGATGGTTCATGATAGAGTTTACTGCATTTCTTGATCTATGTAATATATTCAATAATTTGAGATTTTATTTAAGGAATAAAGATAGATTTTTTTGAAAGCATTCATGTTTTCATTAAGGTTTTATGATGATTAATATATTCACATATTTGATATGTGAAATTAAGAGACACTTCAGGTTTTTTTGGGAATCAAATGTTAAGTTGATTTAGGAAATTTAGTGAACTTCCTTCTAAATTTTAAGATAATTAATTTGGTCATACATATTTTTGAAGAGTATAAAGGTTAACTATTTATGAAATATATTAAGTTGAAATTTGGGGTTATTATTTATATTTCATAGATTAACGTATTATTGGATAAATTATGCTATCCATTTTCTTTTTTAAATTATATTAAGATAAGTGGAATGATTTATCTTTATGTTATTGTTCTATTGATTTGTTAAAAGTAAATTTCAGTGCACTTGGTGAAAAAATTTATCTTTTATACTCATCATTTAGATAAAGAGATGTGATTTTGGTGGAAATTGATTAAAGGATAAAATTCTACATGTTAAGTATATTTCCTTATGTTCTTATTCTAGATGGTAAAGTAATTAATCAACTCTATGAAAAGGATTTTGATAAAAAAAATTTAAACTATTACCTTCATTTCTAATTAAATGATGATATTTTCATCCATCACATATTTATGGATTTGTGTTTGTTAACTTCATTTTGTTCATTCATTTCATTATAATCAATGATCTCTATCAGTCTCCATAATTATTTAAACTTTTTTATATATCCTTATTTTCAATTCCCTCTGATATTTTCCAACTTGGAACCCAAGTTATGTTTTATTCTAGATGACCTTCATACTTCCATTTATGCCCAATTAAGATAATGTTTTATTAACCCCTCTTATGATGTGTGATTTGAATAAATTTATTTTAAAATGATGAAAATTTGTTTATTGAGAACATGTTTGAAATTTTTGGTATCAATTTATTGATGGTTTGTAGAATTTAACACCCCAAGATTTTAAAATAAAAACATTATGTTTGATATCTTGTGATACACGCAACCCCAAGTATAAAAGAATTGTAAAATAGTGTACCATTATAACCAAATATCTTAATTTATTTGTATTAATAAGAATAACTAAATTATAAAAATTATATGGTTTAAAAATTTATAAATAAATATATATATTTTTTCATTTTATTAGAAATAAATATATGAATCATTTGAAATAAAAAAGAAATGTTTTTCTAAGAACAATATTATTTCTAAAAATGGTTTCATCTCATTCTACTCACTTATGTTAAAATTCATTTTTACCAATTCTAGATTTTTTTTGTGAAAATAAAATTTATTTTTTAAATCATCATGTCAAAAGTATCTCAGGGTTATTTTTTGGTAATCTACTAAATGTTTTTCTATGAATAGTATAATAATACTAATTTTTTATTAAAAACTGCATTTTCATTTTAATCATTTAAAAAGTTCAATTTTTTATAAAATTGATTTAAAATTAAAATTAGTGTAATTTAATTATTATTAATATAATTTAATTTATTTTAATCAATTATATGTTCACATTTTGTTTAAAAACTTTTTGTACTTATGAAAATGTTTCTTTGGAAAACACTTTTTTATCACGTCTGTAGGTTTAATATTAAATGAAATCCTAATGATTCAAGGATTTGAATTTGTAAAAATTCATTATGTATTTTTAATAATATTAATTAATAATAATCAATAAGGTCAACCTAATATTTGTTATAATGAATGGTGAAAATATTAAAAATTAATTTTCATAGTTAAGGTTAAAACTGGTTTACCTGGGGGTAAAAAATAGATAAGGGTACGTTTTCCTACTAAAATTATCAAAATAATACTGTATGGAAATATTCAAAACTTATACTATCCCAAATTTTAAAATAATACCATTTTAATCATTTTTCATGGGAATGAATTTATCATTTTCTATTCATTTGGGAAATTTCCAAGTAATTTCCAAGCCCACTTATGGAAGGACACCTCAAATTCTCTCCTCTTTACACATCAGAAGCCCTATGGTTTAGAAAAAAATCATAAAAATATATTAATTATAACCCTCCCCCCTAAAATATAATCCCTTTTTTGATCAGAAAACAAAACTAGGAAGGAATTTAGTATAAACCTAAAGATGTTATTCCAAGAAGAGGTATAATTCATGACCTTGTACTTTTATTTTATTTATTCCTTTAATGCCTTAAAATATCCATAAGTTTTTATAAAATAATAACACCAAAATATCACATATAATAATATTTTATTATTTTAATGTAATTCCTTATATTAATCTCCTCATACATCAAAAGGGAAATGAAACCTTTGATCATGTGTATGGTATACTACTGCCTCCCAAACCGATGGAATTTGTTTTCCATATCCAGATATAATGGATAGATATAATGACAGATTTAATGTATATATATATATAGTATATTTAATGCATAGTTACTCTTCTATAATTATAATATCACATATACCTTTTTACCTTCCAATTCGTTGGAAAATGATAATTTCACTCATGCGTATGTGTGGACTACAACCTTCATGAAGCAATGTGAAATGTTTTTCATTTTATTTTGACATGGATGATAATAAATATATATTTAATGAATATATATAATTTATGTTATATATTAATGGTTTTCAAAGGTAAATTTTTATTTACTTTTCTTTTAATCCATCTGTTAAAAAAAATGAAAACAACATTTATGCTTATGTACTACCAACCGTCTCCCAGAATGGTGTAACTCATTTATCTACGTATAAATTTTAAGGAATATTTTGAATACTAATATTATGAATATATATGATATTTATATCATGGGTATTGTTTTGGATATTGTTTAACCTTGACCAATGTATAAGGACAGAAATATTCGAACCAAAATATATGTGAAAAATGAAGCAGTTATAACCCAAAAAAATGTTTTCAATAATGAATTTTCAATAAATAGGCAATAAAAAGAAATAAGAAAGTAATATATGTTAGGATATATTTAAATATAGTAATATAATATATTTATAATGAATCTATATTTATTATATTTGATTTTTAATTTCATGAAAAGGAAATCAAACCCGAGGTAAGGGGTTTCATATCTTAATTTCCATTCATTGGGTTAAATATCTACTTCATTGATTATATTATCACATGAATATGTGTGAGATGAAATTTGATTGTATTATTTTTTATCTAAAATTTTATTTTTTTATTTTATTTTTTCTCTCATAATTACTTCATTTATTTTTTTGTCACTCTAATGATACGATCTTTGTAAGGGTTCCTCATCTCACTTTTACTTCCATGAGGCATATATCATATTCACCATTTTTTGATGTGTATATAGTTTTCCTTTTATATATTATATCTTTAAAATATATATATTCATGATATTTAAAGTTTATTTTAAGTTATTTCTTTTATTTGTGTTATGATTCCAAAGTTACCAAAGTGGTAAGGGTTTATTTCACAATCTCATCATTTTTGGGGATTACTATGTTTAAGTATCTTCTAAGAGTATTATTTGATTTTTTATGGGAAAATAAATATATTTTATTCTATTATTTTTATTAATTATATTTTTAGAGAAATATTACCCCCTTTCACTCTTTTGAACTTTAATTTTTTGTGAAAATGTTTTTATGAAAATATGACCTTATTGCCCTCAATGGTCAAAAATCCTTTTTCTTTAAAATCCATGTTTTCTTAATATATTATCAAGAATGTTTTATTATATTCTACTATTATTGGTAAAAATAATTTTTATCCATGATAGCGGTTTAAAAAAAATTTAAATGGAATATTCCTATAATTTTTTTAGTAAGGTACTTTTTGACTTTTCATACAAAAATATAAAATAAATATTTTTTTAACATACTCGGTATGAATAGAATTTTCTGCCATTATTACTAGTAGTTGTTTTTAAGTTTCCTTTACATGTTTACATGGTCATTTTTAAACAAAAAATTTTCCCTAATATTCTATAAATTTTTTGTTTTTAAAAGTCATTTCAATATAAAAAATATAATAATGTTTTGAATGTCATTTTTATGGTATTTTGATTCATAAATGATTTCTTATTGTAAAATACTAGTCGATGGTAGCCTTAAAAGATTTGGTATCAAACTCTTCTCATGTTTAATCTTCTATAATCAACACAAGGAAGACATTGAGCATCTATTTTTTGTTGTTATACAACTACAACTCTTTGGGATAAAGTTTTTGGAATTTTGGAAATTCATCCCCTGCATGATGAATCGATCATGGATCAACTGAAGGATTGTCTTAAGAATATGATGTCTCTAAAACTAGTGAAACTTATTAAGGAGGACTGTACATAACTCATCCATATTTTATTATATAGAAGGAATTGGATGATCCATGAACAAGGCTCCTATAAGATTCATTTGGCCATTACTGAGATCACCATGGTAGTGAAAAATGACAAATTATTGCAAAGTGGGTGATATAATAAATCCATGAATAATTTCACTATCTTGATATGATTTAAATTTCAAGGTAATTTCAACATTCCTCTGGGAATATTCGAGGTTTTTTGGAATCCCCCTTTTGTTGGTTAGTGTAAATGCAATTTTGATAGAGCTTCTAGTGGAAACCGTAGATCTATCAATTTTAGGGTTGTTATATGGATAATAATAGTGATTTTATGGGATTAAATTATATTCACTTTGGGTTTTACACAAATTTATAAGCCATGATATTTAGCATGATCAATGAAGTTGACATGGAAATTTTGAGAAGATAGAATAATTTATGGGTTGAGTGTAGTTCCAAGATGATTGTGTAGGATATTAGACCCGGTATCATACATCTATCATAGAAATTGACTTTAATATGGTATAATTTCTTAAAAAATATCTCTTCAATGAATTACATTTTCACACATATGTTTTATTAAGCCATCTGTCTTGTAGATAACCTTGAAAACAATGGTGTGAATAGTAATACTTGCAAATTTTTTAACACCCTCCTGGTTGAGTTGATCTCTATATTTAAAAGGGATAAATGTAATATTACTTACTTTAGAATATTATAATTTTCTTAATTTAATATTCTGGAGATTGGTCACTAAGACTCGGTCTCATAATTTTCTATTCATCAATTTCAACAAATCACATTTTACCCTATGATTCATTGAAAATATATGGTAATGATACCATTCTTATTATTTATATATATGTTTTATGATCAGTTTGGGTGAGGACGTATTATTTTTATACAATTATCTATATTACTCTGGATTGTTTATGATTATGTTTATTGATTTGGGAAATTATTAATATTTCTTATGATATTTTTCAATATGAATGTTTAAATTGATTATGTTTATTTATTGGATAAATTATTAACATTTATTATTCTAGTTTTTCAATATGAATTTCACATGATTATCTTTATCCCATTTCTAGTAAAAAATGAATTTGACCTGGTCAGTGAAGAGTTGATCCCATTATAGCTCTTTGATCCATCGGTAGGTCTCATGAGAAAAACTAGCTTGGGTTTTTTGCTGAGGAATTACCCATTTATATTATATGTCTTTTAACATGGACTTTATGGTATGGTTATGATGTCTGAAATTATGAATTCCCTCATTATGATATTATTTATTCATGTTCATGTAATTATTTGATTAGTTATAATATCCATAGATACGTTTCTAGATCATGTGATTATTTATATCTAATTATTTTGATAATCATTTATTCCTGCAATATTATTCATAATATTTAAGTTATTGATTAAATGACATGTGTTTCAATTATTTAAATTTCTATATTTATTATTCTCTATTTATTCATGATATATTTAGTTGTATTCATGCCCTTACTGTGCATTAGATCTCACCCTTTTCTTAGGTTTCCTTTTCATAGGATGCCAAAAAAATTATTATGATTAATATGCATGTATTTTCTAAATGTAATAAAGTTATTCTCAAATAAAATAAAATGTTTTATATTTATTTTTTCAAATATAATTTTATATTCCAGTATGTATATAGTTTTTCAATTCTAATAAACTATTTGGTCCTTTGGGATGTGATTCCTTATATCTAATGCCTATGTAATCAAGTAACAACAAACTCTGGTCTACTATGGTTGAGGTCATTACAATTTACACATAACTTGACAATTTTTTAACACTTTCAATGAAATAAAATTTTTATTATGGTCAACCCCTATTATTAACATTTTTTGAGTTATAAATTTCTTCACTAAAGTCTTTATTCTCACTAACTACAATAATTTTACCATTGTCTCCCCTATTTTGGTCAATATGGTATCTTTCATTACATTTTTATGTGTATGTTTATCTTTTAATATTTCTTGGTATTTATATAATATGTTCACATTTTCTTTACCACAAATAATATTTTCAACCACTTCATAGAATATCTTGAATAACCTATAAAATATTTCTTAATGTGGCTTATTTCTTCTTGCATGATACCAAATCATTACATGTGTAAACATCCATTTTATTTATGTATTCCATCAATAAAAATATTTTTTCAGAATGACTCTTTAACACCCTCGTGAATTAGTATACAAAAGTTAGGCTCTATACAACTCCCTTTATTTTCATTAATGTGACACTCAATATTATTTTAGATAAGGTAAACAAAAATTTGTAAAACTATTACAAAATGTGCATTATGTTACATCATCTATTTAGTATTATAGAATGAGATTTTATTCATAAATATATTTAAAATTCATATATATAAATTTTATAATATAAATTTGATAAAATAGAATTTTTTTTTGGATTTATAATATCAAAATTATCTAAATATGTATTTATGGGATATTTATAAAAATGATTTTTTGGTAGAAGTATTTTTTTATTACATATATAGAAGTTTGTTTTTTTCACTTTTAGAAATTGAATACAATAAAATGTTTTTCATATTTTTAATGAAAATTAATATATTATTCAATAATTCCAATTTCATTTTTGGTCATAAAAATAAGTTACCGGAGGTAATTGTTTGCCACCATGGTAAGGGTTAAAAGTGTTAAAGAGGGGGGGGGGGGGTTAAACTAAGGTATAAGTTCTAAAATATCACAAAACCTTACATTTAATTTCATAAATTGAGTTTATTTTGACCTATCATATAATATCTTTAAATTTTTATTTTGTTAGATCAAATTTACCATGATAAACACATTTATATTCTTTTAAAGTTAAGTTTATTTACACAAGTACCACCCCTCTCACTTATAAAAGGATCCCTTCATAACCTAACTTATCCACATGACTTGAGAAAACTAGATTGAATAAAATATTACAAAAAACCTCCTCTACACCCTTATACAAATCATATAGCTTCTAGTATCATAAAATGACCACTGTTTGAAGTCATAACCCTCTTAGTAAAGGATCCCTCTCAATAACTATGGTGATAAATTTTAATTATTATTTATATCGTATATTTTCTTCTTGTAAAACCTTCAAATTTATTCTAACCAAATCAATATAATAACATCAATATAAATAATTTAATGAAATTTGTTATTTATCTTGTATACCCACTATCTACCTTTCTATTAACTTTTCTAAAATAAAGGAAACGTTACTCGTGTTACATGCAGACCACCACTACCACAGATTAAGTAATTTATTTTCATCACATACTAATATGGGTGTGATTCATAAATGGATTTAATGAATCAATACAATATTTATAAAATAATTAATATTATTAAATGAAAAATGTAGAATTATATAAAAAATATTAACATTAATTTACCATAGCAATTTTAACTTCCTAAAATTGAACATATTGAGACATATTTTATAATTTGAATATATTATGATAATATAAATTATCGTATAAATCTTTTATTACTAGAATAATGAATAAATATTAATTATTATTTTTTATATTATTAAACTATTTTATAACTCCTTCTTCCACGGTAAACATAAAAAAATTGGTTTTAAGAGAATTGAATAAACATTACTAAGTGGATGATGAGAATAAAAACTATGTGATAAATGAATAACATAAAGTAATAAATGAACATTAAAAAAATGAAATATATATAAAAAAGGATCTGCATTGATTATTTAAAAAAATTAATTTTGTTATTGAGGAAGTTACATGCACATACCAAATGACTTGGCACTTGAGGTAAGGGAATTGATAACTCAATTAACTTTCATTGAGTTATGATCATTGTTAATGTTATCTTATTGTATTAATTTTCCTACCATAATGTTCATTATTAATTATAAATATTCTTATTAATATATTATTATTTTTCTAAAGTAAAATAAATTCATATTATACTAGATACTGTTTTTCAAATTTTCAATAATTTATAGAAATATAAGGATTCCTATTTATCTAAGATTTTCAATTATAATTATTTTATTATTATATGACTCAAAATTATTTTACAAATATTTCTATAAATGTAAATTCTTGGTATTATAATCCCTTAGAAATATTTTTATTTATATATTACTTATTCCCTTTAATTATAAAACCAACATAAGATGTATGAATTCCTAAATATTAGAGAGATACAAAGGAATAAATCAAAATATCAGAGATCCTCATCAAATTTTGGTAATGTAAAGAGTGGGGGTTTCCTAGAAAATAAATCTATATCTAAAAAAATAGGTGGATGTAGGATATAAAATAGATAAAACTAGGGGTAATAACTCTGAAAAATATACTTTGGGTATTAACTCAATCTTCACTTGGGGAATAACTTGTAGGCTTAATTATACACCTAGTTTAACACTCCTGATAGATATTCTTTGGGTATTTCATACACTTCTTTACAAAAAAATGAAATATTTGAATATATTGATTTATATATTCATATCCTTTAATCACATGGATGTATGTTATGTATTATCATAACCATATATCCATTACTCTATTCTGTTTGAACACTTTACAAATTGAAGGGTATTTACGAAGAAAGTTATTTCATTTATTAACTAGGATATTATTGAAAATTTGTATGCTTATAATTTTATTAGGGACAATTAATTATTTTTAAGGGATGTTGAATATGTAATGTTTTTTATTCCATTCATATGTTGAGTGCCTTGTAATTGTTTAGTGATAGGTGCATTCGGAATTATATAGCCCCTTGATGCATCAGTATATCTTGAGACAAACTAGTTTGGATATTTGGAGAATTCATTACCTTTTATGTATGATTTCATTTCATGATGCTTGATGGTAAATTTATAATGTCTAGTATTATTAATTTCATCAATATGAAATTAGTTATTATTATACATATGATTGTTTTTATTTATTTAGTAATATATCATCCTCATGATAATAATTTTTTGAATATTTTATTATTGTCCATTCCTTACATATCTATCATTACTTGAAATTATATGACATATTATATTGTATGATACCCCTTTCCAAGAAATAGAGATCACCAGTTTATATTTTTATCCTCTTCCTAGAAAAAATAGAAGAGAAATCAGAATAATTTTATGGATATAATGTAGAAAATAATATATTTCTCACTAAGAACATAAGTTGTATGTTATGTTTTAAAATATAATTTGTAAGAAATATATGTATCAATTATTCTAAGACTACTAAACTATTATATCCTATGTAATGTGATATCTTGTATTATATACCAATGTAGTAATATTACATTTGGCTATAGGATACTATAATATGGGTTGATACACTTGGTATCAAAGAAATTTTAATTGATACCTTGGGAACTATATATATAGTAATATAGTTAGACCTAAAAAATATGATAAATCATTAATATATTCATGGAGTTTTTAATGAATAATTTATTTGAACATTTATAGAATATCTAAAATCAATATTCATAATATATGAGTTAATTAAGTTCATTCCATTATTTATAAATGGAACATAACATAAGTAATGGGATTTATATCAACACCTATAATCCCAATAAGGGTTTTTCTCTTGAACATTTCAAGTAGGATGAAGTTAGAGATAAATTAATTATAACTATATTAGGGTATCTATATCTAGTTATGACTAATAAAATTTAATGTATATACCAACCTATATATTCATATAATGTTGTATCGATGCTGGACCACTTCATGTGACAATAAACTATATCATGAAATAGAACCATTGATAAATTGGTAGCTGATAAATAGATCTGGTATCTCTAGAAAATATTTATTTCCATGGAAATTAGTGAGAGGTAAAATTTTATTTTAGTGGTTTATCATCCAAATAAAGATAAATATCAAAGGTGGTCATTGATTTAAAATAATATGGAAATGTAAGAGATAGAGCACTTGAAATGGAGTACTTTTATGTCGATATTTTTAGAAAAATAATTTCCTCATGATCAATGGGATGATATAGATAAGAAATTCATTCATCTAAATAAAATATTAGAAGAAAATATTTATTACTATAAGGAAAATATTTTGATATTAGTAAGACATTTTTCATACCACAATAACAATATTAACTATAAGTTGATCACTTTAGATAAAGATTATTTTTCAAATGGATTTAGTATTGAAAACATTTTCCTCACATGAGGATATATTATAATGTTCCATAAATATAGAGAAAGAATTTACCAAGTAATATGTGTTCCAAATAAATCCAGATAAGATGAGAATGATAGATTTTCATGATAATTTAAATGTAGTGAAGGAGAAAAAATAGATGACTGGACTTTATGACATGTAATAATTAGGGAATGAAAAACCTTAGGGTATGTTTTAAGGGAATGAAAGTATTCTTAAAGTATAGAGATAAATTCCACTAATATCATGAATGAAATAATATAACTTACAATGTTTAATTATTCAATATTTAGGATATTGATTATTATTCAAATCAATTCCCTAAGTGATAAGGTAATTTACCTCAGAAGAATCCAAAGGATTAAGGTTGATATTTTTCTATCACAACAACTGAAAATGATGTTATATAAGGTAAATTGATTATAAACTCAAATTTATATAATTATATATTTTTTTACTTATTAATTATTTCATATCTTGCATATTTTTGTAGAGTATTAAATCATTTGCTGAAATATTGAGAAAATTGTTATCAATCAAAACACCTTGTGGGAATCTTTTTACAATAAGGATATATCAGACAGACTCTACTAAGACAAAAATATGTTATTTAACTATAAACATGATTGTTATACCAATGATTGATTTTTACACAATAATTAGTAAGGATGAGATCATGATGTATAATTCAAGAATTTATTATGGTAGAAGGTGATTACTATTTATGAGGGATGTATACAATCCCTTCTTATTATGGGAGAGACTTTATTATATGAGTCTTATTTGAATCCAACCTCAGTATCATAATTTAATGAAATCCTAGGATTATAGGAAGATAAAATTAAATACATGGATGCAAAAGAAAACATTTGAAATAAATAAGTACATATTTTTCAAGACTATATAGACATATTTCTTGAAAAATAAACTGGATATCCACATGTGTGTGAATTTTAATTTCTATTGAACTATACCTGATGAAAAACCTATATCTTATATTCCTTATAGAATATCCCTATTTAAATTGGTGGAGATATAGAAACAACCCTAGGATTTATTTTAAAATGGAATTATACAGACTAGTGTTTCACCCTGGGGAGCCCAATTTCTATTTGTTAAAAATATGGACGTGTCTATGAGGATGTGCATCAAAAAAATAAGGAAATCAATTTTAGTACTATAATAAATGATTATCCTTTTCTACAAATTGATTATTTATTTGATAAAGTTTAAGGAGATAAATACTTTTCAAATATTTATCTTCATTTAAGTTATCATCAATTAAGTGTGGATATGGATGATATCCTAAAAATGTCATTTCTTTTGAGGTATAGACATTATGAATTTATGGTAATTACCTTTAGATTAATGAAATTTACCTTTGTGTTTATAGATATAAAGAATAAAGTATTAAAATATTATCTTTATTATTTAATTATGGTATTTATTGATGATATATTGGTATACTATAAAATATATTAAGAGCATAATAATTATTTATGAATTAATCTTGAGACTCTCATAGTAAAATGATTTATATTAGAAATTAAGTAAGTGTGAATTTCAGCTCTATAATGTTTCTTTTCTTGGTCACATTTTCTCTAAGGATGAAATTCATATTGATCCTTCAATGACTAATGAATTAAATGAATATCCAAATTTTTTTTAACATAACTTGGATACATTGTTTCCTTAGCTTAGTAGGTTATTATTGGTATTTTTTTTTAAAATTTTACCTCATTGTCCAACCCATTAACAACTTTTACTCACAAAACTGCCAAATTTACTTAGATTGAGAAATTTGAGAAATTTTTTTCAATAGTCAAAGAATATATTGGTTAATGACTTATTATTGGATTTACCATAAAGATTAATGTTTTTTTTGGATTTATAGTGATTCATCAAAGAAAGGATTATGATGTGTCCTTATGTATACTGATAAAATAGTTTCTTATACCTAAATAAAATTAAATATCCATGAAAAAAACTATCCAAATATTGATCTTGAGTTGGATGTTGTAATATTTTTAATTGATGATATGTAAGTATAATCTCTATGGGGAAAGATATTACATTTATACTGTTATACCCCATGGATTTTCAGGTGATTACATTTTGGAGTTATTTTAAATTTCAAATTGGAGAATGAATCATTTTGAGAACCAAGACATGGACTATGGTTCTGATCATTTTTACATACATAAGATGTATTTTTATATGGGTTTCAAGGAACATAGGGTGACTAGGGGGTTCAAGGAATCACTATAAGAAGGATTGGGGTGGTCAGGCCACTAAATATTGGTATCCCAGTCACCAACCAGTCGTTGAGAGGGAATTAGTTTTCTAGTAGTCTTGATAGTGTGTTCGGAACACTATCTAGTTCCACCTGATAGCTAATGGGTCCTATTTATATTATTTTATTGGGGGATATGTCTTTTTTTGGATTGTTTCCCTCATGATTTAATGGGTTTTTGGGGTTTTAAGATGCAATTTTGACAGCCTCCCCGCTCCCTTTCATCTCTATAAAACTACCTCCATATGGGGTTTTTTTGTAAATTTTAGTGGAAGGTATAAGGTAAAATGTTAATTTCATTATCCAATATTACTTTATCTTATTCATATATAATTTCCCCCATTTCTATTAGGGCTTTTTTTATTTATTCCATCGGGGCATGGCGAAGTCGACTGAGGGTGAATTAGATTTTTCCCAAAATATATTAAGGAGGAACCAATATTCCTTCAACATGCTATTGTCAGTAGTTTTGGTAAAGGTATTACACCATGTGGGTTTTCCAATAGTTTTTGGTAAAATTTTAATTAATCATCCATCAACCAGGTGTAACTTTGAGGGATTTTGTGTAGCTTAGGTCCAGGGTCTTTCTTGAGTAGACTACACCCAGTCACTCATGATTCCAATGATTGATCAGTGTATGATGATTTTATTATAATTTGGACTATTTAAATGTAATTTTTAATTAATTATAAAATTTTTATAATTAAATTTACATAATTTGTGGAATGAGACAAGTGCCCGGGGATAAGGGTAATGATTGGTAATCTTGAATGAGGCTCATTGAAACATTTGGAGGGGTTAACACTGGTATTCTGATAGGTTAAACCTATAATAAATTTAGATATGTTTTTTTAGGATTGATAGTACATGGATGCATAAATTATTAGGTTTGATAATGGGTAATAAGATCTGGTGGATCCCTTGGGTAATATGATGGGATATATTGAGTATCTCAAGTTGAAAACAAAATCTATTTCAGAGTAGGATGGTTTGGGATCAACTAATGAATATTTATTAAAGGGGATAAGGCTTCAATTGAGTTAATGAATGACATTTGGGTGGTCCTGGGATGTTATTCACGATACAAGATTTACTATGTTAGGTTTTTAGGGATGTTTGGTAGGGATGAGGGTCTTGGGGCCGAGTGATGACAACAAAATGGTTTCACATATCATGAGATTCAAGAAAATACCTCCCAATGTTTGAGGTGAGTCTTGATGTAAAATTGGAGTAAGAGGATTTATTTAGGGATTTTAATAGGATAATGGATTAGTTTTTCTTGGGTGATAGGTAGAGGGATCTCTTTAGGATGTTAATTGAGACCCAGGTGAGGTCCACAAGTATTGTATGGGTTGTGGAATGATAATTACAAATGTATTGAGATAGAGAATAGACCCCTCCAATGAGGATAGGGTAGTGTAGGATTTGATGGCCTAGGATGGTAGCTGGTTAGAAGAAATAAGAGTGATGATGGGATTAGAGAGTTTAGATGAGACTATGATGTCGGGGAAAGAGGAGCCGCCTGGCTGTGATGTCACTATTGGGTGGTGAGTTTGTGAAGGTATCGATGAGCTAATATTGAGATGATTCCAGAGGACCTAATGTATCCCCCATTGGTAGAGTTGGTATGTGATGCGATAAGGAGATAATTATTGAGCGACTAGAACCTGGTATCATATGGTAAGCTGTGTGATGGCCATAGGTCCCTTCTTGTGTTTCATGTGCTTTATGTGACCTCCATTGAGTCCATAGGGGGTGGGTTTTGTGATGGTCATTCCCTATCCCGAATGATAGATTAGTGGTTGGATAAGGGGCCTTATCCCTAATCGAGAGGGCATATATAACCATATCCCAAGTGAGAGGGAATCAATTAATGATGATAGAGGGACTTTATAAGAGTGTCTTGGGTCATTTTAGAGGACATCCGTCAGAGATGGGTCATGGGATTTTGAGAGGAGTGACTGATGGACTATCATTGAGTGAGAGGGGATGGATTGAGTCTTGTTAATTTATGACTATGCCTAATGTGTTCGAGCATTAGGTCAAGGTTTTGGATTCATCCATAAACCAAATATTTAGGTATGGGGTATGCATCAATTATGAGTATGATGGTATGAGGGAAAACTGTATTTTTGGCATAGTTCCAAAGAAGGTATGGTAGGGTTCTGGGTGGGTTGGCTATCTTCTGATGACTTAATGTCTTTTGAACCACATCTAGTGTCGTGGAAGCCTAGTTAGTTCACAATAAACTAGATATATTATTTATTATATTTATTTTACTCATTTACATACACAAATATGATAGCGTATATTAGGGGTTCTTGGTGGGAACCCAATAGGTTATATGAGTACACCATGAATGGGTATCTTGGTGCATGTCCAGACCTTATATCTACATTCTGTGTCAAAGTATAGGACATAAAATATATTGAGCTAGTTTATCTTGATGAGTTTATGGATATAGGGTGTTTAAGGCCGAGGGATAGAAGTATGGATATTGTTCATGTGTTCTATATTTAGTTTATTTTTTATTTTGGATCTGTTTAGTGGGAGTTAAATTGAACGTTACATATGGAGGCATAATCTATGATATTGGATGTGTTTGTTTATTATATTAACTCTGATGTTGTGTTATGGGTGCTTAATTATTTATTATTAATTGTTTTTTGATATTAAAGTCACAACCTCAAGAATTCATGTTTTAGTTCCTCAACAATTGTTGGAAGCCTCTAGAACATGTTGAGGGGATGTTGAGGCCATGTGGAACTCTATCTCAGACATGATCTAGGTAGATGTGTTACAAAGTTTTACCTGAGAATTGTTTTGTTTTATTTTTTTAGGGGATGGTGGATAAGTCATTTATAATATTTTTGGAGTTTATAATGGATATTTTACTAGTGCATTGAGAATAAATTTTCCAATATGAATTATTGGTTATAAGGGGCATGAGATTATTATTCGTAGTTTTGATGTTATGGTTGTTTGATTTCACATTGGGTGGCACAAAATTATTTTTTGAATTTATTATTTATGGGGTTTTTAATTGTCTCCCTTTTAAGGGAGGATCTATTCATAGATCATTGTAGGTACATAGTATTATCATGGGATATATTCTCTTATGATTGTTGAATTACGAGAGGTTGACCTATTTAAAGTTTGAAAAACAACTTATATGGTTTTTTACTATATAACTCATTGGTTTAATTCTAGTCTAAAGGACCTTAGTGTATTTCATTCTGATTTTTGGTCATGTGGATTTTATAAATGGAGGTTTTAGATAGTTGAAATATATTCCCTTCATCAAGGGATGTGTAGAGAACCATATTGGGTTACTATGATCATTTGATGACCTGGTGATGACTCGATGAAGGAACAGTGTTCTGGATAAGTTATTTAAGGATGATAATGAGTTTACCTTGGAATAATAAATCATTTTGGGTAACTGGGATAAGTTTAGTTACTTAATTTCCCAATAAAAATAAATATTGTGTTTTCCCAAATGGATTCTTAGTGAAACTCTATTAAACTAGATCTGGTGGTTCTATGGAAAACCTGAGGGGCTATAAAGAAAGGCATTGAAAATTATATGCGATTTTTAGATGTGAATTGATTTTATCATTTTTGGAATAGAGTCTATTTTGAGGTCATGACCAGTTAGGTGCTTGCCCTAGTGGTTCTTAGTATATCCTGTGGGATAGTTTGGGGGGTGTGTGGAGTGATTCTCAATGTTTTGCAACAAGTCCCATTTTTCATGTGGTCATGTTATTACGAATAGCATGGGTGAGAAGTCTTAGGCTGTTGGGTGGGATTGGCATCTGAATTTTATGATTAGTGGGTAAGTTTCACAGGCTTAGTTTATATGGGATGTGAATCTAGGGGGTGTGAGTCAGGTCATGAAATCAAGTTTAATGAGGAATGTGAAACCATTAGGTTCGGGTGAGACTGAGTAGGATCAGGAGAGGAAAAGAACTTGTGTGTCAGTTCTTATTAGGCTACTCTACCTAGGGAGGAGAGTGATCATCGTGAGATGCTTGAGAAAATTCTTGGCGTGTAAGGATATGTGTGTTCTAGGTACTTGTGGTTCTCAATTGGGTTTCTAATTAGTGAACAAGTATTATGTGGGTCCATTAAGGATTGTTTGGGTTATAGAGGAACCTTAGTAGTGCAGTAATTATAGTTTTGTGGTTGTTTCATTATAAGTTCAATATCAATGTTAGATGAATGATTAGTTTGGAGATATTCTTGTAGACATGGTGACCTAGAGTTTGGTGTGTCAACATATAACCTCTATGATGAGATATAAAATCAGAATTAGATTGAGGTATTATATTATGGTTAACCTGATTAGAGGCCTCGACATAGACTTCTAGAGAGGTGTGGTTTCATAGAATGGTGGAGATAAGTGGGAATATATCAGAAGGAGAAACATGCTTATGGTTTTGAGACCTATTCTGTTTGTTCTCTAGTAGTTGGTAAAGGGAATCCATATAAGGGATAACATACCATTGGCAATTATAGGATGATGTTCTTGATGAGTTGTGAATGGGAGAAATTGGTGTTATGGTGTTTGAACATAGGTATTATTGGGATGGACATATATGGTCATCTTTTATGGTAATGAATGGAGTATGGTCCCTATAAAATAGGTATTGGGGTTATTCGGGTTATAATAATGATACTAATACGGTGGGGATAATTTTACCATTCATTGGTAAAATGGCCTCATATCTGGAGGGTTATGAATGTTGTGAGACTGATTAATGGATTGTTGGGGTGACATCAGGATGACTATGTGAAGTAAGATCAACAGATATATGGGTCCTTGGGTTTTTTAGAATTTAAAATTTATATTGGGTGTTTTTTCAAAGTTGGTTTGTTAGTGTCAAGATTAGAGTGGTTTTAGTGTGATCCAACAATGGTTCACAAGGTGAACCCATTTCATCATATGATTCAAGGGAAAAATCATGTGAATAAAAACTATGATAGAGAGTAATTATATAGAAAAGTTTTGGAGAAGTGAGTGGAGGTTAGTAACATAGCCTGGGGTATGGGTGGTACCCCACATGTGGGGTTCAGTCGTGAAAAATGTCTAAGTGGAATAAGATGCTATTTTAATGATAAATCAGAAGTTGAGATCACGAATTTTGGTAAGTCACCTAGAGGAGTTCTGATTGGTGTCCTTGCTTGAGGTTAGACTTGGTGAGAGGGGAACCATGTTGGGAGCATTGTCTGAGATACAATTAGTGGAAAAGAGGTCCATTAAAAGTGAGTTTTAAAAATATAATTCCTATGGTTGGAATCACCATGGCTTGGAATCAGCCTTTATGAGAAGATCCTTATAGTGGGGATCATCTTAATACATTAGTTGAGGAAAAAAAGTGCATTTGGAAATATAGGTAGGGTTGATAATTATCTCTGTGTTGGAGTGAATAACATGTGGGTGGATTGACTTCTGTTGAATAATGCATTTGGTGTATAGTGTTGTGCATGTGGGACACTGTAGATGTTTAGAGTTGTAACATAGTGAGTTCTCAATGAATTGATAATTGTAGTTGTCCAGGAAGAATGGTTTGAGGTTTACGATGGATTCTCGAGGACAATAACAATTATGGTCTGGATTTTATAATTCCTCTTGAGTTTTTTAGCCCTTATAATTTGGAAAGAATTTTAATTTTAAGTGTTGAATGAGTCATTTTGAGTACCAAGACTGAGGCCAGGGTTTCAATATTTTAATAATCATTGAGACATGTTTTTTATATGGGGTTTAAGGGGGGAAGGTAACTCATGGGTTCAAGGAAGCACTGTAGGAAGGATTAGGGTGGTCGGACTACTGCATTTTAGCAGCCTCTCCACTGAAAAACAAATGATGGGGAACCTACTAACATTGATAATGTATTGGGAACACTATTTGGGCCATCAGAAATCTCATTGTGAATGTTTTTATTTTTTAGAAGACAATGTTTCATCTTTTTGGGATCAATTTACCTATGGATTTATAGGGGCTTATGTATTTGGAGATGCCATTTCATCTAACCACTCCACCTCTAATGCCTCTCCTTCAACCCACCACCATGTGGTGGGGTGGGGGGGGGGGGGTTGGTGAATTCCAATGGTGGATCAAAGGTATAGTGTATGTTTATTTGTTCACTCATCCTTTATCTCATTTTACTTTCATTTCATGATATTTTATTAAGTATTTTTGTTTCGATTCAACCAAATTATGGTGGAATGGATTGACATCAAAGGGTATTTTACTCATATTTCATTAAATAGGAACTCTGATTTTTTCTACAAGTCATTAGAAGTAGTTTCAATGAAGAGACATCATTGTGTGGGATTTTATAAGGAATTAAGGGACATTATAATTAATAGATCACTTAACCAAGTGTAGCTTTTGAGTATTTTGTGAAACCAAGGTTTGTGGGTCCGTAAGGAGTAGATTTTACCCAATTGATCATGATTTCAATAAGCATTTGGAATCCATTGTTTTTTTTGGAATTTGGTCTAATTAAATTGATTTTATAATTAATTATAAAATTTATATAATTAATTGTGTGTGATGTGTGTCATTAAGAAAGTTCCCAGTGGTGTGAACGATGCTTGGTTGCCTTGGAAGAGGCTCGATAGAGATCCATGACGATAACTATGGTTTGTATGTAGGTGAACCCTATAATAAAATTTCATATGTTTTTTTATATTTGAGAGAGAATTAATTCATAATATAATGGGTTTGGTAATGGGGAATATAGGTTAGTAGATTCCTTTATCGAGATGATGAGATGGCTTAAGAATATCCAGTTGATTCCAAGTGATCTTTTGTAGTTGTAAGGTTTGAGATCTCCTTGTGACTATGTCAATAAGAGGCAGGGACTTGGGTTTAGGAAATGTGATACCTCTGGGAGGTCTTGGGATGTATGTTGAGATACGTGATGGCCTAGGTTTTGTTCTTATAACTGATCTCCGTGCATGGGAGGATTAGGGCTGAGTGATGATGGTGAGATAGTTTCATATATAAAAAACTCCCATCCAAGGTTAGAGGTCCGTCTTGATATATGATTTCTCTAATTGGAGTATGTTAGGACTTGGAACATGATCATAGATCAGGTATCTCTTCATGATGAACATAAGTATGTACCTAGGATATAAGATTACACCTAGGTGAGGTCTTTGAGTATCAAATTGTATTTAGTTTTAGAATGCCAAGGAGATTAGGATAGGGAATGGAACCATCTATGAGTGTAGGGTTGAGTAGGACATGATGGATTGGGAAGGTCCCTGGGTAGCTAGACCAGGATTAATGAGTGTATTAGTGAGGTTAGACCAGAAAATAAGGTATAGTTTTTCAGGACCTTCAAGATATGATGTCACCATTTGTTGATGAGTATGAGCTAGTATCAATGAGATGATATAGTTACTGGTCTAGAGGACACATGGAATGACCTATTGGGTGATTTGGTATGTGATGCTATGAGAGGATATATATCAAGTGATTAGTTATCTCATATCAAATAGTGAGTTATATGATGGTGTTCATAACCTACATGTGGTGCATGTTTATGAAATTACCTAGATAGAGTCTAATAGGGATGGTTCAGTGTGACGATCATGTACTGGTCAGGGTATTGGGTTGACGACCTTTCCATGAGCATCTTAGGTAGATGTGCATATATTTAAGGCATACCCTGAGAGATAGGGTAGTGGTTATAGAAGGGGAATTTATCCTCATAGTGAGGGATTAGTTTTCCATTTACTATGTGAGAGTTCATGGATTGAAGATGTTATGGATCCTTACCAGAAGTGTCTTGGGTCATTTTAAAGGACCATCCTGGAGGTTGTATCATGGAATATCATGAGGTGTAACTAATGAACCTCTACTAAGTGAGAAGGGATAGGTCAATTCTTGTATATGTATGACATTTTTGACTGTCTAAAGAAATTGGTTCAAAGTTTTAGACATCATACCACCTTGATTGTTTGGATATGGTATGGGCACTATTTCTAGCTGTTATGGTTTGATTCATCATATGTATTATGAAATGGATCTAAAGTAGGTATGGTGAGGGTTGGGGTGGCCTTTTTATCACCTGATGACCTAATAGTGTGTACCTCATCCAGTGTCACAGCAGTCTGGTTAGTGCATGAAAAATCATAAATCAGGTTTATTATATTTATTTTTCTCAAACATACAAATTAATATAATGATTTATATTAAGATTTATTGGTGAGACCCTACTAATTAATATACTCACACCTTGCATGGTTATCTTGATGAGCATGTTGAACTTATGTTTGCATTTTAGTTCTAGTCATAAGAGATAGAATGGATCATGATGGTGAAACTTGATGAGTATGTAGAGACATGGTATGTGAGGATCAAGGATTATTTTAGGGATGTTATGGGGGTATTTTACATTTAGTTTATTTTTTATTCGGTATCATCTGAGTGAGTGATCAGTTTTATATTATTTATGACATCATCATGTATGATATTGGATGTGTTTATTGATTATGAAAACTCTAATGTTGTGTTATGGATGTTTGGTTATTTATTACTTTGATATCATGATTATAAGATCCCCAATTAATGTTTTAGTACCTAACCTCTAGTCAACAACCTCTGGTGTATGGGGAGGAACACATGATGCCGTGTAGAAATTTGGCTTAGATAAGTTTCTCGGTGGTGTGTTATACATACAGATCAAAATATTCTAAAGTGAATATTTTTTTTAGAAAATTATTAACACAATATAGATTATATTACTAGAATTAATCAAGGAATTTTACTATTCAATACACTGTCACCAAAGAAAGGATAAAAAATGAGTGCAGTTTAAAAGTTCTCTTTTTATGTATTAAAATACCTTTATTGAAATCCAACATCATCAAGAGGGATAATAAAACATTGTTATAAAACAATTATAAGATAAATATGAAGTTTTCATGAGTTAAAACATAATTAGGTTTCAAAATAAAAAGGATAACATTGGAAGGAAGATAAAATATGGATAAAGTGGGGAAATAATAGTTAAAATGGATGGGAAGTATTAAAAAAATGATATATGTTTTGAGAAAGAAATTTATCAAGGTAAGGAATATGAGTTGAAAATTAATTTTCCCATATATATGGTTCAGGGGTTAAATATAAAATCTTTTTGTGGAGTAAACCAAGTTTATAATTAATAATTTCAAGGTGAGACTATATAACCCAAAGTGAGTGGGGTTTAAGTTAACAAAAACCGTTATAGAGTTTCAATATTTTGGATTGAAAATCCATTAAAAGGTAGAGCATGAGATTAATTTTTAAATACCCTATATTTAATTATTTTTAAGGGATAAATAAATACATTTCTAATACATATAACCCCAAAAAATAAACAAGTGGTGAAAATGAATTATGTCTCAATGAAACAAAATAGTGATAAAAAACCCTTACCCTTGGTCATGATTATTTTTCCACATGCACCAAAAATGTGGGAAAATAAAATAAAATTTGTTAAAAACATTATTAACAACTTTTTGATATATATTTTATTTTATAATATCAATTTATTATCATATGTTACTTATTAATTAATTAATTTTATCTTATGGAGGCAACTTCTGGTGCTTCAGTTGATTTCTCTGAAACTTCTCAGTATATTGAATATGGTCAAATGTGTTGTAAAATATCCTCACAATATTTATAATTATAAAGTTTTATGTCCTATATTATTCTATTAGAAAAAAATCTATACATTTCCATAGTTTTTCCCAAAATAGACTCAAATTAAAATAGTAATTTGATATGTTTATTTATGGTGGTTAAGTTTAATGTGACCATTTATTGTTAATATCACATATTGAATGTAAATTCTTACCTTTATGGAATTTTAATAGTTTTATAAATATAATTTACATAAACTATATACATTTTTAAAGTCATCCATGTTAGGTGGTAGTGGACAAATGAGATACATCATTCTTCGGAGGGGTAGTCCATACGTACACGGACGACACATTTATCTTTAATAAAATGGGAGGGAGAAAAATAAAATAAAACCATTATAATTTAATAATACTAGAAATTTTATAGTTATTATATTTTTTCATTAAATAGAACTTTTTTACCATCCATGTATGGTTGTTGTGAAAAATATAACTCATTGTTCATGGTTACGGTAGTATGCACAAATACATGTTGACACCTTTATATTTTGAATAGTTTTTAAGGGAGGTGAAAAAAAATAATATTAAATTTTATAATTTCATTAATAATATTAATAATATTTCTTTTATAATACATTAATGGATATAAACTTTTTTATAGGTTACAAGTAGGAAAAAAAACTAATAGTGCTTGGTTGATATAATTACCTCTCCCTTTGGATGTTCTCCCATGGGTAACACCTTATGGTTCCCTAGAATGGTATTTTAGAAATAACAAGGATTCTATGATAGGTGGATAGGGTTTATTAGATACTTGGTAATATTTTTGATAGACATAAATATTTTTAATGGGTGTAGAAATGTGGTTTAAGTAATCCTATTTAATAAGTGAAAATGGAAAATTCATAAATACTCATTACTTTTTTAAAACCAAAATGAAACTATTTAAGGTAAATGTCACAAAAAGTGGAACATAATTGACGGGGGAATGAGGTAATGTAAATTATACCTTCAAAATTCATTTTCTTCATGATTAAAACATTTATTTAGTCTTTTTTCCATTAGGTTTTTAACCTTTACCTTTTTTGTTTTTACCTTGGTATCTAGTCTTTAGCTAATTTTTTTAAATTTTATTAAAAATATAATGTAATAAATATGACCAACATTTTTATCTTAAATACCTAAATTTATACTTCATTTATCCTAAATAAATTTATAAAAAATATAAAATTAACTTTCATATTAAAAAATTTACTATATAGAAAAATTGTTTGGTATAAAAATCAGGTTTTAACTATTAAGTGTTCTTAATCCTACATAAAATTATTTCCCAATTAAAATAATGATTAAATAATAGTATACATGTGTAATAATAATATCATTTTTTTATATAAAATATATTTTTTAAATTTATTAGATATTATTTTACACAATATTAAAAATATAATTTAAAATAACTATTTTAATATTATCATTATCATTAAATTTAATCTTAGAAATTAAGTTTTTTTCTTAGAAATGAAATTTACCATGTTAAATAATATTAAAATTTTGATATAAAATATGAAATCCATATTATTATATTTTATTTCAAATTTTTATAGAAAAGAATTTTTAATATAAGAAATAAAAATAATTTTTGGTATAAAATATTACATTCGAAAACATTAAACATGGGTTTAATATATTCACCATAGAATTTTGAAATGATTTATTTTACTTTATAAACTTATCTTTTTATTGAATACAGGTTTCAAAAAATTTTAATCCATTATTTCATTATGATAATTTCATAAAAGTGGTGCCATTATCAAAATTGGAAATTTTCACTATTCACATAAAATCAATTATTTTAGAAAAATAACAAAAATTTATACAAACCTAATATAACTGTTCTAAGTCAAAAAATAAGTTAAATTTATTAAATTTAAATTTTATAATTTTAAATGTTTTATTTTAAATTAAACAGCAATATATAAAAGAAAACGACTTTTATTTAAAAACTCTCTTTAAAAAATTAAACGTTCTTAATCCAATTTTGTATTTATTTATAATTGATTATAATATTTTTATTTAGTTGGGGATTTATTATTATTATTATTATTCATATAATATGTAAAATAGTGTTTTACTTTGGTGTTTCATGTGAAATAATCTATCAAACACATTAATTGTTAAAGGATAAAAGTAATAAATTCTTGGGGAGATATATTCCCTACTTAAATAAATTGCATCCTTCAAATATTAATTACTACATAATAATTAAATAGTTAATAATTTCATTAATATATACATGACTTAATATTTAATTTTTAAAGAGGCATCAACCTTAGTAACATCGATAAGTCTAGAAAACTCATCTATTTCTTTATAATGAACATATCACAATATAGGGTTATTTTCTAATAATTTAAGATAAATATTATTCTTTATTGGGGTTAAGGATTATATAATGGAACAAATTTTTCTTGATATTTTATCATCATTAATATAGTGATAAGTTATCATAAGTTGATTTGAGGTTTGAAATATAATCTCCCAATTTCGCTATTATGAATTATCTATGGAGATAGATAATAAACTTCCAAAATCACATCACTTTCATATAAAGGAATAATAATAATATTTTGAAAAGAAACATTCCCATAAATTTAAACATGGGATTTAATAATTTTACCATTATTATTTTTATTAAAAATTAATCATCTAGTCATCTATGTGATGATTTTATGTTATTAGAAAATATACTAGGTACAAAGTGGTGAGTTAAGAAGGATGCAAATAAAAAACTTATACCTATTTAGTGGATGATCAATGTTCCTTACTCTAAATAATTTTCAAAAATCACTTCATTTTTTTTATTCCATAGGATTTCACTTGTTTTCATGTTCATGAAAATTTATAATTCATATATTTCTTGTTAGTAATTAGATTATGAAATTGATTTTTGTAAATCCAATGTTTACCACATTTAATATATTGAACTTTTAGTGGTTCCTCAAGAATAAATCATTTTTCTTTCATTATGTCCATTGAAATTTTAATTTTTTCTTATTCAAAATTATTTCCTTATTCCATTATTTACCATAGATAAAAAATATATTTTAGTTCCTTTGAGACATTCCCCCATGTTTCCCTTACCGTATTTTTAACATGAAGTAAATTGAATCTTATTTTTTTTCATCACCTGTAATACCATGATACTCAATCCTTCTCTTCATTGGTGTGTTTAGAAATCAACAAAGTCTATATTTTTAATCATAATTCATGATATCTGGTTAGGAATAAAAATATTTCTCACTTTATATATTATTCTATTAGATTGCTTAGGTGAGAATCTTTTCATTTTACATGGAATCCATTTTTAAATTGGTTCCTAAAAGACTCATCCATTTATAAAACTAAAAAATGATTTAACATAATTGATGGATAATGAAAATCATAAGAGAATTATCATAAATTATCTTATGAAAAACTAAACTTTTAAATGTCTTACACTTTGAAACCACCACCATAGCTTTCAGTTCAACCTAAATCAGTATTTGTTCAATCTAGGTATATTTCGGTTGGGTTATCTCATACTTATTAACCTAATTACTTAAAATAATTTATCATTCAAAATTTCTGATAAATAGAACATCATTAACCAAGGGATATATCTTTGGGGTGTCTAGTGATGGGTGTGGTCTTAGGCCCACACATCATGCACCGAGTGAATATGTAAACCCTTAATTTAATTATTAAATACTATATTTTATTTTATTTATATTCATTATATAAAATTATGCTATGTGAAATAACCGTAAAGGTTTAGTATCTTGGGAAACTTGGATACATAAATAACTCTTTCATAGAAAACATAATATTGGGTGATCTCAGATGCATAGTAAGGGTAAAAAGAAGATATCAATGATCTTTTAAATATACCTAAAACAAAAAGAGTATAAGAACATGAGATTAACCAATGAAAATAACACCCAGGATTTATTATATCATAAACATGATTCATGGAATTAATCACGGTAGTTCTGGAGACATGAATCTTAAAGGGATCAAAGAACATGATATATGAGAACATAAAATTGTTATAATATCATGTCATAAAATAGTGTCATAATGTGTGGTATAATCATAATAATAAAAATATTATATCAAAGATACCCACAAAGACATTTATAACATGTCATAATTGGGATAACCACCCGTGTACCTGCTTCAGTCTTAGGATAACATCTTGCATACCCTATTTCAGTCTTGGGTTAACCTACAATGTACCATTTTGTCTCATAAAAAATTATCCTTTACCCAATTAAATTTATAAATTTATAATTTTGGGTCCAACCATCACATACACACAAATACGCTCAAATGCATTCCACGAGATCATATAAACATTAATCATAACTTAACCCATAGAAAAGAAAACATGTTTTATCATCATTTCATAAAAATATCCATAAAACACACAAATAAAGAATAATTATAGAATAAATGGATCATATAATTAATAAAACTTATATAACATCAAAGCATGTTATTATAGATGAAAATTTTCTTTAAAAGATAACTAGAAAAAATCTTGAGGAATATACCCTTTTAATTTTTAAATCACATATTAAAATATAGAAATTTACAAAATATTATATAAAAATTTTCATGGAAATTAAACTTAATAAAATGTAGAATAAGTTACCAAAAAATGATCATTCAGGATAATGGGAGATTTCGTCAATGTTGTGTATGTTAAAATAAACATTACTTTCACATTTTGGGTAAAAAGTTAAAAGTAACTCAGTTAGAAAACCACAAGAATATTCCTTTAATTTTTTTTAAAATAAAATAATTGGTAAAAATAAAATTAAACAATAATTAAAATAATATAAAATATTTTTTGAAAATATTTTTATAAAACAAGGATATGGAAAAAATGACTTTTGCCTGAAAAAAATAAATTCATTTTTCCTTCAAAAGAATTCTATCGGTCTATTTAGTACTTTAATTGAGGAAAGTTAAAGGAAATAATTTATTATCAATAAATAATCATATAATAATAAAATTAAATGATTTTATTAGGAAAGGTTTATATAATTTACTTTAAAGGAAGTTCAATCACTAAAATACCAATTAAAATGAGATTTAAATATAAATACCTTACTGCCATGGTAACTTTTGAATCGCAAGACCCATGAAATAATAACATCAAATGAAACTTTAAATATAATTATCATAAGTATATTAAATTTATGACATTAAAAAATTATTGTGTATACACCTCATATATAAATATAGGTTCATAACTTACCATACATCCCAAAAAAGACTATTTGAGATGATAAACCCTTCCCTCAGGTTTGATTTGTTTAAAAATCACTATAAAATTTTGAATAATAAATATAAATTTAAGATAATTATATAAAATAATAATATATTTAATTATAGTATCATATATTATCTAATTATAACATTTCAACACCTATTTATTAATAATTCCTTATTAAAATCACCATTTTCTTGGTGTTAACTGTTTCATTTTTCATGAGAATCTTAGTTCAGTAATTCTATTCCTTATAGTTTCATCATGGTTACATCATATAATTTTTTTTAATGATTTAATATCATATATATTAATTATTTATATATTTATAGTCATCTATAAAAGTTATTGATAGAAAAATGAATTACATCATTCATGGAGACAATAAACTGTAAGTTTGAGAGCATTGTTTTCAATTTTCGATGGATGGAACAAAAGAAACGTAAAAAATAATTCACCTTTCCATAATAATCATTATATCATATATGTAATATATTTTCAATAAATATATCCTTATTACCACCCATGTAAAGTGAAATAAAAAATGGATCACATCTCTTCATGGAGGTGTAGTCCACACGTAAGCATGAGAGACATTATCATTTCCAAAATATTAGTAGCTAAGAAGGTAGATATGACAAAATAATTACATAATATTAATTCTGTAATAAATATCATATATGTTAATTATTTATATCCTTATTACCATCTAAATAAAATGGTGATGAAATAAAATTTTCTAGCAACATAAAGATGGTAAGTCGGATGTACGCATGAGTAATGTTTTGTCTTTTCATAGGATGAAAAAGCGATGGAAAATGGTTGTACCATAAGTATAATAATTTTTATTCTATTTATGATAATTTATTTACTATTATTTATGTTTAAAAAATATATATGTGAATTATAAAAATAAATAATTGAAAAGAGTTGGTAAAGATTATTACCTCTTCTTCAGCACACTTCCTTTAGATTCCTTCTCAAGGACCCTTGGAATTGTCTGTTAAGAAGAACAAAAACTAAAATTTTTAGATATGTAAGTTTATAAGATAATTTTATAGGATTTTGTTGATCTATATGGCTCAAATTCTGTGAGGAAGAGAAGAGAAGTGGTTCCCATTTATAAGTGAGGAGGGGGGAACCCTTGGAATTACTTAAAGTATTACATTAATATAAATTAATTTTTAGGTCTGGGTTGTTAAAATTTGACATATTTATAATATATGGTGAGAATTATTAAAAATAATCTAATAAAATAAAATTAGGACAAGTTTAGGTGATGCTTTCACCCTTATCTCTTTGTTTTAACCCCCCATTACCCCTTTTGACAATTACGAGAATATCAATGTTTTTTTCTATTTAAGGATCTATAATGGTACCATAAAAAGTTAGGTGAAACATAAATGGACAAAGGTTTACATTATAGACCATATAAAATTAACTTGGTTGAATAATTGAGTTTTATGAATTTTAAATCACGTGGTAAATTATTTTTTATTATAAAATATCATCAACATCATTTTTGGAAACACATTAAATGTTATAATATAATATGGGTCTAAATCAAGTAAAATGTTTCAAAAAATGACTTGTATTAAAATATAAGGAGGATATGTTCTTAATATAACTAATAAATCAAAATTTCACATGTTTTGATTGCCTATTTGACATCATACTTCAGATTAACCCACTCGGTAGACAATTTTTATCTTAACCATGATAATAAATTTTTCAATATTAAAAAGTTATAATTTTTCTTATAAGGTGAAAATTGGCTCATAAATGGAAAAGGGACGAACATTTTGAACATTTCTCATCTTAATTTTCATATTTTAATATTTTTATTATATTTATATAATTTAATAAAATATTATTTAACATAAGATACTCTAAATGTCACGTTAAAAACTATTCACATAATTTGACTATGAAAACGACATAAAAGATATAGAATTCCTATATAAACCTTTCACATATCTATAATATTTTATAATTTTATTAAAAATTGTTGGGTAACTAAAAATCACTGAAAGAATATTTTATTTAAAGGTTTCTGAATTATTTTCTTGATTTTTATACAGTTTCTTGAAGCATTGAGTCAACATTATGTAAGCATTTAAGGTTATTATTTCATTACTAAAAAGTAAAAACATATTACCATAATGAAAAAATTTATATTTAAAACAAAAATTTATAAATAAAAATATTTTTTATCAATATCACAAAATTTTATAAATATTGAAACCAAGAGAATGACAGTTTCGTCTTTATATTTACTTTAAATAATATATAAGCCATTTTAAAATAAAATAGGAAAAAAAATCCTTAAATTAGAATCTGGGATGAGGATTGTAACACCCCAAGTAAATAAAGAATAATACATTTTCACATTTTTTAATATTTGCGAATTAAATATTAATTTTACTTTAAAGGGGTTGCTATGTTCGATAGCGTACCCGATACGCAACAACGAGTTTGTTAAAATCTTACGTTGCACACTTGTAATATAATAATATTATTTTAAATGGTAGTTAACACGTAGCCATTGTATTGGTGGGAATGAAAATAAATAACTAAAATATGATTATATATGTTTGTTAAATGTTTTTACATTTATCCAATAAAAGATAAGGGCTTAAAATAAGAAAAGAATTCAATTTTAGGCATAGATACTCTAATATTCACTAAAAGGTCGAATTATCTCCTTTTGATGGAGAACCCTCTTTAAATATAGTTTTGTTCACTCTTATAAATTCTATTGGACCAAATAAAATTCTTGTTTAGAATCAGGACATCAAAATTTACTTTGTAAATTTTTGGTCTTTTTCCGATAAAGTTTGTTTTTAATGAATAGTGAAAAATGTTGTATTTTAATTCAAAACCTCTTTTTAATCTAATTTATTTATATGATTAGATTATATTTTGAATTTTTTTTAATGTGAAATTAGAATATATTTTTACCATTTAATCCAATAGTGGTCATTGGAATTAATTTCACTTTGAAATTGCACTTAAACTAGTGTCAATCTTTTGATATATATTGTTTCATAAAAACACGCTGTTTGTTTTGACAGTGGGAATTAATTATTAAATTAACTAATGCAACTTATATGTTTTGAATTTTGTAAAATAGACATCATTTTGGAATTCAGAATATCATATATAGCTTAGGGTGAATTTTTGGTACTTTTCTGAAAAGCTTCAATTTTTTATGAATAGTAAAACCACTAAGTGGTAGTTAAAAAACTGATTTTTTGTTTAAATGAAACATTACCGCTTTTGTGAATTGAATTTCAAAAATACAATATACATGGTTGTCATTAGGATGTAAAATGTGGTTCAATGGGATTAAAATAATTTTTTTTTGTGAATAGTAACTTTTAAGTTTTATTAATCGCGATTAGAGGTAATTAGTGTAATCTAAGGTAAAAATAATGTTTTAATAATATGAAATGACCTTGACACATGTACTAACCTTATTGGATGTTTCATGGAAGACCAAGAAAATCCATGAGTCAACTTGGGGACCCCATGGATCCACTTGGGTAAGATAAATGACATTAATAACTTTTTATTTAAAGTTAAAATAAAAATGTCACAAACATGTATTGTTTTACTAAAACAATTTTTACATGGGGTTATACAAGTCATATTTTTGACTATAAATATTAATTAGAAATATAAAAATATTTACTAAATCATGATAGATTTTTTTTTAATTTTTAGACATTAAATAAAATAAATTATTTATGACACCATGATGATGCAGCGATTACCTCATTATTTAACAATTTAAATAAAATGAAAAGATAATGTAAAATATAAGACCTAAACTTGTCAAAAACCTATTGTATGTGTAGATTTCGAACTCGTATCACCTTATCCTAGAAATATATAATTGTTGGACCTTTAAAATCCGAAACTCCTTATATAATAAAGTAACATTTTATAACATTCCAAGAGTGCCCCTCCTTTCCTCTATTAAAAGGCCCCCACCTCTACCTCCTTAACCACACCTCTCAAGCCTTTGGTTCGGCCAAGATATACTCATTTTATCTCTCAAAATCCCTCTATTAATCCTAGAAGCCTTACCTTAGGTAGAAAGCTCTTCAAGAAACCCTTTTGGTTTAAACCAAGAGGAGTTACCCGATTTAAAGGTAATGTCTTCACTGGTGTTCTTTTGATTTATTTTGCTTCTCCAACCCCCTAAATTATTTTTATTCCTTTCTTTTTTAACAACACCAATATATTAAATATACTAGGATTTTTTTATGAGAAGTATTCGAGATACACTTACTCACAGCTTCGTCTAATGGTTAAAGAACCTACTATTTCTGTGGTTGGCGAATTTCTACCTCACGAAATGATAATTGGTCATTCTTATTTTAATACCTTTAATGGTGGAAATTAATATGTAACTATATTTATATATGATATATATTATGTTTATGTTTTCCTTATGCTTATGTATTTTAATTTATGGCATACCTTTATGGTTTCCATTTTGGGTAAACGCGATATCTTCATTTTAGGAAGTGCGGACTACCGCCCCATTAAAGTGATTTGATTTATTAATTCCATATGTGAGATGTATAAAGGACAGAGTTAATGATATTATATATGATATTATACTGGAATTAAAATATACCTTAATTTCATTTTGATTTCACTCCATTAAATATGAAATAGAAATGAATGTAGCGTTCATGCGTACGTACGGCTTACCGTCTCCATGAACGGTGCATTTCATTTCTTACCTATAAATGTTATATACTATTACAAATACATGTATATGATGGATATATATGATATATATGATATCCAAATAATGAATATCATTCTGGATATAATGAACCTTTGACCACATGAACAACATGTAATTGTGAGAAGTCCATTTTTGACTTAAGAACCAGATATCGACAAAACGAACATTATTAACTTAATTGATTACATAATGTTTATAACATGGAAATAAGTGATATAAAAGGAATAGTAAGCATGAAAAATGTTCTTAAGAAAGTATAAATTAACACTAGTTTATTATTCAGGAGATTAAAGAGCGATCAAGTCAAGTCGGACACGAGGTAAGGGACTTCGTCTCAATCTCCTTTGATTGAGGCATATTTTGTTCTAATACCAGAATTTATTTTATAAGCTGTATAAAACACCTTTTACTTTTCATTTAATTCAAAGGGAATATTTTCCTACAAAGAGTTTTACTAAATGACAAAAATGAATGTTTCTTTTAACGTACGCGGTGAAAACAACCTTTTCCGCTGACTCGATTATTATTTGGTCTTTAGCTTCCTCGACAGGCCATAATGTTTTTTTAAAAATGAAATAAATACCATATAATCTTTTATGTATTTTGGTATTGAAAATGGTTTTTATAATGGATTTCTTATGTTAATATATTTATGTGATATATTGTGATTGAAATGTGGAAATTTTTTCTTTTCATTATTTTTTTGTTTTATGTCTTATGATTTTATAGTGGTACTTAGACATTTGATGGGTGGTTATGTGATAAACCATATGATGGGTGGTGCCGTGAATACCAGGATGGGTGGTTACATTATAACCTCCAATGCATTGGTTATATAATTCGGCCGTATGGCTATTCCATTTAGTTATATGTGTGGAAGTCAACCGCATGGTTATTCCATTTAAGTATGTTTATGTCCCAAGTTACCTTTATAAGTTGTGTGTTATTTATATGAGTTTTATGGTAATATTTTGGTCACAAAGGGGTAATTAATGTTCTTTTTTCAGTGAAGAGTATTTACTACTTCTTAAAGGTTAAAAGTGTTACTTTGATAAAGTATTCGTGGTTTACTTGATGTTTTGAAAAACAAACCGTTTTTTTCTTTGTCCATCCCTTACTGAGATTTTTATGCTCACCCAATGTTTTTTTGAAATGTTCTTCACAGGACATAATGTGGAATAGGGTCAAGGATGGGATCAAGGAAAAGTCATGTTGTCTTAAACATGGAACTAGACATGACTCTTTTTTTAAGAGTTCATGTTCTATAAAAAAAGGAAACTTTGTAGAAGTGTCTAATGTGTAATCTTTTGAGATATAATTGTTATGATCTAATTCTATAAAACTCTAATCCTGAAAATATCCTCAATGTGAATTATTCATTTAATTCAATATTAAGTAATTTTTAAGGCCGGGGCCTTATAAGGATGGTATAAAACCACTCATCCAGAAAATTAAAGTCAAGTGTTGGAGTTATTTTTTTTGTCTTTATCATATTATCTTTAACCTTAACTACTCAATTTATCCATATCGAGTTGACAATATTTACCAAGGCTACTATTCATAATGATAAAAAATAAAAGTGAAATATTTTCCAAATTTAGACCTCATAATTTAAAAAACATGGAACCCATTTTTCAAGACTCAATTTCTATAATTTTAATAAATCTATTTTAATATAAATGTTTAAAACAATATGAAAACCAATTTAAAAAAAATACATTTTAGTAAAAAAATGCACATATACTAAAATCAAGTATAATGTTGATTCATATACAATTAATTACCTTATATATAATTAAATAATACCCATTTTAAGTAATATAATATTCAAAATATTAATTATATTTTTAATAAAAAAGGAAAGGCAATTTTATAAAAACTGGTATTTTTCACTAACCACTAAAACAATTTCCTAATTTTTTCACCTGATTATAATTTTGAAATTTTGATATCAAAAATAAATATCATTTTAAAATAAAATTTAGAAGTCAGTATAAATTAATTATAATTTCCATGCAAAAAATTCAATAAAAATCATTTTTAATGAAAATTATTTTTTAAAGAATAAAATAATTTCATTAAAATGTTTGTACGTACTTTATAAGTACTATTAAATAAATTTGTATTTAGTATGAATACTAGAAATATACATCAAAATGTGGTTATTCATATTCATACCCACAAATTCAATGTCTAGGTCACATTTAAATAATATTTTTTTGTAATAAATCTCAAAATGCTCGGTGTTGTGTGTTAAGAAAGTTATCAATATTATTATTATTTTAAAATAATTTTTGGGTGTTACAATCTCCCACCTTAAATTGGTCTTTTCATTAAAATTTTAACTTGAGCTCTGTAATCAAGGGTTTAACATTTAAAAATACCTCTGTTAAAAACCAAAAACATAAAAAAGGGTTAAAAAACATCCTATTAAAAATTGGGAATGGGAAATATGAAGGTTTTATGGAACAATAAATAACTAGATTTCTAAATTGGATAAAATTAGTGGGAAGTGAAAATTTGGGCATGGGGAAACAATTAATGTCTAAATAATGATGGACAAATAGTTTACTATTCTTTCCTATTTGTATATTCTTGGAGACAACATTTAAGAAGGATAGTTTACATCTAGCACCTATTTTGAACACCCTTTATGAGGATAAAAATACTCTATATGAAAGGATTATTCTTGTATATGAACTAGATATGTGTGTATTCTATGACTTGGCATTTTGATACTATTATGCCTGGGACTATAGTTTTCCGATGCGTGTTGGGCAGGAGAATGGTGAGTGGGAAACCAAACTATGGTGTAAGAAGATCTCAGGGAAAATGATTTTTTTCAAGTGGATATGCAACAAGGACAATCCTAATGATAATAATATATAGTATAAGGGAACCTAAATGGATTCATGCTGCATGTTTTGTTAGATTACCAATATAGCGATAACACGGAACTTATGTTTTGAGGTGTCTAAGAATGCTTCTTATACGAGATTATTGGGAAGCATCTGGGAATTATGATGTAAGGGGATGTAATAACGGACTTTCTAAACTCATGGTGTCAAGGTGTTGAGTAGCATTCTCATTAGGTCTAACTTCACAATGTAGTGTGTACTATTGTGTGATGGGTGATTTAGGAGGCTTAGAGAAGGCATTATAAAGCCATGTGATGATCTCTTCTATACCTCAAAGTTCATATTTTTTCTATGGTGTGAGAACATAGTTCCACCTTCCCAAAGGTGAGGAATTGGGTGTTAGAAGGGGGGTTCATCTATGGTTTTCATATATTTCTGAATGTAGTGGAAGATTTCCTCAAGGACGGTGGGTTAAGTGAATCCTTCCCAATGTTGTTATTATTCTTAATATGGATGGTTTCTATTCAAATGGTGTTATAATAGGAGGAGGACTTGTGTGAGATGTTATCAGGCCAGTGGTTTTTTGTTTTAGTTCCTTTTCTGGTTTTGGAAACTCTATGGGGTGGAAGCAAGATTTTTGTTCCGAATCTATTCTCTGGTCTTGATCACTTTATACCCCTTACTTTTTGGGGTTTTGGAATAAAAAGTTATTTTTTAGTGAGTAAGGGGTAAAAATACCATCAATTCAACATAAATGGAGGTAAAGGTATAAAATTTTATTTGAAGATCCTTTTTATAAAATTAAGGGATTTATTTATAGGTAATATAGACAACATGAGAAAATGTAGTTACTTGATTTCATTCCATTTCATAAGAAAAATTTCATCCTTTGGTTAGTATTCATTGAATATCAACTCCATATGTAATTCTAAGATGAATTTTTCATTCCAAAAGAACAAAATATAACTTCTAACATACCATAATATCTATAAAATAATAAAAAATCATTCCTTATTTATATAAATATTTAACAAAACCAAAATGGTTAATATAAGTTATGTAATATAAAACATTAATATCTAAAACCTCAAAAATAAACCCATGGTTCAACTTGATCCCTACCAAAAAGAGTTAACCTTATGACTTCTTCAAAATATTCTTGAAAAAATTAAATACCCTTAAATTATAAATATTTTATCAGACCTTTTTTCCAAGATCAATTTTTAATTTATCCCAACATAACATAAAGTAACTCACAATTTCACATAGAAAAAATGTGAATACCTTGATCATATATTATCTTAAAACATATCAATAACCTCAAACAATATAAATACTTAGTGAAAACATATATTCTTTAAAAAATTAATCCAATCATTAGTATTAAAATAAAATATCAAACTATTGAGTACATTTAATAAATCCAAAAATGAAATAAACTTCATCAAGTATGTCCTAATTTATTTTTTTTCAGGAAATCACTAACCAATTTTAGGGTCCCCAACACTATCAAAATTTATTTATCAATGTCAATAATATATTTATCATAGATAAACATTATTATATCAACATTGGGAACATATTAAGTGTTATATTTACCTTAATCAACCATTTCCAAAAAACATTATACTACCCCTAAATCAATTTTATAGGTTATCATTTCTATTCAACATATTTTTTAAAATATTTAAATTAAAACTAAAAGGAAACACTCCTTAAATGGTTTTTTATAACCAAAACACCATTTATAAACATACTTCTACAGTATAATTATTAAATCACAATATGTAAACAATTCAATCATTTTACTTTAGTGTTTTACATAACATAGGTCATTCCTTAGTGTAGGGTTTAACCATTATATTAAGGAATTTATACAAATAATAATCAATTTCCTCATATATAAGACATAAATTTACTTTAAAATTAATTTCTATATGTAGTTAATTTCCACATATAAAACATTTTCCCCTTATATTCAAATATAATACTAGGAGATTCTTCCAAAATTCTAAAAAAATAATAATATAGAACTTTCATACCCCAATGATCATTTCCACTTGAACTTCTATAGAATATCATTTCCTATTATATGATGTGTCATGAAACTCACCAATGGTTACATTTATAAGATATATTGTGATATATGATTAGGAATAATCATAATATTTTTCCTTCCCATTCCTAATTCATTTAGTTTCTCATAAGGAAAATCATTCCATTGTCCATCACATTCATCCTTAAACTTAATTCTCATGGTTCCAGTCGTTTTATAAAACCAAAAACCATGGTGTCAGCAATGATAATCATAATGAGAGATCATGAAAAAATATTCATAATATTTGTAAATATTTACACATTATATTCAGTCTATAATGAAATATTTTTAATCTAGGTTATCCATGATCATCATTTATTCAAATAATTAATAATGGATAAAAAAATACATGAATTAACCTAATAATTCCCCTTGGAGTTTCAAACAAGGTGAATAGTAATGGAACACTCACTGTGAACGAGAATGTTAGTAGGGATATACTAAACCAATTTCTTTCAGGACTTTTACACCTATATGAATCTGTGCCAAAACCACATCCACTTGTGGTATCATGATATATTTTTTTCTAGAAAAAATAAACTCCTTCCTTTACCACAAAAAAGTTATATTCTCCTATAAATAAAATTAAAATAAGGGTTCTCAATAAATTTTTCTTATTCTCAGTTATAAAGGTAACCGATCCTTTCTATGATACCAACTATAGAACGCCATACTTCTCAAACATAAATATTACATCTTGTTATATAAATATTCATTAAATAACATTACGATCAATGCTAGAATCGTAGAGGTTTAGTATCATTGAAAACTTGGATATATAAACAATAAGTTCATATATGATCTATAACAACTCCCACTTAGTTCTCAATAACTAGAACAATTATTATATACATTATACTTAAATATTTTTTTTTCCTATCATAGGGAAAAGAAAACATAATAATTGGTGAACTCAAGTTCTCATTTAGGGTAAACAATGAAGACATCAATAATCATTTAAATATATCATGAACAAATATGGTATGAGAACATGATTTTAACCATTTAAAATAATATTTCATAATCCTTGGATAATAAACTTGTATCATGGAATAAAGATCGGAAGTTCATAACAAATGAATTATGAAGGGATCAAAGAACATGATCCATAAGAACATAACATTGGAATAAGATCATATAATAAAATAGTATCATCATTCTAGTCATAATCATAATCATATAAATATTATGTCAAGGATACCAAAGAATATAGTCATAAAATTTTAAGCTTTGGATAACCACCCATGTGGCTACTATAGTCTTAGGATAACCAATAGTGTACCATCTTTAGGGCTTGGGATGACCTCATGTGCACCCTATTTATAGATTATGATAGCCTCCCATTCATACTTTGAGCTTAAGAAACATTAATATTTACCCAATTCATTTGAGGGATTTTTTATTTTTGTCTCAAATATCACATAATCATAAATCCATTCATATATATTCCACATGATCATATAAAAATTGATCATAACTTACCCCATGGAACAAATAATGGGCTTATATATTATTTCATCATCATAACCATAAAAAAATATATAGAAATGATAAATATGGAATAATTTGATCATATCAATATTAAATAATAAGAAACATCAAAGGTTTTTATTATTGATAAATAATTCATTTAAAATAACATCAAAACATTTATTTGGGAAAATACACTTTTCATTTTTAAATAAAATATTAAAATTTAAAAATTTCCCATATTTAAAAGAAATTTTTTTATTTTAAAATAACATTGTAAAATTTTAATGTAATTTTTAAATTATTTTCAATCATGATGGTGGGAAATTATATATATTTTTGTTATGTCAAAATAGATATTTCATTCCCATTTTTGGTAAAAAGTCAAATGTGGCTCATTCAAAAAATGACAAAAATATTTGTTTTAATCCATTTTGAAAAAATTAAATTAGGGGTTAACATTAAATTAAACAATCACGTATTAATATAGAAACATTTTTGAAAGCATTTTTGAAAAAATTGATATGGAAGTAAAAGGATTTTCAGCCAAAGAGAAAAAGAAATTTATTTTACCATAAAAATATTCTTTCAGTCTGTTGAGTACTAATAATGTGAAAAATAAAAGAAAAAAAAAATATACTACAAATAAATAAATATAGGACAATAAAATTAAACTGATTTATCTAGAAATTTTCATATAATATGATTTAATGGAGATTTAATAAAAAATAGTCCCAATTAAAATAATATTCAAACATAAACACCTTACCTCTTTGGCAATATTTGAATCATAAGAACCACAAAATAATAACTTCAAATGACACATTAAATATCATTATCATAATGATATTGATGATACAACATTAAAAAGTTATTTATATACACCTCATAATGGAATATAGGTTAATAACATAAACTATTTCACAAAGAATACAATTTGAGACGATAAACCCTTAACACAAGTTTGACTTACTTTAAAACTACTCTAAAATCCTATATAATAAATTTAAATTTACTATAATATTATAAAAAAATAATGTACATACTTATAATATCATATATTAACATATTATAAGATTTAAACTCCCATTTATTAATAATTCGTTATTATAATCATAGTTTTCTCGTGTTAAATGTTTCGTTTTTTATGAGAATATTAGTTCGGTAGTTCCAGTACTTTTACATTCATCATGGTTCTAAAATCTTCAAAATTATATTCATGAAATAAATATGATATATATATATATATATATTATTTATATATTTATATTCATCCATAAAAGGTCGGGTTAGAAAAATTATTTATATCGTTCAAGGAGATGGTATATTGTAAATACGCATGAACGTTGTTTTTACTTTTAAATGGGTGGAATGAAATAAAGGTAAGTAATAATTCAACTTTACCAAATAATTATTATATCATATATATCATACATATTCATTAAATTTATCCTTATTAATATCAATGTAAATAAACAAATAAAAATGGATCACATCACTTTGTTAAGGGGGTAGTCCACATATATGCACGAGGGACATTATCATTTTACAACTGATTGGAAATTAATATGTTAGATATGATATTTTAAGTATATTAGAATAATTATATCATAAATATAATATATTTTCATTATTTATATCTTTATAATCATCCAAATAAAATGGTTTTGAAAAATGAATTTCTCCATTATGTGGGGATAGTAAGTCATACGTATGCACGCGCGATTTTTCGCTTTTCGTTAGATAAAAAAGATATTTAAAATGATTTTTGCATAATAAAAGTAACTTATCAACATGTTTATGATACTGGATATATTATTTAATTATGGATATAATAGATTTAGAGTAGGTATAAGAGGAAATAACTTTGAAAGAGCCGATAAAGATGATTACCTCTTCTTTGGTAGACTTCCTTTCGATCCCTTATCAATGACCCATTTAATAGTATTTTAAGAATAAAGAAACATATAATTAGTGGATAGATAATTTTATAATATAATTGGTTAGGTTTTTTTAGAAGAATTTATAAAAGGGTGTGTGGATTAGAGGATAAGAAGTTCCCTTTTTATAACTGAGAAGAGGGGAACTCATGGAATTACTTAAAGTATTACATTAATATAAATTAATTTTTAGGTTCATGTGGCACCAAATTGATATATTTTTATATGTGGTGATTGTGAGTCAAAATAATCTCCTCAAATAAAATTTGTACAATTATAGTTCATGTTTCTACTCTTATCTCTTTGTTATAACACTATGTTACCCCTATTGACAATTACCACAATATCAAAGTTTATTACTCTTTAAGGGTAAAAAATGTTACCATAAACAAAAAAGTGAATAATAAATGGAAAAAGGTTTATATGATAAACCATACACTATTTTATTTTCTTAATATTAGTTTTTATTAATTTTAATCCACTTAATAAAATACTTTTTATAATAAAATATCATTAATTTCATATTTAGAAATACATAAAATATTATAATATAATATGTGTCTATCCCATGTAAAATGGTTCTAAAATGAAATTAATTAGAATATAATGAGGATATGATATTTATATAATTACCCATTAAATTGTTTGTAGTTTTTGAGATCTTATTAGACCCTATCATTTGGATTAACCCATTGGTTAATTAATTTTAACCTTAACTGTGTTAATGCCTTTTTCAATATAACAGGGTAGTAATTTCATATTTAAGATGAAAATTGGAGTATAAAAGGATAATTAATTGAATTTTAGACACTTTAAAAATACTAAATTTTAATCTTTAAATATTTTTATGATTTATAAATAACTTAATAAAATGTTATTTAACAAAAAACACTATTAATATCATTTTAATAACTATTCACAAAATTTGTCAGAGGAAACAACATGAAAGAGATATAATTTGAATATAAACTTTTAAAAAATCAATATTATGTTATATGTATCTTTAAAATTAGAGGTGTTTTTTAAATCACCAAAAAATATTACTTTTATTATTTTTTATATTATTTTCCTAATTATTCTACTACTTGCACAAGCACCGAGTCAGCATTATGTAAACATTTAAAGTAATTATTTAATCATTAAAAATAAAAATAAATTATCATGATATAAAAAAAATCTTTCAAATAACCATAAATTTTATAGTTATTAAAATCAAGCAAGATATATTTTTGACTTTATATTTACTTAAAATAATATAAGTCATATTTAATGAAAAATAGAATAAATGTGCCAGAAATTAGAATCTTGGATGAGGATGGTAAAAAAACACTAATCCAATAGATTAATTAAAGTGTTTGTGTTATTTTTAGTCTTTATCTTATTATTATTTACCCTAACTACATGATTTACACTTACCAAGTTGAGAATATTTACTAAGGTTACGATTCTTAATGAGAAAAAAATAAAAGGGACATATATACCAAATTTTATCCTCATGATTAAAAATATGGAACCTTTTTTCTTAATTAAATTTATAGAAGTGTCCTAAATCAATTTTATTTTGAATGGTTAAAACACAACAACCAAATAAGTTTTGATGAAAAATGCGTTTTTATGTCAAAAAAATGAACATATACCAATATCAAGTATAATGTCTATTATTATGTAATTAATCAGATTATATATAATTAAATAAGTATTTTCTTACTTTAATATTAAATTGAAATGATAATTATATTTTTAAACGAAATGATTTTTTTACAAAAATCTACATTTTTCACTATTCACTGAAAAAATAAATATTTTTAGAAGAATCCCAAAAAATCACTCTATGATAATTTTGATATAATCATTTAAATATTAAGTTTATTTTTTAGATTAAAATTTCTAAAATAGAAATAAATTAATTATAATTTTCACACACAAAATTAATTTAAAAACCAGTTTAAAAAAATGAACTTTTAAAGCATAAAATGACTTTATAAAAAATTGAGTAATTATTTACTAAGAATTATTTAATAAATTTTTATTTAGTAGTAATACTATACATATATTTAATAATATGGTTATTCATATTCAGACCTACCACTTCAGCTACTATGTCACATTTATATAATAAAATTTTCACAATATATCTCAATTCGCTTAAATCTTGGTATCACGTGTTAAGAAAGCTATCAAGATTAATATTATTTTAAAATAATGTTTTGGGGTTTCATGGTAAAGATCGAGTTAACACTAAACCCAAATTGTTTTGGTTGATTTCCCTAAGTTGAATATATTCCATAGTCATATCCACTTTCCAATTTCCATACAGGGATGTAATTTCTTGTAAAACCATATAATAAAAATGTTACCTAAATTACTAGATGTTATCATATACATAGAAATATACATTATACAAATACGTAGGGTTTTCACTAATGTTATCTTTTCCTAATCCCAAAAAATAACGAAATTAATCATTAAAAATGAAAAAAAACTATTCTTTGATACCAACTACATTAACTTGAGATAATCATATAATTTTTACATCAAATCCACAAGATAAACATTGTATATCCCAAAAAAATATCACAATCCTATTAACTAAAGTATTAGAGTCTTTAAGATTAATTACATAATCAATTTTCTATAATAAATGTGAACATTTCTCTATAATTTATCCACACTACAATCTTTTTAGTCTTGTCATAAGTTATAGTAATATTTAGAACCTATGGAATGGAAAAATATTAATGTTTTGAGATAAAACATTCAGTAAAATAATAATTTCAACACCCTGAGTTTTTATGAATTATTATTATTTTGAATAAATTAAATTTCTTTGATGGCTTGCATTGCATGCTACACCATGTTATGCTTTCTTTATATGCAACATCATGTTAATAATGTACTACAAGAAGAACTTAAATTAACATTAGGTATATGAAACACAATTTTGGGCTTGTTTGACACTAAATTTTGAGTTTCTTTGAAATCTTGCATTACGCACAAGACCGAGTTTTACCGAACTACAATATAATATTTATATTATTATTAAAATATTATTATAGTAATCATCTATCCATTAAAATGGAATATATTTATAAGGGTAACTAAAATATGAAACTATAGTTTAAATTTGTTTTATAAAATTAATTCTTTAGCTAGAAATTAATTGTAAATTAAAATAATTTAGAATTTAATATAAAGGATATGTTTTTATAAAAAAACAACTTTAATTACCAAAAAAGAGTTTTATCTTATTAAATTAAATTAATCACTATTATTAAGATATATTAAATAAATTTATATATTTTAAATTAATTTTTTTTTGAAATTAATACAATAAGTTTGATAGGTATAAGAAAAGAATAAATCCAATTTTAGGCATAAAAGTTATATTTTTCTAAGTGGATGTTTTACCGCCTTTTAATGAAAGACTTTTTTGAAAACTAATTTTTAATGATTTTAAAATTTTTACATTAAAAAATATGCTTCATTTTTTAAGTAGTAATATCAAAATATACTTCGAGTGAATTTTTGGTATTGTTTTGAGAAGTTTCATTTTTTAACGAATATTGGAAAACAATAAATTTTAAATGAAAATTGCCTTTCCATATTATTTAATTATTTATTTATTTTATATTTTAATTTGGTTTTAAAGTATATTGAGATAAATTACAAATATATTAATACAATTTAGTTCATTTGAATTAATTTCACATTAAAATTGGATATAAAAATATTTCAAACTACTGAACTTTTTGCTTAAAAAAAACATTCCCATCACATCTATGGGATTAATTTTAAATTAATTTATGCCATTTATATGATTAAAATTAGAAAAAATGGATTAAATATTTTGAACCATCATAATTTATAATGTATAATAATGTCAACGTAGTTTTTTAATAAAAAATATTGGTGTGATAAATTAAAATTAATTACAATGATTAAGTTAAAAACAAGATTACTAAGTGGTTAAAATTTAAAATTAAGGGGTAAAAATTTCCCTACAATTTTTCAAAATCCATTTTTGGGACATATTTATACATTAATACTTTATTGATATAATGTTTTATGTCAAGTAGTCTTATTGTTAGGTAAAAATGTGGGGAGGACCGATTTCTTTAAAAAATACAAGTGTGTCCTCTCCCCCACTTATAAAAGAGTACTCAACCCCAACGTTATTCACACATATCAAGTATTTTGTATCATAATAAACCATCCAAAATAATCTCCCAAAATCCCTTTTCTCCTACTAGAAGCCTTACTTTGGGAAGAAATCCATCCAAGGAAGTCCTTTGGTACAAACCAAAATGTGTTACCCAAAGAAGAGGTTACATCCTTCTATAAGCACTTTTGTTTTATTTCTTTCTCCACTCCCTAAATTATTGTTATTCCATGATTATATAATAACCTCATTATAATCAATATAATTATATGTTTTATATTTATGTAAAAATATACACTTATACACACTTTTTTAAAATGGGATATACCATCAACGTTCGTGTGTACAAAAAACTACCATGTCGCGAATCGATGTTGTTTGTTCTCCCATTACAACCTCTAAAGGTTGGAAATAATGATGGTATTAATATTTTATATAATATATATGATATATATGATTTATTTTTTTCTTTTGGAATTATTATATAACACATACCTTCATTATTTCGATTTTGTGAGAATAGAATAACTTCGTTTGCGGACGTGTGGACTACTGCATACTCAAAGTGATGTGATTCATCCAAAATTTACAGTTAATGTATCGAGGATGAGTTTATTAAAAATATGTGATATAAATGAAATAATAATTGTACTATAATGATTATATATATATATATTATTTAATTACAATCATTCAAAATGATAAGAAAATGGAAACAACATTCACGTGTATACAGAGCCTACTGCCTCTATGAATGGTGCATCTCATTATATATTTCTATATTTTATAGATTATTATAAATAAATATAAAATGAATATATATGATATTAATAAAAAGTTTTACGTTATGTAATTAAGAAAAATCATGATCTAATTAATAGGATCAAGAATAACAAGTTAAACATGTATGGAAAACAATGAGATTATTACCCAAAGCGTAACATTAACATTTAATTATTAATAAAAGGGTAATATAAAGTAATAAAAAATGATATATGTTATTATATATAATAATATGTTTCTTTGGTATATTTATAATAAAATTATATTTATGATACATGATATATGAACGTGTTTGAAGAAATTTAAGTCTTAAGGTAAGTGTTTTCTCACCTCACTTTTATTTTTGTGAGATATATGCTATATTCACCACTAATTCTCATTGTGTGGTGTATATAATTCACTATGAAAATTAATATCATTAATTTTATTTATTTAATGATATTAATTGTTTCAATTTATGTAATTCTTACATGGATCTCATGATTGAAAAGTTACTCAAGTGGAAAGGGGATTTCTAGTCTCACTTGTATTTCTGCGAGAAATATTCCATATTCACAACTCATTTAATTTATGTGGTGTATATACTGACCTTTAATTTATTGTAATATTATCATTATAAATTTATGGGTATTTAAATATCCATTTTTTATCTATCTTTTATGTAGATTTACTGTTCAAAAGTTACCAAATCGGTAAGGTAATTTTATCTATATTTTCTTTCTTTGAGACACTTGTTTTATGCACCTATATTATTTTACGATGTGTATATAGTACCCTATGATAAGTAATATAATGAATATAATTATTTCTTGATATTTTAAGCCTCATGTAATTTTACTATTTCATGGGGATATCATTCAATGTCACCAAAATTGTAGGATTTTATTGGTACAATCTCATCATTTACCGAGATTGGTTATGATTATGGTTCCATTGATAAATTATTATGATACATATCTCATTAATTCTCATTGAATTTATTATGATGTAGTTTTTCATGATATATTTTTTTATTGGTACCATTTTTATCACTCTTTGGCACTTAAGAAAATTAAGAAAGTTTTATAAAGAAAATATGACCATATTCATCTCTGTTGTCAGAATGTTTTACTCCAAAACAATATTTTATAAAATTTTTTTAAAAAATGTTATTAAATAATATTTTAAAACATTTTTTTTAAGGAAAATAGTTTAATTTATTTGTATTAGAAAGTGTTTAAAATGGTTTCTAAAATCTCTTTTTAAAATTTTCAATGTTATTTATAAAGAAAAAGGTTTTCAGAATGTTTTATGATTTAAAAAGTTTTTTTCATAGAGAAAATAATACTCACATAAAGAAATTATTTAAATTACTTTTATTGATTATTTTATAGGTTTTAAAAGTTAATTTAAAATAAATTTATTTTGAAGATGTTTTATACCTTATAAAGTGAGTTTAAAACAATGGTTATTTTCCTTTAGAAATGATCCAAGTTATCATTCAAAATCCATCTTTTGCTAAGATGACATCATTTGATATAGTTTATGATTTACTGGGGATATGGTCTAAAGACACTGTTACCATTCTTTATATGAATGGTTTATGTTTAATATTTCATGTTTTTATGAAACATGTTTCTCTTCCATGGGTTATACCATGATAAAATGCTTGTAAAACACACTTCCTTTCACAAGTTATTCTATGATAAAATTATTACGAAACATATATAATTTTTCAAAGGTTATGATATGATTAAATTTTTATGGTACAAATTTAATTTAATTGGGTATGATATTATCAATTTTTATGATCTTGTGGAAAACGTATGTATAATTTCATAATGGGACGGGTGGAACTATATTTCCCTCCAATGCATTCGGTAAAGATTTATATCTTATGAGACAATGATAGAAAACAAGTCAATGAGATTGATAAAAAATAGGAAACATGTGTTTAATGATCAAAAAATGGATATAAGTGTGTCCTAATCCACAATGGGAAATAGTTTTATCCTGATTAATAATGGGAAATAGGTGTATCCTGATCTGCGATGTGTACTAGGTGCATCCTGATCCACTTTGGGAAACAAGTGTGTCATAATACACTATGTTGATATTATTTGTATTTAAACATGACACATGAAATGTTTTCTATATTTATGATGTTTCCACACTAATATTACATGATATTATGGTTCATGATTTATTTATGATGATTTATCACCCTTGTGATTCTTGTATTTTGAACTGTGAATCTTTATGACATGACTCATGTATATGATTTTTGATATGATGGGTATAATCTTAAAATGTTATTCTCATGTTCTATTACCTTAATACTCATGATATTATTATGTATCTCCTTTATTTATTCTTACTAATAATATGATCTCATACTTTCTTATGTTTATTTTCCCTAGGATATAAAGAAAGGTTTTTAGTAGGAGTACTAAATGGGAATATCTTTGTAGGAAAAATTCAAGATGTTTCATCATGTTATATGATTGTGTTCCTTGATTCTAGATACACTAAACTATTAGAGTCCTTGGGAATTCATTTTTTTAATGTACAAAATATTCATCTAAAATTATTTAATATCCATGTATGTTAATCCCTGATTACTATAGTTAGTATCGAAGAAAAGTCTTAGTCAAAATTTGGATACTAGGAAGAGAAAACATTTGTGAGATCATTAGGTTTATTTATAAGGATATGTATGGGGATATATCTGAGGACAAACATATGGTTTAATTGGTTAAATAGTCAGTTTTTATTATTTAGACATCATATAAGTAATTTTTCATTATTATGTGGTCTTCCTATAAGATAAGAGTTTTTCACCCTATGCTGGTTTGTTTTAGTCAGTGGATGGAACCTGAAAGAACCTTGTTAATGCTGAATGTGATAAAAAATGTGATTATTTATCTACTAAGAATGATATGGAATATGTAATGAATGGTTTTGTTGATATTATCCAAAAAATTTCTCAAGATATGAATCATGTTGAACTTCCAAGTGAGCAAAGAAGGCAACAACATTCTAGTAAGACCTACATGAGGGAACTTCCACCTTTTTTAGTGGTTCCACTGATCCATTAGTTTAAAAACAATGGACCAGTTTTGATGAAATGATATTTCCCATTCTTGAGTGCCTGGATCATGAAAAATAAATCTTCGATGCTTATCATTTAGAAGTTTAAGCATATCATTGGTGGAATCCTATTAGGAACATAAGGGAGTAAGAATAAATTGAATCTATAGAATGAGAAGAGTTTAAGGAGATATTTTTCAGTAAGTAATTTCCTTGTATTATATGAAAAAATATAAAGAAGAAATTACTTATGCTTAATAAAAAGATGGATGAATCTATTGGTAACTATGGATCAAATTTTACAATACTTGAAAGGTACACTTCTAGTTTGATCATTATCCCTGAATGAAACATCGATCAAATCATTAGTGGAATGAAACTAAGTCTTCAAGAGGTCTTATATATAAAAGAATTTAGTAGTTATAAATAATTCATTAGATGTGCATTGAATATAGAAATGGAAATTGAATATTCCCACCAATCCTTTGGTTTTTAATAAAAAAGGAATATTGGGTCTCATGAAAACTCAAATGGTGGAATGAAATTAGAGAAATATGTATGCTAGAAATGCGGGAAGAAGCATCAAGGGGGTTTCTTGTATGGAACTGGGAGGTTATTTAAATATGTAAAGGCATGTCATACAATTAATGAATTCCAAAATAAGTTTAATGTGATGATTAATGAAATGTAGTAGAAGATAATTCCAACTAATGCACTACCCATACTCCAGTGTTTTAAATATAAGGTGTTTGAGAATTTTGAGAATAAATTCCCCAATACAAGGAATAATATAGATTATATTCCCTAATAACTACTGAGGACAATAGACAAATTTAAATCTTTTTAAATCATAATGGATGAAGGGAATGATGATAATTAGGGTATATTTATCCTCCCCTCCTTTGTTGGAAATTTTATATATTATTTTTTGTGATTAAGTCCTATGAAAATTTAATTTTTTATTCATTAGTGAAGTTTTATGTGATTATCTACCTCTACATGAATTCTATAATAACAAAATCACATTTCATATTCTCTCTGTACAAGGAAAGACCTAGGTTTCCAATGAAAAAGTTCCTGGTTTAAGATAAAATCTTATTTAAGGAAGAATGAGTGAATTATATTTTGGTTTGGTTATAAGCTTAACCATTTATGTAATGGTTAGAGTTGGGTTGGTCAGAGTGAGTATCTAAAGCTGGGGGTTAATTGAGATCCCAATAAAAATCTCAATTAAAATAAATTTAAATAAAATCCTCCAATTTATTTTAAATAAAAACTATTTAGTTAAAAAAATAAATTGATATAATATTTGACATTTTAAAATAATTTTCAAATATTAATTAGGTCTATATTAAAAATAATATACAATATTACTTTAACCTTTGAAATAAGTTTAATAAATCAAATCCTTATATAAACACTAATAAAAACTAACTATTAAAGTAGTGGTTTTTTCTTCAAGGTAAAAATATATTCTGTTTTATATTACAAAAAATAATGTAAATAGAAAAAATAAAACACATTGAAAAATTTGAATACAAGAGGTCCAGTCTCAGGTAGAGGCCTAGTCATCTCCACTTGGAAATAAACTGCTGCCAATCCTCTTGAATAAAAATATTTTTTTCCACAACCTTGATTGGTTATTACAATAATATAACTAATTTCCAGACCACTAATGTCCTTTTCCATATTTTTTATTGGAGAATAAAAACAACATGTCACAACCAGACCTCTACCACAACATGTGGTAAATAGGAGTAAAACTTTTTTAAAAGATATCCAAGTACCTTCTAGTTTAAAGGTGAATAAAACATGTGATTTATAAAATAAAGTATTCACACACTACTCATAATGTAAATATAAATAAAAATATTGAAAAAAATCAAAGATGTAAATGGATAAAGTTGATAGGTCTATTATTATATGCATCAAGTGACTCTTGAATGTAATTTTAACCGAGGATCGAGTCATGTTTGAGTGATATTCTGTAAAATAGAGTGTCGTAGATTCTTTCTTCTCAACTATAAGAAGGCACTGGATATATGTTGTGATTTATATTCCTAATTTTAGGGTAGTCGTATAATCTTTCTTCAAAATCATCAAATTAGTCCAAGATATCTTTCAAGTTAATATATATATGTGTATTCTCTTATGTATCAATGGACCCTAATATATGAGGGAGTTCTTTCCACTTTTTTTATTATATTAGTTATAGGTGAGAATATTCAGATTCTTTATATTCCTCGTACTAAATGTATGACATGATTTTTAACGCATTATATACAATAGTTAATATAGAATCCTTAAAATATGTTTTGGAATAAAATTCAATAAATTATCCATTAGAAAAATATAATTCAAAATTATAAGTAAATGAATAGTGTCCGAGTTTCTTTTGAATGGTGACACTGGTGGTATCGAAATATAGCGGAGAGATATTGGAATGGCATCTTTATATGGTAGTGAGTCTACTTGGCAGTGATTCCTTAGAATGGTGACTCTTTCTATTAGTGAACCAACTTGGCTGTGAGTTTAGATCTGATAGTATGTCAGTCATACGGTGAATCATACTCTGTAAAATTTCCATATTTGGGGTGACTCGTTGCTCATGGTGAGTCTTTCAGTATTTTTTGAAAATTACATTATATTAGTGACTCATGTTGATGATGAATCAACTGAGTACTTATTCTATTTTGGATCTTAGTGGTATGACAAAGGAGATGGTGAGACTTTCGTGATGGTGAGATATCCTTGGTAGTGAGACTTTACTAGTGGTGAGACTTTTCTAATGGCGTCTCATACTTGGTAGTGAGTCTTTTCAAAACTTAACCAAACTTCTTTCCAATCTATCTTATAACAAAAAATTATACCGTAAAATAAAAAACTCATTAATATCATAATAAACATGATTTGTGGTCATTAAAATAGGAGGCCAACAGTCCCCCTGTTGATGATCACAAATATTAGCACTTTATATACATGATATCAAAGATAAATAATTATATCAAAAGTAAAGAAAATAAACATGGTATCAAATATATTAAGTAGATGATATTAGGGATAATTTAATAAAGGTATCAAAGGTAAATCATGACAATAATGAGATTGTATCAAAGTTGTTAACATAGAAATTAGGAACATAAAACATTATTGTATCAAAGAGAAATGTAAAGGAATAGAAAGAGATGCCACATATAATTTATCCCCATTCCAGTATTATCAAAATGGTTATAATAAAATAGATAAATAATATAATTAAAAAAATAATATGATGAATACAATCTTCATTAGAAACCAACTGAAACTCAAGAAAAATTTACAGCCAAAAAGTTCTTAAAAAACATTAAAAAACCAGTCTCCTCAAAGACACAATGTAAAATAATAAATGGTATTTGGGCATGGATTAAGGGAAAATAGGTGATTTTCTTTTGTTGTTGTTTGAGTCAGAAGTAACTGTTAGATAGGGTTCATCATGAAAAGTGGTAGGAACACCAGTGATAACTGAAGGATGTTGTGGATTGTGAATGAGAATCAGCACGATAAAACTGATATTTTTCTAGGAGATAGAGAAAATAGTTTGAATCAGGATGGTAGAGGTGAAATAGGGTCTCTGGTTACATTTTCTAAAAAATAATCTAGACCTATAATAGGAGGGTTGAGAGGAGATCTCATTGTAATTTCTTTATGAGCTATAATTGTAGTCCAATGTACATGGAGGAAAGGTTTCACAAGGTTTATGAAATCCATTTTGATGTTTCCACCCATTTACATTGAACTAAAAATACTTTCTTTTCATCCATAAAAATATTCAATAGAGTATTCATAACCTTTAATTGATCTAATTGTTTCTTAAAGGCTTAGGTGATAGGAGGAATCCTCATGTTCTTAGCTAGAAACTTGAAATTTTCATCCATGGAATGATTATTATATATACTTGAGAGATAACACTTGATTGATTTTGTTTTAGTCTCCCTATTAGATCTCATTTCTTTAGAGTATTCTATAATCAAATTGATAACATGATCACTATTATAACTTATTCTGTTTATGATCTCTTAATGCTATGTAATAGTATCACTTGAAGTACTAGCTAAAGAAGCTCTAAGCTCTTCTCTGACCACTTAACTGAGAAAATCAATATCAAATATAGGATGAGGAAAAGCACTTTAAGTAGATAACACTGAATTAATATTTTCCACTCTATCTAATAATCATCCATACTAGATGAAAAATTAGACTACATCCTTTCCATAGTGGATTTTTAAAATTCAAACTCATTTTATAACCTAATATTCTCACTTTCAACTTCTTGGATATGGTGCATCATCTTCAATTGAATGTGATGGATTACTAATTAAAACAATTATCTTGCATCTTGTTCACTTATATTAGTATGAATTGGTGCTTGAATTTTTAAACTCCCACAAAAATATGAAATCATATTTTCTATAAACTCATCCAAGTCAGTCTTGGTGACCATATCCACTGACATAGTGTGGAAAATATGTGGTTTAGACACTCTTTTAGAAACAAATCTACTCTACTCATTAGATTATTCAATATGATCAATCAATGACACCTTAGGATCTATTTATTCTTGAATTGAAGGTACATAATTATTTGGTGAACATCCAATAAACAAACCCCATTCCTCGGACATTGGATCTGTCCAACTATTGAAAGGATTTCTAAGAAGCTCGAATACTAAAGAAGCAGCAACTGTAAGAACCACCATAACTAGAATAATAGAAGGGTCTCAACCACATGGTTATCAATAGATACATTCCCATCAAAAACTTACTCAAAACAGTCAACATTCATCTAATCTACCATATGCTCCTCGACAGCAGCAATACCTGTCATCGTCTCAACAAAAAATGAACCGAAAACAATATGAACATAAATAACAGATACAATATCTACTATATAAACAACATGATGACTTGGGGATTTATCCCCATCAACAGATTCATCTCCCTTTCCTATAGTAGAAATATCCACTTAACCAACAAAGATGGGCCTCTATTTTGATATAGAAATAGAACCACTAGGAGTAGTAAGCAGATCTTGAAGAATCTCATCATCTTCTCTTATAATTTTCATTTTATAACCATCAGGATGTAATCATTCATCATCATCATTTCCATATTATTCTTCTTCACCTTTTTCATCATCACCATATCCATTTTCATCAAAATATTTGTAATTTCTCTTGAATTGTTCCTCTATAGAGACTTCAGTTTTATCATCACCACTCTTTACCAATTTATATCTTTCAGGGAGAGTCCTAGGTATAATAGAATCTCCATATGTGATAACATGATATCTAGTAGGAAGATCAGGGTCACTTCCCTCATCAACAAAAAATTCCTTCTCTTCTTCTTCTTTAGAGGAAATAGTTTATTATTCTTCATTGTTATCAGAGTACCCCACAAACACATCAAAATATATAATAGGCTCAACAAGATCTATTGGTCTTTAAGGATGATCAACAGGGTTAAAATAATTATAAAACTTTTCACTATCAACTACCCTATCACGACCCGTCCCAATGGGGCCCGAGCCGCAACTCCCCAAGACCGCCTCCAATAGGCCAGGGGATGGTGACTAGCACCGAGTAGGCATGCTACTAACATGAGAGGCATTTATTATAAACATGTACACACACACACACATCTCCAAGCCAACAAAGATGAAAAGTAAAAACTACTAAAAAAGGAAATTCATGCATACACTAAAAATCTCAACCAATAGAGTACGACAGGAAAGTAAAGTACAACAAGTGTAAAAACCTGGGCCAAAAGTACAATCCCACCAAAAGAAAGTCTGTAACAATGTCTAACCTGTAAGGAAAGGTACTGGGACTGCAATATGTAGCTGTAGGAATAGAGCTCAGCCCGCCTGATCTCACTAAGCACCATCCGGCCTTGGTCCACCTAGAATCCTATCAAAGGCAGGCTCGTCCGCACAAGACACGACACGTGCGGGAAAAGCCCATGCAGGGGTGAGCATAACAATACCCAGTATGACAACCCAAAACCACAAAAGAAATACAACAAGGTAAATACCACAATAGAAAGATACAGTCTGCTCCACATAGTATATTTCTACAGAACATATAACAAGAATATCTAGATATACTCATACACGATCGACTATCGCAAAACAGCCACTAAGATCCAGCTCAAAGATTTCACTAAGAACGTAACAAGGAGAACAAAATCCTAGGTCTGAAGAGATAGATTCAAAGTAATCATTCCAAGAGAACACACTCCCCAAGTACTTGAGAACATGATGCTTAGATGAGGATCACAACCAATATCCATGGGGTGACTCCAAAAACTCAGTCTGACCTAATCCTCTAAGTAGAGGATCGGCGCCCAGGTAAAGTTGGTCACATCGATACCAAGAACTCTACCTAGGGTTCTAGGAATGAGTAGAGGATCCGAATCTAAGTATCACAAAGGGGATTCCAAAAAATCTATTCAGAAAGTTCTACTGAAGGGATCATACTCCTATATGTAGGAAATGATACCAGAAACCTTCAAGAGAAAGACCAAGGGGACGAACCCTAAGGAAACTAGACCAAGTCACTGAAGGCAACTGGCTCAATCCATGAGGAATTGGTTACACGGCATGTATTATGGTTACACGCCATGTTCATTGACTCTGGGTACTGCTGGTTTAAACGGCCTGTGTAATCTATTCAAGAAGTGTAAAACTCAATTACACGGTGTGTAGAAGAATCACACGCCATGTTCCTTGACTTCGGGTACTGCCTGTGTAAACGGACCGTGTCATTCGGCTTGTCAAATATAAAGTAACACACGACGTGTAGAAGAATCACACACCATGTCCGAGCACCTGGTCTCACTCTGTGTACTCTGGCCATGTGCCTGTAAACGGTCTCTGTCCGTGTCGCCTGCCCGTGTACCAGCACACGGGGTATCCCGTGTATCTAGCCGGGTCTGGCCGCATTGGGAGGTTTTCTACGGAGCCTCCAGAGCCTCCAAGGATTTTAGGGTTACGAGGTTTGTAACCCTGGACAACTATGCTAGCCTTTATTTAAAAAGGATAAAGATATCTGCTGCAACAGATTTAATAAAATATTTTAAATAAAATATTTTATTATGGTTATGTCCAAAACCCAGATTTCACCACCGGCCTGCGCCAGTCAATGTTAGGTCTCATCTAGGGTAAAACTACTGCTCTGAATGCAACGGTGCCATCAGAGTTTTGATCTGATAACCTGTCCAGGAGTTATTCCACTTTTTCATGAAAACCGCACGCGTGCATAATTTAATTATTAAATTAAATTCAATCATTTTTTCAGGGCTCACCGGGCCTCGGAACTGCACGCCGTGTCAGAGCCTGGTCTCGAAATAATTCCCTTTTATTTTTAGGAATGACGTATGGAAAATCCGAGACATTACATCACACCCACCGTAGGGATTTTACATCCCCGAAAAGCCAAAAGAAAGGCTACTAAAAAAGATGTGGGTACTGCACATTAATCTGAGCCTCCCGCTCCCACGTGCTCTCTTGGAGATTCTCGTGCTGCCACCGGGCACGTACCAAGGGAATAGATTTCCCAAAAAGGATCTTCTCCTGACGATCCTCGATCTCCACTTGGTACTCAGTAAAGGTCGCTCCATCATCGATTTCCAGCTCGCCCTAGTCAATGACGTGCGATGGATCATGCACGTACCTCTGTAGATGCGACAAATGGAAGATGTTGTGTACCCGGTCCATCTGAGGAGGTAGAGCCAAGCGATATTCCACCTGGCCAACTCTACTCAAAATCTGAAAAGGTTTGATGAACCCTGGAGATAGCTTTCCACCTTGGTCAAATCTCCACAATCCCTGTCATGGTGAGACCCGAAGGAACACATGGTCTCCCTCCTCGAACTCCGAGGGTCTCCGCCTCCTGTCGGCATAAGAGTTTTTCCAACTCTCTGTAGTCTTAATCCACTCCAGGATGACCTGTACCTTCTCTGTATTAGCTCTCACCATATCTGGGCCCACACGTGATGAATTTCCTGGGTTATTCCAGCAAAGTGGTGACCTGTAAGGTCACCCGTACAGAGCCTCGAATGGCGCCATACCAATAGTGGAATGATAACTGTTATTATAATAAAATTACACCAGTGGTAGGTGGTCCTCCCAGCTATGACCGAAGTCAAGTATGCAAGCTCGAAGCATATCCTCCAAGACCTGGATAGTTCACTCTGTCTGACCATCAGTCTGGGGATGAAACACTGTGCTCAAGCGTAACTGAGTCCCAAAAGCTTCCTGCAATCCCTTCCACAACCGGGATGTGAAACGAGCATCACAACCTGAGATGATCGTGGATGGAACTCCATGAATTTGAATTATCTCCTGCATGTAGAGGTGTCCAAAGATCTCCACTAAACTCTGCTCCTGTATGGCTAGGAAGTGGGCCGACTTGGTGATCCGATCAACGATCACCCAGATGGCATCGTGTCCCCTAGACGTACATGGTAAACCCGTCACAAAGTCCATAGATATCCTGTCCCACTTCCACTTTGGCACCTCAAGGGGTTGAGTCAAATCTACTGGAACCTGGTGCTCAGCCGTTACTTTATGACAAGTAAGGCACCGAGAAACAGACTCTGCCACACTCTTCTTCATTTTTGGCCACCAGAACTGACGTTAGAGGTCCTAATAAATCTTTTCCATGCCTGGATGCACCACCAAAGGGGATGTATGAAAATACCTAAGAACATAATCCTGAAACATCACTGGTACTACTGGGCACCCTCTGAAAAGAACAACATGCTCCCCACCTGTTGAATATCCATCATCCGCAACACCTGTGGATATCTGAGCACGTAGAGCCTCACAGCTAACATCCTCGCGCTGTGCTCCCCTAACTCGCTGTAAGAGTGGAGGTATAACAACCATTGATTGAAGGTAAGATCCCTCATCTCCATCCATGAAGGATAACTGTAAAGAGGCCAACTGTCTTGTTACCTCATCTAGAAACTATGAACTGGATCTCCTACTGAGAGAATCTGCCACAATGTTCCCCTTCCAAAGATTATAAACGATCTCAAAGTCGTAATCCTGGAAGAAATCAAGCCATTGTATTTGTCTCAAATTCAGATCCTTCTGAGAAAAGATATATTTAAGACTCTTGTGATCAGATTAGATGGTAAACTTCTCTCCCATCAGGTAGTGCCGCCACATCTTCAATGCGAAGACTACCACTGCCAACTCAAGATCAGGGGTCACGTAGTTCTGCTCATGGGGCCTCAACTGGCATGAGCTATAGGCAATCATTGCTTGCCTTTGCATCCGGACACAACTAAGCCCAGTTCCTGATGCATCACAGAACATTACATACTTAACACCCTCCTTCAGTAATCTCAAGATCCGGGCGCTCGTCAGACTCTGTCTCAACTGCTCGAAAGCCTACTGACATCTCTCGGTCCACATGAAAGGATGCCCCTTTCGGGTCGAAGTTGTCATGGGTGCTGAAATCACAGAGAAATCAAGAATGAATCTTTGATAGTATCCTTCCAACCCAAGGAAACTCCGCACCTCCGTCACGCTCCTTGGTGGATTCCATGCTAACACTGCCTCTACCTTGGCTGGGTCCACTGCTACACTATCTGCTGAGATAAAGTGTCCCAGAAAGTGGACCTCATGTATCCAGAACCGACACTTCCAGAGTTTCCCATACAACCGGTGCTCTCGGAGTGTGTCCAGAACCATCTTTAGGTGTATTTCATGCTCCTCCTCAGACGCAGAGTACACAAGGATATCATCGATGAAGACCACTACGAAACGATCTAGATAGGGCTGAAAGATCTGGTTCCTGAGTCCCATGAACATTTCCAGGGCGTTCATCACCCCGAAGGGCATCACCAAGTACTCATAGTGACCGTAGTGACATCTGAAAGCCATCTTCGGTATATCATCATCCCGTACTCACAACTGATGATACCCTGATCATAGATAAACCTTCGAGAACCATCATGCCCCTCTCAACTGGTCGAAGAGGTCATCGATCCTCGGTAGTGTATACCGGTTCTTCACGGTCACCTGATTCAGGCGCTGGTAATCCACACATAGCCTCCAGCTCCCGTCTGACTTCTTGGCAAACAACATTGGGGCCACCTAGGGTGAAACGTTGGGTCTCAGAAATCCCTTCTTTTTCAAGTCTTCCAGCTGCACCATCATCTCACGAAGCTCTGCAAAAGCCATCCGATATGCTAATGCTGATATCGGTGTTGTCCTGGGTTGCAACTCAATGCAGAAATCTATCTCCGGACAGGGAGGTAGTCTAGGGACATCCTCTGGAAAGACGTCCTCGTACTCATCCACTACTACTGGAAACTGGAAACTTGTAACATTTGATGCGCCAAGGGCTAGGCTAGATAACTGATAGGATATCAGTTGCACCTTCCTATGCACGAGTCCATCTTGTGTTGCTTGGGTCTCTATTTCACCGACAAAAGAGAACCTTGTTCCATCACTGTGGACACATCACACCCTTCACATAAAATAGTCAATCTGGGCATGAACTACGGATAGAAAATCCATACCAATAATGACATCATAAGGCCTTGACGCTACCACCAAGAGGATCCAACCGAAACGATCACCTCTAAGGGTCAGGTCACACTGTCTACGGAGGTGTGTGATCTCTGAATATTCTCCAGTTGGTGTTTCTAATCGTAAGGGTTGAGTCAACGACTCAACTAGAATCTCAAGGTCTCGAACAAGATAAGCATCCAGAAAGGAATGACTAGCACCTGTGTCTATCAGTACAGAAGCCAAAGTATAAAAGACACAGATTGTACCTCTAATAATTCTAGGAGTACCTGGGTCATACGACTCTGCTGCCTGCAGCTGTCCCTGCCTCTCTCCACCAGCTCCTTGAGCCTGGGGTGGGCCTCCTGGGGGTGGTGGTGCTAAAGGGTCAAAACTCCGACCACTTCCAACTGCTCTCCCAGCTCCTCTGTTGTGTCCGCCGTGCCACATATCTGTCTTCTCCACACGTTGCCTCTTACTCAGTGGTCCATCCACTACTCCCGTGTTATTAGTACGGCGGTTCAGACAATGTAGAGCGAGATGTCCCCTACCATCACATAAGTAGCATCTCCTCTATTGAGTCTGGCTGGATGCTCCCTTCGAACCCTATACGGTAGATCCCCTGTCCTGGGATCTCCACTGAAAATGTCTCCCACGCCTGGGTCCCTAAAGTCGGCTCCCTGCTGCCGAGGTCTCTGCTCCAGCTCGCTCGCTACTGACAACTGACGGCTGTCTCTGTTCTGCTAAGAAGCTCTCAACCACCAAAGCCTACTCGAGCACCCCAGCATAAGTAGGAATGTTTATAGGGATGATGCTAGATCAGATATCTCTGCACAAGCCCCGCTCGAAAGTCAGAGATCTGATGTACTGATCTCTGACCATATCCATCGAGTACCGTGAGAGGTCGGTAAACCTCGATGAATTGTCAGCCACCGTCATTTTCCCCTACTAGAGCTGAAGAATCTTCTGTATACATACTGCTCTCAGGGTAACCAGTGAAAAATCCTCTATGAAAAGATGATCAAACTCCGACCATGCAAGAGTCACCTCGTCATGAGTCTGAATAACCAAACTCCACCATCGTCCTACCGAGCCCTGCAGAAGGCTCGCTGCCAGGATCACCATCTGGTCTGCTGGTGTCCTGACTAAACAGAAGACTCTGGACACTGCCTCCAGCCAGTCCTCAGCTGCTTGAGGGTCAGGCTCGCCTCGAAATCTGAGGGGTATCTGTCTCTGAAACTTGTGGAGTGCGCTCAGCCTGTGCTCCTCCTCCATTGGTACAATAGGCACTAAACACTGCTCCACAGGTGGTGGGATAACTGGCACACCACCCTATGGTAAAACTAGGGGATCTGGTCCCTGAATCAAAGCTTCATCACTGAGGGGGTCATCTTCATGATCGAGCTGCTGGATCCTAGCGGGTGCACGTCGTGGAGGAATCCTGTAATAAAACAAGATGTATCTCAGTTAATGAGTATATCTGGAGAGCTGACTCAAGAAGGACATTGAAACCACAACCCATTCCTATATGATGAATGCACCATTATTTTCCCCTGCAACTAGTGTTCTCATGTTCCAAGTCAAAAATCAAGTTATTAGAGTCCTGGTGTATGGATACGTCAGCCATACACACCAACACTGGGGTCCCTGGCCTGAAATCCGAACTCGAAACATTTAACACTCTTTCCCCAAACCAACTCACAGACTCTCAGTCCTAAGGTAGAACCAACCACCTTTGATACCACTCTATCATGACCCATCCCAGTGGGGCCTGAGCCGCAACTCCCCAATCCCACCTCCAATAGGCCAAGGGCTGGTGACTAGCACCGAGTAGGCATGCTACTATCATGGGAGGCATTTATTATAAACATGTACACATGCACACACATATCCAAGCCAACAAAGCTGAAAATTAAAAGCTACTAAAAATGGAAATGCATGCATACACTAAAAATATCAACCAACAGAGTACGATAAGAATGTAAAGTACATCAAGTGTAAAACCCAGGTCCAAAAGTACAAGACCACCAAAAGAAAGTCTGTAACAAATTCCAACCTATAAGGAAAGGTACTGGGACTACAATCTGTAGCCATAGGAACACAACTCGGCCCGCCTGATCTAATAGAGCACCGTTAGGTCCTGATCCACCTAGAATCCTGTCAAAGGCTCGGTCATCTACACAAGACACGACACGTGGGGGCAAAGCCCGTACAGGGGTGAGTATAACAATACCCAGTAGGACACCCCAAAACCACAAAGGAAATACAACAAGGTAAATACCACAAAGGACAGATACAGTCATCTCCACATAGTATATGTCTACAGAACATATAACAAGAATATCTAGAAATACTCATACACGATCAACTATCACGAAACCACCAATAAGATCCAGCTCGAAGATTCCACTAAGCACATAACAAGGAGAACACACTCCTAGGTCTGAAGAGAGAGATAAGATGTACTCATTCTAGGAGAACACACTCCACAAGTACTTGAGAACATGATCCTCAGATGAGGATCACAACCAATAGCCATGGGGTGATTCCAACAACTCAGTTTGAACTAATCCGCTAAGCATAGAATCAGCATCGGGGTACAGTTTGTCACGTCGATACCAAGAACTCTACCTAGGGTTCCAGGAATGAATAGAGGATTTGTCTCTAAGCCTCACAGAGGGGATTCCAACAACTCTATTTAGGAAGTCCTACTAAAGGGATCATACTACTATATGTAGGAAATGATACCGGAAACCATAAAGATAAAGACCAAGGGGACAGACCCTAAGGAAACTAGCCCAAGTCATAGAAGGTAACTGGCTAAAGCAATGAAGAATTGGTTACACGGCGTGTAGTATGGTTATATGCCGTGTTCATTGACTCTGGGTACTTCCCATGTAAAGGGCCCGTGTCATTCGTTCAAGCTGTGTCAAACTCAATCACACGGTGTGTAGAAGAATCACATGATGTGTTCCTTGACTCTGGGTACTTCCCATGTAGACGGCCCATGTCATTCATGTAGAGACCCAAAGCTTGACGTACATGGAAATTACATTAATTTTGTAGAATACTTAATACATAACAAAAACAAACACACAAGGACCATAATAGTTTAGTGTCTTTGGAAACTCGGAAAAATAATCTTCTAATCCTGGTGAAAGATCTTTAACATCTCCCATAAAGATCTTTCCCTTTTGTTTTTTTACCTAAAACATTTATTTATATCCTAGGTAAAATAAAACATAAATAGGGTGAGTTAAAATGCTTAGAAAGAGTAAACATAGAGAATATAAAACAATCCATAAACATTTCCATGCAAAAACTTGAATATAAAATCTAAACATAAAAATCATGAGCAAAGACATAAATATTGGAAGTACATAAGGCATATATCATAAAGGAACCTCAATCATGATAAAATAGCATGTTAATAAAACATTTAATTATGGAAAACCATTAAGCACATGATATTATTTCTATAGTAGCCAAGGCATTGCTACAAAGACCATCTTAGTGGAGAAAGTCCCTTTCTGAATCGAGTTCACTCCTTGTTCCAGTCCTATATCACTGAACCAGATTAACTTACCAATCCAGCCATGTCTATCTCATGAGATATAAATCTTTAACCAATGAATTGGAGGGAGATATAGGTCCCACCCATCTCTTAATGAAATCATTCTTTCGTGTGCCACAAAATCATAAATCATATATCATAGCATAACCCATGTAATAAAAATGAGATTCTTAAACATCATGACATCATAAAATAATCCATATAAAATAAATGGATATCATTTCATCATAAGAAAAATAAAACCATGAAAATAATAGAAACATTATACTTGAAACATAAACATACTTAATAATGTCATCTTAGATGGAAAATAGTTTTGATAAAAGAGTTGAAACAAATTCTTGTGGAAAATATACTTTCTTCTTCAAAATCATTTTCTTTTCTCAAAATTCCATGAAACTTTAAAAGAAAAGGTTTTTGTTGAAAATAATCATGAAAACATTTAGAAGATGATTCATTAAAATTAGGCTTTATGAAACCATAAAAAAATCCATTCATGCCGTATAAGTTAAAAAAACATTTTTCTCATAATTTTGCAGGAAAAGTCAAAAAGTACCTCGTATGGTAAAAAAAAGAAATATTCCATACATACCATGTATTAAAATTCAAAAATGGGTAAAAATGAATTTAAACATACATGAAACCATTTTTATAAAACAGGGACATGGATGATAAATATAACCCCCACAAATACTTACGAATAAAAAATCTTAGATAAAAACGAGATTGGAAAAGTTATCCCTTACCTTAGGTCCGATATGCTTCGTATGTATCTGAAACTCCTATATAATGATTTAAATAATGTCATTGAATTATTATAGAATCATATTAATTTTTATGATATCGTATATGGTTCACTTATGAATTTATATTACCCGTTCTTTTGTAAATTCCATGTTAAAGCGGTGTTTTTGATAAAATCATTGTATTTATCGTACGTTTTTGGAATTGTTTTAAATGATATTATTATTACTTATATCATGATTTAATTACATAAAGAATGTAATTCATGATTTATATATCATATATATTCAGTATATATATATATAATAGATAGATAAATGAAATGAAATACACCGTTCATGGAGACGGTAGGCCGTACGTACGCATGAACGTTGTTTTCTTTCCCTTGTTGACTTGAATGGAAGTATGTAGATAAAATATATATATATAAATAAATCCAGTATATTTATCATGCCATATATTTCATTATTATTCATTATATGTACTTTATAATTATTCTTGAGTGGTTAACATGGAGAATGAATCTCATCGCGTCCTGGAGATGGTAATCCGTACGTATGCACGGGCGATGATATCATCCCCATAATTATTGAATTGAATTAGAGTGGATGATATAATATCTCATAATCAGCATGATTTTATAATAACTATATATAGTTATTCTTTACACCATTATACCCATCCAAGTAAGGTGGAGGTGGAAAAACAAATTACACCACGGCGTGGAGACGGTATTCCATATGTACGCACGCACGAGGATTTCATTTTTCATAGGATGGATAGAAGTTTAAATGGTGTTGTTTCATATTTATAATAACATATCAGTATATTTGAGATACTTATGTTATTACTTTATAATGAAACAACTAATGAATAAGAAGTTGAAGAAGAAAGAAACGTGAAAGAATCGGTAGAAGATATTACCTCTTCTTCGACGCACCTCATTTAAGCTTCTTCTTAAGGAAGTAGAGTTGGTCTTTTGAGAAGACCAGAACCACCAGAATGTTTCTAGGAAAGTGGAGAAGAGAAATGGGTAGGGGTTGGACAATATTCAAGGCTAAAAATGGTGTGAATAAAAGAGGAAAGGGGTGCCCTTTTTATAAGGGAGGAGATGGGCACCTTTGGAAAAACTTAAAATATTATTTTATAATAAGGTCATATTTGGTTTATTATAGATCCAAATTAATTAATTTCTAAGCTAAGGTAGGGATGAGTCTAAATACTCTCAACCAATAGAATTTATACAAGTTAATTTACTATTTTAACCTTATCATTTTGATTTAACTTTAAGTTAAATAATTTTACTTTTACCGTGTCTTCTTGTTTTCTTACACTATATAGTTAATAAACATATATAACAAGCCAAACGAACCCTAAGTGGTTCATTATTAATATATATAACCTTATATAATTCATTTGGCCGAAAATTATATTTTTAGGAATAAAATACCAATTAATAATATAATAATTTTTAAAAAACTATTTTATGTCAATTTTGACACTATTTGGTAAGTGATTTTTGTGAAACTCATAACAACATTATTAGTTCAAAAAAAGTTAATTAAATAAATACTAACATTTCATAGTAACCTATAAAATTAGTTTAATTAATAAAAAGTCTCAAATTACATTTATTTGGGTATTTATAATATCAATTATGTTAATATTTCATTAATAAGGTAATTACTGCATCATCATTGTTTCATAAATAAATTAGATTATTTAATGTCTAAAAATTATAAATAAAATACCATTATGTAGGAAATCTTTTTATATTTCTAATTAATATTTATAGTCAAATTTATCTTATTTATAACCCTATATTAAAAATGTTTTAGTTATTAAACATTGATTTTAACTATTTTAACTCTTCTTTAAATAAAATAATAATAAATGTCCTAATCTAATCCTAGTGGACGTAAATGGTCATATTTTATTCCTAAGGTTTTTTTGGTCGAATTAAACTTATACAATAGAATTAGGACATATGTTAGGGTAATAATAATATCATTTTTACCCTTAATTACCCTATTTACTTTTAACCGTAAAAAAGTAAAAAGTTACTATTCACCAAAAACTATTTTTATCTTATTGAACCACATTTTATTCCTTGATATTAACCGTGTCTCTCGGAGTTTCAAAATTCCACTCCCAAAAGCGGTAAAATTAAGTTTTATGTAAATTTTCAAATTCTCCTAGGAGGTAGCTAAAAGACGGTGACAAGTTCAATAAAATTTTTATATATCTAAAATTATTATAAAATGACTCCAATAAATTACATTGAACTTATATAGGTATTATGTTTGAATTTTTGCCTAAAATAAAATTTAAATAAAATAAATAATTATTTAAATAAAAAGTCGGTTTTTAAATAGTAACCCAGTGTTTTCACTATTCATCAAAAATTGAAAGTTTTCAGAAAAATACCAAAAATTTACCCTAGGCTAATTATGATATTCCAAATCCAAAAATGGAGTCCATTATGAAATATAAAATTTATAAAATTTAAAAAAATGGGTAGTACTATTTATAACGGCTAGTTCATAATAATATTATAATAATATCTCGTTTAGTGAAACTTGGTATTGCGTACTACACACACTATCAAAGAAGGTCTTTATTGCGTGTAATGAAAGTCAAGTCAGGGCTGCGTGTAGTGAAAGATTTGTTTCGTGTTGTGTATAACATAATCAAAACTTATTGCATTTATACATTAAACAAAATCTATACTTAATGTTGCGTAGAATAATTTCCACAAAACAAACTTGAATTTGTGTGTAACACGAGCCATGAATAGTGTTCCGTATACTGCAAGCGAATATGGTGTTGTGTATAATACTAACTAATCTTGGTGTAGTGTATAATAGAAGACATCAATGAAATAAAAAATAATATATCACATAAAATCTCGGGGTGTTACATTCTACCCCCCTTAAAATGAATTTCGCCCTCGAAATTCATCAGGGTTATAAAAGGTTTACTACTTGAAAGTTACTTTCATAGAAACCCATATCATAAAAAGGAATACTAAAACTTCATTTTAAAAAGTGAATTATGAAACATAACAGTTACCCAAATTAACTCATCACTAGGTTTCCACATAGGAGAACATAGGTGAAAATATGGATATGGAAGAGAAATATAACCATCAAGTTCTGATGGAGAGTGGTAGAGGACATGGCTATGAAAAAGCCAACAATCACAAATCCATAAATTTGTAATGATCTAAGGTACCATCTGATTCATCAGATATAAGGGCACTAGGACAACATTTTTGGTTTTCAAGATGATTTCCCTAAAGTTGAAGAATTTGAATTAGAAGAAATACTTACTTTATTTCAGTATAATCTCACCGTTGTTCGAGCCTTGAACAATTTCCACTTCATCTCTTAAAGAAATGAAGTTGAATTTTTCATTCGTGAAGTGTTATAAGATCATGTGATATAATGATGGGTCATTCCATATGTCTCAAACAAAAGGTTATAAAAAGTTATCAAATATACATAAGTCCATCTATGGTGACGTTAATCGTATATGATTCCAAAAATAGACTTTTACTTCATCTATCATACTACTTAATAAAACTAGTTTTTACTAACCAGGGACTTCCTGTAGTCCAGTGGTAGGCGATAAAGGCATGTCGCACTTCAGTTGTGGGTTCCATTCCCACAGCCTTGTCCGACGCGATGGGTTGTCACCCATCCTCCAGGTTGTCCCTTTTTCTAAAACTACATTATAACAACATTCCTGCAATAAAATAGAAAGACGTTCTAGCCTTAAACAATACTATCTTATGTCTAACTTAATTCACTCCAATATTTAGGCTTATCCAAAATACTTCTTTCCATGTTCATAGTATAAATAAAACAATTACTAGAAATGTCATCTACCGAGCATGTGAATACCATCATTTATCCCCTATATATCATACGATATATCTTATTGGTCACATTCCAAACATGTGAATACCTTAATCATGTATTCTCTTGAACCATAGTGAAAACATGAATGCTATCACAAGGTAACTGTTTCCATATACCAAAATCCCAAAAATTCTATATACTCAAACCATGATATCACTTTTTCCTTATATTAGTCATGAGCTCATTAATACTATCAAACATTTCATTATCTTCTTATCCCTTCATTATGAACATATTAGGTGATTTCCAAAAATATCTGAATAACCTTTCAAAGTTACCAGTACCATTCAACATATACTTTCAAAACTCAAGCAAAGGCAACAGTGTAACAGTCCTTATATTTTTCTTTATTCCATAGTACCATACATTATTCGTGATGAACATAAAATCATTACACTACCTTCTTAAACCACTGATTGAGCTTCATCATTTATTCCATCTCATATATCATTTGTAGTCTCTTCATCATCATCCACATAAATACTACCCATATGACCATGCTGATTCTCTTTATGAGATTTTCCATTAGGGAATTGGTTTGCATAATGCCCGTACATTCCACATTTAAAACACTTAACCGTTGTTGATGTCTTAGAAATACCATTATCCTTGTACATGGGGTTAACTGAACCTTTTACTTTATAATTACTAGCTTTGTGTCCTTATTTTACACACCCATAGAATCTTCCAGTTCCTTTGAAACATTCTCCCTGATGCCTCTTCCCACATGATTTACATGAGGGAAATTGAACTTTATTTCCTCTATGATCATCATGAAACTCCATCTTTCTCTTATTATCTGAGTCGAGAAACTTACCAAAGTTAGGATTATTGTTCATATTATGAGATTGATGATTAGGAATAATAATGATATTTTTTCTTACAAATCCAATTTCTTTTGGTTGCTCATGAAGAATATCATTCCATTGTCCATCATATCCTCCATTATCGTGAATCTTCATGTTTCCAGCCATTTTTGAAAACCCCAAAAGAATAGGGTGAGAGTCCAAAATCATAATCAAGGGGAGTAACTTCAATATCGAACATATTAGGTTTAATTTTAATGTCGTTACTGTAATTATAGGACTATAACATATACTTATACATAACCTTAGGGACATCCCTTGACATACCATAGAAATATCTCTAGGGATCCCACTAAAGTTCTAGCATCATAGTTTCTAAATGTTGACTTAACCGAACCTCTGATACCAACTGTAGAGACCCAAATCTTGACGTACATGGACATTACATTACTTTTGCGGAATACATAATACATAACAAAAACAAACACACAAGGACCGTAATAGTTTAGTGTCTTTGGAAACTTAGAAAAATAATCTTCCAATCATGGCGAATGATCTTCAACATATCCCATAAATATATTCCCCTTTTGTTTAATTACCTAAAAATTTTCTTTATATCTTGGGAAAAATAAAACATAAAAAGGGTAAGCTGAAATTCTTAGTAAGGGTAAACATAGAGCACATAAAACAATCCATAAACATTTGAATGCAAAAACATGAACATAAAATCTAAACATCAAAATCATGAGTAAAGACATAAATATTAGAAGTACGTAAGGAATATATCATAAATGAACATGAATCATGATAAAATAGCATGGTAATAATAAATTTAATTGTGGAAAACCATTAAGCACATGATATGATTTCCATAGTAGCCAAGGCATTGCTGCCAAGACCATCTTAGTGGACAAAGTCCCTTTCTGAATCGAGTTCACTCCTCATTCCAGTCCTGTATCACTGAATGAGATTAACTTACCATTCAATCCATTTCTATCTCATGAGATATAAATCTTTACCCAATGCATTTGAGAGAGATATAGGTCCCACCCATCTCATAATGAAATCATTCTTTCGTGTGCCACAAAATCATAAATCATATATCATAGCATAACCCATCTAATAAAAATGGGATTCTTAAACATCATGCCATCAAAAAATAATACATATAAAAGAAATGGATATCATTTCATCATAAGAAAAATCAAACCATGTAAATAATAGTTACATTATACTTGAAACATAAACATACTTAATAATGTCATCTTAGATGGAAAATAGTTTGGATAAAACAATTGAAATGAATTTTTGAAGAAAATATCTTTTCTTCTTCAAAATCATTTTCTTTTCCCAAAATTACATGATATTTTAAAAGAAAATTAGTTTTTTGAAAATAATAATGAAATCTTTTATAAGAATATTCATGAAAATTAGGCTTTATGAAATGGTAAAAAATCCATTCATGCCATATACGTTAAAAAAACATTCTTCTCGTACTTTTGCAGGAAATGTCAAAAAGTACCTCCTATGGTAAAAACGAAAGATTCCTTACATACCATGTATTAAAAGTTAAAAATGGGTAAAAATGACTTTAAACATACATAAAAACATTTTTAGAAAACAGGGACATGGATGATAAATATAACCCCCGTAAATACTTACGAATAAACAATCTCGGATAAAACAAGATTGAAATGTTATCCCTTACCTTAGGTATGATATGCTTCGTACGTATCCGAAACTCCTGTATAATGATTTAAATAATGTCATTGAATTATTACAGAATCATATTTATTGATATTATAACATATATGGTTCACTTATGACTTTATATTACCTATTCTTTTGTAAATTCCATGTTAAAGCAGTATTTTGGGAGAAATCATTTTATTTATCGTACGTGTTTAGACTTGTTTTAAATGATATTATTATTACTTATATCATGATTTAATTACTTCAAGAATGTAAATCATGATTTATATATCATATATATTCATTATATATATATATATAATAGATAGATAAATGAAATGAAATACACCGTTCATGGAGTCAGTAGGCCGTACGTACGCGTGAACGCTGTTTTCTTTTCCTTATTGACTTGAATGGATGTATGTAGATAACATATATATATATATACATAAATACAGTATCTTTATCATTTCATATATTTCATTATTATTCATTATATATACTTTATTATCATTCTTGAGTGGTTAACATGGAGAATGAATCTCGTCGCGTCGTGGAGACGGTAACCCGTACGCACGCACGAGCGATGGTATCGTTCCCATAATTATTGAATTGAATTAGAGTGGATGATATAATATCTCAGAATCAGTATAATGTTATAATAACTATATATAGTTATTCTTTACACCATTATACCCATCCAAGTAAGGTGGTGGTGGAAAAACAAATTATACCACGACGTGGAGGCGGTATTCTGTACATATTCACGCACGGTGATTTCATTTTTCATAGGATGGATAGAAGGTGAAATGGGGTTGTTTCATATTTATAATAACATATCAATATATTAGAGATTATGATGTTATTACTTTATAATGAAACAACTAAATAAGAATAAGTTGAAGAAGAAAGAAACCTGAAAGAATCGGTAGAATAAATTACCTCTTCTTCGACACACCTCCTTTGAGCTTCCTCTTAAGGAAGTAGAGTTCGCCTTTTGAGAAGAACAGAACCTCCAGAATGTTTCTAGGGAAGTGTAGAAGATAAATGGTCAGGGGTTGGCTGAGCTTCAAGCTCAAAATGGTGTGAAGAGAAGAGGGAAGGGGTGCCCTTTTTATAAGGGAGGAGAGGGGCACCTTTGAAAAAACATAAAATATTATTTTATAAAAAGGTCATATTCCGTTTATTAAAAAATCAAAATTGATTTATTTATAAGATAAGGTATGGATGGGTCTAAATAATCTCAAAAAATAGAATTTAGACAAGTTTAGTATACTATTTTAACCTTATCATTTAGATTTAACTTTAAGTTAAATAATTTTACTTTTACCATGTCTTCTGGTTTTCTTACATTATATGGTTAATAAACATACTATAACAAGACAAACGAACCCCAAGTGGTTAATTATTAATATATATAACCTTATCTAAGTCATTTGGCAGAACCTTAGATTTTTAGGAATAAAATAAAAATTAATAATATAATATATGTTTTAAAAACCAATTTAGGTCAATTTTGACACTATTTGGTAATTGATTTTTTTGAAACTAATAACATCATGATTAGTTCTAAAAAAGTTAATTAAATAAATACTAACATGACATATTAACCTATAAAATTATTTTAATTCATAAAAATTCTCAAATTACATTTATTTGGGTATTTATAATATCAATTATGTTAGTATTTCATTAATAATGTAATTACTGAAACATCATTGTGTCATAAATAAATTAAATTATATAATGTCTAAAAATTATAAAAAAATACCATTATGTAGGAAATATATTTATATTTCTAATTAATATTTATAGTCGAATTTATCTTATGTAAAACCCTATATTAAAAATGTTTTAGTAATTAAATTTTGATTTTAACTATTTTAACTCTTCTTTAAATAAAATAATAATAAATGTCCTAATCTAATCCAAGTGTACCTAAATGGTCATATTTTATTCCTAAGGTTGTTTTTGGTCGAATTAAAATCATCCAATATAATTATGACATGTGTTAGGGTAATAATAATATCATTTTATCCTTAATTACCCTATTTACTTATAACCGTAAAAAAGTAAAAAGTTACTATTCACCAAAAATTATTTTTATCTTATTAAAACACATTTTAATCCTTGATATTAAACATGTCTCTTATATTTTTTAAATTCCACTCACAAAAGTGGTAAAATTAAGTTTTATGTAAATTTTCAAATTCTCCTAGGAGGTGGGTAAAAGACGGTGAAAAGTTCAATAAAATTTTTATATATCTAAAATTATTATAAAATGACTCCAATGAATTATATTGAACTGATATAGGTATTATGTATCAATTTTGACCTAAAAAATTTAAATAAAATAAATAATTATTTAAATAAAAAGTTTGTTTTTAAATAGTAACCCAGTGTATTCACTATTCATCAAAAATTGAAAGTTTTTAGACAAATACAAAAAATTCACCCTTGGTTAATTTTTATATTCCGAATCTAAAAATGAATTCCATTTTGAAAGATAAAATTTATAATGTTTCAAAAATTGGGTATTACTATTCATAACGGCTAGTTCATAATAATATTATAATAATATCCCGTTTAGTGAAACTTGGTGTTGCGTATTACACACGCTATTAAAGAAGGTCTTGATTTTGTGTTATGTAAGTCAAGTCAGGGATACATGTTGTGAAAGCTCTATTTGGTGTTGCGTATAACATAATCAAAACTTATTTCATTTAAACATTAAACAAAATCTATACTTAATGTTGCGTAGAATAATTTCCACAAAACTAACTTGAATTTGTTTGTAACATGAGCCAAGAACAGTGTTGCGTATACTGCAAGCTAATACAGTGTTGTGTATAGTATAAGCTAATCTTGGTGTAGTGTATAATAGAAGACATCAATGAAATTAAAAATAATATATCTCATAAAATCTTGGGGTGTTACAATTCGTCTTGTTAGATAGAAAGTAACTACACGGCGTGTAGAAGAATCACACGCCGTGTCCGAGCACCTGGGCTCGCTCCGTGTACGCTGTACATGTGCCCGTACACGGTCTTTGTATGTGTCACCTACCTATGTACCAGCACACGGGGTATCTCGTGTATCTGGCCGGGTCTGGCCGGGAGGGGTATACACGGCGTGTCCTTGGCCGTGTACCCAACCCGTGTCTGTGTACTCCCAGAGTACACGCTAGGTAAATCCGCCGAAGAACACACGCCATGTAGCCCATACTACACGCCGTGTAGTCGGGATTTTTCCAGAAATTCCATCTTCATCCTCGCATCGTGGCTGATCCTCTAGATCCACGGTTTTTCGTCCGTTCATCCCGATAATCCAGAGGTTGGTTCATTTCATCATACGAACACCTTAACTGGTGTTTTCGGTCCTTAAATAGGATCATAACCTCGAATGATCTATCCGAAGAAAAATGCATGAAAATTGATATCTCTCAATCCGCTCTGAAGTGTCCGTCGAAACCATCGTTGCACCTCCGTGACATCGCTTCAGGGTTGGATCTACAATTTGGGATCATTGCATCGCAGAATGGATGCGCAACGATCCGTTGTTCATCGCCCCATGAAGAACGCGAAGAACACGAAGAAGAGAAAGGGGAGAAATCCAATGAAACAAATTTTATGAACTAACCTCTGCCATCATTTCTCACGGCGTTGATCCGCCCCCGTTAATAGGATTAAACGGAGCAGAAAAATCAACAACAAAAGATCAACATGGATTCAATCTCCCAAAATTACCGTAAAAGCTCATCCCGCAAGAACGATCGATCCGCGGACTAATATGTTCATGGATTAGCCCGAGTTCATCATAGAAATCATGAACAGAGAAAAAATCACAATTTAAAAATCCTACCTAGATTCCACGACGTTCTTTGGAGAAGATCCTGTCGGCGGATCGTCGTCGCTGGCGAAAATCATCAGGAACGTCATCACCGTGTTGGGATGTTTTCTCTAGAGCCTCCAGAGCCGCCAATGGTTTCAGGGTTATGAGTTTTTTAACACTGGACCCCTGCTCTAGCCTTTATTTAAAAAGGATAAAGATATCCGCTGAAATAGATTTAATAAAATATTTGAAATTAAATATTTTATTACGATAACGTCCAAAACCCAGATTTTGCCACCAGCTTGCGCCATTCGATGTTAGGCATCTTATAGGGTAAACTCGCTGCTCTGAACACAACGGTGCCATCAAAGTTTTGATCCGAGCAACCGTTCGAGAGTTATTTCAGTTTTTTAGGAAAACTACACGTGCACATAATTTAATTATTAAATTAAATTCAATAATTTGTTCCGGGCTCACCAGGCCTCGGAATTGCATGCTGTCTCAGAGCCTGGTCTCAAAATAATTTCTTTTATTTTTAAGAATAAATTATGGAAAATCCAAGACCTTACTTACCCATTGTCACTTCCATGAATTCCAACTGATTGTTATTGTTTTGTATATTATTCTAGTGATGAAGAATTCACCACAATCCACAATATACTCTTTATTTTTAGAAACCAAAACACTATCTTTTAATATAGTAGAAATTATCTTGGGATATATCAAATAATTTAATCATTAATTTGTCCTGATAATTTCAAATATTTGAATCATAATATATCTAAAGAGATTTATCTTCCTTCCTATTTTCATCAAAGATAGTAGGTATACATATTGGAAACTCATGGTAGTAAAGTCACCCTTCCTTGGATAGAGAATATGTTTTTTGGATTTGAAAACTAATCGAAATTATAAATCCAACGTAGATAAAATTGGTATTATGACTTTTCCTTATCTGGTTAATTTTTCAATGGAATCTTTATAGATACAATTATCACCATCATATAGAATGGTTCCTTGATAATCTTTAAATACACAATAATGTGGAACATTCAGGAAATTTGACCACAAATTTGAAGAAAAAGAGATTCTATGTACATTCATTTCAGTTCTTACACAATCTTTATTTTATTCAAATGAGAAGTCAACACAATAGTAGAACTCATATACCAACCTAACATTAAAAGGTCTCTCATTAGATGAGAACCATTCCATCCATACTTGGTTCTGTATAACCTTGAGAAATAATGGCTTACTTGAAAGAAACCATTGATCTTGAACATTATTTTTTGGCATAACCATGCTCTTTGAAAGCTTGGGATTCCTTGTTCAATTTTAGTAGGATAACTTAGTTCCCCTTTCTATCTCTTTGTAGAATGAAAATTTTCTAGAAAAGAATCTAAAGGTCTCCTTACTCTAGCTATGGATATTGGCTCAGTGCGCTTGGTCGAAGGAAAAAAGGAAGGTTGAATGGTTGGGAGAGAAAGATCACACAGGGATCAAGAACAAAATGTGTGGGGAAATAGGTGCATTGGAATTATAAAAGGTATCAAATTTATTATCATTCAGAAATTAAAAAAAATGGAAATAAAAAACTTGAATTTTTTTTGAATCAAGTAGTAAAATAAACCTTAAAAAATATAATCATAATAGACATAAAAACACGTGGATTAAACTGTAAAATGTGAAAAATAAAAATTGAAAGAGGAATGAAACATTCCAATGATGAGAAGTTCAATGCAGATATTTTAAATGGTGATACATACCAAATAGTGAGACATACCCAATGGTGAGACATTCACAATAATGTGTCCTATAATATTGAACTTAACCAAAATTAATCCTACATAATTTATGTTTAATGTAATTGATTATCTTAAAATTCAAAGACATAGTGAATATATCAGTAAGATGATGTTCTGTACCAATTTAATGAAGAGTGATATCACCCTTTTGAAAAATATCTCTCAAAAAGTGATGTCTTACATCAATATGTTCTATTCTAGAATGTGAAATGGTATTCTTAGAAATATTTGTAGAACTTTTATTATCATATTTTATAGGGACATTTCATAATTTATATCCATAATATAGTAATGTGTTTTTAATCCACAAAATTTTTGTATAACAGATATCTGTAGCTATGTATTTATCTTCATCAGTAGACAATGAAACGGAATTTTTCTTCTTAATACACTAAGAAACTAGAGACTTGCCCAAAAATTGAAATGTTCTAGAGGTTATTTTTCTATCAAAATTAAATTCAACAAAATTTTCATCTGAATAACTAACTAAATAAATTTATTGTGCTCTTAGATAAAACAATACTAAATAGGTATTATATTTGAGGTATTTAGAAAGAATTTTTACAATAACCAATTGTGACTCTTTTGGATTTTTTTAAAGAGAGTACACATTCAAAAATTAAATATAATATCATGTTGGATATAAGTAAGAGAGAGAATACTTCTAATCCTACCTATATAACTAGTTTGATCCAATGGTTTCCCAGCTTCATCAAGATCTAATTTATATATGGTACTCATAAAAGTATCACTACTCTTAGTTCTATCAAAGTGATTTTTTAAAAATATCCTTATTATATTTAATTTGATATAAAATAATTTCTTTTTGTTTTGAAAAATCTAAAAATTGAAAAAGTATTCGAGTTAACCCATTAAACTCATTTTATATTTGTTTTTTATAATTTTGGAAAACTAAGTTCATAAGGAATTTTTTGAATATCCATAAATAATATCATCTATATAGATTTATACAAAAAAAAATCTTTTGAAATTAATTTTTAAAAATTATAGGATTATCTATACCTTTAAAAAAATTGAAATAAGTAATGAAATGATCCTATCATATCAAGATCTTGGAACTTGTTTCAAACCATATAAGGCTTTTGAAAATTTTAAAACCTATTTTTGAAAATTGGGATTTTGAAAACCAGGGGATTGTTATACCAAAACATCCTCAATTATATACCCATTTAAGAATGAAATCTTGACATTAATTTCATAAAATTACTAAATATTGATGATATACATAGGTTATAAGTATTATAATGGATTCATGCCCAGCTACTGGTGTAAAGTTATTTTAATAGTCTATTCCTTCTTAATGGCTATAACCTTGTGCATTGATTCTAGCCTTTTTTCTTACTATAGTTCCAGACTCATCTACATTATTTATAAACACCCATTTAGTGACTATAGTTAATTTTTAATTGGGGATATAAATAAGTTCCCACACTTTATTTCTTTCAAACTTATTTATTTTTTCTTACATATCCATTACCTAGAATTCATCAATAATTGTATCACTGATGTTCTTTGGTTCAATATGCAATAAGAATGATGGACATACCACTTGGTTTCTTAAAGAAAATATAGTCTCTATACCTATATATAGGTCTCAAACTACAACATATAAAGGATGATAATTAAGAGATATAATTTTTCTAGAAAAAGTAGGGTTGGTCACTTTAGGTTCTAATAATGTTTCGGGTTCTAGAATTTATATAAATTCATTTTTTCTAGATGAATTTTCCAACTATTTCAAAACAAATTCATTAGGTTTAGAATTTTTGTTTAGACTTGATAAATCATACTCGTTGTTTTATAAAGAGGTGTTAGGCTCATGTGGATATGTCTCATCAAATTTTATAAGAACATATTCATCCAAAATATTGGTTATTTTATTTAAAACATTATAGGATTTACTGGAGGTTCAATAACCTACGAAAATTATTTCATCACTCTTGTCAGAAGATTTGTCAAAATTATCCTTAGTGTTATGAATAAAGACTTTGTGACCAAATATTATAAAGTAGTCAACCTTATGATTTATACTATTCCAAAGTTAATAGATTTTATTTTTTAGGATAAGTATAATTAAAATTCAATTGATTATGTAACATGATGTATTTAAATTATCTTCCTAAAATTAGATAGGTAATATATATTCATTTATCATAGTCCAGACTATCTCTTGAAGTGTTCTATTTTTTCTATCTACAGATCCATTCTTCTGGGTAGTCTTAGGAGCATATAAGTAATGTCTATATCCATTTTTTGATAAAAAATATTCAAAGTATTTATTTTCAAACTCATGGAAATGGTCACATATTAGGGTCTTAAACCTATTTCCACTTAATTTTTCTATATATCTGACATACTTAGTAAAGTTAGATAAGGCTTCACTTTTTTAAGTTAAAATGAACAACCAAGTATACCTATAAAATTCATCTACTCATATATAAACATAGTGCCTCCCATTTTGATTAGAAACTCTAGAAATTCAAAATAAGTCCATATGAACTAACTCTAGAGGTTGAGAAGTTGAAACTTCTTTATTTAATTTAAATAAATCTTATTTTGTTTCACGTTTTTATAGGTGTTGCAAAAACATTTCATTTGAGAACTTTATATTTCGTATATCCTTGTCTAAAGAATTCCTAGTAAGCTTATTATGTGAGGGATTATTACAATAGAATGGTATCCAATTACAATGAAAAGATTCTTTGTGAAAGGCACTCAACCAAGGATGATTTTGAGAAATTAATGAATTAAGATCAATAATATAAACATTTTCATTCCTTAAAGCAGTAAAAACTAAAGTATCCTTAAAATAAAAAAACATTATATGAATTATTTTTAAATTTAACTTGAGAACCATAATAAAATTATTTTTATATAATAATAATGTTATACTACAAACCATCAATAAATAGTACTTTAGAAAATAAAATAGAATTGATGTTACTAATTTGGCCAAGTCTGAGGATTTTCCCTTTTGCATTGTCACCAGAAGTGACATGACCACCATCAACCTTTATTAGACTCTTGAATATAGAATAGTCTCCTATCATATTCCTTGAACTTCTTCTGTCCAAATACCATATAATTTTATAAGAGGTCCTCAATTAGTTTTCCTATAAAGAAACAATTATACAAGTATTGATTTTGGTACCCAAATTTCTTCGGGTTTGAAAGTTTTTGTAATTAGTGATTTAATAACCCATATTTGTTTGATTGGTCTCTCATATACATACTCTTAGATCATTAAAATAAAAAATATGTTTGTTCCATTAGGAAAATAACTTGTAGAAGTAATTTCAAATTTATGCTTAGGTACAAAAGTGGTCTTTACTATTCACCTTTATCTAGGTAGGTATCCTAAATCGGTAACATATTTTGGTGAAACTTGTCTTCCTAAAATTTGAGTAATAGTTTCTATACCATTGGATATTTTTTATAAATCCTTCTTTAATTTCTCATTAAAAAATTTAATTTCTGTATTCCATTTTAATATCTAAGAATTTTTTTTACAACAGATAAATCAGATTTAGTATTCAAAGATATGGAATCCTGTATTTTCAGAACATTATATTTATCCTTAAGTTCATTACAAATTTCTTCTATAATTTTTCAATACTCAAACATATCTTCTTGGGAAATATCGTTGTAATGACCTAATAATTTATGGTTAAAATTACCTTTATTTTAATGTCTTATGGATACAAAAAACACATGAAATAATTTTTATTATTATTATTGAGTTTAAATGACCATTAGGTATCATTACAATTGATAATATAGTCATTTAATGGTTACCAAATGACTGATATAAATATAAGGTTTTTAAAAAAAAAATCATTTCGACACAGATAATGTAGAGGATGGCCTCATCTAGTAGACTCAGACCATACAAATTTTTTTTTCAAATCTAGAAAAAAGGTAGCATAATTGGGATTTTATATTGACCGAACCCAAGCTGAGATTCCACACGTTAAACATGAACTAAATCACCTATAGGAGAAGTTCATGTTTTTAGAGATTACCACCCGAGCGATGTTTTCCAAGCCACCCCAAGAGTCTGTCCCTATTTCACACCTTATCCTTAGGTATTATGTGGGTGTTACAAGGGGTTATGTAATAATTTATTAGTTACTTATTTTGTAATCCATTTTCAAAAATAAAAGTCTTATTCCATCAATTCCTTTATGAGAATAGTATTTCTTAAAAAAAGATGAAATTGATAAATTGAGTTTTTGGAAAAAATGGTACTTTTGAAAAATATAAACATTATTATATTAAACTAATAATATTATTAATAATATTATAAAAACAACTCTTATAAATGATGATTATATCGGTTCCTATCTATAAATGATTAGGTAATAAGTTTTATAAGAGTTACATTTTTTTATATGAAAAAACAAAAAGTGTATTTTTAAAGAATTTATTTTAAAAAATTAATGAATTTTTAAAATAATTAATATTTTAATAAAATATTATGATAAATTTACTTTTATGAATAATAAATGAGTATTCAATTTTTATTAAGTCAAATGTAATTTTTCTAAAGGTTTGAAAACCGTTTTTGTAAAAACCCGTGAATTTTTAATAAATATCAATTTTCATTTTAAAAGTGAAAATTCAAATACTTTGAAAATTATATAGATAAAATGAATATTATTTTTGAAATCAAGATGTCGAAATTATCCAATGTTTAATTTTTCATAATCTTATGAGACAGTTGAATGTTTGGGTAAAAATTAAATACTATATAAACAAAATATGTGTTTTATAACATCATAATGACCCCAAAATGATTTAATAAATACTATAATGGGTATTTCAATCCCAATATATGTTTTACCAATAAAATAATGTTATTTTAGGTTTTATTTACTTATTTTTTAAAGCCTTAGTGAATCCTCCACAATTTATAATATATTTTATAATTTTAAATTCATTTATTTAATAATGTAACTCACCTCCACATATGCAAGGATACTATTTAAATATGTTCAAACATTTGCCATATAAATTAACTTTATTACTCCTCATTTAAAAAAACCATGGTAAAAACCATGTAATGGTTTGTGGTTTTGAATATTTAATTATATAGATTCCAAAACCTATGTTTGAGAAATATTAAAGAATCCCCCTCTCATTTCCTACCCCACCCAAGATTCCACTTCTTTTCACTCAAAATCCTTGGAGCACGTCCCTAGTTCCTCATCCCATATCTATAATCCTATCAATATGACCAATCTCTCATGAATCCCCTATTCACGATTTTTAAGTCACACACTCAGGTAAGGGATCCTTACTTTCATTCCTTTCTCATCTTTATCCAAGTTTGTTTATGTTGTTATACCCTTTTATTTTCAATTAAAAATGTTGGGGAATGATTCATAACCTACCCCATACTACCCTAATTATTTTTTAATGATGATATACCCCTTTTATCTCTCATTAATTCCTTTCGTGTACACCCGTTACCATGTTGAAATTCCATAAAGGATTTCTGTCTTCTTATTTCCATTCAAGTATTTCTTCTATATTATGTATCTAAATTCCATTTCGTATGTTAGGATATTATGTTCCATGATTAATTTACTATTTATTATATATATAAATTATTATATACCCCTTTATCTCTCATCAACCCAATTTATGAATTTCTCTATGACATCGTTATGCTACCGAAATTGCACCACAATGTTTCAGTCCAAAATCATTGTGTAGTGAATACCATGACCATTTCTCTATCAAGGGTATTAAACTATATTCACATATGCTTATTTATTATAGACATTAATTTATGTATTCAACATTCCTTTATCATGGATTAAATTATGATGTTTAATGACTCTATGTTATATGATATATGTGGCAAACTTAGGCATGATATTTAAATGTTCATGAAGGGTGTGCCCTGATAGTGCATCAAAGAATTGGGTAATGTTTAGTATCATGATATGTATTGTTGGAATAGGGGTTTACCTGATTCATTTGAGGAAAATTTTATACCATGTTGTGATAAAGGTTTACCTGATTCTGGTATGTTAACAATGCAGTGTTTTAGGTTGTTTCCACATTTCAATGTTATGATAATCATGCTATATCATGGCTTTATGTTCATGTTTATCTTGTGCTCCCTTGATATTCCTATTTCTTAATATTTATCTTATTCTTCATTTTATTTTTTGTTTACTCCCTTACTGGGTTTTATATCTCACCCATTTCTTATGCATGTCTTCAGGTTATCCTATGAAATGATAAGTACGAAAGAATATTTTGGTCATATAAAAGATGTTTTCATTAAAGATGTTGTATTTTATGTCTTAAGTTTTCATGTAATGTTCCTCATACCCAAATACAATAGAACACTCAATCTTATGGGTTGTATTAAGTGAAAATTTATGTAGTAAATAATTTTTAAGTTTGTAATAAAGATAAGGGTTGTTATAGTTGGTATTATAGGATAGGGTTAATTATTTTTTGGATTAGGAATAGAAAACCCTAGTGAAATCCTTAGGGATAAGACTAAGTATAGGAAAAAAATCCCATAATTTTGGTGATTATAGAGTATGTGGTTTATCATGAAAATAAATCACTATCTAGATATGAAAAAGTAGAGGTGGCTCTAGCACAAATGTATTTAGAGGTAAAACCTGAAAACACCACTATAAGATAGACTTGAACGATAACTAGTGCATAACAATGAGCCTTTATGAACTCTTGGTTCGATACTCCCAGATGATATGCTTTAGTAAATTCATAATATTTATGTAAACCGTTATTATGGTAATAAAAAAGACCCCTAAGAATATATTTTGGGAATTATATCATGGATAACTTAGATTGAAGCTTAGAAAATTCATATGTTAAGGAAATAAATTTAATTTATAAGTGGTAATTTTTTGTCATTGGATTCCCCTTTATGTGTTTAATAATTTAAAATACATACCCCTAATTTTATTTTTATTCTAGAGAATTGTTAGTAATAGAATGAATCAAGTTAATAACTGATAGAATGGAAATGTGATGATTGCCTCAATGAGATTCCCTTTCAGATGGGATCTCAAGTAGAAAATATCATGATCTCACAAAAACAACGATCAAATATCATGATTAAAAAATTTTACTTTGTTGAATACACAATTAAATCAAGGAAGAGGAATACTAAATCTCAAGAAAGTTCATCTAATATAGATGATAAGGGAAAGAGGTCATAATTTCCTTCATGTAACATTTGTTGAAAGAGGCACCAAGGAAAGTGTCACAAAGGGACTAGAAGATGTTTTATGTGTGGAAAGGAAGGGCACAAAGTATCCATTTTCCACACCAAAATGTATAATGTGATGAATTGAAATAAATTTTTATATAAGGAATCAAATACAGTTCTATGCTATAAATGTGGAGAAGTCGAGCATTATCCAAGACAATACACTATTTCAAGGGCTGAGAAGAATGCTGAGCATCAATAGTATCTATGATCAAGGGATCACGAGAATTACTTTGCTACGATGGATAATTATGAATTAATTAACTGTAACCACTAATTCAAAGTAGTATATGTCATAATGTATTTCAATTCATGTCCTATTAGTAAATCATTTATGTTTTCTAAGAACATTCAGTCTCCAACAGAAATGATATTAAATCAATAGGGAAAATCTTCTATAATTGTTTTATCACATGTTTATGTTTATGGGAATTTTACTATGTAAAATTTTATAAGTCTCCATTTGGTGTAATTTTAGACAAAAAAAATTCATTGCCTATTCCTCAAGGCAGTTGAAAATTCATGAGCAAAACTATCCCACGCTTGATTTGAAGTTGGCTCTAGTGATCTTCGCTTTAAAAATTTGGTGACAATACCTCTTTGGGGAAAAGTGTGAAATATATATGGATCACAAAAGCCCCAAATATCTATTCACATATAAATAGTTAAATATGAACCAACAAATATGGTTAGAGATGATCAATGATTGTGAATCCTTAATTCACTACCATCCGGAGAAATCAAATAAAGTGGAAGATGCACTAAGTAGAAAGGATCCAACAACTCTTTCAATGAGGATAATTGAAAAGGATCCAATATTATATGATTCGATGAAGATGGAAATGAGAATCATAAATAAGGGAACATCATCAATAATTTTACATATTATTTCTCAACCATCTCTTTTGAAAGGTTAAATAATTCTCAAAAGGATGATGCATGAATTTAAAAGTTTGTGGAAACTATTAGAAAAGGTAAATTCTAAGATTTCAATGTTAATCAAGAAGGAATTGTGACATTTGGATAAAGACTATGTGTTCCATAAAATCTTAAGTTAAATAATGAAATTTTGGATGATTCACATTGTTTGAATTTCTCCATCCACCTTGGAAACACAAAGATGTATAGAGATATCGAATATAATTATTTTTTGGATAACATGAAGAAGGAGATCACTGAATATACATCATAGTGCCTAGTATGTCAGCAAGTAAAGGATGAGTGGTAGAAGTCTAAGGGGATGATGCAACTATTACCCATAACAACATGGATATGGTATATCATCCCCATTGAATTTGTCACCAGACATCCGAAGACATCCAAAGAAAACAATACAATATAGTTTATTGTGGATCATCTTACAAAGATGACACACTTAATTGCAATTCTAGAGTATTTTTCCTTATATTAACTAGCACAAATATACATCATATAATAAGTATGGCTACATGGTGCACCACTATCGATTGGGTAAGATCGAGATCCAAGATTCCCTTCTGAGTTCTGGATGAGTCTCTAACACACTCTAAATACTGAGCTGAACATCAGTATGAATTATCATCCTCAAACATAAATCCTATCTGAGAAGACTATATAAACACTTGAGGAAATGTTGTAATCATGATCAATGGACTTCAAAGGAGGATGGGATCAATATCTTCCTCTGGTTGAGTTATCTTACAAAAATAGTTTCTACTAAAGCATACAGATAGATCCTTATGAAGCCCTTTATTGGAATAGGTGCAGAACACCTGCATGTTGGGATGAAGTTGGGGAGAAAATACTTCTAGGCCTATAAATGGTCGATGAAATGGTGGAGAAGGTTAATATCACCAAATAACATAGTAAAGATTCTCAATATCGACAAAAGAGATATGCTGAAAATCATCTAAGAGACGTAGAGTTTGATGTTTGAGACATGATATTCCTTCACATATAACCATGGAAGAGGGTTATGTGATTTTGGAAGAAGGGAAAGATTTTCCCAAGTTACATTGGCCCTTTTGAGATCCTTGATCAAATTGGAGCAATGGAAAATTGACTAGAACTCCCACTGAACCTGTATCAAGTGCATGATGTATTCCATGAATAAATCTTGAAGAAATACATAACTAAACCATCATATATACTCAATCCAGGGGTGGTACCATTGGAGAATCACTTCTTCTATAGAGAGAAGCTGGTGAATAACTTAGATCATAGAGAAAAAGATCTACGAAATAAGACGATGCACATCATCAAGGTGTTTTGTTGAAACCACAAGTTTGAAGAAGCAACATGGGAACTAGATGAAGTGATGAGTTTGAGTTACCCTCATCTGTTTTAGTATAGGATGATGAAATTTTTAGGGAGAAATTTCTATAGGGGGGAGTATTGTAATGTCCCAATCATTTATGAATAAAATTACCTTTATTTTAATGTCATAAGGATATAGAAAATACATGCAATATTTTTATTATTATTATTGTGTTTAAATGACCATTAAGTATCATTACCATTGATAATTTATCCGTTGAATAGTGATCACATGACTGATTTAAATATATGTTAAAAAAAAACTTTTCGACACAGACAAAGGAAGAAATGACCTCATCCAGTAGACTCAAGTCATACAAAGCTCATTTTTTAGCGCTCATAAAGGAGGAAGAAACATTGGGTGTCAATCTTGACCAATCCCAAGCCTAGTTTCAATACATTAACCTTAAATGGAATCACCTATATGATAAGTTCAAGTTAATAGATATTACCACCCTAACTATGTTATCTAAGCTGCCCAAAGAGTCTGTCACCATCGCACACCTTACCCTTAGGTCTTATGAGAGTGTTATAAGGGGTTATGTAATAAGGTATTAGTTACTTATTGTCTAATACATTTTTATAAATAGAAGTATTATTCCACTAATCCCTTTATGAGAATAGTCTTTCTCAAAAAAATATGAATTTGATAAATTGATTTTTTAGGTAAAAATGGTACTTTTGAGAAATATATACATTATTATATTAAACTAATGTTTTTATTAATAATATTATAATTTTTTTTATAAATTATGATTATATAGGTTCCTTATCTGTAAATGATTAGGTAATCAGTTTGATAAGAGTTATATTTTTTATACGATAAAAAAGAATGTGTATTTTTAAAGAATTTATTTTTAGGAATTAATGACTTTTTAAAATAAATAATATTTCAATAATATATTATTATCAAATTAATTTTATTAATAATAAATTAGTATATAATTTTTATGAATTGAAATATAATTTTTATTAAGGTTTGAAAGTTGTTTTTGTCAAAACCTGTCAATTTTCAATAAATGTTGGTTTTCATTTTAAATGTGAAAAATCACATATTTATGAAAATTATTTAGATAAAATGAATATTATTTTTAGAATTAGTATGTCGAAATTATCCAATTTTGGATTTTTTATAATTTTCCAAGAGTTGAATTTTTGGGTAAAAATTAAATACCATATAAACAAAATATATGTTTTATAACATCATAATGATCCCAAAATGATATAATAAATACTAAAATGGGTACTAACTTCACAATATATGTTTTTCCATTAAAATAATGTGATTTTATATTTTTTTTACTTATTTTATAAAGCCTTAGTGTATCCTAAAAAATGTATAATATATTTCATTATTTGAAATTCATTTCTTTAATAATGTGACTCACCTCCACATTATCAATGAAATTTTTTTAAAATGTTTGGTCATTTTCCTTATAAAATGATTTTTTCTACTTCTATTTTGAAAAAACCATGGGAATATTTGTGGTTTTGAATATTTAATTATATATATTCCTAAACCTAAATTTATAAAATATAAAATAATTTCCTTCTCATTTCCTATATAAACCCACCAAAGATCCCATTTATCTTCACTAAAGATACTTGGATAATGTCCCTAATATGTACTCCCTTATATATAATCCTCCCAAGGTGACCCAATCTGTCAAGAAACCCCTATCCGAGCTTTTTAAGTCACACACTCAAGTAAAGGATACTTACTTTACTTTGTCATTTTTATCTAAATTTATTTATGTTATACTATTTTATTTTCAATTAAAAATGTTGGGGTATGATTTTTCACCTCTCCCATACTACCCTCCTTATGTTTTAATGATGAGATATATCTTTATCTTTCATTAATGACTTTCGTGTACACCCGTTACCATGCCGAAATTCTGTAAGGGGGTTCTCTCTTCTTATTTTCCTTCAATCATTTCTTCTATATTATGTATATAAATTCTATTTCAAATGATAGGATATAATTTGTTATTGATACCCTTAATTTATATTTCATTTATAGATGATTAGATACCCCTTTATCTCTCATCAAACTAATTTATTAATTTTCATATGATGTAGTTATGCTAACAAAATTGCACCGTAATTTTCCATGCCAAAATCATTATGTAGTGAATACCATGCCCATTTATCTATCAAGGTTATTTACCTTTATGAACATATAATTATTGATTATATACATTCATGTTTTTATTTTACATTCTTTTATCATGGAATAAAATATTATGTTGAATGAATCTATGTTATATTACTTATGTGGCACACTTAAGCATGAGATTAAAATGTTCATGAAGGGTGAACCCTAATAAAGCTCCAATGAATTGGGTGTTGTTTAGTATCATGATACATCATGTTTAGATAGGGGTTTACCTGATTACTTTTAGTATATTTTACACCTTTTTGAGACAGGGATTTACCTGATTCATTTATGTTAATGATGCAATGTTTGATGTTGTTGCCACATTTACTTGTTATGATAATCATACTATATCCTGCCTTTATGTTCGTTCCTGATTTCCTTGTGCTCTATTTATATAACTATTTCCTATCATGTATCATATTCTTCATGTTATTCCATTTTTACTCCCTTAATGGGATTTAAAGATCACTCTTTTTATGTATGTACTCAGATTATCCCATTCAATGCTAAGTACAAAGTAATGTCGTGGTCATGTAAACATAGTTTTTAATAAAGATGATGTTTTTTAAGTCTTAAGTTTTCATGTAATGTTCCTAAGCCCCAAATAGTCTATAACTCTCGATCTTATGGGTTTTTTAAGTGAAATTTTATGTAATAAATCATCTTTAAGTGTGTAATAAAGATAAGGGTTGTTATAGTTGGTATCAGAGGATATGTTTAATTATTTTTGGGACTAGGATTAGAAAACCCTTGTAAAAGCCTTAGGCATAAGACTAATTATAATAAAAACATACCTAAACATTGGTGATTATATAATATGTTGTTTATCATGAAAATACATCCCTGCCTAGATATGAACAGGTATAGGTGGCTCTGGAACATATATATCAAGGGGTAAAACCCAAAAACACCAATTTGAGCTAGACTCGAATGGGAACTAGTGCATGACAATGGGACTTTCCTTAATCATTGTTTAACACTCCTAGGGAAAATGATTTAGTGAATTCATAAGACTATTATAAACCATTATTAAGAGAGTAAAAAATAAATTCCCCTAAGAATATATGTTGGGAAGTAGATAATGGATAACTTAGATTGAAACTTAGAAAATTCATAAGTTAATAAAATAAATTTAATTTATAAGTTATCCCTTTTATCATTGGATTACATTTTATGTGTCTAATAATATAAAAAACATAACCCCAATTTTAATTTTATTCTATCCAATGGTCGGTAATAGATGGAATCGTGTTAACAATTGATGCGAAGGGAAATGTAATGACAACCTCAATGAGATTCCTTTTCAGATGATAACTTAAGTAGGACATATCATGATTTTTCCAAAACAACTATCAAAAATCAAGATTAATAATTGGAACTTTGTTTAATACCCAAGGATATAAAGGAATAGTAAGACTACATATCAAGAAAGTTCATATAATAAAAGTGACAATGAAAAGTAGTCCCAATTTCCTTCGTGCAACAAGTGTGGAAAGATGCTCCAATGAAAATGTCACCGAGGGACTGAGAAATGTTTAATGTGTGTAAAGGAAGGGAACAAAGTATCCAATTTACACACCAAAATGGATAATGCGATTAATGAAAAAAAAGTTACATCTTAGGCATCTAGTACATTTCTATTCTCTAAATTTGGATAAGCTGAGAATTATCCAAGGCAATGCACTATTGGAAGGGCTGACAAGAATGATGAGAATCAACAATATCCATTGTCAAGGGAGCATTGGATGTTGTATGATAATATGTATATTGATGAATGCATTATATATAACCACTACATAAAATTAGTTAATGTTTTAATGTATTTCAATTTTTTTATTAATAATGAATCTTTTATGTTTTCTAAGAACATTGAGTCCCTAGTATAAATGATACTAAATCATTAAGGGAAAACTTCTATAAGTGTTGTATGACATGTTGATGTCTATGGGAATGTTCTACTTGAAAATTTTATAAGTCGACCTTTAATGAAAATTGAGTGAAAAATAAAATTTCATCGCCTATGCCTCAAGGTAGTTGAAAATTCATGAGTAAAACTATCCCACACATGATCTAGAGTTGGCTGCAGAGATATAAACTTTGAAACTTTTGCGACATTACCTCTTTGGAGAAAAGTGTGAAATATATATGGATCACAAAATACTCAAGTATATATTCACATATAAAGAGGTGAATATGTGAAAATGAAGATGGATATAGTTGATGACAGAATATAACTCCTCAATTCACTACCATCCGGGGAAAGCGAATAAAGTGGAAGATGCTCTAGGTAGAAAGGATCCATCAACTCTTTAATTGGTGAGAATTGAAAAGGATCCAATCTTCTTTGATATGATGAAGATGGACATGTGAATCATAAATAAGGGAACATAATCAATCCTTTCATAAATGATGGATCAAAAAATCTTTTGGAAAGGTTAAAGGATGATTAAAAGGATGACGTGGGAATTCATAAGAAATTAGAAACTATCAGAAAAGGTAAATCCTTAGAGTTCAATGTTAATAAAGAAGGAATTGTGAGATTCGGGTCAAGACTATGTGTTCCATCAAATATAGTGTCAAAGAAAGTAATTTTGGATGATTCCCATTGTTCAAATTTCTCTATTCACCCATGAAACACAAAGATGTATCGAGATCTCTGAGAGCATTGTCGGTGGCATAACACGAAGAAGGATATCACTGAATATACATCAAAGCTCATGGTATGTAATCAAGTGAAGGATGAGAGGGAAATTCTAAGGTTATGGTTCAACCATTACCTATACCAACATGGAAATGGGAGAATATTACCATGGAATTTGTCCCCAGAATTCTAAAGACATCCAAAGGAAACAATACTATTTGAGCTATTGTGTATAATCTTACATAGACTACACACTTTATTGCAATTTAGGAGGATTTCTCATTGGATCAAGTTTCTCGAATATACATTAGAGAACTGGTAAGGCTACTTGGTGTACCACTATCAATTATATCCAATAGAGATCTATGATTCACTTATAAGTTCTAAAAGAGTCTCCAACATGCTCTGAATACTGAGCTACACTTCAGTATGGAGTATCATCTGCAAACTGATGGCCAATCTGATTGGACAATTCAAACACTTGAGTATATGTTGATATCATGCTCAATGGACCTCAAAGGAGGATGAGATCAACATTTTCCTCTAGTTGAGTTATCTTATAACAATAGTTTCCACTCTAGCATCCAAATGGATCCCTTTGAATCCCTTTATGGGAAGAGGTGTGGAACACTAGCTTGTTGGGATGATGCTGGGGAGAAAAAACTTCTAGGTCAAGAAATGGTCCAAGAAATGGTGGAGAAAGTTAAGACCATACAACAACACATTAAACATTCATAGAGTCAACAAAAGAGCTATGATTCCAATCATCAACAAAACCTAGATTTTTATGTTGGAGACATGGTATTCCTCCTTATATCACTATGGAAGAGAGCTATGAGATTTGGGAAGAATGTAAAGCTTATTCCATGGTACACAGCCCCTTTTGAGATCCTTGATCACATTGGAGAAGTGGCATATCGAATAGCACTCCCACTAAACCTATCTCAAGTACATGATGTTTTCCACGTATCAATCTTGAGGAAGTACATACCTAACCCATTGAATGTGTTCAATCCAGACGTGGTGCCATTGGGGAATGAACTCTCCTATGACGAGAAGCCGGTGAAGATCTTAGATTGTAGAGAAAAAGTTCTACAAAATAAGACGATGCCCCTAATCAAGGTGTTGTCATGAAACCACAAGTTTGAAGAAGAATTGTGGGAACTAGAGGAATTGATGAGGCAGAGTTACCCTCATCAATTTTAGTGTGGGAAAAAGAAATTTCAAGTGAGAAATTTATTAAGGGGGGAATGTTGTAATGACATGATCATTTATGAATAAACTTACATTTCTTTTAATGTATAATAAATATAGAAAACACATTCACTCTTTTTTTATTGGGTTTAAATTAATATTAAGTATCATTAGTTTTCATAATATAGACACTAAACAGTGATCACATGACTGATATAAATATAAGTTTTTTTATTTATAAAAAATCATTTCAACAAAGACAAAAGAGAGGATAACCTCATCCAGTAGACTAAAGTCATAAAAAGATCATTTTTCAGAGCTCAGTAACGATGTATCATCATTGGGATCCTCTCTTAATCAATCCCAATCTGAGATTCAACATGTTAAGGTTGAATAGAATCACCTACGAGAAATGTTCAAGTAAATAGAGATTACCACCCGAGCGATGTTATCTGAGCTGCCAGAAAAATCTGTCACCATCACACACCTTACCATTAGGTCTTATTCAGATGTTATAAGGGGTTATGTAATAATGTATTAGTTACTTACTGTGTAATACTTTTTTATAAATAAAATTCTTATTCCATCAATTCCTTTATGAGATTAGTCTTTCTTAAAAAAATGTTGAATTTGATAAATTGATTTTTCAAGTAAAAGTGGTACTTTTGAGAAATATTTACATTATTATATTATAATAAGGTTTTTATTAATAATATTAAAAAAAATTATTTTAAATGATGATTATATTGGTTCCTTATCTGTAAATGATTAGGTAATCAGTTTATTTAGAGTTATATTTTTATACGATAATACTAAATGTGTATTTTTGAAGAATTTATTTTAAGGAATTAATGAATTTTTGAAATAATTAATATTTTAATAAAATATTATTATAAAATTAATTTTATGAATAATAAATGAGAATATAATTGTTATGAAGTCAAATGTATATTTTATTATGGTTTGAAAACTGTTTTTGTTAAAACCCATGAATTTTCAATAAATGTCAGTTTTCATTTTAAAAGATAAAATTCACATATTAATAAAATTATTTAGATAAAAGGAATATTATTTTTGGAATCATTATGTTGAAATTATCTAATGGTGAATTTTTCATAATTTTCTGTGACAGTCAAATTTTTAGGTAAAAATTAAATACCGTATAAAGAAAAAATGTGTTTTATGACATCATCGTGACCAAAAAATGATGTAATAAATACTATAATGGATACTGTCGGCATAATATATTTTTTACAATTAAAAAATTTTAATTTTATATTTTTTTATTTATTTAATAAATCCATAGTGAGTCATCCAAAATGTATAATATATTTTATAATTTTAAATTCATTTCTTTAATAATGTGAATAACCTCTACATAATCAAGGATAATATTTTAATATGTTTGGACATTGGACTTATAAAATATTTTTTTTTTCAATACTCTTTGGAAAAAATCTTTGTAAAAACCACGGTAATTTTTGTGGTTTTGAATATTTAATTATATAGATTCCAAACCCTAAGTTTGTGAAATATTAAAGAATTCACCTCTCATTTCTGATATAAACCCACCCAATCTCCCATTTACATTCACAAAACAACATTATAGCATGTAACTACTCTATAATAACCTCTCTATAATTCTCTCAAAGGATCCCCAAGATTTCATGAATCCCCTCTTAAAGCTTTTGAAGTGGCACACACATGTAAGGGATCCTTACATTCTTCCTTTCTCATTTTTAACCAAGTTTTTTTAGGTTGTTACACCCTTTTATTTTCAATTATAAATGTTTGGGTATAATTTATCACCTCTAAAATACTACCGTCCTTATGTTTTATTGATGATATACCCATTTATCTCTCATTAATTCCTTCTATGTACACTAGTTACCATGCCAAAATTTTGTACGAGATTTCTCTCTTATTACTTCCATTCAAGAATTTCTTCTATATTATGTATCTAAATTCCATTTCATGTATTGTGATATTATATTACATGATCCCATTACTTTATTTAATTTATAAATTATGAGATACCCATTTATCTCTCATCAACTAAATTTATGAATTTTCATATGACGTCATTATGCTGCCGAAATGGCACTGCAATTTTCCATGCCAAAATCTTTGTGTAGTGAATACCATGCCCATTTATATATCAATGTTATTCACATTTACACACATATAATTATTGATTATAAAATTTCATGTATGAATTAAAAATTCTTTTATTGTGGAATAAATGATGATGTTGAATGATCTATATGGCACACTAAATCATGAGATTTAAATGTTCCTGAAGGGTTTGCATTGATAGCGATTCAATGCATTATGTAATGTTTATTATCATGATATGTTATGTTGGGATAGTGTTTTACCTTATTAATTTTAGGAAAATTTTCCACCATGTTGGGATAAGGTTTTACCTTATTCATTTATATTAATGATGCGTTGTTTTAAGTTGTTACCACATTTTAATGTTATGATAATCATGCTATATCATGCCTTATGTCCATGTTTATATTGTTCCCCATTGATATTACTATTGCCAAACATGTATAATTTTCTTCATTTTATGATTTTTTTAATACCTTACTGGGCATTATATCTCACCGTTTTGTTTTGTATTTCCTCAGGTTATTCCATGCAATGCTAAATATGAAGGAATGTTGTGGTAATTTAAAGAATTTTTAAATGAAGATGTTGTATTTTATGTCTCATGTTGTCATGTAATTTTCATAATCCCCAAAGATAATAGACCCATTGATCTTATGGGTTGTATTAAGTGTATTTTTATATAATAAATCATGTTTAAGTCTGTAATAAAGTGCATGGTTGTTATAATCATCACCATTATGTTCATTCTCATAATTATCAGAATTAATCATAGGTAAAGAAATAGAAGTCACATATACCATAGAGGCATTAGTTTTGAAGAACATGTTATCTCATTTAGAATCTTCTTCATGAGTATAATTCGAGTCACAGAAGCTGTCCTTAGAGGCACTCCATGTTTGTTTCATGGATTTTTTTAACTTCTATCATTGTCCTCATATTTCTTTTTTTATTTTAATTTTGGGAAGTCTTCCTCTACATGTTCATTGTGATTTCATTCATAGTAAGTAATTTCATTTATGCTATCACCCTTTTTAATTTTTTTTCTTGGTTCCTCTAGAATCATAATTTCTTTTATAATTTGGATTCCAGAAAAATTTATTCTTTCTATAAAACTGTTTAAATATATGAGTCATATGGGCCGTATTCTCACCACTTCCTAGAACTGATTAGCTCTAATGAGAGTTTTTAGCTAGTATATTTTCCTTTTATTTTTATCTCTATTTGGATTTAGTATACTTAAAAGCTACTGAATTTATTTTCGGCTCATCATACTCCTTTTGGATGACCTTCAACTATTCTTCATATGTCATTTATTTCCCAATTAGATTCTTGACTAGTAGTTTTATGATCCCACAAGACTCTATAATTGAAACATATATCCCTCTCCATCTTTTTAGTAGGCATCTCAGGAACCTCATGATTTTATCATTATCTGAAGTTGTATTTCCCAGGGAGTTCATAATGTTCACAATTTCATTAAACCTGATATGCATGTCATAAATTAATTCATCAAGATTTTTTAAAGTATCATATTTAATTGTATATGTATTTAATCTCAACTCATTAACATTTCATATTCCTTCCTGTGAAATAGCTAGTGTATCCCAATATTCAATGGCAGTTTTATAAGAAAACATTATATTGAATTCCTAATCCCCTAAAGAACAATACATGGAATTTATAGCTTTACAATTATTATTATAATAATGTTTTTTAGATTCAACCCATGTAACCCAAGAAGTTATATTTAATTCATATCATTCTTCAATGGAAGACCAAATCTCAAAACCCAAATTTTATATAAGAATTTTCATTTTAATCTTCCATTGAGCATTATTATGTCCATTGAAAAAGGGAGGTCTATTGGTGGGAGAAACTTCTTCGCTATTATCCATTTAATGTATTAAATTTATAACTAACATAAATTTATGATCTTTAAAGAATAACTAAAATCACAGTTGAATTTTTTTTAAAACATCGATAACAAATTCCAACTCCTATGATACAAAATGTTGTTCGGAGTGAGTATATCAAGATGGGGTGAATTGAGTACCCAATATAAATTTATGTCAACATATATTTAAATTGAATACCCTAGTCAATTTTAAATGAAGTCTAGTAAGTTAAAATAGAAAATTGATATAAGATTTGAAATTTTAAAAGAATTATCAATTATTGATTAGGTCTGACTTAGAAAAAATAAAAAAAATTACTTTAACCTTTGAAATAAATTTAATCAATCATGTCCTTATATAATAATTAATTAAAATTAACTATCAAAGTATTGATTTCTATTGAAGTTAATTTTTCTAGTTTTAAAGTATATAAAATAAAGAAAAAAAAATAAAACACACCACTAAATTTTAATACAATAGTTTCAGTCTCAAGTAGATACTTGGTCCCCTCCACATATAAATCACATACCTCCAAACATTTTATATAAATATAAAGTTTCTATTCAAAGACTGTATTGGGTATTAAAAAGGTATAAAAACTTTCCATACCAAACAATAACTATTCCATTGTTTTCATGGGAGAATAAAAACAACTGGTCAAAACCAGACCTCTACCACAATACATGGGAAACAAGAGTAAAAGGTGTTGAGAAGATATCCAAGTATCTTAATGTTTAAATATGATGACAATATATTATTTGTAAAATAGAGTATTCAAAAAATAATCATAATGTAAATATAACTAAAAATATTGAGAAAATAAAATACGTAAAGGGATAAAGTTTCTTAGTCTATTATACTATATAGCACATGGCTCTTGAGTGTTGTTTTAACTGAGGGTTGAGTCATATTTTATAAATCTGCTATAGAATAAAGTATTGTAGATTATTTTTTCATGAATGTAGGAAGGAATTAGATTTATGTTGTGATTTATCTTTCTTAGTTGAGTGTGGTTGTATAATATTTCTTCAAATTATTGCAATAGGTACCATCTCTTGTACAAGTGAATATTTCTATGGGTGTTCCCTTATGTATGAGCACACCCTATTATACGAGAGAGTTTGCTTCACTTTTTAATTGTAGTAGAAGTAGGTGAGAATATATATACACTTTTTTATCATCATAATACATTTATTCCATGAATTTTTAATTCATTATCTATAATATTTAATGAAAAATAATTAAAATAATTTTCGGGATTAAACTCTATAAACTAGATGTTAAAAATATTTAATTAAAAAATATACGTAAAAGAACAGCGACGATGTGTCTTTTGAATGATGAAAATGACACTCTCTAAATTTGGTGGTGATACATTGGTACACTATCTTGATCTAGTGGTGATTCATATTAGTGGTTATTCCTTGGAATGTTGACAATTTCTTAGATATAAATATATTTCAAACTTTTGGACATTCTGACTTTAAAAACCTGCTTTCCCCTTATGGATGTAGAAAAACTTATAAATTAATTTCATTCAATTATATAATTAGAATTTGGAAAAATTGATTATATATTTTGAATTAAAATAAGTTATAATTTATAATAATTTAAAATTAGTTATTCACCCAAAATATTAGAGTATGTAATTAAAATTAATTACAACGATTAATATAAAAGCGAGATTACTTATTGATTAAAATTTAAACTTAATGTGTAAAAATGTACCTATACTTTTCCAACACCCATTTTATGACCATATAAAAATCTTAACCCTTATTTTATATATGGTTTTGTTTCATTGAATCCTCATGGTCAGTAAAAACATGGGAATCACATAATTATTTTCAAAAATGCCAAGTGTGTCCTCTCCCCCATTAGAAAAGGCCACTACCCCTCACTTCAAAACACATGTGAAGAATTTTTTATCATCCAAAACCTACCATGATAAGCTTCAAAAAACCCTAATCTCATACAATAATACTCCCTTTGAGAGTAAATACAACCAAGGAATTACATTGTTGCAAACCAAATGGAGTTACCCAAAGAAGAGGTGATATCCTTCAACAAAGACTTTCCTTTTATTTCTTTCTCCACCACCTAAATTATTATTAATACATGAATATATAATAAACTTATAATACTTAGTATATTGATATATTGTTTTGTTAATGTTATGACCTATACACACACATAATCCTACTAAATGGGATATGTAATCATCGTTCATGTTTATAACAGACCACCACCTCACGAACTGATTTTGTTCATTATTCCATTACCACCTATCAAGGTTGGGAATAATGAGGTAATTACTTTTTTTATATGATATATATTATTTTTATGATGTATTTATTCTTATGGAATTATTATATAACACATACCTTCATAATTTCCATTTTTGTAATACGATAACTTCGTTTGTGGACGAGTAAAATACAACCTCCTCAAAGCGATGTGATTCATTCACACTTTACATTGAATGTATTAAAGATGTTTTTAATAAAAATATGAGATATGAATAAAATAATTATTATAATATAAGGATAATAAATATATAAATATATTAAATTTACTTTATTTATTTCAATACGATAGAAAAATAGAAACAACATTCATGCGTTTGTACGACCTACCATGTCCATGAATGGTGTATCTGATTTTCTATTTCTATATTTTATAGATTATTACAATTGAATAAATACTGAATATATATGATATTTATATAATTTTTTACATTGTTTAAAAACAATTTAACCATGATCTATGTAATATAATCAGGAATAACAAGTCAAAACATATATGAAAAACAAAGCGGTTATTACCTAAAATGTTACTTTAACATGAAATTATTAATAGATTGGTAATATAATGTCATAATAAAATAATATATGATTTGATATGTAAGAATATGGTTCTATGGTAGATGTATAATAAACATATATTTACTATATAGTATGTTTGAACGTGTATGAAGAAGGTCAGGACATAAGGTATGGGTTTTCTCGTACCACATTTATTTCTATGAGATATATGCTATATTCAAAACATATTCTTATTGTATGGTGTATATAATGAACTATTACATGTTATATCTTGGATTATATTTATATCAGGATATTAATGGTTTAAAATGAATTTCTTCATTCATGGATCTCATGATTCAAACATCAGTCAAGTATTAAGGGGATTTATAGTCTCACTTTTATTTCTACGAGACCTATGCCACATTCACCACTCATTTATTTTTTGTAATATATATGTCAAAAAATAATATTTTATATTAATATTATAATTAAATTTAATTTTAATTACATATAAATTTTATGATCTCTCTTTCATGTGGTTTTTTATTTCATAAGATACCAAATCGGTAAGGTAATTTTGTCTCCATTTCCCTTCTTTGAGACACATGTTTTGTATTGCACCTATATTATTTTATTAAATTTATATAATTAAACTTGACATTTTATATCATGAATATAATTATTTCATGATATTTTAATCTTCATTTTATGTTATAATTTCATGGGTATTTTGATTCAATGTTACCAAAATTGAAAGAGTTTATTGCTAAAATCTCATCTTCTACCAAGATTGTTTATGATTATGCCTCCATTGATGGAATATTATGATACATATATCACAAATTACCATGTTTTTTATATTAATATGTTTTTTCATGGCATATTCATGTATTATTACCATTTTTTCACACTTTTTTACATAGTATAATTAAGAACGTTTTTAAAGAAAATATGAACTTATTTCTCTCTACGGTTGAAAATTCATTTTATTCAAAAACCATGTTTCCTAAAAACGTTTTAAAAAGAGTTTTTATTGATATTTTAACATCATTTTCAAGTAAAATGATTTAAAAAAAATTATTTATTAAATTTTTTTTAAAATGGTTTGTAAAATGTCCTTTATAAGTTTTCAAGGTTTTGTTTCAATAAAAAGGTTTTCAAAATGTTTTTTGATTTAAATTTTTTTTTTCAAAGAGGAACATATATTTTCATAAAGAAAATTTTTAAATTATTTTTAAATATTATTTTATTGTTCTTCAAAGTGGTTTTCAATGAAAATTATTTTTAAGATGTTTTTTCCTTAAAATGTGATTTTCAAAGAATGGTTAATTTCCGTAAGACATTATCCAATTTATCTTATAAAATATATATCTATATAAGATAAAATTATTTGATGTAAGTAATGATTTGTTAGAGATATTATATAAGGAATCCATTATATTTATTTATATAAATTGTTTATTTTTAAGATATCAATTTGTTTATGAAACTCGTTTCTCTTCCACGGGTTATAACATGATAAAATGCTTATGAAACCCACTTCCTTTTATGTGTTATTCAATGACGAAATGATTATAGAACCTATATTTTTTCATATTCTTTGATATGATTAAATGTTTATGATACCCATTTCATTTCATGGGTTATGATATGATGAATGTTTATAATCATGTGACACATGTATATATGATTTCATTATATGACAAGTGAGACCTATATCTCCATCAAAATCATTTTTAAGGATTTTTATCTCATGAGACAATGATTGGAAAAAGTAATGGATTAATCCACAATGGGAAAAAGTGTTTTCTAATCCATAATGGTAAATAGGTGTGTTCTCATACACCATGGTAAATGGGTGTGTCCTGATCAACAATGGGAGATAGGTGCATCCAAATATGTAATGGGAAACAGGTGCTTCCTAATTCACTATGGAAACCAGGTGTGTCGTAATCCATAATGTTGATGGTCTTGGTTGTTAACCTTGATACCTGAAATTATTTTCAGTATTTATGATGGTTCTATTGTTATATGACATGATATTATGGTTCATGATGGATTTATTATGATTTATCACCCTTATGATTTATGTATTATGAACTGCCAATATTTATGCCATGACAAATGTATATGATCTTTGATATTCAGGGTATGATATTCAAATGTTATTCTCATGTTATCTTACCCTTATAATCATTTTATTCTTATGTATCTACTTTATTTATCCTTATTGAGCATCTAATCACACCCATTATTATGTTTTATTTTCCCAGGTTATGAAGAAGGGTTTTAAGTAGAAGTACTAAATGGAAATATATTTGTGGGAAACATTAAATTTATTCCACTAGGTTATAATATTGTGTTCTAAGTTTCCATATACATTATTCTATTATGGTACTATGGAATTCACTTTTGTAATGTGTTGAATATTCATCGAAAATGATGTAATCTCAATTTTTTTAAGACTAGGTCACTATAAAAACCATAGTAAAGAATGGTTGGGGTTACAATCCATATTAGTTAAGATTCATAACTTTATATCACAAATATAATTATCATACGTATAGAAACATGTCATAAGGAAATTATAACATGAGATCATGAAGTAAAAAATATATGGAAACAACATAAAACAAGGCATCGTAAGTATATGTCAATGCTCACATCCAAGACAACACAACGCAGTGTTCTTAGTATAAATACCCAAGAACCATAAATTATATCTCACGAGTTAAAAAATTACCTAATACATTGCAGGGTTGTATAATTCAGGGCCCATCTATCATATAACTTTGTATGCATAGGCTAACTACGTATGCACCATACATGGTATCTCATGAGAATAAAAAACATTACCAAAATCATTTAAAAGTAATATAATTTCATTCCCCATATATCATTATGAAATTTAAATAAATATATGCTCTATAATAGAAAATGAAACCATACATTAATCACAAGGATGATAAAACCCATGAGAAGAAAATGGGTTCCATAATATCATCTCAAATCATAAGAGAAGGATATATATTAAGGATTCAGAATAGTATAAGGAATTATATCATTTTTATCAAAATATTTGAATAAATAAATTTTTTTTGAACATGGAGTTCTCATGTAGAAAAATTCTTGATAAGGATTAGAAATTAAAGAATAAAAATAAACCACATTGGCATAACATTATGAAATGGGTAAAAGATATTTTAAATAAGGAACAATATTATTATTTCCCTTTTAAAAAAATAAACCAGGTGGGTTTAACATAAAATAAAGAGATAATTCTTAAAATATTCACGATTAAAACAATTTTATAGGGGTGTTAATTAGCATGAAAAAATGAAATTTGGAATTTACCTTAAATTGAGTATATATAAAAGAGGTGATTGTGAAGGGAACTTAAAATATGTATTATCCCCAAAAATAGAATGTTATATAAGAAATATGTATATATTTAAGGAACTTATATACAAAATATTTAAGAAATGAATGTAACAAATTAGAGGAAAATAGATGAAAAGAAGAAGAATGTGTAACACAAAAGTGACAAGGGTGGTTAAAAAGATCAATTTTTATGTTTAAAAGCACCTTTACTAAAATCCCACATCATAAAAGTGGATAATAAAAAATTATTATTGAAAATAAATTAATAAAAATTTAAAGTCTTTATGATATAATACATAATCAGGTTTCCAAATATAATAGAGTGCATTGGTTGTAATGGGAAATATGGACATGGAGGGTAAACCATCATTAAAGAGGATGTGAATGACTCTAAAAAATGGTATACATTTTGAGAAAAACATTCATCAAGTTAGGAGATTTGAGTTAAAAAATACTTTTTACCAAAGAGGAATAGACGGTTCAATATAAAATCAGAGGGTGTAATAAACCAGTAATATAAGTATTAAGGTTAATATGATACCTTATAACCTAAATAGAAGAGGGTGAGAGTTAACTATAACAAATCATTCTCATTTTATAAGAAATGAGAATATTATGTAATAAATTATGTGAAATATCCTCTCTTTCTTCAAGAGATGAAATTTTTGGGAAAAAATAAATCATTTTCCAATATATGCACTGTAAAAAAGAAACAAGTGGTGAATATGAATCATATATCAATAAACAAATCGAGATAAAAAACCCAACACTTTGTTCCTGATTCATTTTTCACATGCACCAAACATCTTGGATAATAAAATTAAATCTATAAAAAACTTTTATAAGAACATTTCAAAACTATAATTAATTTCATAATATCTATTTATTATCATATTCTATTTATTTATTATTTTTTCAGGTATGGTGGTTACCTCAGGTGGTTTAGTTAAAATTAAAAATATCCTAGTTATATTGATCATGATAAAATGTGTTGTAAAATATCCTTATAATCTCTTTGATTAAATATTTTTATGAATCTAATTAATATATTATAAAAAATCTATATTGTTCCTGAGGTTTTCCCAAAAGAAACTCAAATCAATAATCTTCTCTAACATGTTCTTTTAAGTTGGTTAAGTATACAATGACCATTTATTGTTAATATCACTTATTTAATTTCAAATAGTTTTTACCCATATCATTAATAGTGTTATAAATATATTTTATATACATTATATACATTTATAAAATCATTCTTGTTATGTGGTAGTGGGAAAATGGGATATAGCATTTCATAGAGTTGAGAGTCCACACATACAAGGAAAACCATTTAATTTTCTATAGAATGGGAGGAGTACAAAAATAAAATAATTATCAATCATAATCTTAATCATATTATCATTATTATATTTTTTCAATTAATAACTCTTTTGGATTATCCATGTATGGTGGTTGTGAAAAATATAACACGTAGTCCATGGAGATGATAGTCCTCACAAACACACGACTTAGTCTTTATTTTTTGAATGGTTTTGGAGGGAGATAGAAAGATTATATTTAATTATAATAATGAAATTTATAATATTAATATTTCTTATTTTATCATAATTTAATGGATATAAAATGTTTGAGATGGTGTAATTAGAAACTAAGAGAGCTCAGTTGAGAGTATTACCTCTCCCTTTGGATATTGTCCCTTGGGTAACAACTTAAGGCTCTTTATCATGATCCTTTTGCAAGAAAAATGATAATTAGAAATGTGGTGAGGATTTAGAAGAGACTATGGTTCTATTTTTTTTAAATATAAATATTTTCAATGGGTTGATAAATGTGGTGGAAGTGATCCCATTTTATAAGTGAATAAATGGAACTAATGTAAATACCCATCACTTTTTCAAAGATGGAAGGACACTATAAGAGTTTCAATAACTATAAAAATGTGAAATAATTTATTGGTTTATGAGTTAATTTCCAGAATACCTCAATAATTTATATTTTATCCATGTTTTAAACAAGTTTTTTGTATTTTAACATTCAGTTTTTAACCTTTACCATTTTGGTTTGTTTTCTTTGGAAACTAGTATTTATCAAAATAAATTATAATTTGTTAAAAATATAAGGTAACCCATATTACAAAATTTTGTTGTTATAAATATCAATTTAAAAAAAAATTAATCTAAATAAATTTATAAATAATATAAAATTAATTTTAATTTTAACAATTTAATATATATATATATATATATAAATTGTTTTGTAGAATAATGTTGTTTTTACCATTAAATGTTCTAAATAATATAAGCATAAATTAAAAATTAAATAAGTGATAGAATATTTTTATACATGTGTAAGAATAATATAAGAGTATTTTTATTAGATATATCATTTTAGTTTGTATGAAAAAATTTAAACAACATTAATAAAATAATTATTTGAAAATAACTCCTTCACCATTATCATGATAATTAGCTTTAGTCCTAGTAATCACACTTTTGTTCATAGTAATGAAATTGACATTATTACATAATATGAGAATTATGATATAAACTATTATATCCATTTTTTTAGATTTAATTTATATATGTTATGAAGACTAAATTTTAGTAGAATGGTTCAAAAAAAATTTAAAGTAAAATATTACTTATGTTTAAAAAACAATAAACATGGGTTTTGAAAAATTCAACATAGTATTTTTAAATGATTTACTTTACTTTATAAACATATATTTTTATATATTAAAGGTTTAAAAAACTTATAAGTCATTATTATATTATTATAATTTATAAAAGTGATAGCATTATCTAAATAATTATTTTTTCACTATACATATAAAATCAATTATTTTTGAAAAATATTAAAAAATAATCCAAATATAATATTTTTATTCTAAGAAAAAAACTAAAGTTAATTTTATGAAAATTAAATTCTACTATTTATAAATTTATCTTTTAAATTAAAATAAAATATATAGAGGAAAATTTCATTTATTGAAAAATGTCATTTAAAAGGATTAATTATTCTTAATTAGGTTTTATATTTATTTCTAATTTGTTGAAATTTTTTATTTATAATATATTATTATTATTATATATTCTTAATAATATTCATCTAAAATTTCATTTTTTTAGTTTGGTGTTGTGAGTAAAACAATCTATCGAATGATTTAGGTTTCAAAGGGAAAACATAGTAAACCATTAGGGTGTTATATAAAAGTATAGCTAAATGATCCCAAGAGAGACTCTAAAATAGTATAAGGGATTTAGATAAGAAAACTGGGTAGAAATTGGTAAATAGGTTGACCTTTACTTATATATGAAACCAAACAAGCCTTTTTCTCAGCTTATTGGAACTCGAAGGGACCATAATTGCCTCTCAAAAACAAGATTTTAAATTCTATCGTTCAAAATAGAAACTCCCCATATTTATACAGTGGTAATTTATTTCATTTAAATGAGTTTTACCATCACCATGGTCTTCTATATAGAATAGATAAATTCTATTTTTCTTTTTTTGATTCCCAGATAACCACCACGACATAAACTGTGGCATTGTGAAGTCATGATCACTGTTTTCAACATCCCTTTCTCCTCATCTTAAATTAGTACCATGAATATCATTACAACCATTTCATCCATCTTGTTTCTATTAGGTGAACGTTTTATGTAAAATAATTTCTAAAATGAACAACCAAGACGTTTCACTACCCATAGTGCACCGTAGTTCCAAGCAGAAAATTTAAAACAAAACCCTTGCACAACTAGGACCACACATAATGGAAATCATCCCTACCTTTATATAGTGTCAGATCACATAATGGTAAACTTTTTTCCACCTTTATATAGAAAAAAATAAATTTTATGCCTCTTGAAACACCCACCATTATGAAAAACCTCACTATTCTACTCAACTTGGAACCCGAAATTCCAAAAGTCTAAACAAGAATGCTCAAGCCCTAAAAAACCAATATGAAATGGTATGGACTATGCTCATAGCTTCACGTCACAACAAATGGCTAGCACCAAAGACTCTAATATGACATAGGGATTATCTAGATGGAAAAAACTCACTCAAAGCCCCTAGAACACCACTATACCACCCATAACATCCTACATCTCCCCAAAAATTGAAATTAGTGAGTTTTAAAGGTCTTTTCCACTACATTACTGATTGAAAAAAGATAAATTTGACTAATTAACTTATTCTAAACATTAGAAAACATTAAATATTACAAATTCACATAGAAGTACTATAAAAATAATATCATCGATGCATGTAACAATATGAACTATTAGAAAAATTCTTTTAACACCCTCTAAAAAGAACTTATCACATGAAATAACACTGAAATAGATGATGTATGTAATGTGAAGTATGTTTAGAATCTTAGAATAATAATGACCAAGGATGGTCATGGCTGTTTATTATTAACGTTAATCTTGAAAACTCTATCTTATGACAATAATAGTATGGTAGAGAGAGAGTAATTTATGAACTGGTTCAATTTTTACATAAAATAATGGATGAATTAGAAATTTCTTGATTCATAACAAAAGGTGGCACTCAATACTGGATTAGAATCACACCTACATAGAGGGATAATTTATTCAGTGGGAGAGATTGTAAAATGTGTGAATATGACATTTCATAATATGGGGAGAAAATGAATCTTGGTGATCATTGATTCACTATGAACTAACTTTAGAGTAGGCAATTTTGGGATGAGGCTTTGTAGTGTATAGTGGGTGATAGATGGATGGGATGGTGGTTCTATGAGAGTGTTTGGGTTTTGTAGTCTCTTTATTACTTTAATATTTTCTACCAAATGTTAGTGGATCATTTCACTTAAAGAATACATTGGAATTATGTTTATGAGGTTTTAAGGATGGGCGCTTTGTAGGGAGTTAAAATACCAAAAATTAAACTAGGTGGGTTACCAATGACAAGTAGTCAAGAAGAGGAATGAAATTTGGGATTGATATAAGTACATTATAATATATGGATGCCCATGTTTTTAAGAAGACTATGTGACGAGATAAACTATTGAGACCCTCTATATAAAGGGTTTGGGACCACATTACTAAGGTGTATCAAATCATGATCTGATGAGCCTGTAAGGGGCCTCACGATGATAGGGTTTCCCACATGTTGCCTTCATCTCCACCATCACATATCAGATATCTCCTTATTGGATCTGCTCAGCAGGTGCATGGTGCACATCCTCTTCCCGTTGCAATGTCGTGTGTGTCCGTGAATCTCAGAGAACCCATCATTTCTGCCTTCTTCTCACCCATCCTTCAATCTGTCTAGGGTTTTCTTGGAGGTGCGGTGTTGGTCTAGAGTTCTATTGCTATGTCCTGGGGGTTTCCTCCATGCTTCAGGTCGGATGTGGGTGTGATGGAGGGTTTGGTCTCCATGTGCAGGTTTGAAGGTGACGATGGGATCCAAAACTCTAGTTTCAGCGAGGTCTTCTTCCAGCACAATTTGGGATGTCTTAAATCTGGTGCTAGTTTGTGATTCTTTCTCCTCATTTTCGATTTTTTGTTTTGGTTTTTCTTTGGGTCGACTTCGTGGGTGGATCTCTTCTATGCCGATTTAGTTTGGTTCTGATTTATGGTCTAAGTAAATGGTTTCTGCTATGCTTCTTTTTTCTATTGTTGAGTTTGGTGAAGTGATTCTGTTATGGATTTTGTTCATTATCATTATGTAATTTGATGCGTGGATGAAGTTTTTGGTTCAAGGATGGATTTTTGGTGGCATGCGGCTTGAGGTTTAATAGTCAATGCAAGTATATTCTCTTACAAGAATGGCTTCATATGGTTTTTAAAGTAGGCGTCTTCTTCTAGTTGTCGCTTTTGTATTTGGATGTTTGAGAGGGTATGTCTATTCTATTGGTTCCATGCCCATGCAGTCATGTACGAGACTACTTTCCATGCAGTGATGAGTAGGAGAAACTGATTTAATGTCTATGATGATGGGTGGTTCTCTTCTGTGTAGGCTTGAATGAGTTCTTTGTTCTAAAACTTTTGCATCGTGGTGCTTTGAATGTTGTTTGTCTTGGAAGTCAGGTATGGTTTCTCACTTTTTCCTTAAAAGTGACTGGATAATAAAAAAGTAATTTTCATTCTAAGGTGTATTAAATTTTTGAATAACCTTTATATATTGTCCATGTGGCTAATAGGTAACGTGTCGTAATCCTCTTTAATTTTAGTGAAATAAAACCTTGTAGGGTTATCCTCTAAATGTATGATGAAAACATGTACCATGTAAAAAAAATTTACTTTATTTTCCATTTTTATATTTTCTTTTATTCTTATATGTGATTTATATATTCAATACATTCATTTGGGTTTAGAAATACAACCAATTTCAGATTCATGGAATTTTTAGAGGATCCATAATTAGTGATCTATTTCAAACTTTGTGATATACTAGTGGAAATAATTATAGTTATTGAAGTTATTTTTATATTTTTAACAATTGGTATAAAATATTGGATCATGAAATGGGTTGAAACTTAGTATATAAGGGTATATTAATTTATCTACCTAGAAAATTTGATTTCAGTAGGAGTCACTATGATAGAGTTATGCCATTAGAATAAGGAAAGGTGAGTGTGGATAGGGTCAATGGAATTGAATTTTTTTTGTATTTGATGATGGAATATTATCTAATCCAAAAGGATCTTGATGTTATATTATCTATAGAAAAAATAAATAAGAGAGAAAGGGTTTAATGATAGTTCCTGGATATAAAAGTTTTTGGTTTGATTCAGATGACGTTACAAAGGAATGTTTCTTTCAATATATGGGAGAATAATTCCACTAAAAATATTACAGCAGTTCTGATGGATGTGTATAAGAATATGTCTACACTTAAAAATTGTTTTTGATATGAATAATATTCATTTTGAGTGTATCAAAATAGTGATCAATGGAATATCACGTGAATGATTTCAACATGATCTTTAATCTACTCAAGATAATAAAGGTTAATTTTACTGACACTGTTTTGGTATTTTGTTATTTTCAACTTTATCAGAATCCTGGGAAGTGATGGTAATAGTAGTGATATTTTATTTTGGTAAAAAAAACCTAATATTCACTAACATCTAGAATTAATATTAAATGAATATCTCAATATGAAGGAAGTCCATATATCTTCAAATAATGAAAATAATGTAAAGAGAATATGAAGTTCACCTCAAAAAAGGAATTGGAGATGTTCATTAGAAAAATCCAAAAGAAGGATACCTAGAAAATTGACAGGACCCAGAACTGCATGTAGGAATTATTCCAAGTATATGTTTCCATTCCATGAGAGAAATAAGATACATGATAAATTATGTTTCAAGATATTTTGATAAATTTCATGCTCTTTATTATCGAGAATTGTTTATTGGGGAAATGTTGATGTCAAACTCTTGCATAATAATAGAGGATTTATTATTTTTAAAGATATTATATTTATTCCTTAACTCTAGAAGAATATCATTTTCATGAATCAATTAGATTGTACTGGTTTTGTAAAAAAATTTTCTAATATGGTATGGAGAATCAATCAAGGTTATGTAGTCATTACTAGAGGAGGGAAAGAAATAAATCTTAATCTTATAATAAAATTAGAAGGATTAAAAATTTCCAATGCATAAAATTATGAAATTTTAGAATTTTGGCACTATCTATTGGGTCATATCAAGGAAAAGTGTTTGAATATTCTATTTTAAATAGGGATGTGTAATCTTGAGTATTCAAACATTGGTATTTGGAAAAGTTTTATACTTATAAGCTAATAGAATGTGCTTTTCAATTAAAGTTAATGAAATAAAAAAAGGTAAAACCTATACATAATGATTCCTGGGGACCAAACCCATTAAATTCAGATGTAGGGTCATAGTACTTTATGATTTACATCGATGATTCAATGATAAAGGTTTTATTTTATTTTTTTAAGAACAAGTCATATCTTTTTGTAATCTTTTTTTCAATAGATGGAAATGGTGAAAAAATATCATGAATATAATTTAAAGTGATTGATATTGGATAATGGGGGTGAATTCATTATAAGGATTTTCTAGTATTACTATAGACATAAGAGAATTAATCGTGAGATAAAGGATCCTATAATTCATGAACAAAATAGTGTAGCAATGTGGAAAAATCAGATGTTGATGGAAAAGGTAAAGAGTATGAGGATTCACTTTAGAGTGCCTAAGGAATTTTATGAAGAATATATTTATATTTCCATGTATCTGATAAACTTGAGTAATTAATTAGTGGTAAAAATAGTTACTCAAATCAGAGTGGTCCATCAAAACATCAGAAATTATTCATCATGAAATCATCGATTGTGTTATCTATGTTAATGTGGTTTCGGAAGATCAAGAAAAGCTTCATTCAAAGTTTCAAACATGTTTTTGTTGATTCATAGTGTGAAATTTGTTGTCAATAATGTGTAAATGTGTTTATGGAAAGGTAATTATTTAAGTGGTGATGATGATTAAAGTGGTAATGCTTAAATTAATTTCATTGACTTAGTGAAGATCCCACTTTGATTATGAATTGTATTAGTTGACAAGTACTTTCAATAATTTTTGGTTGGAAATGGTGATTAATTAGATTGGAATATAACATTGATATCAATTTTATGAAGCTGTTACAAAGATAATGATTCCTGGATAATTGTTATGCATTCATAACATGGGATTATGTGCTTAGGAAATTCTCCATGTTGTTAATTAAAATGATTTTTGAACTGATCCTAAGTTCCAAGAACTTGTGTCAAATGTGTCATAGTGGTTACAAAATTGAATTATCATCTACATAAACATGAATGAAGAAGAATATTAAGTGAATATTTGAACATATAAAAGTGATCAGGCAATAAGAAAGGATTTATGTGACTTGCATGAAGTGGAAAAAGATTTGTGAAAAGAAGATGAAGAGCTTGTGGAAGATATTGGCATTTTAAAGAATCCATACATGGGTTTGATATTTGATGGTGGACATGAATTTTATGTTTAATTCATTCATATATATACTTGGTTATTACTAGGTGTTTATATGGGGTTTACTCAAAAAGGGGGGCTAGCCCGTGGTTATCCAGTGATCCAAGTGAGTGGTACTTTCCACAGAGTGGGAGGCTGAGCCCAATCCCAGTCACCCAGCTAGCATGGATGGCCGTAGTAGATGAATGAAAGGGTAAAACAGGAGAACGACAATAGATGTGCGTGGGAAAAAACCCATATAAGTTTTTGGGGTGAATCCCACAAAGGGTGGGTGTAGTGTGCGCCCATAAAGAACACGGTATAGGGTGGTACTGTGGAGGTAGAAGGAGTAATCTGGCGATGGGTTGAGTTATCTTGAAACTTAAACATAATGGATATTGTATTGTCGATTCGATGTGGGACAAGGAAATGTTGATATTGTTCATAGTTTAATAAACACATATGCAATCAACACCATTCATATAATCCCATGTGAGATCTCAACTGCACATTTAATTCACACTCTTTAATCTAATCTCCACTGTATATAATTGATAAAATCCTATTTGATGATCATCTATCATCTGCATAGTCATCTTATACCTCAGATCATATGATGGGTTCCCAGCACATCACAGCTATGCCAGAGACGAAGATGAGCCTACATGATTGTACCCCATCCACCATTTTTGATCTAACCTACTACATGTGGATTGTCTGAGTGACATGAGATCATTCATGAAATTACAATTTCTTGAATGAAAATATAATAAATAAAACATGTGGGATGATGAATTTTTTTTTCCAGAGGCTATGTCATTTTAGTCATTCGAGAATAAGAGTTGTACACTTCTTATAATGCATGCAAGTGAGTACTACACAAAGAAGGAGTCCAAAATCAAAAGAAAATATCCCATGATTATCATCGTATCTTTTACCTACGACATATAAATTTTTAAGCCAAAGATCTTGGGAATTAAAAGACCCAATATCATAGAATAGAATATGGAATTTTATTGTGCCAAAGGTCTCATTTTTTCTTATAAAAAGAGAATCTATAAGCCAAAGAACACTTTTGCAATTCGTATCTCTTTAGGTGTTTGGGTTTCTTAGAAATAGGGCATGATATATTAGTCTCTCAATGTGAAAGAGAAACGAGTCCTGTAAGCCTTCAAAAAGTGTTACACACTCTCGAAAAATCCTCTTAAATAAGGGAGTTCCATACACCATCCTGGTTGTGTAAAGAAGATTCGTGGACAAAAAAAGGTGTGTCAAACAACCTTGTTGTGCTTCATGAGGAGAGAGGGAGATCCACACACTCTCTGCGAAGAAGTATCACACATCCAGTGCATAGAATACCTGTGCACCTATTGCATGAAGAGGAAGTGCCATGAACATTCAGATTCATGAAGATAAGAAGGTCATTTCACTTTTAGGATAATAATAACTCATGGATACCTTCTACCCATTCGAGTTCTCATGTGATAACATACACATGCATGAAAAACAAAAAATAAAAAAATGAACTAAGAACATATGTGTGAAAACAAAAAATTCATGAACAATGCATGTATAATATAATTGGTGAAACATAATATAAAAAGAAATAAAAAAAGGGAAGATTGTGTGTGCACTTGTGAATAAGGAGGTGATAAGAGAGGGAAGGAGAAAAGGGGGTTGGGTGTGAAATAAGAAAGGGAAAAGTGCATGCATTCATACATTCCCATTCACACATGGAGAAGTTATTGAGACACCCAAAATAATTTTTTTGAATGCCATACAATCTATGCATGAGGTGTATTTGAATTGAGACTAAATACAAATAGAATTAAATAAGATCATATATTTGAGTTAATAGTGTTTAAGATTTCAGGAAGAAAGACAGAACTGACATAGTGTAAGATCATTCTTTCCTATTAATATTCTTGAAGAAGTTGTGTACACCATCTGCACACATACAAGTGAGGCAGGGTCTTCGTTAGAAGAAGAAAGAATTTCTCAAGCATTTTTTCACTAAGGAAACTGATTTTTATTAGTGATCAGTGTAATTGAGAAATGACAACAGACCTTACCTAGGGCTATTGAATATTCTTGAATAGATACACGAGAAAGTCTGATTCAACAAGCTCATGGGTAAAGATCATAGGATCAATCTAAAGTGAATCAAAAGCATTTAAAGGAGGAAACTGCTCATGTGATTTGAGAGCAAGGAGTATCCTATAAGACTCAAGAGAAGAATGCTTCAGTGAGACTCTGAAGAAGGCTAGTGAGACTCTAGTAACACCGTCAGATGCAACATAAAGAACCTCTTGTGGGACTCAAGAGAGATATAATGTGACTATATATCATCCATTATAATTTTTCATTTGATTATAGTGGATAATTTGTGTTGGGGATAATTACCAACACAACAAGGTGATTTTCTTTGAACCAAACCATGTAAATCCTTATGTTTAGTGCATTTATATTTATAGCATTATTCGAGGTAAAATTGAGATACATAAGAAGAGTGGATCGAGGTTTTAACGAGCCATTATGGTTTAATTAAAAAGAATCAATTTTTAAAAAGTTTAAAGGGATCAGTAATTCATCCCTCCCCCATCTCATTGATTTCACGCTGATTTGGTTACTTCAATTGGTTTTAGATAGAAGGTCCCCTATAAAAGATCTAATGGAGTCTTTATAAAGTGAGGATTTTAGGAAATTAGTGAGAAACCTCAAATATAGATATCTTCTAAGACTTAGAAGAATATAAAGAATAAATATACAAGGAAACCGAAGAATAATTGTACTTCTAATGGGGAGACACCTTCTAATAAAGTTAATGTATAAAGTACAACATGTGAGAATTCATTTTATTATTATGAATCTTTTAATAAAGCCTAGTAACGTTGTGATGATGATAGATTAATCAATGATCTTCAGTCTGCACTCAAAGAACATCTGAATAATATTTCAAGAGAAGTGGTAAGACATATTTCTACAAGCATGAAATTTCTTTGAGATGAAAAATTACAACTAGAAGAACAATCTAATTCCATGGAAGAGTCGTTTTCTAAAAGGTTTGGTATATCCAGCACTCTCACAAAACTTGTTAAATAAATGAAAGAAAAAATTTAGATTTGAAATGAAACATTTTATAAATTTTATAAAAAATTTAAAGGAACTATTTGTGATAATAAATTATTTGAGATTGTATTTGTTGAATCTTTACTTGCATTTGAAAAATTTCACAAAGTTTATATGGTTGTCAAATATGCTCAACTAGATGAAAAAAAATGGTAAAGTAGTGTGACATTTATTTGAAATAATTAATAAATGTTCATGAAGAACAAATGATAATGCTAAAGAATTGTTGGGGAAATAAGCTAAGATCACTTGAGGATGAGAATAACTCTCTCATCATGAAGTGTTTATAACTGGAGGTGAAACTGAATAATGAGAAATCACCCCAAGATGAAACTTCCCAAATAGCTGAAAGAAGATATGTTTTCACTCAAGTTTTCATTTAGTAAAATTATTCCAAAAGGATTATTTGATCATCTTCTAATATAGTGGAAACATCCTCCAAGAAGAATGTATCCCATAACCCAGTTATTTCTGTTTCTACTAAGGTGGTTTCATATACAAGTACAGGTTAAAAGCTAAAATATGGGAATATTTGGATTGAAAAAAATGTTGATACATACATCAAAAAAAATACGTGTGTAAACAAGAATGATTAATATAAATAACTCCCAAATGGATGCTCTAAATTATTAAAGACAATTCCAGAAACACGAATGCACTGAATCTAGACAAATTGATACTAGAAGAAAAAGAAGGAGATTTATTGGCTTTTGTTGGTGTTGTTGGATGTTTGGGCATCAGGTCAATAGTTTCTAGCATAATGTGTTAGAAAATAAAAATTATGAAAGGACTACATTTAGAAAATATAGATGTGAAGAAATGAAGAATCCTGCAAAGATAAATATGAATACGCAGATGAAGAAGAATCTATCTATTAAGAAAAGATTTTAATATCTTGAATAATTATGTGATAAATAAAACAGAATTGGTCACATTTATGATGCGTGGTGGTTTATTCCAACCATGCATCATGCATATTTTTATAAGAAGAAAAGGACACAGAAGATTCCAAAGAATGGAACTATATTTGAAAAGTATTCTAGTGGGAATATAGAAAACAATGAAGTCAAGAAAACTGTGCAATGAAATATTCCCAAGAATAAGTTTAAGATAGATTACAAGAATTTAATCTAAACATAGAAAATATTCTTCTACTATGTAAGGAGAGGCCATACCATGGATCAGTAAAAAACCTCTATGAAAATGAATGCAACCAATCTGAGCTTAAAAAGAGAATCAATCCAAAAGATGACATGATTTATTAAAGACATTCCTAAAGTTGATTTTGATAAGTTTACTAATAAAGGTAACTTTAAATCTTTAAATAGGCCATTTGGAAGCTCTGAACAAAAAATTTTAAGGATTGTTTAGTTATCTGTCCTAATTAATTTCTAGTTACTAGAGAACTGAAAAAAGTTGTAGATGATTTACAAGATAAATCTAAGGAAAAGGGGAAAAAATCATCCCACATGAAAAGAAATTATAATTTTATGAGAGGATTTCAACACATGACAACTCAAGTGTCTCTCAATTACTTTGTGGAAGGTGTAAGAAGGCTAGACATAATGAAAATAAATTTATAAGTAATTTACCAGCTCAAATGAAGATGCAGAAAATTGAAAAACATGCACTAGTGGAAGCCACTTCACTACTCGAAGAAGTGAGAATAAACAATCCACACAAGTTGAAGGTGAATGGAAGTAAAGGGTCTATTCTTTCAATGAAATATAAAATTGTAAAATCAAAATAAGACACCAACAAGAAGAGTACCGGAAACTTTAGAGCTATAAGGAAATAAGTTCTTGGGTTGAGAGGAAATTCCCATCCCTATTACTCTTATTAATAATCTCACATGTGTTCCATATTATTCCCTTATAATTATTTTATATATTTATTCTTACATTTCAAGGAATTAAAGGTGAAGGTCATTCTCAAGATGAGAATTGAACGAGGAATCTTGAGAATAAGAAGTTGGACTGATTATTCCTGATTTGATAAATGCTTGGAATGTTCCGTAGTGGAATATTATCAACATGAACATCTTGAAGATTATTTGATGATATTTTCCACTAGTTTAACTCAAAATGAATGAACCCCTTGAGGGGGGGGGTATGAAGAAGATGATACCAAGGATTATTTCATGACAAATCTTGAAATTATTATTATCTCTAGTAGTTGAAAGTTGAGGTATTCCAATCACACTATAACAAGTATTCTCTTTATTACACACATAAACATGATTTATTACATAAACTTGCATGTAAGAAAAGTATAAGGATTGAGAGGTCTGGTGTATTTGGAAATTAGGAACATTACATGACAACTTGTGTCATAAAATACAATATCTTTATTGAAAAATTATTTTACAAGATCAGAACATTCCTTTATACTTATCATTTCATGGGATAACATGAGGACACATTTAAGAAAAGGGTGAGAAAAAAATCCCACTAAGGAAGTAAACAAAGAATAAAGTGAAGAATAAAATACATTTTAGGAAATAGAAATATCAATGTATCATAAGAGAAACATGAACATAAAGGCATGATATAGCATGATTATCACAACATGGAAATGTGGCAACAACATATAACATGATATTAGCATGAGCCAAGGCTTATTGCACTTGGAGAATGCGTAAACCATAGTTGAAAATACATTAGAATTATTAAACCATACTTTTAAACGAATTATAATGAGTCAACATTCTGTTCACATTAATTATCATGATACTATTCTTTTCCCAATGCATTAGAGCGCAATCAGGGCACATATTTCTTAATCATTTTATTTTAGGCATAAGTGTTCCACATTGATCACACAACATGGATTTACTAAACATCATAATTTATTACACAAAAAAGATATGCGGAGTACATAAATGTAATTACTTAAACAATAAGTATATGTTTATAAAGGTGAATACCCTTGATAGAGAAATGGGTATGGTATTCACTTTCATGATTATTTTGGCATGGAAATTTTGGTGTAACTTCGGCAACATAACGACATCAAATAGAAATCATAAAATGGGTTGATGAGAGAGAAAGGGGTATATAATTATTTATACATTACATTTATAGTAATGGGGTCATGTAATATAATATCACAACATATTCAATGAAATTAAGATGCATATTATAAAATAATTTCTTGAATAAAAATGAGGAGAGAGAAATCCCTTACGGAATTTTGACATGGTAACGTATGTACATGGGAGGAATTAATGAGAGATAAAGGGGTATCTCATAATTAAAACATTTGGATGGAAATATATGGGAGTTTCAAAATCATATCACAACATTTTTAATTGAAAATAAAAGGGCATAACAATATAAGGAAACTTAGACATAAATAAAGAAAGAAGGAAAGTGAGGATCCCTTACTTGGTAGTGTGATCCCAAAGGATTAGGAGAGGTTTGAGAGAGACTTATTGGGATCTCAGTGCACTTTTGAAGGATTATAGAGAGATTAGGAAAGGTGTTGGTCGACCTCTAAATGGTTTGAGTGAAGAGGAATGGGAGATTGTGTGGGTTTATATCGGAAAGGAGAGGGAATTTATTATTATTTAGGTTTTGGGAACTACACATTAAACTAATCCCAAAAAAAAACCATACCATTGTTTTTTCCCATGGTTTTTGAAACATTGGAGTGGAAAAATAATATTTTATAAGTACAATGGCTGAAATTTTTAAAATATTAGTCTTGCTTAGGTGAAGGTGAGTCACACTCTCAAGGAAATCATTTTAAAATGTTAAAATATTTTATATGCCATAGAGGGTTCACTAATGAATATTAAAATAATTAAATAAAAATCTAAAATCACACTATTTTAAATTTAAAACATATATTGGATGAATATACCTTTTATAGTATTTTTTATATCACTATTGGGTCATTATGATGTCATAAAACACATTATATATTTAAATGCTATTTAATTTTTACCCAAAGATTCAGCTGTCTCATAAAATTATGAAAACTTATTTGTTGGATAATTTTGACATCCTGATTCCATATATAATATTCACTTTATCTAAATAATTTTCTAAATATGTGCATTTTTACTTTTAAAATAAAAACCGACATTTATTGAAAATTTTTGGGTTTTGACAAAAACAGTTTTCAAACCATAATAAAAATTAAAATTGTGTTCATAAAAATTACATGATCATTTATATTTAATAAAAATTAATTTAGTTATAATATTTTGTTAAAATATTATTTAATTAAAAATTCCATTAATTCATCAAAATAGATTTCTTAATTGAATTTCAATATTAACTAAATATATTATTTGTGCTTTAAAAATAACTTACAAAGTAAAAACAATAAAATGAATATATATTCTTTATTTTATAGAAAAACAATGCACATAATCATATTTCTAGGGTCTTGTTACATAACCACTTATAACACCTACATACGATCTAAGGGTAAGGTGTGCGATGGTGATAGACTCATTGTGCAGTTCAGATAACATTGCTCAGGTGGTAATCTATATTAACTTCCACATCTCTTGTAGGAAATTCCATTCAAGATTAATGTGATGAATATCAGCTTGGATTTGGTCAAGAGAGAATTCCACCTATGATACCTCCTTTCTGATCTCTGATAAATTGGCTTCGTATGGAGCAATTCTACTAGATGAGGCAATCTCTTCCTTTGCCTGAGTAAATTGGATTTGTTAGAGCCCTATATTTATACTAATCATGTTATCACTATTCAAAGACTATATTAGAAATCGTAACAATTCTTAACTATATTTTAAAATACAAAAAACATAAAACCATGGAAGTGTGTATGTTTTATATAACCATTTTACATAACGATACTTTTAATTAGATAAATATGAATTTCCATTAATAAAAGTTTGGGTTGTTACAATCATCCCCCATTATGAAATTTATCCCCAGAAATTTCTTTTTCCCACACTAAAATAGATTGGGTAACTCTTCCTCATCACTTCCTGTGATTCCCATGTTGCCTCTTCAAACTTGTTGTTTCTCCACATCACCTTGAAGAGGGGAATTGTCTTATTTCATATAAAATTTCCTTTTGATCTAATATCTTCACCAACTCCTCTTCATAGTAGAGGTGATTTTGTAATAGTACCACCTATGGATTGATTACACGTGATGTGTTAGGTAAGTACATCTTCAAAAGTGACACCTGGAATACATCGTGTACTTGAGATTGGTTTTGTGGGAGTGACAGTCGATATGCCACTGCTTCAATGCGGTCAAGGATCTCAAAAGGGTCGATGCACCTTACAATAAAATTTTCCTTCTTCCCAAATCTCATAACTCTATTACACAGTGATATGTGAAGGAATACCATGTATCCAACATAAAACTCTTTTTATAATCAAAGATTATTAGCATAGCTCTTTTGTCGACTCTCAGTAACTTTAATGTGCTACTGGATGGTCTTAACCTTTTACACTGTTTCTTCAACCATTTATAGACCTAGGAGTTTTCACTCCCCAACTTCATCCCAACGTGCCAATGTTCTACACCACCTTCCATAAAGGGATTCATAAAGAGCCATTTGGATTCTTGAGTAGAAATTTTTATTGTTAGAGAACTCAACCAGAGGAAGATATTGATCTCATCATCCTTTTAAGTCTATTGGGCATGCTCTCGACATGTACTCTAGTGTTTGGATAGTCTGATCAGATTGGATATCAGTTTAAGGATGATAAACTGTAATGAAGATCAGCTCAGTATTCAGAGCATGTTGGAGACTCTTCCAAAACATAGAGGTGAATCTTGGATCTCGATCAGATATAATATATAGTGTTACTCCATGCAGCCATACCACTTATGTGATGTATATCCATTCCAGTTGATCCAATGAGAAATCCTTATGAATTGTAATGATGTGTTCAATATTTGTAAGAACATCCTCAAAAACTATATAATGTTGTTTGTTTTGGATTTCTTCGGAATTCCAATGACAAAGTCCATGGTGATGTTCTCGCATTTCCACATTGGTATGGGTAATGGTTGCATGATCCCCTTAGATTTCTGCATCTCAGACTTCACTTACTGACATTCCATGCACTTTTATGTATACTCAGTAATCCCCTTCATCAAGTTAACCCACCAATAATTCTCTCTAAGATCTCAGTATATCTTTGTGTTTCCTGGGTGAATAGAGAAATTTGAACTATGTGCATCATCCAAAAGTTCTTTCTTTAACTATGGATTTGATGAAACACATAGTCTTGACCCAAATATCACAATTCCTTCTTTATTAACATTGAGCTCTGAGGATTTACCTTTTATGATAGTTTTCAATTTATTTTCAATTCTCACATCATCATTTTGAGTATCATTTAACCTTTCCCAATGAGACGATTGAGAAATCATTTGTGAGAGGATAGATTATGTTTCCTTATTTATAGTTCCCATGTCCATCTTCATAAAATCTAAGAAAATTGGATCCTTTTCAAATATCATTAATGATAGAATCACTAGGTCCTTCCTAATTAGAGCATCCACCACCTTGTTCTCTTTCCTAGGGTGGTAATGGATTGAAAAGTCATAGTCTTTAATAATCTCTAACCATCTTCATTGGTTCATATTAAACTCTTTCAATGTAAATATATACTTGAATTTTTTTTGATCTGTATATAATTTACACTTCTCCCTAAAAAGATAATGTTGCCAAATTATTAAAGAAAAGATTACTACAGCCAATTCCAGATCATGTGTTGGATAGTTTGGCTCATGAAATTTCAACTACCTTGATGAATAGGAAATGACTTTGTCATTTTGCATCAACACACATCCCAGACCCTTCTTCTAAGCATTACTGAATACCATGAAAAGTTCTCCACTTATGGGTAGTGTGAGCGTAGGCACAGTGAGAAGCCTAATTTTAAACTCTTTGAAGCTCTCTTCGCATTAATCACTCCAAGAAAACATGGATCCCTTCTGAGTTAGCTTTATAATAGGGTTTGAAAATCATGAAAAATTCTCACAAAATTGCAACAATATCCAGCTAACCATAGGAAGCTATGGATATCCTTCACAGATGTTGGCCTCGCCCATCCATCAATTGAATTTTTCTCGGAGGGATCTACATATATTCCATTTCTTGTAAAGATATGACCCAATAATGAGACCTCCTTTAACTAAAACTCACACTTGTTATACTTTTCATAGAGCTTCTACTTTCTCATGGTCTCTAGTACAATACTTAAATGATCCTCATGATGCTCCTTGGTTTTGGAGTATATTAGAATAACATCTATAAAGACTACCATAAAATTTTCAAGGTAATCTCTAAAGACCCTATTCATCAATTCCATGAATATTTCTGGACCATTAGTGGGTCCTAAAGGCATTAATATGAATTCATAGTGCTTATAACTTTTACAAAAAGTAGTCTTGGGGATATCCTCATTCTTCACCTGTACTTGGTACTATTCCGTCCACAGATCCACCATGGAGAATTATTGTGCTACACATAGATAATTGAACAAGTCATGAATTCATGGAAGAGGATACTTGTTCTTTATCATGATTTTTTGAGCTCACAATAATCAATACAAAGGAACATTGACCCATCATTCTTCTTGATAAAGAATACTGGTGCACCCCATGGTGAAGCACTTGGGCATATAAACCCTTTATTAAAATTATCTTGTAGCTATTTATTTAGATCCTCAAGATCCATAATAGCCACTATAAAAAGATTCTTGGATATCAGAAATCCCCCATGTATAAGATCAATCAAGAATTCAACATCTCTTCTAGGAGGAAGACTAGACAATTCCTCTAGAAACACTTCTTCCAATTACCTCACAACATCCATGTCTTTGAGGATGGTTCCTTTTTTTGACTCAATCATCTGTGAAAATTACGCATGCTCATAGGGAAGTAATAAACATGCTTGAGATGATGGTTATAAATAAGATTCATTTTACTCCTTGCACTTGTATAGAATCAGTGGTCAATTCACCATATGGAGGGTAATTTTCCTCTCAAGGAAATTTATTGTAAAGACTCGAATTTTCCATGTATTATTTTTAATTATATGAAATTACTATGAGTCTGTGAAATCTAATGGAGCGTGATTCTAAGGCTCGGTGTGCTCATAATTAATTTCTAAACTTTTTTTATGGTACGTTCAGTAAATGCGTGAGTGATGTTTTCTAACTTTTGAATCAGTGCTCGAATTTGAAATCTGAGGGCACTGTAGAATCCGCAGCATCGAGAATCACTTAAGGGAGGCCTCACTTTGACCATAGTAGGTCCTAAGAAAATATAAGTCTTGAGCCTTTTTAAATAAAAATAAAAATAACATATTTTATTTTTATTTTCTTTCTTATCCACTAATGGACAAGAGAAGTGTGGGACCAGCGATGTGTCAATCCAATAAATGGCTTGACCCTTTAATCTATGTAACAACAATGTTGGGGAATTAAGAAAGGTTCATAATAAATTAGCACCCATTAATTCCCAATGTTGTTACTTACCCTCCCCCTATCTTATTTATACAGAGTTTGGGGGAGGTATCGACACTATTTCTCCAAGAAACAACATGCTGACAAATTGCCGAGACACCTAAACCTTGGAGGACAGATCCGGTTCTGATGATCGGTGACGAGTGATACCGAAACTCCAGACCAAAGATCGACGATTGAGTGATATCATTGGAGGCTAGTTCTGATGAAGCCAAATGCTAACCCACTTCCAAAAAACATGCTCTTACCATCATTCTTGAGTTAGGGGTTCGACTCTTGTTTAATTCATGTGAATTTATTCAACCTTTTTATCCTCCATAATGATTACGAGATAATGCAGAGGGTGTGAGCCTAATGAACCTGGCTCTGACCCTCCACCACTTTTCTAACCTTGTGCCATTTGTGGAAGTCTATTGGTGCGGCAAAACTGACCGGATATGAAGGAGGCGGCACACCGACGCACACCGCAAGAGGAGGACATGGCGCTAAGCCGCGACAGTCGTCAGAGCGGCCAACACCAGCTAGCTGCAGAGGAGGTTCGGTGCACCGTCGTGTGCCACCAATGAGAAATGGGCCATGATGCGTTAGCCGAGGTGTTCGGAGAAGGCCTCTGGCACATTGGCCATCCGCAGAAGGGGAGGCGGCGCGACCAGCGTGCCACTGAGAAGCAGAGAGCCATGACCAAAGCTTTGACAGAGCCAGAACCCATGCCTCCAGCAGGTTCTGCAGTAACTAGGCGGTGCCCACGTGGCACCTCCATGTCATTAAGTTGAATGACCTCTGGACCATTCGGGATACCGGGGGTGAATTCCCCCCCTTTACCGCTTGGGCAGACCGTGTGCCACACCCCCTTGTGGGATGCTCCCCACGCGGGTTGGGCCACCCCCTTGCAGGTTGTGCCTCACGTGGCTGGGCCGCACGCCCATGAGGTCCGAGCCAGACCATGGACCACTGGGCTGACCCCACCATAGCCCAGCCCAACCAAGTCAGTTCGCGTCGGTCCGACCAGGTCGGACCGGGCCCGGGCCCAATTGGACCCAGAAACACTTAAAGGGCCCTATCATGAGAACCAATGGCCATTTGACGAACCATCTGTGGTGTTGTGATCCTTGGATCGAGATAGTATTTTTGGTATAATCCAATTGAGTTTTGGATATAGTTGAAGTAAGACTGGGTAAGATCGAACCCGAATCCAACAGGGCCCCTGAAACAAAAACACTTATAACTCCCAGAACGGCCATCTGATTGATGCGACGTCTATCGCGTTGGAACCCTTAAGACATGGAGGTCACTTGGGTTACTCTTTTTTGAGCTTAGTGGAGGTCGAGGTACGACCGATATTCCGAGGGTAAGATTCTACAGAACTCAAGCACACCGGGTGCAAGGAATCCTGTGGCATGCTGTAACGTGAAGAAAGAACAACGATACTATGTGGGTCAGTATCTATCGATCCTGTGTGGGTAAGAATATATCAAATCTGGTGTGGGTCAGTGCTCAACGATCTTGTGTGGATCAGCACATACAGATCCTATGTGGATTAGTGGGGGTTAGTTACCTATCGATCCTTTGTGGGTCAGCAGCAGTGCCTCTAAACATAATAAGATGATTTATCTTATGATTAATCATATGTATTTCTTTACATATGTTATACCTGATGTGATATGAGTCTCTTCTATATTTTTGGTGTTACCTGTGTGGTACCTCTATCATTTTGGTGATACCTATGTGGTACTTCTACCTTCGTGGTGTTGTCTTAGTGCTGATACCTATGTGGTACATCTACTATTATGGTGTTATCTTCGTGGTGTTACCTGTGTGGTACTTCTATCTCAGTTGTGTTACCTATGTGGTATTTCTACCTTCGTGGTGTTACCTTTGTGGTATTATTCCCACATGTATGAGATGAGTATATCTTGATAACTTAGGTATATGTATGGGTATATACATAACTAGTGTTGATGTATATCGCTTTGTTCTTGCGTTTGGGGTCTTGCTTTTTTGGTATTTCCTTTGTGGATCTCTAGGAGACCTACGAGGGTCTTAGGGTCCCTACTGAGTATCTTTATACTCACCCCCTCATTGGGACGCCCCCACATTATTGTGTCTTGTGAAGATGACGAACATCATAGATCGAGGCTGAGGGAGCCATGACTAGATGATACCTAGAGGTGGAAAATTTGGCATGACGTGACGCATGGACTACTGATCGTGATCTATACCTACCCTTCAGGTAGGATCCTTGGTGGATGATCCATGATATTTTTTCATTTTTAGTTGTATTTGTACTTTTAGTTGGGCTTGTATTCCAACCCCTTTACTTTCAGGACACTTTTTACTACAGCAGTCTAATTCGTGGTTGTATCTGGTTGCATTCTAGTCTGTGTGGTTTATTCTTGTTGTGTTCTTGGACTGTGATTCTATACAGGTTACAAAGTCAATTCCTTACCATTTTAGGGATACACCTTTCCGGTGCTAGTCGCCGTCCCCTGGCCAATGGAAGGTGGGCTTGGGTTTGTCACGACACTGCCCCCGAGGGACGGGTTGTGACATTTATGTTGGACTTATATAGTAAAATCCAATGCTTGCTAGGAATTTCATAAAATTACACCAAAGAGAGTACAATAAGGTTCACTGGGAAGTTAAAACCAATAATTTTGACATGGTAGGAGTTATATTCATGGGATACAATGATTTACCCATTTTCCATTCTCACGAACATCTCTACTTCCATGATTTTTGGTGGTGGTGGTATTTTTCTACGAATCATTCAGGATATAAATGAATCCACAGAACCAGAATCAAAAAATATGTTTTCTATTCTTGAATGAATAACTAGAATACCTGTCACCACTTTTTTTTATGGTTCTCTTTGGTAGTAGTTATGGTAAAATCTCTCCCTTTGTGCCTTGGGGGTTTTTGGTTTCCTCCAAAAACCCTTGGCTTAGGGCAGTGGTTTTCATAGTGACCTGGATTTTTGTAGTTGAAGCAATGAACAATGCATTGAGGGTCTTTCAGAACATTCCTCTCCTCTATATCCACAACTAATTTTTATTATTGGAAATTAATGGCTAGGTTCCCTTATCTTCAACACCTAAAGCATTTCCTCATCCACTTCATGAAATTTATGGGGTGCTTCTTCCTACACATTTGGGAATTGAGGTGATGTAATTTCTTATCACCGTTGGATTTATCCATTAGACCACCAAAATTAAAGTCTACATTCCGCTTCTTATCCCCATGATAACCATGAGATTATTTGATCTCCATTTCAACTTTGATGGAACTTTAGACAATTTCCTTATAGCTATCGAAGTCACAGATCTCTAGAGATTTATATAGGCTAGGTTTTAGCCCACCAAATAAGTGGTCAACCCTATATTCAATTGTAACAAAAAAGATGGAGGTGTATTGTGCAATCCTTGTGATGTTTTCATCATATGCTCTAATGGATTCTTTGTCTTTTTTTCTTGAGGTTAAGGTAGTCCCTTTCCATATTAAGTTGGAGGGTCCACATAAAATATTTATCAAAAAATATTCTTCAAAAATCCTTCCATTCCAATGCCTTGATCTATTCCCCAAGCATCATATTTTTTATCAATGTCCACCATTGATTAGCTTCACCCTCCATACGATAAGCACCCATAGGAATGCTATTTTTTTTTCAGAACATTGAATTATAGATAAGATATTCTCAATGGATCTAATCCATTGTTTGGCGATTAAGGGATCGGATGATCTATTTAAAGTAGGTTTCCTTTGTCACATGAATGTTCCGATTGTGGCTTGTTATTTCATAGGGGGTTTGGTAGATCATCTTGAACCATGTTTCTATTAAAAACATGAGTTAAAATAGAGAGTATCATGAAAATTTTTGTGATTCCTGCTCCCATTAGATTGGGAATCTCATTAGAAGAGTCATCACATTGATTTTCACATCAGTTGTTAGCCCAAGTCTTCCTATTACTAGCCATTGGCAGGAATAAAATGAACTTTAGGGGTATCACATAAATAGGAGTCCAATGAAAAAAGGAATAACTTATAAATTACATTTATTTCCTTAACTTATGAATATATAGGCTTCAATCTATGTTATTCTAGATCTATATCCTAACATATTTTCTGAGGTGATTTGTTTTATTCCCTTAATAATAGTTCATACAAAGCTTATGAATTTACCAAATCATTTCCCCTGGGAGTGTCGAACCAAGAGTTTAGCAAGGCCCGTTTTTATGCACCAGTTCCATTTCAAGCCTAGCTCAGAGCAACGTTTTCAGGTTTTACCCCTAGATACATATGTTCTGGAGCCACCTCTAATTTTTCGTATCCATACAGAGATATATTTTTTTGAAAAACCAATACTCTATACACACCAATTTTTTTGGATGTTTTTATTTTACATAGTCTTATAGCTAAGGCTTTCACTAGTTTTTTCTATTCCTAATACCAAAAATAAATTAACCCATCCTCTCATACCAAATATAACATCATTGCTCTTGGTTACACACTTAAACATGTTTTATTACATAATATTACACTTAAGACATCTCTGATGATCGAGAGGTATAGTGTCTTGGGAAATTAGGAACATTACATTAAAACTTAAGAGATAAAATAAAACATCTTTGTTGAAAACTTATTTTACAAGACCAAAACATTCCTTCATACTTAGCATTGCATGGGATAACCCAAGGACATACATAAGAAATGGGTGAGCTATAAAGCCCAATAAGTGAGTAAAAAAGAATAACATGAAAAATAAAATACATGTTAGGAAAAAGGAATATCAATAGAGAACAAGAGAAAAATGAATATAAAGGCATGATATAGAAATATTATAACAACATGGAAATGTGGCAACAACATTTAACATGATATTAGCATGAGCCAAGGCTCATTGCACATGGAGCATGGGTAAACCCTCATAGCACATGAATTAGAATGAGTAAACCCTAATTACAAATGAATTATCATGAGTCAACACTCATTTCAAAATACTTATCATGATACTATTCTATACCCAATGCATTGGTGTGCTACCAGGGCGCACCCTTCTTAATCATTTTTGTTCATGCATAAGTGTGGCACATATATCATAAAAAAATGGATTCATTAAAAACCATACTTTATTTCACCAATAAGATATGTGGAATAAATAAATTTAATTCATCAATAAAAAATTAAATTTTCATAAAGGTAAATACCCTTGATAGAGAAATGGGTATTGTATTCACTTACATGATTATTTTGGCATGGAAATTTTGGTGCAACTTCAGTAGCATAAAGGCGTCAAATAGAAATTGTAAAATGGGTTGATGAGAGAGAAAGGGGTATCTCATAATTTATAAATGAAATGGATAGTAAGGGGGTCATGCAATATAATATCCCAAAGTATTTAATGAAATTTATATGCCTAATATAAAATAATTACTAGAATGTAAATTGGGGGGAGAGAAATCACATACAGAATTTCGACATGGTAACAGGTGTACATGGGAGGAATTAGTGAGAGATAAAGGGGTATATCATAATTAAAATATAAGGAGGGAATTATAGGGGAGGTGTTAAATCATAACCCAAATTTTTTAATTAAAAATAAAAGGACATAAAAATATAATGAAACTTGGACATAAACAAGGAAAGAAGAAAAGTGGGGATCCCTTATTTGGAAGTGTGATCCCGAAGTCTTGGGAGAGGATTGATAGTGGATTATTGGGATATTGGGGAGACTTGGGAGGATTCTATAGAGAGGAGGAAATGATTTAGTCTAGATCCAAATAGTTTTAGGGAAGAGGAATGTGAGATTGAGTGGGTTTATATAGGAAAGTAGAGGGAATTCTTTATTATTTAGGTGTTGGACACTATACATTAAACTAATCAAAACAAATAACTATACCATAGTTTTTCCCAAATTGTTTTTCAATAGTGGAGTGTAAAAATTTATTTTATCGGGTAAATGGCTGAAATAAATAAAATATTAGGCTTGATTATGTGTAGGTGGGTCACACTCTCAAGGAAATAATTTTAAAATACTAAAATATTTTATAAGTCTTGGAGGGTCCGTTAAGGCTTTGTAAAAAAAATAAAAAAATATAATATTACATTATTTTAAAGGTAAAAAATACATTGGTCAAATAAACCTTTTATATTATTTTATTACATCACTATTGGGTCATTATGATTTCATAAAAGAAATTATATATTTAAATGGTATTTAATTTTTACGAAAAATTCGACTATCTGAAGAAAATTATGAAAACTTCATTGTTGGATAATTTCAATGTCCTGATCCCAAAAATAATATTAATTTTATCTAAATAGGTTTTTAAATATTTTTATTTTCAATTTTTAAATTAAAACACACAATTATTGAAAATTAAAGGGGTTTGAAGACAAACAGTTTTAAAACCTTAATAAAAATTACAATTGTATTCATAAAAATTATACGATAATTTATATTTAATAAAATTTAATTTAATAATAATATTTTATTAAAATATTATTTAATTAAAAATTCCATTAAATAATCAAAATATATTTCTCAATTGAATTTGAATATTAACAAAAAATACTATTTGTGCTTTAAAAAACACATACAAAGTAACTATAATTAAAAGAATGAATGTTAATTTTTATTTAAAAAAATAATTCACAAAATCATAGTGCTAGGGTCTTTTTACATAACCCCATATAACACCAGCATAAGGCCTAATTGTAAGGTGTGCGACAGTGACAGAATCTTGGGTGGACTCGGATAACATCGCTCGGGATGTAATCTCTTTTAACTTCCACTTATCTCATAGAAAATTCTGTTCAATATTAATGCATTGAAGCTCAGCAAGGGCTTGGTAACAAGAGAAGTCCAATGAATCTACCTCCTTTCTGAGCTCTGACAAATGGGATTTGTATGGAGCAATTCTACTGGATGAGGTAATCACTTCCTTTGTCTGAGTAAATTTGATTTGTTAAAAGTCTATATTTATACTAATCATGTGATCGCGGTTCAATGGCTATATTAAAAATTGTAATAATTATTAACAGTATTTTAAAATAAAAAAACATAAAACCATGGAAGTTCATATGCATTATATAACCTTTATACATAATAAGACATTTAATCAGATGAAGAGGATTTTTCATAAATAAAAGTTTAGTTCGTTACGCAAAATTTCATCCCTTTTTCTAAATTGTATTAATCATGTAAATTACATAGGAGTTCTTGATTGGTGAAAGGAAGGGATGATAGGGGAGATTTATCTTTTAAATTGAACTTTTTAATATGTTAGTCAAATTGTGTTCAAGATTTATCATTTCATTGATAAATCTGATTATTTTCAACCCCTTGGTCAAGAATTGATACATTATGAGCATGATTTCACAGGAATGGTAGTTTATGGACATCATTGAAAACCATGGTCATATCACTCTTGTTTTTTACATCAGGTTATTTCATGTAGACTTAGAGTTGATCAACTAAATGTTATTTTCTAAGTGAACTATGTGACATCATCCCTCTCTTAGAAATATTCAAGAAGATATTCTTGAAAATTCCTCACTTAACCTTTGTATTTGGTTTCCAATAAGTGGGAGAAAATATTGGAACACATATTGACTCTTACAAAGTGTGATTATGTGATATTGACAAAAATATAAAAATGGGGATACTTTTGACCATAATTTTGTATTTTTTTCCAATAATGTGTCAATATCTATATGGAAAGGTAATGATTGAAGTGGTGAAGATGATTGAAGTGGTAATGCTTAAAGTAATGTTATTGACTCATTGAAGAGCCCACTTTTCTTATTAATTATATTAGTTGACATGTAATATCAATAATGTTTGGTAAGAGATGGTGATTAATGAGATGGTAATATCCCATTTCTATCAATCTGATGAAGTTGTTACAAAGTTAATAATTCATAGAGAATTGGTATCGATTCATAGTATTTGATGCCACACTTAAAAAATTCTCTGTGTTGTTAATTCAGATGATTATTGAACTGATCCTAAGTTCCCAGAACTTATGTCAAAGGTGACAAAGTTTTTTCAACATTAAAGTATCATCCACATGAGGATCACTGAAGAATAATAAGATTATGTGAATATTTGATGTTATGAATGTGATCATGAAATAAGAAAAGATTTATGTGACTTGAATGAAGTGGAAAAATATTTGTGAAGATAAGATGAAGAACTTATGGAAGTGCTTATAATTTTAATGAATCCATTCATGGGGTTGAAATTTGATGGTTTCTATGAATTTCATGTTCAATTTCTTTATATATATACACTAGGTTTTTACAAAGTGTTTATATGGGTTTTATTAAAAAAAAGGGGGCCAGCCCATGGCTAGCTAGCCAGCTAGGTGAGCGGCACTATCCACAGAGTAGGAGGAAAAGCTCGAACCCAAAAATCCAACCAACATGGCCGACCATAGTCAAGGAACGCTTGGGGAATGTAAGAGCACGGTAGCAGGAGAGAGAAAGGAAAATCTGGCCCTTGGTTTTGGGGAGAATCCCACAGAGGGTGGGCACAGAGTGTGCCCGTAGTGAACACAGTACGAGGCCGTACCATGAAGGGAGGATGAGTAAACTGGAGATGGGTTGATACATCTTGATACTTCTACTGAAAGAATGTTGCGTTGCAGATTCGATATGGGACAATGAATTGTGGCTACTGTTAATAGTTTAATAAACATTGATGTAATCCACACCTTTCATCTGATACCATGTGACATCTCGACTGCACATCTAATTCATATTTTACCATCTAATCTCCATCATCCATGATAAATAAGAGTTGATATGACAATAATCTATCATCCACATAGTAATATTATACCTATTATCATATGAAGGGTTCCCAATGCATCACAGCTATGCTAGAGATAAATCTGAGCCTCCACGATTATACTCCGACCACTATTTTTGATCAAACCTACTGCACGAGGATCGTCTGAATGACAAGAGATCATGAATGAAATTACATTTTCATGCATGAAAATATAATTAACAACACATGTTGGCAGTATAAAAGGTATTTTCGAGAGGCCATGTCATTTAAGGCATTCGAGAAGATGATTCACATGCTTCTCTTAATGAATGCATGTGAGTAATACACCACAAAGAAGGATATTGCGATCAAAATAAAATATCCCACGATTCCTGGCTTATATTTTACCTATGTCTTAGAAATTTTGAATCCAAATAACTCTAGAATGAAATTCCCCGATCTCAAGGAATATCATATGTAATTTGAACGTGAAAAAAATCTCATCTTCACCTATTAAAAGAGAATCCCTAAGCCATGGAACGTTGCTGCCATTTGCATCTCTTCGGGTGTTCGTGATTCTCAGAAATAGAGCGCACTATATTCATCCCTCTATGTGAAGGAGAAACAAGTACCTTAGGCATTTGATAAGTTCTATGCACGCTCTAATGAGACCCGTGAATAAAGGAGTCCCATACACCATCTTGGTTGTGTGAAGAAGATTTATGGACACACAATAGGTGTGTTAAACACTTCTATCATTCTTCATGAGCGGAGAGGGAGATCCACACACTCTATGTAAAGAAGGATCACACATCCATAGTGTAGAAGACCTGTGCACCGATTGTATAATGAAGAATAGTAGTGAACCTTTGGATTCCTGAAGATAATAAGATCACCTCTCTTTGAGGATAAGAAGAACTCATGCAAACCTTATACCGATTCGGGTGCTCATGTGATTACATACATGTACATGAAACACAAAGAAATAAAAGGAAAAAACTATGCCCATGTTTGTGAAAAAAAGTACATGAACAGTGCATGTATAATCTAATACATTGCACACAATATTAAAGGAAATAAAAAGAGAATATTTGTGTGCACTTGCGATGAAGGATGTGAGAAGATAGAGAATGAGTAAAGGGGTTTGGGTGTGAAAGAATAATTGGAAGAGTGCATTCAATCATGCAGGACCATTCCCATGTGGAGAAGTTATTGAGGCACCCAAAATAAGATGTTTTTAATGCCATGAAATCCATGAATGATGTGTATTTGAATTGAGAATGAAGCCAGGTAGAATTAAAGAATCCCTTATATCCGAGTTGACAGTGTTTGAGATTTCAAGAATAAAGGTAAACCTGAAATAGTGAAAGATAATTCTTTCCTATTAATATTATTGAAGAAGTTGTGTGAGCCATTTTAACATATACAAGAGAGGTCGGGTCTTCATGAGAAGCATAAAGAATTTCCCAAGCATTGTTTCACTGAGGAAACTGATCAGTAGAAGTGATCACAGTTATTGAGAAAGGACAACAATTCTTACCTAAGTCTCTTGAAGATTATTGATAAGATACATGGGAAAGTGTGATTCAGAAATCTCATAGGGGTAGAGTATAAGATTAATGTAATGTGAATAAAAATCATTCAAATGAGGAAGTTAATAGTGTGCTTCAAGATAAAGGAGTATCCTATAAGACTCAAGAGAAGAAAACTTTGGTGAAACTCTAAATCTGGCCGATGAGACTCTAGTAATACTTTGAGATGAAGAATGAAGAACCTCCTTTGGGACTCAGGAGAGGTACAATGTGAATTTGTATCGACCATTTTAATAGTTCATCTGATAATAGCGGAGAATCTTTTTTTGTGGAGAATAACCAACACATCAAGGAGTAGTTCTTTTAACCGAACCTTATAAATCCTTTTGTTCAGTGCCTTTATATTTACAACATCATCATGGGTAAGGCTGAGAGACAAAATAAGAGTGGACTGAAGCATTAACCACCCATAAAGGTTTAATTGAGAAAATCAATTTGAATTTTTTAAAGGGATCACAGATTCAGCCCTACCCATATCAGTGATTCCAGAATAATATGGCCACATCAGTTTCTATATAGGGTATTAAAATTAAGAGTTTTTATGTTTAATTTTGTATGATAATAAAAGAAAAGTCATCAGAATTAGAAATGTTTTCTTTAATGATATGTCTCTATGGAAGGGATACAATTTGGTGTCCAAGTAAGATGAGATAAAAGAATCATCTCAAGTTCAAGATGACCTAGGAATAATTTTTTTAATAATTAACCTACTAGAAATCTTGAGAGTTACTAAGTATAACTAAAAATTAAAAAGTACAATGTAATGTTTAGGCTACATCACCAAATATTTAGAGTTTATATTAATGGTTGATTTACTTGAGATATCATAGTCTGGTGAAATTTAAGGAAAATCATTAGTAGTTGAATTATAATTAGTATTGAAAAAATAAATAGATAAATAATAGGTTGAATTGTAAAGATATTTCAGGACTAGATAAATTGTTGGGAGGTATGGATATGGTCTTTACTTTTTTATTTTGTTGTATGGAGGAAAAACTTAATGTCCAGAGGAGGTATCTAGTTTAAAAGATTATTCTAAGCAGAAGATTAATATGATAGTGAATTCAGATTCATTATCTATGAATGAATTACCAGAATTATCTAAACGTACACATGGAAAGATGGTCCTAAAAAATTAATAGATCATCAAGTTAAACTAATAAGATAACAATAGTCTAAGTTCTAAGGCTATACTGGAGGTGGAAGGTTTCCAATAAAATTATTCTATTAAAGTTTCATAAATACTATTTCCATTTTTTAAAGATACTACAATTGTGGATATGTTATGTATAGCTTCAATCAGAAATTTCTATCATGAAAAAAATAATATGAAGACAACCTTTCTTCATGAGAATCTATAAGAATAGATTTATATAAAGTAATAAGGTTTTTTATCAAAAAAATCATGACATGGGGTGTATGGTCGAAAAGAGTATTTATGGGTTGATGAAAAAACCAAGGTAATTGAATAATTTTTTTGATTAATTTCAATAAAAGTATGGTTTCATGGAATGGAAAATAGATAATTGTTTCTAAAAAAGTATTTTTAGGATGGATGTTTCATTATAATACTATTTTATATAGATAAAATTCTTCTGTTCATGATTCATTTTCAACAGATTCAGAGGTTGAAGAAATATTTTTCAGTCAGATTTGAAATGAATGATCATAGTGATGCTAAAAAGGTATTATAAACTTGGATTAAAATGGATCAATGTTTCAGAATATTGGTATTATCTCAAAAATATTACATCAATAATGTCATTAAATGTTTCAGTATGATTTGATATAAATCAATTTTTACTTATATTTCCTATAATTTCAAATTATCCAAAGAGAAAACACATCAAATGGAAAATGAGTAAAATAACATGGCTAAATTTTTTTCATATTTCATTAGAAGAATCATGTATTCCATAGCATGTAATTGTCAAAATTTTGGTCATTTAGTGGGATTTATATGACATTTCATGGAAATTATAATGAAAAAAATAGTAGGATTATGTGTAGTGGATTATCTAGTATCTAAAAGGAATGTTAGATACTTGTACATCATTCTAGATGAACCACAACAATAGATTGTTGATCTATATTTTGGAAGAAATTCCAATACTCAAAATAGTAATTATGGTTATGTCATTTCTTGTTAGAGAATGACTATCAGCTTGATATAAATGTTTAATATGATTATTTATATTTCATCGAAGGAAGCTAAATATGTTGCGACAATGAAACTAAGAAAAGAAATGGTGTTGTTGGGAAGTTTACCTGAAGAACATGGTAAGGGTTAAGGAAATGAGACACTTTATTATGATGGTCAAAGTTATATTAATTTGGTGAAGAATATAGTTTTCCATTCGAGGGAAAAATATATTGATTTAAAGTATCATTATATCTATAAGTTACTAGAACACGAAGAGATGAAATTGTAAAATACTTTAGGAAAATAAAATCCAATGGACATATTCATAAATGTTTTGGTCGAAGAAAGTATAAGGAAACACTATGATTCGGTGGGTCTAGGGTAAATGGTAAGGAAATTAGGATGGAGTTCTATACACTAATTGGAAGGAGTGAATGGTTTCCATTGATCCTTAATATAGTCTCTAAGTGGGATATTGTTAGGGTTTTAAAGTCTTGCCAAGGATCTGGTGATATGAAATCAATATGGGGAATGATAAAAGGGAACCACATTTGCTAACATAAATGGATGAGAAACCTTATTTTTAAGAAGAATGTGTTATTAGATGATCATGTGGGACCATCTATATAATGGGGGTGAGACGAATTTGTTGAGGTTTATTGAATCATTATGTGACTATTGTAATTTATGATACACTTGGATGAAAAGTCACTAGTTGTAAACCATTATAATTCTAGTGAAATAAAATCTTGATGTGTTATCTCATGGGCATAGGATGGAAATATGTAAAATTAGAGTTATTTTATTATACCTTTTTACCCATTTACCTTATTATTATGTGTGATTCTTTTTTTAGTGTAGTGATTTGGGTGTAGGGATAATTTAATGTTTCAATGCACTGAATGTTCAGAGGAAGCAAACTGGTGATCTATTTTTTTCCTTTGGAATCTATTGGTGTACGAACATTGATTTCTTAATGTTTGGAAAGGAATAAAAAAAGAGATAAATATGGTATATCTTCAGAAAGATACACAAAACAGGCGTTTGATGATAATAGTGGAGTACTGATGAGATTCAAATTCAATTATTGGGTTTTTCACAACCTATATTTGTTCAATGATGCAAAGGTGTGATCCATGAAAAAAGGGTGTAGGATGTATGGGATGAATATGATGTTGGAGGAACATTTGGTGGATAATGATGGTGGAAGTAGGGTGTGTAGACATAGCATAGGTTGATCAATGGAGGTGTAGAATATATGGGAATATATTTAATTAGATATACTATGTGAATTAAACTAATATAACTAAAAATGTTATTATAATCTAATAGTGATTCTAATAGAAAATTACTCTATAATTTATTAATTATAATAATATTTAATTAGGTTGAGGGGATTAAAAACTACAAGCAGAGACACACCCAACGTACACTAGTGGGTCAAGTCTCATCCCTTCCCACAATTATTAGAAATAATATTATAGATTACCACTTTATTAGTGATAGAAAAAAATATTATCATTTTTAAATAAGAAATGATTTTTGATATCTAAAAAAATAGTGATGTTTTATGCACCTTTAAGAACAAGGTGATTTTATCAATGCTAGAGATAGTTCTTGTAAAATATCACATTATCACTAATAAAAAACACTAATAAAAGCTGTCCTTTACCAATGTTTATTTTATCACTAATGAAGGGTTATTTAATCAATGTTATTTATTGAAATGTTAACAACACCTTTTATTAGTGCTACAAATAACACTGAATAACACTAGATATAGTAGTGTGCTACTGCATTTACAACACACTATAAAAACATTACAATTATAAAATTTTAATACATTTATAACACAATTCACTATTAAATTTCAAATAAATTTATATTAAAAACATTTCAATACTTTACAATTAAATTGGAATGTGAAATTTATTAAAAATGTTACATTTTTCCGAAAAAACCACCCCTACTCAAATAATAGAATAGTGTACCTATAATAAAAAAATATTACGTTAGTAATACTATAAATAAATAAATGAAACCTAAATATGATACAATAATACATTAATAAAATTTTACTTTTAAAATAAAAAGAAACACTTTTCTTGGATTGACATGTGGTTAATTCCAAGATGTCACAAATAGATTATGGATTGTTTTCCTAAAATATCAAGACAATATGAGTGTCTTTAATTGGTTTTTAGTGAGTGATGCACATTTTAAACTAAATTATAAATTTTAAACTAAAAACATGTACTTTGAATCATACTAGGAATGTTGTATGTTATATTAATGTATGATTAATTCCTACATGTAACAAATGACTTATGGATCATTTTTATAAATTATCAAGACAATATAAATGTATTTTCTTAATTTTTAGTGATTGGAGCATATTTTGAACTAAAATGTAACTTTTAATCTGAAGACATGATCTTTGAGTAAAAATAGGAAAACTTTGTATCAAATTGATGTGAACTTTATTTATACATATTCAAAATGATTTATGAACCATTTCCCTAAAGTATAAAGACAATCTGACCATGTTTTATTTGTTTTGAATATGTGACATGCGTTTTGATCAAAAATTTTCATTTGAAGTCAAAAAATGCACTTCTAATCATATGGGGAACACCATGTGTTATAATGACATGAACATAATTATTACACATCCCAAATGACTTTTGGATTGTTTTTCTAAAGTATTAATAAGATCCTAGTTTATTTTCTCTATTTTTATTGAGTGGGGAACATTTTCATCTAAAATATCATTTTTTAATTAAAAACATGAACTTTGAGTTACAATGGGTGCACTGTGTGTTAGATTGAAATTAGTTTTACCCCTTCACATCAAAAATTGATAATGGATTTTTTATAAGGTATCAAGATATTTTGAATGTGTTTTCTCGATTTTGAGAATGTGTCTGGTGTTTTGAACGGAAATTTCCATTTCAATTGAAAACATTCACTTTAAGTCATATTAGTAACACCATATGTTGGATTGACCTGATGTTAATTTATACATGTTAAAAATGACATATGGATCATTTTATTAAATTATTAGGGTAATATGTGTTCTTTTTCTTAGTTTTTATTGAATATTATGTGTTTCAACCAAAAATGAAAATTTTAAAGTGAGAATACCAAATTTTAGTCATACCTATCAAATTGTGTCTTGAATTTACGTGAGATTGATTAAAACACCCCAAAAAATTTTAAAGATCATTTTATAAATTTTAAGATAATTTTTTTTCTTGATTTTGAGTATTTGACACATGATTTGAGAAAAAATGTCCATTTTAAACCCAGACATACACTTTCAATCATAACAGACACACTTTGTGTCAGATAAATGTGAAATTAATTCTTACATGTTAAAAATGAATTATGGATAATTTTCATAATGTATCATAAAATCAAAGCGTGTTTTCTAATTTTCCAGTGAATGGTGCCCATTTTCAACAAAAATGTCACTTTTAAACTAGAAACTCGCACTTTGAGTTATACTCTACACACTTGTGTCTGATTATTATGTGGTTTATTCTTACACATTAAAAATGAATTATGGTTCATTTTACTAAAGTATTAATATACATTATATTTTTTTCTCTCAATTTTGAGTATGTGATGCATGTTTTGAACTAAAATGTCAATTTAAAATAAAATAACACACTTTCTATCATCCATGGAACACCGTATGTCAGATTGATGTGAGATAAATCTATAAATGTGAAAATGAATTATGGATCATTTTAATAATGTATTAAGAAAAGTATAGTAGGTATTCCTAGTTTTATGTGATTGATACAAGTTTTTAACTATAATTCCACTTTTACATTAAAAAATTTCAAATGTAGTCATACATGGAACATAATGTATTGAATTGATTTGGCATTGATACTACACATCATCAATTATTTATGGATCATTTTATTAAATTATGACAATAATATGAGTGTGTTTTATTAGTTTTGAGTGTGCGCTGAGTGTTTTGATGTAAAATGTCCTTTTTAAATCAAAACAAACACTTTTAATCATACTAGGCACAACTTGTGTTCGATTCATATTTAGTTAATTCATAATGTTCCAAAATAGCTTATTCATTATTTACCTAAATTATCAAGAAAATATAAGTGTGTTTAATTATTTTTCAGTGATAGATTAATGTTTTCCTATAAAATGTTGTTTTTAAACTAAAATCAGACACTTTGAATCATTCCTGGCACATCATGTGTCAGATTGATGTGTGACTTTTTACTATATTTCACAAACTAATTATGGATAATTTTAATAATGTATTGGGATAATTTTATTGTGTTTCTTAATTTTTTATTATATGATTCATGTTTTGAACAAAAATTTCCATTTTAAATAAAAATAGACCATTTTAGTTATATCGAGAACAATATGCACTGAATTGATCATTAGTTAAATACAACATATAAAAAATTACTTATGAATTAGTTTTATTAATTTTCAAGAAAATATAATAATTTTTTTTTAGTTAGTGACACATCTTTTGAACTAAAATGTAACTTTTAAACTAAAAACATTCACTTTGATTCATAATGAGAGCACCACTTATCAGATTAAGAAGAAATTAATTACTAAAAATTATGAATGATTTATGAATAATTTTAATAAATTATAAAAAAAATAAAATAATTTTTTATTAGGTTTTGAGTTTGTTATACATATTTTGAACTAAAATGTCCTTCTTAAATCAAAACACTCTCTTTCTATCATACTGGGAGCACCATGTTTTATATTTATGTTAAATTAATTATAAAATTTTAAGAATAACTTATGGATTATTTTTATAAATCAGAAATATAAGATTAGTTTTTTCCATCAGGTTTTAGTGAGTAAAGCATGTTTTGACATAAAATTTTATATTTAATCCAAAAACTCACATTTTGAGTCATACCAGGCACATTATATGTTAGAATAATGTTCGGTTGTTTACTAAATTTTAAAAAATATTTATTGATATTTTTTATAAATTGTTATGATAGTAAAAGAAAAGTTTCTCATTTTTGAGTTTTTGATGCCTAATTTGAACTAAAATGTAAATTTTAAATAAAAAACACTCACTTTCATTCATATCAGGCACACAAAATGTTGGATTGATGTGTGGATGATTTCTACATGTCACACATGATTTATGGATCCCTTTCCTAATGTAATGAGATAATATTAATTAATATTATTGGGCTTTAGTGATTGATGAATTATTTGAACTAGAACGTCACTTTGAAACTGAAAACAAACACATTGAGTGCTATTAAAAAAAATGTGCATCGAATTGAAATGAGTTTAATTACTAAATATAAATATTTTTTCTAGATATTTATTGAATTATTAACACAATATGAGTGTTCTTTCTTGGATTGATGTTTGGTTAAATCCTACATAATGAAAATGAATTATTGTTATTTTTCCTGAAGTATCAAGACAATAAGATTTTGTTTTCAATGTTTTTAGTGCTTGAAACTAATTTTGAACTAAAATATAACCTTTAAACCAAAAACGTGAAATTTGAATCATACCGGGAACATAATGTGATGGAATAACATTAGACCGATTCCTATAGACCAAAAACATTTTTGGATCATTTTCATAAATTATTAACACAATACACGTGTGTTTTATTAGTTTTGAGTATGTGACGTGTTTTTTCAAATAAAAATTTTATTTTTAAATAAAACCACTCACATTTAATCATATCTAGCATACCATGTGTTACATTGACATGGAACAGATTTCTACACATCACAAATGAGTCACTGATCATTGTCTTAAATTATTAATACAATATGATCTTGTTTACTCTTTTCTCAATGAGTGAATTTTTTTAACAAAATGCCACTTGGAAACTAAGAACACACAGTTCGAGTCATATTCGGTACATTGTGTGTTAGATTAAGGTATAGTTAATTACTATATTTGATAAAGGAAATGTGTATTTTTGTATCACTAGTATGCTATTAAAATGGATTAGAAGCATAATAGAATTAATTTCATAATAATTTAACATAAAAAATAAAATAAATAACAAACAACTCCAAGGTATGAAAAAATAGTACCTGAATGCATCATCCTTTTCAAAGTCTTCATCAGAAATTGTTTTTTATCTAAGCAATTTTTGTCTATAAAAAGTAAAAAGGCCTATATATAGAGTTTAAATTATTTCATGAAGGTTAAAATGATCTAAAATTTAGAATATCGCTTCATTTTAACTCCATTAGTTTGGATTTATTAAATGTTTTGATTATATCCTAATGAATTAAAAACTAATAGTGTTGACATGAAGTGGAATTATAAAGGGTAGATTATTTAATCCTTCCAGAAGGACCCTAAACTCTATATGGATAATTTCTTTTCTCTTTAAGGGAATACAATTCATGGAGAATGACCTTGAACTATGTATGGTGTTTATTACTACATTTACCATATCAATTAATGACCATAATCTTAAATAATTAGTAGATAAACCAACTCTTCATTATCTTTACAAAATAAAAAAATAAAAATTTAATAGTAAATCGCCTCTTTATGTTTTATGAAAACATTCTCACACCATTTATTTTACCTACTCATTTCTAAAAAAATTTAATTCAACTTTTGAATACGTTGAATGGAAACACTCTTAGTAGTACTGGAAAAATATCAGGAAACAAATTATTAAAAAATAATTATAATTAAATTATAATTATCAATAGAAATAACACTTCAGGGATTTTTGTTTGTTGATTGAATATGATATCTTTCATAAATTTTCAAGCGTAATAACCACAATTTTCTTCTATACTTTTTTTAAAACACTGCTGAGACATTGAGAAAAAATGGTAATTTATTACGATATATGTTTTAATAGTGAAATATTATTATATATACACTAATAATTATTAATTTATAAAAATACCTATTCTTCTTGTGCTCAAAGTCCATCCTAATACCATGATTTTAATGATATTTAAAAAACTTTCTATCATAATAAAAATTTAATTAAAACATAATATAAAACCTATAATTTTATGTTTATTTGAAACATTTTGGAAGTAGTGTATTAAAAATTTATGAAGGATATCATATGTGGTTGATTTATTTTATATCCATGCTTTGGAACATAAAAAAAATATTTGGAGTATCCAAATTGATTACAATGAGCATCCAATGTTTCCTTGAAAAAGAAAAAGGGGATAATTAATAAAAAAATTGGAAATATATTTTATATGATTAGATTTTAGAATTTTACCCCTGAATTTGAGCTTATTTATAAATTTTCTTTATAAATATTTAAAAATTATTGTAAAATAGACTTTATTATTAGTGTTAACCAAAAACTATGATATTGGGATCCCTTATCAGGACTAAAAAATGTGCTGATAATTTTTTTCTTTTATTAGTGATCTCTTAGTGCTAATAAATATTAGTCTTTATTTGTGCTTTAGTTAGATCAAATAAATATTTCCTCTTTAAATGTGTGAAAAAGGAAATGATAAAGGGAACAATGAATTATTTAATTTATATATAAATATTTTTAAAAATTGAAATATGATTTATAAAATAATATGTATACATATTCATATTAATATGATATATATATATATATATATTATAGAATATATATAATATAAGATATTATATGCACCCCAATGGAACACGGAAATGAAAAAAAATCTATTCAAGACTCAATACCGGGTGAGACAACCCCGCTAGTATATATTTGTGTGTGTGTGTATATATATATTTAAATATTATCAATATAATAATATGTACTTATATATAAATATGGTCAATATAATTTTATTATAATATCAATTTTTTTTATCAATCTTAATTTCAGAATTTTTTAACATAATAAATTATCAAATTTATATTAATGAGTAAAATGATGAATAATATATTAAAATACATTTAAAAAATTACACATGACTATAATATATTAAAATTTTAATTCAACATTTATATGAATATATTAATGAATATATATTTACATAATTTTACTTATAATATAAGTAAACAAAAACAAAAACAATTATATTTATATGTTATATGTAACGACCCGAATCTGGAGCCCCTCCCCTAGTGCCCCGTACCAGGTTCGCCACATGACCTCAAGCCCGTTTCCCAAAACGCTAGAGGCTGCCAACTAGCAGCGAGGGCCTTGGTGAGTTGGTGGGGAAACTGTGCCCTCATTCAGTAAAGTATACAGCGGAAGAATAACAGGTCACAATAGCAGAAACAATAACGCATACAACAACTGAACTGAACAACAAAAGCAATGTATAAAATAATAATGATGCAACATGGTACATGTTTCTATGGAAAGTAGTAAACAAACCAACGTACTTAATTACAACTGAACACAAGTACTAAATTAACAACAAAAGAAAAATAGAAGAGAAACTCCCCAGCATCACAAGCCTGGGCTTGGTCCCATGATCTCCAGCTCCAGCAAGTCAGGTACCTGAAGTAGAAGGGTGCTTGACCTTATGTATCCCTGCAACAACATAATCTACTTGGGCCCAAAGCATGGCCCAAATAGGGTGTGAGAAAAAGTCCCAGTAGGAAACCACCCAAATATCTGTGCCAAACAGTCAATGAATACATGGAAAGTAAAGTACAGGAACAGTAAATAGGAAAGAACACAGCAGCTAAAATCCACAGTTCTAGCATATCAAGTACACAAGTAAACAACCAAAAACAAGTAGGAAAAACAGGTAACGCTTTGGGTAGCTCGCACAGCCTAACCCCTATTGTGCAACCTATAAGTACCAGTAACCCTCTAGGAGGCACACACAGTCTCACCCCTCTGGTTCAGCTAAGAGTATACTCTCTGAGGAAGCACTCACTGTCAATTCCCCCTATAGTCTCGTATCATTCTAAAGGTTCTCTGGGGAGGCACTTAACATCACATTCCCCTTGTGGCCCTCATCGAGGAACTACAGACTCTCTGAGGAAGCACTCATCGTCAATTCCTCATGTGGTCTCGCATCGTATTAAAAGACACTCTGGAGAAGCCCTTACGTCTATTCTCCATGTGGTCTACTACACTAGGTTCTCACAGTCCTATGTGAAAATAAACATTCTTAGAACGTGTATATCGCCCAAGTAAACCTCAAAAAATACTTGGATATCATTCTAAGGAACAACAGAAATATAGTACATCAGTTCCACTATCCTACAACTAGGCATGGAAACCGGCAAAACTCCAATCAAGCAACAAGAATGGAAAACATCAAGAGTATAGTAAAAACTACCATATTCATAGGTAAAACATCTACTCTAGCAATCAAGCAAAGAAGGTAATACAACAAGGAAAAAACGGGAGCACACAATACCCCATTCAAGGGTATTGGTGGAATTTGCACAAAAATACTCATTGACTTCCTATAGAAAGGCACAAACCACCTACCTCGATCCTAGGAGATCGATATACTTGATCCACAATGACTGATTCTCCCTAGAACACCGTTGATTTGAGAAAACGCCTGAAACATGTAAACCACGATAAAATGGGAAAGAGGAGGAATTGAAAATCAAGGATCAAGCATAAGGAAGAACTCAACGCTGCGATTCCAACGCAATCGACCGTGCTTGAATCGGAGAATGGACAGAGAGGCGGGAGCTCGGGAAGGATTCGGTCGTACGAGTCTCTCTCGGATGAAAAACCTAGAGAAGAAGGTGTTTCTGTCCGTCAGGTGTGACCCTGGTGCGTTTAGTGAAAAAACGAAAAGCACACAGAGTGTAATTTTAGAGTACATAGAGAGTACTAGGTTTTCCTGTACTCCTCCAAAACTGGCCTCCACGTCCCCCTACACACCGTGTGTGTGGCCTGGGCACGGCCATCACACGACTTCGAGCCGGGGAGGAGTACATGACGTGTACTGAAAAAGTACATGGTGTGTACTTCGAAATTTTCCAGAAACTTCATTTTTCTTTGAAACTATATGAAAAGGAAAGGTGTACCTAAAATGAAGATCTGGGTTCTTACAAACTTCCCCCCTTAAAGAAATTTTTCCCTGAATTTCCCTAGTGAGGCGTATAAGAAGAAACTCCGAATAGCTCCGGGCACTACGATCGTACATCGGCCTCTCTCTCGCAGGTCTCGTCCTGTACTCTCCCATGCTACCATAGCACCCGTACAAGATGTATAGACCACCCACGAAGAACCTTCATACTGCGATTGACAATCCAGATGGGATTCTACTCAAACGATGCATTCTCTTCAAGCTCAACCTCCTAGGGATGAAAGACATGAGACGAGTCTGAAAAGTTACTTCAGAGATGAGAGATGTGGAAGAAGTCGTGTATGGCCTGGTACCTCTGGGGTAGCTGCAACCGATAGGTGACCAGCCCAAATCTCTCCAAAACCTCAAATGGTCCGACGTACCATGGTGAAAGCTTACCCTATCTCTGAATCCTCTTGTGTCCCAACCTCGGTGCGACACGCAAGAAAACCTGATCCCCAAACTCAAACTACAGAGGTCGTCTCAGCTGATCAGCATAAGATTTCTGCTGAGACTGTGCTGTGGCCATCCTCTTCCGAATCAGCTCTATCTGCTCCGAAGTCTCCTGAACAAGATGAGGTCCTAGCAAAGCTGCCTCTCCTACCTCCAGCCAGCATAAGGGTGATCAGCATGTCCTACCATACAAATCCTCATAATGTGCCATCTGAATGGTCGCCTGGAAAATGTTGTTGTAGGAGAACTCCACCAGAGGGATATGCTTCTCCCAATAACCACCAAAGTCTAGGATACAATCTTGGAGCATATCCTCGTGCACTAGGATTGTGCGCTCGGAATGGCCATCAGTCTGGGGACGGTATGCCATACTCATAAGTACCTGGGTACCCAAAGCCTTATGAAGTCCCTGCTAGAATCGGTAAGTAAAGCCTGCATCCCTGTCTGAAAGAATGGAGTGTGGAACTCCATGCAGACGAATGATCTATCTGATGTATAGTCATCCCAGATCATCAACACTGAAGGTCTCCTTGATCAGCAAGAAGTGAGAAACCTTCGTGAGTCTGTTGACGACAACCCAAACAACATCGTTCCCATGAGGTGACCTCGGCAACCCGGTCACGAAGTCCATCGCAACATCGTTCCACTTCCACTCTGGAATGGGTAACTCCTATAAAAGGCATGCTAGTCGCTGATGCTCCAACTTCACCAACTGGCAAGTAGGGCATCTCATGAAAAAACCAGTAACATCTTTCTTCATACCTGGCCACCAGTACTGGAGATGAAGATATCGATACATCTTGGTGATTCTAGGATGAACTTCCCAAATTGAGGAATGAAAATCCCATATCATCTCCTCACGTATGTCTGCTGGAACCCATACGCATCCCTAGAAACACAATATCTCATCCTTTCCCACTTTCCATGTAGGAAGAAGGTCCTTTCCAGACACACTCTCCCGGCGGACTAAGCCTTCTGAGTCTTATACCAGCCTCATCCGTACCGGATCAAGTAGTGTCAAGGTAACAGCTACAGAAGATAGGAAGGTCTGTCCCTGTCTGTCGTGCACCTCCAGATGCATCTCAGAGAACATAGACATAAGCTGTCATTCACTGCTGGCCTCCTGAACTTCCTGAATCTGAGTTCTCCTGCTCAATGCATCTGCCACTGCGTTTCCCTTTCCTGGCATATAGGCAAGCTCGAAATCAAAAGACTGAAGATATTCGACCCACCTACACTGCCTCAGATTCAGATCATGCTGAGTGAAGATATACTTGAGACCCTTGTGGTCGATAAAGACCACAAAGTGCTCTCCCAGAAGATAGTGTCTCCAACAGCATAAGGCATGAACAACAGCTGCCAACTCCAGATCGTGCATAGGGTAGTTCCTCTCTTGTGGCCTCAACTGCTGAGACCCGTACGCAACGACTCCATCTCCCTGCATAAGCACATCTCGTAGTACGATACCCGAAGCATCACAATAAATAGTGTATCTCTTGCCTTTATCTGGCAAGACTAGTATCAGTGCTGAAGTTAACATTCCCTTCAGGTCATGAAAGGATAACTCACAAGAATATGACCATAAGAAATTTCCCCCCTTCTTGGTCAGACCTGTCAAATGTGCTGCTAGGTGAGAGAAGTCCCGAATGAAGCTTCTGTATATCCATCCATCCCTAAGAAACTTCGCACCTCAAAAAAATTCTTTGGCTGCTCCCAGGAGACTATAGCTTTCACACTCTCTGGGTCCATAGATACTCCTGCCTCTGAGATGACGTGACCCAAAATTGAATCTGATCCATCCAAAAGTGGCACTTCGATAGTTTAGAATAAAGCCGATGCTATCTCAGTGTACTCAGAATGATCTCAATATGTGTAGAATGGTCATGTAGAGTGTGAGAGTACACCAAGATATCGTCCACGAAGACCATGACGAAGGAATCCAAGTAAGGATGGAACACTAGGTTCATCAGTGCCATGAAAACCACAGGAGTGTTCGTGAGACCGAACGACATGACTGTATACTCGTATAGACTATACCTGCTCCTAAAGGTGGTCAGAGGTATATCTGATGGTCTAACGCGCAACTGATGATAACCAGACCTCAATTCAATCTTTGAAAACACCTGAGATCCTCAAATATGATCAAAGAGGTCATCGATCCTCGATAAGGGATATCGGTTCTTGACCGTCAACTAGTTCATCTTCCAATAATCCATGCAAAGCTGAAGGGTACAGTCTGCCATCTTTGCAAATAGGATAGGTGAACCCCAAGGAGATGTACTGGGTTGGATGAAACCCTTTGCCTGCAACTCCTCCAATTGCTTCTTATGCTCCTGCAACTCAGGTGTAGCCATCCTATAAGGATGAATGGACAACGGTGCCACTCCTAGCACGAGCTCAATCGAGAATTATACCTCACGCTCCGGAGGAAAACCTGAAAAGTACTCTGGAAAGACGTCCCTGAAATGATCTACAATTGGAGAAAAGTCCAACTGCAAAGTCCCCTGATCATCCAGATAAAGACTAGCAATCTAGGCTATCACCCTTCCTAGCCCATGATGATCGAGTCCTGCTCGACTCGCCTGAACATCCCATTCGCCTCTATGAAGAAAAGATTCACCCTCTGGTGAAACGAAACTCACTCTACGGCAATAATAGTTGATGACTGCCTGGAAGGGAGACAACCAGTCCATCCCAAGAATGACATCATAGCCTATCATCTCTAGGACATAGAGATCCCATGAGAAATGATACCCTGCAACCTCGAGAGGGAACTCTCTACACTGGAATACACTAGATGTCCTTGTCCCCAAAGGTGTGTCTAGTGTCAATGAGTTGGCAGAAGAAAGGACACAGAGCCCAACACTCTCCACAGCAGCAACAGAGATAAAAGTATGTATAACACAAGTATTGAAAAGAGCTGAAGATAAAACTAAGGATACTAAAATCAAACCTTGAACTGTAAAAGGGTCTGGATCCTGCTCCTGATAGGTCTTCTCCATGGTGAAAGACTGACCAGCATCGTGGCCCTGCACCCCTGGATGACCACTCTTAGCTGAACCTCCCTACTGGTGCTGAGGGACTGGTGGCTGACCGCCACGACCTCGATCTCCACCTCAACCCAAACGACCGGAAGAACTCCAGTTCCCCAATTGATGAGAAACTGGTGGTGCTGCTCCTGAACATGGAGTCATGGAAGAACCCCAGTCACCAGCTACTAGTGAGAAAAACTGGAAGGACCGCTGGAGGTGACCCCTCTTTCCGTAGGATCGGAACTCCATGGGGTCTCTCTGGCACTGCATCCTTATGTTCCCTGACCGGCCACACTGGTAGCATACCACCTGGCTGCATGACGATGCACCACGCTTCCTCGGATCACTGCGCGTAGACTCTCTACGGCACTTCTTGCTGTCATCAGGAGGAAATCTAGCTCTAGAAGCAGAACCGCCCTGGCTCACAGCTCCAGAGTCCCTCAGATTGTTCTTTGCAATCAATGCCTGGTTGACAATGGAAGTGATAGAAGTCAAATGGAAGATATTCACCTATGAGGGGATCTCCTGCTTGAGACCATCCTTTAACTTCCTTGCCAAGAACACCCCACTCCCATCCCATAGGGGTTTGAAACACTGCACCTCGGTGAAACGAGAGGAATACTCCATGAAAGAAAGAGTACCCTGCTCTAAGCTCATGAACTCCCGAGCTCGATTGGCCCTTAGGGTCTCTGGGTAGAAGTAGTCATAAAAGACACACTGAAACTCATCCCAATCCATAACCTACTGATGAATCGCCTATGAGATCATGTCCCACCACCTCTTGGCGGAGTCTCAGAGCATGTTGGTAGCGAGCCTGACCGGCCTCTCTGGAGGCATCTCCAGATGCTCGAAGATAGTCAACATGGATTCCAGCCATGACTCTGCAGCCTGAGGTCCTCCTTCCCTCGAGAAAGTAGAAGGATGCTACTGCTGGAAAACCCACGTCAATTCTGCCATAGTCTTGGAAGGAGGCGGTGCTCCCTGGAAGGTCTTCATCATCCTCAGAAAACCTTCCATGAACTATGCATCAGCGTCTGCAACTGGTATGATAGCCGGTGCCAAGGCTGGATCGACTGGAGGATCGACAAGAAGTTTCTGATCAGCCATATCTGGCGTCTGATCACTGCATGATGACAGATGTACAACCGGATGAAGTCTAAGAGGCATAGCTCTAAAAGATCAAAATCACACCTTATATTAGAAAATCAAGGACAGGAAACACAAGAGTACAAAACAGGAACGGGGGAAGGAAAACCACAAGTTTACCAAATGTGACTACACAGCATGTATAAAAAACTACACGGCATGTCTTCTGAAGCCACTAACATGGGTGTGTACCCCTTCCCTATAGGTCGTGTAACACCTCAACCTACATGGCGTGTTGAACCCCACTAATGGTGTGTACTTGAAAACTATTCCCCTGCCCGAGTCCCCTTACCCGGCTAACCCACACAGTTTGACTAAACCTGAGACTACATGGCGTGTTCTGCTCCAACACGGCGTGCACTAGATAAGGATCTGGCGGCCCGTGTTGTTAAAAACATGGTCGTCTATACGACTGAACCTTACACGGCGTGTTCCGAACAAACATGGCATGTATAGGTGAAGGTGACACCATCCCGTGTTGTTCGTGACACGGCCGGGAACCTGAACAAGACTACACGGTGTGTTCCGAAGACAACACGGTGTGTTAAAGAGAAGGTCACACCGACCCTTGTTGTTCGTGACACGGCCGGGTACCTGGACAACACTACACATCATGTTCCTTTAAAACACGGTGTGTTCTACTCGAGCTTCCCCGACCCATGTTGTTAGTGACACAATGGGGTACATGACTCCGGACTACACGGCGTGTACATACCATACACAGTGTGTTCCTGAAGTTACTTCCACAACAGTGTGTCCCTTCTCACACGGTCAGTGACATGTCCTGAAAACTACACAGTGTGAAGTCAAAAGTACATGCCATGTATTTTGGGTTTTTCTGGGCAGTAGCTCAGAAACTGCATAAAAGCCTAGAAACACTGAAAACATGGAAAAGAGGTGCCAAATTCTGATCTGTGAGGGCCCATAACACCTCAAGAGTCAAAATTTGGAATTCATTTAATAAAAGTAGGAAAAAAATACTCTAACAAGGTAGCAAAGATTCTATCAAGCATCTATCACAACAGCATGCATAATCTACATGAATTCTATCACAACAGCATGCAATTGCTAATGCACCCTAGATGGCGTGGAAAGAATGCGTGGAATGTGATTCTACAATTGCCTATATGATGCATGAGATGGCATACCCTCATCTAATTGGGTTGTGACAGATATAGAACCACAATCATCAAGAAAATAACAACACAAATCATGTGAATCACACTAAGTGAAATCATATCAACTGTAAAATCTCAAAACCAGAAAACTGCAATTAACGAGGCAGTATGGATTTTCCCTGTACACGGGTTAGCTACTCCTGAGTACAGCTTAATACCAAGTACCAAATCCATCCTATCCCTGGCTAGAGTCTCCAAACAGGAAAGCCATAGAAAATAACTCTTCTGATACCACTTTGCAATAACCCGAATCTGAAGCCCCTCCCCTGGTGCCCCGTACCTGGTTCTACACATGAACTAAAGCGCGTTTCCCCAAATGCCAAAGGCTGCCGACTAGTAGAGAGGGCCTTGGTGAGTCGGCTGGGAAACTATGCCCTTATTCAGTAAAGTATATAGCAGAAGAACAACAAGTCACAATTGTGGAAACAATAACAGCATACAATAACTGAACTGAACAGCCAAAGAAATGTATAAAATAATAATGATGCAACATGGTACATCTGTCTATGGAAAGCAGTAAACAAACCAACATGCTGAAATACAACTGAACACAAGTACTAAAGTAACAGCAAATGAAAAACAGAAGAGCAACTCCCCAGCATCACAAGCCTCGGCTCGGTCCCATGCTCTCCATCTCCAGCAAGTCAGGTACCTGAAGTAGAAGGGCGCTTGCCCTTATCTATCCCTACAACAACATAATCTGCTTGGACCCAAAGCATGGCCCAAACAGGGTGTGAGACAAAGTCTCATTAGGAAACCACCCAAAGATCTGTGCCTAACAGTCAATGTATACATGGAAAGTAAAGTACGTGAACAGTAAACAAGAAAGCACATAGCAGCTAAAATCCATAGTTCTAGCATATCAGGTACACAAGTAAACAACCAACAACAAGTAGGATAAACAGGTAACCCTCTAGGTAGTTCTCACAGCCTAACCCATATGGTTCAACCTAAAAGTACCAACAACCCTAGAGGAGGCACACATAGTCTCACCCCTCTGGTTCAGCTAAGAGTATACTCTCTGAGGAAGCACTCACCGTCAATTCCCCTTATAGTCTCATATTGTGCTAAAGGCTCTCTGGGGAAGCACTCAATGTCTCATTCTTCCTGTGGCCTGCGTCAAGGAACTACAGACTCTCTGAGGAAGCACTCATCATCAATTCCCCCTATGGTCTCGAATCGTATTAATGGACACTCTGGAGAAGCCCTTACGTCTATTCTTCCTATGGTCTACTACACTAGGTTCTCATAGTCCTGTGTGAAGATAAACATGCTCAGCGCGCATATATCACCCAAGTAAACCTCAATAACTACTTGGCTATCATTCTAAGGCACAACAACAATACAGTACATCAGTTCCACTATCCTACCACTAGGCATGGAAACCGGAAAAACGCCAAACAAGAAACAAGCATGGAAAACATATAGAGTATAGTAAAAACTACCATATTCACAGAAAAAACATCCACTCTAGCAATAAAGCAAAGAAGGAAATACAACAAGGTCAAAACGGGAACATGCAATACCCCGTTCAAGGGTATTGGTGGAATTTTAATAAAATACTCATTGACTTCATATATAAAGGCACAAAACACCTACCTTGATTCTAGGAGATCTATATACTTGAACCACGATGACTGATTCTCCCTAGAACACTGTAGATATGAGAAAACTCCTGAAACACATAAACCACGATAACATGGGAAAGAGGAGGAATTGGAAACAAAGGCTCAAGCAGAAGGAAGAACTCACCGTTGCGATTCCAACTCAATCGACCGTGCTCAAATCAAAGAACGGATGGAGAGGTGGGAGCTCTGGAATGAATTGGCTGTACGAGTCACTCTCAGATGAAATACCTCGAGAAGAAGGTGTTTCTGTCCGTCAGGCGTGTCCCCATTGTGTTTAGTGAAAAAAAGAAGAGTACACGTCATGTACTTTTAGAGTACACGGCGAGTACTAGGTTTTTTCGTACTCCACCAAAACCGGCCTCTACATCCCCCTACACACCGTGTGTGTGGCCCGGGCACGGCCAATACACGACTTCAATCTGGGGAAGAGTACACAACGTTTACTTAGAAAGTACATGGCGTGTACTTTGAAATTTTCCAGAAACTTCATTTTTCTTAAAAACTCCAGGAAAAGGAAAGGCGTACCTGAAACAAAGATCCAGGTTCTTATATTATATATATATTTATATATTCTGAAATATGATTTATATAATAGAAAATATATACACTTTTAGTTATTCTTTTTCACTTATTTGTAATTATATATACAATTATAATCCCACACTCATATATATAGTTCATATTTGGATTTATATATTTATATTCATATTAAATAATTTAAAATATAAACATATATTTTTATGAATGTGTATTCATGTAGATATATGGGTATGTTTGTGTATGTATGTCTATATATGTTTATGTGTGAGTGTATATACATAATATTTGTATGCAAGTGTTATTTATGTCTATGTGTATGTTTATGAATATATAAATGAATGTTTTTTTTGAAAAGGTTGAGGGTTAGGGCTCCTTTATGGAACATAAAAAGTGCACCTCTTTTAAAAACTGGGAAAAGAGGAAACCCATTACAAGATATGGGAAATGACTAAAAGAAACAAGAGACAAAGGTCGTAGTGGTTTTATATGAATGTATTTGTATATATGTGTATGTATATATGTGTATGTGCATGTGTATGTGTAAGTGTATGTGTATGTACATGTGTACGTGTGTCTGTGTGTGTATGAGAATGTGTATGTGTATATATGATGATGTATATGTTTGTATGTATGTGCGTGTATGTATGTATATGTTTATGAAGTATGTATATATTTTTGTATTATGTGTATGTATGGGAATGTATCTGTATGTACATGTATGCAATTGTATGTATGTGTATGTGTGTGTTTGTGTGCGTGCATGTATATGTATGTGTATTTCTATGTTTATGTATGTGCATATGTGTACATATATAATGTATAGGCGTCTGTGTATGTATATGAATATGTCATTATATAATAGGAAAATTCATTTTTTTTTTCAATTTGACATTTCCCATTGTATTGTGTGTGTATACACACACACACACACATATGTGCAGACAATCACAGGAACAATTATTTGTTTTTTCAAGTGTAATTAATTCAATTTTATATAGGAATATATATATTTATATACCTTTAATATTTTCATAATTTATTCATTTATTATTTTTTATTTATACATTTTAAATTATTAATATTTAATATTTATAATATGTTTTTAATTTATATAATTAATATTTATTCATTTTCATTTTAATAATTCTACATTATATCTTTATACAGTTGATATTTTCTTGTTTTTAATTTGTAATTTATTGTGATTTTTTTGTATGTAATGGAAATTTTTAATATTTATTTATTTTTTATCATAATATTTTTTCATTTTTAATAGATTCATAACTGATATAATTAATATTATTTATTAATTGATTAATATTTTTCATAATTTATTCCATTTTAATTGTTATATTTTATTCATTTTTACATTTATCCATTGAACATTATTTATTCATTTTTTAATATTTATACTCATTAATTTTTTATAGTAATTTATTTATTTCTAATATTTTTTCATTTAATATTTATTTAATGTATTCATTTTTTATAATTATTATCGAAAGAGGCTAGAATAGGACCAAGAGACCTATCCAATTTATTAAAGATAAAAATAGAACAAGAGAAGATAGGTTCAGACAAGCTGAAACTACCCCCATGAGAGATTCATTAAAATAAAATTAAAATAATTAAAGCTAGTGTTAACATCTACCACTCCGACCTCAAAAATTCCCTCACCCATATGAGTGATATCCATGCCTTCATGTCTTTTACCACTACCAAGGCTCTTTTTCCTCATCTTAGGATGATAAAGACATACCACTTCTAGCAAGCATGATCCATGGTCTCCTTTTCCAAAATTGGTCATGAATATCTAACTTGGGAGTGGAGTAGATTTTATCTTCAATGCTGATAGATAAAAAATAAAAAATTTCAATATATTCATGTATGCTAAGAAAAACTTGTTATAACTAGGAAGAAATAACCTCAAATTGTAAATCAAACCATTCATCCAAATCCTTACTAAGACATGGTGGTGATCATTCACTCGCAAGCTCCTTTGGGAGGATTTTTCTTTGTAAATTGAGATTATTTTCATTCTTAAATTCTTCAACCACAGCCTTAACGAAGTTTTTGCATATATATTTCATGAATTCTATGGAATTATGAGCAAATAGTGAGCTCCAACCAAGTCCAAAGATCTAAGAGCACTTCGCATATCCACTTACCCTCTCTAGGGATGTGTGGGCCTGCATGGGAGGAGGGACATCATTATTATGATCTCCACTAGATAAAATAATTTCTCCAATATTTCTAATAAATTTTTTCCATAATCCATGTGTCTCTTTGGATGCTGATTTTTCCTATTGAAAATAAGGTTCAATACTAATTTCATCAGGGGAGTCTAGGGTGCCCTGAGAATCATCCATGTTAGTGTACTCAAGAGTGGAAAACAAGTTAGAAGTTGAGATCACCACTTGACTGTGGCCTTTGGGGATGCAACACAAATTCTTATTGACCGGTTCACTGACATTTATTGATGCATTTGGTACATGAGTCCGCTCAGAAGCACCCTAGTTACAATAAACATCTATAGTCATATTTCATAAATCCCTACTATATATTTCTCAGTTAGTGTGTATATATAGTGAACCCTTACATTACCTGGTTCACAACTCTTCTTGGTTTTTATTTCAATAGTGAATCATTTTCAATCCTATTTTTTCCTTAGTTGTAACCTAAAGAAAGCAGTTGATTATCTCAAAATAGATGATCATCCATTTTATCTTGTGCTTTTAATTAACATTTAGTGTCATAGTGATCTTCTCTAGAGCCCTTCATACCAACATTCTTAACAAAGGAAACCTTGAAAGAAGAGTTCCTATGGACTTAGTGAGTTTGACACTACAAACCAACTGGTGGGTTTTCCTTAGCAGTGATAACATTCACATTATCTAACTTTGCGACTTCATAAAGTCCACTCATCAGAGAATCACCTTCTCTGTATTCCTTCAAAGATGTAATAATTCCAGCATTTGGTTGGACCATATTTGGAATCTTAGAGGATATAGTTTTAAGTCCCTCCACTAGGAGAGTATTAGTAGCCTCTAAAATCCCCTATGAAGTAGATTTATGTTCATAACTAGGAGTACCATAAACATCATCGGCTGCATTAGGGAACTTCCTATGATAGTTTCCATCCTTTTTTACAATCAACCACAATGTATCCCATTAAGTAATAAGAATATATTTTATTCCAATAATTATATTTTCTATACACAAAACCCATAATTCCAAATAAGAAACCAAGAATCCTTTTATATATAATTTTTAGATGAAAGTCATATTCCCGAGTTGGAAATTTTACCTTCTCGATAAGTGTCCTACTCAGGTCCACTTCAGCCAAATTATGGGTAAAGAATCCATACATACCTTCTTTAGTGCCATTTCCCATTTTTATTAGAACTTCAATCATCTAGGTAATATCCTTCAAGGTTTTAGGATGTCAAAGGATTCAACATAAACCATAGATATTAACCCAAAGTTATGTACACAAGCTCCTAGATTAAATTTTATATTCCACTACTAAATTCACAAATAACTATGGTTAAGATTCATAGAACCAAATCTCCATTCTTTCTTTTATCATTATTTTTATATTTTTAATTATTAATGTCTAATACTTTTTATATGTACATAATTTATATAAAAAATTTAGTTATTTTTTAACAAATTTTATTTAAATGATTATAAAATGATTATTTATTAATTATTAATTAGTAATTTATTATAAATACTTAGTTTTTAAATGTAATTTGAATTATTTTTTTATTTTAATATTAATTCATTTTTAATATTTTATTAATTTATATAATTACAATTATTTAATTTTTTAACATTTTTAAAATTAATTCATTTTTAATTATTAAATTTTATTTATATTTAGTATTTATTCATTTATTGTTATCTATTCATTTTAAATAATTACTCACTTTTAATATTTTCGATAATTTATATATTTTTAATGTTTATTGAAATTTTTTTATTTATTAATATTCAATATTTTTAATATGTTTTTAATTTACATAATTTATATTTATTCATTTTTTAAATATTTTTCAATTTAAATATTTATATTGTTATTATTTTTCATCTTTTATTAACAATTTATTGAAAATATTTTTTTATTAAAATTTAATTTTTATTATTTATTCATTTTTATTTTAATATACATTCACTTATAATTTTTTTAATCTATATAAATTATATAATTATATAATTATATAATTATTTTATAATTAAAATAATTAATATTATTTATTCATTTTTAATATTATTTATTTATTTAATTACTAATTTTTATTCATTTTTAATTTTTTATAATTTATATAGTTAATATTAGTTATTCATTAAATATTACATATTCATTTTTAAAAATTTTCTAATTTAATAATTTATAATATTTTTTCTGTTTTATTATAATACACTTTTTAAATGTTTATTATTCATGTTTACATAATTAATAACTTGCTATAATTTTTACATTTAATTACAATTTTTTAAATAAATATTTATTAGTGTTAAATATTCAACTGATAAATCAACAATTTATCGACAAAAAATAGCTTTGATAAAGATATGAATTTTCATTGATAAACAATGATTTTTATTTTAGCAATGATAAAGCTATTTTTTAACATCACTTTGTTTAATGGTAATGATAAAACCCTTACCATTCTGTTAAAAGAACTCTAGAAGAGATAACTACTTATTGTGTTTTTGAAGCTCTCGTGGAAGTCAAACTCTAATACCTACTCCTTCGAATTAATTGGATGAATCAACCCTCAACTAAATGAATGCTTTTTGATTTTTACTTGTTTCCAATTTATATTACAAGGTTGTTCTTATTTTTTTGGGTTTTTCTTCTATATTCTCAAAGAAAACACAATTTATGTATTCTTGGTCCTTTTATTCATGGTTTCATTTTGAGGATATCTCTCATTGTTGAGTATCATTATCTAACCAATTCCTCTTCTATTTTTACTTAAAACGTTCAACCATACCGAGTTTTTGGTTTTATGCGATTGTATTTTTGTCGAATTGTGTATGTAATGGTAGAGTGGTATGAAATGGATCCTTATCAAATTCCTTATTCTTTTTTTTGAGTTTATTGGTGGGTATTTTTATTTTGGGTGTCTAGGTGTATAACCCTACCATGACATAGTTAAAAAAATTATATTCCCAGATTGAAGTGCATGAGGTGTCGAATATGGTTTGTTATTCATTTTTTCTTCATGTGGCGTTTTACTAAGCTTCAATATCCTCATTTTATACTTCATGAAAATAAAATAGAAACCCTTTATGCACATAACACATTATCTTATTCGCATACATCATGAATATAACAATGTATAAAAAAATTTCCTCATGTGAATATATAATCCAAATAATTCTATGTATACTTTATTAATTAAATATATATCTCTTATTCAATGAAAAACAATATTTAAATTTAAAATTTAAAAACATATAAAATATAAATATTGATGTTATAACATGGAATTATAAAAAAACTTATATAATGCCGAATAAATAACAAATATAATTTAATAATTCTAAAAAATAAAAGATATTAAAAAATATAAATTCATGCATATCTAAAAAAACAAAAAAAATATGAAATATAAAAAATATATAATATTAATATCCCCTAAGATAATTATAATTGAATAATACTATAAAGAACATATTATATAAAAATAATAAACTAAAAAAATTAATGTGTACGAAAATTTGGTTTGAGCTGAATCAAAACCGATAACAAAAAACACCGAAGAAATCTACCTTGTTTTATTATTTCAAAATTTAAACAGTGACATAATAAATTATCTCCCTTTTTGAAATGATAAAAATATTATATTATTAAAAATAGATCATGAAAAAATAAAAGAAATAGAGAATAATTTACAAAGAGAATGAGAATAAAAAAAATAAACTTATCCTCCCTTATTAAAAAATTAGTAACATATAAAATGACCATCTCTATTAAAATAATTAAATATGAATAAAAAAGGATAATTGGGTCCACCACTTCTGTTTATGACCAATCTACCATGATATTCCCCATATTAGACTACAATGTTGGGTTCCTGGTGGCTTTAGACCAGAAAAGTCGGTCAGAAGTTGACCCATGAAAATTTATTAAAGTAAAATAAAAGTACAACAAGAACGCACCGCAAGGCAGAAAACCGATTACATATCATACACATCATACCCATTACCGCCCTCATGATTGACTTCCTCCGCAGTGGCCGACTCCCATTCTGAGATTTCATAGTGTTTAGATATTTTGACATACTTCGTTCTGAGGTTCAATTTCTCCAAAGAGATAAGCTCCTATGAAGATTGCTTGAAGGAGGACTGAGTAGAAAGCGGCTTCGGAAAATCAGAGTAGTCTTTCCTTGGCCTTCGGCTTGTCGTGATGGACACCTCCTTTCTAGACCTCCCCTTCCCATCCTTGAGAACCTCACTATAGGAAGGCCTAACCATCACACTTTCTTTGTCACTGTCCGACACACCCCCCAATTTCTAGATTCCAGGACATCATCGAAACCATCAACAACCTCCCGGGAAAGTTCATGCTACCTGTTATAGTCAAACACAACCAATAATTGTGGTTGTCCCTCAATTTCTTAGCCAACATTCACTTCCTTCGCTGCATCAAGTGAAATAAGTTTTAAAGAGGTACCTTCTTTCATTGAGGAACCCACCTCCACATTATCCTCTTCAGGTGCCAATTATTGAAACAGATTACATGTCTCAACAACACTTCTAGAAAAAGTAGGTTGTATCTTCATCTTGGACCCCTTACCAAAAGGAGATGCAACTTTGATATTCTTCCAACCATCCGAATTCAGCAGCCTCCCATCTTCCTTCGGACTAACAATGTCTTCAACAGCACTAACAACAGACAGCCTAAGTTTATTATCCTCATGTACAACACTGGAAACACACCCACCATCATGGTGTGCCACTAAAGCATCATTCCCAGCACCACCTCCAGGAATATCAGCATCCACATTCGCGTGAAACACACCATAACTGAGGTCCTGCTTCAGCCTCTCAAACACCACCACAATAGTTGGGTTTCCCAAGGTCGAGCCACCCATGCCATTTACATCCTTAAAAACATCAAAAAGATTCAACCCCTGGCCAATATCCTTACCACTGCACTTTACCAGACCTAAAATAGCTCCACCGTGATAGTGATCGTCCTGGTGACCCAGACAATGGCACCTCGGACTGTTGTCAACCCAAGATTCAAAGACCACTGCCTGCTTCCAGCAGAATTCCTCAACAACAATAATCCAAATCCATTCTACCGGTTTCTTTGAAGCATCCACCTCAACACAGATCTGTGGGTTGAAAGGATGACTTACAGACGAGGTGCAAACATCAGAGCAGAGAAAACGACTGACCAGATTCCCTATCATACATGATTGGGAGTGAATTATCTTCCATGATGATTTTATTTTAGAAAATAGATTAATTTATGATATGTGACTTCTTATAATAAAAAATAAATGTTTTTATAATTTCTATTTAAATATTTTTCTAGATTTATATAATTTAACATGTTATGGATGGAATAATAATTTATAACAAATATTAAGACTATATGAATTTATATATAAATAATGTACAATTTAGATTATAAGATCATACCATATATGTATTTTTTTATTAAATATGAATATTATTGAATTAAATAAAATTAATATGAATAGAAAATGTATGGATTACCGTCACAAGAGAAAAAAATTATTAAGATGAGGTTAAATATATCATCATGTTTGGATAATATCATTTATATAACTCATCTCAAATCATTTGTCTTGGTTTACATTGAATTTATTCATGTAAAATTAATCTATAAGAGTTTTAATAACACTTGATATATCAATGAATCGATTAAAGTTCTAAATGTTGGACTAAACATGGGGAATAAGTAAATATAGCATGTTATTGGGACAGAACAATGAATTATGGACCATTTAATATGATTATAGGCATGAATGATGATGAAAAATGTATTGAGTATATGATTACAATTGTAAATGATGAAAAAGATCATATTGAGGAAATTATAATGACAGTTGAAGATGAACATCGTGATTGTCTAAAGTATATTGGGAAGTTAAATATCTATGTAAAGAAAACATTATATACCAGTTGTATAAAACTTATAACAATTCCATACATAGTGAAGATATATAATTTGAATGTGGGAAAAAGATGAAGTGATAAAAACTTTATTGAACTACTTTCTCTCTTGATTGATATTCTACTAGAAGATAATGAGATTAAATATCAAAAATACAATCCTAAATAAATTTTATTTACAATTTTTATCATCTCTCGAAGAATACATTCCTATAAAAATGAATTTATATTTTTTTAAAGGACCATTAATCACTTAAAAAATTACCTAATTTTGGTGTGTCTGGATATAAGATATATGAATCAAGTCCTTTGAATGTTTTTCGGTAGTTTAGAATTATTACAAGGTTTAGGTTCCTCTATGGAAGTGAGGATACTACAAGGAAATTATTGTGGCACATAGATACATGTATTCATGATGAGAAATATTGTATCCTAGAAGACACTCCTCAGTGGAAGAAAATTGATCACGAGTATCATAAATTTGGGAACAATCCATGAAACGTCAGTCTTATTCTATCTACATATGTAATGAATAATTTTGGTTTAAAAAGTATATTTAATATTATATTGATAATTGTGTTGTTCAGTCATAATATAACACAATGTTTATGCATGAATGAAAAATACATCATGCTGTCTCAGCTTATATCAGGAAAAAAATAGTCAGGTAACGATATTGTTGTTTATTTGGACCTATGGACTGAAGATCAAAACTTTATGTGGGATTTAAGTGTTACATTTTATGATCCTTATAGAAATAAATATTTCACATTGAGAGACACATTGTATGGGAAAACAAATGACTTTATGGCTTAAGTAATTCTATCTGGATATAATATTAAAGGAATGATAGTTTGTCCCCTTTGTGAAGAAGGTATGAACTCGGTTATGTTGAACCATTCCTCAAAGATTGTACTTTTAGGATATCACAAAATTTTATCTGAACAACATTAATACAAATATCAAATAACATCATTATATCAAAATTTACTAGAAGGTATAACACCATATCCACTAACATTTTATAAACTATTTGAGAAGGTAAAGCATATGGTCACCATTTTTGGTAAACCATTTTCAAAAAACCTCATGAAAACCAGTTAGAAAAAGAGATCAGTTTTTTTGAATTTCCATACTATAATTGTCTATACAACATAAATTTTATTAATTTCATTTTCATGTAAAAACATTATGTTATTGTTTCAATGACATATAACTAAATGTACTCAAGAAAAAAACAAAGGATGAAATAAAGTCTAGGTTAGACTTGATTAAACGGGGGATAAGGGAAGCGTTAGTGCCATCTAAGGGAAAAGGTGTAATTTTCTTCCTCAAACAACATACAATTTTTTCAATAAAGAGAGATATCTATTTTCCACTTACTCAATGATGTAAAGGTTCTAGATGGTTATTCATTGAATATCAAGAATATCATGTCAACAAATATTTTGAAGTTAAAGGGCCTTAAATCACCATGATTTTTAGGTTTTGATGAAAAATTTAATTCTTATAGCCTTATGGTTCACCTAGATAGAGAGATCCAACTATGTAGTTTAATACATTATAAATGGATGTACCTGATTTAATGATATATAAACATTTTGAATGGGTCATCAAAAATCAAATTCATTCATAAGGTTTTATTTTAAAGGGATATATTATTTTGGAATCCATTTAATTTTTAACTGCTAAATTTTATGATGTGTATATCCTTAGTCTCTAAAAATATCATCTGGTATGGAAGCTTTTTGGTGAAGGGATTTTCAAAAGAGCTGTGGTCCCAATAACCAAAACATAGTAGAAGCAATATTTCCTTTATGTTTTATAAAATAGTATTGAGGTTTATCCATATTTTTAAACACAAAATTAAATTCATTGATATTTTAATCCATCAAGGGATGAAATATGGATATTCAATACACATAATAAACAATTAATCAGATGGTTTAAAGACCGTATTTTAAGGAATTTGTCTACAAATATTATTTTTATTTCAGAATAAAATAAATGGCAAGCTAAGGGTCCAATTGTACATGTAATATCTTGAAATGTTTATGAAAATAATAGTTATAAAAAGGAATGTAATTACCTAACCCTAGATCAACTAAACTGGTTCTCCAGGTTGGTATGGCACCTAGCCTTAGGCACACCTCCTTGTACGCCATAACCTACCGACTAGCAATGAGGGTTTATTGGGCGATATTGGAGATACTATAACCTCTAGTCAAAATAATAATTATGGTAATATTAATTTAAATACCGATGTGGTAAACCAACTTAGTGACAAAAAAAGAAAAAACAATAATAATAAGCCAAAAGTATACTAGATAAATATATCAGATATCGTCTATATGTCATGAATATCAAACAAAGCATATAATATAACTTGTGGTACAATAATATAAATACATAATCAAAAAAAAATCACCGTTTTGAAATATAAGAACCACTTAGACCATCTTCCAAAAACCCTAACAACCATTAGGTTCACCTCGACACACCCCATTTTATTGTGGTCTTAACCATGAGCATGTCCTTCTTCCTATAATCAAATCAATAAATTCTACATGTTATCTTAGAGGCATGTGTAGGGTGTGTGTATGAAATTAGTAGTCCACCATCAATGTGATCCTCTCTTATATCCATACATGTACCTAGGTATAAAAACATCAATATATAGTAATTACTCAGTAAATAAATAACCCACTTCACTTGTTCTGCTGGCTGAAAATTAAATTTTTATTTCAAAAGCACTTTTGAGGAAAAAGTGGAAAACCATAACAACATCAAAGACTTCATGAACAACCATGCCTATATGGGCCAGGACCATCAAGACCAAATACACTTCAATTCAAGAGAAAGGAAAAGCCCCACCCTAGCAGATAAACAATACAATCAACGTTCACCTTCTCGTCGCTGCTCGGCTAGCTGTCCCATGCAAGAATGCACCGGCCCGATACCGATGGCAAACGCCATACCCTCTCGATCATCCAAATCCAAATAGCGATTAGAAGGAGAATGCTCCAAGCTCAAAACCTCATCCGGGCCAATCCCTTGCAACCACCTCTACCAATACATAAGTGGAATGATCCATCCATTTTTTATACCATAAAAACCTTTGTCCCCCATCTATTTCCATACCATAAGAAATCACATTCCAACCAATACCATGTGACATTATATCCATAAAAACCGACATCCCTTCAAAACACCCATAAATTTATCACAAGCCTAGTGGACATCCATTTATTGAATAATCATTGTATTGGAATCCTAAAATCCCATGGAACTATAATATTCATCTGTCCATAATCTCAAACTATTGTTACCAGTATATTAGTGATCCTATTCCCCCATCTGATGGTCTCATAGACCATCACACACGAATTTCAACAGTAATAATCTTATCTATTTCGATGGACATCACCGCTCTATGTCACTAATTATATGGAGGCCTCCACCCAAATCAAGTGGTCAACACCCCCACACTGGGTCCTGGTCTAATGTAACATGGTAGCCTCAAAGGGAAAGGTATTTTCTCTTGGGTCTAATAAAAATAAAAAATTATAAAACTCATATCAATATTACATAAATAATTAATTTGAATATAGAAGAAAGATCAAGATCGATCTCACAGAGATAGTGAAATTATTTTAATTATGTTTTTAAAGAATATTTTTTATATTGGATTGATTTTAATAAATGAGGTGAACAAAAAAATGTTTGATTAATTTTATGAAATCACAATGAATATAAAGTATATTGATTATTTTGAAAATCAGATTATGAAGGCACATTGCGGTTTTGTAGTTTCAGGGTTTTGATAAAATTAGAGTTTAGAAAATAATTTATTTATCCATGCATAACATTAGAGTCAAGACCTAGTGGATCCAATTGTCATGGTATTCTCTCCTCAATCCAGGAATCCTTTTTTTACCTTGGTCATTTAACTTAGGGTTTCGACACACGAGTTTTTCTTAAATTTTTTTTTAAACCTTGGTACCCTAAATGTGATAATGGCCATACATAAATTTGGGTAACCAGTTGTGAAATTAAAAAGTTTAGTTTCACCTTCATTTCAATGGTTATTAAAAGAAAATGAATGATATTGGAATTTTATTAATGAAATAGTAAAAACAAAATAAATTAATAATAAAAAATAAATAAATCCAATGACACCTCTCCCCTTAAGCTACATAACCTTAGCACAAGGTGGGGGTTTCTCCCTTATCCCAGTGATGAGGGAGTAAGGGGTAAGGAATAAAGAAAATGAAAAGATAATTGGAGGATATCCCAACATTTTCAGGATGTGAAACCAACTTTCACATCATGAAACAACCTAGAAAGACCTAGTTACGAGATTTTGTTGGGATTTTCAATGGATGTTTAAAATATTAAAGATAATGGAAGACATTTGACGTGGATGGGGTATATTTTATCATAATAGACCACAATTATTTTTAAATAAATGCAAATTATCCCACCTAGAGTTTTATAAATAGAGGGATGGGCTTCTACTATAGGGGATTAGGAGACTAAAGCATAGAGAGAGAGGTTGGGATGCAGAGGGTCCTCATGAGTATCATCTATGTATTTCATTTAAATTTTAATTTTCTTTATTTCTTCTCACATTCTCCCTTTTCATGAGGATGAGGTTGTAAAACCTACTTTGTTCTAGCATTATGTAGTCGAAGGGGGGAGGTTTTATTGATTTTATTTAATTTTCTTTATTCATGTATTGTTTTATTTCAATTCATAAATAAGATTTCAATCTCTTTAATTTTGTTTTAATGAGAATCTTATTAAACCATAAAAGACCCTATATAATTGTGCAACTAGTAACAATAATTTAGGCATGCCCATTTTAATATTTAGGATACCCGAGGTCAAAAATAGTGTTTGGGAAAACATGATTTGGTGAAACCTTAAATTACCGAACCAAGGGAAATATCTTATTACTGAATTGAGGAGAGCATATCATGACAATTGGATCCAAATAATATAGAAGCTAATAAAAAAACTGGATTAATTTATTTATTTTCTAAAATCCAATTACACTTGAATGAAAAATTTCAAAACCCTAGAATGCATTTCAAATATGATTTAAAACCAAACAATATGTTGCGTTTTTCTTTTTTCTTTCATTTTCCCAAAACTGTTAACAAAACCAAAACATATCCATTATTTTCTTCATCTCCTTCTTTAAAACTATTTCAAAACCAATATATATTCATCTAACTATTTATAAAATAAAAAATATATTTGAAAACCTAATTAAACTAATTTCACCATCGTTGTGAGGTCGTTCTTGATCCCTATACTATATTAATTTTAATTTATTAAGCATCATATATCTTAGTTTTGTAAATTTTTATTTTTATTAGACACAAGGAAAATAAAAATTATATTTGGGCCTATAAAAACTGGCACCATTGCCGAGAATGGTATCTAGTTACTTTTTATTAGGATTTTAAATTTTATTGTTTTATTTATTTTCCTCTTTTTATGTTGTGTATTTTGAGTTGGAATTTTCATATTAAAAATCTTTAATGAGTAATTACAACACTCAATCAGATTATAATGATATTTATATGTCCAATATCAACATATAAAACACTTTAAATAGAGAATTCACAATGACCATGGTGAACATAGAGAAACATCTAGCTACTAGAAGAGTTTTTTAATGAAATATAGGGATACATTCACTCACATACTATGGGAGGTTGTCTAACATATGATTTAAACATAGCATCCATGAAACTATAATTTTGGAAAATCACTTCAAGATCAAGATGAAAATAATTCATAAGATCTCAATCAGTGTAAAATTTTTAGGGATACCACATGAAGGTCCAAACACACATCTGGGAACCTTCCATGAGTTCTACAACACATTCCGATTCTATAATTTTTTGAGTGATGCGGTAAGGCTCAATATCTTTCAATTTTCATTATGAGAGTGATCTCAAGCGTGGATTCAAATATATCTAATGAATTTAATAATAATATTGGATGATGCGGCATGAAAAATTCTCACTAACCTCTTCCTATTATATAATGTTTTGGACATATGGGTAAATATTCTACACATTTTTCAACTGTAAGACAAATCACTCTACTCTACATTGGAAAATTAAAAATATATAACTCATAAATGTCACCATAATGGTGTGGAGCTATATATTCTAATAAAAACATTCTATATGAGTTTGTCATAAAAAGAAAAGATTATTGTCAACGATACCGCTGGAGGATCACTGATTAAGAAGTCGCCTGAAAAGAGTTACAACTTATAAGATGAAATGATGAACAATAGTTTCTTATAGAAATGGGAAGTTATAAAAAAGGTATTAAAGTGATCAAAAAAATTAATGTATTATAGAATAGAATGAATCACTAACCAATAATATGGACATTTTGATGGACTAATAACATAACCCCAAGGTATATATATAGAGGAGTAATTGTTTTTATTAAAATCATGGTAATCAATTTTAGGATCAGTGTAGACAACAAAAAGTTCAGTGGAACTGAAAAAAAATCATAGGGATACCAAAAATAAGCACCTCAAGTTCACACATTGATGATCATGATCTATATGTTGAAATAGACAATGGCCACATTAATGAATGCATCTAGGTCTATAATCAAAGAAACAAAGGAAGAAACAGTAATCCAGAGGAGCTCAATAAAGAATATGGATGTTAAAGTCTAATAAATCATGGATCATTTCATAGGGAGACCTTAAAGAACACTTCTTGTATGCCCCAAAGTGCGTCCACATGAAGATTTGAAATCGATTTCCCTATGAATTAGAAAATCACAGAAGAAAATCCTGAATCAAGTATGATACAAGAAGTTGAACAATTATATGATGTAAAAGAAGTCAAGGAAGAACCACCCAAGTAAAAATTAAGATTATAATTTCAAAAGAATCTAGTGCAAGTGAAGATGGACATGAAAAAGGTAAATTCTTATAACACTTCAAAAAATCACAAATTAATATCCATTTTCAAAAGGATATCATAAACATACATACATGAAAAATTCATTAAGTGATGGTGACCAACATGAAGAAGATGTAATAGATTGTCACCTTCCTAATCTCCCAAAAGTTTTCAACAATGGTATCTAAGGAACTACCTAAGTAGAAACAATATCTAAGTATATTTTCCCTACCAATATTTTTTAAAGTGAATAAAATTGGAAACTATTTATGTTATTTAGCTGAAAGTGTCAATATCATGTCATACGCCAGGTCTGAGACCCTAGGAATAGAGGCACTGAAGCCCACAAAGGTTTCACTTTAGCTAGTTGATTCAATAATATAGTATCATAAGGAATCATCTAAGTCATTCTTGTCAAATTTGATAAATTATAATTTCTATTATAATTCTTAGTGTTGGATATGGAAGAGTAGAGGAATCCACTCATTTTAAGGAGACCATTTTTAGACAATGGTCATGAACTGATTGATGTAAAAAATTGTATAACTCCATCTGAGAGTTAACTATGAACAAATATGTTTCAATATCTACTAGGTGATGAAGAACTATGGTGTGAATGAGTACATCAATTTTGGATATGATAAAATACATATAGTTGAAGATATTTTTTAGAATGAAGTAGATATTATTTTACCAGAGGATATCAAAAATAAAATTACTGAGAATAGGATAGAGAATCTAAAATTTTAAACTATAGACACCAAAGGAGTGATCGACTCCACCCAATTTGAAAAGGTACAAAAACTATGTATTATACATGACCATAAATTTAGTTCTTCATAACTAAGGAATAAATGGTGGATCGGTCAAATGAAGATAAAAAAAATTGTAACCTTTAGGAATAATTAATCTATTTAGAGAAATAGTATATAGACTACCATACATGGATAAGACAGAGCTAAGACCATTCATGGATCCTAAATAGGTAATTGTTTTTAACAATTTGTCACCTATTTTGAAACTAAAGGAGGTAAGGTTGAATCTATTATCTTAAACAAAAGCACTTTTGGGAGGAAACCCATGTTTTTTATTTTTATTCATTTTTTATACAAGAATTATCTCACTACAAATATTTTATAATTCATTACTATGTCCTCATGATAATACCCATTTATTTTTATTTTTCCGAACCATCAATACATTTCCATCATGCATCAGATGTTGTGGAACCATTACACATTGTGATACCCATTCAAATAATGAGCCGGTATAGTCATAAATTGTAAATCCAACTTCAATGCATAATTCACAAAGAGAGTAAGTTGTTAAATTCATAATTTTTTCTAATTTATTCACCATATTTAACTATTTTGGAGCTTTAATTTCAAATTTCATGATTGTATTTGATTATTAATTTAAGAAAATAAATTAGAAGGAATAAACTTCCTAAGATAATTACCACACCATGATTTCAAATCTCTTTCAATAATTTTCATTGGAAAAAATTTATAAAAGAATTTTTAGAGATAAGAATGTGTATTATGATTTAGGAAATCATTATTTATGGGGTATTTTAATTCTTATAAATGATTTTTTTAATATTTGGAAAATATTTTAATTTCTAGTAATTGAATTAATTTATTTGACAATTCATATGAATTTCCATGAGTTATTTTCTAAATCCTATTTTATCATTCTTGATAGATCCTATAAGATTAATATTTCCCATTATTTTTTATAATATATTTAATTATAGACTAGGTTATTCTTAATTCAATAACTTTCCTTGCATCTTGTTGAAGATATGATTGAAAAAAATCAAATTTAATATTATTGAGGTAGTTTAATTGAATAATAATTATCCTAAGACCCACCTTATATTAATATATTTTAAAACTCATAGAATACGTGAAAATAATTTTTAGGTAAGATCCATTTTTAAGTCCATTTTACCCTTTCTAAACTTCCAATAACATTTTTCAATGATTATAGAAAAATTATAAAGGAGATGGTGACTTTTGGAAGGGATACAAATTTTGTAAAAGATAAGTGTGGGGGGGTATTTTCATGTTATTTTGGTAGGCAACATTCATTTTATTTATTTCATAACCTCTTGTAAGAAAATAATAATTTTTTTTTGAAAAAAACCAGTTGAGCCTTGGGAAATTCCAAAACCTGTATTTCTTTACCTACAATCATTATATAACTCCTTTATACAGTTTCCTAAAGTGATCATTTGGGGTTTATTGGTGGATATGATATTTTTTCCTTATGACACTTTCTAAAAATAAAAGAAAAAGATGAAGAAGAAAGATAATATAATAATAAAATAGGGTGTTTTATTTATTTCATTTTATCTCTTTATGAGACTGCACTAATGTACTGAGGACATGTGAGACATTAAATAAGATGTTTTTTATTATCATGTAAATTATGTTAGAGGAATATATAATTTTTTATATTTAATAGCTTTACATAATTTACTGACCTACTCTATGCCTCATAGTCATTTGATCCTAAACATTGAAGCTCTCATGATTATTTTTGATTTTGTTTCTATGCGGCGGAGAAGGTAGATGCCTTTAAAGCCTATGTTAAGTGAAATTTTTTGAGTTATATACTGAATTATATATACAATTTTACCATGTTGATGAGAGGAAAAATTAAAAGCGTGGTAAATTGAAATTGGCATGTATATAAATAATGAATAAAAAAATAAAAAAAGATGGATGAAGAGATGTGGTTATTTCAAAGGGGAAAATTAAAATACTTGAGTGATCTTTTTATTTGAAATGTGAGGCATTGGTGAATTTTAAATGTGTGATGATTGTATATTTTATTTCACATTTGATAAATTTATTTTTTCATAATAAATTTATAGAATGGTAAGGTAAGAGTCCTTTGCATTATGCTAATATTACATCCTTGAGGAAAAGTCTAAATTCAGGTGTGGGGGTATTTGAAACATATATTTCATGAATATATTTTTGGGTGTTTGAATACATTATTTTTCATAATATAATTTATATTATTTCTAGTATTTGGACTATTTGACTTGTTTTATGATATATGGAAGGATACATAAAATGATCGGAAAAGGAATAAAAATAGGAGAATATGAGGAGAAAAAAATACTACTTTCACAATGAATATTTACATTGCATAGGGACAACATAAATTTGAAGCTATAATAAAGTTAAGTAGAGTGAATGATCGGGACATTTTAGAGGTTTCGATCCTAAATGTGAAGATTCACATCATGAACCAAGTAAAAAAATGTGAAAGTATTATAAGGAGTAAACCAAGTACATGACATGAAGATATGAAAACATAATTGTTGGAGAGCTCGACATTTTAAAGACATGAAACCATGTTTTATATCCTGAAACATCCTATACATACAGAGTTATGAGAGTTTAATAGTATTTTTAAATGATGTCTAAAATATGAAAGACTGAGGAGAGTATTTAACATGGAGGTGGACTTGTGTCTCATAATGGACCGCAATGATGATGGCATAAATGCAACATGATACCCACAGTGTTCTATAAATAAGGGAATGGGTTTCTACTATAGGTGATCAAGAGTCTAAATCTTGGAGGGAGAAGCTACACTATTCCGAGTTCTCACTAGTTTCATCTTCGTCTCTCATTTATTCATTCTTTTCATCAAATAGCACACTTGTTTGACACCTTGTAATACTTTAACATCATGTACGTGGTTCAAGATGTTAATATTCACATTCTAGCATCGGAACCTCTGAAATGTCCCGATTTTCACTCTTTTATACTCCATTATAGCTTCGAATTTCCAATTTCATACCATGACATGATGTGTCAAAGTGTAAAGTGTATTTTTATATAAATATTCACCTATTTTTTTCCTTTTCCAATTATTAGTTGTATCATACCATTAAATCAAAAGAAAAGTTAAATATTCTAAATATTGGAAATAATATCAATTATATTTCAAAATTAATGCATTAAAACACCCTAAAATATATTTATGAAATACATGTATCAGAAAAGGACCCCAGAAACACTATCGTCCAACCTCGGTGAGAAAAATAACCAAAAACCAAAGCCACAGATCTATCACCACCTTCTAACTATGTCACCTAATAGTGAAATTGGTCATCACTGACTGCCTCAACCTAGAAATCTAAAACACCTCAACTCTAGTGACCAACATCACTCAATACGTTATAGTTCATTCCCAATACATTCCCATGGAACCCATATATCCATAGGCTTAATTTAAATAATTTAAATGATCGACAATATCTAACTAAAAATATTAAAATTTATTTTACATTTATCAGGCCATACCTGGCTCAACCATGCTTTAAGAGGAATGAGACTACCCTTCAACATCTCTTAGTAACAATTCGAAAAGAAATAAATAAAAAATGGTTTCACTAGGACTATCTCACTCACACCTATTTAATACGCATCATATAAACACACATATAAATTATGAGAAATCAAGGAACCACCTATCTCATTCATAAAAACCATTACTCACCTAATATTGGATTTCTTTGGTCCATATTGAGAGAAAAAAGGTATATACAAACACATTGAAAATAGATCACATTATATATCATGGGAATAACTACCACTTTAGCATAATAAACTAGGAAAAGAAGAAATAGTTCCCATAGTCTTACCATGGGGGATCCAATTCGAAGAACGACACTTGAATCAGACCATGAATAAAAGATATAAAATGAAAACTAGGTGTTGGAGGAGGAGAGATCACAAATGGATAACTTGAAGAATGATGGAGGAGAAATTAATCTCATGTCATTAAAATAACGGAGGGGTATAAAAATCATTTCAACCTTTTTTAAGGGGTGCATAGTTGGGCACATGGTTAGACCAACCATGTGACAAAAAAGAATTTCCTCTCTACACTTTATAGTATAGGTCTCAAATATATATGTATCCTCATGTGAATGGTTTGAAAAACTATAAAAAACCCATATATGGATGCATGGATTTGGTTGCATGGTTAGAAAGAATGGTACACTAATCTTGAATCCCACTTGGCCTTTCCAAAATCTGGTAATTCGAAGCTTGAGGCACTCGTATTTCAATAGAACCACCAAGATACTTTCTGTGACTTAAATAATATCTAAAAAGGACTTCATAGAGATAAAACTCTCAAAATTACAATTTGAATCTCAAATTAAAATTTGGCCTTCCCACTAAACATAAATTTCAAATTCCATTAAAATATTTAACTTGCTTGAAACATGAGATCTTAAAACCTCCACACTTTACCATAGCTCATTGTTTAGAAATTAGTGAACATGATGAACAGAGATCACTCTCTCAACTCAAGAATACCAATATCCACTTTACCATACCATGATATAATACCCAACATATCTGTCTCATTTCCACACCCTTATACTACCTCAACTACTTATACTTAGATGAATACTTCTATAGTGCTTCCCACATTTGGAATCACCCACATAGTTGTTTCCTAACCCATTTTCCAACAAATTTATGGTTCCACCCCAACTATACCCTTGATGTACACCTACCAATCATCACACACTATAAATAATGTATCTCATCAGATGGTAATCTCATACGAATATCACATATGATGCATATAAGGTCATGTATCATGATGTATTCCAAAAAGTTGTAGCATCACACCCGATGAAAAAAATATCCTGCATTATACACAATACCCACTACACTTCCTTGATGCTAACATGTATCATAACAATCCTACATCATTCTAGATTCTCTTAGATTAACCAAAACCTATTTAATTAATCTTTAATACATTCACCTTATTCATTAATGTCTATCATAATAGAAATAAATAACCATGCACATATCATACCCCTTACTGATGTTGGCTCCCTGAACTACTTTAAACCTGTCAACTCAACCCCATACAGGTGGACTATAGTCTGAATACATAACACATGTCCTGCCTATTGATCAATACACACTATCAGTCACTGTCCACCATTTCTAAGTATCTCTCTCCTTAACAAGTATAGTCATATCTTGGTTAACAATTCCTCATACCATGCCCAATTCAATATAAAATCTCTAAGTATGACTTTCTCCCAAACTCCAAACTAACAAAAAATTATTCTAGAAAAAACTGAAAAAATTCCCCATATTTCCACATGTCAGACACTCATTTGGAGGTGTCTCACACATAGTCTGAACCTGTCTCAACACACTATTATAAAAATGAATTTATCCAACATTAGGGTTTTAAAAGCACTTTCTAAAATCCCTATTAAAAACACCCTTTCTCAGTAATAGAAAAATCATTGTTAAAGGAGTACATTTATTAGTTCTTGTAAAAAAGCACTGATAAAGTCCCCCATTTAGCAGCATTAGTTAAAATACCTTAATAAATGATCATTTATCTATGCTTCTAAAAAGTCACGAATAAATGGGGGGGATTTTTGAGAAATTATAAAAAATGATGATAAAAGTGTGGTATTTGTCATTACTTTTTTAGAAGTACTCATAAAGAACCCCTAAACTATTTATCATCACTTTTTTACAAGAACTAATAGTGGGTATATTCAAAAAAAAACTATTTCATTGACAAATACTAGTAGTAGAAGTTATGGACTTTTAGAGGTCTTTTGGTCCTTTTGGTCTCAATAGATGTGATTGAGGGTTCTCATGGGTCATTAAGGCTTAAAGATCACCATAATATTTGATTTTATATATGGAAGATGAAAATAGACACCAGTTCTGAAATTATGGCAATTTGAGAGGCCATTGAATGTCAAAAACCCTCAAAACCTCTAAAAACTATAAAAACTCTAAAAACCCTGAAAAGATCATAACTCTTAATCCAGGAGTCCATTTCAGATCCAAAACTAGTCAAATATAATATTACTAAATGAGATAAAACTACATGAGATTTAAATCATGTGATAATCAAAGTAATAAAATATATTATAATTTGAAAAAATTTAGAAATCGAACTCAAACTTCAAAAATACAAAAATTTTGAACCGGGTGTACGTTTGGGCTCTACCACATATGAAATTGAATACTGAGATGTGATCCATGACCAATATGGTCTTGGATTGAGGTAGAAGATCTATGTTTAGTTTTTCAATCCAAGAGAGTCCCAGAAGGCCTCCAAAATTGACTTTTTTGTCACTGACCCTGATTTTATTAAATTTAAACTGTTATAACTTCTTATTTGTGTGTCCTTTTGGTCTATATCGCATATCATATTGAAGATCATTTCATGATCTTCAATTTTTCAAGTTCTAGAGTTGAATATGTCTCTCGAATCAAAATTTCTAGTCAATTCATTATTTTTAGGGTTTTAGGGTCTTTAGAGTTTTTTAACATTTTTTATGTTTTATGGGGTTTTAGAGTTAATACCCATTATAATATATATATATATATATATATATAAATACATATGTATTTTAAAAAATACATGTAACTATACATATAAACATATATATAATAATATATAAATATATAGATAACAAAATATAACAAACTATATATTAATATATAGATATATCATAAAATGTAAAGGAAAGGTATAGTGGAGTGGAAAATGTGCTAGTGTATAAGCTAGAGGTATTAGGTTTGAAACTCACCAGAGGTAGGGGCATACACTGAGTATGGGATTATCTAAAGTACTGCTAAAGGGGTGAGAGTGCTGAAAAATTGGGTGGGGGAATCTCTTAAAAAGGCGGGCGGGTGGGGTCTGAAAAAAATTTATACCCTTTCTCAACAGGGCCTTTGTCAGCAATTTTTACAACAATGTTAAATCTAAAATTTTAATATTTCTTACATTACCAATGCTTCTATATAGCTGATAATTCCATTTTACTAGTGCTGTTAAAGGCCCAATTTTCAATTGTAACTTCCCCCAAACTAGAATCATACCATCAAGAATCCACTCCTCAGTGGACTACCTGAGCCTCTAACCTAAAACTTGTTTCCAGTTACCCATAGATCCACTACCCAGATCACCTGAAACTATCATCAAACTTGATATGGTCTAATATATCATGTTCCTCTAACTATCAATGTCTAATTTACTACCTCTAAGAATGAGATCAACCTTAAAATGTTCACCTATACCCAGATGAAATGACGGAAACCATCCTCAGACCATCTCACCCAAGACATATGATATCCTACTATAGAGTTTGTAAAATGTTATAGGTCTATAAACTACCTGGCATAGTCAATGATTGATGCGTCTCCTTGATACAAGTTCAAAAACCCATGATATCTATCTAACTTCATCATCTTAGGGGAGAAATTCTTAGGGAAAATAGAATTGAATTACCCCCATATCAGTGCTTGGTGACTACCTATAACTACCTATACATCGTACCAACACTTTTCTAGTCTCTTGAGCATATAATTTTCTAACATTTTCTCTCACCCTGGGGGTGTCTCAAACTAAATGAAAATAATCATTACAAAATCAATCCAAAAAATCACTACCATTGGTCTACACTAACCCATAAACAAGGGGGGTGGGGGGTTCTATAGCTAAAACCCACGTGCCAGATATTCGATAGATAGATAAAATCCTTCATCTCACTAATCAATGATCTAAACATCCTTCACCAAGCTTTCCCTGAGCTTCTCATCTAGCCATAACCAAAAAATTACTATCTAATGTAGTTATCCCACCTAAATCAGAGCATCCACCTATGGATCATTCTCACTAACACCCACAGAGGACTCATTCCGTGCACTCCCTAGTGACACCAAATCACCACCCTCTAAAAATACCACCAGATCCCATCTTGGTGGCATCACACTAAGATCTAAAATCCAAGTTCAAAACTAATGAAAATATTCCATATATTGAAAATAGGGAAATTTTTAATAGGCATCATGTCTCACCACCCTTAAAATTACCGACCACACCCATAACACATATAATCAAGTTTATGGCCTCTTCTCTACCCATATCGAAGTTAGGCACCACATGATTCACATACACATAGATTCACAACCTAGGATGGCTGAGTAGAAGGCCACTAAGAGGCTATATAAGAAAACACTATTGATTCTATTTTTGAGACTTTAAATACCTCACCTATTTCCTTTATTCTATTATACTCATATCAGAGTTAGGATCTACAAACACCATATACACATTGGATCCTATAAAAACACAAGGAACCACATTCCTAGGATAGAAAATTAGAATACCACCAATAGGCTATAAGGGAAAAATAGTTTAGCTTATTGTTTATGCATTAAACAAACCAAACCCTTTTTTCAAGATTCCAAGTTCCAAGAAACAATCATAAGCATGTATAAATTTCATGTGATCCTAAGAGACTATCATGATGAATTAATGATATCATCCATCCTCTTAGGACAAGAGTCTAAATAAAAATCAATAATATGAAATACAACATTATATAAATCAAATAACTCAAATATAATCATGAAAACCAAAATATTAATATCTTTTTCCCTAGTATCATGGAATTCATTTCAAGTAGGTGTTTTTAGACACAAAAGACAACCTCCCTATATTTTTTCTATACATTACTAGGATCTAATCTTCCATTTCTAAAATAAAATTCCTTTTTAAAACCACATACTTTGATTACCACTTGAAAACATGTGCATAACTATTTCCACTATATGAATAATCGGGGTCTATGATACCACTTGTAACACCCTAACCTAGGATCCACTAAATTGGTGCTATGTGCGGGTATTCCATATAGCATTAGTCATCATTCCCCATATTCTAAAAGTTGTTGATTAGAAATGAGGGTTTATTGGGTGATAGTGGATCTAATATACCGTTAGGTGAAAATAATAATAAATTTAACAATAAAAACATTAAAAAAGTGATAAACCATCTCAATGGAATAAATATAAAACATAAATAATAACAATAAAAATGTAAACTAGTTAAATAAGTTATATAATGTCTATATTTCATGATAGTTATACAAAGCATGCAATATTTCTCATGGAATGATCATATAAGTACATAAGAAAAAAAAATCCCAAAAAGATATCCATATTGGCCTAGAGGAACATCATAGTCCATCATCTAATAACCATTCCATACATCATGTTCACCTTACTACACACCATCTCTCTATGGTCTAGACCACAAGCCTAATCTATTTCATGCACTCAATACCATAAAGTATGCATGTTTCCTAATGGGCATATACAGGGTGTGAGTATGAACTCAATAGGCCACCACCAAGGTGTTCTTTTCTCACATCCATACATGTACTTGTGTATGTGAAATTAAAATAAACAATAACTACTCACACATCAAATAACATGCTTCACTTATGATCAATACCCACAAGGGAGCCTTTACTAACCTCATCCAACACCAGAGTTGAATGATTCATCCACTATCCATATTACCTGAAGAAACCTCAGGCCCCCATATATTTCCATACCACACAGAATCACATGACAACCCTTACCAAATGTATAACATGTCATGTAAAACTAACATCCCTTTGGAACACCAATAAATATATCCCAAGTCCTTTGGAATTCCATATTTTTAAATCATCATTGGATTTGAATCCCGATATACCAAGGCATGATGATATCTGTCCTTCCAAAATATCAGCCCATCGGCGAAACATATAGGTTAGCCTCTACCCCATATATTGGTAATAGACACCATCACATGTAGATTTATATGGTGACCACCTCCACTATTTTTATGGTTATCATCATCCCATATACTACTAAGTCTATAGATTCCTCCACCCAAATCGAGTTGTCAACACCACCTCACTGGGTCCTTACCCTATGTGCACATGAGACTAATAATGTAATTAAAAAACCACAACAAGTGTCAATCAAGAAAAATATAAGCTAAAACTTTGGTTAAACTCTATCAAAACCTATAAAAAACATTGAACAACTGTGGAATTGGTCATAACCATCCACCTGAACCCGACGAACCACATCGTGTCAACTCTGGTGACCAACATCACTTAAGACCTCACCTTTCATACAAACATGTACCCATGGAACCCACATAGAAATATGATAAATTTAAATAATTTACATAATTTGTAATATCCTTCCAAATAAACATGAGACACCACTTTACCTCTTCCATACCATACCTGGATCAACTATGCTTTAATAGACATGAGACCTCCCTTTTATATATTTTACCAATAATAACAACATAATACCATACAAAATGGTCACACACGGACCACCCCACTCATGCCTATTAATAATGATTCACATAAAAACATGTATAAATTAGTAGAAAGATAGGAAACACATGCCTCGTGATTATGAATCTTTAATCTCTTGATATATTCATTTGGTTTGGGTTGAAATGAGTGAAAATGAATGAATAGATAAATTCCATGAAAATTGGGAATATGATCTCGTATAAGAATATCATCACCTACGGTGAAATAACCAGGGAAAAGAAGGAATAAGACTCATATTCTTAGCAAGAGGGATCCAACATGAAGTAAAATGATGGAATTATATCCCAAATGAAAGAGATGCAAATAAACCTATGTGAGGTAATAATATAGCTCACACACAACTATTGTGTATAATGGAGGAGGAGAAGTGAGACTCAATATGATAAAGTAGAGGAGGTCAAAAACGTCATTTCAACCTTTTAAAAGGGGAACATAGTTAGGCCACATATTTTGGCTAACCATGGTCCAAATATGCACACCCATTGTCTAAAAGGCCACTATAATTGCATGGTAGGCACATGTCTAGAGGTGAAAAAACCATGAATACCTTTTCCTTTCCAAAAACCTAGGATTTCAAGTATTAAGAACTTGTATCTCAATTGAACCCCTAAGACACCTTTCATTCATTGATACCCGTTTAAAAACAACACTTTTGGGGGTTACAACTTAAAAAATTCCACTCCAAATCTAAAATTGAAATATAATTTTCCTTCCAAACAAAATATTCAAACACTTTTATAACTTTCAACTCACTCAAAAAACATGATCGTACAGTGAAATGGATTTTTTTAAGGAAGGGTATAGGGAATCCATTTAGAATGGAATCACATGTATTGCATGTATTTTATATCCTTGATCTTGTCAACAAAAATTAGTCAATTGTTCTTTTGTCAACTAAAACCACTACAGGGTCAAATGAAAATTCTATTGAGAATGTAACTTTAATAAGGACATAAATTTCATTTAATAGTGGTCCAAATATAGAGTTGGATATATATTTATGAGGGGGACACAATTGAGGGATTTGGATACTTCTTATAGGGGTCAAATTCTTTCAATTATTAAGAGGGAAAGAGTTCAATAATCATGTAAATGTTTTTTAATATATAGTGTGTTATTAAATAATATTATGTGTTCCCTACCATATTTAAATAATATAAATTAATTTTTCAACTAATTTTGTAAATAATGGATTTTTCACATGTTGATGACACAAATATTTATAAATAATTCATCAACAATGTTTAAACGAAGAAAATGGTAAAATGTGAACAACTTATTTCTAATAAAAAATAGGAGTGTTGTAAAACAACAATATTAACCAAAAATTATTATGGTTATATGTGAAGGCATACAATCCAATGTTGGAAATAATGAAAAAGACTAATACATTAACCCCCAAAAGTCAAATTTCTATAGTTTTGTTGGGGTCACCACTCGAATTCACATGATGATTAATATAGATACATCACACAACATTTTTCCTATAATAAAGACACTAATTTTAGTAGAATATTTGGTAACATTATCATATACTTTCTCTATTTTACTAAAAGATAAAATAATAAAAATTTTTATTTAATATTTATTATCCGTTGTGGAGTTCTTTTATATTAGACGAATTTTGAATATAATTCATAATAATGTTTATTGGAAAGGATCCTAGTGTCTTTAAAACAATTATTATAAAGTATCATCTCAAGAATGAGGATGGGAAGGGAAATCCCAACCCACTACATATATATCCATACATGATATAATAATAAACATGGAATGTATTTATCAATCATTTTTAGGGTTCATCATTTCAGGTACATTGTAATTTGTAATATTTTACATGAATGTATGTGTATTAAACACATTTATTGAGAATTTTTAATTTATGAAACAAATAATAAGTAATGAAAATAAGTATCATTCATTAAAACCAATGTACCCCTAGTATGAAGTAAAGATGTTTCATTCTTCACATGAAAAAATAGTAAGTATTTTAAATATATATTAATAATTTAATGTCATATGGAAAAACAATATAATTATGATCCTTTATATATATATATTGATGAATTAAAATCCAAATACACTCTATCCCACATCATGTTCTTTGAAAGGAGGAACATGTAAATAAATAAATAAAGTAGTATATGAAAACACACAAAGAGTATGGAAATAATGCTTGAGTATACTAGAAAAAAATATAATTTAAATCATTATTACAGAATAATGACTGCATATTTTAATATATATATCTATCTATTTTAAATACAAGAATATCCATTATTTTTACTGAATGATCGACTACTTACCGTGGTTTTGAATCAAAAATAATAATATAGTCATGTTTAGGTGTAATTTTGGGAGTGTCACCTCGAGTATATTTGAGAAATAGATGAAACTATGTGATAAAGATAAAAAAGTAAATGATATGTATTCATTGGAAGATACTATAAAATAAAAACTTAATTTGATGTCTTAGTTATTTTACAAGGTTATTAAAGGGATCATGAAGTAAAAACAACACAAAAAACACCACAACCTGAATAGACACCCCCAGTTTGAGGTTTTACATTTTCATAAAAGGAGATGTAGTATATTTTTTCATAATATTTTCTAGGATTTGAAAATCACATAGTTACTAATATCCTTCATGTAATAAAATTTTACAGTGTTAATTTTTTTATTTATACATATCAAAACCCACTCACCACATTATTGTGAGGGGTATGATGTAAAATATCCAAGGAGATATTCTATAAATAGACAAACTCCAAAAGATCATGTGATAGTATGGATTCATATAGCTCATGAGTTAAGCATTGAGATAATTTTTCCCACTCATGTTCCATATGTTCACATAATCAAACTTTTTATTTTAACTTTCATTACATAGTCATTTTATCTTGTAAAAATACATTACGATAATAAGGTATGTCCTTTATAATTTATTTCTTAATAAAAAATTATAATAATTAAGGATTTGTTTTAAAATAAATAATTTTTTCAAATATAAATAAAAGTAAAGGGAATGGGATGGTCAAGTAAAAAACAATCTATAGGATAAAACAACAATCTAAAAAGACCTTTTTGGTGTACCTTCACCCCTCCAATTCAACATTAATATTTATTAACATTACAATTTCATGTGGAAATGATGTTGAAATATAATAATAAAACCTACATTTAATTAAAACAAGAAATGTATGGAGACACTATTATAGACATGATTGGTCTTAAGAGTGTACCTAAAATTCTTAATCATCAATATGGTGGAGCCTTAGTTGTGAATGTATTTATGAGTCACATTTTATGTAATATATTTGTCTAAAAATTGATTTACTATATTAATTACTGTAAAATAATATTCATTTCTACAAGAATATATATATATATATATATATATATATATTTTATTACCATGTGAAGTTAACAATTCCCTGATTTCTTTTAACTCATTAGTCCTCACATCAATTTTGTTGAAAATGATTCATTGGATGAAGATGAAATTTCAATAAAAGTGGAGTGACAAGACCCAACATTTAAGAAAAAATTATAGATGATATAGCCTTTTTAATACCCAAAATATAGGGGTAAACCTCTAAAATCAAATCATACAAAATATATATTTTCATTTATTTTATTACTTATTCCTGTTTTTCTCTTAGGAATCATTGGATGCTCTTTGTAGTCAATTTCGATACTCTAAAGATATATATTTTTTGATTCCAAAGAATGGATTTCTATCAAATAAAAAACATATGATATATTTATCAATTTTTAGTATACAAAATTCAACATTTTACAAATAAAATTAAAATTATAAATTCTATATTAGAGATTAACATTAATTTTGATATTATAGGAAAGTGTTTAAAAATAAAAATATGAAAATATAAGGATGGATTATGAGCACAATTTTGCTTTGTATTTATACAAATCGATAATTATTATGATATATATAATAATATTTCACTATCTAAACCTCTATCAAGATAAATTACTTATTTTTATCAATATTATTATAGAATTTGAAATAACATTATGATGATGATTGTGGTTATTACCTTTCTGAATTTAAGAAATACATTATATTGCATAAAAAACTAGAATCTCCAAAGAGTCATTTATAATAAAAATTATAGTTTAGTTTTAAATGGTTATTAATATTTTCTTTATTTAAAATTTTATAGTACTATATGGATTGTCATTAGTACACATATTAAAAATATTAAGTGGATTTTTTTAGAAATGGGTGGCCAAAATTAATGGTTCGAGATTGTTTTAGACATCATGAAGAGGTGATTTCTTATCAGGTTTTTATTTTTTATTATTTTGAAGATATGTTGAAGAGTTTTTTTACCTATTTATTATTTATATTATTACCATTTATTGATTTTTTAAATATAGAAACTGATGATATTCAGTGTTTAATGTCCTTATACAAGAGTTTTTCACTAATGAAGAGCACAAAATACCTCCTCACAAAATTTAGGCTTCATTTTAGGGGCTAAAATCACATCTTATTCAAAATATACATCATTTTAGCTTAATTAGTGTTGAATTTATTAGGTTTCAAGAAGAATATTGATGAATTATATGAAAATAGAGTTGATAAAACTGAAATTATGAAGGAGAGATGATTTTAGTTTTTAATAATTACATTGAACTCTATATAGAGTCCTCCTTTTCTCTTCATATTTACAAAAGCCTTGGAGGAAAATTAATTTTTTGTGATTTCTTTTACAAGGATGATTAACTCACATACTATGTGTTCTTTACATAAAGATATTTGTTCTTTATTAGATATATTTATGTTTATTAGAAATGAAAGTGATTCTATTTTTGGTTAAAATTCCTATTAATATCTTTTTAATGAGGACAAAACCCACAAGTCATTTATAAAGTATAAGAATTAACAACACCTCAATATGACACATGATGTTCCTGATATAGCTCAAAGTGTGTATTTTTAATTTCAATGTAACATTTTAGATTAATAAATTAATCAATCACTAAAAATTAAGAAAATACGCATGAATTGAAATTATTATTTAGAAAAACAATCCATAAGACATTTTTATGTGTAAGAATCACGCACACATCAATCTAAAACATGGTGTTTCTAGTATGATTAATATTCAGTATTTTTATATTAAATGTCACATTAGTTCAAAAAACACATCACATACTAAAAAATGATAAAACATTCTCAAATTATCTTTATAATTTATAAAAAATATTCATAAATCATTTAAGACATGTAGAAATCAACCACATGCCAATATGACACATGGTTTGTCTAGTATGACTCAAAGTGTGTGTTTTCATTTTAAAAGTCAAATTTTAGATATAAAAAACACTAAAATTTTATTTATACTTTAGGAAAATTATCAATAGAACGTTTTATATGTTTTGGATTTAATTTCACATCAATCAAACACACAGAGTGCCCTATATGATTGAAAGTAAATTTTTTGATTTAAAATTAACATTTTAGTTCAAAACATTCCACACATAATCAAAAATAAGAAAATGTACTCATATTATCATGATAATTTAGTTAAATGATCCATAAATTATTCACTATATATAATAATTAACCACCTATAAATTTGACACACATTGTTTCCAATATGACCGATGTGTGAGTTTTTTGTTACAAAGTTTCATTTACATAAAAATGTGAATCGATCAATGAAAACAAGTAAAAACACTCATATTGTCTTGATACTCGATGAAAATGATCCATATGTCATTTCTGATGTGAATGAATGAGCAACACAACAATCTGAAAAAACTGCGCCTGGTATGAAATGAATCAGACCAGGATTCCATGGGAACTGAAACATGAAGCGCTCCTCTATAAGGCTCAAAGAAAATTACTGATTACTCTGGGATGACAAAAATCACCAAGGTATTATAATTGAACATGTGGGAATGACTTTTGACTATGTAAAATTAGTACTGATAATGAGTTCCAACTGAGAATGTGACATGTTGTATCGTTGCATTGGATGACCATGAAAAAATAATAAGTAAAAATAAATGTAAACACAAAAAACGACGTAATAATAAATATAGAGAATACCAAAATATTTTTCAAAAAATATTTCAACACAAAATGAAAAATTTTTATAAAATATTTTACAAATCAAGAAAAGGAAGAAAACTAAAACACGGAGGAGACTCATTAGATGAATACACTACATGAACCAAACAACATAAACCGACCCATGATATAAACCCCACCATATCCATGTGACTCTCAAATCACCACTGTAACGAAAATTCCACCCAATTACCAATGAAAAGAGTTAGTAAAACAACCTTCAAATCTTATCTTGGGAAGCATTCACAATGTGGGAAAATAAATACCCATTAATGTGAGTATATAGGGTGTGATCAAAAGCTTAGTAGGTCACCAATATTATTCTGTTACATTGATTTTTTAAATAAAAAATAATTATATTTTTAAAATAATTCATGGCCAAAATATATTTTCATTTCCTTTATAAAAAATGGAAATAAACGAGAAATACCTTATATAATTTCACAGAATAGACCATTTATATAACATTCCTGAAATAACTCTTACAAAGGTGATTTCAATTCAAAAACAAACCATTATCTTTAGAAAAACATTCATTTTAAAAATAAAAAATTTAAGCTTCATCCTTTCATTTAAATAATCCATTATAGAAACAAACCATCACATGGTTTAAAATTAATTTCAAAGGAAACATTTCATAAGGATTTCATTTAAAAAACTTTATCTTTTCTCTTTTCAAAACTCAATACATAAACACACACCTCAAACATGAGTAAAAGAAAATGAAAACAAAAAACAATCCATGAAAATTCATAAAAAAAAGACAATAATAACAAAAGGAAATACTTATAATAATCATACACAAACATAATTAACCAATACATAAAAACAGAATCAAATAAAGAGATATGAAACTCACATTCCAATACAAAATAAAGTAGTATAACATAGGACACATTGCAAGAAGAAAAACGTAGGGACTAATGGATAAATTACTAGATGTGAAAAAGTAGAAAAAAAACTATTGGTAGGTTAACAGTCACAAAAAATTCCTCTAAATAACTCTCTACTAGTCTCATTAGTGATAACCCCTTAGTTAGGTCATAACATTCAACTAGGGGTTAGTAGAAAGTGAATAACTATTAAATATCATAGGCAACATCCCTTGACTTACAACTAAGTATCCTAGGGTTGCTCATGTCATAGCTTATTGAGGTAGAACATTATCAATACAATGTCAATCACATGATAATCAAATAAACCAAAGGAATTTTAACACAATAATCAATTACTTTCCACCTCCAACACATCCCCCTTTAGTAATGATACCCTATGAAAACTGCGTAACCATAAATCAAAATTCTTAAAACTATAACACATGCATGAAATAGTAAATAAAGGATAACAGTATGGTGTAAACATAAATAATCCATATGACAATACAAAATATACCACCCATGCCTTATCATTATTCATAGATATGTTATTATTTTAAAATCCCCCCATTTTTATCCCAAACATAGTTCCAAGATAAAACAAACATAACACTAAAGAACATTCAAATTAACAACTTTGGAAATTCTCCTTCAAAAATACCTTTAAAAACAAGGTAATTTTTTAAAAAACACACAAAAAATATAAAATCTTCAAAATTACCAATAAAATAAAGGATTTATACAAAATAATTAACCCAAGAGGACATACAAACACATTTTTAAAATATAGAAAGGTATTTAAAACTTGAACACCCCATTTTAAAAATCCAAATTTTCTCATGTCACTAAGTACAAATTGTTTCAAAAGGAAAAAAAACAATTAAATTTCATCAAACACTTAAAATTAAAAACTTAACATTAAAATAAGCCATTAAATATCAAAATTCATCATTTTGTTCAAAATGAAAAACCCAATCAATCACAAAAAACCTGTAATTATTAAAAATAGATTTGATATAATTTAATATTTTAATTTAAAATAACTATTAAAATATAAACCACTAAAGAAAATCATTCACAAGAGGAATCATAATTGAAACACCTGCCTCAAGTGGTCAAATCATGTCACCTTCAATAAAAATAACTTGAATAAGCCTTCATAGATGGATCAAAATATTTAGAAACCAAAACTGCAAAAATATCAACCCCAAAACCACAAAAATAGGCATACTATGACCATTATGGTTAGTAAATATTTTAGAAAATTATATAATTGAATATAGAAATGTAGAAATATCACAAAAAGTTTGACCTAGATAGAAAGAAAGTAAAAAACCACTCTCAATATTCCCTGTAGGCTCTTGGAAGTATAAAAAAGTCCCTTGGGAGATGCCTCAGATGGAAGGGTTGAGTGGGAGAGGATTTATGAGAAGCTGCTAATAAAAAGAACATAAAGTAAAAAATTGAACAAACAGAAGATGTTTATATGTTTATCTATCACACATTACTAATATATTCATATATAGTGGGATCTATAATATTAAAAACTTCCTAGGTCACACTATTTCCACTACATGGATTCTGAAATTATGTACCAAAATCTGTAGCCCTATAACAGTTTAAAAAACCTTAAAATGTCACCCAAAGACACCCCAAACTCAAGGGAGAAATAAAGTACATAAATAAAATTAATAAAGTAGAATTTCAGTGTGTCAAAATTCTAACCACCATGACACTTTCTTCTTCCTGAAAGACATCAACAACTAAGGTAATAAGAAACTAATAACATGGGATATGATCATCCATCTACTTGGGAAAGCTTTTCAAAATTGTTTAATATTTACCCACCATTGAGGAACTATGAATATTTCAAGAATATTCTTTATAAAGAAAAAAGTTTGTAAAATAACACCCATGGTATACCTGGAATTTAAGAACTCCAATAAACACACATATAAAACCTCATTAATGATGTCTGAGTTTTAAATAAGACCAAATGACAACAAAACCTCAACACCTCTAGAACATTCAAAGTCAAAAAAATTAAATGCAATAGAAGGTCCCAAAAAAAACAATCCAGAAGAAAACTCTCAGGAACAAGAGAAATACCTAGAAACTTTCTGTTTGTCTCATTAACATTTATAATTGATCTACAATTGTGAAACATTATATATCCACACCGAAAATATCTATCATCATCAAACAAGAACGATCCTCTAACTATGGACCATATGAACTAAAAAATATAAAGAGAACACTCTTAAGAAAATACTAGCGATCACGAAGATAACACAGTCTAAAAAATTAGAGAAACGCCAAAAACATGAACATTCCAAAATAAGGAATGACATCATTCTGACTTTAGTTCATGAAACTAAATAAATTAAACTTAAGGAAAAAATCATAGAACACCCACACTTGGTGACCCTAAAATAAAAAATCAACTCAGTAGCTCTCATGGTATGCCTAGAAATGAAAATATTATACCTACTACCCTAACTCGCACCTAATCCATTACTATGTAATCTGTTCATTAAAACTCTCACATTGGTCTACAAAATGAAAAATGAAAACAAACAAGAAAATAAAAGAGTCACATAAATCTAATAAGACAAGAACATGATATAATTATATTAATTAATTATAAAAAAATATATAGGTTTTGTAAAATATATGGTAAAAATTATAATAGAAATAAAGATTTCAAAATATAACACTCCAAAAACCAAAAAAAAAACTTATGAATATCCTATAGAATGAATGTCATGAACTGCTTCTCGGATAAAAGATGTGTCTATGAATTCTAATTTGTTTGATATATATTCATATTAAAAAACCTTTGGATATGATTTATATAGACACATTGATGATAGGTCTTTAGAGTTATTATACAATAGTGTACCAATGACTGATCGCCATGATAGACATTCAAGAATTCCATCTCCTTTCAAATTATCACTTCCTTGAGATAATTTTTTTGGATATAATCAGCCTTGAAATATGCCCAATACAAAGCTTCAAATGTGTGTGAATGGATATAGTTATTGAACAAATCAAAACCCAATCCCTTAAACAAAGGATTGGTGCACCTCACCCTAGATGGTTTTGGAGTCTATAGAATATTGAAGATCTATTCGACCTAATATAGAATCTTTTTTACCTCTAATAATACTTGGTTGCTGCTAAACACTGGTGGATTCTGATTTATAAACTTTCAATCGTGATTTATAATCTGAGAAGGACAAGGACCTGCCACTCTATCATTAGTCTTGGCCAAGACTAAGATAGGGAAGACCACTTCAGGATTACTAGAATGACTACCTGAATGATTACATTTAACACTTTTCAATTCGTCTCTATTGGTCACATTATAAAATATCACAAAAACAAAACTTATTAATCAAATCATACCATGTTCCATTACAAGGGATAAATAAATCACACAAAACCACATCATGAAGAACCCTTTTTAAACCCATTTCAGAATATCCTTAAAGGTATTCTTTCTATATCAAAACACCAAAATGTTTAATAAAAACCACATTTAGGATTCCACTATAAAAAACATAAAACATTTAATCCCAATAATTAAAAAAGAAAAAACTCCTTGAAAACCAATTTTCGTAATCAAACTACACACACCAAACATATTTACTTTTATATAAGTCAATTAACTCTTTGGAAATTAACAAAACTCAAAAATAATTTCAAGTACTCTTCCATGATCAAAACTTATGAAATAATTTCCTTGAAACCCATAATAACCCAAAAATAATTTCCTTCACTTAAATCAATTTTTCTAGAATTCAAAAAAATTTCACCAATGAAACTAAATCACCCCCAAAATGGTTTCAAAAATAAAATTAGAAACCAATTCAGAAAAACTTTATTGAAATTTTTATTAAAAACATTAAAAAACATTAAAGGTTAAATTTATTATTCAAAAACAACCCTCATCAACCACAAGAGTGTATAAAACCATATGAGGAAGGAAAAAAACAAAAAATTCATTAATTCTCCACAATACATAGTTTTGTTGCACGGTTTGTTATACATTTTAACAACCATGTGATTTCCCAAGGAAGTTATCTATCATTGATTACACATGCTATGTATAACATGATACAACATGTGAATTAACTATATAACCCTATATTTTCTCCAATTTCAATTAAAAACTGAAATTCGTCAAATATATCTCTTGGGATCTTCCTAAATCAAAGTAATAGAATAAAAACTAAAATATCACAAGAATGAAAAACCAAAAAAATTGAATTCAAATGAAAAATCATAACCAAACACTGTAACTTGAGGTATAACTTGAGGATCAGCTATCTAAGAACTCATCCACACCCACCACTAGATGTTTGATGGTCCAATATCAAGCGTACCATTAACTACCAAATACTAAGTACGTTTGATTATAATTTGTAATGAACCAACCTGATATTCCATGTGAATCGATACCTAAACCATTCCACCATAATGAATGAGCAGTATTCTCAATCACTATAGGCTAGAAACAATATCCAATGCATCATAAGTGAACATGTAGAAAATATTTAACCGTCAATAAAACCAATATTAATATAGAATTCCAACCTCGAACCTAGAATGTGGTCTACTAATAGTGGATAACCGTGCCAAAATAATCAGGAGATATAAAATTAAACACCAACCAAACATTTCCTAATAATGATAAATAATACTAAAAGATTTTACAAATATCTTTCCACATAAAAGAAACCATTTTAATAAAATCATCAACAAACCAAAATAAGAAAAATACACAAAGAAAAACAAGCTTCCAGTGAGGTTGATACACTGTACTACCCAAACCAGTCAAACAAACTTGAGAGACAAACCCCCATGTCCATGTGACTCTCAAGTCACTACCATAACCCAAATATCATATGATTTCTAATTTAGATCAGTATCAAACCAACCTACAAATCATAACATGCGAACCTATACAAAGAACATAAAATACATACTCATCAATTTGAGTATATAGGGTCTGATCTAAAGTCTAGTAAGCTACCACCATGAGTCTATTACATTAAGTTTATAAACAAAACAATAGTCTTTGTTTGAATATAAATCATATCAAAAATTGGAATTTATTTACTTTATAAATAATGTAAATAAAAAAGTTATACCTTATATATTTTATTTAAGTAAAACATTTATAAAACATGTTTCAAACAAGGATTACCAATTTATTGTTATTTTGAAAACTAGCTATTTACTTTTTTGAAAAAACATCAATTTTAAAAATAAACTAGTTAAGCTGATACATATATTTTAAAGAATATATTTTGAAAACAAACCATCACATTGTTTAAAATTTAATTAAATAGAAATATTTCACATGGATTTCATTTAAAACAATAATCAATTTTCCCTTTATAAAACTCAACACACACACACACACACTTAAAATAGGAGTAAAAGATAAGGGAAATAATAACATAAAGAATATTCATGAAAATTCTTAAATAAATGATTACTATGACACAAGTAATTTATTACAACAATAATTATCAAACAAATTTTTCCAAAACATCAAAACAAGAATAATGAAAGAGATAAGAAACTCACATTCCAATACATAGTAAACAATCATAACACATGATACATAGAATGAGGTGAAAACCAAAGGAATAATGGAGAAATCACTAGACCTGAAACCAAATTTCCAATTGGCCAACATTCAAATATTACATCCCCAAATCTCTCTCAACTAGAATCATCAGTTAAAACCCCCATGAAATGTTGTAAAATTAAACTAGGGGATACTAGTTTATGTGTAACTCTTAGATAACAAAGGAAATGTCCCAGGACTCTCTACTGATTAGTCTATAGTTCTTCATTTCATAGAGAAATAAGGAGGACCACTATCAAACCATGTTCAGTATCATGATAATATCATATCCCCAAGGAATTAAAACACAAAAATAAAAAACTTTCCTCCTCCAATACACCCCCTTAAATAATGAGATCTTCTCCAGACTGAATAACCATGAATCACAATTCATATAACTATAAAAAGTTCGTGAAATCATAAATAATGGAAAATTATGCGACTCAACTAGGGTGTAAACATCAATCTTTCACATGACATCACACAAGGTTCCAACCAGGCCTCCTCTTCATACATTGAGATAATATACTTTAAAACTACCTTTTTAAAACCATTAATAACCTATAATCATTTCTAGGTGAAAACTTACATAACCCCAATGAAAAATCAATTTAAAAAACTTGGGAAATCATCTTTTAAAACTATAATTAAAAACAAGATAAATTATATAAAAATAAAAAACCAATATCAAAGCATCAACATTCCAAATCATGTAAAGGTTTAATAAAAAATAACAAACTCAAGAGGGAACAAAAATATCTTTTTAAAAATTAAAAAGCATTTAAAACATGAAAACCCCCACTTTAAAAATTCAAATTCGCCCAATCTACCATGAAAAAAATCACTTTTTTTCATGGAAAACCATCAATAGAATTTCATCAAACACATAAAATTCTAAATACACCATATAAAAAAATATTACATTAAATATAAAAAATCAACCATTTTTACTAAAGAAAATCAAAAGCAAACATAAAATTACTTTTAAAATTTAAACTAGATATCATATACTTTAATATTTTAATTTGAAACTATATATAAAATTCAAGTAATCAATTAAATATTTCATAAGAGGAATTGAAAAATGAAACACATTACTCATGTGGTGAAATTGCATATCCTTTGATGGAAACCATTGGAATATGCATCAAAATATGGTTTACAAAATTTATAACCCCCCCCCAAATATCAAACATAGACAAATAAAATTGGAAAAACTTGTCCATTATGGTTATGGATGATGGGATAAAAGGAGATAAACCAAGAGAGAAAGATAGGAAGATCCCTAACCTTTTGTTTCATGTAGAAATATTCCAATAGACCACTATAAATATACCTTATAGGTGTTTGGAAGAGAAAATGAGGCCCTTGAAAGGTGAATTGGATGACGTCATTGAGTAGGAGAAGATTTTGGGAGAATCCACTAATATAAAGAACTCAAAATGAAATGACCAATACCTAGAAAGTCTCATGGTTTTATCACATAGTTTTTCAAACCAATATTTTAAATAAAATCACTATTTTTTGAAACTTACTTGGTATTAAAAGTTTCACTAAATGGTATCCAAAACTATGTGCCTAACCATGTGGCCCTAGAAAAGTTAAAAAACCCAAATTCCCACCTCGAGATACCCTAGAATCATGGAAGAAATCAAATTCATAAATAAAAGTAAGAAAGTAACATTTTAAGGAGTCACATGGTTTAATTAAAAGTAATTATTTTTATTTAAAATTTCTATTTTAGTTTTAAACACATGTCACATAATAAAAAATGAAGAAACATGCCGAGTTTTCTTTATAATTTGTGACAATTATCCACAAATCATTTTTTTCATGTAGAAATCAAAACCATGTTAATCTAACACACAATGTGTCTGATATGACTCAATGTCCATGTTTTCTTGTTTAAAAATCACATTTTTGATCCAAACATACATCACTCACTAAAAAATTAAAAAACACTCATATTTTTTGGATAATTTAGTAAAAATATCAATAATTAATTTGTGATGTTTAATAATTAACCAGAAATAAATAGAATACATTGTATACCATTTTTTACTGAAGATACTTATTTTGATATAAAATGGACATTTTAGTTCAAAACATGTGTTATATAATCAAATCAAGAAAACATGATAATATTTTTATGGAAATTTTTCACGATGATCCATAAATTATTTTTGACCTTTAATAATCCACCACACATAAATATGACTATGGTGTCATGGTATGATTCAAAGTGCAGTTTTTCAATTTTACAGTTACATTTTAGTTCAAAACATATTTCACTCATCAAAACCATTAAAATATCCTCATATTTTTTTGATGCTTTAGAAAAATGATTCATGATTATTTTGTGACATATAAGAATTAACCACACATTAATATGACACGTACTAAAAACTCGCTCTTTTTTTTCTTTATACATTAGGAAAATAATCCATAAGTAGTATTTTACTTGAAATAATAACTCTCAAAATAAACCAACACACATTATTCTTGGAATGACTCAAAGTGTGTGTTTTTAGTTTTGAAGTGATATTTTAGTGGAAAATGTAAATCAATAATTGAAATCCAAGAAAATTAAATAAGATTATTTTTATATTTTGGTCAAATGATCCTGATTTCATTTTTGATATTTTGGAATTAACCTCATGTCAATATAAAAAAAGGTGTTTCTAGTATTAATGAAAGTGTGTGTTTTGATTAAAAATGGAAATTTCAATTCAAAACATAGTTTACACACACAAAATAATGAAAAAAACAGTCATATTATATTGATACATTTGGATAGTGATCTATAAATTATATTTGGAATACAAGATTCAACCATACATCAATCTAAAATATGATGTGTCTAATATTTCTCAAAGTGTGTGTTTTCAATTCAAAAGAGACATTTTAGTTTAAAATATGTGTCACTCTCTAAAAAACCAAAAAAGAACACTCAATTTTTTTAATAATTTATAAATATTATCTATAATTTATTTTTTGATATGTAAGAATTAACCACGTATCAGTATGACACATTTTGCGCCCAATATGACTAAAAGTGCATGTTCTGATTTAAAATGGATATTTTAGTTCAAAAAAGATCACATGAACAAAATTTAAAGAATAAAATAATATTATATTAATACCATAGAAAAAAATTAATTAATTATTTTTTATTTTTAAAAATAAATCACACATCAATTGGACACACGATGTGCCTAATATGACAAAAAGTGTGTGTCTTATATTTAAAAGTGATATTTTAGATGAAACCGTTCATCACTCCCTAAAAAATAAACTTGTATTATATTGAAACATTATTAAAATGTTTCATAAGTTATTTTTTTGTGTATATGAATTAACCATACAAAACTCCACCACATGGTGTTCCCAATATGATTTAAAGTGCATATTTTGATTTTAAAATGGGCATTTTAGTTGAAAACACACATAACAAATTCAATACTGAGAATATTTGATCAAATTATATTGATATATTAGGAAAATGATAAATAAATAAGTTTTTTTATGTTTAGGAATTAGCCACACATAAATTAGATAAATTTTGTGCATGACATGACTCAATGTATGTGTTTTTAGTCTAAAGGTGACATTTTAGTTCAAAATGTTCATAACCCATTGAAAAAAGATGAACTCATTTTTTCATCATAATTTATGAAAATATTCCATAATTAGTTTTTGACCTTTAAAAATTAAATAAACATCAACATGATATATTTTGTGGCTGGTACAACTAGAAGTGTGTGTTTTTATTTAAAATGAACTTTTTTTCAAAACACACATCGTGTACTTAAAACTAAGAAAATGCATTAGGAATTTCATCATACTTTAATAAAACTATTGATAAACCATTTATGATATGTAGAAAAAAACCTCAAATAAATCAAACTCATATTGTGTTGGGTTATATAGAAAGTGTGTGTTTTGATTTATAATGGAAATTTTAGTTAAAAATAAGTATCACATACTGAATACTAGGAAAATTCACCTAGATTATCATTATGATTTAGGAAAAATATTCATAAATCATTTGTGAATATTGAAATCAAATACACATCAACATGAACTATGATGTGTGTAGTATTATTAAATTTTTTTTAGTTTAAAAACTATCATTTTAGTTTAAAATGTGCCTCACTCACTAAATACTAATAAAATTCACTTAGATTTTCTAGATAATTTAGGAAAACAATACATAAGTTATTATTCATGTATAATAATTAAACTCGCATAAATTTTACACTATGTGTGCCTGGTATGATTTAATGTGTGAAATATTTAGTTTAAAAGTGACTTTTTTGTTTAAAATGTGCCTCAATCTCTAAAAACTAAGAGAAGGAACTTGTATTGTCTTTATACTTTTGGAAAATAATCCATAAGTTATTTGTGACATATATGAATTAACCATTCATCAATCTAATACAAGTGTCTGTTTTCATTTTATAGTTGAAATTTTATTAATGCTTTATTATAACATGTTCTTGTTTTATTTATTTATTTATAGTATTACTTGAGTAAGAATTGTTTTTATTACATGTACACTATTATTTTTTCTAATATGGGGTGTTGTGTTTGAAAAATAGTGGTGAAAATTGGATCTTTTGAAAGAGGTTCCCATAGAGAGAAGAATAATTGTCCACCATGTTATTTTTTAAATCATTTAAAAATATATTTTTTTAATTAATTGTATATACCAATGTAATTATAATGTATTAATATATTTATAATGTAAAATTTGTTAAAATTAATTTTTACAGTGTTATTTTAAATATATTTTTTTTTGAAATGTAGGAGTTGTAATATTTATATAGTGTACTATAAATATAGTATCACACTACTGAAAGTGGTGCTTTAACTAGTTCTAACTATAGTTTTAATAGAAGGTATAATTTTCAGTATAAAAAATGGATCTAATAAAAGAAAAATTATTCAGTGCTCAAATAGAAGATGATAGTGGAAACCCTTTATTAGAACTTTTTTAGCATTGATAAAGGGAGATTTTTCCATAATTCTATAATTAATAAAGGAGCCTGGATTATAAGAATTCTTGAAACATTAGGAAAATTTTATGGCAAATAAAAGTTATCTTACCACTGATAATGAGGTGTTATGTATTAGTGCATATATATATATTAAATATTATTTATCTAATTAATTAAAATAAAGATGAAAATTATATAAAAATATGATTGGTTTCTTTGTGAATTAAATACCCCACACTTAAAAATTTACACTCATATGAAAAAATTAGAAAAAATAACACTAATGAACTCTTAGATAGATAAAAACATTACAATTATAGGTTATTTTTTCCAACCCTTTTACAAAAAAATGCTTCATTTTAAATCAAAATTTCCAAAAATAATTTATCTTCCACTCACATTATTTTCAAAAATATTCTTCTATACTCATACATAACATGATCTTCCTCATTATCACTCTAATTGTTCAAGACAATTATAAATAGATCTGTTCTCAATTCAAAATCACATGAATGATTACCATATAGTATTAACAAATTTGTCATCTCCACTAGTGTAAATCAATAGAATGCCCTCATATATGGAATTTCCAGAATTTTGGAATGTTCTCTGAGGCTATTGGATGATGTTTCATATTTTTTTTTCAATTTTAAGGAACAAACGAGTGTAAAATATTGAAAAAAATTCATTATAAATATCAATCCAAATGGATCCCTCAAAATATCAATCCCCATACTTAAAAAGACTGCATGTCCAAAATAAAATGATGATATGAATACACAAAAGATGAGTACTGGGATACAACTCACTTAAGTATAAATGAAATAAAAACATGTAATTATTTACTCTAAAAACCCCATGAAATAGATATTATATAATATTTGAAAGAAATGTAGAAAATTATCTCATACACTATATATTCTCAGTGAAATTAGTTCACATAAAAAATATCTAACTCATGAAGTAATTTTAATCACCTTTATAGGTATCCATAAATGTGAGGATTACGGTATAATAACCCAAAAAACACTCACCGTTGGATCTAAAAATAATTTACATTCCCATATCAAAATATAATTTAATTTAATGAAGATACTATGAAAATGAAAAATATAACAGGATGAGATAATATAAATCCATGTGCATCAAATGACTCACCATCCTATAAATAAACATCTCAATGAATAACTCTCTCTACTACACTTAGATTAAAAAATCACCATGAAAATATTCAAGATATAGGTAAAGAATGGATTTGATAATGGGATCATACTAAGAAAGTATTTCTCATGGATTATAAGGGATAAAAAATTGTGAAAATGTAAGGGTGGATTAATGGGTAAGTGAGGCTAAATAAAATAAAAAATCCTCAGTCATTTTAGTGAAATTTTCAAAATTCCTATCACCTTGATGGAAAAAATAAGAATTCATAAAATAAATAACATGATTGAGATTTCCCAATAGAAAAATGGCGATTTTAATTTATGTAAAAAATGTAATATATTCGTCAAGAATATAAAAATATTATGTTGGAAAATACATTTGAGTATGAGTGAAAATAAGTTTCAAAAATAATTTTTTTGGAAAAAAAATATCAGGGCATGGAATAACACCATTAATAATATAAAAATGGTATCAATAATCAAATAATTTAAAAAAGAAATCATTTCATAATTCTAATTACGGAAAAAGGTGTTGTGTCCAGATTGAGTTACTATATAAATATAGTAGTTTCCAGGTGGGTTTAAAAATGGAAGGGGAGTTATTTTTTTCTATTTTATTTTTTATCTTCTTATTTTATTGTATTTTTTTCATTTTTTAATTACTTATTTTACATAATGTATTTATAATCACAAATAAAATATGGATTAAAATAAAACAATTCCTTTAGTAGTTATATATAAATTTGGGGAGGCTTTATATATCCGACGAATCTTTAGAAATTATGTACTGGTAAAACCTATACATAGACTGCACATTCCTACATCATAAAAAATAGATAACACTATAATAAATTTTAAATGTGGAAGATAATAATATTTACAATGAATTCAAATTCATTATGGTGTGAGGAGAAAATAGTTAAGTGTAAATGCATGCTATTTTATTTTTGAAAAAAGTAAATTAAATAGAACTAAATATATTACATTAAAATTTTACTAATGTTGGGTTTACACCAATTGAGTTCTAATTGTACTTCATCTTCATCTAGGCACTGATCACATCCCACTAGGATCTAAACAAAAATCATACCATGCATCTACTTTATCGTCAATATAAGTGTTGTGTGTGTCCATCGATAAGGTATGTATCATATTATCATAAAAATATCTCAATGGTTTTTTTAGTAAAATTGATTTATGTAATGAAATAAACACAAATCATCTCAAAAAGAAAAATAATAAAACTTGTGTGAAGAAAAATTCACTAATTAGTTATTGTTAGTGTAATAATAATCAACACGAATATCAATAAGATTCCGTCTTCGCATGTTTCCTAAGGGAAAAATTTCCATAGAAGACTCACCAACTGATAAGTTTATATTTATTACATCCTCCAATTCAATTTGAAATTAAATCAGGTAACTAGGTACTTTTTAATCAATGAAAATAGAAATAAGAAATTCCTTGGTTTTAAACTCAATTCAAGATCCACAGTTTCATTAAAAGCTCCTTGATTAAGAGTATTGTTAGCATTCAGGGATATTTCAAGTGAATTGGCATTAGTATAAATTCATTTCTATATAGGGTAACATGGGTCAATTATGATTTTATAATAATGAAAAAGGGTTATAATTCAATCTTCTCTTATACCACAAATGAATTTTTATAATAAAAACATGGTATTTTATATTTATAAAAGGAATCCATTATCATATTAAGGCTTAAGGTTTGTGAACTCACATGTGAGGGACAAAATATTATCTGATGGAACATTATATTTGATAGAGTATAATACTATGCTATCATATTATTGAAATGTGATTATAATGAAAGAAACAAATTATGATATAGAGGATTCATCTATGATATGATAGATAGAAATATCATTCAAGGAAGAATCACCAACAGAATCACTAATTTGATTTTTCTCATATGGATACTATACTATTATTTCATCATAAGAGCTATTATGAGTTGGGAGATAAATTGGTTTTTATGAGGTTAATTTGACATGTTATCTCTTTTAAATTTTAATATTTTTCCTTGAGTAAACCAAATTTTCATTATTTTTTTGATGAAGTTAAAAAAATATTTGTTATTATGTCTAGATGTTTATTTGTTCTTTTTGTTTTATATTTCATCAAATATGAATCCAATGATGTAAATAGAGGAAATGTGAAGGTCACATGTGAAGAAGTGTTTATCCGCCCATAAATGTGATATTGTTTATATGCTGAATAAATGGAAAAGGAGAAGATCAATATCCCTTAGAATAGTTGGGAGTATGAATTTGTTATACCATAAGATCAGATGATTGAAATACATGGTCTTTATGTATATTGAAATTTTTATAGGTGAAGAAGTCGTATCACAGATAGGTTGAATGGAAGTGTTGGTGAAAAAGAACCTGGTTCTTAAACCTATAATTGTATAACCATTCTGTCTACTAATATAAAGTGAAAATCATGTTTAAACCTTGGAATAATGATACGTAATAATAGATAACTCATCAATGGTGTTTAATGAATTTTGGATTCTAAAATCAATTTTTACACACTCTCTACCATTGGTTTTTGTTAATATAGTTGGCTCAAGATTTATTTAAGAAGAGACTCATCTGAGATGGTAGATACACTCACTGAAATACAGTAATATGTTTTTTATATATACTGAAACACATCATAAATTCATTTAAAGAAATATAAAATTGTTTTAATGATTCATTTATTTATTTGAAGAATTTATGAGATAATCTGAGGATTTTAGAATAGGCCTAAAGAAAGTGGAAGTAATTTTTAAAGTACCTACAAAAAATGGATTTTGGATCTCATTGAAAAATATACAAGTCATGATTATCAAGATTTTCCTTTTATAATTTATGAAATTATTTTGAATTTAAGCCTTCAGGTATTGAATTTTTTTTTTATTTTAACACTTCAGTGTATGGATTCCCTAACCGTCGTATGACTTTATATTATTTATAAAATTGATAAATACATTTGTCATATAGATTCAAGTAATTTTTTAATTATTTTATTTAATAATTTATAAGAGTAAGTCTTATGAATATTGAGTATATGAATTTAGTATAAGTTTATTATACTAAGAAATGATGAATGTAATTCGTTAAATTCCCCATATTAAACCTTTAACTAATCATAAATCATTAACACATCAAAAAATTATTATATTTAGTTGGATGAAAAATCAAGTTTCTATATTTTGAGTATGAAGAACGTGAAATTATTTGGGATGATTCAATATTTTTCATTCAATGATTGAGGCCTCACAGAAATATGGATTGGTGTGTTATTCAAGAAACAAATAGGAAAGTAAATCTTCATCCATGGAAATGGGTGATCAAAGAAAAATGGAAAAAAGAAGCTTTTTAGAATTTTTAATGATGAGGAAATAATAATATGATGATTTTTATTCTATTATTTTGAGTTCAGAACATTATGAAACTTATTCAAGCCAAGATTTAAGCCTTTTTAGGACGACAAAAGGATTATTTATACTAAATTAATTTTTTTATTCTAAAAATGAATGTATTGGGTTTTAAATAAACATTAAATATGAAGACACATCAATGCTTGATCTATACACAAGTTCTTATATTATCTTTATCCAAGGATGTTTGAGCATTAAATAGAAACTGATATAGAAGTATTGGAATTTTAAAAAAACTGAAATATTTATAAAGAGAATAAATTTTCATTCTATATAAGTAATAATGTTTTGTATGATCACTGTACAACTGGAAGATTTAATGTGTTTATTTTTTTGGTGTTTTTTGAAGAGGAAGAAATACTTTTCTTTAGTGAAGAATAAAGAAAATGTTTATTCAATTGTATTAATAAAATTTAGAGTCATTTATTAAGGATATTCTTAGAAGACTCTCTAATTCAAAAATGGATTGTAGGAAATTACTTGAAAAAAAACTGGGTATTCTATAATAATCGTTTTATGTTAGAATTTAAAAATTTCTAGGGTTTACAATTTTTTTTATTCGAAAAAAGGAATACATTTAATGGTTCCACATCTCTATGTGAGTTTTTGAGAAGTTCAAGGAGAATAAAATATATTCACAACTAGAATCTATTATTGCTTTATGGAATGTGCATGAGTAACTGATAGGATAATATGAGGGAATGAAATATATAGACTAATAAGTAGAAGGGGTCAATGTAACCTATTGTGGGGAAGAAGAGAAGAAATATCCTCTAAATCCTGTAGTGAATAAGAATAAGTGGGTGAGAAAGATCATATATCTGTGTATAACTAAACATCATTAGGAAATATCACAAGACTATAATAAAGTCCATAAATTCTAGGAAAAATACATTAGAGGTTTTCATTGTGATGAGTGGGCTGATTATCCAATAATAGAGTCTCAAGAATAATAATAATCTAGGCAGGCACAGAGATGAGTTTCTTGTGAGTTTGATAAAGGAATATTGGGAGTTGAAGATTATTTGTAGTTGATGAAGCATATCATATTTTTGGTTCAATGACATCCAATGATTGGTTTTGATCTAATTCAATAGGGGGAATCAAGGAGAGAACCATCAGGAGGTAAAGACTCTGAAAATAAGTATAAATATCATTTCACTTGTATCAAATAGTAGAAGCTTGTTACTTTTGTAATATAGTAATCCAATCTGTTTAATATTGTGGGAGAATATTTTAGGATGATTTTTACCACCCCTTATAATTATTTATTCTATTTTAGTATATAATTGATGACTCAAAAAGATTTTACAAGATAAGGACTAGGTTTCTCACATCAGGGGAAAACCATATAAAAATATTATATATAAATTGTATTTATAATTCTATATTGCGTATGGTTGTGACCTTCTGAGTAAAATATAACAATATTTATATGTTATTTTACTAGTAACATGGGTTGAAATTCCAAAATGGGATAAATCAAAATGAGGAATTGGTTTTTTGTATGATAATTAGATCATGCCCAATCTCCCCTCCTCTCAGGTGTGTCTAAACAATCCACTAGGTATCCAAACTGGTATTAAATCCTAGGTTTCTTCTAATATGATCTTTATTAATATCAGAACAAATATTAGAATCATAAGTATCCATATGATAATTTTTAAAATTTGTATAGTATTTTATCTAATATATATGAAGTGTTGATTTTAGATGCTTGAAAATCACCTCAGATGAAAAAATATACTTCCACTCCTACCCAAAAAAAATTAGGGGTGTTAGAAAATATCTTGATAAATATATTTAAAAGAGATACAAGAAATGTAATAATGTTATTGAAGAAGTAAGAGGAACAACCACTAACTGAATGTAGTTAGAGAGGTGAGTGTTTTGATAGACCTATTGATCATGATTGCTTTGGTGAATCTATTTGTAGATTTGAAGAAGATGACTTTAATGAGTAATTGAGATAATTTTATTTTAAAATTGGGGATTATCTAAAAAAGGTCATCAGTGAAGCTATTTTATATATGTTCTCATATAATAATGTACTGATTAAGGAAAAGTTATATCTAAATAAAGAATGTGGTGAAACGGAAGAAACATTATCAAAGAATATGATCCCCTACAACACTCTCAATAAACATATAAAATCCAAGGAAGAATATAATCCACATTGAAATGAAATATTATTTCATTTGGATTAAATTTTTTAGATATTTGAATGTGAGAACGATTTATTTCATGATTTTTTAAAGGAAGTGGTATATTCATTAGAGAAGCCTCGCAATGTCTCCCTGGATGTCATGTCAATGCATCTAAAAGTTAAAAATAAAAGGTTGAAAAGGAGGTATAAATTTTTAGTGAAGACTAAGAAAATTCACGTGGTTAAAATTCATGAGTTGAAGATTGATTGCAAAGATAGGTTGTGACTAGTGTAATTCAAGAAGAATAATATCAATTTAAAATTTATAGAGTTATGAATTCAACTAAACAATTTAGAATAATTTTGTTTTATAAATTCCCAATATATTGATAATAGATATTTTTGTGTATATAATTATGAGGATATTATTAAATTAAAGAAAATTTAAATCGTGTAAAATAGATCCTAAGATTATATGGAGAAGTATCCACCTCAAGCTCTTCGAAAAAGTTAACTCACTATTCTGATAAGGTTGCTTGAACAAAATCGATTTCTTATAGAAGTGCTGGATAGAAACAAAAATCTATAAAAACATGTAAGTGTAAATTGTTTGGGATAGAAACCAATATTTCAAGAATAGAGGAGATCATTTCAAATAAAAAATATTCTCTAAAAGGGTACCAAAATGTAGGAGTTCCGATTTAAAAACAACTAACACAACATGACGGATATCCTACACCTAAACTAAAAAGAATAGTGTTAATTGGAAGGTTTTGGTGATCATGGATATTCAAATATATATCCATTGATTGGTGGAATAGTATTTTAGAGTGTTCAAACCCAAAAATTATTGGTAAAAGTGTGAGAAAAATATGAAATCCCAAAGAAACCTGCTTAATAAAATTAGATTACAAAAAAAGAATAAAAACCTATATGTGAAGAAAATATTTGAATCAATTGAAAATTTTTATTTATTGTGAAAAATCAATGGTTTCAAATAAATGAATTCCAGTAAAATAATTCTAGGTTCTATATATTTAAAAAAGATTAGATAGAACCACCATATTTTGTGAAGTATGTGAATAAAGATATTTTACCTTCCTTGAGTGAAAAAAAATATAAATAAGTAAATAAAAATACTCCCAATAAGGTAATATGGAAAGGTAATATGGATTTCACACGAAATATAATGAAGTGATTCTATTGTGGTAAGGGAGATCACATCATAGACAATATAAAACTGGATATGAATCCTAAGAAATAATAGATTAATACGAAAACCAAAAGGTAACTAATTCAGTAGAGGGATAACTAAATTGATATAGAGGTTGATAATCCTTGTGAATAGTTTAAGTATCTTCCTAATAATGGAAAAGGAAAATCAAATAAAGTGGTTTTTAGAAGGTCAAATAATGTAGGTCTAAGTATTGTTAGATACATGAAAATGACTCCTAAATAAGAAAAAATATTAAATAATAAAGGTAAATCACCAATGAGATCTTGTTCTTAATTTATCACTACAAATAAAGAATCCACATTCAAGAACAAGACAGTGCATGTTCTAAATGGTAGTCTAACCTAATAGCGATATTAGTGTGAGTTGGATAGAAATATAGAGAATTATAAAAATAACGTTAGTGATCTTTTTTTATAAATGCAACATTCCCATTACAAATAAGAGAAAAGTTCAAATAAAGAGAATCCCATACTCCCAATAGGTGAAAATACTTATAAAGTCAAATAGGATGCTAGTATAAAGAAGACAAGAAATTTTAGACCATCATGAAAATGAGTTTTAAGATTGAGAAATATGGATCATCTTTATTCCTCAAGTTGAGATTTTTTTAAGGATCCACATTTTCCATATTAACATGGATTTTATTTAATGATGGGAACATAAGGGTATGAAGGATATAGAGTATCCCTTAAAGGGGATCTCTAATAATGTGTAAATATTCCAAAGATTTATATTTTCTATTAATTCAAGAAATCTGGATACACCATTCAAAATCAAAAGGATGAGGTATGATTTCATTCCTAATCTAAATATTTTTTTATTTTGGATAAAAATCTTTAACTGGTAAAGTGGGAACCATTAACATAACAACTACAACCAAAAGACCACCCCCACATTATAAATTTCAACAAAGATAATTGACTGGATAAGACATAGTTTTAAACTCCTTATAAGTTACAAAAATAAAACTGGTATGATTTCATTCTTCCATAACTCTTTTAACAAGTATATATATTTTTTATCATGGAGACTGATTATCTAACCATGGAGATAGTACATGTCACTTGAAATGTTTTGATGTATCTATTCTAGTGACTGATGGCTGCTGAAATATCCTAAACATTCATATATGTTATCCCCAATAGTGTGAAATAAAGAAACAAGTATCACATGTGGTGAAAATATTGACAAATATTTTGTAAAAACTTAACACTCTTATTTTATAAAAAGAGTTAACACAAATATTATTATAGTTGATTTATTGATGACACAATTCTATGTTAAGTGCGATGGAATAAAATATCAGTCGACTCTTTATTGTTCTGAAGTCCCTAAAATTACTTATAATTTTCTAAGTAGTTATTATTATTGAAATGAAATCATATGTAAATCCTAATAGGGATATAAATTTAAAGAACCTTATATTACATATAAATTGGTATCATAAATTAATTGGGGGGAAGTGAATAATGACCCTAAAGTTTAAAAAAGGGGGATATTATATCATCACCTAAAAAATGATATATGTTTCGATAATAAACAAAAAGGGTAGATTCCTGTAACTAGTGGTTGTATTTAAAATAAATTATCAAGTCAATCAAATGGTAAAAATCAATGTGATGGTCACTGGTGAGGAACTGGGTATATTCATTTTAATAAGAAGTTACTTTCATAATGAATAAATGGCAATGGATAAGATCAAATCTCAATAGAATAACTTTTCGGATATATTTTTTGGAACTTGAAATTATAAAATTAAAATAGATAGTGTTCAGTTCTATAATCTGAACTGAAGGTCAATAAACATTATCTCACATAGTTTTACTAAAAGAGATGAAGAAAGAGAAGCTAGCCACTGAACATATGTCTGGACAACCTTCATGGATATAAATATCATTTGTAAATTAGTTTTAACCATTATAGTAGAACTAGATATAGTTCAAGAATATATATAATGATTAAAAATAATTTTAGATTCTGAATTAAGTGTTTGAACTCTCATGGATGAATGTTGATGTGAATAGTTTTGTATTATGATTGATCAAATAGGAGACACACTAGATCTTGATGATATATTCATTAAACTAGAATAATATAAGTGATATATATAACAAAAAATATCATAAATTCAATTATAGAAGTTTGGAATTATTTTAATAACTTTTTAAATTAATTCTAATAAATTTTGAGAAGGTTTGAGGTGTTTAGAGGTGCCTTGGAGAAAGTGAAAGTCCTTCTGAAGTTTCCTATAGAAAAAAAGATTTCATAACTCACTGAATAATGGATAAGTTGTGAGCATATGGCTTCACCTAATAAAATAGATAAATTCACTATTAATATAAGGCTTTATATGATAAACATAATTTTTTTATCATAATAATAATTATTAGGGAATCATTATCTGTCACATGAATTTGGAGTCTGTAGAAAATTGATGAAGTCATTGATAATAAGACTTAAAGATGAAACATAATTCTTGATTGTAAGACTCTACCAATGTTATTCTTCAAAATAATAAGTGTATAAATTTATCCTATGTTTTTTAATAAATGACTTGAATACCATAAGTATTTGATTCTCCCAGTGTAAAGCTTTGGTTGTGCATAAATCTTAAACACTAAGAAAAAAATTAGTGTTCTAATATATGAAAATGAAAATATAAGTTTATATATTTTGAATATATTAAAGAAGAAGTTATTTCCGAGTATTAAAAAGTTTTATTCAATGATTTAAATATAAAAAACAAGGATTAATGTGTGATTGATTCAATAAAGGTATAAGATAATATTTATCCATAAAAAGGGAAGATATAAGAAAAATGAGTGATGTAGTTTTTGTGGGTTTGTTAATTATGAAGAAATATAATTCTTTCACTCTTATGATGTGTTTCTAAGTTCAAAATATCATGAATATTATTCAATACATGATCCAATATTTTTTTGAGGGATACTAAAGGAGAAGTTCCACTATATGAATTTATCAATGATGAAGTTGAATATATCAGGTTTTCAAAAATAATACAAATGAAGAAACATAACAGACAGTTTTACACCATTTCTCAATCAATCTTGTTCTGATATTTTTTGACTATTCCAGAGAAATTGAGATATAAGTCTGTTTATTTATGTAAGTATAAAAATTGAATAAGAAGATAATGTTTTATGCTCGAAAAGAAATAATTTTTTTTATGATATTCATACAATTTAAATATTTAATGTGCATATTTTGTGAAAAATATTCAAAGAGGAATAAGGATTTGAGCCTTTAAAATAACAAGGAAATAGTTTCTTATATCATGTTTTAAAAAGAGGGAAGAGATTATTAAGGGTATTATTGGAATACTCTCTATGATGAAATTGATTCTCATGAAATTTCATGAAGAATATGAGTGGGTATTATATAATGCTTATTTTAGGATGGCATTAAAAAAGATAAAAGGTATGTCATTTATGGTATTTATAATGGAGGAATTCATTTTATGAAGTGACCTCTCCACATGAGTAATAGATAAGATTAAGGAGAATAATTATAAAAGAAACTAATTGATATTGTTGATTGTGTGGAAGTGTAAATGAGGAACTGATAGGATAAGATGAGAGAATAGAATATCTTAGAAAATAATTAGAATTAGTCATTTCATCTAGTAGTGAGGATGAAGTGATGAAATATCGACTACAACTGGTATTTAAGAAGAAGTGAGTGAGTAATATTGGACCCATGTGTTTAAATGAAAATTTCCAAGAAAGATTACGAGATTTAAATAAAGTTCCTAAAATAAAGGTGAAATTTATTCTAGGTTTTATTCTTGAGAATAGAGTTGAGTAGCTAGTAATAGATTCTAGAGAAGAACTATAAGATTTAAAAGTATATCGATTTTTTTCATGTGAGGTTTTTGAATATGTATTAAAAGTTGAAAAATTTGTGCTGTTGAGGAATTTGATCATCTTTTTGGGTGTTTTGACATCCCGAGAATGATTGTGATCTACTTAGGATAATAAAGAAATAATAGAACTTAAGGAATCTAAAGACTATAGAAATTAGTATGAACAACCCTTCCATTGTGTCAAATAGTTTAGCCTAGTTATCTATATAATATGTGAACCCCACATATATAATATTATGGAATAATATTTTAGGATGATCCTTGGCCACCCATTGTAATTATTTTAAAGGTTGGGGCCAAAGCCTCATATTTATTATTAAATTAAAGAAAATACCTCTTTTAACTGGGTAGAGGGAAACCCATTAGATAGCCCGAAGGCCTAGTGGGTTTGTACCCCATTACATAGCTCGTAGGCCCAAATTTTTGGCCTAACTCACATTATGTGAATAGTAACCCGCCTCCTACAGTACACACATAGTACCACCGCCACTACAGTGCCCTGCCGCCACTATAGTACCCGCTGATGAATAATGATGTCAGTGCTACATTGCTGCTACAGTACTGCTACAGTACCTGCACCCAATGGGTTTTGAACCCCATCAAGGATGAGCCATGAAAATATACCACATTCTGATCTTGTTTATATTTATGCATTACATGTGGTTATTTCTACCGATTAAAAGATAACAAGATCCATATTTACTTTAACTAGAAATCTGGGGCCAAATACCAAAAGGGGTTTAATTAAAGAAATATTTTTTTCATAAAAGAATTGGACAACACCTAATTAACCCCCCATAGGTTTGTCTGTGTGGTTCATTGGGCTTGTCATTTACCTCAATCATCATATTAAACATTATGTTCTCTAATTATGAAATTTTTGAATCACATAGTTATTGATCAAAAGTGAGTATCATAATCCAAATTTCATGGTGGTTGAGTTGTGAAATTTTTATAAAATGACTTGAAAACTAGATAAAATCTTGGAATCATATGTTGTTTAGTTTTCTAAAATAACTTGAAATTTTGAATAATCAAATGTTTGTTATTGACTAAAATTAGAATATAAACATGATTTTTCACATGGTTCAAGATATTTATTTTAATAATAATCATTTTAATTCAACAATTACTAAGAGAAGTCATATGTAGTGAAAAATATAATTTTTACTATTCATAATGGATGATAAAGGGAGGTGTTTTTTAGACATGTGGTGTTACCCACGTCATTCCCATATTTGATGTGTTTTAAATTTTCTTACAAAAAAAAATCACTGAAAGAAGAAATATGATTTATTTTATTTTATTTATTGATTTTTTAACTTAATTAACTCCCTGTTAAGAATATTCTAATGTTATAATTGTACCCATAAATATGGAAAAAATTTTATCCCACATTTCTTATTGTGTAGTGATTCACTATTCATTCACACCCCTATACCACTATATTAAACTAATTTTTTATAGTAAATTAAAAATATATAAAAAAATGACATAACTTTTTTTAAATTAGTTAATCATTTAAACTATATGAAATTAAAATTTCAATTTTTTTATGATTACATTGTTGGTGGAGGTGATTTGAAGATCCCATTCTAAAGTTAAAGAAAAACAGAACAAACTGTGTAGAGGTCCTAGTAAACATCTAGACTATAATACACACTATAAGTAATATGTGCATCCATTTGGGATAAAACTGATTATATTAAAGGAAGGAAATGTGGGATATAATTATCTAGAATAATGTGGGGCCTTATTTATCCATTTTATGAACCGAAGGTATCTATTATTGGATTAAATGACCATTTTTCACAGTATTGAGGCAACATAGGTAATTTTTCCATGTTTTGGGTTGTATGCCTCCAATTAATGCCAAATTTTCATTGTACATATTCAATAGATGTGGAATCAACTTTTTTTTATTTTTTAAAGTGATATAAGTATTTTTCTCTCCAAAATCAATGATTCAAGTGGTTTTATAAATTTAGGGTACCCAAAAACATTTTTTACATCTTCTATAAACTGGCACCTTGGAACCCCATTTTCAAGTTTGACCAAGGAAAAGGTTTTATCCAATTTTTTATATTCTATGTTTTCTTTTAATATTTTTTAGGTTTTGGAGTTCCCTATCCTTATAGAGAGATAAATTATCATGTTAGAGTTCCAAATAATTTTCATCATCCTCTAAATAGAAATCTAAATAGTAAGAGATAATTACATGGGATATCCTCAATTAAAGAGAACGTTCAAAAACATACTTATTTATTGGTTTGGTGTATATTTTAGTTTTTAATTGTTCTTTTAGATTTATCTTAAATTATAGTGATGTATTTAATTGAAACACTTTTTATTTCATAACTGATCAGTGTGTAATTTTGTGTGTGTGACTTGTATTATTCTGATTATACAAAACAATAATCTTATTATTTCCCAAAAATATGGGATTTAAGGTTTCTTTAGAAAACCTTAAAGAAATATTATCTTGTTTAACTTGACTACATTATTGTTATGTCAAGGTTTATTCCTATGTGCATCATATTATAGGCTTTGTGGGTAACCAGGATATTGGTTAATCCTTTACCAAAGGATTACACCAAAACCTAATAATCAAATAAGAAAAATGAAAGTTTTAATCATTTTGTTAACTCTGTAATAGTCACATACTTATATTATATTTTTAAAATCCACTTGTTTTATTAACTATTTAACTCTTTAATTAATTTGATTTAAATAGAACTATTTTTAAAACACCCCACCATTTTATGTTACATTTTTGAAAATCTTATTTAATATTCACACTCTAAACTCATAAAATACCTCTGTGAGATGACTTGAGGTATTTAGTATAGTATAAAAAAATATTCCAAACATAATTAATGTTTTTAATCATGAAAACATGGTCAAATTTTGGAATCATTTTTGGCATGCGCTTCAGTTTTTTTAGTGTGTGTTTTTTATAAGAAAATTGTAAATTTTGTAAATTTTTATTTAATTATCTATTATAATTTTGTATAAGTTGTGTTATAACCATTTTAGTATTTTTTTTCAAGATGCGTTATTTTTAAAGTGAACTCCAGCAATTTTATCCCAAATGTGAAATAATTATTCATCACCAACACTGAAACATGCAAAGAAATCCTTTAAAAGAAGATTCATAACCCATTCCAGATCCTATAAACCTCTCTCTGTATTCATTATATAAAATAAAAATTTAAACTAAAATAAAACTAAATAACATGGATGAAAATAATAATTCATTAAAAGAATATACATTTCCTGATATTGATATCCAACTCACCAACATTCAAATATAAAGAAAAGCGCCAAACATTGAACTAAAATCTGGTCTAATTCATTTGTTTCCAAAATTTCACAAACATTCTGAATAAGACCCACATAATCATTTAGAGTAATTTTACTATATGTTTCTAAAATTAAAGCCACTAAATATGGATAAATAACTTTTTAAAAATGGATATTTTATATTTTATTTAGAAGACATAACACAATATTGGTTTTGTTATATTAACTCCTAAAGCAAGGGTTAGGAACATGTGAAATTCCTTTTTTATTGATAAATATTTCCCAAACTCTCAAACTAAAACTATAAGGAACAAAATTTGTAGAATAAAATAATTATATGGGTAAATAGTGCATGAATAATAATTATTATTTAAAAGGTTATGTTCAATTTTTCCACACTACCAAATAAGGGATCAACTATTAATAAAATAATTTTTTAAAGGTTTAATTGTTATTGAATTAAATATTATTTATGTGACTATAGGTGTTTCACTAGTTGAAAATACCCTAATTTATGTAAATAATCTCATCAAAAACATGGTTCAGAACACACAATGATTCTATGCAAGGTCCAGTATACGCAGTATATGTTTCCAAAAGGTGAAAAGGTTTGAGTTTTAGAATAAGGGAGATACAATGTTTGAAGAGTTAATTACCCTTCTATGATATATTTCTATTTCCCAATGGAAATCCCAACCTTCCCCTTCTATTCATTGTGTTATATGTTTTACTAATAGCCACTATTCAGATATATTCCCCCAATTGAAAGAGCCTTCAAACATCTATGAGGAAATCTTCATAGGATACCCCTATAACCAACCTATTAAGAAAAAACTATACTATCCAATCAAATAAGGAGGGAAATATAAGCATGACTATATGAAATAGGGTATTAAAACTAACATAAATAGTGATAGAACAACCTGGGGATGGATTTTAAACCAAAACCACCACCCAAAAAAACAATAATCCCTAAAAATGAATTTTCTAATAGTCCCTTAAAAATTACAAACCTATCCTTAAGGACATGATGAAAATGGATAAAAATAATATCTATTTAAAAAAACCACCCAAGAATCCATAATGGCCTAGAAACTCAATTTGGATAACTCCCTAACTCAGTGGGTGAAATCCAAAATCAAGGATTGGGTAAACCACCTATCCATATACTAAAATACCATAGGTACAAGGGAAATTTCAGTTTTATCACCCCTTATAGGGGTACACAACATAACAATAAAATGATACATCTATTCTAGTTACCCTCTCATGAGGAAACCACCATTCCATCCATCTAAAATGACCCTAATGAGAAAAATAATTTTCATTGGAGAAACCCCAACAATAGAAAGAGATAATATTTGGATGATCCACCAATCGCAACCATTCCTCTACCATTACCACAAAGGGATACTAAATAAAGGTAACTAAAATAAAGTAAAATTAATAAGATGGAAATATAAAAAAAAGTGAAGTTTAACATTCAATTGATTGAAATTGTAAATAATATTTTATGATATGCCATGTTTATAAAGGATATGTATACAAAACAAAGGTGAATTCAAGGAAATTAAAAGGTGATATTAATTAGGAAAATATATTCATTTATATATCCATAACTTCCCACAAAATTCAATGATCATGGAATATTTGCACTTTCATGCATAGTAGGGGAGTATTTTTTTCCAATGTTGTAATTAATTTGTGTGATTATATAAATTTGATTCCTTACTATATTTTCTATTCATTTATTTTAGGTATGATAATCCCACAATAATAGTCATTCAACTGGATAGTGGGAGTATTGTAAACCCAGCTGGCCTGTTAAAGGATGTTCTTATAAGGGTTTAGAATTCAATATCTCTGTCAGATTTTTTTGTTCTGAAAATTGTATATTATAGGGTAAAAGGACATGTCTTGTTTATATTCATGTAACCTTTCTTGAAGAAAATAAAAACCATAATTAATGCCCAAAATTTATTTTATATATGGATTTTGGTTATGACAATTTCCACTTCAACATCGTTGATTTCATGAAGCACTCCTCAAAAGAGATCTCATTCAGTTAATTACATTGATGTACTCACTTTTCGCAAAGAAAGTTTTCTTATTTACCTTGATTCTATATCTATGTTTTCATCATTGATGGAAATTTTAGATAATTAATCTTGCATTGAATGTTGTAGTGGTTTAGAAAAATGCCATGTGTGTTCCTTAATTGTTGATTTCTTATGAACCAAGGACACAATAACCATCAATGATTCTTATAATATTGTAAAATATCACTCATCATCTAAGAATGTTATTATTGAAGAGATATATGAGATCATAGTCCTACCTATTTCTCATTCCCCCACACAAATCCAAAATCCCACTGAATTTGAAGTTAAACCACTAACTCAAAATATATAATATTTGAATATTGTGAATGGAAATAAGTTTTCCTTCATAATGTACTATTAAATCCCTCCAAATATTGAATTAATATTTCTTAACCTTTTAATAGAGTGTAAAATTGCATTAATATGGAAACTTTATGACATTCCTGGTATTATACCATCAATTTTTGTGAATCATATATTGTTAAATGATGAGGTTAAACTAGGAAGGCACACATAATGTTGACTAAAACCAAACGTCATTGATGTTATTAAAAATTAGGTAGCCAAATTATTAGATGCTGAAATAATTTACTACATATCTGATCGCCAATGGGTCAATGCATTGCAAGTAGTTCCTAAGAAAACTGATCTTATGGTAATAAAAAATGAAAATAATTAATTGGTTCCAACCCATGTGTAGAGAAATCAGTGTGTCAATATATATTATCACTGAATAAATCATTAAACTAGGAAGGACCATTTACAATATTAATTCTATGACCAAATTATAGATAGGATAATAGATAATTTCTAATATTATTTCCTTTATGGGTATTCTAGATACTTCCAAATATATATCTCCCTTGAGGATTAGGAAAATATAACCTTCACTTGTACCATTGGTACATATTCATACATGAGGATTACATTTTCTCTTTGAAACACTCTAGGAACATTCCAATGATGTATGGTTTGTATTTTTTTATTATATATGTTATTTCATAGAAGTATTAATGGTTGATTTCACTATCTATGGTTTCTATATTGATGAATATTTAAGTAGTCTATGTATTTTTCTTCTTAGCTATATTGAAAATAATCTTGTATTACATTATGAAAAATTGCATTTTATAATGACATAAGGGATAGTTCTTGGACATGTGATTTCTGAAGATGGTATAAAATTTGATAAATTAACAGTTGATTTCAATTATTCTCTACCATTACATAAAAATATATACGAATTTATTTTTTTATTAGTTTATATTGTATATTATGACTAATTTATTCACATATTAAGAAATATTGAACTCACCCTACCTCTACTACATTAAATATAAAATTAATTTGGTTTTGATAAAAATTGTGAGGAATATTTTAAAAAAATTGAAATAAAGTTTCAAATCACCCCTGATTATCCATCCACCTCGGTGGGATTTTCCATTTCAAATCATTTGTGATGCTTCCAACTACATAGTTGTGGAAATATTATCAAAATGAACTATTCAAGATCTGAATTTCATTGTTTATTCCTCAGGCACACCAGACCCTGCCCAAAAAAACTATAACAGAACCACGAAATAAATATTTTATATTATGTTTTCCTTGAACAAATTCAGGTTATACCTTTTTGGATCAAAATTATTTTTCTCTCTCTAGCCATGAAAACCTATATTATCTTCATCAAAAATTGAATTCTAAACCATATCTCAGTCATCTGTTGCTCCTTATTAGAGAATTTAATTTAGAAATTTTAGGGAAACGATTAAATAATGTGGTATTTGTCCATATCAGTAGGGTCCTCTCATCCTAAAACATTGAATTAACCCCTTATATTCCAATAAATTACATGTTTACTAATGAGAAATTATATAAAAAATAATTTGATATTCCCTGGTATGATGAAATTCTAAATTATTTGGTTATATCTTGAATTCCAAGTAATTTCAATAAAAACATAATAATCATATAAAACATGGGTATCATTGTTATATTTTTTATGACCCTGATCATTAAAAAAAATATAGTGATAAAATCCCTAGGTATTGTGTTCCCAGAAGAAATTTGTTGTCTGTCCATAGGTTATGTCATACTTTTCATGTGAATTCTACATCAATACCAAATGGACAACTCACAAGGTCATTAATTTTTTCCTGTTTTGTAAAATAGCATTTTAATATTCCCATGGTTTTTTGTATCTCTTTTCCTCATTTTAAAAGTATAGGGAGTGTCTATAAAATAAATGAAACTCCAGAATAGCCCTCTTTTTTTCATGAAATTTCTTATGTTTGGGACGTTGACATTCTTGGAACATTTTATTAATTCATTTTACTTATCCATTATTTTGGAAGTAAATTATGTGTCAATAACAAAATAGTCATGATCCATAAAGATTGATGATTCAAAAATATTTTTGAAATTTTTGAGAACCCAAATAATTTTTAGTTTTTTATTCCTTGGGTTCATCATCAGTGACTAGGGCTCTCATTTATACAGCTGAATAATTCAATCTTTTTGCACCAATATGGGGTTACTCATAAAGTTTCTTCTAAATATGACCCCAAAACAATTTTTCAATCTGATTTGTCAAATAAATACTTCTAAGAAATTATTTCAAAAATGGTTCTAACTAAAAAAGGTTAGATTCTTAGACTTTATGATGCATTATGGGATTACCATACTACTTTAAAAAATTATATTGGAATTTCACCTTATCTGATTATTTTTGGAAACATATTTTACCTCTCTACTAGGATAGAGAATCGGGACTATTGGGTTGTTAAAAAATGTATTTATTATATTTTTTCATTAGATTATCAGGGGAAGTTATATATTCAAGAGATAGAAGTCATTTTAAGAGACTTTTATGAGAAATCATGATTCTATAAGGGGATAACCAAGGATTCCCATGAAAACCTCATCATTCATAATCAATTCCATAATGGGTAAGAGGTCCTTAATGAATGGTGAAATTTTCTCTTAGGTAAGCTTTATTACCACATGTTTAGTCCACATACTATGAATTATGGTTATACATTTAGTGTTTTTTAGTTTCAAAATAATGAAAAAAATAACTATCAATGGGTAGTGGATGAAGCACTTCCCTGAAACTGTTCTTGTAGCAGAGGAGCTCCACCTTTTAAAAGAGACCAATCAGTTACACCCACAAAGTTCTATCCTTCCAAATCACATTCTACATTATTATAGTAAGTAAATTTCACACTATAGGTGTGCATGTGTGAGTGGGTGGGGGATAAATTATTAGGTTAGATAGGATGTTCAACATCTTTATTTTTATTCACCTTTTTAATTGTTCAATTTTATTTTTCATTTTAAACACTTTCAATTATTAGTTAGTATTTTTTTCATCTTTCTTCTATTATCTATTTTCACTCATTGTATTACATTTTATTTTACCCCTCTCCTTTTTTCACATTTGTGTTAGAATACTTATTTTAAATTCCCATATAATCATGTATTTTATTGAGAAATACTGATAAATTTTCCAATTTCATGTTTCTTTTACATTTAAAGTTAATTTTTTCCTAAATAGAAAGTGATTTTGAGCATATAATTAAAACTGAGGGGTGGTTTTAAGTAAAAGTCAGGGTTTTTAATGATATAAATTATTGTATATTTCTAAAACCTTGGATATATTGTTACCTTCTATGTGATTTCTTATGGGTTAATTATGTTATTTAACATCTCCATAAATAATGTCACTCAACCATGAAGTGTGAATATTTATTACATAATTTAAGGTATATATAAGTTATATTTATTTTTATCTATCTGTCCAAAATCAGGTTTCTTTACATTCATTTTAGATCCAATCAAATTCGTTACTACAATAAATTGAACTATGATTGATTCCTAGTGATGTGGTTGAAAAAAAAACAAAAAAAAAAGATAAAAAATAATAATACAACACAACATATAGGATGAAACCAAAAAGAGTGTCTTCTAGGAATTATTAATTGAGTGGGTTCTACAAATTTGATTTCCAAGAGTATAGAGATGTTCTATTATAAAAAACTAGGTAAGCCGAAAATTTTTAAGATAACATATATTTACTAAATAAAAAGTGGAAATATTAGAATGAAATGGTTATCAAACACACATGTGGAGATTTGTTGACAAGGATAACCTATAAATTATTTTCTAGGACAAATATCATATATCTCCTTGACTTTTTCTCTAATATAATTTTGATACACTCATTTTTATATTTATTAAGATTAACTCTTTGGTGTAATTATAACATTTAGTATTATGATACCATGAAAAGAATTTACTATGAATTTTTAATATTTAGGGTTAAGGGAATAAGTTCTACAATAGTTTTTGAAATTTTGTTTTACCCAAGAGTAAAAATGTATAGGCGTGAGGGTGTTATCACATGGTGATTAAATATTCATTAATTTCCTTATTAAACTATGTTAAAATATTTTTGTATTCTAAATTATAAATATAATGACCAATATAAACACAAAATTTGATTCAATCAGCTAATTTTTATCACTATAAAAAAGGTAAACTTCACTAGTTTTGCTGATTAAATTATTAGTGGAGGTTATTTTGAGTTCCCTTGATGAAATTAAATAAAAAAGGGAAAAACTGCACATTCTCTCAAGAACACACATGGAAAAAATATACACTAAGGATAATATGTGAATTAAATTGGGCTAAAACTAGTGGGTGAAAGAAAAACCATGAGTTATTAGAATTATAATGAGCATTAGCGATCCCGATTCATCCATTTTTTGGTGAAATATGCTCCATAATTGGATAAAATATTAATTTTTCATAGTCTCTGGGTCAATTATATTATTCAACCATATATCAATTTGTTGGTTTTCAATTCATTCAATTTGTTTGGAGATATTCAAGATGTATGGAATCAAATTTTTAGTTTTTTAGAAGTGAGGTATGGTTGTCTGTTATCCCAAATTTGTGAGACAACTTGTTTATGAAATTCAAGGTCTCCAATACCACCTTTCACATTGAATAAAATTTTGAATCTTGGGAACACCATTTTCAATATTTATCAAGGAGAGTAAATAGTGGGTGATCATTTTGATAGAGCTACACAGTTGGATAGGGAGTTCCAAAACATAATTAAATATTTTTATGATGTGTATTATGGTTTGTAATTTTTCTTTTAAATTTATTATATCTTTTTTTCTATTAATTTAATTGAAACACTTTTTTCTTTTATAACCAAAAAGTGTGTAATTTTAATTGTGTAATTTTAATTTTTCAAACTAGATAACCTAAGAATCTTATTATTTACCAAATATTTATGAATTTATTGTTATTTGGAAAACTATAAATCATTCTTATACAATAAAACCTAACAACTGAATGTCATTTCATGGTTTATTCCTATCTGCATCGTTTTAGAGTAATTTTGGGTAATGAAGATCTTGGTTCACCCTCAACCGAATAATTACACTAAAACATAAGAATTAATCAAGAACAATGAAATTTTCTAGTGGTGTAGTAACTCAACAATTACAACATACTTATCTTATATGTTTCAAAATATAGTTATTTTTTCAACTATTAAACTCTTTAATTAAGTTGTTTTACTTAGAACTGATTTAAAAACACCCATAATTTTATTTTTATTTTTTAAAATTATTGAAAATTCACACTCTGAACTCATTAATGATCTCTGAGAGATGACCAAGGGTCTACACTATACTATAAAACAACATTGAAGAAAAATCAATAATACATGTTATTATAACATGGTTGGTTTTTACAACACAAACAATTTATAAATTTGTTACCCGCTACATGATGTAGTAGAGGTAGTAGGGTTGATCACACTAAGAGAATATGTGTAGACATCAGGAATATCCTACAAGAAGAATTTTCATGCTGATATGGTTTTTAGTTGATTAAAACTATCCATTATAATAATCAAACGACTACTTAAATGAACTTAAGCCAGCCTAATATAAGGAAGTGATGATATAAGTGTTAGAGTGGAGAATTCTATTTAGTTATATGTGATTCCAATTATTTCATCTACACATTTAATTGATTATTTATTTAAATATTAGTTATTTAAAATTTAATTAGAATGTTATTATTTCTCATTCTCTAGTATTAGATAGTACTCAATTTTTTTTATGAAAAATATCCAACATTTCATTCTTTAATATGGTGAATTATTCATGTGATATTTTAAGATAAAATAAATTGGTTAAATATCAAGAATCATTTCCCACAAAGTCAAGAAATTTATCTACATCATGATCGATCACACAATATTACTTATTAGGTATCACATATGTAATTATTCATAGAACTAACACAAAATATTGATTTTCAATTAATATAATTTTTTATTCTGAATTAGACTACATTTTACTTGTGATTTTCTCATGAAATCTTCGAATTTGGAATAAATGAATTCTTTTTTTCTCCTACCAAATATTAATTATTAGATGTCACATTAATGGGAACCGAAGCATCCTTATAGGCCCCATATGACAATTTTTCATATAAATATATTATTTAAACAATTAAAATTCTGATTAAATTAAATTAAACTGATAAGAAGAAATAAAAAATAAAATAATGTTCATGAATATAAGATTACATAATAAAAAATTTGACATTATGTAATCAAATATCCATAAAAAAATAAGTCACAAAAATAATAAATAGATTTCCCCATGTTTCTGTTAATAAAAATATCAATACATGTTTCCAATGATTCCCACTTAATGAGAAAATTCAAGGCATTGATCACTAAAAATCCAATACACACCAACACATGTGTTTTGAAAGAGTGTCATCCACCTCTAACTATAATTACACAAATTACCATTGTTAAAATAATACAATTAACACATGTGTCAATATAAACCATCCCCAAGAATACACCAACACACTCTACAATCTGTTTCCCATATAAAATAACACCATGGACACCACAAGTGATGTATCATGGGGGTATTTTTGAAGAATAAGTCAAACCAGTGATTCTTATTATGGATAATTTGTATTTGTTGATAATCAAGACACGGTCTTGAAGTATAATGAGAATAAATGGTGTCAAATATTGACATGAAATAATTAGTAGTGGTTTCTTACAATGAATTTGTGTCCTTAATGGAACCCCGTAATATTTTCATATTAATTAAACATAAATTAAAGGATCTAAGAATGTGGATAGATTAATACTTTTACCTATATTTTTTATTTCTTATTTCCTATATAAATTTGATCCTTTATCATTTTAATTTTAGTGATTTTCCCTGAAATTTGGTGTTTTTTGGTGTGATCTAATTTTCTCCTCCCTCTCTTTTTTTCCTTCTGTAGTTGTGAATATATTTTATTTTAATAAAATATAAATATATATTGGGTATCAAAGTAACATTTTTTATTTATAAGAATCTAAGGTATTATACTATGTGAAAAACCTATTAATAAGCAGTGAAGGACAAAAGTTTTTTGTTATTCCATTACTCGAAATTGACTTTATCTAATAACAACACATGGATGATCAAGATAAAAGTAACCACAAAGAACCAAGGGTTCTAGGTTGTTGTTGTACCAGTGTATGGGATGTCCATAGAGATAAAAAAGTAAAAGATGGTGTAATAATATCTACTCCCAGTTCTATGAAAGAAAATTATTTTATAGGTTTTACAAAGGAAAACTATAAATAAGTTTGAGACAGTCAAAATATAAAAATTTTCAAAGAAAATAATTTAAAAAATACGTTTCTAAAAACTCTCAAAAGTGACATTTATATGCTTCACATGGATTAGGGGAATATATTGATGAGTTTTCAAGGAACTTGGGTAGAATTGAAATTAAATTATTATAGTGTTTTTTCCACTCTTGATAATTTTAAAATAGTAAAGAAATTAATTCGTTCAATGATGAAAACATATTACCAATTCATGGTAGGTATGGATCAATATTTTGATGTTGACCACATGTTTTTTGATGAAGAAGTTTTCTAATAAAAGGATAATGAGGAGCATGTACATTTCCATAACAACATTAATATTAGTGATAACCAACCCCTTATCACATATATATAGTGGTTTGCACGCATTTATAAAGAAGATGAGGAGTTATGAAAGTGTGATAGTAGTGACCCTAACTGGAATGGTCTGAAAGGAGGATGTGGAAAGTGTTGTGGTCATGGAAAAGGAGGTCATGGAAATATAAACATTTCATAGTAGGATTGTAGAAAATAGATTGGATGCTCGACATGAATTATATATAACATACCCATGTTGTTAACGAAGAACCTACCCTAATACTCAACATTACTCCAAAGGAATATTCAAACATATAATATTGATATTATAGGATCCTTGTCAATAAATATATGTTGATTCTAGAGTAACATGATACTAAGAAGGAACCTATTTTTACTGAGGTATAGTACTTGTACAATGGTTCAAGTAATCAAATAACTATCCATAATGAAACTTTTCATAAGTTACATGATAACATCACATGTGAGATAAAACTTGATGATGGATATAATATGTAGGTCATTATGATAGTATTTTTCATGGTCTGATACAAAAATAGTGATCAATTTATCCTAAAAATTTATCCTACATACCTACAATTTGGAAAAATATTTTAAGTCTCATAAAGTTGACGTAAGATTAAAATGAAGTGATGATTAACCGAATCACATGACGGTGTTTGATAGGAGTGGTTATATTTTGATTATGGTGATGATTTAACTGAATTGGATATATAAAATTCAACTATAATCCTCTATGATTTGTTTACTCTTCTCAAACATCCCAATGTGGATTGGGTACATGAGTTGAATCCATGTAAATTTCCATGATTTGAAGTTGACAGGTGTGAAGCTTATGGTTATCAAACTCATGGGGACTAATGAACCCAAAAAGATATGAAAAGGATGATTGATCAAAAATGAAGAAAATAGTTCCTTTGTAACCCAAGAAAATGTTAGAGTTGGTAAGGAATTATAGCTACTTAACATTGACATGTATAGACCTATAAAACCTTTAAATATTGTAGGTAACAATTACATACTTATATATATTTATTCCTATAGTCTTTGGTTCTGGGTTTACATCATATTTGAATATATTAAAGTGTGATCCATTTTCAAGAAGTTGAAGCTCACTATGGAGAATTATTCTAAGAACTAGGTGAGGATATTAAGGAAGAATCATATTGGTAAATTTATATTAAATGAAATAACCATCATGCTTTAATAATGGGGGATCAAGAGGAAACTCTTTACACTATATAGTCTCTAATAGAATTTTGTGGTGGAGTGGATGAACCATATTTTCATAGCTATGATGTGGTCACTGCATAACACCCTGTGAGTACCTGAATGTTTATGGGGTGACTTTTGACACCATAAAATGTGTACGATTCACTTTTCCATAGAATTTAAGATGTGAAACTTACTTAGACACAAAATGTTGAGTTTGAGTAGAAATACATCTTGATGTCAAAGGAAGGATCAGATTGTATTTCCATGTGTCTTGACCAAAGCATCCTCAATCATGCAAGAAAAGTTCACGGTGTGACTCCCCATTTTTTATGTGGGTTAGTGGTAGTAGAGAAAGGAAAAAACCTAAAGGGGTGGGACTGTAGCCCAACATGGAGCCCGAGAAGGGGTGTGGGGATGCAACCCCATGGTATGAAGTAGCAGGTTCGCCCAAGTGCACCTCACATGTACCCAAACACCATCGGCAGACAAAGTACTTGTGCACAACCCTATGCAATCAACCAGCGAGAACGATCTATGCATGATAGAAACTTGGGTGAAAAGAAAAATTTTCCAAAGGTCCTATATTTTTTTATAAATAAGTCCCTAGAGTCTTCATTTTCTTAGAAATAATTTCTCAAAGTCTAGCTGATGCCGTGATCTCTATAATGCTTATCTCCAGACCTATGTAACCTTCTAGGTAGCTCTATAACACATAAAGAAGAATGAATTAAAGTGGAATAGTGAAACTAGAGACCTCTAAGGTTTTTAATGAAGAAACACCTATGAGAGGAATTCACCCAACCCCTGATTAAAGAAGACCAGTGTGAGGTCCCCTTCCTCAAACAGGGACCTGAAAAAATAACTTCTAGTAATGCCTATGAATACCATTGAAGGCATGATAAAATCCTCACCCAAGTGTAGTCATCTAGGTTTTCCAACAACTTATATTCCATCAGTTCATCCTGACATGCCTTCCTGAATCACCCCTTATGCAAGCCTCCATTATTCTCCCTACCATCCAACCTACGTGATCTATTCAAATGTCCTTCTATAAATCCATCCATGGATGGGAATATCATTCCATGGTTCTATTTTCTGAAAGGGAAAAATATGAAACCTCCACCAAGGCCTCCAAATCTTCAAAACCATGGGAAAAGGTACCTAAATGTTTTTCCCATTTGGATTTGTATTTCTATGGTTATAGGTTTACCATACTTGTCCTACTAGATGGACATGGTCCTCATGAAGTTTATGTATTTTTATATCTTTTTTCATGAGGAACATTACCATAGGGAAAATGTCATGGAATTCTTAGTTTGGAGGATTAAGGTTTGTACCATGCCCTTCCCTTCTCATAATTATGTCCCAGAGCTTTTAGTTCATGTATGGATGATATGGAACAGAACTCTCCTCCCTCACTGTGTGACTAGTTTTAGGGAATTTCTCCTAGAGTAAGCTCATATGCTTTCATGTAGGAGGTTGTAGTCTTTCTCCTCTACCACCACTTCCTTCACCTTCATTCTTTTCTAGGGAGAATTTAATAGAGGGAAGTGTCATAACCTCAGCCTCATCCACTTTTTCCCTCCACTTATTCCACCAACAGATAATGAAAATTGCATGGTTCATTAGATATTAAAATTCCTATTTTTTTCACACATATCATGAATCAATGGGGATTATAAGTTAATAATGATCATGACATCCACTCGATCCATATGACATCATTGAACTGTGAGAACATTGATTCCTACTCTAACCAGGATACATAGGATGCCTATCTAAGGTCTAAGATCAAGGGTAATCCCCCTCAGAAATTATCCCTAATCATAACCCCCAAACCACCATGATTCAAGGTATATCTAATGGTTCCTTTTATAGGGAATCCTCTTTAGGAGTAATCCCCAACTTGTCCTCTCATTGGGATATACTCCCCCGCGACACCTACTGAAAAATGTGGGATTTGATTCCTGTCTAAAAGGGATATATTGGAAGCCTCTATGAAGTTGGAACCCAACCAAATAAATCAACTATATTCTCTATGAGCCGCATTCTCAGTAGGGTTTGATTAAACATGAGAATTCATCTTCCTTTAAGGTTTCCTTAGGATGCCTCGACATAAGACCCAAAAAAACCTTTGATCAGGCACCTTTCATTTAGATGTACTTTCGCCCTGACCGTAAACTTTACGGTTAGGTCCATATCACATAACCTGTAAAGGTATGATGTTCCCTGTTCACTGGAATATTACTAAGTGGGTTCTAATTACTTTCACAAGGATATGTTGGAATCCCATTTATGGGTCTGACACCAACATCATAACAACTCATATCTCTTTGGATAATGATAAATTCCAAAATTACCTATGTCTCCCTTGATGACCATAAAATCCATAATTCCCCACTACGTGGATAGAAAACAAGTATCGTTATAATAATGACCATGGAATATCTAGGTAGTATATAATAGGATAAAATTTATGGAGAACCTCATATACATACAAATATCTCAACTGATGAAGAACCTTAGATACATATAGATGATTCTAAATTCCATACATACTAATGATTGATTGATAATAAAAGGGAAACCCAAGTCATACTTGGGAATTAATAAAGGTTCATGAATATGTATTAAATTTGAAAGAGATTCCTAGAGTAGTCAACACTTCCCCTCAAAGGGGTGTAATGATCTCAACCTCCCATACTCTCGACCAATCTGAGTTCTTAAGCGTCATAGGTCAAAAAATTCCTAATGAACACTTTCCTTTGGAAATTAGGTCCTTTTGGATAAAGAACAATTAAGTGTTTCATTTCTATAGAAAAAATTAATGCAGTGAGACGTATTTTATACCTACTAAACCATCAATCGATAGAGATGTTAGGATAGTACACACCATTTGAGGCATAGACCGGTAGGAAACCTCAATTGAATCATCTTAAGGTCTTTAGGTGGATGAATCTTGAAAAAATTGATGATCAAATCCATCCCATAGTGTGACTTGATATGGAAAAAGGTTACATATCTCACCATTTTCTGAATTCCATCATTAAATAACTCCATGTGAGTAGAAATGTTTTTTAAAGAAGACATGGAGTGTAATTCAGGTGCATGTGTTGATGGAGATTCCCCTTATCTATAGAAGTTCTCCATATGGGAATACCTATAGCACAAGATAACAACATGATAGATATAGACCATTATTGGTGTGTAAAGTGTTCAAAAGGCATTGGAAGGTATAGAATATACACAAACTACTTTACTACTTGGAGTAAAAACCCCTGGTGCCCCTTCCCCACCATTATTAGTAGAGATTCCATTCACATCCATAGAAACAATGAGGAACCAGTTTGGTCTTGGATGCTCATCTATATTTACACTAATGCTGATGAAATATAGTTCCTCATTGATCTATTTATTATAGAAGTTGATGATCTTGTTTCCATTAATTAAGTAGCTATATTGTCTATATAAGAGTAATACATTCCAAATTAGTACATGCATGTATTTGTTATTATTAAAAGATATTGCGAAGAAGAACTTTCCAACAACACAATGAAATGTATTTTTAGTCATATTGATGATATAAGAAGAATTAAATAACTATTGTATAATGTTATGATGAAGGCGATGATGAGTGTTAAGTAACATTTACTAGATTGGATAAATCTAAAACACTTCTCAATTATGGTGATAATGTTGGTTGATGATCAAGATGTGGTCCCTTAGTTGAAAAAGAATAAATGATATCGAAAAATGACACCTAATAATTAGAGGGAGTTGTTGACAATAAATCAACTTCTTCAATGGAACCACATAAGAGTTGCATACTTACAAAACTTAAATTAACAGGACCAAAAATTAAGATTTGGCCCACAATTTTTTATTTCTTCTATAAATTAGATCCTTTCTAATTGTAATTTCCACCAATAGATTTTATGTAAACAAAGTTATTACTGGTGTGATCTATTTTCCTCCTCTCTCTCTATCATTCTATTTTCCTTATATCATTTTGAAAATATTTTATTTAAAAAAAAATAAAAACTAACAGTTCTTCCCCCAACTCACTTAAACGCCCTCTTACATGAATCATAGGATAGTAGAGGCAGATAATGTTGGGAATGCGTTTAGTACTCACAAGTAAGACATGGGTGGTGTAATGTATTGATGTTTTATATGAGGAGGGGGTGTTTGGTGTAGGTTAGGCATCATGATTTTTTACAGGGATAATGTTGTCAGTAATTGGTGAGGGAGGAAAATGTAAGACTGGGGTGTTTTAAAAAAAGGGTAGACATACAGTTGGGTGGTGCCAGGTTCGCTATGAAAAAAGTGTAGAGGAGGAGGTTGTAGGTTGAGAATACTTATGTAGAGAAGTCCAACACATATGAGGTGATGGATAGATGTGATGGAAGTGGTAAAAAATTAAAATGATTTTTTAAAATTAAATTGTTTTTAGGTTTTGTTGGAAGATGGGACATTTAAGTGTAAAATGAATTAGGGCTCGATGTCCCCATCTTTGAGTTTAACTAATCTTACTCCATCAACCAATTTTTTTAAAAATTTATTATATTTTGTCATCATCATATATATATATCAACATTTAAAACTGTCATGAACCAACCCGAGTTATCCATGAATCGGTCACCCAGGCTAGCCCACAACAAGTCCCAAGATGCATTCATGATCCTCCTGGGATGGATAAAAGAACAAAGGGAATTAGTAGAGTGAAAAGGGAATGATTTCTCCCACATATAAATAATTAAAAAACCATTAGAAAGAAATGGACAACCCATTACACATTTATAAAAAAGTTGAACTAAACATTATTTGCAGACGGAAGCGAAAGTATAACTGAACCAAACAACTCAACCGAACAAACCTAACAACTAACAATATCTATGTGACCCAACCAGTCACTCTCTATCATAATGATAACACTTCTTCCAAGGCAATCTAACTCAAGATGAAACCATCACAATGGATAACAAAAGAAGAAGACTATATGTGTTAGTATTAAAACTTAGTAGGTTAGACCGATATTCTATTCCCAATGGTCATACATTAAAATAAAAGAAACATTAATTCCATGTTTGAAATAAAATATTTAAAATTATTTTTTCCAAATATGCTTCCATGCTATAATCATTATAAAATAAAATGGTTGCAATTTTTCATTACCAACAAATGCTAGTAACTAATTTCAAAGAGATGCAACTTCAAAATAAAAATATTTTTCAAGAGGTATGCTTTAAATAATGTACACTTTTAAATAAAACACACACACTTATGAATTTATGAACCAAACACATTGTATGCTAACAGTGGGTAAAAAAGAGCTAATGAGCACAAGTCACAGGAACACCCCAAGGAAATAGTTCATTGTGGGACCTAGGTACCTTGTATCTCAGTGTAAAAGTAACAACAATAAAATATTCGTTCTCATGAATGATCCACTAATAGGAAACAAATACCCATATCCTAGTGGTTCACAACATCATCATCGTAGTATAGTTAGTGTTGTCATTGTCAAACTTGTTGTGTGAAATAGGGACGAAACTACTCTGGATCACTAGCACACTAGCACATGTCCACCCACCAAGATACCTAGGTTTCCATTTTGTACTCAATCTTGTTCGACAAATTATCAAATAAAATTTTAACATGAAAATATGATTCCCAAATCATACACACACAAAAATCCTTCAAATATGCTTCAAATTTCTTTCGCAAATCAATAAATAACTTAAAATTCCATAAAACAATTTCAAGAAGTATAATGGGGATTTGCACATAAAATCCATTCAAAGATTCTTTTTTATGGTAAAAATATACCATTACCATATCAAACCAGATTTGGAATCCCCAAAAACATTTAATAAACGAGCCATTAAGCATTCTTCAAAAAAAACATTTATCAAAAGAACCAATTAAAATATTCATAAATAGGTGTAAAAAACATTTTAATCAATATAAAATTTACTTAAACCCCTCAAAAACTCAGGTTACACATTTAAAGCCCACCTATTTCTATAAAGGTGCCAAACATGCCATTTACTGAGAACACATACCGAAAACCCTAAAAACATATAATCAATTCATTATAAGACCCAAAACTAGATTGGAAACCAAATATGTAACCCAAAAAAATTGATTCACATGCTTCAAATATCTTTTATAATCCAAAATGATCATTTTATATCACCAAGAGCACACAAAATCCAACCAGACACTTTCCCAGAAACGAGGCATGAAAAAAATTTATAAAACAAACTCTTCTTAACACTAAAAATCATATAAAACAATATTTTCTGGAAAACATTTGTTAAAATATCTAAACTAGGATTTAGATATTATGATTCAGTTGAAAAATAAAATGGATCATTTAAATAAACACGTAATGTGCACAATTTAAACAAAACAACAGAATATTCAGAAAACAAGGCATAGATTACCCTTCTTTCACACTAAATAATTAATCCAAAGGGTGAAAAACAATACCTAGAAAAAATATAAGTTGAAAAAAGCAAGAAAAAAATGAATCTGGAATTTTAAAGGATGTTCTTGGGAGAACCTACCTCAAAACCAAGGCGGAAATGAAATTCCCACCCAATAACACCGTTCAAGGGTTCATAAACCGTAAACCTATGAATAATAGCCCCAAACGAGAAACAAACCTGTCAAAAATCATGGGATAACATAACCCAACGTTGTGTATGACCAGGGGAGAAGATAGACCCAACAAAAATTGGAAGCAGGATAAGGAGGATGAAGGAGAATAAATAAGAAGGAAACTCACCTTGATAACTAATGGACTCTACATCTTGCCTCGTTCCATACCCATAGAGGATAGGTAATGTCTTGTAACTCAATGGATAGTCTCCATATTTCTAGAGTAACCAAGGAAATAATATTTGGGGGAGGAAAGAGTAAAAAATGACTAATTTATGAAAGAAACACATCACCTTTTCAAATATAAAAGATTTGAGAAACCTTGAAGAAGTTCGCCCTAATCCCTGATGAATATGAGGTCCAAAGAGGGAAAATGGAACATGGGGGTGCATATAGGATTTTTGGGCTTGAGTGAGATGTCAAATGACTGAAAAATATTTAAAAAAGGAAAATATATAAAATAAAAAAAAATATTTTTTAAAATTGGAAATGGACTGACGGGCTAGCCCAATACCGGAATAAATAACCCAAATACACTATCATTTTGAATTCATAATGGTTCAAAATGGATATGGTGGTTTGAGCAGGTCATGGGAGGCCAATTGGGAAGTGGAATGGGTGAAAGATGTTAAAAAGGAGTTATAAAAGAAACAAATTTTGTTTTTAAATCTGGAAATGAGCTCATGGTTTTGCCCAAATCTTGAAGTAACCACCATTTTCTCAAAAAACCCTGAAAGAAGCTATGTTGAACCCATGGTAGGAAGATTAGAAATTGATGGAACTTCAAAACTCAAATTTCATATCACCCAAACCCAAGAAAAGGATTAGGATTTCCAATGAACTGGATCAAGAACAAGACATGAAAAACTAGGTGTGACAATTATCCCCACCATTAAATGTTTGCACCCCTAGAAATCCAAAAAACTTTACAAATGATTCATCAACACCAAAGGATTACTCGTCAACACAATCAGGCCTCTTAATCCAAGGAAATTTCACCCACAAAAATGAATCTTAAGCCACTTTCCCAAAATAAAACAAAAACTCACAACCACTTCCCAAGAATAAATGGAATGATTAATACAATCAATGAAAACCAATCCAAAACTATATTTTTGGGACATCTCCCAAAGATCCCAATGACCACCCCAAACCAAAGAACATCATAAAATCCAACGATTTCAAGGGAGGCCAGAACAGACTCCCCCCCATTAAGAACCTACCAACAATGAGAAAACGATATTTCAACATGATCTAGAATTGGGCCTCTCCCAAAAAGGCTAAAAAACTCCCTTACAATATCCTACCAAGTCATGCCAAGAAAAGAAAAACATGGTCATTTAACTTATTCACTCCTGAAAGGAGGGCACACGAACATAGCCAAAACTTCTCACAAAAACCAAACACCACAACCACATTGGGAGGATAGGGAAGGGGCCTAATGATTGAACCGATAAAGCCAATGATGAAAAACACCCACCACTCTTCACATATGGATGGATAAAATCCAAGACCACACCTGATTCACATGGGTGGTTCACACAAGAAAACTATTTGAAAGCTCACATCCAAGATAGTATAACCATAGACACTGCATGAGGGGTAAGTCCAACATTCCATTTGAGGAAAAAAATTCACATTGATGATAAACAATGATATAAATGTCAAAACCACCTCACTGCAATGGTGGAGGCACAAACTATCGCATCTCACCTTTTTATTACATAACTTTTCATTACAATTGACAAATAGAGGCTCTGTAAAGTCTAGTGTCTTGGAAATACGGAACAATATACATGAAAACATTAAACATTATTCTAATAAACTTTTAATTATTCATCATAGGTTCATCCTAAAGTAAAATTACTATATTTCATAACCTGGAGACATACATCAAAGGAAACGGTGAGCACAAGGACTTGTAAGGAAAACATGTTAAATATTTTACATGTGATCTTGAGAAATATCAATTAGAACATGGAGATAAAGAGGCATATAATAATAAAAAATTGAAAAATAACTTGAAAATGTGGATAAAACATTTAATTTAGACATTCATGAAAATACCTCCAAGGTCTATCCCCAATGTGTCATAAAAATTACCAAGATTATTCACCAATGTATCGTGAAACTTTTCATCTCTAGAGATTAAATTATATAACCAATGCATTGGAGTTATATCAGGGTGAACTCTGAATATGTATTTATTTTCATGTGATCCACATAGATCATAATAAAACACTTCATAAATAACCCAAAAGAATAAAATAAATGGGTTTCATGTCAAAATCGTGAGGTTTAAAAAGTGCTTAAAAATAAGTTCATTAGTCATTTATAACCTATGGAAAGGGAGTAAGGGTTATATGTATTTAAATTAAAGAATAAAATAGATTGATTTTATGTCTTCATGAATACCCCTAGAAATGAAAATAGATTTGAGTATTCACATAGATAAAATAAGAAAATATCTTCACAAATAGAGAGAGATTTTGAGACCAAAATTCTACAGCATAACAGCTATACAACATGGTTTTAGAAAATATTGAAAAGAGTGGGGAAAAAGGTAAATAAATCCAAAATATATCATAATATAGTATTGTTGCATAATAAAAAATAAATAAGATCATGGTCTGGATATTTTAATGACATGCCACATGAAAAGGAAACTTGAAAGAAAAGAGAAGATGTGATTTCTTTTAGGAAAAATTCAGCAGCCTAACGACATCTCTTAAAATTCAGAAAAATAAGTTGATGATAGTGGAAAGGGTCTCTAATAATTTGGAAATAAAATGGATAGAAATAGGGACATATAAAAACATACCCCCACATAAAAAAATGGAATCTATAAGACATAACATAAAGGAAGTCATGACTAAAAGAGGAGGGTGAAAGGTTCCCTTACTTTGAAGAGTAACTTTGAAAGAATGAAGGTTGGGACATTGGGGGGATTAGGGACACCTTAACAGGACTCCTTGGGATGTAAAAATACAAGATCTTTATTGATGATAAATTTTGATTTAAATTAGTGAATGAATGGTTTGGTATTTATAGAAAAAGTGAGGGAATATTTTATTACTTTCCAAGGGACACCTCATTAGTGGTATTGGAAAAACCCATGGGCTTTCACTTGGTATTTTTCCATGGTATTGGCCAATTGGGACACATAATAACATATATTACTATTCAAAAGTATACTATAATTATTTCATCATGATTACATCTTTAATTATGTTATTAAACACACTGAACCTCAAAACCGTATTTTTACTGTTCACTGAAAATTCAACTATTTCAGAAAAATCCCAAAAAATCACAATAAATATTTATCAACATGTAGAATCCAAAAGTGAACTCCATTTTATAAAAAATATTTTGATTTTATATTAAATGAAATAAATACAATTCTATTACTTGACTAATAATTTCTAAATCATTTATTTACTTAAACTATGATATAATTATATCACATTACCACTTAAGATGACTAAAACATATTTATACTTCCTTAGGTGATGTTACTATTACATTGGTAAAATTACCATTCATAAGAGAAAATTATTAAACCAAAGGGAAAAGTAATTATTCACCAAAAAATTATTTGGATCTTATTGAACGACAATTTTTACCCTGATTACAACCATGTTTGTCTGATTTTCGAAAATAATTTCATAATAAAAACTAATTTAATAATAAAATGATTTTATACTATTCATAAAAAACACTATTCGTAAAATACTATTCATCAAAAAAACACTATTCATAAAACAGTATTCATCAAATTGAAACTCCGTAGAATATTTCCAAAAAATCAGCATAGGTTAATTTTGATATTTGAAATTCAAATATGAAGTTTATTTTACCATAATAATCCTATATGTAAGAGAAATATTTTAAAAGAATAATTTTTTACTTCTAAAATTAATATACCAAATTTGTCTTAATTAAAAATATACTTTATTAAGAAAATCTATTCCAAAAAACATGAATGATAAAATAAAAAAAAATTATACCAAGGGATTGCACAAGGTTTCTAAGGTCTTGTTACATAGCCCCTTATAACACCTACATATGACCTAAGAGTAAGGTGTGCTATGGTGATAGAATCTTGGGGTGGCTCAGACAACGTTATGTGAGTGGTGATTTCTTTGATCTTGAACTTCTCCCGTAGGCGATTCCATTCAAGCTTCACATGTTTAAGCACTGCTTGGGCTTGGTCCAGAGCAACGCCTAGTGATGCAACCTCCTTCCCAAGCTCTGACAGATGGGATTCATATAGCCCGAATCTACTGGATGAGGCCATTAAATATTCTTTTGGTATTAAATAACCATGATCATTTGTATTTAAAAAAAGTCATAATGTTAATATTATAGATTCCAATGGTCATATTGACCAACAGTCATATAATAGTCGAAACCCAGTGGTCTCATTTTAATTATACTCACTTCATTAATTAAAGGATAAAGTTTTGTTGAGTATAAAATAATATAAAAAATCAGGAAACACATATTATTTAAAAGTTTGGGTCACTACATTCTTCCCCCATTATGAAATTGTGTCCCTGAAATTTCAACTCATACCCTTAGAAGAGAAATGGTGTGGGTACTTCTGCCTCATAGAGTCCTATGGTTCCTACGTGGATTCTTCATATTTTTCTTTCCTCCATAACACCTTAACATGGTGCATAGTGTTGTTGCGTAGTACCTTGTCTCTACAATCCAAGATCTTCACCAACTTCTCCTCATAAGAGAGGTCATGTTCCAATTGCACCACCTCTGGAGTTAGTGCATGTGAAGGGTTAGTTATATACTTCCTCAAGAAGGATACGTGGATGATATCATGAAATTATGCTAAATTTTGGGGAAGTGAAATTCGATAGGGTACTACTCCTATGTGATCAAGGATTTAATAGGGGCCAATGTACCTAGTGATGAGCTTCCCTTTCTTTCCAAACCTCATGACTCTCTTTAAAGGTGAAATTCAGAGAATGACTTTGTCACTAATATCAAACTCCAAGTCCCTTCGACGGTTGTCAGCATATCTCTTTTGCCAACTCTGAGTAGCATTAATGTGTTGCTAGATAGAATATACCTTTTCTATCATCTCTTGCACAAGATCAAGCCCAAGAAGCTTTCTCGCACAAACTTAATCCCAACAAGTAGGAATTATACATCGCTTCCCCTATAGAGCTTCATAGGGTTCCATTTGAATGACTGAGTGGAAGCAATTTTGGTAGGATAACTCAAATAATGAGAGATGTTGATCCCATACACCATTAAATTCCATTTATCATCTTCTCAGCATGTCCTTGAATGTTTAAATAGTCCTTTCAGAATGACCATCAGTTTGGGGGTGATAGGTCGTACTGAAATTCAATTCAGTTCTCAGATCATGTTGATAACTTCTCCAGAATTTTGACGTGATCCTTGGATAATAATTTGATATGATAGAAAGTGGAACTACATTCAACATTACAACTTCCTTCATGTAAATCCTTGCAAGTTGATCAAGGGAGAAATCTTCCCTAATATAGATAAAATGGGTAGTCTTGGCGATAAATTCCACAATAACCCATATCGCATTGTTTCCCTTGTAAGTTCTCAGGAGACCATTTACAAAGTCCATTGTAATATTTTCCCACTTCCGTGATGGTATGGGTAGTGGTTTTAATACCCCCTTAAGAAGTTGTCTCTTTTCCTTCACTTTTTGTCATACCTGGCACCTTGAATTGTATTCAGTAATATCCCTTTTCATACTATCCCACCGATAATGATCATGAAGGTCCCTATACATTTTCGTTCTTCCAGGATTTATAAAGTATATCCATGAGCTTTATCCATCAGTTCCGTCTTTATTTATGGAATATATGGAACACATATTCTTGTATGAAATTTAATTACACCTTCTTGATCAATATTGAGCTCAGAAAAATTACCATTTTTCATAGCCTCAAAATTAATCTGTAAAAAAAGGATCTTCTTTCTAACCCTTCTTGATCATCTCTAGTAATAACGGTTGAGAAATCATTTTGGTTAGGGTTGATGATGTCAATTCCCTTATAATTCTCATGCCCAACATTACTAGGTCATTGATCAAAGGATCTCTTGGAATCCTCATCATGGATAGAGCAACTAGGTATTTCCTTCTTAATGAACCAGTGACTTTGTTTTCCCTTCTTGGATGATAATGAAATGAACAATCACAGTCTTTAAGAAGTTCCAACAATCTCCTTTTTCTCATGTTCAATTCCTTTTGTGTGAAAATATACTTCAAAATTTTATGTTCTATGTATATATCACATTTCCCCCCATAAATATAGTTCCTTTATATCTTCAGATAAAAAAAGACCGCAGCCAACTCCAGATCATGCATTGGATAATTCTTCTCATGAGTCTTCAACTATCGAGATGTATAAGCAATGAATTTTTCATTTTCCATGAGGAAGAAACCATTCCCTTTTAGAGATACATCTCTAAAAAAAACGAATCCTTCTCCACTTGAGGGAAGAGTCAGCATGGGTGTTGTAACCAATCTCTTCTTCAACTCTTGGAAACTTTCCTCACACTCTTTTTTCTAGATGAACTTGACCCAATTTCAAGTTAACTAGGTTAACTGATTAGAAATCCATGAAATGATTTTCACAAACCTCCAATAATATTGTGCTAATACAAGGAAACTATGAATCTTAGTTATTGTTGTAGGATGATTCCACTCCTCTACAACCTTTGTCTTTGTAGGGTCAACTGTGTTTCCTTCATTGGTTACAATGTGCCCCAAGAAAGAAACTTGTTGTAACCAAAATTCACATTTGCTGAACTTTCCAAAAATCCTCTCCTTCCGTAGAGTTTGAAAAATGACCCTTATATAATCCTCATGCTCCTCGTGACTTTTGAAATATATCAGAATATCATCAATGAAAACCACCAAAAAGTTATCAAGGTAGTCCTTAAATACTCTATTCATAAAATCCATAAAAATTGCGGGTGCATTAGTCAGTACTAAGGGAATAAAAAAAAACCCATAATTCCCATATCTTGATTGGAAGACAGTTTTTGGAATATCTTTTTTCATCACCCTCAATTGATGATAACCAAATCAAAGATCAATCATGGGTAATAATTGAGCCCTATGAATTTGGTCAAGTAAGTCATCAATTCTGGGAAGACTGTATTTTTTCTTCACTAATATCCTGTTCAGTTCTCTTTAATCATTGCATAGATGCATTGATCCATCCTTCTTCTTCACGAAGAGAATGGGTGCTTCCCAAGGAGACACACTCAATCAGATAAATCCATTCTCCAAAAGATATTGGAGTTGTTTCTTTAATTCCTCCAGCTCCAAATTTCCTATTCTATACATCCACTTTGATATCGAATTAGATCCAGGTATGAGTTAAATGGAAAACTCTACCTCTCTTTCCAGGGGAGGTATGTGCAACTCCTTAGGAAACACATCACTATATTCCTGGACGATGGGGAAATTTTATATACTTAGACTCTCATTTCCTTCGTCTTCTTCACCGATCAACTCTATAAATAAAGATATAGGAGGTTCTTCTAGAAAATTATTAGGTTGAGATATCTCTACTTGGAAGATATCTATTGGTTCTCCATTCAATACCACTGAGATTTCCTTACTATTTAATTTTATCTTAGCTTTATACTTTGAGAGATTTTCTATCCCTAGTATAATTTCAAATTCCAACATGGGAATGACTACTAGATTTGTGATAACATTGTACTCACTAAAGTAAATACTAGAGTTTCTAAACACTAATGATGCTTGGATTATCCCACGAGGAGTCTTGACCGATAACTCTAATTTTAGAAAATCAGTGGTTGATTTTAAATTCATTGAAATCTTGGAGGAAATAATGGATTGTGTAGAACCAGAATCTAACAAAGTACTTGATAACATTGAGAGAACAACAAGAGTACCTTCCCCCACATCATTCGGAGCTTTAACATCAGTTGTCGTGATATCATAAGCATGACCTTTCTCTATAGGCCTTTTCTAAGGTTGATGGTGGTTCCACTCTATTGACCTTAGATTTGGACAGTTATTGGAAAAGTGTCCAAGTTGTCCGCACTTATAGCATTGGACATCTGGTAGGTCCTGCACCATCTTCCCCTTTTCATTAGTATTGGGAAGTTGTGCCTTCACCACATTATAACAGTTCTGCGCAATATAGCCATCTCTTCTACACTAGTGGCACTTCCCGCTCCCAAGCAGGTAGTTCCCCGAAAGCTTATTACCACATTTATTACATGGGGGATGTTTCACTTTTTTTCCAACTCTTCTCTGATCAAAGATCCTCCCTGATATTGGTTCCATTGACCTATACTTGTAGTTGGATTTATGAGACCATTGTGTCTCACCAAACTCCAGTTCGACCTTCATTGCACACCGTACGATCTCCTCATAGCTGTCATAGTGTCTGTTGGATAGATTATTCCACAGATGAGGTATCAGTCCACCAAAGAATATATAAACCTTCCCATTATGATCCATGACAAAGATTGAGGTGTAACGAGAAATTCTAGTGAATTTCATCTCATAGCTTCAATCAGATTCATCCTCTTTCTATTTCATGTCATAAAATTTTATCTCCATTTTAGTTCTCATCGAACGAGGGAAATAATTATTGAAGAAGACACCTCTGGACTCTTCCCAGTCCATAGCTTTAACCTCTACTCTTGGCCTCATGTTTTTAATTAGTTCCCACCACTGATCAGCTTCTCCCTCTAAACCATAAACAGCTAGGGTGACCTTCTCTTGCTCCAAAAAGCGGAGCACATAAAAAATCATATCGATAGTGTGAATCCAATGTTCAGAAATCAATGGTTCAGTAGATCTCCTGAATTTTGGTGGTCGTTGATGCATAATGGACTGAACAGAATGTTGTTCCCTTCATGGTGAGATCGGTCTCTCAGCTTGATTCAACTTATTTCCCACAACTTCAGTTAGTGGGTTCATCATTCTCATGAATGTTTCCATTCCGAATTCCATTGGAGGGTCTTCAGTGCATGGTTCATTGTGGTCACCATTTCCACAGTTCCTCTTATTTTCCTCCATTTTATAAAATAATAAAACTATAGTTATATGCCTATTTCATTTACGAATCTTTAAACTATAAAGGATTTTATGTCTTAAAACATGATTCTTAAACAAATACATTTCTCTATAAATCCTTCATAATGATTCATAAAAAGATTGTGATTAACCGAACATATCCCACTGGAGTGTCAAACCAGGAGTGCAGCAAGGCCCTTTGTCTTGTACCAGGATGCCCCAGGTCAAGCCCGAAACTCCTTGATAGAGTTTTACCTCCTAGGTACATCTGTGCTAGAGCCACATCCACTTGTTCATATCCATACATGGATTTATTTGTTTGAAAACCACTTACATAATATTTCACCAAAATAAAATGATGTTTTTCAATATATAAACATTTCTATAGAACTCTTACAAAAGTTTCCATTGCCTAATTTCCAAAAAAACTAAACTCTCCTTTGATACCAACTATCACATCCCACCTTTTTATTACATATCTTTTCATTACAATATACTAATAGAGGATATTTAAAGCCTAGTGTCTTGGAAATAAGGAACAATAAACATGAAAACATTAAACATTATTCTAATCCACTTGTAAGGCTCTATCATAGGTTCATCCTGAAATAAAATTACTACATCTCATAACCTGCATACATACATCAAAGAAAAAGGGTGAGCATAAGTCCGAGTAAGTAAAATAAGTTAATCAATTTACAAGTGATTTTGAGCAATATCAATGAAAACATGGAGATAAAGAGGCATATAAAAATAATAATAATAATAACTTGAAACATAACTTGGAAATGTGGCTACAACAATTAATTTAGATATTCATGAACACATCACGAAGGTCCATCCCCAAGGTGTCATAAACATTACCATGGTTATTCACCATGGTATCATGAAACTTATCATCTCTAGAGATTAAATCCGTTACCCAATGCATTGGAGTGATGATGTGGCTCTATTTTTACAAAGTTTTGCCACATCTTTTATTTAATTTTTAATAATTTAAATATTTATTTTAACACTTTTTAATAAATAATGTAACTTTTTATTTTTATCACTCATTTTATTTATTAATCATTTTTATAATTAAATATTTTTTTAGTTTTTTAAATAGCTAATTTAGTCATTATAATCATTCTAATTAGTTTAACTTAATTTTTAGTTTAATAGTCTTAATTTGGTTAACATTTTAATAATTTTAAATGTTTATTATTTAATCAAGTGTTCATTTTTATTTGAATTTTTCTTATTTAGTTTTTAATTTAAAACTCTACTCTTTTAAATTAGATTTATTAAAATAAATAAAATTTAGTTATTAAATTTTCTAAATGTTTTGTTTAATAGTTAAGTAAAAATTTTAGATGAATTTTAATAAAATAATGTGTTTTTGAATTTATGTTTTAGTTTGTCGTTTAATTAATTAACCTAGTTTTTCAAAATCTTTAGTTAATTTTAATTATTTTAATTTATTATTTGCGGTTAATTATTTTTATGTGTTTTTCATTTATTTTAAAATTTAATTAATTAATATTAATTTTTATTTTCATAGATAATAATGAAGTCTTTTTTCTTTTTAGTTCATTTAATAAATTAGTTAGTTTTTTTATTATGTCAATTATTTAGTTTTAACAGATTTGTTAATTTTTTGTCTTAATTAATTAATGTTTTATTCTATTGATTATCTTTTCAAAAAAAAAATATTTGCAATTCAATTTGTTCTATCGGTGAGTCGACTCACCGATCACTTTGTGTCGGTATCGGTCTAACCATTGGGTCGATGCCACAAGCCTCTATTCCGGACACTAATGGTTTAAAATTTTGGCACTGATCTGTCACGACTCACCGATGTCGCGACACACCGATACTTTTTCTCTTGACTCACTGATTTTTTTTTCATTAGTTTTATGCTCATATTGGAGACTTATTATTTATTTTATTTTATCTAACGACTACTCATTTTTTTATTAATTATAATTGAGTCACTGACTCACCGATGAAAAACACCCATCAGTCTCACAGACTCACCGATACTTTTTATTTTTATTTTCTTTTAACTATCGGTGACTCGTTTTATTTTAACTATTGATAATTCATTATTTTCTTCCATCAGTGTGTCACACACTTGCCGATATTCATTTTATTCTAATTTCACATAGTAACTCATATCAAGTAGTCACCATTATTACTTTTTTTCTCTCCACCCTTTCCAGCCACCATTTCTCCCCTACTTTTGTCTCACCGATGCACGCTCCACACTACTAACCAAAGACCTTCCACATTGGTCGCAGTGATGAAACCCTTTTTATGTCACATCTCTCGACCCTGCCACCTTCATCCATCGTCCTCACCATCTTACGCAACACCACAAACATGCATGAACCCCTGCTTCACCACCAGTTTCACCGCTCCTACTTTTACTTCGACTCACAGACATCGTTGTGTCCTACAGAACCACTTCTAATCTCAATCAAATATTGAAGCAAGAGAATCACACTACAACTAAACCACAACTCATAACTAAAAAGACTGAATTTTCTCTTCAGCAAAAAAACCCTTCACCGTTTGTACTTGGAGGAGTCCCACTGTTGTGTAGCTAAAGCAGAACAAGAATCTAGAGCCGTCCGTGGAATGTGTCACCATCGCACCGAGACTCACCGTTCCACGCCAATTGAACATGAAGTGGTTTTTCACTTTTTTTAGACTATCTTGATGAGACCTTCGCTATTGAAGATTTTTCTGCAGCTACAGGTCATGCCACCTGGCCACCAGGTGAAGTCAGAGGCCACTGCTGATTTTTGTTTAGAGGAGGACCACTACCTGTTCATGGAACACATCTGCCTGGAAGAAGAGGGCTGAGCCGCTGGAGACCCTGCCGCTGCTCCCCTAAAGAAAATGAAACCACCCTTTCCCCTTAGCATGCTGGAGCCAAGCATCTTCGGGAATAAGATGAAACTGACCCACCTGCTACGCCGAATTGGTGGGGGGAGACCTAATTTTGTTAAAAAATAATGATAATAATAATAATAATTTTAAGTGAATAATTTTATAAATAATATAAAATTAAATAAATAGTATCTACTTAAATTTCTATTGATTAACATTAAGTAACTTTTTAATATGTAATTTAAGATTGACTTAAAAATTAATAATAATAATTAATCATAAATATCAACTTAACTATTTAATAAAATGTTTAGAGATTAAATTTTAACAACTTATAAATATAAATAAATTAACTTAAATTAATTCATTAATGACCTAATTGTTATCTTTATTCACTATTAAATTTAACTTTAGTCATTATATTAAATTAAATAAGTTAATTACTTAATTACTTAATTACTTAATAATAATATTTAATAATTAGCAATTTATTTTTTACATTAAATAAATAAAATATCAAGATAATAACTGTTAAGTGATTTATCAATTATTATCTATTTTTATATTATCATGTTTTAATAGTTTAAACTTTGTTTTGCTATTCATTATTTTGCAGGTTCACACCAAAGCCTTGAAAACGTCCGTGTGTTTCCAAATAACTCATCGGAAGTTAATTACAAGCGTAAAGATAGTGTAACATGTCAGTCATGAAAAAACACACATGTGTGGTGCAATAGTAAAAGACAAATTTATGTCGGTGAAGAGTGGCAGTGACGAGAAGTAGAAGACAGAGGGTACTTAAAATAGGGAAATAATCAGAAGTGGTAGTTTCAGATATTCACTCATGATAGCATCTCTTTCATCACAGTAGAGATATCCAGTGGACATCCCAGGAGTTAAAGGGGCATAGGAGTAGAGCATCTTTTAGGGAGATCTTCATCCCTTGTTTTTGAATTCTTATACTCTACTTTAGAATGTTTTCAATTACTGTTATGATAATGAACATGTTTTTAAGATAATTCTCTTTGTTTGGGGGGAAATTGAAGTTCCACTGGTTTTCTTTAAATTTCCATTTTCACTCCATCATTTCGATGTATTCAGTATTGATTGGCGAGATCAATACAGAATTCATTAAACTTATTTGTACCATCAGAACTAAATTTCAAGATTACACTGTCAATTAAAGAGATTGATCATGGATAAATATTTCAAAAGATAATAAATTCATAAAACATTAGTAATTACGGTGAGTTCATCCTATTTTCATTTTTAAATAATGATTTTCACAGTTAATCTATTTTGTAGTGGTAAACTCTGAACATGATCAACCTGTCTGACATAACTGCTGGTAAGGGAAGTATGTCATTCTCGTAAAAAGGTGGTACACTGCTACAAATTATTAGTGAAATGGAATACATTGAAAATCATTAGAATAGATTATTTTCAATAGTTTTTTTACTTTGATAGTTCATTTATCATCATTTTATATTTTTGTTGTTCACTGCTCTCAATTGGTTTACTGTTTCATCTTAGTCTAGATCAAAAAAATAACAAATAGTGTTAATTAATTCATTATAAAAGCACAAAAGAATAAATAAAATATAATTAGTAAAAAATAGGAAATCTATTTCACTACTGACAATAGTGGAGTCTTTTTGAATGTTTTTAAAACATTAGTGGTTATAATCACCATCCATGTGGGTTCGATATTACTTTCCACAAATACAGTAGTCATTTGGAATATAAATTTTAAACTTTGACCAACTTCAACGATAATCTAGGTCATATTTTTGGCACTGTTTCTAGGGAAGTCATGAGCCATTATTTAAAAAAATAAACCAAAAATTTCACATATAAAAAAATCTAAAAAAAATTGAAAAATTGAAAACATTAAAAAACCTGCTTCATTTTCTACTAAATTACTACTATTTTATGTATTGTTGAGCTCATGTTCAGTTTTACTATTTTGCTACTTTAATTTTTTATAAAATTTGTATGAGCACAAGACACTCTATTGTTAGTCTAGAACCACCAAACTTAGAAATAGACAAACATTTAACTACTCTTAGAAAGAAGAAGAACAAAATTGAAATTGAAAACATAGGTAATAGAGTTCCTAATAACAACTTCCAAAATCATCCAGAACTCTTATAAGAAAATTAAAGGCCTAGGATGATGGATTTCAAATTTCTAAAGTTTCAAGAAATCCATAGTCTATTAGACTTATTCATAGAGCCAGAAATTATGAACTTAAACAGTCACATATTTCACTACTACATGCATTTAATGGGATCTCTAATGAGGACTCCTTTTCCTTTATTAGAGACTTCTATAATTCTATAAAAGAAATTACTCTCATATAAGACTCACAGAGAATGAGCTAATAATGAATTCCTTTCCCATTTTCCTTAAATGGAATGATATGAATTGGTTTTTAAGCATAGATGAGAATATATTTGAAAACTGGGATCAATTGTACAATTCTTTCATAATGAAATTTCATCCCCAAATACTGAAAGGTCAGCATAGAACTAAGATCACTAGTTTTTATCAAGAGGATGGATAATCTTTTCATGAATCTTGGGATAGATTTAGGGATCTTCTTAGGTAGTGTCCCCATCATCAAATTCCATCTCACCTTCTCAGAGACACTTTCTATGAAGGGTTGTCATCCTCTAGACAGAATCTAGTTGATCAAGCTACTTGGAATAACAACACTGACAAGCAAAATGAATAACTGAGACAAATCATTAACAACCTAGCCTGGAAATATCATCATAATAATTCAATAAGAAAAAGATTCTATAGAAATGTTAATTCAAACATTGGTTCACTAAATGAAACTCAATCCCAACTTACTAAAATCACCAACCTATTGGAATCCTTAATGAAACAAAATTCAAAATAAAATGTTAGTCAACTAGGATGTTAAAAAAACAATCAATATTTAAGAAAACAATGTTCAGAATGTAGAATGTTTAGGCATATTGAAAATTTTTGTCCTAAATTTGATATGCTATCCCAGCAACAAGAAAACAGAAACTTTGTTAACTATGGTCCAAGAATTCCTCTTAAAGAAGATCCATTTTCAAAAAATTATAATCACGGATATAGGAACCAGACAAACTTTTCATGGTAAGATCAAGGCCTAATTAAACAATCCACTTCCCTAAACTATGAGAATCAACCAGGACCAAATTTTCAAAATCAACAAAGGGGTGAGTCTTCAAATAAACAAGGAAATAATGATAATCAAATTTATTCCATGCTTGATATAATCTTGAACAAAATTAACTCACAAGAGGAAATATACATGACTCAGCTAACAAAACATCAAAATAAATATGAGTTAGATAAAATTAAAACTGATGTGAGAATATAGAACATGGAAACACAACATGGACAATTTGCCAGAGATTTTTCATCTAAGAAAAAAGGTAGACTTCCTGGTAACACTAATCTTAACCCGAGAGAGAATTCCACGGAGGTAGTAACTAGAAGTGGGACGAATACTCAAACCATTTCTTAAAAATACCTTGAAAATTCCTAAAATAAAAATCTTCTTCAATCTAGTAATAAAAATATGCTTTATTTACATGATCGAAATTCACAGAAAGCACTATAAAATGATGGAAATTTGAATTTGTCATCTGAAACTCAAGCTGGAAAATCATCTAAAAATCAAAATAATAAAGAAAAATAAAAAAATGATGAATAGGTGAGGGATATAACCACTATTTTGAAAAAACATACCCACCCATCCCTTTCCCTGAGAAGCTGAAACCTCAAAGTATCACCAGGGATGAACTTCTTCAGTTCCTTGTAATCCTTTCAAAATTTCAAGTAAGCATTACATTTATTCAAGGTTTTATTAAAATCCCATCATACATGAAATATATTATAAAATGGTTTCCAACAAAAATACCCTGGAAGAATTTTCTACCTACATCCTCACTGAAGAGTGTAGTGCGGTACTCCAAAAGAAAATCCCACCTAAATTGAAAGACCCAGGTTGTTTTATTATTCCTTGCACCCTAGGAAATTCTGATCAGCTCACCCTTTTGTGTGACTTTGGTGATATCATTAATCTACTCCAATAATCATTGTTTCTATAGTTGAGTATAGGTGATCTTCAACCCACCACAGTCATTCAACATCTAGCTGATAGATCTTTTAGTCATCTCGTGGGTAAGATTAATGAATTTCTAGTTTTGGTAGGGAAGCTATTTCAACCTACAGAATTATTAGTCCTAGACATGGAGTGTGATCAAGAGGTTCCCATCATCTTGGGTAACCCTTTCTGGGAACAGGTGGTGCTGTTATTGATGTTTCAAAGGGTCATCTTATTTTTAAAATCAGAGAACAAGAAGGATAATTAAATGTGTTTAAAAATGTCAAAAGACCAACCTATTCTGAAAACTGTTCAATGGTATAGTCCTTAGAGGATGAAAATTAAACTGAAAACATTGAAGAATCTGAAAATCACTCATTTGTTGACGAAACTCATTTGTAAGTTTAAAATCATGACATACATATTTTAGAAATTGAAAATTATGCTCAAACACCTAATGTGGAAAAAAATTTAAAACTGGAAAACTGTTCAATTTCTGGTGTAGAAGAGTCCACTGTTTCTGAACTTAGGAACTTTTTTAGTGAATTTGAGAGTTTATATGTTAAAAAAAACCTTTCTCAACACTTTTATTATGTTTAGGGAAATCTTATAAGATAACTTGATGATTCATAATTGATTAACTTATTGAATTCTGATTTGGGAAATTTGGACAATGTGTTGTCCAGTTTGGACAAAAACACTATTATTTTTAAAACTTAGCATGAAATTAAAAATATTTCATCATTTAATAATCCATAAAAGAGATATGTTGAAGATATTGGACCTCCCAGGCCTAAGAGTCTTTTTTCTAGTGTAGAACCACCCACTCTTGAACTTAAACCAATCCCCGCCCATTTGAAATATTCATTTTTGGGTGATAATTCCACTTTTCCTATCATAATTTAAGCTAATCTTAATGAAAATCAAGAGGAAATATGGTTAGGTATTTGGAAGAAGTTTAAATATTAGATATGCTAGACAATAGTTGATATCAAAGGTTTTAGTCCCACATTTGGCATGCATAAAATACTTATGGACCCTAAGCATAAGAATAGGGTAGAGTGTCAAAGAATATTGAATCCAAACATGAAAGAAGTTGTGAGAGAGGAAGTGATTATATTACTGGACACTGGAATAATATAATCCATTTCTGATAGTTCTTGGTTTATCCCTATCCAGTTTTTCCCCATGAAGGGAGGTTTCACTATTGTCAAAAATGAAAAAAATGAAGAAGTTCATGTTTGGAATGCCACAAAATGGAGAGTCTGTATTGATTTTAGGAATTTTAATGCAACCACTAATAAGGACCATTTTCCAATGATCTTATTAGATCAAATTCTTGAGAGGCTTGCTGAAAATGAATTTTTCAATTTCCTAGTTGGGTATTTTGGTTATAACTAGATTCACATTGCTCTAGATGATCAGGAAAATACCACTTTCACATGCCCCTTTGTGACATTTTCTTACAAGAGGATACCCTTTGGGTTATGTGGATCTCTAGACACATTTCAAAGGTGTATGATGGTTATCTTTTCAGATATGATTGAAAGAATAATTTAGGTTTTCATAGATGATTTCTCCATTGTGGGTTGTACTTTCGATTCGTGTCTTGGAAATTGTGAATTAGCCTTAGAGAGATGCATTGAAACCAACCTTGTTCTTAATTGGGAGAAGTGTCAATTCATGGTCACAGAGGTTATTGTTTTAGGTCATAAGGTGTCCAAGAGAAGTTTGCAAGTTGATAATGCTAAGATTGATGTTATTCAAAAACTGTCACCTCTTGAAAATGTTAAAGGTATTAGATGTTTCTTATGGCATTCCAGTTTCTACCGGAGATTCATAAAAGACTTTTAAAAAAAATAACACCTTGTGTTATTTTTTGGTTAAGGATGAACCTCTCAATTTTGATGAAAATTGTTTGATATCATTTAATCTGTTAAAAGAGAAACTCACTACATCACCCATTATCACAAAACCTGATTGAAAACTACCATTCGAACTTATTTGTAATGATAGTGACATGGTTGTAGGTGTTGTCCTTGAATAGAGGAAAGATAAGAAGTTACATGTGTTGTATTATGCTAGTATATTTCTAGATGAGGCCCATAATAATTACACCACCACTAAAAAATAATTTTTAGCTATTCGGTTTGCTCTAGAGATGTTTAGACATTATTTTTTAGGATCAAAAGTCATCATTTTCACTGATCATTCTACAATAAAGTATTTTCTATCTATGACATAAACTAAAACCAGGATTATTAGATGTATTTTTTTGTTACAAGAGTTTTATTTATAGATTAGGGATAAGAAAGGACCTGAAAATATAGTTACTGACCATATTTTTAGGCTCCCTCTTACTAAATATTTAGATCATAGGGACATAAACACTTTCTTCCCTGATGAAAAGCTGCTCACTATTTCTATTGGGAAATATTCTTGGTAGGAAAATTTTTCTAACATCCTTGCAGTAGGTGTCTTTCCTAAAAATATGTCCAATAACCAATGAAATAAATTTATTTCTAAGCTTAAATACTATCTTTGGGATGGTCCCCTATTGTTTCAGAGATGTGCTGATTGTATTCTAGGGAGGACTGTGACTAAGGAAGAGATGTTTCCTGTCTTAGAGACTTGTCACTCCTCGCCTTGGGGAGGTCACCATGGAGGTGAGAGGACTGCTCAAAAATTCTTACAATCTGGTTTATATTGGACCAATATTTTTAAGGATTCTAGGAGCTATGTGGTTGGATATGATAGATGTCAGAGGTCAGACAATGTGGGTAGAAATCAGAAGTTACTCCAAAAAGGAATTCTAGAAGTTGAGATTTTTATTGTCTAGGGTTTATATTTCATGGGTCCATTTACATCTTATCATGGGAATAAGTATATAATTTTTGTTGTTGATTATGTATCGAAGTGGGTTGAGGTAGTTTCACTACCCATCAACCAATCCAACTTTGTAATTAAGTTTGTGAAAAATAACATCTTTAGAAGATTTGGAGTTCCCAAGGCCTTTATAATTGAAAATGAACACAATTTAAGTACTATAAATTTAATGTCCTGATGGAAAAATATGGTTTTCTTCATAAAGCTAGAACTCCTTATCATCCATAGTCCATTGGACAGGTGGGAACTTTAACTAGGTAACTGAAACAAATACTTGAGAAAACTCTGTCATCCTCTAAGAAATACTGGTCTCTTAAATTGGATGAAGATTTATGGGTATATAGAATTGCTTTCAAGACCCCAATAGGAATGTCTCCATACAGGACGTTGTTTGGGAAATGCTGTTATTTTCCTGTGGAGTTGCAACATAAGTCTTATTGGGCAGTTAAGGTTCTAAACTTCGATTTTAATAATGTTGGTGACAGGAGATTACATAACCGAGTGAGTTGGATGAGATTATGAGAGAGATTTATGATAATTAAAGTACTTATAAAGAGAAATATAAAATCTTTCATGGTTCTATCATACAAACCAGAGAGTTTAAACCTGGACAGAAGGTCCTACTTTTTAACTCTAGACTTAAACTCTTTCTTGGAAAGCTGAATTCCAAGTGGTCTGGACCATTTACTATAGTGATAGTGATTAAAAATGTATCTTTTGAAATTATAGGCGAAGAAAACAAACTCATGTTGGTTAATGCGCTCAAAGTGAAGTTGTATTTTGAAGGATAGCTGAAGGGCTTGGCTTTCTTCACTAATCTTGGACACTATTTTTGAATAAAGACTGTTTGAAGACTTTAAAATTTAGCACCGCATGGGAGGAAACCCATGGTTCTTTTTGTATTTACTTTCTTTCATTTTTACCCTTGAATAATGTGTTGCTTTTGTGCTCTATTTTCAGTAATTCCTTGTTACTACTTGTTCTTAGTATCTTGGTTCTGTTTCAGGGTTATAAGTTGCTGGTGTAATTTCATTAAGGGATTGGAATTTCCAAGATGAGGATTAATGACAAACCTATTCATGGAAGTGTATTAACTCCTGTAATCATTTTTTTCTCCTGTTCACTTTAATAAAATTCTCTTCTAAGTAACAGTTATTACTATCTATGAGTCAGTGACTGTTACTTTATAAATTTTTGTTGTTGCTGTGAAAATTATGCTTTTTTTATAAAATTCTACTACATGTGTACTAAATATTCTGCTGCATTTTTTGATACTAAAATTAAAAATTATTCATATGTTTCAAATTATTCTTGTAGTGGAATGAAATTATATTGTCTTTCACTGTGTAAATAAAACTTTTTCATGTACTTCACTGCTTAAAACTTAATGTCATTTCTTTTAAAAACATTTCACTGCTTAAAACTAAGTGTCGGGGGTATATGCAGGATGAGAATTTCTTTTGGAATATGCTTTAGGTTGGTGTGTTTTTGAATTCATTATTCTTCTCTATTTATTCTTCAATTGAACTCAACATATTAAAATTATTACACACAATTCACTTAGCACCTGCAAGTTACATGCCTTGTTTGAACTTTAACGGAAACTCTATGTTAGTCTACTTAAATGATAATGCATGTAATTGTTTTAGAACCTGCTATAAATTAATCTTTAGGGAAAATGATACTTTTTCAACATCAAAGATTCCCTTTATATATGTCATAAATCTACCCTATTGAAAATATGTTTTGAACTTAAACTGTTAAATTGTTCTTCTCCCATTTCAAAGTCAACTTTGTGGAAAAAGTTGGGTTTTAAGTGTGGGGGAGAGGGTCAAATCTTGATTGTGTTGAAAGGTTATTTAATGTAATCCTTTCAGTTCCCACTACAACTTCAAGAATTTTGTAATAAATGGTCAAACGTTTTCCAAAATATTTCACAATTTTAGTCTTTCTTCTTTCTTCAATTGGGTCTTGCATAAAGATGTTTCCTGTTTAGTAGTTAAGAACTACTTTGAATCTGAAATTCATGTGGGTGAATGATTTCTTAGTGATTAAACTTAGTGATTTAATGTAAATTTGGTTTAGGGAATATTTTTGACAGTGATATAGGTAACTTGTTAGTGGAGTTAATATTACAACCCTTGGAATTGGAAGTATGATCTTGATTCAATGGAACTCATTTCTTTATATTTATTAAAGTAATCTATTTAATGAGATAATGTAAATGGTTGTCATAAAAAAATTGAAACTGGAGTAGTTTCGTCATCTTGGATCCCATGGTGAGTCTCTGAGACCCTATATGCTTGGTGTATTTCTGTTTATTATAATCCCTCTGTACACTTTAAGTAAGTTCATATGCACAGTGCTTAGCACATGTTACAAGGCCTAGGAAAAATTAAATAATGTCTCTGGGGTCAAAAATGAGTTCATTAAGGTGAGGAGAATGATGAACACCAAATGAATAAGGGAAAAAATTATTTATATGGGAATCATTTAGGTTGTATTATTAAGGTGATTAACAATATATATATATATATTATAGTTGGAACCTAGGTGATGAGTCAATGTATAAAGTTCCTACTGTTAAGTTCTAAATTCCACATTAATTTTACCTCATGTCACTTTTGGACTTAGAACTTGAGCTTGGATTGAAATGGGTCATTAAGTTGTATCACATATGAGGCATGGCATCTTCATTGCTTGATGATTAATATCTTTCTAGATTACTCTTTGAGTATTTGTTCTAGGAAAGACATAATTTCAAAATATCATTTTCAAAAATCTTAAATCAATTTTCAATCCTCTGTTTTAAAAGTGTTGGGAATGTTATATTTTGGGAAAAATAATAAATACACTCACATATGTTTTTCAACGATAACAAAGCATGATATTGTTTGAGAACAAAAAATTGATAAGTGTGGGAGAATTTGATGTGACTCTTTTCTTACATAGTTTTGTTGCATCTTTTATTAAATTTTTAACAATTTAAATACTTATTTTAACATTTTTTAATAAATAATGGAACTTTTTTATTGTTATCACTTAATTTATTAATTAATCATTTTTATAATTAAATATGTTTTTTAGTTTTTAAATAGCTAATTTTGTTATTATAATTATTCTAAATATATTAACATACTTTTTATTTTAATAATCATAATCTAGTTAACATTTTAATAATTTTAAATGTTTATTATTTAATCAATTGTTCATTTTTATTTTCATTAATCTTATTTGGTTTTTAATTTAAAATTATAATATTTTAAATTAGATTTACTAAAATAAATTAACATTATTTATTAACTAGTATAAATATTCTATTTATTATTTAAGTAAAAATTTTAGTTAAAGTTCAATAAAATAATGTGTTCCTAATTTTATGTTTTCATTTTCTCATTTAATTAATTAAATTAGTTGTTCAAAATCATTAGTAAATTTTAATTATTTTAATTTCTTGTTTGCAGTTAAATATTTGTATGTATTTTAATTTATTTATAAATTTAATTAATTAAACTTAATATTTATTTTCTTAGTTAATAATTAAGTCATTTTTATTTTTAGTTTGTTTAATAAATTAGTTAGTTTTTTTTAACTAAGTCAATTATTTAGTTTTTAACAGATTAGTTAATTTTTTTTTGTTTTAATCATTTAATGTTTTATTATTTTTATTATATGTTTAAAAATATTTTTATATTTTTTCAATTCAATTTTTTCTCTCAGTGAGTCGAATCACCGATCACTTTGTGTCGGTATCATTCTATCCTTTTGATCGGTTCCACAAGCCACTGTTCCTGACACCGTCGGTTTATGATTCTGGCACCGATCTGCCACAACTCACCGATGACACAATGCACAGATCCTTTTTCTCTCGACTCACCGATCATTTTTTTCATTGGTTTAATGCTCACATTGGTGACTTATTATTTACTTATTTTAACTAATGGTGACTCATTTTTTATTAACTATTGGTGAGTCACTGAATCACCGATGCAAAACATCCATCAGCCTCACAGACTCACCGATACTTTTTATTTTTATTTTCTTTTAACTATAGGTGACATGTTTTGTTTTAACTATAGGTTAGTCGTTATTTTCTTCCATAAGTGTGTCATACATGCACCAATATTCATTTCATTCTCATTTCACAAACTGACCCGTATCACACACTCACCGTTAGTTTATAATTTTTTCTCCACCCTTTCTATCCATTGTTTCCCCCATACTTTTGTCTCACCGATACACTCTCCACAAAACTCACCGATGAACTTCCTCATTGGTCATAGTGATAAAACCCTTTCTATGTTTCATCCCACAACCCCAACACCTTCATCCATCGTCTTTACCATATTATGTTGCACCACAGACATGCCTGAACTCCAACTTCACCACCATTTTCGCTGCTCCTACTTCTACTTCGAATCGCAGACATCGTTGTGTCCTATAGAACTTCTTCTAATCTAAATCATCCATCACAAAAAGAGAATCACACTACTATTAAACCACAACCTATATCTAAGAAAAACTGAATTTTCTCTTCAGCATCAAAACCCTTCATCATTTGTACCTATAGGAGTCCCACCATTGTGTGGCTGAAGAAGAACAAGACTCTGCAACCATTTGTGGAATATGTCGCCCTCGCGCTGAGACCCACCATTCCACGGTGATTGAACCTGAAGTGGTTTGTCACTACTATGAGACTGGGATAGAGTCCTCCACTGTTGCAGATTGTTCCACATCTACGTGTCATGCCACCAGGCCTCCAGGTGAAGTCGGAGGCCACCACTGGTTTTTTTAGAGGATGGCCACTACTGGTTCTTGAAACAAAGATGCTTGGAAGAAGAGGACTGAGTCTCTAGAGACCCTGTCGCCACTCCCCTAAAGAAAACGAACCAGCCCTTTCCCCTTAGCACGCCAGAGCCAAGCATCTTCAGGAAGAAGATGAAACCGACCCCCCTGATGCACCAAATTGGGGGTGGAGACTTAATTTTATTAAATAATAATAATAATAATAAATTAATACATTATTAATAATATAAATAAATAATTAATAGTAATAATAAATAATTAACTTATAAAATATACTAATTAATTTAAAAAAATGTTTAAAAATAAAATATTAAATTCTAACTATTAAATTAAAATAAACTAATAAATAAATTTATATTGATAATAGTTATAATAATTTAACTTTTTTAATAATGAAATAATTTTAATTATAATAATAAAATTAACAGAATAATTTTAATAATTAAATTCAATATAATTTATAAAATATGTTATTACTAAATTACTTATGATGTTTAATTATTATTTTTATAATCTAGTTTAAAAATATAAATTTAATAAATTAATAAATATAATAATCAACTTAATTAAATTAATAAATGTTTAATAAACTTATTTCTTTTTCATAATAATTTTAAGTGAATAATTTTTAAATTATATAAAATAAAATAAATACTATCGACTTAAATTATTATTAATTAACATTAAGAAACTTTTTAATAAGTAATTTAAGATTAACTTAAAAATTAATACTAATAATTAATCATAAATATCAACTTAACTATTTAATATAATGTTTAGAGCTTAAATTTTAACAACATATAAATTTAAATTAAGTAACTTAATTTAATTCATTAATTACCTAATATTTATCTTTATTCACTACTAAATTTAACCTTAATAAATATATTAAATAAAATAAGATAATTACTTAATTACTTAATAATAATATTTAATAATTAACAATTTATGTTTTAGATTAAATAAATAAAATATCCAGATAATAACTGTTAAGTGATTTATATATTTTTAACAATTGTTCTATTATCATGTTTTAACAGTTTTAACTTTGTTTTGTTGTTATTTATTTAGCAGGTTCGCACCATGACTTTAAAAACATCCAAGTGCTTCCAACTAACTCACCAGAAATTAGTTACAACGGTAAAGATAGTGCGATGTGTTAGTCATGAAAAAACACACATGTGCGGTGCAACAGTAAAAGAAAAATTTAAGATAGTGATGAGTGGATGTGATGAGAAGAAAAAGAAAGGGGGTACATAAACCCGAGCAATCATCTGAAAAGGTAGAGTCAAATATTCACTCACAATTGCATCTCTTTCATCGGAGTAAAGTGATCCGGTGGACATCCTAGGTCCTAAAGGAGCATAGGAGGAGGGAATCATTTAGGGAGATCTTCTTCCCTTGTGTTTGAATTATTATACTCTGCTTTAGCATGGTTTCAATTACTACTATGATAATGAACATGTTTTTATGATAATTCTCCTAGTTCGGGTAGAAATTGAATTTCATTATCTTAAAATTTCTATTTTCACTTCATCATTTCAATGTATTCAGTATTGATTGGTGAGATCAATACAGAATTCATTCAATTACTTTGTACCACCAGAATTAAATTTCAAGATTACACAATCAATTGGCGAGATTTATTGTGGATAAATATTTCAAAAGATAATAATTTCATAAAACTTTTGGATTTACTGTGAGTTCATCCTATTGTCATTTTCCAATAATGATTTTCACAGTTGATCTATTTTGGAGTGGCGAACACTGAACTTGATCAACCTATCCAACTTAACTTTTGGTGAGGGAATTATGCCATTATCATTAAACGGTGGTACATTGCAACAAATTATAAGTGAATTGGAATACTCTAAAAATCAGTAGAATGGATAATTTTTTTAGGGTGTTATACTTTGATAGTTCATTTATCAGCGTTTTATATTTTTTTGTTCACTGGTCTCAATTTGTTTACTGTTTCATCTTAGTCTTGATAAAAAACATAAAAAATAGTGTTATTTACTGCATTATAAAAGAACAAAAGAATAAAAAAATATAAATAGAAAAAAATAGGACTTTTATCTCACTATTGATAACATTGGGGTCTTTTTGAAAATTTTTAGAAGATTAGTGGTTATAATCACGTTCCCTGTGGGTTCGACCTTTCTTTCCACATATACATTAGTTAGTAAGAATATAAATTTTAAACATTGACCAACTTCAACTGCAGTACAGGTCAAGTGATATCAGGGAACACCCTTAATATGTCTTTATTTTCATGTGAGACACATAGATTAGAATCAAAAATTCATAAATATCCCAAAGAGAATAAAAGAATTGGATTTCATGTCAAACTTGTGATGTTTAAGAAGTGCTTAAAAAGAAGATCATTATGTCATTTATAACCCATGGAAAGGGAGTGACGGTTATACGTATGTCAATTACAAAATAAAATAGATCGATTTTATGTCTTGATGAATTCCCCTAAAATGAAAATATATTTGGGTTTTCACATAAATAAAACAAGATAATTTCATGACAAAAAGAGAGAGATTTTGAGACGAACATTCTCCAGTATAACGGTTATACGACATGGTTTTAGAAAATATTGAAAAGAGAGAGGAAAATTGTCAATTTTTCATAAATAACTCATAATACAGTAGTTATACACAATAAAAAATAAATAAGATCATGGTATGGATATTTTAATGGCATACCACCTGAAAAAGAAACTAGAAAGAAAAGATAAGATGCGATTTATTTTATGAAAAATTAGGCAGCCTAACGGCGTTGCATTAAAATCAGAAAAATAATTCGATGACAGTGGAAAGGTTGTCTCATCATTTGGACAAAAAATTGAAATAAATAAAGAAATATAATAACATACCCCTATGTAATAAAATGGAAACTATAAGACATAACATAAAAGAAGTCATGACTAAAAGAAGAGGGTGAAAAGTTCCCTTGCCTTGAAGAGTACCTTCGAAATCATGAAGGTTTGGACCTTGGGGTGCTTGAGGAAAACAAAGGAGGACTACTTGGGAGGTAGAAATACTAGTTTTTCATTTATGATTAATTTTGAATGAAATTAATTAAGGAAAGGGTTGGTATTTATAGGAAAAGTGAGGAATATTTTATTAATTTCTAATGGACACCTCATTGGTGGCATTGGAAAACCCATTGGCTTGCTCATGGTATTGGCCACATTGGACACCTCATAGCATATTGTACTATTCACAGGTTGACCAAAATTATTACATCATGATTACATCATTAATGATGCCATTAAACACACCAAAATTCAAAAATAATTTTTACTATTTACTAAAAATTCAACTATTTCAAAAAAATCCAGAAAATTCATCCAAACCATTTTTTGACATGTATAATCTAAAAGGAAACTCTATTTTATAAAAATTAGTTTCATTTTATATTAAATTAAATAAATAAAATATTATTACTTGACTAATAATTTCTAAAACGTTTAATTAATTATATTATGATATAATTATATCACATTACCACTTAAGATGACTAAAACAAAGTTATACCTCCTTAGGTTGTGTTACTATGACATATGAAAAATTACCATTCATAAGGGAAAATTACTATTCCAAAGGGTGAAGTTACTATTTCCCAAAAAAATATTTTGATCTTATTGAACAACATTTTTCACCCTCATTACAACCATGTATGTCCGATTTTTTGAAAATCATTCCACAGAAAAGTTATTTAATAATAAAATGTTTTTATACTATTCAATAAAAAATAATTCATCAAACACTATTCATCAAAAACACTATTCATAAAACACTATTCATAAAATAGAAACTCCTTAGAAAATTTCTGAAAATTCAGCCTAGGTTAATTTTGACATTTGAAATTCAAAAATGATGTTTATTTTACCATAATAATCCTCTTTGTAAGATAAATATTTAAAAAGTACAATTTTTAATTCTAAAATCAATTTATCAAATTTTTTTTAATTAAACATATAATTTATTATGAAAAACTATCCCAAATAATAGGAATGATAAAATAACAAATTTACTTATACCAGTTATTACACAAGGTATCTATGGCCTCGTTGCATAGCCCCTTATAACACCTACATAGGACCTAAGAGTAATGTGTGATATGGTTATAATATCTTGGGGCGGCTCAGGCAACATTGCCTGAGTGGTGATTTCTATTTTCTTGAACTTCTCTCATAGGCGATTTTGTTCAAGCTTCATATGTTGAAGATCATCTTGGTCTTGGTCTAGATCAAATATTAGTGATGCAACCTCCTTCCCAAGCTCTGATAGATGGGTTTCGTACTGCCCAAGTCTATTGGATGGGGTCATCTACTCTTCTTCCAGTATTAATTATCTATGATCATTTTTATTTATAAAAAAATTCATAACGTTAAGATTATAGTTTCCGATGGATATATTGACCAACAGTCATATAACAGTCGAAACCCAACAGTCTCGTTTTAATTATACATACTTACTTAATTAAAGGATATATTTTTGTTGAGAATAAAATAACACACAAAATAAGGAAACAAATATTATTCAAAAGTTTGGGTCATTACAAAAACATAACCAGACTCCCCCACCACTAGGATTCCTAACAATATGCCAGCTTCACTCTGAGACATAAGGATGAAGCTCTTATGGTTGAAGCATCCACTGCCTCACAGTCAGGATTTAAGTATCACAAGACCCCATGAAAATCACTAGCTCCAAAAAAATACCTTTACACAAAAAGAGATTTGGAAGATACACATCATCAATATCACTCACTCTGAATGAGTTGTCGAATGAATTAGGAACACAGTGAATCCCATCAATGTCACTGGGCATAACTATCAGATCCGAGAGAATCACCATATCCAGAAGGTGCTTTATTCTGATCCCAAACAGCTCTTTATTCCAACAATAGGGATGAGGTATTATTCAAAGAGGTTTATTTAACCCTTGAAAAAATTCTTTAGGATTATAAACTGTAAATCTTTCTAATGGAGAACCATCCATGGCCACATCACAACATCCAACACATCTGTAGAAACCCACTTAACATTACTCCAAAACCAAGCCACCAAAAAGATCCCATATCAAGACACAACAAGAGTATGAATTTCATATCATAAGGAAGAATACTGAATAAAAAAATTATAATACATAGGAAAAACCATCAACATAACCATTAGTTTATAAACAAATTCCATAATTTTTGAGCTCAAAAAACATTTGAAAAACAAACAAACATGGTGGATTTATACATTCACCAATGGTGTTTCATCAAGTATCACTCACATGCACATTTCCACGACACCCCTGGCACCCAACCACCATTCCATGTCATTCATCCATCAAGATATCCATAAAACCATGCATGTGAGAACCCATGAAAACACTAAAGGATAAAACAAAACCACATCATTCCAAAAAAATCAGGTACGTTCCAAAGGATCACAAACCACCAAGCCAAAAACCCTTTTCAGAATTCCCAAAACAAACCACAAGTCATAAAGAACCATTTTCTTAAAAACCTATCCCTTTTCATTTTTAACAACTTTCAAAATGATCAAGCTATTCCAAACAAACCCTTTCCCATTTTCAAAAATTCAACAGGGTCTCTTTCCATATTCTGATGGCGACAGAGACCAAGACCCGTTCTAGGAAAACACCAACCATTCAAAACCAATTTCCAAAACCAATTAATCAGATTCAAACACTTTTCAAAATCCCAAAAAAACCTATTTAAAACAATGTTTCACAATCACATTAAAGTGATCCATGCTTTCAAAACATTTTATTTCAAAAAAACCAAAGGTTTAGATTAGGTAAAATAAAGTCCTGTTAAATAATTCTCAATTTATTCGCAAGATTTTTTTCTCAAAACCCAGCTTTGAAAAACCATTATTATATTAAATTTTGAAAACCAATTTCCAAAATTTTCATGAAATGATTTTAAAAATAATTTTTGAATTCAAGAAATGTCCAAGAGACCCACAAAAGGGAACTAGTGCCAGTGGGTGACAAGAAAATACGGTTGGAGGCCACATGCCAAACACACCACCAACACAGAGATCCTTATAAAGACCATTCCCCATCTCCACATGGCTTTTAAAGCCATGTGAGAAAACAGAAACCATTATTCAAACTCCCCATGACATATCCCAACACCAAACAACTAACAAAAACTAAGGAATCTAATAAAACTGGACATTCCATGGAAACCTGAGGATCGGAACGAGTAAGAGTTCACAATGCTATTCCCATACTTACCCTTAAATTCTCGAAAATCATACCCCATCTACCATGAGATCCCCCCAAATAACAAGGGAACTCTAAAAATCAAGGTATAATAAAATCAAACCTCCTATGATACCATTTTTTGACGAACCAACCAGAGTCGACCTTGAACCAGTGACCCAAGCTAGCCCTCGACATGTCTTGAGAGGCATTCCCAATCCTCCCATGATGGAGACAAAAGCTGAGGGCATCAGTAGCCTAAAAAGAAAACAAATTTTCCGACATATAAATAATTAAACAACCTGTGAAAAAAAACAGATATACCAGTACACATTTGTATACAAGTTGAACTGATCATTATTTGCACATGGAAGTGAAAGTACAACTAAAACAAATAACTTAACCAACCAAACCTGAAAAATAACTATCTCCATGTGACCCCTTTGGTAACTCACCAACACAATAATCACTTGTCTCCCAGGGTGATCAAAATCGATCATAAACATGCACAAGGGATAAGAATAGAAGAAGACTATATGTGCAAGTATTAAAACTCAGTAGCTTAACCTGGTATTCTATCCCCAATGCACTTCATTTTAAATAAAAGAAACGTCAATTAAAAGTTTTAAATACAATATATAAAATTTTATTTTTTCGAAACATGGTTTGAATCTATAATCATTATAAAATAAAATGGTTGCTTGTTTTCATAACCAAGAAATGATAATCACCAATTTCAAAGAGAAGAAACATAAAAATATAAACAATTTTCAAGAGGGCTACTTTAAAGAATGTACACATTAAAATAAAACACAAAAACTTCTAAATTTATGAACTAAACACACTTTATGCTGACAATGGGTAAAAAAATATCCAATGAGAAGAAGTCATGGGAACAACCCTAGGTACTAGTTCATTGTGGTCTGAGGTACCTAAAATCTCAGTGTAAAAGTAACTATAAAAAATATATGTTCTCATGGAATAGCCACTAGTAGGGAAAAAATACCCATAACCTAGTGGTCCCCAACATCACCATCATAGTTTCTTTAATGTTTTAATCATCAAAATTGCTATGTAAAATAGGGATGAAACCACTCCAGATCACTAGCATATTAGTACACATCAACCCACCTAGATACCTAGGTTTCCCTTTAGTTCTCAATTAGGTTTTAAATATTATAAAATACAATTTTGACATGAAAAATTCATTCCCAAATAATATACACACAAATAGCCCCAAAACATGCTTCACATTTCTTTCACAGATCAATAAACCACTTAAATTTTTTATAAAACAATTTCAAGAAGTATAATGAGGCTTAGCATATAAAATCCATTAAATATTTATTTTTAAAGCCAAAAAATATTTGATGGTGTGTCTATGGAGATTCCTTCTTTCTATTATTTTTTCCTCCCCTTATCTTTCCTCCTGCTGTTCTTTTCTTCATGTGACTCCTCTAGTTTTTTTGGGTTTTTGTATTTCTTCTCACGCTCATGGTCTCCTGACGATGGTTGTTTTTTGTTTATCTCAATTTCTCTATCTGAGGCTCTACCCTCATGATCCACAGGTCATCTAAAGGTTATATTTTTTTGGGGTTTAAATAGGTTTTGTGTTTCATGATTCAGAGGTCGTTGAGCCTCATGGCGCTACCCGGGTCGGTCTTCCCCTGCTTTCCAGGTTCCCAATTTTCTTCCTCATTGACGATTTCTATCATCTGGTTTCCTTGACCACTCTACCACTACTCTGACCTCACATTATTTTTCTCCTCTACTTTTTAGATCTGGAATAGTGGTGACATTGAAGTTTTGGGAGGTGTGGTTTGGTGGCCATCCGGGTTCCAGGAGTGTGTCCCCCATTATAGGCTTTGGTCTTTCTGTTTTCTTCTTTATGCTTTCACTGATGGTTTGTTTGCTTATTATCAGTGGTTGATCTGTTGTCTGATGTTTGGTTGTGTTTTGATTTGTGGATCTGGTTTGTTTTTCTTAAGTCTGGTTATAGTGTTAGCAGTCAGGTTTATCTCAACGGTACCATGGTGATATTCATACTCTTCATATTTGTATTCTCTTTATGGGGATTTCTGATTTTCTAGGGGATAATGATGATTTTTTGTAGTGTGCTGTTTCATAGTGGGTTTAGTTTTTGACGATCTCTAGCAATCGATTTTTGTGGTGGTTTGAAGGTGATGTTGATGTTATGATGGATGTCGATGGATAATGATGATGGATAGTGGTAATGTTCTGTGGTTGATCTTAAAGAATGATTCTTAGTGCTTGTGTGATTTTTGAATTTTTAATTTTGAACTTAGATTCAATTGTTTTTTGGGTTCTCTTCTTGGTCTTTTCGTTACCGGTAATCCAGGAAAGTGGATTTTCAAAAATAAAATTAAATAATAATTTTTAGGTCAGGTAAAGAGGTTTAAAACACCATTAGAATAAATATAACATTTACTTAAACCCTTCAAAAAAATATTTTACACATTCAAAACCCATCCATTTATATAAATGTGCTAAACGTGATATTTACTGAGAACACATTCCCAAACACCCTAAAAACTGATAATCACTTTATTATAAAACCCAAAACCAGATTGGAACCCACATAAAGAACCTAAAAACATTGGTTCACATGATTCCAATATTTTTTATAATCCAAGAAAATCATTTTATATCAACTTGAGCATACAAAAGCCATCTGGTCACTTTCCCAAAAATGAGGCATGAAACAAATAATAAAACAAACTCTATTTAACACAAAAAATTTATAAAACCAAATTTCCAGGTAATTTTTTTTATTTTCAAAGATAAATCATGTTCTAAACATTATAATTCATGTGTGAAAGCAAATAGATCATTTATACAAACACTTGGTGTACACAAAATAACCAAAAAAACACAATTTTCACAGTGTAAGGAAACAATTAACCTTCTTGCACAATAAAAAATTAAACCAATTTATTACAAACAATACCTAGAATATATATAAGGTTAAACAGCAATAAATAGATTAATATTGAATTATAAAGGTAGTGCTTGGGAGAACCTGCCTCAAAACCAAGGAGGAAAGGAAATTCACACCCGATAACAACTTCTGAGGGTTTATAAAACTTAAACCTATGAATACTATCCCAAAATGAGAAAAAACCCTATAACATATCTTGGGATAACGAAACCATATGTCTTTCATGACTAGGAGAGAATATAGAGCCATCAAAAATGGAAGGAGGAGAAAGGGGAAGGAGACTCACCTTGATTAATGAAGAACTCTTCATCTTCCCATAGATCCACAACCTTAGAGAGAGGTAATGGATTGGAACTCAAGGAAGAGGATACATAGGTCATGAAGAACCAAGTAAAGAATATTTTGTGTAAAAATAGAAAAAATGAATGATTTATGAAAGAAATAAATTACCTTTTCAAATATGAACTATTTGAGAAATCTTGAGGAAGCTCGCCCTAATCCCTAATGAAGATGAGGTACAAAGAAGGAAAATTGAACATGGGGGTGAGCCAATGGTTTTTGGGATCTAGTGAGAGGTTGAATTTCTAAAAAACATTAAAAAAATAATAATATATATAAAAATAAAATATTTTTTAAAACTAGAAATGGGATCACAGGTTAGCCCAATACCTGAATAAATAACCAAAATCCACCAAGATTATGAATTACTACGGGGTCAAAATGGATATGGTGGTTTTAATATTTTAGGTGAGGCCAAGTGGTAAGTGGAATGGGTGAAAACTTTTAAAACAACTAAGGAGTTATAAAAGAAACCAATCTTGTTTTTAAATCTTGAAATGGGCTCACGGTTAGGGCCAAATCTTTAAGTACCAATGCTTTACTCCAAAAACCTTGAAACAAGATATGAGGAACCCATGGTAAAATGATTAGACATAGATGAAACATCAAAACTCATTATTAATATCACCCAAAACCCATGAAAAGGATAGGTATTTTCAACGAACAGGATCAAAACCAAGAAATGAAAAACTAGGTGTGAAAAAAAACAGTATTTAAAATATATATATATATATATATTATTGTATTTAAAATATATGAATAAATTTATTGAAATGATATTTAAAGAGTATTAAAAAAATATACAATTATATATATATATATTTTCATTATATACACACACACAGATATATATATATATATATATATATATATTAAAAAATTAAAAAATAGTATTTAAAATACTATTTAAAAATTTTAATTTTAATTTTAATTTTAATTTTGTTTTGTTATATATATAATAAAATTTAAAACAGTACTGAAAATAAAATTTTTTATTTGGAATTTACATATTTTATGTAATCCCAAAATATACCTAAAAACTTATCCCAAGAATCTTTTTTAAAGGGAAAGAGCTTGACGTACCTTATAAATTTTCCATATCGGATTTGATCTCACCTTTCCAGCAATAAAAAATTGTATATTAATAATTTTGGATTTTTTTCATATAACCAACATATAATTACTTTATTATTAATTCTAGTAATGTTTTTAATAATTAGTAAAGTTGTATTATGTCATGATTTTTCTTCAGCGTGACATAATGAGTGATAATGTATTATGTATACATGCCACACTAAAAGGCCCTAACAGTTCCCCATTGTGATGAGAACTTAGAATTGACACAAAAATATTCTTAAATATATACTCCCTGGTTGTATTATACCATTTTATGTAAAAAATGATGCAATTTATCCGGGGTGGTGACTCATTGGACTTTTTGACTGTATCTCATGTTGCACGCCATTGATAATTTCTAGAGCATGAGATTATGAGAACTTGGCCAACTAACAGGAAATCGAAATTTATAATTGTCATTGGATATTCCTATTTAAAAATATTCATAATGATCATTATAATTTAAAATTATTATAATGGATATCAGGAATCATATACTTTGATGTACTGGCCAAATCGGTGATGTTATATGTTCGTGGGAAGTAGGGTATATTGGGTATATCGTATGAGAAATTTTATTAATGAATAATTAAAGTATTTATATCTTTTTTTATGAAAGTTGGTCTCCCGGGCCCTTGTATGGGAATATAGATGTATAATTAAGTCCATGGCCATGGATTTATGTTGTAAATTTCATTTCTAGAAAGTCAAAGAAAGAGAATGCATAGGTTAATGACACCAGTATGTAAGCTTATTGGTTAGAGATATTTCGATAAAGGGATTATAATACATAATGAACATTCATATGAGGTAAAATGTCATTACAAGATCAATGTGTTTCTCTATGGGAGTGTTGGAATGTATTTAGACTATATTGTTAGACATTAGGTGGTGTATCATAATTCCATTCTGAAAGAGGCCTAGAGGGTCACACACTAAGTGTATTCCTAACCTTAGTTAAATCCCATAAGAGAAATAAACCCACACACTTGGAATCTAGTGATGTAACCTAATATTTATAGTTGTAGATTTAAAAATAGTAAATGTGACAAAATTTTAGTTGTCAAAAGCTTATAAGGTAATATATGTTTCATTACCACTTACATACATAAATAGGTTGAGTTTATGGATGATCCTGTAAGGGGCACTGAAACTCTAGGGTTTCACCTTGCCACCGCCTCCTTCCATCATCCTGGATTGGCTCGGCTCTCCTCCTCATTCTTGTCAAGCTCATGGTGGCGGCCTCTTGTCACGGTTGTGTCGTTCGATTTCATGGGCTTGGCCATCTCGGTGTTTTAAATTATTGCTGGCCAGTTTTTTACTCAATTACTTCTCGCTAGATGGGGCTTCTGATGGCGGCGTGGTGTTGGTCCAACGGCCGAGTCCCAGCTTCCATGATATGAGGGTGCAGCTCCATCTCTGGTTTTGTGTTGGGTAGTTTTCATGGTCTCCTCGAATGGCTTGGATAGAGGTGATGGGATTTGGGTCTGGATTGCGATGGGGTTTTATCCAAATGCTCTGGTGATGTCTTTTTTGTTCATCGTTTTCTTGCATTCGTATTTTGATTTTGGGGTTTCTGTTGTTCGTGAGTTTTTGCGGTGATGATTCTGTGGTGTTAACCACTGTGATCTGAGGAGCTGGTGGTTAAGGACCCAAGGTGGCCACATTGTGATTTTATTCAGGCCAAATAATCCATCCTGCGTCATGAGAGTATAAGGTTATTTCCACTACCATTGAATCTATTGATGGATTTCGCGATTGTGCCCAGATCTGGGGCTCGTTGAGTTTCAAGTTTGTTTTGTATGATGATTCATTTCACTCTCATGGTGTTTTTATGAAATAATGAGTTTGGATTTTGTTCAATTAAATTTAGCTACTAGCGTTCAGGTTATTGGTTGTGTATCCTGTGAAGCTTAGTATTGATTCTGTTTTGATGGATTGATTTTGGTGGTGAAGCTGTGAAGGAATTTTGGTTATGGTGGTCAGGTTATATGGAATTATAGGTGTTGTTCTTGATTTTGTGGAAATGATTTCGGTGTTGCACTGTGCCATGGATCCAAATAACTGGTATTTATTGACTAGTTAGGGAGATTGAGAATTAATTGCATATTGAAAATGGTTTTCTACAGCAGAAGGTGCAACAAAAGGGTACAGGGGTATCATCTGGCATTGGATTTTGGATGGATATTTCTAGACATTCTACATGGAAATGCGTCAGATGAGGATTAGAGCAGGTGTTTCTATCATGAATGACTATTCAGATTTGAACATTTGAGAGGGTATGGCTCAGCCATCGGTACCAGGCCTGTGCACCTGCACGGGATAGCTAGCTGAATAGTGATGCAACGGTGGAGGATTTTTAGAATGATATTGATGCTAGGGAGGGGTATTTCCAAGTAGTCTTGTTATGGGTTTTGAACTTTGATTTATGTTTATGTCCCTACATCCTTGAAGTCATGTGAGGTTTCTCCCTTTTTCCATAAAATGGGTTTTATCTAAAATTAAATAAAAAATTTTGGCCTTTGGGCCATTCAGTCACATACATAAAGACCCTTTTGGTTTAGAGTTTTTGAGAATTAGGAAAAAATAATTAAAGTGGAAATTTCCACATAATATAATTTTTCCTATAATATAATTTTTTAAAAAAATTATCACATTTTCATTTCATGAAATATCTTCACAATTTTCAAATGTTATAACCTATATAATCGACTTTGATCATGATCATTACCAGATTCATTGGATGGCAATGATGAACCCACCCATCCTTGGTTTATATTGTAAACACCCATCTTATGTTTATATAAGAACCCCCAGTCCTTGATTTATAAAAAAACCACTCTTCCATAGTTTATAAAGAAACAAAAAGTTATCATAAAAATTTTACAATAACTATAATATAATTTTAACCCATGAAATCTTGCATTTCCATCATCATACTCATAAAAATATTATTTTCATCCATAAAAAAATGATTCTAGATATTGAAATAGCTATTTTTTAAAACACTTTTTGAAAATACTAATAACCAAGGAAAAGAGTGTTTTTATATTTCGAAAACATGAAATATTTTAAAAGAATCAAAACAACAAAAAACCATTGACATTTTATACATTAGGATAGGATTGTTTTGGTATTTTATTAGGAAATTCAAAATGTTTCATAAAAAATACGTAAAAATATTCCTTTAAAAAAATTAAAATGAATTAAAAGGGGACATAAAATTTTCTTCATAATTAATTAATTTTCATATAAACACATAAACATAAATAATATGTAATTAGAAGAATTTTTTTTAGAAATAAACCTTTAAAATATATAAAATGATATTTTTTAGTAACATGTCCCTTACCTTTGGCCTAAATCATCATTTACATTAATTATCTTCATGATTAATAAAATTATATTAATTATTTACACTATTAAGAAAAATTTCATGTTTATTATTAATTTTATATTATTTACAACTATTTTCCATTCAATTATTTAATCATTTATGTTCATGTCGGACATTTTGAAAATATTTAGTACATATGTCCAAAATGAATTTGATGGGATAACTATGGTATAAGATATAATTGTTCCACTACATACAAAATAATAATCATGAAATTATTATCATGTTTATAAATAATTTAATCTTATAAAACAAACCAGGAAATATTGTTTTGATAAGTGAACTACAATATGATCTTGGAGATGGTAAGTTGTATATCCACATGAGTAACATTTCCATTTTCGAAATATCTTAATGGAAGAAGGTAAGTATCATTTGATCATTAGATAATGATAATTATATCACAAAAAAAATATGAAATATTTAAATAAAATTATAAATACCATTCATGAGATGTGGTGATGGAAAACATATCACATTGCTTCATGGATGTTGTAGTCCACCCGTACGCACGAATGAAATTATCATTTTTTCAATGGATGGAAAAGAAAGAAATTAGATGATATAATATCATTAAATAATGATAATTATTTCATTAATACAATATATATTTATTAATTATCTCATTATAACCATCTTCCAGAGGTGGTGATGGAAAATGAATTACATCAGTTCGTGAGGCGGTAGTCTGTTGTACTCATGAACGACAGTTTTGTTTCCCATTTCATAAAAGAGGAGATAGATGCCAGTTATTACATTAAAAATCATATAAGTATATTTAATATGAATCTTTATTATTTGATAATGGTTTAATAATTCTTTTATTTAGTTATAATAAGAAATAAAATGAAAACTCTTTATTAAAAACCATACATCTTCCAAAAATGACCATTTTTTTACAACTTAAGCCCTCTAAGGTTAGTAATCTTCCCAAACTAATACCTCAATAAAATGAAAATGTATTTTAGGATGGTATTTAAATTGTTTTTCTGAAATAAAAGGCTTTTTAATTGTGAACAAAAAGGAGAGGAGGTTCCCTTTTATAATTTAAGAGAGGGGCACTATTGGAATTACATAAAATACTAAATTAATATAAATTAAATTTCATCAAAACAATTATTCAAAATGATATAATTCAAATAAATGATCTGAATGGGTATATATAATATAATAATATAATTTTTTATAGGTTAATATTAGGTTTCCACCTTTATATCTTTGTTTTAATCAGTGTTTTCCCTTTTTGACAATTATCACGATAACAAAGTTTTTACTATTTATGGATCAATATAGTTACTATAAAAGGAAATTTGTCAATAAATGTATCATAGATGAAATTTTAAAACATATAACAATAACTTGAAAAAACAAATGGTTTTTATGAATTTTAAATCATTTAATAAAAAAAATTATTATAAAATAACATTAATGTCATTTTTGGAACAATTTATTTAATCAAACTATAAATTCAACATGAAAACAAAGATATTTGAATATAATAAATTGAAACATATATAATATGTTATTTATATCTCAAAACTATATTGTTCATAGTGATTCTATTAAATTATATTTCTTTTTACATTTGTAATATCTTTTATTCTATTTTTCTATTAATTGAATAATGCTTCTCTGAACATTGTGTAAGAATATAAAGTAATTATTAAATCCCGAAAAATTAAAAATAAATTATCATGATAAATAATGATTTATATTTCATATGATCATTTATAACCAAACATATTTTTTTTATCCATGTCTCAAAATATCATAGATATTAAAAGAAAGTTACTAACATTTTTTGTTATCCTTTAATTAAATATTATAAAGGTAAAAATAAAATAAATATATCACTAAGTACCCTTATATAAAAAACTTGGATTAAAATTTCTTAATTACACTCATATAATAGGATAAAGGAAATTGTTAGGGGTTTTTACCCCTTATCATATTATTTTTAACCGTAATTATCATATTAACCCTTATCGTGGTTACAGTTATTTACTCTCGTAACTATTCATAATGAAAAAAGGGAATAATTTATCAAATTTAGACCACATGATTCAAAATATGTAATAAATTTTTCTTGATTCAATATCTATAATTGTTTATTTAATATTAGAATAAAAAAACATTTAAAAAAACATTTTTATGGTAATGAATTTTCAAGTATAAAAATGCTTTCATAAAAAAATCAACCATAAAATTGATTTCAATGAAGATAAATAAATTATTCACTACATAAGAGAACTAATTTTATGTTTAAACCATTTTAATACAAAATTTAAGTTTTTAAATGCTTGAAATAGAAATACAGTTATAAAAAATCTATATTTTTTATTATTCAATCAAAAATAAATCTTTTCAGAAAAAATTCCAAATATTTAGTAAAATATAATTTTCAAATGATGATTTAACAAAAACCTATATCCTTTTTATCAAATAAAATTTCTAAATTTTTTAGAAATTAATTATAATATTCTCTCTGAAAAATAAATAAAAATCATTTTTGAGGAAAATGTAATTTTGAAGAATAATTGAATTTACTAAAAAATGAGTGATAATTTTATAATAATTGATGAATAAATTTTAATAAATTATGAAATTTATATATATTTCATAATGGGTTCAATCATATTCATACCCTCTAATTCAATATCTAGATTATAATGTTAATAATTAGATAATAATATTTTGTGGTTCATTTATTCTTTATGTTGTGTATATTGTATGCTATCGAACATAGTATTTATTATAAAATACTGGGATATTAGGTTCTCCCCTGAACCTTAATAAGTTTCATCATTAAAATTTTAAATTTAGTCCCTAAATTAAAGGTATGTCATTTTAAAATAACTTTTTCATAATCTCAATCATAAAAAGGGTTAATAAAAATTCCTCTTAAAAATATATATAGTGAAGTTCAAGGGTCAACACATAACAAAGTTTTGAAATAGGAGAACATTAGTGGGATGTGAAAAAATGGACATGGAGGAAAATCAAAAAGTCCAAATAATTATGGGGAGTATCAAGGATTAATGATCATAATAAAGTGAACGATAATGATAATTTTAATTTCCAAAAAACCATAAACGAAAGAGGTGTGGAAAAGACCAATGATTCTAAAAAATTATGGTAATTTGATATTATGTTTTTCAAGATCATTTTACGAGTGTTAATTGTTACTTTAATATAATAATATCTTAATGAAAAGTAATTAAAATGTGTAATTTCATCTATTAGATGATTTCCATGACAATCTAATCTTATTATCCAAACTATGAGTATTAAAGAAGTATTTATAATGACTAAATCACTGAAATTAACTTGTAATGTATCACATAATCCTAAAAAGGATGAAAAACTATTCCTAAAATCATAAGAAATTTATCAAAACCAATATTATTTGTATTATTTAAGATAATTATCAATGTTAATAAACCTTAATATGGTGAAATATAAAATCAATCCCCAAAGCCTCAACAATAATACCCAAATTTCAACTTAGATCATTTAATAAATAAATAACCTTAAAATTCTTCAAAATATTCCGGAATAAGTTCAAAAACCATAAATCAGAATCATTTTCTCACAGTGTATTCTGATATTAATTTAACATCAATCTCCAATTAACAATAGTCACACATAAAGTCATATACTCAAAAATTTATATAAACTAGTCATATAATATTCAATATACGACAATAATTTCCATTAAATCCCCATAACGACACATAAAATATCATATATGATTCTAAAATATGATTTAAACATTAATCCTCAAACAAAATCTAATCTTATCCAAAAAATTTCTATTTACCTTAATCATATAAGGTTCCAAAAATAGTGAACTTATTCTAGAATAAAATTAATCACTTAATCACTAAATCAGTTTTCAATATCATGGTTATCTGTATGATAAAATATATGTTCCCAAAATCGACATAATATTTATCTAAAAAATAATTTAAGGAAAAAGATAATGTCATACTAACCAAAACATCACATAGGTCAGTGTTTATAACTATGTAATGACACAAATTTTTAGGAAGGAATAGATAATTGTTTTTCGAAATTAGTTACCTAGTTTAGCCCTTATAATCTTCCCTAATATAGTCTTGGAAGTTATGTAGGTGTGTGTGGCTTTTTTAGAGCCCAATGCCGTAGAATTTTGAGAAACAAAATAAGCCCGAAGGTTAGTAGAAACCGTACCATCCAGCCCACATAGTTTCTCCCAAAAATGTTGGGTGTTTTAGAGGTGATAAGGGGTCCACAAGTAGTTTTCTATAACCATACAATCTGAGGTTCATATCCATGTAGAAATTTCAGACTTCTTGATATTGGGTTTAGCGTGGCTTGCACTCGGTTTGGAAAACCTTGTGCCTAGCCCATGTGGGGCCCCTTTTTAGACTATGAGTGGAGTCTTTTTGGAGCATGATTTTCTAATTGTGTGCCTAAACCTTGTGACCCAAAAATGCTTGGTTAAAAATACCATTTTCTCCTATGTGTTTTAATAACACACCCCTATTTTATTTCTTATCTTCCAATGGATAGGATCTCGTTCCTTCATCCATTGGAGATCTCCCTTTCCTAACCCAGGTATTTACATTTCCCCTCATTTGAACTCTAAATGGGTCACCATCCAAAGCATTATATCCACATTGGTAATATCCCTAAACCACTTTCTTCTTTTTTTTGTTTTCTCATATCTTGTGCTTTTTTGGTGTGAGCTCATATGCCCAATTTTCAGTGCATTGTACTGTTTTTTGTTTTCTTCCATTCTACATAAAATATATATCTGATATTAGATGAGGGGTCGTACATGGTCCTAAGGTAGGTAGTATATCTAGTTTAAATAAAATTTGTGATGTTTTAATAGCTTTTCCATTATGTAAGATAATAGGAATTGTTGCATGTTTTGCATAACTTTTCTTTTCCTTTAAAAATGAATTCAATCATTTTGATATACTTCTGAGGACCCTTTCAATGTGATTTGAGGTTGCTAACCATGTTCCTTTACACCCCCTTTGGCGTGCTATATTAATTTCCCTATCTTTTGTAAATTTTAATAGACCAAACACCCTCTATGTGTTTTACTTGACTTTTAAACGGAAGTTGTCTCTTTTATGTACTTGTTTAGTTGAACAAAATATCTTCCAATTTCTTGTATTATCCTTAAGATGGATTTTAATTGCCTTATAAATTAAATAACTTAAACCAAATGAATGGCAGTGGGTGGAAAGACCACACTACAGGATATTTAAATATAAATTTGAATTTTATAAATTTTGATGCCCATATTTTATTTGGATTATTGGTTATAATGAATTAGAGGTGATCCATCATGTTTATTATTGTTATTATGGGTATGATATTTCTATTCGTGGATTAGTGGAGGATAATTTACCTATTAAGCATTGTGATTCATGGGTGTTCATCATGACTTATGACACTATTATACTTTTATTTGGGTGGTGGTAATAATGTTCTACGTTCCTCTGTATTGAGTTTTGGGCATGTCAACTTACACCACCTTCTCAAACAACAAGAAATATGTTTCTCATTCATTATGATAGTCCAAGAATTTATGCTTTCTTGATACTATATATAATTAGAATAGTTATGGGTTCTTGAGTTATTCCCTAAGTCTATCTAGTACCTTGTATCCATGTATTTTCCTAATTATGTCTTCATGTAATTAGTGCATATATGCATATAGAGTATATAACTATATATATATATATATATATTATTACATATATATACTACTCATATCATACATATTATATATTATACCTAATAATGTATATCTAAACAGGTGTCCTATAAGAACCTGAGATAGAAAGGATTTATTTTTAGCATTGTTTATTTTTTATTTACCTGCACACTCATATGTTATGTTCACTAGATAGATTACTTCTAGACGCCATTGGTGAAAAATTAAAGAGTTTATCTCACACACTATTTATTCCACCTTTGGTTCCCAAGTAGACATCATATCTACAAGTATGGATAATGGAAGTCCCCCTATTATAGATTCTTGATCTGATCTACTTATAGCATGGACCATGGGAGAAAAGGACTGAGCATATTCTCATGATGCTAGTGCGGAAGTATTTTGGAATTTATATATTTTTCATATTATTTTGTATATGTATTTCCACAACTTCTCTTTTTATACCTCAATATTCCATGAAATTATTTAATATGACTCATCTTATGGGATTTTAATTATTACTATTTATTTTAGTTATTTACGCTTCCACATTTGATAATTGTATTTGATTATTTAGTGCCATATGTTATATTATGCTTTAGATGTTTTATTTTTATTTATTATATATGTTCTTCCACTGTGATATGAGGTTATAGTCTTCGCAATGTACCAACTTGGACCATAAATTCTAGTTGGTAGCCTATGGAATACAGGGAGGAATGCTTGAGGACATGTGAACCACAGAATTAAGGTCCTGCTTAAGTGGATTCTAGGTAGGGACATTAAAAAGTGATATCAAATTATTATTTTTATAATGACTATTATTTTGCCAAATTTTTTTAGAAATTATTTGGGAAAATTATAAGACCATGCGCTGAGATGGAGTGTGATTCTGAGGCTTAGTGTGCCCGAAAAGATTTGCTAAATATGTTATGTTTTAAATTTCACATGTGCGTTCCTTTTTTGAAAAAGTGAAATTACTTTTATACAAGTTCTTAAATCATAAATCTAAGAGTGACATTGATCTCAGAGTAGTGGATTTACCCTAGGCATGACTTAACTTTAATCAACATGGGTTTTTGGTGGAAAACACAAAAAAGGGAGTAAGTGTAAATAAAAAAAATAATTAAATTATTTTATTTTTAAAATCCTATTAACTCATAAATGGTATTCATATTGGAAATACGATACAACTTTTGAGTTCAAAAGGGATTATTTTCTTAGGTGAGTCCGAACATCAGCCAGCGTTGGGTGACTATGAAAGATAGTTTTTGGATGTAAACGTCATTAAAATTTTTTAATAAAAATATTTTATTCCTAATGCAGCAACACATTTTATTTTAGTACACATTTTTCAGAGAATTCAAGGTTATCACCATAACCATGAAATTCCTCTAAGGCAAATAGACTAATATATATAAAATAATGATGGTGTATCAGGGATCGGCGATCAACAAAAAACATATGATTTGAAGGATCTTCGCCCACAACAACGACGTGATGACTATTCTTCATTAGCGATCAAACCAAATCAGTGTAGGTCATTTGTGATTTTATTTATTTTCCCTATTCCTGAATTCCATAAAGAAAACTGACCAATAAATAAATAGATTGTCTCATGCATCGATTGTTGTTTTGGGATATGATTTAATTCTATGGGGTTATTATGGGAGAATGATCTTGTGATTATTTTTTGGATTTCGATTGTCGTTATAATGGGATGAAACCATGATCATCATTAACATGTATCAAGTTCCATTACCCTTGGTTGATTTATGATTTTATCCCCCTTTCTCTTCTTTCATTAGAGACATTCTTTGTTTCACCCACGACTCGACATGTTGCGATCGATCAATCATTGTGCACTTGAACCATGGCACAACGATCTGATATCACAGATATAGGATCGACATGTCATGAAGGAGGTGAAAGGATGATGGAAATGAATGGATCAAAGATGCTTGGGAGATATTATAATTTGAGAGAATTTTTTTCTTAATGGATCGTGACAGTGATCTGACCCTAGGGAGATGATGAACACGACCCAAGGATCATAGACGTGCCTCAATTTTGAAAAACAGAGCCTTAGAGGAGAATCAGTGGACCATTCTGGTGGAAACCATGTGAACACAGATCTGCCACGTAGAAGGCTCCCAATGGCGGCATGCTATGGGAGTATGGGGCATGGATGCAGATGCCACAGGGTTTAGATGGACCATGTGTACCAATACACGATGCAGCTGGGGTGGGCCGCATTGGGCGCACAGGCCGTCCCATAGTCCCATCCGGATTAGATGAGTCGGGATAATCTAGTGGGCCAATGTTCCATGTCCAACAGGACATGATCATTACTTCTATGCCGAAATGGGTTGATTCGATCGAATTGGATTGGGTAAGGTCAGACCCAGACCAGACCCTAGTCAAACCTTTTCAAAGAAATAACCATAACTTTCAAACTGTCAGTTCGTTTGATGAGACATTTGTGGTGTTGGTTCCCTTGTGACAAAGAATTCCTTTTCAGATACTATAAGTGAGTTTTGGTGGATATATTTTATGACCATATGGCTTTAGGAGTATCTTCTCTTGGTACAAGCATGTTATGGGTGGAATCCTGCTGGTGACTATTTATCTTCTTAGTGACTATACTTCATGTGTTTCATTTGTGGTGTTATTTGTGTATTTATTAGTCATATTATCTTTTTGGTTTCAGAGTGTCCTACTGAGTATAATTTTACTCACCCTTACAAGGGATTTCCTCATATGTGTCTTGTCTTGTGCACATGATCGATGCTTTGATAGAGTCCTAGCTGGACTAGGACTAAGTGGTTCTTGGAGGGATCTAAAGGATGTGTTATGATCCCATGACTTCATAATGTTTTCATACACAAAACCTTCAGGTAGGGTATTCTAGGGACAAGATTCATGAACTTTGGATTTCACTTTTTAGACTCTTTCTTTGAGTGGGATTTTATTTTGGCCCTGTTTACGTTCCAGTTTTCCTACGGTCATACTATGTGAAGGAGGGCTTGGGGTTGTCATGGAACGGGCCCCTCTCGGATGAGTCATGATAGAGTGGTATCAATGTAGGCCAGTTATACCTAATGAACCAAGAGACTGTTATATTGGTTTTGGGAAACAATTTCTAGTGTTTTGAGTTTGGCTTTCAGACCAGAGACTCCAATGTTGGTGTAGTAGCCTATGTATCCATACACCAGGACTCTGAATTCTACTTTTTGACTCGGTACATAAAAGCACTAGTTTTAGGGAAAATAAACAGTACATGCATCATATTGGATTTTGAGTGTGTTCTAATGTCCTTCTTTAGTCAGCTCACCAGGTATATTCTATTGATTGTGGTACATCTTGATCTTTTTTAGGATGCCTCCACATAGAAAACTATTCAGGATTCTGATGCGTGATTACAAGGATGATACTCCTAGAGATTAGGCATCAGTATAGGGACCAATTTCAGAGATAGAACCTCCGAGTGGTGTACTAGTGATACCACCTCCCATAGAGAAGTAATTACTACCAGCACTATTGGTAGAGGATGCACGCCTGCTGAGTGAGTTGCATGAGTTCCAAAGGCAGTGACCTCCCATGTTTAGGGGTGATCCAGACACCCAGGTAGCTGAGGATTGGGTAAAGTCAGCTACACGTGTCTTCCACCATGTGAGGAAGCCTTCTGACCAGATGGAAGTTCTAGACACGAGCCTTCTTCAAGGATCAAAGTGGTGATGGTGGAGCTTAGTGATCCAAATGCATGACAAGATGAATCTATATTTGGAATAATTTGAGTTCCTCTTCAGGGATGAGTTATTTCCAATGATGTTACACTTAACGTGAATACGAGAGATCCTACATCTACAACAGGGCAATCAGACAGTAGCAGATTACACATCGAGATTTACGGAACTCTCTCGCTACTCAAGGATATGGCGCGTTACTCATTCTTCAGGGCCCAGACCTTCGATCCGGGGTTACACTTGTAGATTAGTACATCGATAATATCCATTAGCATCCATACTTATAATGGGGTACCGGATAAATATCTAATAGTGGAAATATTTTTTGCAGAGCAGACACCAGTAGTGGGATCCACCAGCATGAACCAAGTAGCTGAGTCTTTGGAGGTGGGTAGTTGATGGTAGACACAGGGACCCGATCCAGGAACTACAACGGACAAACACAGGACATAGGATCATTGGTGTAGGGATCCTAGTACAGAGCGAGTTAACTGAAGGATATATTGTGTTACTCATGCGGCGGTCAGGGGAATCAAGTGAGATATTTCACAACACATCATACGACTGATCAAGATACTGTCAAGGGAATGTCGAGATAGGGGTTGAGGGAGGATCAGGGTGGATCAGGGTGGTCTGTAGGGTGGTGGGAAATGTCACGGAGCAGTTTGGGAAATAGAAGGTGGGCATAGGTTCAATTTACTACCACTACCACCCCCATGTGGTCCACCATGGGATCAGGGAGCTAGTGGATTGGGATGAGCCTAGCTACAGATGATTGAGGCTTATGACCCTAGTTATTTATGGATGATTAGAGTTATGATATGTGTCTTTTCCACCCCTTTTTCAGTTTTTATAGAAAAATGTTTCTGTCACTCTTTTCTCTCCACAACCCTTTTTCGAGACTCATAGATTCCAGTGGAACCATTGAATCGATCCCTACTATTAGAGAGTCCTACGAGGGAAGATTCATGATTAGATGATTGTTCCGACAGTGTGGCCTTAATCAATGAGGTGAGAGTTTTAGTTAGGATCTCTTGGTGGAAGTGTTGATCCACTACGACATCATTCTTTGCATAGACTTTTTAACCACAGTTCAAGCCCAAATTGGCTCCTTTAGGCATAGAGTGTGGTTTATTCATAGTGATGAAACCATGTTTTCTTTATTCTAAAAAAAATAAACACATTATGCACAACACAGATTCATGTATAGGAGGGTACTTCCAATTACTCATCAGTTGGATAGTCTCATCATCGGTGGAGTGGATGATAGGAGTCCTTAGTTTCCTAGAGTGGTGGAAGAGTATGAGGATATCCTTCCTAAGGATGTCCTTATATTACCTCCGCACATAGATGTTGACTTATGCATTGACATGTACCCTTGTACGAAGTTTATATCTATACCTTCTTATTGGATGGATCCCACTGAGCTTCGTGACTTGAGGGTACCGGTAGAGGAATTACAAAGGGAAGGCTTCATAAAACCTAGAGTTTCACTCTATGTGGCCCCGGTTTTATTTGCCAAGAAGGAAGATGAGAGCTTGAGATTATGTGTGGACTTCTGGTACCTGAACCAGGTTACCGTGAAGAATTAGTATCCACTACTAGGGATTGAAAATCTCTTTGATCACCTGAAGGGAGTGAGGTGGTTCTCGAAGATAGACCTCAGATCAGGCTATCACCAACTTCATGTGCGAGTTGAGGATGTACCAAATACAACTTTAAGTTGTCAGTACATCCACTATGAGAACATAGTGATTTCATTTAGAATGAATAATGTGATTAAAGTGTTCATGGGAGTCATGAATAAAATCTTCTATCCTTAATTAGACCAGATCTTCATGGTCTTCATTGATGAAATCCTAGTGTACTCTGCGTATGAGGAGGAGAATGCGAAACACTTGAGGATGGACCTAGACACATTCTGAGAGAATTATACTTATAGAATTCTCTTGAAGTGTGAGTTGTATATTTGGGAGGTCCAATTTTTAGGAAATTTCATTTCGGAGGTTGGTGTTTCATTGGATCCAATGAATATTGAACCAGTTCTACTTGGGAGCCACCCAAGAGTGTTACTGAAGTGTGGAGTTTACTGGGTTTGGATGAATATAATCAAAGGTCTGTACCCAAATTTTATATATTATTAGTACCCTAGATTATATTGACTCGAAAGTGGAATTCTTTCATATGAATAAATAAGTTCAAGTAGTGTTTTAAGGATCCAAGGTAGATGTTTACAAGAGCTCCCATCTTGAGACTATTGGAGGATGGCATCGAATATGTAGTGTTCTTTGATGCATCGGGGACCGGTCTTGGTGATGTCATGATGTAGGGAAAATATTTGATTTCCTATGGTTCCCGCTAGCTGAGGAAGCATGGGCAGATCTATACAACCCATGATCTTGAGCTTGAAATGGTAGTTCTCACAATGAAGATGTGGTGACACTACCTGATGGGAGAGAGGTTTACCATCTACTCTGACCACAACAGTCTCAATTATATATTATCTTAGAAGGATATATACTTGAGATAGAGACAATGGCTAGAGTTCCTCTAGGTAAATGATTTTTAGATTTTCTATAATCTTGGTAAGGGGAACATAGTGATGGATGCTCTCAGGTGGAGATCTGGCTTGTTGTTGCTAACAGAGGCATCAAAGCAGTTGTTCATATGACAGATATCCATTGTTGATGGAGATGGAGCATCTTACATCCCATTGATGGTTTTCCCCCCTAGACTCTTATAGTGATTCAAGGAGGCCCATATTGGGGATATTTACTATGAGACCCTATGTGCTTAGTTGTCCAAAGGGCATTCCCCAGATGTATAATTAAAAGGCGTGGAGCACATCGGTCTCTTCAGAGGGAGCATAGTAGTACTAATAATATTGCAGGGGAGGTCTTGATGGAGTTCCATACTTCCCCTTTGGTGGTACATTCAAGAGTGTAAAATATGTATCAAGAACTCTGATGTTAGTTCTGGTGTTGAAGGATGAAGAAGATAGTGTAATAGTTCATTTCTAGATGCCTCACTTGTGAGCAAGTGAAGGATGATCACTAGGATCTAGTGGGATTGAAAGAAACCATCTAGGTGGTAGATTGGAAGTGGGATGTGATATCGATGGAATTCATGAAGGGTTTACCAAACACATCTAGGGAACACGATACCATCTAGGTGATATCTGAATGACTCACTAAGTCATCCCACTTTCTACCAATCAGTGAGAAGAGTTTAGTAGATAGCTTGGGACACCTCTATGTGCATAAGATTTTTCGGCTTCACTGAGTGCCATTGACAATCATTTCAGACCATGATTCTCGTTTCGCATCTCAGTTGTGGAATAGATTATATGATGAATTTGGCACCCAGTTGTACTTAAGAATGAAGTTTCATCCCCAAATGGATTTCCATATGGAGAGGACCATCCAGGTTCTTGAGGACATGCTACATAATTACATCCTATACTTTGGTCGTAGTTGGTAGGATCACCTACCATAGGTGTAGTATACGTACAAAAACAACTATCACTCCACCATTGGTATGGAACCATTCGAGGCCTTGTACGGAAAACCATGCAGGTAACCACTATGCTAGATAGACCCAGGGGAGTCAGAACTCATGGGTCCAAAGTTGGTGTGGGGTACCACCAAGAAGGTACAGATCGACTAGGAGCATATAAGGATTGCATAGATCTGGTAGAAGTTGTATGATGATATCAAAAGGAGGCCTTTGAATTTTGATGAGGGATGACATGCATTCCATGGGGTCTCAGATCAATGGGGATTATGGACATTTGGTTGGGGTAGCAAGTTATCTCCCTGATACATAAACCCTTTTCATGTTCTGGGTAGATTTGGCGAGGTGGAATACTTCCTATCTCGACCCCCAAAGTTTCACCAGGTGTGTGATGTCTTCCACGTGTCGTAGTTGAGGAGGTACGTGCATGATCCAACACACGTCATCAACTGGGGATAGTTTGACATTGATGATGAGGCAACTTTTGTGGAGTACCCAGTGGAGATCGAGGATTAAAAGGAAAGGATCCTTCATGGGCGGTTGATTCCTCAAGTGCACGTTTGGTGGTAGTATGTGAAGTTCTAGGAGAGAACTTGGGAGTGAGAGAGTTAGATTTGTGCTCAACACCCTCAATTTTTTAAGTAGATCATTTTTGGATTTTGGGGACCTAAATCCCTATGGTGGGGAGAATGTAATGACTCTAATTCTCCCAATTTTTTTAGAAATTATTAGGGAAAATTCTAAGACCAATAATTGAGACGGTGTGCGATTTCGAGGCTCGGTGTGCCCAGAATGATTTGTTAAAAAATATTCTATTTTTAATAGCACATTGGTGTGACTTTTATGAAAAAAGTGAAATAACATATAAATTAGTGCTCTGATCAGAAATATGACGGAACCGTTGAGCTTAGAGCAATGGCTTTACCCTAGGCATGACTTAACATTAGTCAGCGCGGGTCTTTAGTGGAAAACCCCGAATAGGGTGTAACCATAAATAAAATTATTATATAAAATTATTTTCTTTTTGAAATCATAATAACTCATAAACAGTAACTCAGATTGGAAATCAAATACCACCATTGAGTGGTTAAGGGGGTGTCTTCCTTAGGCAAGGCCTAACATCGGCCTGCGCGAGCCGACTATGGAAGATAGTTTTTTGGACATAAACATCATTAAAATATTTTAATAAAAATAGTTTATTCCTGATGCAGCGACACATTTTCTTTTAATAATTATTTGTTAGAGAATTCAAGGTTATCACAATAACCCTAAAATTACATTGAGGAAATGGTATAGATCTCTCTTGACAAACGACGATGGATCTTGGATCGATTATCAATGACCAACCTCGAATTCAAAGGATCTTCACCCATGAAAATAACATGATGACTATTCTTCATCAACAATCAAATGAAATCGAGGTAGGTAATTTTTTATTTGATTTATTTTCCCTTTTCAGGAATTCCACAAAGAACATGGACCAATCAACAATAATATTGGATCAAAGATCGATCGTTGTTGTGGGATGGAATTTAACTTTGTGGGGTTTTTATGGGAGAATTATCTTATTATTTTTTATTGGATTTAGATATTCATTCTATTGTGAATGAGGTAAAGTCAACATGATCATCGATCAAGGTCTGTTCCTCTTGGTTGATCTATTTATCCCTCCTCCCCCCGTTCTTTGTTCATCATGCACATTCTTCATTTGGCCCACAACTCGACATGTTGCGATCGATCGATTGTTTCACACTCAATACTTGGAAAAACGATACGATATCAAAGATCGGGGACCAACATGGCATAATAGAGGTGCGATGATCATGGAAACAAACAGATTCAAGAAGTTCGGGAGGTATCACCATTTGAGTGATTTTTCATCGAAATGGATCATGACGTTGATTCAATCCCGAGGTGATGAATAACGTGACCCAAGGACCAAAAATTCTCATCTATTTCAGAAACGGAGCACTGAAGGAGATCTGGTGGCCCACGGATGAGGCCACCGTGCAGCTAGCACCGGCAGCAGCACATGACGCCTGTCGCAAAGGGAGGCGACGACCACACGCGGGTTATGGAAACCACATGCGAGAGGCAGTGTGTGATGGTGGAACACTATAGTGGTGGCAGTTTCATAGATGTGACTCGGTCATGTGGAAGGCCTATGGTAGCGGCATGCCGTAGGCAAATGGGGAACGGACCCAAAGGCCATGTGGTTGGGGCGGACTACGTGGACTAGCAGGGGATGTGGTCAGGGTTGGCCGCACCTGGCTAATAGGCTGACCAGTAGTGAGGGCGAGATCGAATGAGTGGGATTGGATCTGGTCAGTTGAACCATGTAGGGTTGGGTCTGTCAGGTCAGATTGGATCTGGACTAGACCTGGGTAGAACCTTTTCAGAAAAAAATTCGTAACATTCAAAATGTGTGTCTGTTTAACATGAAGTTTGTGGAGTAGGAACCTTTGCGATGAGGTAGTACTTTATAAATGATCTAAGTGAGTTTTTTTTTAAAATTTGGTTTATGAATTAATGTATTTCAGAGTAAGTTCTCCTGATACAAGTATGCTATGAGTGGAATCCTAAAGATGAATTTGTATCTTCTTAGTGATTGTAATTCATGTGTTTACATTGTGGTGTACTGCATATATTAATTAGTGGTACTACCTTTGTGGTGTACTGCATATATTTATTAGTGGTACTCCCTTTGTGGTTTTGGGGTTTCCTACTGAGTAATGTTTTACTCACGCTTGGATGGGATTTTCCAGCAGGTGTCGTGTCTTGTGTAGACGATCAATGCTTTGAATGGTTCTTAGGTTAACTAGGACCATGTGGTTTTTAGATGGGTCAGATAGATGTGTTGTGATCATACAACTTCAGTAAAATTTCCTACAACTAGACTTTAGGTAGGTTTTTCTGCAAACAGGTTTCAGGAACTTGTGCTTTCACCTGTCAGACTCTTTCTTTTTGTGGGATGGTATTCTAGCCCTGTTAACTTTCCAGCTTTCCTAATATCGCACTATGTGGTTGGTTTCTTAGTGTATGCATTAATTATTTACATAGTGTTTTTTAGTTTCATATTTTTTTTCTTGAAGATGTGTTTGTGTGTGTATAGGTACTTAGGACAATGCCTCCCATTTGTGGGATATTCCTACTCAATGCTAGTCACCAGCCCCTGGCCTATCGAAGGTGAGCTTGGGGTAGTCATGGAACGAGCCCCTATGGGATGGTTCGTGATAACTTTTTTCCTTTTGTATTACTTTTTGGGTATTATATAGGAGACTAAGAGGTTATGAAATTTTGTAATAAGCTTGTTCCTGGGTGTAGCTAACCCATATATAGGGAAAACCCAAATTTCATGAGATGGGATGTTGTAATTGTGGATTTTCCTTGTTACCATTGATACTAATTCACTGTTGGGTGACACACACTTTCTATGATTTTATTAATATTGGTGAAATTGAAATGATATTTTTTTCACCTTGGCTTGATGAAATGATGATGTTTCATTTAATGCATTATTATAAGAACATTATAACTAATATTTCATGCATTTCTTCATCCATATCTACATTCTGCATGCATTTTCCTCCTACATATAATTAGTTTTTTATTATTATATATAGAGATGTGATGAATGTTTTTTGAGGGAGAATTTAATTGGATTAATTAATGTGCCTACATCAATCTAAATGTTGTTTTACTATATAGATTGGTGGTAACTCTTTAATTAACCAATTATACCATGTTGTGGGTTATAGAACCACTAGTTCTAGACCATGATATATATATATATATATATTATACAAGATTAAAAAATCTAATATAATTAAATATTTACATGTGAGACAACCACAACTAAATGGGATTCCAAATTTTAAATTAAAAGTTCTTTTCCTCTATACCTTGCAATTGAAAATACATATTCCAGAATCCCTATCATACAATAAGAGACTTGAACCTGAACCTGGCCTTAGAAGTGTGTATTTGGGAGTGTCTCTTATATTCTTATGCCATGATATGGTTTTTTTCCTTATCATCTAGGCATATATTTTGTATTATCCTGAGAGGTGTTACATTTTTTTATTTTATGGATTATAACTATCCTATTTATTAATCTGTGATGTGTTCCAACAGTTAAATTATCCTTTAAGGCATGCATTTCGAATTTTAGTTTCACTCTATGAAAAAATTGAGTCATATACCAGGAAGGTGGTGCTGACCATGCACCAGAGGTGGTTGTCCCTAAGCCACCAATGTTACTTCCTATAGTGAGACATATGTAACTACCTTATATTCTTGATATGGGCACCAATTCCAATTTTTTATGATTAATTCTATGAAAGGTGTTGATCAACCTGCCTCAACTATAGAAGATTTGACTTGGGAGTTGCACTAGAATCATCCTCTCTCATAGGGAGATGGGGGGCCTCATGATATAGAGTCCTAGCTAGAGTACGTGCTTTACACTTTTGAGCATTTTTATATGACTCAAGAGAAGAGGGTTAAATTTGATTCTTATATGCTATAGGGTTCTCCCAAAAAATTGTTTGATGTTATTACCCAGTTTCCTCAACATCGAGATAATATCTATGAGGAATACCAGATGATCTTATATAACTAATTATATCCACATAATCTAAAGGTTGATTGGAAAAGATATTTTATGAACCTGTAGTAGTGATACATGTCTATCATGGAGTATTCTTCTTGATTCACATAACTAAAGTAGTTCGTACCATCTTTATCCTATGAAAATTTCATAACATCTAGGAAATTTGAGGATGGGCTGGTATAAACCATCTGATCATAAGAAAATGTATTTCAGAAAAATAATATTTCTGAGATAGTCAACCAGGCCCTCGTTATTGGGAGGAATATCAGGGAAGCCGATTGTGGGAACGTGGTATCTCATCACCCAGACCTACCAGTGGTTCTTCTAACGGATGAAAGAATCTCTCTGTAGTTTGTCATATGGGTAGTAGTATTCACACTCCTCATGTTAAAAATTTCCTTACATGTCACCAGTGCAAAAAAATTGGGACATATAAAACCCCAATGTATACGAGATCCAGTGGAATGCACAGGTTGTAGTAGGATGGGGAATGTCTAGTGATTCTACTAGATTTTTACATAAATTCCTAGAGAAAAAGGATCTAGACCTATCATAAATTCTAAAGTGGGGATAATAGTATATCATCATACCGGATGATGGAATAACATTGATCGATAAGGTTGAGGTGGTGGTTGAGTTAGAGTTAATCAGACTCATAACATGTAGTGCCAACAAAGTGGGACTTCTTAGGGAAGTCAGATTGTGACTTAGGGTCATGGAAAAAGTCATTTTTAGGTAATTAATCCTATGCGATAAGAGATCCCCAAACCTTCTACTATTTGAGGTACTACTATAGGTGCTTCTAATTTAGTGTTTTCTTTTTTTGACACATGTGCGTCACACTATTTAATATATGAGGAAATTATAGAGAGTCGAGGCCTAGATATAGAGTTCTAATGTAGTGTTATGATACTCAATACCCTACGGGGTATCCCATCAGAGAGTGTTCTCCATTATATGGATTTTCCCCTTGAGACTGAAGGATATATCTTCATATGGAATATTTTCATCCTCTATGTGATATGGTTTGATGTAATTATCAAGATAGACTAGATAGTACACTAACGACCCCATATTGATTACTATTGTTGGAGGGTGACATTTAAATCATCAAGGTCCATTAGAAATATCCATAAGGGAGAATGAGACATCCAGGAGACTCAATCAGAACCTATGCATCAAGGGATGGACAGAGTGAAAACCCAAATTTACAACATCTTCTTTGATGATCGGGGGTTAAGAGATATTTTTTCCCTCGTATAGTTGATCATTTCAGAAACCACTTACCTGATGGTTTTTTTGGGATACCTCTAGTGAGAGAGATATCGTTCACCATTGATCTATTGCAAGGAGTAGTACCAGTTTCCATTACACCTTACAAGATGGCACCTATAGAGCTTTCGGAGCTCAAGAAGTAGTTAGAGTACCTATAAGATAAAGGTTTTATATTTCTCATCACTTCTCCATGGGGATTACTAGCCCTTTTTTACAAGGAGGAATATGGTACCCTTAGCCTCTTCATGGATTAATAATGGATGAACTACCTTACGGTAAAAAAGAAATATCTAGTGCCTCAAATAGATGACCACTTTGATCATCTCAAAGGAGAAAGGTTGTTTTCAATGATTGATCTAAGTCCATTCTATCATTAGGTGTGTGTTAGGTCATTAGACATACCTGACACTACTTTCTAGAGCATGTATGATCTATATGAGCACCTGGTTATCATGTTTGATCTCATGAACATGCCATCAATTTTCATGGCTTTTATGAATCGATTTTTTCACCCTTATTTGGTCTCAATCATGGTTGTATTTGTGGAAAAAAATCATAGATTTTTTTTATTCTTGACATGACCATGAAAAACTTCTTAAGACTGTGTTTAATACAATAATAGAGAACCATATTTTCTCTAATCTTAGAAAATCCCACATCTAGATTGACTAATTCCACTTCTTGTGTCACATCATTTTAGATATAGAAGTATCAGTTGGCCTAAGGAAGGTGAGAACTATATCTTTCTAGAAGCAGTCCAAGAAGGTCTCTGATATACAGAGTTTCATAGATATAGAAAGGTATTTTATACTATTCACCCAATATTTCTCACAACATTAAGAACCTCTTATAGGATTTACTAATAATAGTGAGATATATTTATGGTCAAAATCTTGTTATGTATCTTTTAAAGAGTTAAAGATAAGATTTACTTCTAGGGCGATCCCAATTCTTCCAAATCTAAGAAGAATCTATAATGTTTACTATTATACATTAGGTATCGGGTTGGGATATGTTTTGATGCAGCACGAATGAGTGATAGCATATGAGTCTCATCAATTGAGGAATTACGAGAGGACATACCAGATGAACGACAATGAACTAGCTGCTTTAGTGCATGATTTATGTAGTTGGAGACATTATTTTCTTAGAGATAATTTTATGGGATAACTTATCACAAAACCATGAAGTGTATCTTCACACAACATGATTTGAATATCACTTAGCACGATGGGTTGAGTTCCTACAATTCTTTGACTTTGAGCTTGCCTTCCTGTATAGAAATTGTTATGTGGTAGCTGATTCTATGAGCTAAAAGAATCAGACATGGGAAGTTCATGAGGTCGGTGGAAAATGAAAACTCGTGTACTTGTTAGTTAATTAACATTGAGGTATAAGTGTATCATAGTAGGAATTTATTCACAACCTTAGTAGTGACCTCTAACCTTTTGGATTGGTTAAGAATGAGACAGTTTTCTGATCCCCCTACTCCTAAGGTAAAGTATCTCAAATGAAGATTCATCTTATAGTTTGACCATGGATGAGGATGAGACATTACACTTTCATAGGAGTTTATGGGTCCTAGAGACATCATATAGGGGATGATATGGGAATTTAATGCCTCAGATTGGACAGTTCAACCAGATATCCCCAAGATTAATCGATACTTATGTCACCCTTATCAGTGGCCTACTATGGAATGAGATATATCCATTTTTATCACATATTGTTCCACCTACCATCAGGTGAAGGTGAAACATTAGTGACCATCATGAATTTTATAGCTATTGTCCATTCACATGTGGAAATGGGAAAATTTATCAATGGACATTGTGACTGGTTTTCCTAGATCACCTCAAAGAAATGATACAGTTTTTGTATTCATTGATCTCTTGGAGAAGGTCAGACAGTTTTTACCTCTTCAATATACCTTTTTATAGACTAGCTAGGGATGATATACATCAAAGAGGTTATACGTCATTATGGTGATCCAATATCTATCATATTGGACATGTATTTTGATTGCACATCTTATTTTTCTGAAGGGGTTTCAGAAGCCCTTAGGTATGAAGGTTTTTCTAAGCAAGGTCTGTCACCTTCAGACCAATGGATGATAGAGTGCATGATTCATGTGTTAGAGTACATGATCCATGCATGTTTCCTTGACTTTGGGTGTTCTTGGGAGAAACACATACCCTTTTTGAGTTTTCTTATAATAATATATTTTAGGATACCATTCATATGGATCCTTACGAATCCATATATAGTAGGACATTTTTGTCACCTCTATGCTAGATAGAGGCTAGAGAGATAGCTTTTCATAGACCCAGTTTCATCCATGATACTATAGAGAAGGTCCAATTAATCATAAATCACATTTTGAAAACTCATTATTGACAATAATCATATGCTAATTGATGACGATGACCTCTTGACTTCAAGGTAGGGGACTAGGTTTTCATATGAGTTTCACCTAGTTTGGTCCATCAATGAATTCAGATGTTGGGTATGCTTTCACCTTGATTAATTGGATCATTTGAATTGTTGAAACAAATCAGACTAGTGGATTACATGATAAAAAATCATTAATGATACCAGTCTATGAATGATGTCTTTCATGAATCTCATCTCCATTGGTATTATCCAGACCCATCACATTTTTTCCATCCTGATGAGATTGAGTTAGATGTGGATTCTTCCATCGAAGAGTATCCAGTGTGTATTGTAGATTGGAGTGTGAAGACACACCAAGGTAAGTCAAATAATTGAGAATGAGTGTTGTGATATCACAACCGAATACATGAAAAGACCTGGGAGTATGAAGATGGTATACGAGCTTAGTGGCCATAATTTTTCCCAGATGATCCGTATTTACACTCAAAAGGACAAATCATGGATGAGTTTCTCTAAGGAGTAGATTTTGTAATGACTCGAAAATTCAAGAATGTACAGATCATTTTTTTGTATTTAATTTATTAGTTTGGAGATTATAATGTTACCTAATGGAGTTACGGAGTTTATGAGGGTGTTTGGGGCTTGTCTAGATCCTAGATCCCAAGAAATTAGGGAAGCTGACTATGTTTCATGGTAGTTCACAATTTTGTATCCCAATCCACATGGGTTATCCCAACAGTGTGAGGAATTTCAAAGGGAAGTAGAGGGATGCATGGGTTTTCTCAAACCATGTGATCCGAGCTGCATGCCCATGTTGGAATTTGAAACATCTTGATAGTGGGTTTTTCACGGCTTGCAGGTGGTTAGGAAAACCATTAACCAAGAAGGTGATAGGTCCCCTATTATATAGTGTGTGGTTCATGGTTGGTCCATGGTTTGGATAACCATATTGCCAAACTGTATGACCCCTAAATTTTAGGGTAAAATACCATTTTTTTTATTAAGTGTTTTAATACCCCATCCCTTTTTTCTTTCTTATCACCCAACAGACAGGGGCACACTTCTTCCTTCCATGGAGATCTCCCTTTTCTAAACATGGTATTTACATTTCTCCTTTATCCAAACTCCAAAAGGATCTCCATCAGAAGTGTTGGTTCTACATCAGTAATATCCACTAATCCTATTGATTCTTTTTGTTTTTTATCCTTACGTATCTTAAGATATTTTTGTGCAAGCTCATATGCACTATTTTTAAGTAATTGGAATGTTATTAATTATTCTTCCATTATACTTTAAATTCAAATCCTATATTGGAGGAGGAGTCATCTAAAAACCTAATGTAGGTGCTCTAGTTGTTTTCCCAAAAATTCATGATGTTTTCATAGATTCTACATTGTGTCACATGTCGACCATTATTGTGCAGTTATATTTAATGTTTCTTTCCTTACTAAATAAATTCAAGAAAGTAATTATAATAATGTGGACCCTTTCCAAGTGAATAAAAGTTGTTGACCTTGTTCATTTCCACCAGTTTGTTTGTGATAAATTAATTTCACTCTCTTGTGTAATTTTTTAATGGACCAAACACCCTCTAATTGTCTGTATTGACATGTAAATTGAATTTACTTATTTTATATAATTTTTTAGTTGACCAAAACACCATCTAAGTGTTTTAATTATCTTCAATGTGGATTTTACTTACCTTATAAAGTAAATGGATTAACCAAAATGAATGGTAGTGGGTGTAATAGCCCCACCACCTGTTGTAAAAAAATAAATGTGAATTGTATAAATTGTGACACCCTAAATTTTATTGGGATTTATTGTTATAGTTCATTATAGGTGATCCATTATTTTTATTATTATTATGAGTATTCCTTTTCAATTGGCAGGTGAATTAAGGGAAAGGTACAATTTGAGAATGATGTTCCATACACCCTTACATCGAGTGGTGAGCATGATGTTTCACACTAGTATACTATTATTTTGATGATGGTTAAGATGTTGAATTTTCCACTGTATTCGGTGTTGGAAATGATGACTCATGCCACCTTCTCAAATGATAGGCATGATTTCTCACATTCAAGGTGAGATTTAGGGCATGTACCCTTGCTTGAGACTATAGCTTGTTAGACTAGTTATGAACACTTGAGTTACACCCAGGTCTAGATGGCACCTAGTATCTATGTTTATTCATAATCATGTACTCATATAATTAGTTTATATACATGTATATGGTATATAACTATATATATTACTATTTATATATATGTGTGTGTTACTTGGATTTGAAATATTCTGTACTATACTGAAGAAGATATAGAAAACCAGGTTTCTAAAAGGAACCTAACCCGATGAGTATTTATTTCTATAATTGTTTATTATTAATTTTCCTATACATTTTTGTACTATGTATATGATATGGTATACTTATTGACATCGGTGGTGGTGGAATACTAAATTTATCTCACACCTTACCCATGATGACTATGGTATATGTGTAGAATTCATGTCTGTAAGTATAGATAATGGAAAGAAACCTATTACATATACTTAATCTGATTTAGTTACATCTTGTAGTATGAGATAAGAGGTTAGAGCACATGATCATGATGATAGTGGAGTATTATTTTAGAATTTATGTATTTTTGTACTGAATGATGTATATTCCCTCCCTGTGTTTCCCTTTTTGTATATCATCATGTCATGAAATCATTGAATATGACTCAACCTATGGTATTTTGATTATTATTATTTAAGATAGTCATTTACCCTACTATAGTTGATTATTTTATTCCTTCAACTATTCCATCTATTATGTTATGCTTATTCTATTTTATTTTTATTGATTATATCTATTGTGACACACTTATATAAGGGTATAGTCTCCCCACTATACCTCCGTAGACTCTCGATGCTAGTCAGTTGCCTTTGTATATGGGGAGGATTACTTGAGGCCTTATGGACCACGAGATAAGGGCCCAATTAAGTGGATTATGGGTCGATACATTACACAGTAAACCATTATAACCCTTTGTTTTTGAGTTTAAGGCCCACTATATTTCCAAAAGTTATAGGTTTTCACCTGACCTTCTGGATTTCCTTTTTCTAAAACTAATTTAATATAATACATATAACATTTGAAAAATTATAAAGAACATATGATAAAATAATCTAAATAACATCAAAATGAAATGTTGTTTAACTTCAATGTTAATCTCATACCTTCCATGTTACATCCTAAAAAAATTAATTGACTTATTTTGAAATAATAATTCATGTTAAACCAAAGGGTTACATATTGTTGGTCAGAGTGAAATCTAAAGAGGGGGGTGAGTTGAGTTCCTACTTAAAATTTCTATTAAAAACATTTTAAAAAAGATCCCCCAATTTTGAAATGGTCTAGTTAATTAAGGCAGTAAATATATAAATGTTTAGTTGGTCAACAAGTTTCTCAAATGGTGATTGGTCTTCAGTTGAATTAGTGTAAAACTATTCTTCCACATTTGGAATAAGTTTACTGAATTAAACACATACACACACTAACCATAACTAACTATCAAATTCAATGAAATATAGTTTTCTATGTTAGAAATTATAAGCAACGAAAAATAGACAAAATAGAGTATTACAAAATATAATACACAGTAGAGTTAAATAAGAGTTTCATTCTCAAGATGAGATTTAATCCTCTCCACTTAGTGATCACCTACCACCAAGAAGTTTATATTAACAATAAACTTGAAACACAAACTGTACAAGGACTTAAAAAGGTTTTTACAAACAGTCCAGGGTTCACAACCTCTACCACAATTCTTCATGGGGAAAAAACAATACAGACCACACACGGTTTCTTCCATAGTTATAGGTGGGAAACAAATTGTAAGTGATGTTTGATGTGAGGATTTTCAGTATCCTCTAGTTCAAGTACAAAATACATTGTGTATAACAGACAGACACACACACTTATCAAATATGTAAAATAAATGAACATAGTAGTGCTAATATTTTAAGACTGATTTTAAAAAGATCTATGTGTTTTCAGTTCAGCTCTTGACTCCTTGATGTTAAGAAATTGCAGTTCGAGACTTTATCTAGAAGTTGTCCTCAAAACAGAGTGTCACAACTCTGGGTTCTAGATTTCAGGAACTGAGTGTTCTGCTTCTTGCGTTGATCGAGATTAGATGAAGCATAGAAGGAGGCCATGAAATTTTTCTCCCGAAATGATATTCTCTAGGTTCTTGGGTTCACAATGTAAGCGTCAAATGGTTCTTCCTTGTTCTCTTTGATCTAGCAAGTAAGATATTTCTCATGTATTACTCTCTATTCACTTTTGGGAATCCACACATATGATTCTCTATGGATATTATTTTCTACCTCAGTCTTCTCTTTTATATTTGAGGTTTGAAAATAAGAATAATTAAACCACATGTGGTCTTACTCGTACCTTGTATGGTTCCTAGATACAGTCTCTTGATATGTCTACAATCAGCATTAATTAAAGTCAGAAGCATTAAATTTACCAAATAGAACCATTAGAATAATCTTAAGAATTTGAAAAAGTATGGAGTAGAAGGGCATCAATAGATTGGTAATGGTAGCCTTCACAAGGGTAAGCTTCAACAGTAGGTGTGCATCAGTAGCCTTCGTCGGTATCCTTCATTAGTAGCCTTCAGCAGTAGCCTTCTGCGGTAGCCTTTATAATGGTAACCTTCTATCGGTGACCTTTATCGGTTACCTTTCATCGGTGACCTTCATCAGTGAACTTTCATTGTTGACCTTCATCGGTGACCTTTCATCAGTGACCTTTCTATCAGTGACCATTCTATGAGTGACCTTTCTATCATTGACCTTTCTATCAGTGACCTTTCTATCAGTGACCTTTCTGTCGGTGACCTTTCTATCAGTGAATATTCTAATGGTGACCTTTCTATCAGCAACCTTTCTATCAGTGACCTTTCTATCTTTGACCTTTCTACCGGTGACCTTTTTATCGTTGACCTTTCTATCTTTGACCTTTCTATCGGTGACCTTTCTACTTAGAGAAATTTTGCACTGTAAGCTTAAACAATAGAACATTGAGATTAAAATTACATGGTTATTAATTGATAGAATCAAGTAAAATTAATGAAACATGATTATAATATAATAAAAAAATTATTATCACATAAATGAAACATGATTTGGGATTATAAAAACAGGTGAGTCCAACAATCTCCCTCTTTTTGATAATCACAAATTATGTCAGAATTTTTGAATTAGGGTTAAGCACATTTTCTAAATATCTTCAGAGGTGTGTATAAGTAAAATTGGACCATGTTTATTGTAGATAGTATATATATGAAAATATTTCAGTTAACTTAAAAACTTCTTTCCTTATTTAGGAAACTTAAAAATTAAAACAAAAACTTCTCCCCCTTTGTGATTAACAAAAACAAAGGAAGATAAAAGGATGAAAAATAGTATTTTATTAGTAATGAAGTAATAATAAAAGATACAAAAAGTGTACAAAGATCCCTATCAATTAAGAAATCCCACATTCAATCCACATTAGATATGTCCAAGGGAGCTTTGTCTTTGAAATATTAGGAGTCAAGTATAGAAGATGGAGGGATAGACTGAGGGATAGCAGTGAGAAGGGTAAGAGGAGATGCTATAGAGGCATTGATGTGGATCAATTTTCACACTCTTTTCCACATCCTTTTTGTATTTTTTATTTAATTTTTTATTTTTAAAATTTTGTTTTTATTAAATAATTGATAATTATTGTGTTTTTGAATATTCTATGTGAAATAATCAATTGTAGTTTAAATCATGTGTTTTTATTATTCATTTTTGTTCTTTTTAAATAATTCTTAAATTAAATTAGTCTTGTGAGTTTGAATTTCATTTATTTATTCATTTATTTTTACAATTTTTTCATTCTAGTTAGTGTATTAATTCATTAATTAAATTAATTAATTATTTATTCTTTAAATTGTAAATAAATAACTCATTTTGGTTTTTAGTATTTTAATAATTAAATTAATGTTAAAAATTTAAGTTTATTCAATTAATATTTCTTATTCTATAATTTAATTAATTTATTCTTTAATTAATTGGTTGAATAATGTATGTAAGCGACTTTAGTTATTTTAGTTTGATTTAAATTAATTTTGTTTATAATTTTTAATAAAAATAAATTCATTCTTTTAAATAAAACACAATTAATTTTATTATTTAGCTTTTATTTATTTATTTAGTTTTTAATTCTATTCAATTTAATTTGTTAATCAATTTTTATTTTTATTAAATTTTTAATTTATTTAATTGTTTATTGTGTTTATTTTTCATGTGTTGTTGCATGTCGTGGTTCCCTCACGGTCATGGTGGCACATCTCACCATTTCACGTAGTCATTTCTTTTGCATGTCTCACCACATACCCTCCCACCGGTTCACTCACAGTCTCATCGTGAACTTCACTCATGGTGATTTATTCACCCCCACACATTGCTTCACTCTCCACTTCCCAACCACTGTTTCATCAAAATGGTGAGACCGTGGAAATCATTCACAGTGCCACTATTTTTTACCCATTGTATCCCACCCATTTGCCACTGTTTCACCATCATGGTTAGACTTTCTACTATCTCACCAATACTTCATGAGCAGGAACATCACGGTCACTTTCACAGACCCTCCTGCTCCTCCTCTACTCCACCACCTTCCCATCTCATTGCCAACACAAAAACAACACAACATCATAGAAAATAAATCTCACAGTAGAAATCAAATTCATCCACCCGAAAATTGAAAATTGTATTTATGAAAAAAATAAAAAAATAAAATCTTTAGTTACTGGAAATCAGATTTTCAAAGGCCACTTGTTGTTGAAACTGAATCTCTCCACAGCCCGTGTTACCCTTTGGATGTCTCCACACTAGTCTTCCACACTTTTCACAATCGCTAGTCTGGCCTCACCGACACTTCCCCTTTCATCAAACCCTAATCCACCTGTTCGTTAGTGAGTAAGCTGAAGCCCTAGTGAGCAGAACACAATGCTGCCGGTGAGCCCTCCTATGATATCCCCAAATTCATGCTGTTGGGGTCGCTTGTTCCACAGCTGGAACCCGCAACCTGGCCTTGCCATCCGCAATCCCAGTTCCACCCCTCGCCATGGCCTGAACCCCCATGCTCGTAGCCTCCTCGACCCTCGCCTTTCACCTCGCCTCAGCCCTCGCTATCTCCCAAAACCTTCCCACTTTTCCCCTACACTGCACAAACATAACCCCCCTCTTCTTCTTTAACTTTCATTTTTCATTTTATTATCTCTATATTATATTATACCTTCTAATATATATATATATATAATAGATAATAATATTGATAGTAACATATATAACAAATATAATTAGTATAAAATTAACAATATATAATTCTGTACATTATTTTTATGATTCATATATTATGTGTTGTATATCATATATAATATAATAATAATAATATGTATATAATCTTATATATAATTTCTTATAATATATGTTATTAATAGTTATTATTTTAATAATAATATTAGATATTAGTATTTTTATTTTAGTGATTTAAATATATAGTTAAGATAGTTTCATTTCTTTCGTATATGACTCACGTGCATTTTTTGTAGAGGGAGGGAGGCTCGCTGCATGCGCATCAATTCATTCAGTAAGGAGAAACTGCTCCAGTGACTAGTGTGGGAGGATCAGTGTACTGAGAGATCCTTGTGGAGGTTGGGGAACACCTCATAAAGGATTCCAAAGACTTCCAATGGTCATTAGAATTCGTGACAGGCAGGAGACCATTGAGACACCAGAGGGAGAAGTGTAGGAGGGAGAGAACTCGAGACCGGTGGGAGGCATTGAATGAGGAATTGGAGGGAGGCATCGATCTAGACTGAGGGAGCAGAGTAAGAAGAACATACAAAATTTTCCATCACGAGAATATTGGAGTACCGACAGAAGAGTATATAAGAGCATTTCATACCTCGATTCCCTGTGCGAGACATCCTGAACATTCTATCATTGCATCCACCATCAAACAGCAGGAGTTGGAACTTTTGGGAGCTCGAGTAGGGAGACTAACATCTTTATTCATATTGTACTCTGTTTTTTATGCATCTCATTTCAATATGAACATATTTGATTCTAATTCTATGTTTTCACTTAACCCTATCGTTATGTACAACTAAATTTTCTTAGGGGGTGGATAAGTTGGCTGATTAGTTTTGTTCATTCTTATTCATGCACTGTCTTATTTTTTGGGTTGTCTCTCTCTCACTGTTTGCGGAATAGAATTATTTTCAAAATAATAAGTTCGTGTGAAAAGTGATCATGATTGAATCCTAATGAAAACTGTTTAAAAATGAGGGAACTCATTAAAAAATGGTTAATTATCAAAGGAGGGAGACACACTAGGCTCAACTGACATGTTGAGTCCAGTGACATCTGACTTTTTATCGCCATTAGATGGAATGACTTTTACAATCGAAGGTCTGTAAGAGATATTTCATAACAAACTGACCAGATGACAAATATAGCCAGTTACTGTAAGTCAGATTCATATTTCTAAAATTTTAGTGCACGAACAATGCTAAGAAATATTGAAATTGGCTTGTGGACCTTCTCCCCTTCTCATCTATTGGATTTTTCACCACAATTTCTCTTGATGTCTTCCTTAAACTCACCTGTTCACCTTCAATTCTCCACACACTTATCCTCACTCACTCTACTTCACCACCACCAACTGTTTTTGCTTGTCCTTGTGTGTGTGTTTTTTTAGTTTATTTTTTAGATCACCAAACACAACATGAGGCCTCCCTATGGTTTGACCCTATATTTCCACTATCCTAAGTAGTAAGTTGGTTATAAATTTTCCTTTGTCTCCTGTGCCCAACAACGCACGAGTGTGAAATTTTTGCACTATTTACAAGGTGGCTAGGTTCGATATTTAAAAATAATTTCACTTAAAAAAATCACTCAAAAAATCACTAAAAAAATATGCAAACTGAAAATTGAAATTCAAAAAAAATTGTGAACCAGCTACATGAAAACTAGGTCTATGTCTAAAAACATATTACCTAGTAATTATGAAATTGATAAACACCTCAAGAAAGTGAAAAAGAACAGATACAAGATAAAAATGGAATATAAAAAAAATGAAAACTTGAAAAATCCACTTCCTGAAAATTTGAACCAACCTGGAATGATGAACCCACATGAGAATAAGATAGATGAGAGGCACAATTTGAGAGAGTTCATTCTACTTTCAGTGTCTAGTAACCCTTCATTCATTAGACTATATCCTAGGTTCAAGAATTACAAGATCAAGCATTCTATGCTTAGTCAAATTCCCACCTTCAATAGAATTCCTAGTGATGACTCTCATGACTTCATTTGATCCTTCTACTGTAGTGTCCAACAGCTACCACTTAGGGTTCTCACTGTGGAAGAGCCCAAATTGAGAGTGTTCCCCTTCTGCCTCAAGGGAAATGATAGGTCTTGGTTTCAAAAGTTAGAAGAATAAATCTTTGTCACCTAGGATCTTACAATGCTTTCACAATGAAGTTATATCCTAGGAGGTTGCATCTGAAATTAGGCACAAAATTATTAGATTCCTTTAGGATAAAGTAGAACTGTTTCATGAAGCCTGGTATAGGTTTAGAGGTTTTCTTAGGTAGTGTCAAAATCATCAATGTACACCCCAATTCCTCATGGAAACCTTCTAGAATAGTCTCACCCCATACCACCAAGCCTTGTTCGATCGGTCTTCTAGAGGAGACCTCTGCAATAGGACTGCTGAGGAGGTCAAAAAAATCTTTAATACATTAGCTCAAAACTCCCAACACAAATTATCTAGGAGGAGAACCATTGTGAGAAATGAAAATTCCCATGATCCTCAGGATGAATCCCAAGTTTCTGGATTCTTTAATGAGAACCCACATCAAACCCTTAAGAGGCAGTGCCACCACTATGGAATGTATGGCCATTCTCAAACCTGTTGTAAAAACATTGATATGCCTGTCTAGCCTCATGAGAGTGCCAGCTTTGCTGGCTATGGACCTCAGATGCAGCCTAGGGATGATCCTTTTTCCAACACGTACAATCAGGGGTATAGGAACTATCCAAACCTATCATGGAGGGAGTAGCGATTCGTGCAACCTAATACCCCTCCTGGATTCTAGCAGCCACCTAGATAACAATTCCTTCCCCAACCTCAACCTATGGCTGAGTCATCTAACTCAAAAGATGAGGTGAGAGACATGTTCCATCAGTTGATAAGGAGGTTTGATGAACAAAAGACCAAAAATGATTATGATAAAGTTCATATTGATGCTAGAATGAAGAATTTGGAAATTCAAATGGGGCAATTGCCTAGGGATTCTAGTAATAGAGAAAATGGTAGGCTTCCCGACACCATTGAGGCCAACTCTAGGGATAATTTCAGAGATGTGACCACTAGAAGTGGTCTCTAAACTCACCAGGAGCCTAGGAAAGAACCCCAAAATTCAGAAAATGACTAACTGGATGAAGTTGGAACCTCAAATTTGAAATAAATTGAATCTAGACAACTGGACAGCACCACTAGAATCCATTAAGTTCCTGTCGTTCCAACTCTAAAACCCAAATAAAATGGATTGAAAAACAAAGACAATAAAGGGAAAAAAATCATTAAGAGTAAGCTTTAAAGATTCCCCCAATTGTGAGTAATGTTTCCCCTGCAATCCCCTTCCCACAAAGAATTAAGAAGGAAATTCATGATTCTGAATCGTTGAAAATTTTGAAGGTGGTTAAAAAGATGAACATTGATATCCCATTCTTGGAAGCCTGGATTCAATTCCCATTATATCTAAAATCACTCAAGAAAATCTGTTAAAACAAAAATAAATTGGAAGAAATTTCCACATATATCTTAACAAAGGAGTGTAGTGCAGTCTTGAAGAATATGATACCTCCTAAGCTTCAGGACCCAGGAAGCTTTGTAATCCCTTGAACTTTTGGGGATAGAGATAGTAAGTTCAACTGTTTATGTGATCTAGGTGCTAGTATTAATCTGATTCCACTGTAACTTTTTTAGCACATGAGATTTGGAGTTCCCCAACCCACCACTGTTGTGTTAGAGCTTGCTGATAGGTCCATTGCTCATCCATTGGGTAGGGTCAATGATTTTTTACGAGGAGTAGGAAAACTTTTTTTCCTGCTGACTTTCTTATCCTTGATATGATGTGTGACTAGGAGGTTCCTATCATTCTCAGTAGGCCCTTCTTGGCCACAGGGGGATCTGTGAGAGATATGTCCAAGGGGAAACTGATTTTCAATATGGGTGAATAGAAATAATAATTCAATTAGTTTAATAAAATACAAGATCCAAACCACCCATTTTTTCCAAAATACGAGATGTTAGTTGCTGAGAGTAGTATTGATAAAGAGGAAGAAGAGTTTCTGAAAATGATAGCTGAAATCAATAGTGAACTTGAAATCCTTATTGTCTCTTGCATGGGGATCATCTCAAGTAAGAAGAGAGAATTTGTTGATGAATACGAGGGGAATTCATGGAGAACATAGATGAGTTTGTTTTGGAGCACATTCTTACCCTGAGAGAGGAGTCTAATTTTGAGGAGATATCTTTTGGAAGCTCTAGAACTGAGGAAAAATCCTTTTCTACTACTGCCATCTTCAAGAGGTAGCATAAAGACCTTGGGCTACCTGGGCCCAAGTGTCTTCCCTTAAGCCAATCACCACCCACCCTTGAACTTAAGCCCCTTCCTACCCACCTCAAATATTCTTTTTTAGGAGAAAGTTCCACCCTTCATGTGATCATTTCCTCCATCCTAGTGGTGAGTTAAGAAAAAAATATGCTTACTGTTTTGAAGAAATACAAGTTAGTCATAGGCTGGTTGATTGCTGATATCATGGGGATAAGTCCAACCTTCTGTATGCATAAAATTCACATGGAACCTGAGTGTAAGCCTAGAGTAGAAGCCCGAAAAAGACTCAACCCCAACATGAAGGAATTTGTGAAAGAAGAAGTGATTAGGTTACTTGATGCTGGAATAATTTTCCCATTTCTGATAGCCCCTAGGTCAATCCTGTCCAGGTGGTACCCAAAAAGAGTTGAGTGACAGTGGTCACTAATGAAAAGAATGAGAAAATCTAGACAAGAGTAGTGAATAAATGGGGACTACATAAAATTGAATGATTTCACCAGAAAGGATCACTTTCCCATGTCGTTTTTAGATCAAATGTTAGAGAGATTGACATGCAATTAATTTTTCTGCTTTCTTAATGGTTATTCAGGTTACAATAATATTTCCATTACACCTGAGGACCAAGATAAAACCACCATCACCTGTCCATTTGGGACATTTTCCTACCGGCAGATGTCCTTTGGCTTGTGAGGTGCTCCTGCCACTTTTCAGAGGTGTATCATGGAAATTTTTTCAGACATTATTGAAAGGATAATTTAAGTTTTCATGGACGATTTTTCTATAGTTGGAAATAACTTTGAGAACTATCTGAAAAATATAAAACTAGTGTTAGAAACGTTCCAAGAGACCAACTTAGTCTTAAATAGGGAAAAGTGTCAATTCATGACCACTGAAGACATAGTTTTGGGACACAAGATTTCTAAGAAGGGGTTGGATGTCGATAATGCTAAAATTGATGTCATACAAAAGCTTACCCCACCTAAAAATGTTAAAGGAATCTAAAGTTTTTTGGGACATGATGGGTTCTACAGGAGGTTCATTAAGGACTTTTCTAAGATTACTAGACCCCTATGCTCCCTGCTGATTAAGGATACACCCTTTCTCTTTGAAGAGACATGTCTAGAGGCCTTTAATCTTCTTAAGGATAATTTGACTACTTCACCTTTAATCACTGCTCCTGACTGGAAGATTCCCTTTGAGGTTATTTGTGATGCTAGTGACTTTGTAGTAGGAGTTGTGTTAGGGAAAAGGATGGATAGGAAACTTCATGTTATTTATTATATAAGAAAGATGTTAGATGATGCCTAGAATAATTATTCTACCTCCAAAAAGGAGTTGGCTGCTGTGATGTTTGATTTGGAAAAGTTCATGCAGTACTTGATAGGATCAAGGATCATAATTTTCACAGATCATTCAACCCTAAAGTATTTATTGGCTAAAAAAGACTCAATGCTCAGACTCATGAGGTGGACATTGTAGTTATAGGAGTTTGATTTAGTGATTAAGGATAAGAAAGGGGTTGGGAATGTAGTTGCATATCACTTTTCCTGATTACCCAATTCCCCAAGTAATGAACCAGAAGAGATCGACACTTCTTTCCCTGATGAACAATTGTTTGCTGCTTCTATGCAGCAGTCTTCTTGGTTCGCAGACTATGCCAACTTTCTGGTAGTGTGAGTCATGCCCAAGAATCTCTCACCCAACTAGAGTAAGAGGTTTATATCTGAACTGAAATATTACTTTTGGTATGACCCTCTTCTCATTAGGAGATGTGCTGATGGGATTCTGAGAATATGTGTGGTTGAGGATGAGATTTTTCCCATATTTGAGAGTTGCCATTCATCACCTTGGGTTGGCCAAAATGGAGGATAAAGGACTACTCAAAAGTTCCTACAGGTTGTTTTCTACTAGAGAACACTATTTAAAGATACTAGGAGTCTGGTTATTGGCTTTGAGAAATGTCAAATTTTGGGAAATGTTGGAAGAAGACAGGAACTACCCCAAAAAGGTATTCTGGAGGTATACATATTTGATGTGTGGGGATTTGACTTCATGGGACCATTCCCATATTCTTATGGGAATGAGTACATTTTGGTCTTCATGAACTATGTGTCCAAGTGGGTTGAGGTAGTAGCTCTGCCCAACAATTCAGCAGCTATTATTGTGAAATTCATTAAGAAAAAAATCTTTTCCAAATTTGTTGTGCCTCGAGCATTCATCATTGATAATGGGACTCACTTCATGAATTATAATTTTATAGGTTTTATGGAGATGTATGGGTGCTCAAATAGGATAGGTACTACTTACCAACCATAGTCTAGTGGGAAAGAAGAAGTTTCAAACAGAGAGCCTAAACAGATTTTAGAGAAAACAGTTTATAACTCTAGGAAGGACTAGTCAAGGAAGCTGTATGAGGACCTTTGGGCTTGTAAAACTACTTATAAGACTCCTATATTGATGTCACCATATATTCTACTCTTTGGGAAAACATGAAACTTACCTGTGGAGTTACAAAAGAGATCTTATTGGGAAGTGAAGGCACTCAAATTTTATTTTAAGTCTGCTAGAGAGAGAAGACTGTTAGAGCTGAGTGAGCTAGATGAGATTAGAAGAGAGTCCTATGAGAATGATAAAATTTACAAAGAAATAACAAAGTATTTTCATGACTCAATGATTCAAAATAGTAATTTCAAGGTCGGTGAGAGGGTACTTATTTTCAATTCTAGATTGATGCGGTTTCCAGGAAAGTTGATGTCCAAATGGTTAGGAGCCTTTACCATTGTTTGATTTTTGGTTAATAGAGCTGTTGAACTAGTTGGAGAAGATAATCGACCTTTCTTAGTCAATGGTTAAATAATAAAGTACTTATTTTAAGGGAATCCAAAGGGATTTACTATCATATCTCTATTAGCAGAATGAGTTGTTTCAGGTCAAACTGAGGACTATAAACTTAGTGTTGCATGAGAACTATCCCATGGATTCTTAGTTGTTTTCCTTTTACTTTTGTTCTTCAATAAAGTTAACTCACATTTCTTGTTATCTAGTTTAGTCTCTTAACTACTTAATGGTGCCTCATGATTTATAGTTTCATTACATAGAGAGTTTTTTCTGCCAGAAACTTGGCCAAGAAACCTCAATGGAGAAATCCACTACATCATATAGATAACATTTCTCTCTACTCACTCTCTTGGGTTACTTATCTTGAACTTAAAACTAGGAAAATCTTATTTTACTTATTTGAACATGTATTTTAATGAAGAAGAGTAACAACCCAGTGCTTCTAAAGTGAATCAGTTGATGGAATTTAATTTTAAAGCCCCATTAATTTAGGGAAGTGTTGTTCGTCCCTTTTTCACTTTTAATTACCTTCTTAATCTTCACTATGAATTAAGTGTGGGGGACTTCCCCCAAATCTATGAAAAATGAATGTGCTTTTTTTCATGGATGTTTAGCTACTAGTATCTACTTGGTTGAAAAATTATTTTGAGCTGATTTGTGAAACATTCTTTCACCCATTGCTTTCAATTTCTTTATGTTTCTACTGCACATCACTGCTAATCATGATACTATTTGAAGTAAATTGATAAAAAAATTTGTCTGGTCTTAAATAATTCAAAGCATGAATAGTTTAGGAATAGAACTATACTTGTTTGCTGGTGATGGTTGGTGGGGTTGGGTTCTTTTGTTTTGTTTATGGTTGTTTAAAAAATGGTCAAATTTTTTCAAAAAATTGTTTCAAAATTCCTTCAAAAATTTTAACTTTTTTCATCAATTTACTTTCATTAGAGGTTAAATGGTATTTAAAATATGTCTTGTTTAGTGGATAACTATTTTCTGGTTGTTGTGAGTGGCACTTACTCAGAAATGGTTAAGCATGAGTGATTGCTGAGTGGAATTGTTCACTGTCTCTATGAACCTTTTTCCTTAGGAACTGAGGATGGGAGTGTGACAGGATAGGTTTTGTGGAATGATGATCACGACATAGTGTAAGTAAAAGTTATCACTGTAACCTAGGGGACTCATACTCTTATTAAATTATATTCAATCACTTTAGGAAGTCAACTTGAATGATTATTAATTATGTCCTTTGTAACTGGAGTAAAATGGGAAAATGGGATCCCGTGGTGAGTATCTGAGACATAGTGCATTGGGAGTGTTTTTTTTTTGAATTAATAAATCCAATTTTCATCTTAATAAATGCTATCCATAGTGCTATGCACATGGAATATGGTTGGGAAAGATTAAAATAAAGTTCCCTTGTCAAAAATGAGCTCATTAAGGTGAGGGGAATTTTGAACCCAAATGAAGAAGGGAGTAATTGACTTGGTTGATATTCATTTGAGTTGAGTTAATAAAGTTATCAATTTAATAGAAATTAATTTTTGGAACTTGGGGGAAGGTGAGAATGGAAGGTTCCCTTGGTTAGGTTTTGAGTTCTACTTCATCTAACCTTTCATAACTCTTTGAATTAGAACTTGAATTGGAAGGTATAGTAGGATAGTTAATGGTTACACATATGAGGCATGAAATACTTGACAGTGTATGCATTTATGAGGCTTTTGACTTCTGGTGAGTATTTGAAGCTAGGAAGGACACTATTTTTGAACACCTTTGAAAATCCTAAATCATTGTTTGTTCCTACTCCTCTGGATATTAATGTTTAATCATGCGCCTTTTGAGATGAAACTCACTAATCATCTTTCTGTTTTAAAGTGAAAGGCGTGTTCTTGTTTGAGGATAAAAAAGGTTTTAAGTGTGGGGGAGTTTGATGTGGCTCAATTTTCACACTCTTTGCCACATCCTTTTTTGTATTTTTTTTGAATTTTTATTTTTAAAATGTTGTTTTTTATTAAATAATTGATAATTATTCTCTTTTTGAATTTTCTATTTAAAATAATAAATTAATGTTTAAATAATGTGTTTTTTGTATTCATTATTGTTTTTTAAAATAATTATTAAATTAAATTAGTCCTGTGAATTTTACTTTCATTTATTTATTCTTTAATTTTTACAAATTTTTCATTCTAGTTAGTGTATTAATTCATTAATTAAATTAATTAATTAATTATTCTTTAAATAGTAAATAAATAACTCATTTTGGTTTTTAGTATTTTAATAATTAAATTAATGTTAACAATTTATGTTTATTCAATTAATATTTCTTATTCTTTAATTTACTTTATTATTTATATAATTAATTGGTGGATTAATGTAAGCAAGCGAAATTAGTTATTTTAGTCTGTTTTAAATTAAGTTTGTTTATAATTTTTAATACAAATAAATTCATTATTTTAAATAAAACACAATTAATTTTATTATTTAACATTATTTTATTTATTTATTTTTTAATTATATACAATTTAATTTGTTAATTGATTTTTAGTTTTATTACAATTTTAATTTATTTAATTTTTTTTGTGGTTATTTTGCAGGTGTTGCTGCGTTTCGTGGTTACCTCACGGTCACGGTGGTACATCTCACTTTTTCCCGCAGTCACCACTTCTTCACATCTCATCACATACCCTCCATTGTTTCACTCACGGTCTCACCATGATCTTCACTCACGGTACTTCCTTCACCCCCACACACCACTTCACTCACCGCCGCCCAGCCACCGTTTCAGCAAAACGGTGAGACCGTGAAAAGTATTCACGATTCCACCATTTTCTACCCATCGTATCCCACCCCTTTTCCACTGTTTCAGCCTCATGGTGAGAATTTATATTGTCTCACCGATCCTTCATGAGAAGTAGCATCGCAGTCACTTTGATAGACCCTCCTGCTCCTTCTCTGCTCTACCACCTTCTCCTCTCACCACCAACACAATAGCAACACAACATCACAACAAATAAATCTCACAGCAGCAATCAATTTCATCCACCAGCAAATTGAAAACTGAATTCAAGAAAAAAAGAAACAAATCAAAACATTAGAACCTAGAAAATGGATTTCCAAAGGCCACTTGTTGTTGAAACTGAATCTCGCCACAGCCCACGTTGCCCTTCGGATCTCGCCACACCGGTCTTCCACACTTTGCACAACCGCTGGTCCGGCCTTGCAGACACTGCGCCTTTCATCGAACCATAATAAACATGTTTTCCAACGAGTAAACTGAAGCCCTAGTGAGCATAACCCAAAGCCATCAGCAAACCCTCCTCTAAGATCCCCTGCTTCATGTCGCTGGCACCACTTTCTCCATAGCTGGAACCCGCAACCTGGCCTCGCCATCTGTAAGACTAGATCTACCCCTTGCCATGACCTGAACCCCCATGCCAAAAGTTTCCTTGGCCCTCTCCTTTCACCACACCTTGGCCCTCGCTACCACCTGAACCCTTCCCACTTCTCCCATGCACTGCACAAACAGAACTCCCCCTCTTTTTCTTTAATTTTCATTTTTCATTTTATTATCTTTATATTATATTATAACTTATAATAACATATATATATATATATAATAGATAATAATATTGATAGTAACATATATAACAAATATAATTAGTATAACATTAACAAAATATAATTGTGTACATTATTTTTATGAATCATATATTCTCTGTTATATATCATATACAATATAATAATAATAATAATAGGTATATAAGCTTATATATATAATTTCTTATAATATATGTTATTAATAGTTATTATTTTAACAATAATATTCAATATTGTTATTTTTTTATTTTATTGATTTAAATATATAGTAAAGATAGTTTCATTTCTTTCGAATCTGACTCATGTGCATTTTTTTAGAGGGAGGGTGGTTCGCCGTGCACGCATCAATTCATTCAGTTAGGAGAAACTACTGTAGTGACCATCAAGGGAGGAGAAACATAGTGAGAGCTCCACATGGAGGCTAGGGAACACCTCAGGAAAGATTCCAGAGATTCCACTGGTCATTAGCATTCGTGATGGGTAAGAGACCATTGAGACACCATAGGGAGAAGTACGGGAGGGATAGAGATTGAGACCGACGTGAGGCATTGAACGAGGAAGTGGAGGGAGGCATCGATCCAAACTGAGGGAGCAGAGTAAGAGGAACATACAACATCTTCCGTCATGAGTAGATCGGAGTACCTAAAGAAGATCAGATTAGAGCATTTCATACCTTGATTCCGAGGGTGGGACATCGAGCGCATTCTAGAATTGCATCCACCATCAAGCAGCTAGAGTTGGAACTTCTGGGAGCTTGACCAGGGATACGAACATCCATATTCATCTTGTACTTTGTTTTTTCTGCATCTCATTTCAATATGAACATCTTTGATTATATTTCTATGTTTTCACAGAAGCCTATCGTTATGTCCAGCTAAATTACCTTAGGTGGTGGATAAGCTGGCTGATTAGTTTTGTTCATTCTTATTCATGCACTGTCTTATTTTCAGGAATGTCTCTCTCTCACTATTTGAGGAATAGAATTATTTTCAAAACAACAAGGTTGAGTGGAAACTGATCTTGATTGAATCCTAATGAAAACTGCTTAAAACAGAGGGAACTCATTGACAAATGAGTCATGATCAAAGGAGAGAGACACAATAAAATCAACTGACAAGTTGAGTCCAGTGACATCTGACTGGTTATCACCATTGGATGGAATGACCTTCACAATTGAAGGAATGTAAGAGAAATTTCATCACAAACTGACCAGACAACAAATCTGGCCAGTTACTTTAAGTCAGATCCATATTTCTAGAATTTCAGTGCATGAAAAAGTCTAAGAAATCTTGAAATCGTCCAGTGGACCTTCTCCCCCAACTCATCTATTAGTTTTTTTCACCAAAATTTCTCTTTTTGTATTGTCTGCTTCTTTGCACTCATCGGTTCACCTTCACTTCTCCACACACTTATCCTCACTCACTCTACTTCACCACCACAAACTGTTTTTTCTTGTCCTTGTGTGTGTTTTTTTAGTTTATTTTTTTAAATCGCCAAACACAACATGAGGCCTCCCTGCAGTTCGACCCTGTCTTTCCACTATCCTATGTAGTATGTAGGTTATAAATTTTAGTTTGTCGCCTGTTTTCAACGAAGCATGAGTGTGTAGGAATCATTTGACCTATAGTGATTGGATCTATAATGAATCATAGGGGTAAAGCTTCTGTTGGATTGTGCATGAGTCATCATCAGTGCAACACTGGTATATCCTGAGGTAGCCAAGGAGGAAGGAAATACTAGAGGAACAATGATGGGAGTTCAGTCCACAAGGAGGAAGAGTAAAATACGATTTCTGAAATCCATAATAATGCTTCCTCCTCTCTCCATGGATGAAATAAAATCATCCTTATTCTCCATAAATTTTTCTAAGATAGGATTCAACTCTATAAGATTTATAAATTGATCCTTAAATGCATGAGTGACATGTGGGATCCTCATGTTCTCTAACAACAGCTTAAAGTGACCATCCATCTGATGCTTAGTGTATACCCTTTTGTAGTAGAAACCAAATTTTTATTTTACAGCCTTCTGATCTTGAGCAGCCTCCATTAGATTATCTCCAACAAGCTTATGAATTTACCTGGTAGTGGAAATAACCTGATTCATAGACTGAGGGTTTGAGGTACTAGCACCAGAGAACTTCTCCACTTCTTCTCTAATAACTGATCTGAAATCTTCTAGATTAACTGAAGGAGAGGTGGAAGAGGAAGCAGATACAAACAGATGTTCCATAGTAAAATCCACCATCTCCTTAAAGGATTTGGTAAGCACACTGATTAGCCTCTTCACATCATCATCCTGGCCACTCACATGTGTCTCCAGAGACTTCTTAAATTCCTCAAACATAGTGACCATCTGTTGAACCACACTTTTAATATATCAAAGATCTCTGTCCACTGGCACTCTTGAAGCCACATAAAAGTCTAATCTTGTAATATATTTTTTCACAGATTTTATAGACTCTACAAAGGTTTTGATTTGATTTAGACATTCCTTCACTTCATGAAGCAAGGCAGAGTGAGAGGTAGAGACTAGCCTTTCAACTATAGATGTCATAAGTTCTGGATTGTTAGCTAATTAGCATTCTATCCCAACTGATCTCTCATCAAAGTATATCTTCAAATATGACTTCGATGATTCAAAATCATCCTTTTTCACATAGTCTCGAGGTAAAATCACTACTAGCTGCACAATATTAGTCTCTATAACTGAAGGAATTTGAGGACTTCTGATAGGCTAGTCATCATCAGAATCTCCATAATCTAATCCCAAAGCCACAAATCTAAGATCTTCTTACCTGTATTCTATTCTATGAGAAACATAAATTGATCCTATAGCAACAGGTTCCTCGCCCTCACTTAGAGCATTCTTTTGATCATCCATATTCATCTATGTCATACCTCCTTGATCAACTGAATCAATAGGAGAGTCCACTGGCACTTCCTCTATAGAATCTTCAACTACTGGCACTACAATTCCACCTTCAGTCGAATAAGAAACCTCTTCATCTACACTTTCTACCATTTCTATATGTCCTATCAAAGTACTGAGACTTAATCATTCTTCTTCACTTTCAACACCAGCTCTCTCAAAGTCATCATGACTAGATTCATTGTTATCTTCTTCCTCTGAGGTCTCTCTAATGTCTCTTAATTCATTTTGATCTCCTCTTTCTTCACTAGTTTCCTCATCATCATTATCCCTTAGAACAGTCTCCCTTCTAGGAAATCTTTTTGGTGGGCTAGGCTCACCAAAAGATACAATATTGTTATGAGGAAGGTCAGGATCACTCTGGTCATCTATAGGAGAATACTCTCTGAATTACATAATAATAGCCTTTTCTTCTTCATCTGAGTATGCAGGATTCACTTCATTAGAATTTAGAGCAAGGTCTCTCTTATCCTTAGGCATAGTAGGATGACTAATAGGGTTGGATTCCTCATATATCTTAGCCTGATCATTTACCCATCTTCTTTTCCAAGGGTTCTGGTTGATTTTCCTAAACTTGCAAATCAACTTGGTTGTGCATAAGTTTAACCTTACAATAATTGTTTCCTCCTTATTTCCCACAACTCGTTTTATTTTCATCATCAAGGATAATAATCTAGCTGAAATTAAGCATTAGACTTGGAACTGGGTTTTTTCATATTCTCTAATTGAATCATCAGCAATCTACAAAAGTTTATCTTCTGTCAATACTTCAAGAGATACAAAAGAAACACATCTTGATATTTCAAGGTATAAAAGTCCCCTTTCATTGGACTTACAACATGATGAACTAACTTAAATAGCAACCTCTTTTCTCCTTCCATTTCAGCAGCAATTAGGTTCCTAGGTATCCCATTCCCTGTCAGGTCATCCAATACTTCTTCATAATAGAAGAACTCACTAGTGGGAGGCACCACTCTTGAATAGTAATAAAATATTCTTTCATGTGGAACTATCAAACACTCATCCCATTAAATATAGTAGAAGATCACACTTACTCCATTTACCTTTCAAGACATTCGGTTTTCATTTCTAGACTACTCAACCATTAGAGACTCATTGAACTCTTCAATAGCTTCGGATAATAAGGCCCATTGTTATTTGCAAAGAATTCGACCCAAAATTGACTTTCAAGTGCCTTCAGCACTAAAGAACTTCTCGATATCATCCATTCCGAGCTTATTTCCTTCTCAATCATGATTTCCCTCTTCGAAAAATTTGGATTGAGAAACTTTTCCACTATTTTTCTTCCACTAATGGACTCAAATCAAGGTCTCTTTGGGTTCGGCACATCTCCTTCATCACTGACCAATGGTCTCTTCAATATTTCAATTTCAATCTAGAGTGGTTCAAGGGTTTTGGCAGATGATGAGGTTCTTAGGTTAGGGAGAAAAAGGTTCGAGAGAGGTTTGATGTGGATCAAAATGTGGTGCGTTATTTATTTTTATCATTTAGGGATTGAAAAAATAAATCATGTAAAAGAAATAAGTAATACTAAAAATATTTTAGATTCTGCCAGAAAGAAAATGTGAAGTCCTCGAAAAATTGACTATTGGTATGGTGCCAATGGTGAGGTTCCAATAGTGAGGTCCAACGGTGAGGTTCCTAACAGTGAGGACCAATGGTGAGGTTCCAATGGTGATGTCCAATGGTGAGGTTCCTAACGGTGAGGTCCCATGGTGAGGTCCAATGGTGGGGTTTCTAATGGTGAGGTCCAATGGTAAGGTTCCTAATAGTGAGGTCTAACAGTGAGGTTCCTAATAGTGAGGTCCAATAGTGGGGTTCCTAACGGTGAGGTTTAAGCTTAACAGTTTATCATTCCTAACTCATTTTTATGTACTTTAACCTCTCAGGATTTGTGAAGATATAAGCCAATAGGTGTTCAGTGCCAAAGAATTCATGATTGATATCACCTCTTTGATAATGATCTCTCAAGAAGTGATGTCTCAAATCAATGTGCTTTGTTCTATAATGAGATACTGGATTTTTTGAGATGTTAATAGCACATGTATTATCACATTTTATAGAGACGTGTTTTAATTGATATACATAGACTTGTAAAGTGTGTTTCATCCAGAGAATTTGAGCACAACAACTACCAGCAACTATATATTCAGGTTCGATAGTAGATAATGCAACAGAATTATGTTTCTTACTACACCAAGATACTAGTGACTTGACCAAAATGTGACATGTTCAAGAGGTTCTCTTTCTATATAAATTTCAACCAGTAAAGTCAACATCTGAATAACTTATTAAATCAAATTATTTTCCTCTTGGATAAAATTGTCTTAAGTTTTTAGTATTCTTGATATATTTAAAAATATGTTTAGAAGCAGTTAAATGAGACTATTTGGGATTGGATTGAAAACGAGCAAACATGCATAAACTGAACATAATATCAGTTCTTATATCAGTAATATAGAAAAGAATCCCAATCATACCTATTTAATTGGTTTGATCCACCAGTTTACCAGCTTCATCAGCATCCAACTTACAAATGGTACTCAAAGTTGTATCACTACCTTTATTACTATCCAAACCAAAATGTTTCAAAAGATCCTAGGTATATTTACTTTGATTTAAAAAAATACAATTTTTATTTTGAAAAATTTGAAATCAAAGGAAAAAATTTATGTTTTTCCATTAAACTCATTTCAAATTCATCTTGCATTGTTTTTGAAAAATCAGTACATAAAGAGTTTTTAGAGGATCCAAAAATAATGTCATATACATAAATCTGTATTATTAAAACATATTTGGAAATCCTTTTAACAAAAAGAGTAGGATCCACTATTTCTTTAGTAAAACCATTTGAAATAAGAAAAGAACTAAGTCTGTCATACCAAGCTCTTGGAGCTTGTTTTAGACCATATAGGGCTTTAGAAAGTTTGGAGACATTATTTGAAAAATGGGGATTTGTAAAACCAGGGGGTTGTTTAAAAACTACATCCTCAACAATGTACCCATTTTAAAATTCAATTTTGACATCTATTTGAATGAATTTGAAATTCATATGAGCTAAATAAGCTAGTATTATCCTAATGGATTCTATTTTAGATACATGTTCAATGGTTTCCTCATAGTCTAATCCTTCTTCCTAACTATATCCTTGTGCAACTAGTCTAGCCTTGTTTCTAACAATGTTACCCGATTCATCAACTTTATTTCTAAACACCCATTTACTGCCTATGATAAAAGTTTCTTTAGGTATTTCTACTAATTACCAAATATTGTTTCTTCCAAACTAATTTAATTTTTCTTGCATAGCTATCACCCAAAATTGGCCATTGATTACACCATTGATATTTTTAGGTTCAAGCTGTGAAATAAAGGCTTGATGTTCAACCTTGTTTCTTAGAGAAGCTCTAGTTTGTGTTCCTCTATTTAGATCACCCACTAAAGCATCTAAAGGATGATTCTTGAGAGTTTTAATACCTCTAGAAAGAGTTGAACTAGACTCCTCATGGTTTTCTATATGTTCATATTCACTATGCATAGATTCTGGAAAACTTCCAGAACTAGTTGTATTCACAAAGAATTCACTGTCTTTATCATTAAGGTCCAGAATTGAGATATCTTACTCAACATGATCAATGGATGTTTTGGGATCATGTGGATCAGTCTCATCAAATTTTACATGAACTGATTCTTCGACACATTTGGTTCTCTTATTTAATACTCTATACGCTTTAGTAGAGATTGAGTAACCTAGGAAAATTCCTTCATCTCTCTTGGAAGAAAATTATTCGAGATTATCCATACTATTAAGGATAAAGACTATGAAACTAAAAAAAATAATGTAATTAACCTTAGGATTCCTATTATTCTAGAGATTATAAGGTGTCTTCTAAGAAAATGTCTAATTAAGACTCTATTGATAATGTAACAAGCTGTATTAACAGCTTCAGCCCAAAAATAGATAGGTAGATTATACTCATTTAGCATAGTTCAGGAAATCTATTAATGTGTCCTATTTCTTCTTTCCACAACTCCAATTTGTTGAGGTGTTCATGGAGAAGATAAATTGTGATTATATCCATTTTTTGAGAAAAAATTTTCAAACTCCTGATTTTTAAACTCACAACCATGATCACTTTTCAAGGTCTTAATTCTAAGTCCACTGAGATTTTATACTGACTTGGAGTATTAAATGAATTAAGAACAAGCTTCACTTTTGTGAGCTAGAAAGTATACCCAATTATATCGAGAAAAATCATTTACAATAACATAAACATAGTGCTTCCCATTTAAACTTGAAACTCTAGATGGTCCAAAAAAATCCACGTGAACTAACTTAAGCGGTTGATAAGTAGAAACTTCTTTCTTTGGTTTGAAATAAACCTTTTGTTGTCTTCCTTTTAGAAAAGGATTACAAAATTTTTCATATGGGAATTCTAATTTAGGTAAGTCTCTAAGTAAACCTTTCCTAGTTAGTTTCCTAAGCGAGTTTACATTGTAGTGTCCTAATATTCTGTTCAATAACCAGGATTCCTTATGAAAAACATTTAAATAAGAAACATTTTTCTTGGCTAAAGAATTTAAATCCACAACTTATATATTCTCATTTCTAAGAGTAGTGAATATTAAATCATTATTAGAATTAAAGAAATTAAATGCATCATTTTCAAACATAACATTAAAACCATCATCACACAACTAAGAGATACTGAGTAGATTGTATTTTAACCCATCAACAAATATTACTTTTGAAATTAATACAGTGTTAGAGTTATCAATCTAGTCTAAGATAAAGATCTTCCCTTTATAATTATCACCGACTATGACATTTCCACCATAAACATTAATTACGATCTTGAAGAATGAATAGTATCCTTTGATATGTTTTGAACATCCATTGTCCATGTACTATAGAGTTTTACAGTAGCTCTTCAGACAGTTTTCCTACAAAACAGATTAAGTGTAGGGTGACTTTGGTAACCATATTTTCTTGGGTCCAGAGAGGTTAGCAAGTAAAACTTTGGGAACCCATACTTTTCTCATAGGTTTCCTATAATCAAAAAATATTTTTTGAGACATGAAGAATTTGTTAGGTCCTTTAGAGAAATGCTTTTCAAAATATGTTCCAGAACTTGAACTAGCAGTGAACTATCCATATTTTGGAGAAAATTTATTTCTAACAATCCTTCTATGTCTGAGTTGATATCCTAGACCAGTTTTATATTTTGGAGCAATTTTTTCCCTATAAATTGAGTCACATTCTATAAACATCTCAGGATCTATTTTTAATTTCTGATTGTATTATTTAAGTTCAGTATTTTCTTTTAACAGCCTAACACATTTTTCTTTCTCAGTATCCAAATATGGCTTATAATTATCATTTAAAGAATACTATATTTTTAATAATTTATATTTATCCTAGAGTTCATTAAAGGTGTCCTCCATCATTCCACAATATTCAAATAGTTAACCCTTAGTCATATTCTCATCATTATTTGATTCACATTCATTCCAAGAATAATAATCATTATTTATAGAATAATTGGGTCTTACCTCAGATGTTTCTATCACGAAACACAAATTTAAATGTTTTTTATTTTCAATATAAGAAGTGTCAGATCCACTGGAGCTATCTTCTAAAGCACCCCAATTATCTTTCATAGCCTTTTTATATCCCTTGCCCTTGTCCTCATATTTCTTCTTAAATTTCAGATTGGGGAAATCATCCTTCACATGGCCTTTATGTTTGCACTCATATCAGACTATCTCATTTGTGTTGTCATTCTATTTTCCGTCCATTTTCGATGGTTATTTACTATCAAAATTTCCTTTATAGTTTGAATTTCTAAAGAACATATTCTTATGATATAACTTATTGAATCTCATCGAAAGATGATCCATCTCATCATCACTGTCAGAGTCTTAGTCTTCACTAGTGGAAGTGTCTACAGGAGCTTGAACTTTTTATTTATTTTTGCTCAATTAGGTAGCGGTCTTGAATGATACAAATTTATTTCTTAGTTCTTCATCTGCTTCATGATTTACCTTAATCTCTTCTTCATACATCATATGTTTTCCAGTTAGTTCCTTCACTGGTAGCTTGCTTATGTCATAGGATTCATGGATAGAAACAGAAGTTCCTCTCTATCTATCAGGTAGGAATCAAAGCAACCTCATAATCTGATCCTTTTTTTCCACTAGTTTCCCAAGCAGACTCATGGTATTCAATATTTCATTGAACCTGAGATACATTTTAGATATCTTTTCATCATGCATCATTTTAAAATTATCATATTTAATAGTATAGATATTTAATCTCATTTCTTTACCATTGGTTCTTACCTCATGAGAAATAGACAAAGTATCCCAAGCTTCATATGCAGTTTTATAGGCAGATATTCAATTGAATTCTTCATCACATAGAGAATAGTACAATTCATTCATTTCTTTACAGTTATTGTTATATGTATCTTTAGTCAACTAAGACCATGTGTTCCTATTAGTAAGAGGCAAAGCATTTTGCTCATCAATAGTTTCCTAGATTTCAAGGCACATGCTCTCTAGATACATTTTCATTTTTAAACATCACTAAGAATAGTTATTACCGTTAAAGAAAAGTGGCATGTTAGTAGTAGAACCCTCAACTCTGTTATCCATAGTTAATAAAAATTTAAAGAACTGAAAATTTAGATATGACAGAAATTTTTAGATCGTTAAGATACAACGTAAATCATATTTGAAAAGAATTGGAAAACTTGCACAATAGTTCGAATAGTAGCAATAAAAATTTCAATCCTCTCATACAAAATGTTGGTTGGAGTGGAATTTTAAGAGGGGGGTGAATTGAGCTCCTACTTAAAATTTTTGTTAAAAAATTTATTAAAAATATCCCCCAATTTTGAAACGGCCTAGTTAATTAAGGAATTAGAGATATAAATTTTTATTTGGTCAACATGTTTCTCAAAGGGAGATTAGTCATTAGTTGAATTATTGTAAAACACTTCTTCAAATTTTGAAACTATTTTACTAAATTAAACACATACACACACTAACCAAAGATAACTATAAAAGTCAATGAATTTTTTTTTTGTTTTAGCAATTATAAGAAGTTGAAAATAGAAAAAATAGAGTATTGAAAAATATAGTAAACTGTAGATTTAAGCAAGAAGTTCAGTCTCAAGCCGAGACTTAATACTCTGCACTTGGTGATCACCTACCACCAAAGAGTTTATATTAATAATAAACTGGATACACAGCCTGTATCAGTCTTTAAAACAGTTTTCACAGACTATCCCAGGTTCACACCCTCTACCATAGTTCTCTGTGGAAAAAACAAACAATAGAGACCACAAATAGTCTCTTCCACTGTTATATGTGGGAAACAAAGTGTAAGTGAAGTTTGATGTGAGGATTTTCAGTATCATCCAGTTCAAGCACAATAGATAGTGTATGTAACAGACAAACACACACACTTCTCAAATATGTAAAATAAATGAACACAGCAGATCTAAGATTATAATACTATGTTTACAAAGATCTATGTGTTTTCAGTTTAGCTCTTGACTCCTTGGAGTGAAGAAATTGCAGTTCGAGTCTTTATTTGGATGTTGTCCTCCAAAGAGAGTGTCGCAACCCCTGGTTCTAGCTTTTGGGAACTGATTGTTCTACTTCTTGTGTTGATTTAGAGTTGATGAAAAACATAAGGCATCCATGAAATTATTCTCCTGAAATGAACTTCTTGAGGATCTTGTAATCACAATGTCATCATTGAATGGTTCTTCCTTATTCTCTTTGATCTAGTGAGTAAGCGCTTTCCCATGTATTCCTCTTTCTTCACTTCTACACACCCACACATACGATTATCTACGACTCTTATTTTCTTCCTGAGTCTTCTATTTTCTATTTTAAGTTTGACAATAAGAATAAGTAAGCCAGATGTGGTCCTCCTCGTACCTTGTAATCTCCCTAGATACGGTTTCTTAATATTTCTACTATCAGCATAAATTAATGTCAGAAGCATTAAATTTAGAAAATATGACCGTTATAATAATCTCAAAAATTTTAAAAAATATGGAGTAGAAGGGTAAGCATCAGTAGACTGGTAACAATAGCATTTACAATTATAGGCTTCAATGGTAGGTGTGTATCAATATCCTTCATTGATATCCTTCATCGGTAGCCTTCATCGGTAGCCTTCAATAGTAGCCTTCAGTGGTATCCTTCATAACAATAACCTTCTATTGGTGACCTTCATCAGTGACCTTTCATCAGGGACCTTCATCAGTGAACTTTTACCGGTGACCTTCATCGGTGACCTTTCATCGGTGACCTTTCTATCGGTGAGATTTGTATCAGTGACCTTTATACCGGTGACCTTTCTATCGGTGACCTTTCTATCGGTGACCTTTCTATTGATGACCTTTCTTTCGATGACCTTTCCAAAGTGACCTTTCTATTGCTGACCTTTCTACCAGTGACCTTTATATTGGTGACCTTTCTATCGGAGACCTTTCTATCGGTGACCTTTCTACATAGAGATATTTTTCCCTCTAATCTTAAATAATAGGACATTGAGATTAAAATTACAAGGTTATTACTTGATAGAAACGAGGAATATTAATGAAACATGATTATCATATCATAAATACATTATTATTACATAAATGAAACATGACTTGGGATTATCAAAATAGGTGAGTCCAACACATATACAACAACCTAATAAAATGTTTCTAGAAATATCATTAATCACCTCAAAATCTCATCACTTAAATCCTCAAAAGGGTTTTAAGACTTCAAACCTATGATCAAATTTAAAATTTTATACTCATTATGTTTTCCACAACACTTAAGTTAGACTAAAATGAGAAAATTATAATCTAAAAAGTTATCAAAAACTTACTCTAATACCAACTGTAATAGCCATGAACCCAGACTCTTAAAATCTAAGGGCTGTAATGGACCCAACCACCATTGGTTTATAGCATTACCACCCATCTATGGTTTATAAAAGAACCACACATCATTAATTCATAACAGAACCACCTGTAATTGGTTTATATAATAACCACCACCAATAATAAAGAGTTACAATGAAATGAAACATAATCATAACACATTAAATAATTCATTTTTATCATTATACTGTTAAAAATATTCCTTTTCCCCAAAAGAAAACAATTCAAGATATTGAAATATCTATGTTTTTTAAAATCCTTTTTGATTATAACAAAATAATGGAGGGGATTCTATGAAGAAATAATGAAAAATTATAAATGAATAAAAACATAAAATAACATTTGTGATGAAGTAAAAAATTTCTGACACTGTATTTGTAAAAATAGAACTTTTTTTATCATTTGTAAATAATGTCAAACAATTTCACATAAAATGTTTAAAAATTTAATTTTTATAACCTTTGAAATAAATTCAAAAGGGACATAAATTTTCCTTTATATTTAATTCATGACTATATAACCACATTAACAAAATAATTTAAAAATATAGACTTGGATGAAAAGTATTTAGAAATAAACCTTTAAAACCTTGAAACAATGTTTTTTGAAAGTAAAGTATCTCTTACTTTGAATCTAACACACCGCGTGAATTATTTATCTTAAATAATAATAAAATAATTTTAAATAATTATTTTATTGAGAAGATTTTTCATTTTTATTATTCATTTGATATTATTTATTACCATGTTATATTCAATTACTTAATCATTTAAGCTCATGTCAAACATTTTGATGATATTTGGCACATATGTCCAAAGGAATTCGATAGGTTGAATATGGTAAATGAGGTCATTATTCCACTATCTAGAGAAATATAATGATTTCATAATTATCATTTTTATACATATATTATACTTTTAAAACCAACCATGAATGTTGGTTAGGAAAAATGAACTATGTTACAATCATGAAGATGATAAGCCATAAGTACGCATGAGTAACATTTACAATTTTCAAAGATAATGATTGAAAAAAATAAATTCATATTTTAAATTTGTATAATGATAATTATATAAAAAATATTGTAACATATCTAAATTTTAATATATATATATATATATTATGTTTAATATAATAAAAGATATGCAACACCGAGTTCAAATAAACCACAAAATATTATTATTTTAATATGACCATTATAACATAGAGATTGGATTATAAAGTATGAATAGGATTAATAGAATTTTGAATTATATATAAAGTTCATAATAAACTAAATTATGTTAAATAATTCTTATCAAATAATAACTCAATATTTAGTAAGTTCATTTGATTTTTAAAAAATATGTTTTCTTAGAAAATGGATTTTATTTATTTTTTTTAGAGAATATCATAATTACTTTTTAAAAATTTTAGAACTTCTATTTGATAAAAATGATATGATTATTTAAATAATAATTTCAAAATTATCTTAGAGTGAATTTTGGGATATTTCTAAAAAGATTTATTTTCTAGTAAATAGTGAAAATACTACTTTTTATTGAAAAATGTATTTTTATTGGAAGCATTCAAAAAGTTCCATTTTTTTAAAACAGTTTAAAAGTAAAACTAGTTATATTAAAGTATTAATAATTAAATTATATTTAATAAATTAAATTTTATAATTGAATTTGGTATAAGCATTTTTATACATAAATATGCATTTTATGAAAATATTTTTTCATTGTGTCTTCCATTTAAACATTAAATTATTTTTTTCTACTTTTAGATATTGAATCATGAAAATTGGATTAAAAATTTTGAGTTTTGAGTTTTAAATTTCTTAAATAAGACACTTTTATTTTTTCAATTATGAATAGTAACCAAAGAAAATTATTGTCACTATGGTAAGGAAAAATTGGGTCATTGACATTAAAAACAATATGGTAAATAATAAAAAAAAATTATCAAAAAACATGTATTACTCCAACCAAATGAGATTAATTCAGTAATTACCATCCATAATTGAAAAATATGGTCACATTTTTTCATATTTATATGATTTTGATCATTATAATATTTAAGAAGAAGACGAATTCAAGTTTTTTACTTTCTTTATTTTAATATATATAACATTTTGGGACGTGGATAAAAAAAAATTATTTTCAGACATTAATGGTCTTTTGAAATATAAATTATTATTTTTATCCTAGTAATTAATTTTAAAATTTTTGGGTTGAAATAATTACCTTAAATTTTTAAAAAACACTGACAGATTATTTATTCAATTGATAGAAAAAATAAAATAAATGATCTCAAAGATGTTAAATGTAATATAATTTGAATGAATTATTTTATACCTTAATTTTTTTAAAATAAAATATCATATTATATAGGTGTTAATGTATTATATTTTAACATTTTATGTTGTTTTTAAATTAAAATTAAAAGGATTTTTCAAAAAACATTAATGATATTTTTTTAAAAATAATATTTTATTAAATGATTCAAAATTTATAAAAAATATATTTGACCAACTAATTGTTATATGTTTAAAAATATCAACTATGGTTCATTTATGAACTAACTTTACTTTCATAGTTATAATATTGACCCTTAAATAGTAAAAAATTCTTTATCACAATAGTTATCAAAAAAGGGTAACGTGGGTTAAAACAAAGTGATAGGGGTTATAAAAATATAAACATGTCCAAATATTATTAGATGATATAATTTTAACCTATAATCCTTCTATATTTTTATTATATTAGTTTTTATCCCTTTTCCATGAAAATAAATTTATATTATTTTAATATTTATTCTAATTCCAAGAGTTTCCCTCCCCTCAATTATAAATGGGAACCTCATATCCTGTTTTATTTACACTTCAAAATCGTTTTATTTTAGAAAAACCCACTCAATAACATCAGGAACATACATTCCCACATTCTAGAGTTCTTATTTTGGGCATAACACCAACCGTAGAGGGATTAATGTGTAAAGAAAAGGTGGTTATCTGAATTAGAGGTAGATTTATTAATAAGTCATCTTCATTTTATTTATTATTCTAAATGTTTAAAATATTCTCAAACCACGATTAAATAGTAAAAATGGTATCATTAATATAATGATATTTTTATATGTTAGTGGAATACACTATATCTATCTCCTCTTCTATCAAATGGGAAATGAAGCTATCATTCATGTGTATAGCAGACCACCGCCTCAAGAACCAATATAATTCCTTTTCCTTCACCACCTATAATGGATTGTTATAATTATAGATTTAATGCATATATATGATATTAATGACATATATATCATTTTTTGAATATATTTTTTCATCTACTTTCTTATTTTTTTTCTTCCATTGAAAAATTATTACGTTGTTTGTGCATACGTGTGGATTACCCCCAACATGAAGCGATGTGATTAGTTTTCCATCACCCCATCAATTAAATGTATATATAAGTGTATTAAAATAAATAATATGATATATAATATATAATTATCATTCAAAAAAGATAAAATAATACTTCCCTTCTTTCCATCATGATTAATAAAAAATGGAAATATTAATCATGTATGTTTGACTTACAGTCTCTATGATTGTAATATAGTTCATTTTTCTAAACCATCTTTAATGGTTGGTTTTAAATGTATAAGGGATTCAAATAAATTATAATTATTTAATGATTATTAATCAATAGATGGTTGAATAATTGCCTTGTTTAACAAAGTCAACCTATCAAATTCATTTTGGATATATGAGCCAAATATCTTCAAAAATTCTTACATGAACATAAATGATTATGTAATTGAATATAACATGAAAATATAGTAGAATAGAGGTATAAAAATGGTTTAAACCACCTCCAAATTATTTTATGGCTATTTTATAAAACCACCTCTAAATTTTGTGTCAATATTCATCTATAATTGGTTCTAGACATTTAACATCAATTTATGGTAAGTATTATAAAACAATTTTTAGTGTCTGTTATTTTGTTTTTTAATGGTGCATTTCCCTTAAAAATGATGAGCATTTCACATTAGCTTAAACCACTACTATATAAATTAATATATAATAGTATTTTAAACTACTACTAATTTTTTACCATATATAGGGGTGGTTTAATATTTTTCATATATAGAATTAGTTTACACCACCGTTATATGTTTCTATTAAAGGAAACAAAAACCATTAGAATATGCAATAGAAAAAAAAATAAAATCATAAATATTCAAAACATCAAACCAAATATGAATAAACCATTAAAAACCAACTGTAAATAGAGATTCAATTAAAAAAAACTATTAACCAAACCAATATTGTTTCGGTGCGGATGTGCGTCGGGTTACGCTGTTCCGCCAGGACGCGTTCGCGCGTGCACCCGTCAACCCGAGGGGATGGGCGCGCGGCTTGTGGTCCCGGAGTCCCGCTTTCCAAGGGCGGGCGGCATCCGTCCCTTATTCAGGGGCGTCTGCTCCTTGATCGAAACCGGGATGATGGGATGTCGGCTCCTCCTTCCTTGGACGTCTCCTCGGAACTCGTCGCCTAATCCGGGTCTCCCTCATAGACTTAAGAATGTTCGTGAATCTCGTTCCCGGCGCCATATCTTCATTGACACCGGTTAATTACGCTGCTTCCGCCCGGACGTTCCAAGGAGTCTGGGCGGGGCAGCAACCTGCGGTGAGAAGGCCGGGTGGCTCTGGGTGCTGGGGGCGTGTCGTAACGCTGCGGCTCTGCACATCTGTCTTCCGTCCCTAATAGGGCTTCTCGAAGGCATGATGGCCTGAGGCATCCCGCACTAGGTGCGGGGAACTGTGTCACCTGAGGTTTTCCTCAGCTTCCCGTGTTTAACACGGGGTATGCCGCGAGTTTAACGTCCAGCGGGGACGGCATCGGGCCGATCAACACGAAAAGTGGATCAGATGACGGAACCCCTTGCGGGGAACCTCCGACGCTGGGGCCAGCACATGGGCGGCTTCCCAAGTAACGTGGAGTGGAGTGAAGTGGCATGAACCCACCGGGATGTGGCGGCCCGGGTAAGGATCAGGATGGATGATGAAGTGAAGAGCTTGGACCCCAGAGGGGCTTCCTACGTACCGCGCGTTAACACGGATCAAAGTCAACGTAGTTCGGGCATACAGTTTAACGTCATGCTGGACGTCGGCAAGCCGACTCACGAAGAGGTCTAGGCCGCCGGGCGGAGAATTGAACCGAACCACCTCGCACAGAGGGGGATGGAACGGCCGGGTGGATCACAGTTTCACGTCATGCTGGACGATAAAAGGGGAAATGGAAAAGGGGGGCTGTGGGGAGGCACCGCGGAGATACACACGGGCAGTCTCCCACAGGGGAGGATTCATAGGTGAATCAACGCAAGCGTGAACCCTGGAGGGGTCCACTGATGGACGAACCGACGTAAATACGACCGGGACGACCAGGTGGTGGGATTGAACCTCGGGGAGGCTTCCTACGTACCCTGTATAGAAGACAGGGATCAAAGTCCACGTAGTTCATTCTGTTAGGACTTACGCACTTGAGGCAGCCCGGTTGCGGCAAAACTCAGTTGGAAGGGACTTGGACCGAAAGCAGAAGACACCTCGATCCCAGTCATACCCTCTACTGGCTTCGGCAGTGGGGAGGCGCAATGGAGATACACATGTGCAGCATCCCACGAGAAACTAGGGGTTTGTACCCTGCCCCCGTAGGGAAAAGCCACTCCCATTAAATCGTCCCTAAAGAGGGGCAATCCCGACATCCCTGCAGGGACGAGCGGGTGGGGGCCACATCCAAACCGGGGGGACCCTGCGTGCGGAGCACGGGATCAGGTTGCGGACGGTTTAGCGTCTTGCCAGACGAAGTACAGTTTAACGTCATGTGTTGAGGACGAAGCGGACGGTTTAACGTCTTGCCGGACGAAGTACAGTTTAACGTCGTGTGTTGAGGACGAAGCACTTGGCAGTTTAACGTCTTGCAGCGCGGACGATGGGGGCTAGGCAGTTTAACGTCGTGCAGCTTGGACGGATGTGCAGTTTAACGTCATGCTGGACGAATATGCAGTTTAACGTCATGCTGGACGTATGCGCAGTTTAACGTCATGCGGGACGAATGCGCAGTTTAACGTCATGCGGGACGAATGCGCAGTTTAACGTCATGCGGGACGAATGCGCAGTTTAACGTCATGCTGGGCATAGGTTGCCGGACGATGGGTGCATGTCACTTCGCACGAACCTGGAGGGCCGCACGGGAAGACAACGCACGGTGCGGGCACCCAGGATGAGGAGCATCGGGCGCCACGCAGGCAGGTGCCCTCAGGGGGTCGAGGGGGCGACCCTGGCAGATTGCGCGCAAAAAGGAAGCTTTGCGCGCAATACTGCGGGCCGGCGCGCAATCGGGGCGACTGGCGCGCAATTGGGCCAGTGCCTTGCGCGCGGATGCTTGAGATTGCTCACACCGGGCTTCGGATAGCGCGCGGGGGCAACGGCTCATTCTCTAATGAATGGCCACTTGAAAGAAGGGGGTGCGCGCAATCGGGCCGGATTGCGCGCACCCCGGGGGCAATTGCGCGCAAGCGGGTTCTTTTGCGCGCAAAGGCCTTAGGGTGAGTTTTTATTCAAATGAAAGGAGCCAGCGGGGATTGCGCGCGAAGGCGGACCCCGAGGCTTTCTTACGCGAAAGAAAGGAGGTTACCTGAAGTTCGTCATTGCGCGCGGAAGGGGTTGAATTGCGCGCACGAGAGACGTTTCGACTTCCAGCAACCTTTGAAACGTTGGGGGTCGCCTTGTATTTATAGGCAACCCCGGGCGCGGAATCCAAGGCGCGAGCGCGAAATTCTTCTCGCGGGCGCGGAATCGGACATGGCGCGCAAAGGGAACCGCGCGGGCCTGCGGCGCGCAAAAATCTGTGCGCCGGCCTGGCGCATTGCGCGCATCCCGGGGGGTTTGCGCGCGGAACATCACCTTTGCGCGCGGGCCTCTGAAATTCCGCGCAAGGCCTCCGGGCCCTCCGAAACGTTCTTCCGACTCCAAATATCACTTCGCTTTCCGCATCCGGAGCTTCGTTTGGGAACAACGGAATTTTCCGGCGTCTACAAAAGCCCCCCCTCGGAATCTGATCGGCGAGAGGTCGCAACGATCGGGTTCCGAGGGAGACGCCGGAATGCCGAAGTCCTGGGCGACGCGGGACTGTGGCGCGCAAAAATGGGTGTCGGGCGCGAAAGCGGCCGATGCGGTCGCGCAAAGCCTTTTCCGCGCAGCGCGGACCACGGCCTCGCCTATAAATAGGGGCACTGGGTCCCTCCGTGCCGTACACTGGCCTTCCGCGCGATAAGCCTCTCTGCTCTCGTGCGCGAAATTGCCTTTTCCGGCGCGGAATTCGCTCGCTCGTCGCGCAAAACCGTCCGGACTTCGCTCTGTTTTTTGCGCGAATACCCGGGGTTTTTCGCGAAGGACTTACCGATTGCGCGCCGTCCACTAGGATTGCGCGCCGCCTCTCAAACTTTTCCACCAGCCTCGTCCGATCCCGCACGCTTCATCCCTTAACCCGCACGACTCCCGAATCTTCCGAGATGGCCGCGCACAGAGGAAATGAAGGGGATGCCGCCACTCGCAGAGCCGAGATGGCGACGAACGAGGAGGTTTACGGAGCCAAGGAGATTGTTTCTAACAATCAATCCTTGTTCGACTTGCTGACGCCGGCCCAGAAGACATATCCACTGTCAGACAACCTGCCGCTCTGGAACTTTGGCCTCCTGGATGAGGTTCCAGTGCCAGGGTTCGAGATTGATGCGCCGCGGACCTGGGTGACCCGGGAGGACGAGCTGCTCCGCTATAACATCACCAACAATGGGCATCCTGCCAGGGAGACCAGACACTTGGACGTCTATGTCCTGAACCCGAGGACGCGAACCATTGACGGGGGTGAGCCTACAGCGGAGAATTCTCCAGCCCTCTACTCGAGCACATACCGTCAGAGCGTCACTGACGACACCAAGGGCTGGCTGAAGGACTGGGACTTGCGGTCTGGGGGCAACTTTACCAGTGAATGGGCCTGGGCGTTCTGGGTACGCCACACTTGCGATCACTTCGCAGAGGAGCTGCGGTACATCGGCCTGTTCGAGGCGGTGTGGACGTCGCAGTTCCACTTCTACCAGCAGTCTGAGCTCGGGCCGGAGCTGTTCACTCGCTGGTCCCCGGATACCAACACCTTCCATCTTCACCATGGGGAGGTCGGCATCGGTCTCTGGGACATCCACTGCATCGGAGGTATCCCGCTGGAGGGCTACCAGTATGATGAGTTCCTGCCACCGAAGAACATCTGGGAGGACAGGTCACGGACTCCCATTCTGACCTGGCATCTTCTTGACCTGGCTACGCAGCGGCTCGGGATTCAAGACTTCCAGAAGGACATAGCCTACAAGGATTGGTTCGGCCAGTTCCTGGAGCATGACCCGGCGGTCAAGATGCCAGGCAGGGGGAAGCGGTGCCCGACCGCAGCTCAGAGGAGCCGGAACGGGTCGTACTGGCGGGTTCTGGAGACGGGCGATTACCGCTCATGGGGGTACCGCGTCATCGAGGCCCGGGACCCGAATGTCCGGTACGCGGCGTTCCTGGCCGCCTTTCTGAGCGGGTGGCTCCTGCCAGTGCGGGATGCGAGGATGGGCGTCCGCCCGGCGACGCTGGCGATGGCGGGCGCCATGGCTGCCAATAAGAGGTACAACCTCGGGGTCCCAATACTGGCGAGGCTGTATGCCATTCTGGGACGCATCTCACGAGGGGGGTCGCCACGAAGGATCTGTGGGCCCTTTCAGTTCTTCCACGGCTGGGTGGCTGCTCACCTTGGTGGGTATACGTTCCCAAATGCCATCAGTCCTCCGGGCAACGGCCTGCGACCCTCCCTGCTGAACATTGCGGGGGTCGCTCTGATGACCCTCAGTGAGGAGGGCGTGAGGGTTCGGATTGGCAATCATGCCAATTTCAACTTCAACCCGTTCCCCACTCCCGTCGGCCAGATGATCGACAACGGACAGGGCCCGCTGGAGCAGCATGAATACTTCCTGAACATGCGGGGCGGGGTGCTCGTGACTCGGATCGACGGGAAGGTGATCTGCGAGCCTTACGTGCCGACCCGGTTCGCCAGGCAGTTCGGGTGCCTTCAGCGGATGCCGAAGAGGGTATTCACTGCTTTCCGGGAGGAGACGAACCCTTGCGTCCTTCGCCAGATGTGGCTGATGTTCGTCGCCTTCGGCTCTGGCGACGTCATCACTCTCCCTCCTACCGGGATCGACGCAGGCTTGGCAACCGAGTATGCCGAACATTGGGCCATCGCGTACCCCGAGGGGCTCTTGCGGAAGCTAGTTCGGCGGCTCGAGGCTACCCGTGCGGAGACCGGGCGTCAAGGAAGGAGGCAAGGCGCCGCCACACGGGGGAGAACGGAGGCGCGCCAAGCAGCGGAGCCGGCACGGGCAGGGACTTCGGCGGCGGGCACATCGCAGGCTGCCGCTACGACCTCGGCGCCCAGAGAGGGGGCACATGCGGCGGTCGAGGAGCGGCCCGGGAAGCAGGTGAGGCGTCTGCTCGAACCCTCCCACGATGCAGTCTTCCCGGCGCTGTGGTCGGCCTGGATGACCCTGCGGCAGTCACTGGGGACCGACGTCATCTGGCGAAAGATACTTAGAGAAGGAATCTATCTGCCAGAGGTCGGGCGCCTCCAGATCACCGACAGGGTGGACTTCAACCGGCAGTATGCGTATCTGACGGCAATGGACGAGTACGCGCGCCAACGTGGTCAGCGTGCGGAGCCATCCCTTCTGGTGAAGGTGATGCTCGGTCTCGAGCCCGCTCCAGAACAGATGCCGCCGGGAGAAGATGACAGTAGCGACTCCAAAGAGGAGGAGGAGACGGGGGAGGATGAAGGCTCCGAGGGAAGGTCCCATCGGGGGAGCCCACGGGAGAGCGGCGAGGTGGCCGACTCCGACAATGTCGATGTCACTGAGCTCCTCGAGGTCCGCTTCTATCCCTACTCAACCTGCTTCATCCATTCTATTATGCAGCTTCTAACCCGTTTCTTCATCCTTCTCAGGAGCACACGGATGTCGGTCAGGCGTCCTCAACAGGAGTAGGAGAGGCGCCAGCAGGACAAGGCGGGGGCCAGGCACCCATTATCGAACTGTCAAGCGCTAAGGGGTCCCCTGCTGCAACTGTTCCTGCGGCGACCGGGGTAGCGGAAGATGACGCTCCGAACTCCCGTAAGTCTCCCTACTTTACTGCTGGTGCTTGCCATTGACGATCCGTGACTAACCATGGCATGCCCCGCGCAGTGATCTCAACATTGGAGGCTCGCCGGGTTGCCGAACCCGGGCCATCTACGAGTGGACCAGTGGTGGACATGCCGCCTGCTCCGGAACAGACCTTCCAAACCGAGCCGGCCCCACCAACTGCTGATCAAGGGGCTGCGGACGTCGGCGGTGCTGCCATCGGAGAAAGGTTGGGGGCTGACGAGGGTGTCAGCGCCGCTGGGGAGAGAGAAGAAGGTTGCCCGGATGTTGGGGAACCTATCCCTCGTGAGGACCTCCCAGGGGCGGACCCTGCAGAAGACCTGCTGGCTGCCTTCCCTGCTTACCGGCCTGCCGACCCCGAGGAGATGGATGACTCGGACGCGGAGGCGGTCGAGGATAGCCGGGTAACGCGACGCAGGGGGTGGAAGTGCATCCAGCGCTTCCTCAAGCGAGACCCATCGGAATGGCTGGGGCGCATGGGATCACTTCAGACCTGGCTGCGCTTCCTGTGTGCCGGGGGAGCTGATGCTCAACGCCTCCATCTGACGGTCCATGATTTCATGGCCGAGAAGATGCGCGAGAGCCGCCGGCGTGCCAACGTCGCACAAAGTCGGGACATGTCGGAGAGCACGCAGGCGCTCATCGCGGCAGAGCAGGAAGTCCGGCGCCTCGAAGGGCAGGCGGCAGAGAAGGAGGCCTTCGTCGCAGCATGTACCGAGCTTGTGGAGCAACTATCGGCACAACTGATCGACGCTCAGGTACAGCTGACGGAGGCGGGCCAACAGATGGTCACACTCCAAGTCGAGCGGGAGCGCGCACAGGCCAGGATTGACGAACTGCGTGCTGCGACCGCCGACGAGGAGAGGGCACGCAGAGAACGAGAAGCAGCCCTGGAGGCCGCCAGCCAAAGGGTAGAGGCATTAGACAGACTTATCCAGCACGCTAATCCCTAGGGGCTTTGTTTTTTTCCATTCCTAGAACATTTTGCTTCCGTTATTCAATATTTCGATCCATTTGTATGAATCAATATATTTATCTGCGTCTTTCGGTTTAATATGCTCAACCACAATTCGTTGTCTTGCGGGAGTGTTAACCAAGCATCAGGCATCCATAATTGGGCCTGGGTTTCTGGAGAAAAGAGGGAGGTCATTCCTAGGAAAGGAGACCTCAGACCTAACCAATGTATCATCCCCCCAACTTGTTCCAACACACGAGCGGGACAACTCTAGGGGCGTTGAGATTTTATCCGAACATAGGGAAATGAGAAAGGGTGAATCGCGTGTCCCGAATCCAGACATCCACAACGGTCGGCCTTCCAGGAAATGCCCAAGACGGTAGGCGGACAGTGGATCGACCATAACAACTGCAATAGACGGACCGAAAAAGGCCATCATTCATATTGCAGGAGGCGGACCACATGTCATCATGAATACCGCTTTGGGGTTCCTTCAGACACAAGGGTGGAAAATCCAGATCAACAGGGCATGCGAAGCGTGGGGCGAAGTGACGATTTGTTCGGACAGAATCCAACGCTCTCAAAATTGCGCCACCGTGGGGAAAACGTACTAGGCGGATGCACTAATCTGGCCGTGAGTCACCTCAATTCTCAGACAGCACCTCTCTGACGAGGAAACTGTCGCTTCCCATCCTTGCGATGGGGCATCCCAAGCTGAATCGGGGAGAATATCACAACTGCACCACTCTACCCGAAGTCAGGCCAGACGGCCGGCGACGAGGAGGGGCGGGACTTAACGATCCCTGAGGCTGGACCCGAGTCGAAATGCCCGGGCGTTCCTACGTACTCCATCAAGATGGAGATCAAGACACACGTAGTTCTGAGAGTGCAGTTTAACGTCATGCAGGACGTAGGACCCCATTTGGGGTAGATCTTAGTTTAGGGTCTTAGAGCTCGGACCATAAGGGCTGGATCTTAGTTTAAGGTCTTAGAGCTCGGACCATAAAGGTGGAGGATCTTAGTTTAAGGTCTTAGATCTCGGACCATAGGGCTAGAGGATCTTAGTTTAAGGTCTTAGAGCTCGGACCATGAGGGCTAGATCTTAGTTTAAGGTCTTAGAGCTCGGACCATAAGGAGAGATCTTAGTTTAAGGTCTTAGAGCTCGGACCAGAAGGGCTAGATCTTAGTTTAAGGTCTTAGAACTCGGACCATAAGGGGAGATCTTAGTTTAAGGTCTTAGAGCTCGGACCATAAGGAGAGATCTTAGTTTAAGGTCTTAGAGCTCGGACCATAAGGGGGGGATCTTAGTTTAAGGTCTTAGAGCTCGGACCATAAGGGGAGATCTTAGTTTAAGGTCTTAGAGCTCGGACCAGAAGGGCTCAAAGCACGCCACATCGTGGTCATATCCCCTGGATATGCGAAGATGCACTGAGGGATAGTGTCAAGAGTGTCGAGGTTTCGCCTGGTCAGAATGGGAGGTGGAAAATGTGAATCATGCGGCCATTCACTCAAGGACTGGGGGCACCGGCGTAACGATATGGGAGTACCGCCGACCGTGGCGGAAAAGCAGCATCAATATCGCACTAACCGTTGGTGGAATGAGGCAGCAAACGAGCATCGACCGCTCAATCGCAGGATTCATATCGATTTGCTGCCCGAGGCCATTGGGGGTACCGGCCCGAGTCGGTGGGAGAGCACTGAGGCATTGTGTCCGAACCGTTCACGGGGGCTCCACCCAGGGCGTAGACGATGGGTCCGAATGAAAGGGAGCACGAAGCCTGAAAAGTGGAGGAAACCTGACCAAGCGGATCCTGACCCTCCTGGAAATAAACCAGAGTACTCTTGACACCGGTGGACCACGGCAAGGGGTCGGGGAACACGCCTTGAGGGTGACCTGAAGGCGGCGGATTCCCCAGAGAAGGGGGAATCTCTAAGAGGTGGGGGGCTGGACCCGAAGTTTCAAACATCCGGGCGTTCCTACGTATCCCATAAGGATGGGAATCAAGCCGCACGTAGTTCTTGAAGCGCGGTGCAACACAATCGGGCACCAGCGCGGGGAAGAATGCGGGTCTGACCCTCGCACACAAAAGGAGCGGCATTTGATATTTCTTGTTTGTCCTTAAAGATGAATGGTTTTTCTTTGTGCGGCGACATGCCTGTGATTGAGAAATCTCTGGCGTCGCCGCAATAATCAAGCCACGGAAGGCATTGACGAATGGCGTGGTTATTAACCAGCGCCCAACATGAGTGTCCCCTGAGGGGAACATCACGATGCAGTGCCGTTTTCTCGTCGGGCGGCCAAGACGATCACAGTTTACGGTCGTGTGGTAGGACCAGACAACACAGTTTAAGGTCGTGTGGTTCGGACCATGGAGGAATCCGCTTACCGCGGTACGGCGGACACGGCGGAGGTGGGAGCATACCCAGCCCTGCGGTCACGCACGATTCCAGGAGAAGAGTCTTGGGATGGGGGTCTGCACATGTCCATCACCCGAGGGGCAGAGATGCTAGCCTCCAGATATACTGGGCCCAGAACGCAATTGTTCGGGCGACTCCCTCCTCCTTATGGGGACGAGGGTCCAGCTACGCATGGCCCTTAGGGAGGATATCTGCATATATCCTTGGTGCTCAGATCATGGGAGCCTCGAACGACATCATTACCCTGGTCGGTCTGCCTAACGTGTAGAGGCGTACCGGAGGTCAGTATGAAGAGAGTGTCAAGATTCCACTACAACGCACAAAGGCGGAGTGTGATGAGGACTGCGCAACCAATGTTCAGAGCCTGAGAGAGCTGACATGGCGATCAAGGACGTTGCTGACGCATTCGCAACACAACATCCGATCGCGTCAGCCTAAGACGGGGCAAGCAAACGAGCATCAACCGCTCAATCGCAGGATTCATATCGATTTGCGGCCCAAGACCCGACGGTAAATCGACCCGGAGTGGTGGGAGAGCACTGAGGCATCGTACCCAAACCGCTAACGAGGATCCCTTTGAGTGAAGGCTCGAACAAGAGGAAGCGCGGGGCCTGACAAGCAACACAGGACTTGTCGGGATTGAATCTGACACTACGAGTCATAGACCGAAGCACCCAAAACATGTTAACAGATCTCCGGAAAGGGTCGGAGGACTCACCCTGAGAGCAACCGAAGGGGGGCAGATCCCCGTGATCAACCAAGAGACGGGGCTGGACCTGAGACACAAGCGTCCAGGCGGTCCTACGTATCCCATAAGGATGGGAATCAAGCCATACGTAGTTCTGGAAAGGCAGTTTAACGTCATGCAGGACGATGAGGGGTGTGAGGTAGTCCCACACACGGGGGAGGCGTACGGCGCGGCCAGTAGACCGACGTGAATGAGGACGTAATCCCCCGCTCACGCGATACGCCTCGCACAAAAAGGAGGGGAACTGGGGCCAGAGGCCCAACGCGGGATGGAGATTCCCGGGAAATGGGGCTGGGCCTGAAACATGAATGTCCAGGCGGTCCTACGTATCCCATAAGGATGGGAATCAAGCCATACGTAGTTCTTGAAGTGCAGTTTAACGTCATGCAGGATGATGAGGAAAGAAGGGGGGAGCAGAAGGCATCCCCAAACGTGGGGGGGCGTACAGCGTGATGAGCAAACCGACGTGAATGAGGGCATAGCCCCGCACTCACACCATACACCGCACACCCGGGGGCAATTGGGCCAAGGGCCCGAGATGGGATGGAAATTCCCGAAGGATGGGGCTGGGCCTGAAACATGAATGTTCAGGCGGTCCTACGTATCCCATAAGGATGGGAATAAAGCCGCACATAGTTCTTGAGTGGCAGTTTTACGTCATGCAGGACGAATGCTGAACAGTTTAACGTCTTGTAGCTCGGACGTAGTGCAGTTTAGCGTCATGCAGGACGAAGTGCAGTTTAGCGTCATGCAGGACGAAGTGCAGTTTAGCGTCATGCAGGACGAAGTGCAGTTTAGCGTCATGCAGGACGTGGTGCAGTTTAGCGTCATGCAGGACGAAATGCAGTTTAGCGTCATGCAGGACGAAGTGCAGTTTAGCGTCATGCAGGACGAAATGCAGTTTAGCGTCATGCAGGACGAAGTGCAGTTTAGCGTCATGCAGGACGAAGTGCAGTTTAGCGTCATGCAGGACGTGGTGCAGTTTAGCATCATGCAGGACGAAGTGCAGTTTAGCGTCATGCAGGACGAAGTGCAGTTTAGCGTCATGCAGGACGAAGTGACACTCAGGCAAAGTATTGCTTGAGGAACCTAGCGTTGGTGGGAGGAGTGACACGCTCACCATCCATAGTCGCTAGGGAGTACGCGCCATTGGGATAGACCTTGTGGACAACAAAAGGTCCCTCCCACTTGGGCTCCAACTTGGGCGGCTTCCTGCCGGGGATCATCGGTGCTCTTAGGGCTAGCACTAGATCACCCTGCAGGAAGGAGCGGAGGCGAACCTTCTTATTGAAAGCTCGAGCCATTCTGCTTTGATGCCTCTCCAAGTTGTGCAAAGCGCGAAGTCTATTCTCATCCAGTGCTTCCAACTCGACTAGACGGGCTTCAGCAACTCTGTCCGGCGCTTGCTGGTCGTAGACCGCAGTGCGCAAGGACGGTAACTGGATCTCGATGGGCAGGACGGCCTCAGCTCCATACACCAGGGAATAGGGGGTCATCTGGGTGGAATTGCGAGTCGTCGTCCGATAAGCCCAGAGGGCGTTGGGGAGCTTGTCCGGCCAACTCTTCTTGTTCTGACCAACCATCTTTTGCAGAATGTTAGAGAGGGTTTTGTTAAACGCCTCGATCTGTCCATTCGCCTGCGCATGATAGCGAGATGTATGGTTCGAGCGGATGTTATACTTGGCGTACAACTTCTTCAACTCGGCTGCTCGGAAATTGGTTCCGTTATCCGTGAGGATAGCGTGAGGCACTCCAAATTGATAGATGATGTTGGAGGTCACGAAGTCAGCGATCGAACAGGATTTGACCTCTCTGAGCGGAATCGCTTCTGCCCATTTGGAGAAGAAGTCCGTAGCGGTCAGAATGAACCGGCACTGGCGAGCTGTCGCCGGCGGGTAAGGTCCCACGACGTCCAGTCCCCAGACTGCAAAGGGCCAGGAATACCTTGTGGTATGGAGAGGCTCCGGCGGCCGATGCACAAAGTTCGCATGGACCTGGCACGCATGGCACCTCCTGGCGTACTCGATGCAGTCATGGATCATAGAGGGCCAGAAGTATCCCAACCTCCGAATCTGGTGGGACAGCTTCGGTCCAGTCTGGTGGGCGCCACATGAACCAGCATGAACCTCTTGCATGACTCGTGGGATCTCGACTCCCTGAAGGCAACGGAGGAGAACACCATCAAACCCGCGCTTGTAGAGGATCTGCTCCAGACCGGGACTGCTCTGGAGGACAAACTGCGATGCGCGGCATCGAACTCGCTCGCGCTCGGCCCGATCTGACGGAAGAATGCCATGTTGGAGGTACTCAACCAAAGGCGCCCTCCAATCACGGGCTGATTCGACTGCTATATCTGGGGTATTCGGGGCTCCGGGCATAGGGGCAACCGTGGTGAGGTTACTTACCAACGGGCCGCGATCTTCTTCCGGGATAACGGGAGCGATGAGCCTGCGGCGCGTCACGCGGACGATCAGGTTGTCCTGTTCAGGTTCCGCAAGTGACGCAGCCAGGCTGGCCAAAGCATCTGCTCGACCGTTCTGCGACCGGGGAACATGGACAATTTCCGGTCGAGAAGGGAACCGGGCCATCAGAAGAAGGGTGCACTCCAACAATGGCACAAGTTCCGGCTTCCTGACAACGTAGTCGCCATTGATCTGCTTAACGACCAGCTCGGAGTCCCCTTTCACACACAGACGGGGCACGTCGATCTCGAGAGCCAACTCGAGGCCGGTGATGAGGGCATGGTATTCCGCCTCATTGTTGGTACAGCCCTCTGACAACAGGAAAGAGTATGGCAGCACGGCTCGCTCCGGGGTAATGAAGACGATGCCCAAGCCCACTCTATTGAGCTTAGGATTATCGAGTCTTCTACCGGTGGGGCTCCGGGAGGCACCGTCAAAGTGCATCTGCCAGCATGGATCGGCTCGATCAACCGAGAGAATGGTCTCATCAGGAAAGCCTAGATCCAGCGGCTGATCCGCGGAGGTCGGGTGAGCGGCCAGAAAGTCTGCCAACGCTTGCCCTTTGATGGCCTTCTGAGACACATACCTGATGTCGAACTGCTGGAGAATCACAGCCCACCGCGCTAGACGGCCAGTCAACATAGGTCGGCTCAGGATATATTTCAATCGGTCTACCCGAGAAACCAACTGTACCTCATGGTGCTGCAAGTAGTGCCGTAATTTCTGTACGGCAAATACGAGCGCCAGGCAGCTCTTCTCGATGGGGGAATACCTAACCTCCGCATCGAGGAGCATGCGACTGAGGTAATAGAGGCTATTCTCTGTTCCCTCGTTGTTCTTCTGGGCGAGAAGGGCACCCAGGGACCGTTCCAGGGCGGTCACATAAAGGACCAGCGGCTTTCCGGATACGGGCGGCATCAGGACCGGAGGTTGAAGCAGGTACTGCTTGATTTCCTCGAAAGCGGTCTGACACTCTTTATCCCATACATAGGTGGCACCTTTCTTCATAAGCCGAGAAAAGGGCTTACACTTGCCGGCCAGATTCGCGATGAATCGGCGTATGTAGGCTAAGTGGCCTTGGAACCCTTGCAGTTCCCGGACGGTACCCGGGGGAGGCATCTGGCTAATCGCCCTGATTTTCTCTGGGTCGATCTCAATACCCCGGTATCTTACCACAAATCCAAGGAACTTTCCGGAGGTGACCCCGAAGGCACACTTCAACGGGTTCATCTTCAGGCAGCGAGACCGGAGGAAGCTGAACACTTTCTCAAGATCTTTGAGATGGTCCTGACGCTGGCGCGATTTGACAACCAAGTCGTCGACGTAGCATTCCACCAGTGTGCCGAGGATTGGCTTGAATATGCGGTGCATCGCCCGTTGATAGGTGGCACCTGCATTCTTCAGGCCGAAGGGCATGACCCGGTAGCAAAAGGTACCTTGGGGGGCCCTGAAGGCAGTGAACTCCTCATCCTCAGGGGCCATCCGAATTTGGTTGTATCCGGAGTATCCATCCATGAAGGAGAGGGCTTGGAACCCTGCCGTGGCATCAATCAACAGCTCTGTCACTGGAAGGGGAAAATCATCCTTCGGACAGTGGCGGTTGAGATCGCGGAAGTCGATGCAGACTCTAATCTGCCCGTTCTTCTTCCTGACCGGCACAATGTTGGCCAGCCATTTGGGGTACTGAACTTCCCTCACGAAGTTGGCTTTGATAAGCTTGTCAACTTCGGCCTCAACCATGGCACCATGGGATGGGTGCATCTTCCTGGGAGGCTGCTTGAACCCGCGATGGTTCGCCGGGAGACCAAGGCGGTGGACGGCTACCTGAGGATCTAGCCCCGGCATCTCGTCATAGCCCCAAGCGAACACATCACGGTGCTGCCTGAGAAAGTCCACGTACTGCTGCCGCTCCTCAGAGGGCATGGCGGCACTAACCAATGTGGGTCTTGGATCGGCCTCGGTTCCAAGGTTCACCTGTATTAACTCATCGACCGTGGCGGGGACGCCCTCCTCAAAGGCTGGGGGTGCATCTTCCACGTCCTCTCCACTTGGGGAGGGATCATCCACGGGAGAGACTGCGTTGGAAACTGCGTTGGGGCCACCAGATCTTGCTGGGCCGCTGGTGCTGGCACGGGCGGTCGCGGTCATCTCATCAGGAGACTCACAGGCCGTCGAAACCATGGCTACGTCCAACCGTTGAATCGGGAGGACGTAGGCGTCATCCAAGCTGGCCCATGGATCGCTTGCAACAGCGACAGGCTCAACCTCACCTGCCAGGATCTGCTTATCCTTGCTCTTGTAATAGTCCGCGTCCAGATAACGGGCTTCACATGAGGCAAAAGGAGAGGCATCTCCTTGAAGCACGCCCACTCGACCATTAAGGGAGTATTTGAGGCATTGGTGGTATGATGAGGGAACCGCCGCATGAAGGTAGAGCCATGGCCGGCCCATCAATGCGTTATACGCAGTGTCCTGAGAGACTACCATGAATTCGGTGTTGGCAACCAAGTCACCGAACTGGGTCTTCAAACGTATCTTGCCGACCGGGGTTTGCTCGGTACGGTCATACCCCTGGATCCTGAGGTCGGAGGGGATCAAGTCATCCTCAGACAACCCCAATCTCCGGAGCGTCCGAGTCGGAATCAGGTTGATCCCGGATCCCGTGTCGACAAGACAGCGCCGGACTTCAAGGCCGTTGAACTGGCCAGTGACATACAGCGGACGAATGTGTCCCTGTATAGGAGGGTCTTCATCCTTACCAGAGAACGAGATAACTGCCTGACATTCGGCGTCCTCGATCGTTTCGGCGTGAAAGGCCTCTGCAGCCGCAACCTCTGTCTCAAACTGGAGGGGGCTCTTCAGGGCTTCAGCGAGTGCCTCGCGCATCTCAGATGACATGCGCAGAGCCTCAAGGATGGAGAGCCTTGCTGGGATGTCGGCCAAGTGCTTCAGGACATCATACTTTTTGGCCAAGCGCGAGTTCCTGGTTGCAGGAGGTTGCTCTGCGGTTGGTGGCATGACGGGCCTTACCGGTTGGATCGGCGGCCGACTGGTACTCGGCGCATCTCGCTGTTCACTGGTCGCAGTCCGGGAAATGGTCACCGTACTGGAGTCAGGAGGCCGGGATGGACTTGTGGCAGGGCGGAGCTGGTCGCGACGCGGCTGAGGCGGTTCTGCCTGGTCCCATACCACAAACAGTGGCGGAGGCGAACCCGTCATCCCCGGATGGGGAGCCTGCGCACGTTGAGCTCGATCTTGAGCCTGCCGCCTAGTCTCAGTGGCGTGCACGGCCTGGCCGGAGGTACCGGCTGCTGTGCCCCGGCGACTCCTGCTACTGCGGTTCTTCCGACGGTGGCGACGACCGGGGACACTAGGGAGGTCCACCTGGTGTTCTTCAACGTCGGGAACCGAAAAGGGATTTACCAGCTCGACGGTGTTAACCGAAGCGTACCCAATACCGTCATCGGACGAATCATCCATCACCGGGCGGATCCGAGGAGGGACCCCCATCTCCGGGGGCATGAAATCGCCGAGAGTACGGGATAGTGGCGGAACTGGCGGGGCGCGCTCTTCCTTCTTGCGCTGCCGCCGTTTGCTCTTTTTGGAAGAGGCAGGCTGGGACGACGATGCCGAAGCAGCACCCGCGGGTTCTGGGGGCTCAGGCTGATTCAAGCGCGCACGGATGATTCCCTGGGCGCGAATGGTCGTCTTGCGGGCCATCCAGTTATTGTACTTCTGGGATCCGCGGTCGGAGACCAGCTGCCATTCTTCCTCATTGCCACTATCGTCATCTGATCCCACGAACACACCCGCCACTTGTGCTGGAGCTGGGCCCAACCTGATTACATTGTTGTTAATCTGGTCTTGGAGCCAGTCCTTGAACACATAGCACCGCTGGATGGTGTGTCCCAGGGCTCGATGGTAAGGGCAGTAGCGGGGGTTATCTGTGAGATGTGCCTCCTCTGGCTTCCAACACTCAGGCAGTCGCACAATCCTCTGCTCCAGGGCGCTCCGGAAATAGCCGGGGACCTGATCCTCGTGAAATCAGTAAGTCAGGTACCGCGGGCCTCTGGGAGCGTGGTCTTGACGAGGGGCCGGAGGGGCCTGCCGAGGAGGTGGACCCTGATTATCTCGCCTAGGTTGTGGCGGTACATTACGCGGAGGGGCCGGCCGGTTCTGAGGCTGTCGTTGCTGGGCCGGGAACTGAGCCTGTGGAGGCGGATTCCTGTGAGGCTGCGGAGCTGGCCTCACCGGCAGCAGCTCCAACGGCCTGGGAGCCTCTATCTGGGCCACAGCAGCGGGCTCAGCCCTGCTGGCTCTCCTTGCAGGAATCATAGGAGGCAGCGGGTGTGCCTGGCTGGCCTGTTGCAGGGCTTCCTCAAGACATTGAGCTTTGTCTGAGAAGTCCCTGAACCCTCCGGGGTAATTCTGAGTGATCAGGGAAGGGACCAGCTCGGTCTTGACGTTCCCGACGCACATTGTCAGCAACTGCTCCTGAGTCAATGGCATGTCAAGGGAATACGTGAGACCCTTCCATCGGGCGACGAAGTCCGCGACTCGCTCATCAGGCCTCTGCTTGCACTTGAAGAGGTCTGCGATACTCGTCTTTCGGGTCGTGGAACTGAACTGGTAGAGGAATTGTCTATGAAGGTCCTCCCAGCTGGTTACCGACCCGACGGGAAGCTGGCTGTACCAGACAAATGCTGGCCCTTCCAGTGTCTGGACAAAGCAGCGAAGCTTAGCGGCCTCTTGCTGCGCCGGAGTCCCCAACATAGGCCCGCACCTCGAGTTGAAATGGGCCAAATGCTGTGGCGGATCTCCGGTCCCGTTGAAGGGGGCGAAAGTGGGATTCCCGAATCCCGGAGGCGCCGGCATGTCATCCACCCATGCTGGGTATGGCTTGCCGTCCGGTGGGATCGCCACCTGCCGAGTCTCCAAGGCCTCCAAACGGGCGATAAGCGCCGCCATCGGATCGTCCGGACATGGGTTCCAGTCCTGGCGAGGATCTCTAACCACGAGCGCATTGCACGGCCCTTCAATCGGGTCGTCGACCGGGTCGTCGAACTCGGCAGCTCGTGGGATGGCTGGCGGAGCGGCCCTTGGGGCAGCGGGAGGAATCCGAGCGGGGTCCCTCAAGTAGTCCCGCCGCTCGGGAGGGTGTGGCGAAACATACCGCGCCCTCTTGCCATAGGCAATGGCCTCTCTCCTGTCGGCGAACACGGCATGATCACGGTTGCCCGGGAGAGTCTCATCAAGGAGCGGTTGTTCCGGTCCCTGCTGTCCTGGCCTAGGATCACCATAGTCAGGCCGCCGTTCTGCAGCGCGCTCAGCGAGGAGCTGGTCAACCAGCTTCTTCTGTTCGGCGAGCTGCTGACGTAGCGTAGCCTTCTCGGGATCCTCCTCTGCCCTCTGCATGGAGGCAGATGGGTCGGCGGGCCTTATAGCCTCGCTGTGCTCTTTTCCTTTGCTGACGTTTCGGCTCAACGTCAGTGCTTCAGTGGGTGCGGGGAGCCCCAGGAGGTTTCTCTGATGACGAGTAACTCTCACTGATGGATCTGACGACGGCTTGTCTTCGGGGGGGAAGCCCCCGTCGAGAAGTTCCAAGTCGTTCCCCTCTCCCGACAGGTCAGCCATATTGACTGTTCCTGTCCCTGGGGATATACCCTCAGGGCCACCCAACGAATCGGGCTGTCGGCGGATCACACTGAAGCGTAGGGCAGCGTACTGCCCCCATCCACGGATATACACGTGGGGAGTGGCTTCCTCGATAACTTTGCGGAGTACTTGAAAACACTCAACGCATCGTTGTTGGAGGGCCTCATGGTGCCCAAATGACCCGGGGTGCCGAACCGCGGGGAGCATGGCCAGGTCAATTTGACGGCACTGCTCACCAATATCCTCCAGGTGCGCTTGACTCCCGGGGTATGGCATTTGTAGGCAGTGAAGACGGGAGTGAGTCTCCCGGAGACTTCGGCGGAAGCACTCGAACTCATCCGGGGTGAGCGATTCGGGTGCATCAAAGCCCGGTCCTGCGACTGGCCAAAACTTCTCAGGGAAGTGGCCCTCTGCAAGGACGGTCCAGAAGCTCCACGACTCAAACTCGGGACCCAGATCTCCTTGGTCCTCTTCCATGGCTGGGAACGGACGGGGAACTGGTAGTGGTGCCGAGGCGGGCCGCCGGGCCGATGGGCTGGCCGGCGGTGAATACGGCGAGCAGGCCGATTGGCCTCCATATCCCGGGCCTCCCCCTGAGGGTGGCGGTGCCCCAGCTACCACATCACGATAGGACGGGCCGGCGAGCGAACATCCTGCCGTAGCATCGGTGCTCGCCGAGGGTGCACTAGATCGTGGTTCGACCGTCGGTCCCCAGAAAAAGTCTCCGGCTTCTCCGATCGAGGCAGAAGGCACTTCCGGAGGGGCCGGTACCAACCGCAAGCTTGATCCTTGGGGGTCTACCAGGCCCTCGTTACTCCGGATATACCTTCGGAGAGACGCGGGGATCACATCGATCTCGCTCTCGGGGAGCACGAGGCTGACGTGCCGCATTCTTACCCCTGCCCTTGACTGGCGGGGTTGGAGAAGGGGCTCTGTCGCCGAATCGTACTCTGCCTCTGAGTCAGAGAAGCAAACCGGTCGGATCTCTGTCCGGAATTCCGTAACATTCTTCCCTCGGCGTCGACGCCTTGCCTTCCTGCCCCTGGGTGGTTCTTCGGGGCAGGGCTGATCTCTGTCCTGGCGTCCTCCGGCCGCACTGGTGCTGGGGCCGAGAGGACTGGGAACCGAGGTGCGAAGGGCACCGGGACAGATATCGAAGGGGACGCGGGGAGAGATGATTCCGGGCAGGACTCCGGGCCGGGATCGGAAGGTGGGATGACCCATGCCTCCTGGATCGGCCACACAGAGTAGATCCTGCCGGTGAATAGCGCTACCGCGAGGTGGTCCGCGGTGGCTACTGTCAGTGCCAGCAACCGGGAGAGTCGACCCAACCTGCCTTTGGGGCGGTCGGGGCCTCGATCCAGGTCGGGCATAGGAGTTCCCCCGCTCAGGATGCGCAGAGGCCTGGCGACTGGAGCCAGCAGTGGCTTGGGCCAATGCGGCCGCTGTTGCTAGAGCCCCAAGGTGGGCATCCTCTTCCGCTCGTGCCCGACGTTGGCGTCGAGACAGACGAGTCGGGATGAGCGGCGCGGGCAGGTGGAGAGCCCGCTCTTCGACTGGAGAGGCCTGGCGGCGGTGTCGCCGTGGCCTGGCGGGAGTCCTTACCGAAGATCCCTGGAGCGAATCCCGGATAGGGTGATCCCGGGCCTCTTCCACCTCATCCGCGTAGGGAAGGGAACTGTCAGAGCGCTCCGGGGATAAGCTCCTGAAGCGGTTGGACGTTGAGGTAGGCAGCGGTGCCTCCCTGCGCGGCCCTCGGGGGCGGCGGTGGTGGCGAGGCGCAGCCTCCTCAAGGTCTAGGCGAGCCATTTCCCTAGTGGGGATGACTCCCTCTTCCTCGTATCTCCGCACCAGGGTGTTGATCACCCTTCTCTGGATGACCTCCGAGGGGGAGAGAGGGCGTGGTCGCCCCGCAATTGCGGCTGCTGGGACGGCTGCGGAACGGGCGGGACCGCGCGGAGTAGCCGCGTCGGTGTTTCCCCTGTCCCTGCGCCAGTGGGCGGGTGGCGATCGGGCACTGGATCGGGCGACCTGATTTCTGAAAGCAGGGAGAAAGACCCATTAACACTGACAGGAAAAAGGAATCGACAACCAACCATTAGCGCCACGACGCCTTCCGTGGGGGGAACCCAGGCCCTCGACGTTGCGAGACGGAGTGCCCGATTTCACTTCCCCAGCCCCTGGCGGGTAAGACTAAATGCTTGGCCGGGCAACACGCCGGTCTTCCAACACCTCTGAAAGCTATCGGTCTTCGTATCGAGGAGAAGAGATTCACGTCGGGTTCACCATTTTTCTGTTTCGGTGCGGATGTGCGTCGGGTTACGCTGTTCCGCCAGGACGCGTTCGCGCGTGCACCCGTCAACCCGAGGGGATGGGCGCGCGGCTTGTGGTCCCGCAGTCCCGCTTTCCAAGGGCGGGCGGCATCCGTCCCTTATTCAGGGGCGTCTGCTCCTTGATCGAAACCGGGATGATGGGATGTCGGCTCCTCCTTCCTTGGACGTCTCCTCGGAACTCGTCGCCTAATCCGGGTCTCCCTCATAGACTTAAGAATGTTCGTGAATCTCGTTCCCGGCGCCATATCTTCATGGACACCGGTTAATTACGCTGCTTCCGCCCGGACGTTCCAAGGAGTCTGGGCGGGGCAGCAACCTGCGGTGAGAAGGCCGGGTGGCTCTGGGTGCTGGGGGCGTGTCGTAACGCTGCGGCTCTGCACATCTGTCTTCCGTCCCTAATAGGGCTTCTCGAAGGCATGATGGCCTGAGGCATCCCGCACTAGGTGCGGGGAACTGTGTCACCTGAGGTTTTCCTCAGCTTCCCGTGTTTAACACGGGGTATGCCGCGAGTTTAACGTCCAGCGGGGACGGCATCGGGCCGATCAACACGAAAAGTGGATCAGATGACGGAACCCCTTGCGGGGAACCTCCGACGCTGGGGCCAGCACATGGGCGGCTTCCCAAGTAACGTGGAGTGGAGTGAAGTGGCATGACCCCACCGGGATGTGGCGGCCCGGGTAAGGATCAGGATGGATGATGAAGTGAAGAGCTTGGACCCCAGAGGGGCTTCCTACGTACCGCGCGTTAACACGGATCAAAGTCAACGTAGTTCGGGCATACAGTTTAACGTCATGCTGGACGTCGGCAAGCCGACTCACGAAGAGGTCTAGGCCGCCGGGCGGAGGATTGAACCGAACCACCTCGCACAGAGGGGGATGGAACGGCCGGGTGGATCACAGTTTCACGTCATGCTGGACGATAAAAGGGGAAATGGAAAAGGGGGGCTGTGGGGAGGCACCGCGGAGATACACACGGGCAGTCTCCCACAGGGGCGGATTCATAGGTGAATCAACGCAAGCGTGAACCCTGGAGGGGTCCACTGATGGACGAACCGACGTAAATACGACCGGGACGACCAGGTGGTGGGCTTGAACCTCGGGGAGGCTTCCTACGTACCCTGTATAGAAGACAGGGATCAAAGTCCACGTAGTTCATTCTGTCAGGACTTACGCACTTGAGGCAGCCCGGTTGCGGCAAAACTCAGTTGGAAGGGACTTGGACCGAAAGCAGAAGACACCTCGATCCCAGTCATACCCTCTACTGGCTTCGGCAGTGGGGAGGCGCAATGGAGATACACATGTGCAGCCTCCCACGAGAAACTAGGGGTTTGTACCCTGCCCCCGTAGGGAAAAGCCACTCCCATTAAATCGTCCCTAAAGAGAGGCAATCCCGACATCCCTGCAGGGACGAGCGGGTGGGGGCCACATCCAAACCGGGGGGACCCTGCGTGCGGAGCACGGGATCAGGTTGCAGACGGTTTAGCGTCTTGCCAGACGAAGTACAGTTTAACGTCATGTGTTGAGGACGAAGCGGACGGTTTAACGTCTTGCCGGACGAAGTACAGTTTAACGTCGTGTGTTGAGGACGAAGCACTTGGCAGTTTAACGTCTTGCAGCGCGGACGATGGGGGCTAGGCAGTTTAACGTCGTGCAGCTTGGACGGATGTGCAGTTTAACGTCATGCTGGACGAATATGCAGTTTAACGTCATGCTGGACGTATGCGCAGTTTAACGTCATGCGGGACGAATGCGCAGTTTAACGTCATGCGGGACGAATGCGCAGTTTAACGTCATGCGGGACGAATGCGCAGTTTAACGTCATGCTGGGCATAGGTTGCCGGACGATGGGTGCATGTCACTTCGCACGAACCTGGAGGGCCGCACGGGAAGACAACGCACGGTGCAGGCACCCAGGATGAGGAGCATCGGGCGCCACGCAGGCAGGTGCCCTCAGGGGGTCGAGGGGGCGACCCTGGCAGATTGCGCGCAAAAAGGAAGCTTTGCGCGCAATACTGCGGGCCGGCGCGCAATCGGGGCGACTGGCGCGCAATTGGGCCAGTGCCTTGCGCGCGGATGCTTGAGATTGCTCACACTGGGCTTCGGATAGCGCGCGGGGGCAACGGCTCATTCTCTAATGAATGGCCACTTGAAAGAAGGGGGTGCGCGCAATCGGGCCGGATTGCGCGCACCCCGGGGGCAATTGCGCGCAAGCGGGTTCTTTTGCGCGCAAAGGCCTTAGGGTGAGTTTTTATTCAAATGAAAGGAGCCAGCGGGGATTGCGCGCGAAGGCGGACCCCGAGGCTTTCTTACGCGAAAGAAAGGAGGTTACCTGAAGTTCGTCATTGCGCGCGGAAGGGGTTGAATTGCGCGCACGAGAGACGTTTCGACTTCCAGCAACCTTTGAAACGTTGGGGGTCGCCTTGTATTTATAGGCAACCCCGGGCGCGGAATCCAAGGTGCGAGCGCGAAATTCTTCTCGCGGGCGCGGAATCGGACATGGCGCGCAAAGGGAACCGCGCGGGCCTGCGGCGCGCAAAAATCTGCGCGCCGGCCTGGCGCATTGCGCGCATCCCGGGGGGTTTGCGCGCGGAACATCACCTTTGCGCGCGGGCCTCTGAAATTCCGCGCAAGGCCTCCGGGCCCTCCGAAACGTTCTTCCGACTCCAAATATCACTTCGCTTTCCGCATCCGGAGCTTCGTTTGGGAACAACGGACTTTTCCGGCGTCTACACCAATATTATACACATAAGAAAATGTTTCATAGGGATATATACACAACATGCATTATCCTTCACCAACATACAAACCAATCAAACACAATCAAGAAGAACATAAGAATTTTAAAATCAAACGCATCACCCATAAAATATCAAACATCCCAAAACTAGATCAATAAAAAAAATTCATTTTTTATAAATGAATTAAAATCCATTTTACAATTCATTTCTACAAAGGAAACATATACCATATTATGCATGTTATACCATTTGCAAAATACTATCAAACATGCTTCAAAAAACCAATTTTTCCTTTTAATGTACCATTTCAAAACCCATTTTATAGATAATCATTTTCCATTTAAATTACACTTAGAACCAATTAAAAATTCAAAATTAACATTTTAATAACAAAAAAATTATAATTATAAGATCTAATTCATGACTCCAATAATCCATAAAAGGAAAACTGAAACTCATTCAACTAAAACACACCATCAAAATAATTAGCAAACTAGGCAGTCCATGTTTACTGTTAGGCCAACATGACCACATCCCATTCTTATAGGGAAACTCACACAAGAAAAATAATATATATATATATATATAATAATAATAATAATTAAGTAACATGAATATAAAATCACTATTAGACCAAGATAAAGTAATAAAATGGATACTTACCAGTAAATAGACCATAAAAAAATAAAAATAAATGGATTTTAAATTAATAATTAATAAAAATCAAAATCAAACAATTTATAACAACCCCAATACCATAAAAGTAATAAATCTTTAAAACAATGTGTTAATTAAAAGAAAAATGATTACTGGAATTTGAAAACATTTACCAAAATAGTTTTTGAAATTATATTTTAATTATATTTAAACCCATGATTAAGTTTTTATAACTCTCCTTTCTAAATAGAAACCTCAAGTGATAACAACAAAATTCAAAACATAGAAATTTTGGAAACATTATATAGTCATGATTAAATCATACTAGAAAATATAATGAACCAATAACCATCATAAAATATTTAAAGTAAGGAGGAATAAAAATATCCCCTACCTAAAACCACAATAAGGTTTCTCAATCAGCATATCATTATGTTAGTCAGTCATCATTTTAGTTACAACTCACCACCACCAAATTAAATGTAAACCCTCATCACAACCTGAAGAAGTAAGAACCACACTATCTCTTTCACTATCTCCACTCCCTACTACCAACACCTGTATGAAAATTTTCAAGGAAATTTTACAGCGATGTGTATTAAAATTTAAATTTAAAACCAATTAATGTTTGGGTATTAAATGATTATGAAGTTGTGTGATTTACCAGCTCACTCAAAGAACATATTGATACAATATCACTGAGGTCCTATCAAGTTATCTTATGATATAAATCAACTAATTATTTCTACATAGTAATGACCTTCACATCCTGCATTTGTACAAATAGATTCATTTGTAAAATTTGTGAATTTAATTAACAAATTGAATCCAACTGAGTTATAATGTATTAAAATTGCCACTATCTAGGAATAAAATACTTCATTCCAACATGATTAATGAATATTCCTCTAATTGTAATGTGTAATCATAAGGGTAACTGGATCATCCAACATCTGGACTAGTATATGGTGAAATAATCCTGCAAAATTATCTATGGAGAACCCATATTAATAAAATGGGAAAACTATCTTATTTGGTATTATTTTAATTTTTTTAAAAAAATAACTTTAGAAAATATATTTAAATAAATTCATGTAGAAAAAGAAATTTAGAAGTGATTACATATACAGAGTACTAACAAGAAAAATATACATAGGTATGATAACAAATGACTGCACATAAAAACAAATGTAGAATTTGATTTTTTAAAATAAAAAAGTCACAAATAAAATTAATTTAATTATGAAAACATATCCGCAATAATGTAAATGAATAACATATAACGTTGGTGGTTGATAAGTTAATGGATGACTATATATACAATTATTTTTTCCTTAAATCATGTCATTATCTAGATCCATCATTACTTCATCTACTTCATCCTCCCTTGAAAGACTTATATTTATGATACCATGATGGAAAGAAGTTTATTTATTATAGTTTATGGGAATATCAGAGGACAAACCTTCCACTTAATCACCCATATCATACAATTCTCTTTATTTTATGTGAATAAATACACTCCACCCTTTATCCATGAAATATTCCATATAATATACCACTTTTTTTATGATGAGAAGATTTACCGATCATGTAATTCACAATCATTGATATCCATCAAGCGAGAGATGTTTACTGAAGTAAATTAAATAGAATATATTTTAATACCCTAAGTTATATCAAACCACTTGCATTTGAATAAAACAACTCAAAATAACCATGATAGGTTAATTTGATAATATTAGCGAAATATACCGAGAATCTCAAATCTAAATCTCTAAATATACCGCTATTCTATTTTTTGAAACACAATAACCAGTCTATTTTCTGAAATTTAATGGAATTCACGTTGTAAGAGTTGAACTTTCTAGCCTGTTTTAAATGAAATCGATCCAGAAACTTCAAATATTCTGAGAAATCAGCCTGAGTATCAATATTCATGATCTATCAAACATGATATATATAATTATACTTACAAGATATATATTTCATCATAATTTATGTATTAAAATAAATATTTATGAACTTATACAATGTGAAAATCATTTTACAATATCTTTATTGTCAATTTTTTTACCTTTCCCATTTCATGTTCTACTTCTCATTCATATCAATGTTTATATCCTGATCTATTCAACTAATGGATCTATAATTTCACTATTCAAAACAACATATCTATCTTCCTGTAACAATTTCATTTCTATCATTATAATATTTGATATCCTTTTAACTTTTTAGAAAATAATGGGAATTTTTTTATTTTCCATTTAGTTAAGATTGATTCAATCTATCAGCAACTTGTCCATCTTGATTTAAACTTGTCTCAATATCATCCAAGTATCTAGGAAAAAAGGTAAGACACTCTTATACTATATAGCTTTCAGAAATTGAAACTTTGGGTTGAGATTTATTTTTCACATATGATTTTAGATGAAAATGTAACTATGAAATAAAATTAATAAAACATAATTATTTATGTAATTAAATTCTTAGAAATTTTTACATAGTATGAAAAACTTAAAAATATTGTACCTCTAAATTGGATATATCCATCAATAATGTATGTGGCCTCCTAATTTAGTTTCATCAACCAAATGAAGAGTTAAATTAATAATGAAAATGAAAAAAATGGAGGAAATATAATATCCATTGCATGTAGTGTCGGTACAAATCTATCATTAAGGTTTTCAATCTTTGCTTGTTCAAGAGCTTTGTCACACAGTTGTTTGAATAATGTAAAAAATTGGAGTACAACTATAATAACCTTTTAAAGTTACAATGAATGCAATTCCAATTTTAGTAACAATTATAAAATAAATAATTTTTTATACATGTGATCAATTATGATTTAAGTCAAAACACCATGAGGTTTTACTTGAATACCCATCAAATACCCTATTTTCAATGAACAAAATTCTAGGTAATAATTTCTATTATCTTCTGGATATATATAATACTTTATATTCATTGATTGTATGTCCCTCTGAGAATTTATATATTCTATCAATTTTCAATGGTCATTAAGAAAAGTGTAGATCAAATTGTCACAAAAATTCTTATCAATATTCATAAAATCAAGATCATGATGCAAAAAATTAAATTCCCAATATAGAAGTTTGAATAATTAACTTGTTTTATTCTATTATAACATTCTAATTTCATTTTATGATGCCATTCAAACATGTTTATCACTATCATTCAAATGATGCACCTTTTCAAATTATGTTTCAATATTTCTAAGTCTCTCTAATATGTAAGATTATGTCAACAACTTATGAGGTAGTCTACGATTAGTGGAACCATTGAATTTTCAATTGTTCCACCAAAATCAATGTGATGCATCAAGAAATCAGAGATGAAACAATAATAACCATTTTTTATAGAAAGGTAGTAATTTGGGATAAAAATAATAGTTAAAAATAGGACAAGCCAACCCCATGAAAGTGTTCCAACCAGATAAGTTCCTGAGTCCAACAAAGTCCCTAATGGTTCACATTATAGTAGCATAAACTTTAAAAAATTTTCTAGAAGAATCATCAAATGTATCAAAACCATTTATCCACAACTCCTATAATTATTCAATTAGAGGTTTCAATTATACATTAATATCATTTAAAATCTTTTTTTCTAATAATAATAATTTAAATTCTAAAACATGTTTTTTGAATACACATTCACATAGGTATATTATATGGTATCAAAACAGCTGGCCAAATGCTACAAATGGTACTCCAAGTCCAAAATGGGTTCAGTCTATTGGTATAAAATCCCACAATACTAGTATTAGATTAGAAATATAGATTCAACTAATCATGTTTATTCCATAATTTGGGATATCTTGGATGTAAAATTAACCCATCATTATTATTATCAGACAAATTCCACTTCGTGTGATCAACCTTTTTGATGAAATGAATACTATTTTAAATAGAGGATTTAAAGTGATGTAATGAAAAAACATTGAATGTGTGATATTTTCTTTCTTCATAGTATTATGTTGATTTAAACATCCAACATCACCCATTTAATTTCATCTAGAAGATGGACATTTTTTTTCAATCTTGCCTACTTGAATCTTATCCTCAATAAAGCATACAATCATTGGGAAAATTATGTATTATTTTATAATTCATAACAATATTGTTAAAAAATATTTATATACCATAAATATAATTAGGGATATTAGATCTTGGAAATTAATCAAGAAACAATTCCAATATCATGTAGAACTCCTTATTTTTAATTCTACATAGGCATTTTTATAGTAAAACTTCATTAGAAAGGAAAGTTTTGAATATTTCAAACATCGACAATACCACTCTTGATTTTGGTCATTAAATAAATCATGAAACATGTTTGTATTGTTAGTTAAGTTACCTCATATATTAGTCTCTTTAGAATCAATATGAGGGACTAATGATATGTTACAATCTTGATTTGGTTGTCTTATAGTACCCAAAACATCAGTGCTAAAATTACTTTTTTATAAAACCCTAAAGTGGTTTTTATGATATGTTTTTATATTGGTGTTGTTGAATTTCAATTTCTAAATAATAATTTATAAGTATTTTCATTTCATTTTCCATAATCGATGAAGTTGGTAGCTTCTTTTTTTGACAGACATCAGGGATCAATCATTCTATAACGTTCGATTCTCCATACAAAATCCAACAAAAATATAGATCAGGGGATTTCATTAATTTCAAGTGCTAATAAACATTATTTCTATTAAACCATATTATAAATTAACATTTTTTGAATTTATATCTTATTATTCCATCAACATATCAAATTGAGATTTCAAAATCTAGAAACTCCTCCAAACCCTTATCATAATGAGGTGTGTTCCACTGAAATATGGTCCCACTTATATCTATATATTTCACAATGTTCCTACACTTAGTTAAAGGAAATTAAAACACATAATTATTTCTATATATGAAAAGAGAAAAATCAAAGTGAAAATAAAGATGGACAAGGTAGTTATAAGAGCATTCTTATAAGTACAAAAAATATCAACCTAAAAAGGTAAATCAATAATGGGTAGTATAATGTAAAATTGAAAAAGACAAAAACCATACAATCATTAATTTAAAATTGGAATCATGGGAGAAACACCCTAGGATAAATAAGTACAAATTTATGTCAACATCAATTTTTTTCATTCATATTTGTGATTTTTATTTAAATACTAAAATTAAAATGAAATTTATATTTATCAATTATGTATATAATCATAGATACTTCAATTTTAGTATCATGTTACTTGTTTAATTTTTAATTAAAAAATTAAATAATTATATAATAATATTAACATGTTTATGTTTTTTACATTTTAAATAGATGTATAAGATATTTGTAAGGACCTAAAGTAAACTCTTACAAACAATTTTTTAAATTCTAGAAACTTTGGTGACCTGTATCATTTTTAATTTTTTAAAATTATTTTATTTTATAATAATAATATTCTTTTTTATTTAGTGACATAAAATATTGTTGAAAATTATCTATATTTATTAATTTCATGGGATGCACCTTAGTTTATAGAGAAGTTTTTCTCACGCTGCACCTCATGCAACATCCCCAAGTGGCCTTTTCACCTTATTGTATCTCAAGAAATTAAGAAGACTAAAACATATAGTCACATAAAAAAATTTCAATGAATTTGAAATTAACTCAAACCCCTATTTAATGGAAGTCAAATAGTATAAATCACCCATTTCTCAAGACGAACTGTTTCCCATTTTAAAACATTTCAAGCCACCATTATACTTATGATTTAAAAACCATTTAAAAAAATTAAAGTTAAAATACCTTTAATTTGTAAAACATGCCTCAAAAATAACACACACACGTTTTAAACATGAAACTGGTGTCGAACACCCGTTTAAATAGTTAACTACTATTAGAAAAGCCCTTGGGAATTTTAACAACCACATGGTATGTGACCTAGTTCTATTCCAAGTATTTAAACCGTTTTAATCAATTTAAAAACCAAAAAGGGTTAATTATACCAAAACATTCCATAAAGAACCATTTTCAAGAGATCCAATCAACTATTTTCACAAGATCTTAGAAGGAAAGATATCCATGATAAGCACAAAAACCACTTGAAAATCCAATATATCCTACAAGGGGATTATAAAATGAATCTAAAATCATAATAAATCATATAATAAGTATAATACATGCATTATAAGGGGGTTCCATTTAAATGGAGACCTTATGTCAATACAAACCCTTTGAAACATGTCACCTTTGATGGAAAACAAACAATAAAGCCAATAAACAACATCTTCTACATAGAAAACCGAAATCTACATAATTAAAACGTCTCATAACCTTAATCCGAATGTAAAAATTGGTTGGGGTTCATAGGAGTGAGAAAATTGAGATTGTGGACATGAGAAGAAGTGATGAGAAGAAAAGAGGAAGAAAAAATCGTTTACCACTCAAAATATCTGGAAGTTTATTGGGGAAGGGGGATTTGGGGGATAAGGGAGAGAAGGGGGATATTATTGATTGATCAAGGGAGAGGGGGAAATAAGAAAGAGGTATTGGGCTTTGGGGGCTCGTTGAAGAAGGGGGTGGGGTAGTGAAAAGGGGGGTCAACGGTGATTTCTCGAGGGGTAAGGGGGTCGAAGGCAAGGGAGAGGGTGTGGGTATAGTGGGATCGGGCTCAACAAGCTTGGGGGAGAAGGGGTGTGGTTTGGTGAGAATGGATATAAGTTATTTTTTTAAGAAAAAAATTCATTTGGCGATGGTTTTTCAGAAACCACCACTAAATGTTTTCGTTTTTTAGCAGGAGGATGAAATTGCTCCTACAAAAAATTGTTAAATGAGTAATTTGGTGTAGTGTGGTAAAAAAAATATAAAATGAATTATAAAAATATAAAATATATTAATAAATTTTACATAATTTTATTATTAATGATGATAAAGAATGTAGATGATGATTCAGACATAAGGTAAGGGACTCTTTACTTCAAAAAACATCATTTTAAATGTTTTAAAGGTTTATTTTTGAACCATTTTCTTCCCTGTCCATATTATAAAAAATATTTTATCGATGTGTTTATATGGACATAGTTTAATTATAAATAATATTTTATTTCACTTTTAAAATTATTTAAAAAGTTTTAAAAACAAATATTTTTTTTGTATTTCATATAAATCATTTTGACATTTATTGAAAAAGAAAAAAAGGAATGTGATATTTTAAAAAATATAAGTGGTTTTTTCCACCTTAATAGTTGTTATTTTATTATTAAATTATTTTAAAAGATTTCATTTTTACACCAAAAAATCATATTTTATTTTGTTCTGAGAATTTTCATTTTTTTAAATGGAATTGATATTTCAATATAAGGAAATTGTTTCTTATAAATGTAAAGAATATTTTTATGATTATAATTATAGAAACACAAGCTTTCATGTGTTATAGTTATGTTATGTTTGTTGGTCATTTTTTATTATGACAGGTGGTTCCATTATAAACTAAGGATGGATAGATACATTATAAACCTTGAATGAGTGGTTTTATTATAAACTTAGTATCAGTGGTAATGTTATAAACCAAGGACCAGTGGGTCTTTTATAACCCTCCAATTCATTAGGTATAGATCTTGATAGAAGTTGATAATGTTGGATATTCCATTTTTTAGATTGATATAAAAATATTTTCCCAAGTTAACTACAAGAATTATCAATGATTTAAATGTATTTTTAAAATGATATTATGATTTAACAAGGTAAATAATAATATTTTTTTATAGGAAAGTATATTCTACTTCATAAGGGTGAAAATAATAATTGTTTTTAAAATGTTTTCATGAGTTTTTCATGATTTCAAAGAGATATTTTCCAATTGTTTTATTAAATTTAATATTACTAATGAAATTTTTTATATAATTATTTTTGGAAAATAAGATTATTCATTGATTAATAAATAGTTTTTTTTGACCCCAAACATTATTTTTAAAATGGAAATTTTTATGTTTCTTCATGGGACAATAAGTTTGTTTCTCTCTTTTATGTCCCCTGATGATATTTTTATGTTAATATAACATTTTATAATGTTTTTCATCATGTTTTAAGGAGGTGTAAGGACAAAGGTGACGTTTAGAGTAAAATTGTGAGGATATTTATTGAAACAATTTTATTTTATTTTTAAAAGGTTTATATTATGGTAAAAAGGGATGTTATGTGGAAATGTCTACTTCAAATAGTTTATAATAATTTTATAAGACTATAAAAATAAATTTTTTTTGGTTATTTGAGTGATCCAATATTTTTCTATGATGTTGTATTTTTTTAAGGCTAAAATATTGCCACATTTATTAGTATTAAATCAATTAATATGAAGATTATTTTTTCAGCACCGGATTGTGGGACTATAGGTTCGAGGCTATTATCGTTCATTTCATATATGGGTTTATATTAAATTTAATAATAATATGTTTTCCAGTGAGTTTCATTTAAGATTTATAGATACCATCTTGGGTTTCCAAGTTTACGATTGATCAAAAGTTCAAAGGCATAGACACCCCATTTTAGGTTTTATGTGATGGGATTTTGAGGTGATTAATAATATTTTGGGAGATGTTTTATTAGGTTGATGTATATATAACCAATAGTTTTAACAGGAGAACTATTTAAATATAATTTTATTACATTTTTTTAGGATGTAAACTGAATGGTTGGAGATATCATTAGATGTTAAAATTTTCTTTAATGATGAAGTTATTAATGTGGTTTTAGAGGATTGTTTTCATTCTTTTTGGGAATTTTATAGGAATTATATTAATGTAGTTTTTGAAAAAGGACCCCCATCAGACTAGAAATAACTAGTCATATCGGGAAGTTCCATAAGGCTTGAATCCCTAACTAAAGGTTGACAAGGATGTAGTGTGTACCACTATCCTACGTGATGTCTTGGTCAGTATGAAATTTTTTTTTCTTAAAAAATTTCTGAAAAATATTAATTTGGTGTTTGGAACATATGTTTTATCATATATATAACCATTGGATTGAAAAGTGATTTTGGTATTAAGTGATTAATTTTATTTCGGAATAATTTTTCTATTTTAGGAACCTTTTATGATTATGGAAAATATGAATATTTCCAGATAAAATGATTTATTATTTGAGGAATAAATTTTAAAGTATCTTTTGTATGCATATATGTTTTTTAATGTGGAGTTATGGTGATTAAATTGAAAATATTATCATATCTTGAATATTATATGACTATGATATTTACATTTTTGAGTATATGACTTTATGAGTGACTAATTTTAATTAAGGATAAATTTAGAATTAAATCGAAGGAAATTTCAAAAAAATATTTATTATTTTTGGGTTTCAAACTTAATTGGGGATATTTAGAAAATTTTTAAGGGAATTTATTTGTTAATTGATCAATTTTTTACTTTGAATTTTATAATTGAGGATTTGGGTATTATTGTTATATTTAATCATATGAAACATTATTCATTTCTAGAATTATCTTACCTAGTGCTAACCATTTTGGATTTTATTAATGTTTAAATATAGAAGGAATATGTTTTTATCCTTTATGGATTATGCGATCCAATTTGAGTTTATTTTTGTGGTTCATGCATAAAAAATACATCTTTAATACTCATCATTTGGAGAAGAAGATGATATTGTGGTGGAAATTGGCTAAAGGATACAATTTTACTTATTAGGTAAGTATGTTTTCTTATATTCCTAGTCTATATGGTAAAATAATTACTAAAATATTTGAAAATTATTTTTAAAATAATGTTATCATTTCTCCTTCATTTCTGATGAATCAATGGTCTTTTTCACACCTTGTTGGTTTATGGTTGTATGATCATTAAATTTCTCTTGATCATTAACTTTATTTTTATCAATGACCTCTATCACTAAGTATTAATAATTTGAAATTATAATTTTCCTCTATATATATATTTTCACTTCTTAATAATTATCTCCAATTTAGAAACATAGTTATGTGATGACCTTTATACTTCCCTTTCCTTCTTTCCAAGAAGAATTTTTATTGGTACTTTTTATGATGTGGGATTTAAAAAATGTATTTTAAATGTTCAAAACTCTAATTTTAAAGATCAATTTAAAATTTAAAGGATAAAATTTATTGAATTGATATAATTTAATATCCCGAGTTTTTATAATAAAGACTGTGTTTGATAGTGTACATTATAAATACAATGATCTTAAACAAACCATGAAATATTTTTATTTAAATATATATATTATAACCAAATGTTGAATTGGGGAGTATGAATAGTATTAACCACATTATGAAATATATATATAGTTCATAATAAATGAAAATTTATTTATTATTTCTTAGTAAATAAGAATTCAGTTTTTTTAAATCCATTTTATTCATCATATTTATCTTATCTTCAAAAATGGTTTTATTGATTTTTATGAGAGAATATTATAATTAGTTAATAGAAGTTTTTTTAAATTTTATTTGATTTAAATATTATCATTTTTTTAAAAATAATGTCAAAATTATATTATAGTGATGTTTTGGGATTTTTCTAGAAAGATTGATATTCCATTTAATAGTGAAAAATATTGATTTTTATTGAAAACTCTATTTTTATTTCAACCATTTGACAATATAAATTTCATTTTAATATTATTACAATGTAAAATTAGTTCTATTATATTATTAATATTTTAATTATGTCCATTAAAATAAATTTTATTGACGAATATTGTATAAAAAAAATTTATACATAAAAATGAATTTTTATGAAGGAAAACAGATCTGTTGTGTTTTTCATTTTAATATAAAATTATTTTATTAGAATTATATATATTTAATCATGAAAGTTTTATTACATATATTTAATTAAAAGGTCAATTTTTTTAAAATAAGACCGTTTTATTTATTTTTTCATTATAAATAGTAACCATAGTAAATATTTGTCACCATGATAATGGTAAATCAGGTAATTGTGTTTAAATACAATATGATAAGTTCTGAAAAATTATTCTAACACTTTACTTTTACTTTTTTTATGAGTTTAATTCAGAATTTTCCATTGGAGTTTCAAAAATATGGTGACATGGTGTAATTTATTTTTAATTTTTTGGGATGAAATAATCACCGTAAATTCATTTAAAACTTCGACATAACATTTATTCAATTCATAGAAAAAATAAATGATTTTGAAAAAGTTAAAAGGTTTATAATTTAAATAAAATTATTATGTCCCAAGAATTGTTTACATAAAAATAACATATTAGAGATGTTTTAAATTAATTTATTCTAACTACATTGTTTTCATATTGTTTTCAATGTCATATTAGATAAATAGTCCAAAAATCGCATTAATGTTATTTTATAAAAAATAATATTTTATCAATTGATTTAATATTCTTAAAAGTATTATGTTCATACTATATATTGGTATATTTTTTAAAATATAAAATAAGGTCCATTTATTTACCAAATTTACTTTTATGGAAACTATATCGACCCCAAAAGAGTAAAAACTTCATTATTGTAGTAATTTTCAAAAAGGGATAACAGATGATTAAAAAAAGACATCAGGGTTAAAATAATAATATATAATTGTCAAAATTTTCCAATATGATTTTATTTCAAACCATAAAAATTTTATATTATAATTATATTATTTTTGTCCCTTTTTACATGAATATTAATTTATATTAACGTTATATTTTAAGTAATTCCAAGAGTTCCCCTCCTCTCACTTATAAAAGGAAACCTCCTCTATTATTTTATTCACACTTCAAAACTTTCTTAATTCAGTAAATTAATTCCCAAATAACTTCATAACATTCCTCCCCATGTTCTATTGGTCTTATTTTGGGGATAATACCAACCTTAGTTATCATAAGGTGTAAAAAAGGTGGTTATCCAAAGAAGAGGAATTGTTCATAACAAAGAGTTTTCATTTTATTTTTTATTGATAGTCTTTAAAATATTATTAAACCATGATTAAATAATAATAAAAATTATTCTACATATACTGAGATTTTTTTATATTAATTTAACACCATATATTAATTTCTTCTTCAATCAAATGGGAAATTAAACCATCATTCATGTGTACAGTGGACTACCGCCTCGCGAACCGATGTCATTAATTTTCCATCCCCACCTTTCAGGGCTAGTTATAATGATATATTTAATGTATACATATATGATATTAATTAAAATTTTATCATTTTTATTGATACTATATCATCTAATTTATTATTTTTTTAATCCATTAAAAAATGGTAACATTAATTGTATAGACGTGTGAGCTACTACCTCCAAGAATTGATATAATTCCTTTTATATTATCACATCACATGGATGGAATATATAAGTTTTTTTAAATAAATAAAATGATATTTTTGATATAATTATAACTATGTAAATAAAAAATAATATTTACCTTATTTTTATCAGGATCATTGAAAAATGGAAATGTTACACATGCGTATGTACAAATTATTGTCTACCTGATTGTAACATAGTTCATGATTCATAACCATATTTCAAGGTTGGTTTTAAAATTATAATTTATTTATAAAAATAATAGTTATGAAATTAGTATTATTATTTTATATGGTGGAATAATTAAATCATTGACTATTTTCAACATAACAAATTCATTTTTGACAAATGAGAAAAATATCGTCAAAATGTCTAACATGAACTAGAATAATTAAGTGATTTAATATAAAATGGTAATAAATGATAATAAAGGAATAATAAACAAGAAATTATTTCTTAATAATGTAAACAGTTAACATAATTTTATTATTTAGTATGATAAATAACGTATGTGATGAGTTGGAATCATAACAAGGGATATTTTACTTTTTTTAAACCTCATTTTTAATGTTTTAATGGTTTATTTATGAATCATTTCCTTCATGGTCCATATTTTAAAAAATATTTTATTGATATGTTTGAATATGCATAAATGGATTATAAAGGGAATATTATGTCAATGTTTAATTTCTTCCAAAGGTTTTAAAAATAAATCATTTTATGTATTTTATTCCAAACATTTTGACATATATTGGAAAATAGAAACAGAATATTATATTTTAATGAATATAGTGTCAATGTTTTCTTCCACCACCGTAACCAGTATTTTATGTTTGGATTATTTTAAAATATTTTATGTTTTATTCAAACAAAAACCCTCATTTTCTTTTTTATTTTTATTTTCGAAAATATCATTAAATAGAGTGTATATTTCGATATCCGTAAATGTTCTCTTATAGGCGAAAAAATATTTTTGTGACTATGATGATGTAAAAGAAATATTACATTTTTTTCAATAATTTTAAGGTTCATGTTCATTTTTTATAATGAAATATGGTTCCCTTATAAACCAAGGACATGTGGTTATGTTATAAACTAAGTATGGGTGGATCTATTATAGCCTTAAAATGCATTAGGTAATGATTATGATGGAATTCAACCATGTAGGTAATTCCATTTGTAAGAGTGATATGAAAATTATGTTCTAATTTACCTAAAAGATATATATATTAATTATATGGGATTTTATGGTAATTTAAGATTTTGAAGGGAAATATAACACATTTATTTTAAAATAATGATATATGATACTTCTTAAGGGTGACATTTATAACTTTGGGAAAAAAATTCAGGATTTTTTCATTATTTAAAATAAATGTTATTAATTTTTATTTTTACTATAAATATTAAAATTAGTTTTTATGAAACTTTTTGGGTAGATAAGTTGATTTATTGAGAATTAAAATGTTTATTTTAATTCCAAACATTGTTTTCAAAAAGGCAATTTTTATGAGTCCTCATAGACTAACATGATTATTTCATTATTTTATTTACTTTACTTAGATTATTATTCATATCCAAGTCTTTGAAATATTTTTTTTGATATTTAAGGATGAGAAGGGAAAAATATGATTCCAACATGAAAATTGAGAAGATGTGTCATTAAAAGAAAATTTGTTTCTTTTTAAATGATTATTATTGTTAAAAAATGGATACTAAGTGGAAAATTAAACATTAAATAGTTTTTTCTAATTCACTAAAACTTAAAACCTAAAATTTCATTGGGTATGTATGTTATCCAATATTTTCCTTTGATGTTGAAATTTTGGATAGATAAAATTGGGTCACATTTATCAGTATTAATGCCTTAAATGTAGATATTATTCTTATGGCACCATATTCTAGGAGTGAAAGTATAGTGGTATAAAAAATATACTATTATTTAATTAAATACAATAATTTATATCATCCATGTGATGTGGTGATATAAAATTAATCACATAACTTTGTGGAGGTGTTAGTCTACACATACAAATGAATGACGTTTTCATTTTTCAATGGATACAAAGGTAAGAAATTGGATGATATCATATTTTAAAAAATGATAAATTTTTCATGAATATCATATATATATACACATTAAATTCATAATTATAACCATCCATGATAGGTGGTGTTGGAAAACTAATTACTTTTAATGGTTTGTAACTACACAAGGAGAGACACTAGATATGACTAGGATGGGATCAAATAGTGTTTTCCATTTTTACCTATAAAAAAGTGATATCGGATCCCTAGGGGAGACCTCGTGGATGGGCTCAGTGAAATGATGGTTGTAACATTCCATGTGAGAGACTGGAACCTCTATGTGAGATTCTAGGGACAGACTTATAGGTTTTCATGTTGTTCTCACCACCATTTCTAGATTGATACTTCGGATCATTCACTTAGATCAAATTGGATGGAATCTTATGGGATTGTACATATACAGATCTCTTAGATAGATACTTGTGATTCCATTAGGTTTTCCTTGGATGATCTAAGGGTCTCTATTTATAAATTACTAAGATGCTAATTGAATTAATAAACAAGAATATAGAACATAAACTCCTGGTATGTGCTTGCCAATACAAACCACATTCTTGGGGATGGTCTATTCCTTGACACCTTACTTATATAGTCTCATAACATATTTCACACTTATGAAGGTCACAACAAACTATAGAAATTCAAAATAGTCCAAATAAGGTGGAGTTGTATGGGTGTTCCAATTGGATCCTGATCCAGTGTAACTCATTTATTTATCACCTTGAAATTATTATTTATTAACACACAATTCATTCAAAATTTCATGTACTGTATTTATATAGACAATGTTAGTGGTACCCTACTAGTATATATCACACCCTTATTGGTCCTCCTTGTGTACCCAATAAGACTTCATGACTGTAGGTACAGATAAAGGAACAAGCTAACCTCTGATGCTTGATTTAACATTCTAGGATAGATTATAGGGATAGAGGACATAACCTATCTCAAGATGATTGTATTAGAAGCTTTTGGCATTTTGTGTATTTTTTATAGAACGTGGTATATGTATTTATCCCCTATTTCCTCACATAATCTTTTTGTATAGATACATGATCATTAACATCATTTTTTTTCCTCTATTTATTAAGCTTCCTCTTGATTATCTCTCTTGGATGTTTATTAATATTTCTGATGTTTCACGATCTTATTAATTTATTTTGTTTATCTATATTGGTTATCATAGGGATACACTATGATCAATGAGGGAAAAGACAACCCATAGATACATCCAATTCTATTGTAACTAGTTAGAATCCTCTGGCGTTCTTAGAGGCACACTTGGGGACTTGTGGCCCACCGTCTTAGGGAACCAAAAAGTGGATTCTAGGGTGGGACACTACAAAGTAGTATTACATCATCTTTCACATTTTTTCTTCCTATTTAGGAATTATACAGGAGACTAGGATGTATTAGAATTCGGTAATGATACTATTATAAGGATTATCTAACCCACATATAGGGGAAACCCAAATTACATATGATGGATTAATGCTATTATCAGTTTTTCTTATACAATTTTACAGATTTTACCATTTGGTGATTTTATTTTTTTATGATTATTAAAAACATTATGATGGGAGTCTTTCTACCCAATCCCAAGGAGATGAGTGTATCAAAATTAATATATTATACTAGGCACCATAGGAATTAAATTTCATGCATTATTCTATTCCATATGTACTGACTCTGCGAGTATTTACTATATTGTATGTTTCTATTGTGCATGCCTTTTTTGTTATGTATTACGGTGTGCTAGTGTTTTGAAGGGATGACATAATTGGCCTAATTAAAGTTCTAGAATCAATATAAATAGTGTTTTTACACATATACTGATGAGGAAAATTTAATTTTACAATTATTCTACATAATTTGATTTGATTGATGAATTCCATTAGAAATTTAAGAATAAATTACCTCTATAAATTGGAAATGTAAGTTCACTCCAACAAATCACTATGCATTTCTTGTTATGTCCTATCACCGAATGTACTTGAAAGGTTATAGTTACTATGAATTTAAAATTCAATTTATAAAGAGTATGGGCCTTTATAAGTAAGAATTGGTGACACAATTTAGTGGAATGAGATATCTATATGATTATAAATAAAGATAAACTCAAATTAATTAATGTTTTAAAATGAAAATTTTACTGCTAGATGAAGATTCAGAATGAAAAGTAAAGAGTGTTTTCCTTTATACCATGATTTTGAAACTCCATAAATCTAAACCATGATTGTGTTGTACAAGACCATGAAATTGACCTGACCTCAGTAGTGGGCAGTCGGTTTTGTCTCATGTGATATGTTCTAACTGTTTATTATCACCCAGTCCCATCTTAATGAGAATATAGAGATGTGTGAATCTCTTATTAGATGTCCTGGTGCATGTTACTTCATTTATCAATTTCCCTATCTATTATAAACCTTATTTGAGGATTTATCTTGAAAATTGTAGACTTATTCCACCATGACGTCCTCGCATCATACCCAAGAGAGTGGTGATGAGCAATCTCCAGTGGTGGGCCCTCAGGCATCGAATATTCCTCCTATAGTTCCACCTATGAAACCTCCTATAGATCTTACAATGGGAGTTGATTCCCAGTTTCATTAAATATGTTTTCATTTCTTATAGTACGTATAGGGTTCTCCCAAAACATCCCTATATTATGGAATAGTTGACTTGATAGTTCAATAAACTTCATCCTCTTTCCTTCTCAGATGATGGTGGACCTCAGGCTATTGATTCATGGATAGAGGAAATTTTTTCTCTCTTTGAGCATATCGATATGGCTCTAGAGTGGAAGATTAATATTTATACCTATATGTTATGTGACTCCACCAAGTGTTGGTGGGGTTTCCTTACACAGGCTAGTCGACATCATGGTATGGTCTGGGAGGAATTCTATACAACATTCTTCAACTATTTAAATCTTTAGACTTTGAGAATAGAACGTTCTTGGGTTTTCATAAACCTTAAATAAGGTGTCATGTTAGTGATGGATATTCATCTCTCTTTAAGAAATTACGTAATTTATCATCAACCTTGTATGGTGACGAGCTGACAGCTACAAAGTGGATTGATGATGGGATTGCATACTCTATCTGGTTATAGGTGAATATTTTATAACTAACCACCATTTCATAGATAGTGATTTAGGATCTCATCACTAAGTGGGACCTTATAAAATCATGCAATGTGAGATAAGGTTTTTCATCTTCCAGGAAAAAAATTGGTTTATCCCAATATAGAAAACGAGGTTTTGAGGGTGCACATGGGGGAAATACCTGCCAGTTGGAACACACTAATAGTTGTGGGGTGTGACACCATTGTGGAATGTAAGATAAAAAATATATCCATTGAACATAGAACCTGATCAAGTTTTGATCTTGTTGTAGGATAGGTCACCTTCAATGTTTCTTCAGATCTTTTCTTCTAGTGCTTAGTAAAAGGGGATCTATTCTACCATCTCTCTCAAGTAAAGGATCAGTGACTCTACACCAGGATCATAGTTAGTCTTTTGTCATCCAATTAGGATGAGATAGTGGCTACGTCCATGTTTCTTAGTATTCAATGGTTTATCTCCAATATTGTAGACCCAGTATGGCTAGTTATGTATCATATTAGGGTATGGATCAGGCTATATCTATGTTTTGTAGCCTATTCTAGAGGATAAGAGTATAAGGTCTTATTCAGTAATAAGTACTATTATGGAATCCACCACCTTAGTTTTTTCCCTTTTGATACATCAATATCACAATCCTTCATATATGTTGAAAATATGGGAAGTATGTTCTTTATGATAGAATACTACAGAGTCATGACGACTCTTGAAACACATCTAGGGTTCATATTAGAAAATATGTTCTAGTGTAATGAATTACCATTGAGGTAGATGGGTACTATTTCCTATGGAATTTCATCATCCTCAAGATGAACCTCTTAGACATCATTCTTGATATTAAATGTATTGTGACTTATTAATACAATGTTGATTTCTACCTTCTACTAGAGTAGGTCACATCATCTAAGGGAAGAACATATCTTTATCATGGAGAATGGGATAACCATGCTAGTTGAGATGGACTTGAGCGTACATGGTTGGGAAGAGTAACAACCCATATAGAGAGTCTCTTTATGAGTGATTAGGGTATATAGATTTTTTATTCCATTATGTTGTTGATATTTTAAAGGATTTATTCCCTAATGATTTCTCTAGCTTACCTCATATGAGCGAGGTAGAGTTCACTATATATCTTATGTTAGGTGAAACACTGATGTCCATTCCTTTCTATATGATATAACCTACAGAGCTCCATGAACTCAAAATGATGTTTAGAAGATCAAGACGGTAAAGGTTTAATTCGACCCATAACATTGACATGGGGTTAATTGGTACTTTTCTCCAAAAGGCGAACGATACCCTCAGGTTATGTGCGGATTACCACCGATTGAACCGGCTTACTATAAAGAACTGGTATCTGCTACCTCATACAGATGAAATATTTGCACAACTCTGCGGAGTTATAGTTTTTCTAATATGGATTTAAGGTTGGGATACCGTCAGGTTCATTTGATACCATAAAACATACCACGTACAATGTTCTGGGACAAGTATGAATTGTAAGAGTATCTAGTTATTCTAATCATCCTTAGAAATGTACTGAGAGTATTTATCGATATGAAGAATCAAGGTTTTCCCCATAATTGTTTTTAATTTTGATATTCTTCAATGAAAACTTATTAATGTATTCTCGCACCATAAAATATCATGAAATCATCTTGGAATCATCTAGAATGCACTGAGAGAGCATCAACATTATGTGTATATCAAAAAATGAAACTTTTGGATTAGTAAGTTTCAATTATTGGGTTATATCATTTCAAAGGTATGCATATCTGTTGACCCATAGAATGTGAGTTCTATGGTGTCCTAGTAGAATCCCAAAAATGTGTTTGAAATGTGCATTTTCTTGGGGATATTTGTCTATTACAATAAATTCATTCTATATTTCTCCATCTTAGAGGAACCTATTACATGGATTGACAAATACAGGTGTGAAATTTATCTATATCAAATCTTATGTAAAATAATTTCAGGAGTTAAAGGGAAGAATTACTTCTATATTGATATTGATGCTGTCTAATACAGAAAAAATCTATATTGTTTATTATGATGCTTTAGAAATCGGGCTAGGAGCGGTTATAATGCAGGGTTATCGAGTTGCAGCATATGAGTCTTTCTAGTTGAGACCACACGAGTGGAATTTCCTATACACAACCTTAATCTAACAACCATGGTTCATGATCCATGATATTAGAGGCATTATCTATTGGGTGAGTGGTTATTCATTTACATAGACCATAAATTTCTCAGATATATCTTTGCACAAGGAGACTTGAAGATGAGGTTTTACAATTGGGTTGAATGCCTGTAGTCATTTTACATTGATCTTGATTATAAACTCAAAAAGGGTAATTTTTTGGATGATTCCTTGAGCTAGTGTACTCAAACACAACCTATCTAGGAGGTTAGTAGTGATTTGAAAATGATGGATCAATTTTTTTAGAATCACTTTGAGGTTTAGGAATAGCATGAGGAACTTGTTTTATCAGCTTTGGTAGTGAAAACCTCTCAATTGGACCAAGTGCCTATGAGAAAACTATTATATCCTGAGGGACTCATCCTAAGGTAGAGTTTCTTTAGTGAGAAACATCCATTTGGTTTTTTTATGATAATGAAATCCTACATCTCCATGGGTGTGTATGGGTGCCTTCTATTATACATGAAGAGTTGACGAGGGAATCTCATGCCTCTTTTTGGGTAGTTTACCTTGGTCTTACCATTATGTATCGAGATGTACACCATCATCATTGGTGTCTAGGTATGAAGAGGAAGATAGAAAGTTTTATCACTTAGTGCACCACCTTTTAGTAGGTGAAGGTTGAGAACCATAAACCTACTGGACTTCTACAATAATTGTCCATTCGTGAGTGGAAATGGGTGAAAGTAACAATGGATTTTATGATGGTATTTCTAATGTCTTCTCAAGGTAGATATGTGGCATGGGTGATAATCAATAGGTTAACCAATGTTGAAAAATTCATAATCATTAGAGAGACCTTCTAAGTTGATGAGATCGGGAAGCTTTATTTCAATGAGATTTTTTGAATTCATGGTGTTCCCTGTTCTATCAAATAAGACGAAGATGCCCACTTTACATCATGGTTTTGGTAGGGACTGAGGAAGGAACTTGGTTCATAGGTACTCTCGAGTACATCGTATGGCTCTTAGATTGACGTTCGGTCTGAGCATATGATGCAGGTTTTAGAGGACATGCTCCCAGCACGTATCCTTGATTTTATAGTTTCATGGAAAAAACATATACCTCTTGTTGAGTCTTCACCAAAATAAATATTTTAGGAAATGATTCGGATAGATCTATATGGGACCCTTTATGGTAGTCCATGTTATTCCAATCTATGCTGGTTAGAGGTAGGTTAAGTATCTCTATTAGGTCCTTGTATCATTTTGGAGACTTCAGAGTAAGTTTAGTTGATTTATAAGTGCATGGATATTGATCATTCCAAGAATAAATATTATTCTGATAATCACCATCTACCACTTTAGTTTTAGGTCGTATGGTATTTCTACATGTATCACATATATTAGATCATAGATGATTTCAAAGGAAGGTAAAGTTATCGCCTCGATATGTCAGGAATTTCGAGATAGTGCAGAGAGTGGATTCGGTAGACTATCGGTTCCTATTACCTCATAGGTACCATTCCATGCACCAATTCTTCCACATATCATAGATTCTCTAGTATCATGCCTAGAAATCTCATTTTTTTTGAACATAAGGGTATCGAGATGAAGTAAGAATCGTCTTTTGAGGAGAATCTAACATGTATCATTGATAAGAGCATGAAGACTCTCTAAGGATGGTCAGTTCCACTGGTCTAAGTTTCTTAGTAGAATTTATGTTTACGAGAATAGATTTAGGAGTGGGAATTTGATGTATGTTCATAGTTTCCATAACTTTTCTCAGATGACATTTTTCCACCTTTGGAAGCGAAACTCGGGGATGATTTTTATTAAGAATTGGAGGTTGTAACATCCAATATTTTCATAGAGGTTCATACATATTAGAAACTATTAAAAACCTTTCATTTTTTCTAATTTTGGGATGTAATGGGAAAGGAATGCTTCGGGAGATTCTAAGGCTTTTTCGGGGCCCATAATTTTGGAAAATGGGATTGCAGGGTGAGCTACATGGTTAGCGCATAGTAAGTGGTAACCATGAGACTCAACCATGTAGGCTACCCAGTGCACAAGGTGAGCCACACGATTTGTATGCAATAATGTGGATTAGGTCACATGACTATGTGAGGATTTCATATATCTTTATTATGTTCTCCCATATGGCTAGCACATAGTTATCAAAACCATGTACCTAGCCAATGTGGGTTCCCTCTTTAAACAGAATGGGGTGCACAGTTGGCACATTGTTTTACAAATGATGTGTCCACTCTGTGTGGCCTAGTAATTGAAAGGTAAATATTAATTTTTCTCATAAAATGTTTTATTACCCTAATTCTTCTTTTCCACCAAGATTTTCTTATCCAACATCCATGTGATATCTATCCACAAGCCATTCTAGTATTTTTGTCATCACCCTCATATATCATAAAAATCGTTAACCATTGTAAGTATTTGAAAGATTGATGTATGATGTACACTCTACCTAAATCCTTTCCAAGTTTATCTTCCCCTCTTTTTCATTATTTTGGTGTGAAATCATTTATCTCATTTTTAGTTCATTTGATGTTTTTTAAATTAACTCTCATTTTAGCTCAATAAAAAGGCTGAAATTGGATGAGCAGAGTGTTATAAACCTATGTTATGTGGTATAGATTCCTTCTCTAAAGTTTTTAAATTATTTATTATTTTTTGTTGTACCGTATGATGGACCCTGATTATGACACCTATATGTTTTTAAATAAATTCAATTTAGTTATTTCTCAGACCCGTTATGACCTTGGTGAGTGGAAAATCGACGCATTGGTCGATCACCTTGAATTGATCCTCCCAAATGGGTGTGTTTTAATTTAGAAATATATTTACATATAACATGAAATTTATAAGCATCCATTGAGGTGTGTTTCCTTGAAATAAATTCCATGAGCTAATTAATTTGATCAAGGGATGTGTCAGACCATGTGTTAGGATTCTAATCCTTACGCCATAATTAAATTACTTGAAATAGATGAATTGGAAATTTTTTTAGTTATGTTATAAATGCTGTCATTACTAATGTTATGGTTTTTATTTACAGATCATAGCAATACTATATTAAGAGGGTGATACAAGGGTCCTGACTTAGGGACACCTTGGATGGGATCATTGTTCCTTAGTTAGAATTTGTCAATGGTTTCTAAATATGATAGGGGAAACACTATATATGCTCGGGATGGGATTACCATGGATTTTCCTTTTTTACCTTCAAAAGAGTGATATAAATTCCCTAGGGGGGACCCCATATATCTAATCAGTGAAAAAATGATTGTACCATGCCATGAGAGAGACTTGGACCCCTATGTGAGATACCATGGACCAACTCGATAGTTTTCTTGTTGTTCTCACCACCATTCCTGGAGTGATACTTGTGATCTTATCCATGGGTATCTTTGGATAGAATCTTATATAATTAGTCATATAGAGATCCCCTAAATAGATACTTGGGATTACCTCAAGGTATACTTGTTTGGGATCTTGACGTATCATAAAAATTAACAAATATTCTAATTGAATTAATGAATAAGAATGTAGAATTGAAACTCCTAGGATGCACCCACCAAGCCAAATCACACTCATGGAGATGGTCCATTCATTTACCTCTTACTTATAGAATCTTTTACCATATTTAACACTTTTTAAGGTCACCATATATTAGATACATCAAGATTAGGCCGAAGCATGTAGAGTAAGATGGGTGTCCCAAGTGGATCTCGATTTAGCGTAAGTCATTTATTTATCTCCTTGAATTTAATCTTTATTGGAACACAACACATTTTATATTTAATTTAGTGGATTGATCTAGACATTTTTGTTGGTGGCATATTTAGTACATCTCACACCCTTCGTGGGCCTACATGGGTAACCAAGTAGACTTCAAGATTTTAGGTATAGATAAAGGTAAGCGGTCAAATTTTGATGCTTGATTGACCTTTCTAGGATGGATTACGGGGGATGAGGAATAAGAATATTCTCTAGATTATAGTAGTTCTGGTTTTTGGAATTTTTTTATTTTTTATAGTATGTAGTATATTCATGTATCCCTTTTTTCTCCACATACTCTTTTTTATAGCTACATGACCATCACCATTTTTTTTGTATCAGATATTTATTTAGCTTTTAATTTTTAATTTATATTTTAAGTTTATTATTATTTTCACTTCTTTATGATGTGTCCTATTAATATTTTTTATCTATATTGGTTATATTTGTGCTACAGTCGGACCAATGGGGAAATAATCTCCCAATGGACCCATGATAGGCCCTCACTACTAGTCTGCAGCCTTTGGAATTCGAGGAGGTACGCTTGAGGTCTCCTGTACCATCGTCTTAGGGAACCAATAAGTGGATTCTGAGGTGGGACACTAAAGGATTAAAATAATATATTATAATTTTTTTTGCAAGTCTATATTAGGTTTCTACACTTCTCTGTTTGCTTTAACATGTGTTAACACTTTATAAAAATTATTGTGATAATGATGTTTTTACTATTTAGGGGAAATTACAGATACAATATAAGGTCAATTAGTCTATAAATTGATTATTTTGTTAAACATATAATAATAATGTTAGGTCCAATAGGCCGAATACCCTCAGAGGGGGGGAGGTGAATCAGGGTATGAACAATTTGAAATTAATTGTCCTTCTAATCTTGTTTCACTATTAAGAAAAACACTCTTACCTCTCTTTCCCGTTACACAGTATAAATAGATATTAAATCATGCACAAGACACATCAATTTTACTTGGTTCATCCTCACTGGGCTACATCCAACGAGCATACACCTGAAATGTGCCGATGTACCAAATCCACTATAAGCACACTGTTTTTTAGAGGGTTCCTGCTAGATCACTTCTATGCCTAGGCTCACTTACTTTACAAGGTTTAGGGTCAGCTCACTGCTTTACCAAGGGTCACTCCCTTAGTCTCTCTCTCTGGCTCACTACTGGTGGAGAGGATCACCTTCTTCCCCTTCCATTACTCACGGATCTGGAAGGGAACCACTAACAGTTTATAGACCTGTAGGTCTCTTCATTATCACCAATGAATTCATCCACCACTGTATGTATATGCTTTGTTGAATTAAAAATTTCATCCAATGATGAATACCTCTTTACCACAAATATTCTGGGCAATTTCTAACTTTCACGCAACCCTAGGGTGACTTTAGTGCCCCTTTAACTAGTGCACAACCTCTGCCATCATTGTGGAAAAACCAACTTGCGCACCATACTTGCATGCCACACTAGCATGCCAAACCTGCGCTCCCCACTGCTTTTGCGGCACACTTTCATGATAAACTTTAATGATACACTTGTGTGTCACACTTGCGCTCCCCACCTGCACGCACACTGAACTTGCACATCCCTTCCACTTGCGCGATCAGAGCTCAGATTTTCTCTAAGTGTTGAGCTCGTTAATAAATGAGGAGAGTAGTCATATATTTATAGGAATTTTGAGGACTTGTGCGCCACACGTGCGCACCACTTTAGGACTTTTGCACATCTTTCTTTCATTTATCATATTTTGGTATGATGATCTTGAAACATGACTTGTGCGCCACAATTGCACGCTATACTTGTGGGCCATACTTGTGCACCACTTTAGGACGTGCATGCCTCTTTATTTTCTTTCTCATATTTTGAAATGATGATCTTGAAATATGACTTACGTGCCACACTTTTTCACCATACTTGCGCATCATACTTGCGCGCCACTTTAGAACTTGTACACCACTTTCCATTTAATTTTTTTTGATGTTACGAGTTCGAAAAATTCCTGGCGTACAATATTAGAAACCTCCTTAACACTGGGGCACAACTCCCTTTGCCAAAAAACACTTTTCCCCATTCTCCAAGAAAATCCCCTTTGTTAGCAGTTTGAGTCATTGAGACTCACATTGTCAACAAACACATCATGGAGTCCTACATTGTCAACAAACACAATAATCTCAAAAATTCTTCAATGATACCTTGAGGGATTTTTTCCCAAAAATCTCCCCCTTTGGGTTTGTTGAAAAATCTTCTTAGAATGATTTTCTTCACATTGATACCTCACTGAGTATCCTTTCATCATCTCTCATCCTCCGCCTCTTGCGATTCAGATAGTGACCAAAGTGTCACTCACCATATACTCTAATCCCACATGAGCAATGCTCACTGTGAGAAACAAGAGTAAATGAAAAGATAATCACTGAATCACTTCATTTCCACCACCAACTATTGACACCCAAATAATACCATTTTTCAAACTGATTCTAATTGTTAATACCACATTGATACCAATTGGTGATTGCTGGAAACCTTCTTACACCTTTCCACCATCACTGTTCTGCTTTCATCAAAATCCTCATATTTCATGATTTCTATTCTTTGATCAATCACTTCTAGCATCATCAGATTTTAAAACTCTCCCCCTATCTCATTTCTCTCCCCCTATCTCACTACTCCACCTGTCAGCCTCTCCTCGTGTCTTTTACTAAAAAAAATTCTCTCTTCCTTAGCCACAGTTTCTTCCTCTTGAAGAGTCACTATTTATCCCCATTTTTTAATGAACCCAAAGGTCACCCCTTTCTGGTCTGCAACATTGGAAAGAACACAGACTAGCGCATTAGAGAAAACACACAATACCTCAAGGAGAGGGTGTGTGGTCCCACATCCGCACTTTTCAAGTGTGAGGAGTCGACTGGACTCCCAGAGCTAGCAGATTCCTCTCAAAAGATTCTTTGGGTAAGGCCTTTGTTAGAATATCTGCAACATGTAGCTCTGTAGGCACATACTCCAACTTCACAAGCCCTTGCTCCACCTTCTCCTTGATGAAATGATATTTGATCTCAATGTTCTTTTTCCTTGAGTGATGAACTGGATTTTTTCTAAGATTGATAGAACTTGAGTTATCACACTAGATTTTGATCGGAGACTTGACTTCAACTCCCATATCTTCAATCTTCTTCTTCATCCACAATAAATGTATTCATGATTGAGTGGCTGCAGTATACTCAGCCTCTACGGTGCTTAGAAAAATGCAATCTTGTTTCTTGCTTAGCCAAGAAATACACAATATACAAAGATAGAACGCACCTCCTGACCTCGATTTTTTGTCATCTGCTGATCCAGCCTAATCTCTATCTGTATATCCCAATAACTCTGGTTGAGATTTGTCATTATACATCATACTGAAATCCACGATGCCTTTGATATACTAAAGTATTCTTATTTACTATGAGCATGTGGATTTCCTTTGGATTGCTTTGGTAACGTGCTTCTTGGCATGTGGTGAAAACAATATCATGTCTTTTTTCTATTAGGTACAATAAACTGTCGATAATCTGCATGTATTCAGTGATATTAGCTGCTCTCCCACTATCATCTTTTGATAATTTCATCTGGGTAGAAACTGGAGCCTTCATCTCCTTGGAATTTTCCATTCCAAACCTTCTTAGAACCTCCTTTGCATATTTGGATTGAGAAATGAAAGTTCCATTACATCCTTGTGTCACCTGTAAACCAAGGAAAATTTCAGTTCACCAATCATTGACATTTCGAACTCACTTTTCATAAATTCAGAAAACTGTTTGCACTGAGCTTCATCTGATCCACCAAATATTATGTCATCGACATAAACCAGAACCATCATCCTTTGATTACTATTGTTGTTGAAGTAGATATTGTAATCAACTCTACCACGTTGAAATCCAAGCTTCTTCAAATATTGATCCAGCCTTGAGTGTCATTCTCTTGGTGCTTGTTTCAACCCATTTAGAGCTTTCTTCAACCGAAAAACTTTATTCTCATCTTCATGATTGAGAAAACCATATGGCTGGTCAATGTACACCTCTTCTTCCAGAAACCCATTCCGAAATGCAGAGTTGATGTCCATCTAGAACACTTTAAGCTTTCTTTTCACTGCTATGGATAAAAATAATCTGATTGTCTCCAGCCTTTCAACAGGTTAAAATGTCTCATCAACATCAATACCCTCTATTTTGGAGTATCCTTTGCACACCAGCCATTATTTGTTTCGAATCACTGTGGAATATTCATTCATCTTGTTGTAAAAGACCCATTTTTTCCCGATGATGTTCTTATCTGCTGGCCTCGAAACAATCTCCAACGTTTGATTCTTCTTAAACAGGTCCAATTCATCATTCATAACCTGAACCTATTACTCATCTTCAGTTGCATTGGAAAAACATATCAGCTCTACTAGAGATAAAAATGATGTTTGCTGTAATGATTTCATTTTTTGAGTCTGAACTGGAGCTGTCTGATCACCAATAATATTTTTCCTATCAATTTCTTCTTGACTCTTTGGCTTCTTAGCAGATTCATATTTTTGACCCTTGCTCATTATCAGTATCTTTTTCTGAGTTAGCCTCTGGCACATCTACTCCCCCCTGTGTTTCTTACCTCCTCATCACTTTCATCCAGAAATTGTTCACTAAGTCGTTGAGTATTTTGTTCATTTTCTATTATAGTGATATCATTGATCTCAACAATTTTTCCCAGCCTTTTGTTGAAGCATTTATACACTTTGCTTTTACCTAAGTATCCACGGAATATCCCCTCATCTCCTCATGACTCAAACTTCTTGTGATTTTCTTTGTTGAGAATGAAACACTTACTTCCAATGATTCGAAAATATTTCAACGTGTCTTTTTTCCATACCACATTTCATATGGAGTCTTCCCATCCCTCGGAAATAACAGAGCCCTGTTCAAAATATATACTGATGTCAAAACTGCTTCCTTCCAAAATTTCTCTGGTAGGTCCTTTTAAATTAGCATCATTCTGGCCATGTTGTTGATGATCTGATTTCTCCTTTCAACTACTCCATTCTTTTGGAGAGTTCTCACTGATGAAAGTTGATTCCTTATCGCGTGTTTCTTGAGATGGTATTCTACTTGATTGTTTGTGAATTTTGTACCATTATTAGTACGAAACTTCAGAATTTTCTGCCCAAGCATCCTTTCTGATTCCCTCTGATACCTCTTTATACAACTGAACACATCTGACTTATGGGAAATGAAAAATACCTAGGCCATTCTACTATAATCATCAATCAAATGGATATAGGACCTTTTCCCATTTATGGAGCATGGTGTGATAGGTCCACATACATCATCATGCAACAATTAGAGCACTCTGGTTTATTTCTGTTCCTTTGGATTGTTTGTCTTTCTGATGATCATCTCTTGTTAGCATGCATCGCATGTATGAGTATGATCACGTGATAGTTTTGGAAGGTCTCTAGCAGCATGACACTTTACCAGATCATCCATATATGGTTGGCATAGATGACCAATTTTCTTATTCCATAACTTGTTTTCTTCCACTCTGGATAAAATGCATGTTTCTTCTTCCCCACCTACAATGAAAAGATTTCCCTTTATCCTTTTTTCCTTTAGAAAAACCGCTCCATATTTTCCTTTAACAACACACATCTCCTTGGTAAATCGAATAGAGTTCCCAAAGTCACATAGTTGACTGACACTAAGGAAGTTATGTCGGAGACCCTCTACTACCAATACATCAGCACGTCTCATTTCTTTTCCCCCAAATTTAGCCTTTTTAGAACCAATAATCTTCATACCTTCAACATTCCCAAACATGAAAACTCTTTTTTTGTCATATTTTATACCTGTAATGAGATTCTTGTTAACTGTCATATGGGATGTGAAACCACTGTCAAGGATCTATACTCCTGAACAATCTAAAGCTTTAAGTGAAATTTCCACAACTAATTCCTTCTCATCATTTTTCTTTTTGATCCATGTCTTCGACTTCACACTCGGTGTGGTTTGGAGAAAAAGATATTCCTTAGAGTGTGATGGACCAGCTTTATCATGTAGTTCTGCAAATCGATTTTGTGTTTTCAGCTCACTTGTCAATTCTCTAATTTACTGCTTATGACTGCTCGATTTTTGTTTTGACACATTCTTCTGTATGATTGATGTGCAATATCTATCCATGTTCCCAAATCCTCCACACCAAAAACAATGACCTCTAAAGGATGTTCTATAATATTGAGCTCTATTTGGTTTCCACTGTTGTAATTGTGCCCTTGGGTATCTCTTGGCTATAGAACACACATTCTGTGAGTGTCCCATCTTTCCACAGCAGTAGCACCTAAGGTAAGGAGTATTCCTTTGTTTCACTTTTGCACTGCTAGTTTTCCCTTGGGATCTTCTAATATTATGATTCTGTTTCATTAAAAAACCTATCTTAATTCTCAGAGAAGGTTCTTGCGGTTTGAATTCTTCCATGACCACTTTCTATTTTCGTTCATGTCTTATACCAGTCTTATCATTGGAACATGACTGTTGCTTCTTTTCCATTGGAGGTCTGTGCTCCACTTCTAACTTTTCAGTCTTCTGAATAATTTGTTTTCCTGGAACTGTACTAGGTGTCAAGAGTTTTTCTTGATCCTTAATTCTTTTTCACAGACCAACAAATTCATTATCATGTTCATTAATATGTTTGACCTTCCCCTTTCCTGTGTTAGTCAAACCATAGATTTCATTCTTTTGTTCCTTGATTTTGATCTTATACTCAAATATATTTTCTGAGGTCTCTGGTGTTGAAGATTTTAGTTTTTTAATTTCTTATAACAGCTCAAAATTTTCATCATCCTGTTGTTTCATATAGATTTTCTCATCACGAACCACTTTATTGGATTTCTTCATTTTGGCTCTCCAAACGTCTATCTCCTCAAGAGATGCTTCCAATTCGTCTTCCATATCAACTCTTCCTTCATCATCTTCTTCTTCATCTCTAGTGTCAGTTTCTTCCTTTTCCTGAGAACTACCGACGACTGCCACCATGGAATTTTCCCCATAATCTTTTCAGTTTTCTATCTCTTCAAACTTTTCAACCTCAATCTCATCAACCTTTTCAACCTCATTCTCATATGAACTTTCATAGTCTTTTGAAATAAGATTCTTTTTCTTGAAGAAATTTCATTTGAAATATTTTTGTAACATCCCAAGTAAGTAATGAATAATATATATACTTATCTAGGTCTATTTATGAATTATATAGTGTTTTATAGGCTTAAAATGAGAATAAATCCAATCTTAAGCATGGAATACACTAATATTTTTAAAAGATAGTTTTACTGCCTTTTGATGGCAAACCATTTTTAAATTAAACTTTTGACAATTTTATAAGCTCTATTTTTCAAAATAAAGTTATTCTTTATGATTGTGACATTTAAATTTACCTTGGGTTATTTTTTGGAATTTTTCTGAAAATGCTCATTTTTTTTATGAATAGTGAAAAATACTGCATTTTATATCAAAACTGCTTTTTCATCTAATTTAATTATATGGTTAGATTATCTTTATAATTGGTATTAATTTTTAATTATAATATATTTTTACAATTTAATCCAATGGTGGTCATTTGAATTAATTTCACTTTGGAATTGGGCATAAACAAGTGCCAAACTTTTCATAGATATTGTTTAAAAAAACCCGCTATTTTTTTGACAATGAGAATTATTTTTAAATTAATTATTGCAATTTGTATGTTTGGAATTTGGTAAAATGGATTCCAAATTTTGAATCAGAAGGTCCAAATTATTTAATTAAGACTCTTTTGTTTTTGGGCATTATGAATAGTAATGATAGTAATTATCTTTAATTATCCTGATTAATTAGTAATCGGGTAGTTAAGGATAATAAAATAACATCATAATAATATAAAATGACCCCAACATTTTTCCTAATGCTACTAGTTGTGTCATTTCTGACCATGGGATTCCTTGTGCCAAACTTAGGGACCCCATGGAATCACTTTTGGGTGATAGTGACACTTTATCATTTTATTTTTAAAGAAAGGAGAATATCACTAAAGAATGTATCACCCGAGTAAAACATTTTTACTTTTTTCTACATAAATGATCTCTTGGACTATAAATAGTAATTGGAAAGCTAAAAATATTTCCTACATCATATTATTTTTTTATAATTTTTTGACATTAAATATGTTAAATTATTTATGACATCATGATGATGCAATGATTACCTCATTAATGAACGATTTATATAAAATGAAATGATAATGTAAAATCTATGGCTTACACTTGTCAAAGACCTATTTTATTAGTACATTTCGAACCCTTATCACCTTATCCTTGAAATATATCAATGTGGGACCTTTAAAATCCAAAAATCTTTTTAATATAAAGTAACATTTTATAACTTTCCAAGAGTGCCCCTCCTCTCCTCTTATAAAAGGCCCCCACCTCTACCTCTTTACACACACCTCCCAATCCATTGGATTGGACACGATATGTTAATTTTCTCTATCCACATACCAATATTCATCCTAGAAGCCTTACCTTATTCATAAAGCTCTTCAATAAACCCCTTTGGTTCAAACCAAGAGGAGTTACCCGATTTAAAGGTAAAGACTTCTCTAATGTTATTTTGTTTTATTTTGATTCTATAACCCCCTAAACTCTTTTTATTATTTTCTTTTATAACAACACCAGTATCTTCAATATACTAGGATGTTTTATGAGAATTATTTGAGCTACACTTACACACACCTTCATCTAATGGTTAAAGAGCATACTGTTTCCGTGGATGGTGAATTTCTGCCTCACGAAATGATGATTGTTCAATATTCTTCTAACACCTTCAATGGTGGACATTAAGATGTAACTATATTTATATATGATATATAATATGTTTATGTTTTCCTTAAGATTCTGTATTTTTCATTTTGGTCATACCTTTATGGTTTCCATTATTGGTAAACGCGATATCTTCATTTTAGGAAGTGCGGACTACCGCCCCCTCAAAGTGATTTGATTCGTTAATGCCATATGTGGGACGTATAAAAGATGGAGTTAATGATATTATATATGATATTATACTAGAATTATAATATAACTTTATAACATTATTATTCCATTCCATAAAATATGAAATAGAAATGAAAGTAGCGTTGATGCGTACGTACGGCTTACCGTCTCCATGAACGGTGCATTTCATTTCATACCTCTAAATGTTATGTAATATTATAAATTCATGTATATACTGGATATATATGATATATATGATATCTACATCATGAATATAATTCTGTATATAATGGATACATGAAAAACTTGTAATTATAAAGTGTTTATTTTTGACTCAAGTACCAATGATCGACAAAATGACCATTATTAACTTAAATAATTACATAGTGTTAATAACATGGTAATAAGTGATATAAAAGGAATAATGAACTTGAAAAAGGTTCTTAAGAAAGTAGAAATTAACTCAAGTTTATTATTCAGGATATTAAAGAACGACCGAGTCAAGTCAGACACGAGGTATGAGACTTCGTCTCTATCTCCTTTCATTGAGGCATATTTTGTTTTATACACAACTTTCTTTTATACTGTAACGCCCCAACCCCAGTTACCCAGAGTCGGTGCATTATTGCGTAACGTTTCCATGATCAAAAAAGATCATGTCTCAAAAGACTGATTAGTTTAGTAGCCTTGGAAACACTAGATACATTCATAAATGTTACATTACATCATAAAGTGAAAAACTACAATAACATAGTCTCCATTTTCCACACTCATATCCCTTTCAGACTATCCTAGCAGGTTATTCCTAAGATACTTCTTCACATTCTAGAAAAATTAAAACATTTAATGGGGTGAGATCAGATGCTCAGTAAGGATAACAATATAGAGGAATCTTTCATAAATAAACATAAACATTTAAGGCAATGTATAATTAAAACAAAAGCCTTTTAAATTTGAACTTCAACATAATATGGAAAAATTAAAATGACATAATTCCATTTACTTATTCACATGGATATTCTACTGGTCGAATAATCACATGAAATATCAATAACCACTTTCATAATGATGGAATGCATAATGCCAGACTATCATAACCATGTAGCCAAGGCCTCATGCCAAGACTACAAATAAGATTTTGTCAAGGCCTCGTGCCAAGACACTAGTTTGTCTCATGAGACCTTCCGATGCATCTAGGAGCTATAGCGGGCTCCACCCGTCACTTATTAAGTCCAATGCATTCCTCATATGAACAGGTTTAAACATATCATAAATCATAACATAATCGTATTACATAAAACATGCATAAAACAAACATAACATTTCCACATTTCAATCACAAGACATAAATACAACACATTGATATAATAAAAACACTTTCCAAACCATTTTCAATACCAAAATAAAGGAAAATTAAAACTTGATATTTAGTTTTTTTATTTTGAAAAATGTTATGGCTTGTAGAGGAAGCCCAAACTCAAATAATGGTCATGGCAGTGGAGAAGTCGTTGTTGCCGCATATGTACGACAAGAAAAACATTCCTTTTTGTCATTTAGTAATACACTTAATATAAAAATATTCCTTTTGAATAAATGAAAAATTCAAAGGGGTTTATATACAGTATAAAAGAAATGTGTGTATAAAACAAAATATGCCTCAATGAATGGAGATTGAGACGAAGTCTCTTAAAAATATCATTTTTGTTAAATAAAATATATCTATTATTTGTATTAACTATATGTACACATAAAGAAAGTATAAATACAATATAGGACACAATAATATCATGACATAATTTGAAAGTAGGAGATTAACCCAAAGAATAGAAATTAGGTAAAGAAGTTTCCTTACCTCGTGTCCGACTTGACTTGATCGTTCTTTAATATCCTGAATAATAAACTAGAGTTTATTTCTATTTGTTTAAGAACGTTTTTCATGTTCATTATTCCTTTTATATCACTTATTACCATGTTATGAACATTATTTAATTATTTAAGTTAATAATGGTCATTTTGTCGATCTTTGGTACTTGAGTCAAAAATAAACTTCTTATAATTACAAGTTGTTCATGTGGTGAAATATCCATTATATCTAGAATTATATTCATGATTTAGATATCTTATATATCATATATATCTAGTATATACATGAATTTATAATATTACATAACATATAGAGGTAAGAAATGAAATGCACCATTCATGGAGATGGTAAGTTGTACGTACGCATGAACGCCACTTTCATTCCTATTTCCTATTTAATGGAATGAAGTTATAATTATATAAATGTATAATATAATTACAGTATAATATAATGTATAATACCATTTACTCAATCCTTTATACATCCCACATATGGCATTAATGATTCAAATCACATTGAGGGGGCGGTAGTCCGCACTTCTTAGAATGAAATTATCGCGTTTACCCATAATGGAAATCGTAAAGGTATTCCATAAATAAAAAATACAGAATCATAAGGAAAAAAACATAATATATATCATATATAAAAATATTTTCATAATAATGGCCACCATGAGAGGTGTTAAAAGAAGATTGAACAATCATCGTTTCACGAGGCAGAAATTTGCCAATAACAGAAACAATATGTTCTTTAACCATTATACGAAGGTGTGTGTAAGTTTAAATCAAATTCATTCCATAAAAACGTCCTAGTATATTGAAGATACTGGTTTCGTTAAAAAATAATGTAATAAAAAGAGTTTAAGGGGTCGGAGAAGCAAAATAAAACAAAATAACAAAAGAGAAGACATTACCTTAAAATCGGGTAACTCTTTTTGATTTGAGCCGAAGGCTTCCTTGGGAAGAATTATGACCCAATTGATGCTTCTAGGTGGAAGAGAGGGAAGGTGAGAGAGTATTTGGGCAGAGGTTGGCCGATCCAAATGGCTTGGATGGGGTGAATAAGGTGGTAGTGGTGGGGGCCTTTTATAAGAGGAGAGGAGGGACTCTCATGGAAACTCATGAAATGTTACTTTATTATATAATGAGTTTCGGATTTTAAAGGTCTCACACTTATATATTTCAAGGATAAGGTGATAATGGTTCGAAATATACTCATACAATAGGATTTGTACAAGTGTAATTCTTATATTTTACATTATCCTTCCATTTTATTAAAATACTTAATTAATGAGGTAATCGCTGCATCATCATGGTGTAATTAAAAATTTAATTTATTTAATATCTAAAAACTATAAAAAAAATTACCATGATGTAGGAAATATTTTTTTCTTTCCAATGAATATTTATGGTCAAAACGTTAATTTATATAACCCCATGTAATAATTGTTTTAGTAAAACAACACATGTTTGTGACAATTTTATTTTTACTTTAAATAAAAAGTTATTAATGTCATTTTCTTGCCCAAGTGGCTCCATGGGGTCCCCAAGATGACCCATGGATTGTCTTGGTCGGCCATGACTCATCCAATAAGGGTAGGACAAGTTTAATGATATTTTCATATTTTTATAATATCATTTTTAACTTAAATTTCACTATTTACCTTTAATCGTGATTAATTAAACTTAAAAGTTACTATTCACCAAAAAATATTTTTATCCCATTGAACCACATTTTACTTCTTATTGACAACCATGTATGTCGGATGTTTGAAAATCAAATCACAGAAGTGGTAATGTTTCATTTAAACGAAAATTAAGTTTTTTAACTATCACTTAGTGGTTTCACTATTCATCAAAAATTGATGTTTTTCAGAACAATGCCAAAATTTCACCCAAAGCTATAATTGATATTCCAAATTCAAAAATGATTTCTATTTTACAAAATTCCAAACATATAAGTTACATTAATTACTTTTATAATTAATTTCAGCTGTCACAACAAATAGCATGTTTTTAAAAAACAATATATATCAAAAGATTGACAATTGTTTATGTCCAATTTCAAAGTGAAACTAATTCTAATAAAAACCATTGTATAAAATGGAAAAAATATATTACAATTAAACTTTAAAACCACTTTGAAATATAAAATATATATAATTTCAAAAATTTGGTATTACTATTCATAATGGCCATTTTGATTGGTCGCAGTGTGTTAGAGTCTCGAACTTGTGTACAATGCAAGCTATTGCATTATTTAAAGAGAAGCATATCGTGGAAGCTCGGGGTGCTACATATATTGTGTATAAAACCCTTTGACTTTACCTTTTAATCAAAAGGAATCTTTTTTATATGAAGCATTTTACTAAACAACAAAAGGGAATGTTTTTGTCATACGTATGCAGCGACAATGACTTCTCTACCGTCGTGACCATTATTTGAGTTTCGCCTTCCTCTACCAGCCATAACGTTTTTAAATGAAAAATAAATACCATTTTTTGATTTTATTTTATTTTGGTATTTAAAATGGTCTTCATAATGTTTTTATTATATAAATGTGTTGTATTTATATCTTGTGATTGAAATGTGGAAAAGTTATGTTTCATTTACGCATGTTTTATGTGATATGATTATGTTATGGTTCTTGGGAATTGTTATGAAGACTGGTGGTTCCATGATAAACTAAGGGCAGGTGAGCCTGATATAGCTCTCCAATGCATTGGGTAACGTGAAGGAGTTAAACGTTATGGTTTCTCCGAAGAAATTTAGGGAATCTACTGTGATGGGTATTCCAAACGTAACTATGAGGGTTACTCCCTACATAAGAATGTTATGAATGCCTCAAGCTACCTTTATGTCTTATGTTTTCTATGGGTTATTCATAAATCTTATGATTTCATTAGGTATGATAAAGTGCTTATGTTTTATGAGTAAAGTATGATTTCATCAATTCTTATGTATACATGGACTACTGTTTTCATTCCGTACTTTTATATCCCTTACTGAGCTTTTTATACTCATCCTAAGTTTTTGAAATGTTATTCAAGGTCAAGGGAAAAGTACATGATGTGATGATAGTGTAGAGGAAGTGTCAAGAAAGAATCCATGTTTTATTTTAAATATGTTTCCGTTGATGGTAAAAATGAGTATTATCTTTTATATAACAACTTTGTTTAAATGTGGAATGTAATGCATGATTTATGTTCTAAATATCTAAAACTCTAAACCCAAAAAGATCCTCAATGTGTATTCTTGAAATAACTCAAAATTGAGTAATGTTTAAGGCTGGTGCCTTATAGTTGGTATCAAAGGTCGGTTTATATAACTTTAGGATTTAGAATTCTATTAAATTATTATCCGAAAATATTTTTTTTAATTGTCAAATTGAAATGATATAGCATTTAAAGATTACCATGTTGCTTCATCTAAGACATGTTTGTTCAGAATGATTTTCTGCAGAGGAAACAGGGAAGTATTACTAGGAAGTCATACAGAAGGAAATGACCTTTTGAATCAGCATCTTGAGATGGTCAGAATTAGAACTGAACAGTTGGTTGTAGTAATGGCACAGTTGAATCAAGTGATAAATAGTGGTGGTATCCCTGCACAAGATCAGCCAGATCAAATGCAGAAGAACATGTCAGTGGTGGAACATTTAATGAGGCAACATCCCCCATCATTCAGAGGATCATCTGACCCTATGCTAGCTGAAGGGTGGATTAAAGCACTGGAGAAGATTTTCAATGCCATGGGGTGTTCAGACAATCAAAAGGGTAGTCTTGCAATTTACCGTTTGGAGGGTGAAGTAGATCAGTGGTGTTTGATGGTTAAAAATATCAGGGATGCTGATGAGATTGATGATCTCAACTGGGATGAATTCAAAGGTATATTTCTTGAGAAGTATTTTCCAAAGGTTGTTCGAGTTTGGATTGAAAAAAATTCTTGGAATTGAGGCAATAGGACGACTCAGTGGCTGCTTATGAAGAAAGGTTCACTCGATTAACAAGGTATGCTCCATATTTTTTCCAAGACCATGATAGTAAAATCAATCGTTTTTACTCAGTATTAAAGCCAAAATATCGAAGGTATTTAGCTTCTCGTGAGTTCAAAAGTAATGAAAAGATTGTTATATGTGATGAGAAGGTGGAAATGGAGTTTTCTGATGATCAAGTGTTCTATAACAACAAACAAAAGAAGAGATCGAGGTGGCAGGATAAAGGGAAGAATTCTTTAAAAAGGTCTGATGGTAAGAAAACTATGTTTCCAGTTTGTGATAAATGTATTAAAAGTCATGCTAGGGAATGTCTTTTGAATTTTGGAAAGTGCTGCCGATGTGGTAAGATGAGACATAAGGCTCGTGATTGCACTGAAAAAGATCTAGGTAATGATAAGACCAAATTTGATTTACAGTTAGTGAAATGTTTCATGTGCAATGAGATGGGTCACTATACAAATGAGTGTCCGAAAAAGAGCTCGAGTGATGAGAAGTAGTTAGAATACAAGCAGAAATGGGTGGTGAAATCATTTGCAACTAGTTCAGCAGATGTTGGGCCATCAAATGAAGTAGTATCCGGTACTTTGTTTGTTTTTTCAGATTATTCTAGTGTGTTGTTTGATTCGGGGTCTACACATTCTATCATCTCTGAAAACTTTTCTAGTAAATTGGGAATACCATCTCAAGAAATGACTCCTGAAATTGTGGTAAAAACACCTGGGGGAAATGTTGAGGCAAAAATAATTTATAAGAATCTTCCTATCCTTATCCGTGGAAAGAACCTACTTGAAAACCTTATTGTTTTACCTCTAGTAGAGTTTGATGTTAACCTGTGTATGTATTGCCTCTCTGTTTACCATGCTAAGATTTATTTTAAAGATAAAGAAGTTTCTTTTCAGAAAGACTTTCAGTTTGTGTACAAGAATGAACCCTTAATGTTGATAAAATATCAAGAGACTGAGAAACTTGTAAAATATGTAAATGAATGTTACCTTGCAGATATTGTTGAAGACAAAGGAACTGTTCAGATTAATGATGTGTCAATGGTAAATGAGTATCCTGATGTTTTTCCTGATGAGTTTTCTAGAATAATACCATATCTGAAAGTTGAATTTACTATTGACTTAGTTCCTGATGCTAAGATAATTTCAAAACCCCCTTATCAAATGGCTCAAATTGAACTTTTAGAGTTGAAGGATCAATTACAAGATTTATTAGAGAAAGGTTTCATTCGACCTAGCACATCACCATGGGGTTCTCCTGTCTTATTTTCTAAAAAGAAAGATGGTTCAATGAGGCTTTGCATTGATTATAGAGCATTGAATAACATCACTGTTAAGAACAAATATCCTTTGCCTCATATTGATGATTTGTTTGATCAGCTCCAGGGAGCTCAGTTTTTTTCAAAGATTGACCTGAGATCAGGGTACCATAAGTTGATGGTAAAGGAAGAAGATATTCTGAATACCGTGTTTTGTACAAGATATGGCAATTATGAATTTTTATTTATACCTTTTGGGCTAACCAATGCTCCTGCTTTATTCATGGACCTTATGAATATAATTTTCCATGAGTTCTTGGATAAGTTTGTGGTTGTTTTAATTGACGATATTTTGCTGTTTTCTAAAAGTAAATAAGAGAATGAAAGAAATTTAAGGGTTATTTTGAAAACCTTAAAAGAAAAGAAATTTTATGGGAAATTCAGCAAGTGTGAGTTTTGGTTGCAACAAATTTCCTTCCTTGGTCACATTGTTTCTAAAGATGGGATAATTGTTGATCTTGCCAAAATAAAGGTTGTGGAAGAATGGCCAAGACCCACAAATGTAACTGAGATTCGTAGTGTTCGTGGTTTAGAAGGCTATTGCTGAAGGATTGTTAGAAATTTATCCCGATTATCTAGTCCAATGACTAAGCTAACTCGGAAGGGTGTTAAGTTTATCTGGACAAAATAATGTGATGATTGTTTTTAGGAACTGAAAAGAAGATTGGTGAATGCTCCAGTTTTGGCACTACCTTCCGGGAATGGTGAGTTTGTTATCTACAGTGATGCTTCATTGAAAGGACTTGGTTGCATCCTAATGCAGAATGATCAGGTAATTTCTTATGCTTCACATCAGTTGAAAACGCATGTGGTAAATTACCCTACACATGATTTGGAATTAGCTGCTGTTGTTTTCGCTTTAAAAATTTGGAGGAATCATTTTTATGGTGTAAAGTGTGAAATATATACAGATCACAATAGTTTAAAGTGTATATTCACTCAGAAATAATTGAACATGAGACAGAGTAGATGGCTACAATTAATCTTGGATTATGATTGTACAATTCATTACCATCTAGGAAAAGAAAATAAAGTGGCTGATGCCTTGAGTCGAAAAAGTAATGCTTCATTAACAATGTTGCGTTTGGAACATGATCCTTTGGTTAATTATTTGATGAACTTTGGTATAGAAGTAGTTGGTGCAGGTTGTTCTTCTGTTTTGTTTCAGGTATCAATGAAATCTTCTCTATCAGACAGAATTAACCAAGCACAAAAGCAAGACAGTGAGTTGCAGAAAAAGGTAGAGCTGGTTCAGAAAGGTAAGTTTCCTGAATTCAACATTGATAATGATTGTGTTTTGAGATTTGGGAAGAGATTGTGTGTGCCATGTGATCCACAGTTGAAGCGAGAGTTGTTATGTGAAGATCATATTTCTCCGTTTTCAGTTCATCCTGGCAGTACTAAGATGTACAGAGATCTTCGGGAGTATTACTGGTGGGATGGAATGAAAAGAGATATTTCTGATTTTAGTGTGAAGTGTTTGACTTATCAACACGTTAAATTAGAGTGGCAGTTACCAAAAGGGATGTTTTAGCATTTACTAGTGCCAGAGTGTAAATGGGAGAATATATCCATGGGCTTTGTTGTGGGATTGCCGAAGACACCTCGAGGTAATAATGCAATCTAGGTTATTTTTGATCGCTTGACTAAATCTGCTCATTTCCTTGCTATATGAGAAAATTTTTCCCTAGATAAACTTTCTCATTTGTATCTTAAAGAGATATTAAGGTTACATGGAGTTCCCCTCTCCATTTTATCTGATTGTGATCCCATGTTCACTTCTAATATTTGTAAAGGCCTTCAGAAGTCGTTGGGTACTGAATTAAATTTTAGTATAGCTTTTCATCATCAATCAGATGGGAAGTCAGAACGAACAATTCAGACATTGGAGGATATGCTATGTGCTTGTTCGATGGATTATCATAGAAGTTGGGACCAACATCTTTCTTTGGTTGAGTTTTCCTATAATAATAGTTATCATTCCAATATACAGATGGCACCATTTGAGGCATTATATGGGAAGCGATGTCGAACTTCATCTTTTTGGGATGAAGTAGGTGAAAGGATGTTGATGGGACCAGAATTGGTAGAAGAGTTGGCAGAAAAAGTTCAGTTAATACAAAAACACATGAGAACATCTCAGAGTAGGCAGAAAAGTTATGCGGACAATAGGAGGAAGGATCTCTCTTTTGAGGTAGGCGATCATGTTTTTCTCAAAGTATCACCATGGAATAGTGTGATGTGATTTGGTAAGAAAGAAAAGTTGAGTCCAAGGTTCATTAGACCATACGAAATTCAGGAGAGAGTTGGATCAGTTTCATACAGAGTGGCTTTACCTCCGATTTTATCTTAGGTACACAATGTTTTTCATGATTCATTGTTAAGGAAGTACATGCCAGATCCATCTCATGTTTTGAGTCTAGAGGTAGTTCAGCTGGAAGAGAATCTATCTTATGAATAACAACCAGTCCAGATTCTTAACCACATGGAGAACGTGTTACAGAATAAGTTTATTCACCATGTAAAGGTTTTGGGGAAAAACCACATGGTTGAAGAGGCAACATGGCAATATGAAAATGCAATGAGGGATAAATACCCACACTTATCTGATAAGTAAATAAATTGTGGGGACACAATTTTCTAAAGGGGGAAGGATGTAACATCCCAAGTAAGTAATGAATAATAGATATTAATATATATGTCTATTTATGAATTAGATAGTGTTTTAGAGGCTTAAAATGAGAATAAATCCAATCTTAAGCATGAAATACACTAATATTTTTAAAAGATTGTTTTACTACCATTTGATGGAAAACCATTTTTAAATAAAAATTTTGAAAATTTTATAAGATATATTTGTCAAAAAAAACTTATTCTTTATGATTGGGACATTGAAATTTACCTTGGGTTAATTTTTGGTAATTTTCTGACAATGTTCATTTTTTAATGAATAGTGAAAAATACTGCATTTTACATCAAAACTGCTTTTTTCCTCTAATTTAATTATATGGTTAGATTATCTTTTTAATTGTTATAAAAGTTTAATTAGAATATATTTTTACAATTTAATCTAATGGTGGTCATTATAATTAATTTCACTTTTGAATTGGGCATAAACAAGTGCCGAACTTTTCATAGATATTGTTTCAAAAAACCCCGCAATTTGTTTCACAACGGGAATTATTTTTAAATTAATTATTGAAATTTATATGTTTGTAATTTGGTAAAATGGATTCCATATTTGGAATTAGAAGGTCCAAATTATTTAATTAAGACTCTTTTGTTTTTGGAAATTATGAATAGTAACGACAATAAATATCTTTACTTATCTTCATTAATTAGTAATCGGGTTGTTAAGGATAATAAAATAACATCATAATAATAACAAATGACCCCATAATGTGTCCTAATTCTACTTTTTGTGTCATGGCCGACCATGGGATGCCTTTTTCCAAACTTAGGGACCCCATGGAATCACTTTTGGGTGAAAGTGACACTTTATCATTTTATTTTTAAAGAAAGGAGAATATCACTAAAGAATGTATCACCCGAGTAAATTTTTTTTAATTTTGTCTATATAAATGATATCTTATAATATAAATATTCATTAGAAAGATAAAAATATTTACTACATCATAGTATTTGTTTTATAATTTTTAGACATTATATAAATTAAATTATTTATTAAATCATGATGATGCAGCGATTACCTCTTTAATGAACGATTTAAATAAAATGAAAAGATAATGTAAAATCTATGACTGAAACTTGTCAAAGACCTATTGTATGAGTATATTTCAAATCATTATCACCTTATCCTCTAAATATATCAACGTGGGACCTTTAAAATCCAAAAATCTTTTTAATATAAAATAACATTTTATAACTTTCCAAGAGTTCCCCTCCTCCCCTCTTATAAAAGGCCCCCACCTATACCTCTTTACACACACCTCCCAAGACATTGGCTCGGCAAATATCTTCTCATTTTCTCTATAAAAATCCCTCTATTCATCCTAGAAGCCTTACCTTAGGCATAAATCTCTTCAAGAAACCCTTTTGGTTCAAACCAAGAGGAGTTACCCGATTTAAAGGTAAAGACTTCTCAAATGTTCTTTTGTTTTGTTTTGCTTCTCGAACCCCCTAAACTCTTTTTATTCCTTTATTTTGTAACAAAACTATTATAGTAAATATACTAGTATGTTTTTATGAGAATTATTCAAGCTACACTTACACACACCTTCATCTAATGGTTAAATAGCATACGGTTTCCGTGGATGGTGAATTTCTGCCTCACGAAATGATGATTGTCCAATATTCTTCTAACACCTTCAAAGGTAGCCATTAAGATGTCACTATATTTATATATGATATATAATATGTTTATGTTTTCCTTAAACTTCTGTATTTTTTCATTTTTGGCATACTATTATGGTTTCCATTACGGGTAAACGCAATATCTTAATTTTAGGAAGTACGGACTACCGCCCCCTCAAAATGATTTGATTCGTTAATGCCATATGTGGGACGTATAAAGGATGGAGTTAATGATATTATATATGATATTATACTGGAATTATAATATTCCTTTATATAATTATGATTCCATTCCATAAAATATGAAATACAAATGAAAGTAGTGTTCATGCATACGTACGGCTTACCATCTCCATGAACGGCGTATTTCATTTCTTACCTATAAATGTTATGTAATATTATAAATTCATGTATATACTGGATATATATAATATATATGATATCTAAATCATGAATATAATTCTGGATATAATGGATACATGAACAACTTGTAATTATAAAGAGTTTATTTTTTACTCAAGTACCAATGATCGACAAAACGACCACTATTAACTTAAATAATTACATAGTGTTCATAACATGGTAATAAGTGATATAAAAAGAATAATGAACATGAAAAAGGTTCTTAATCAAGTAGAAATTATGTCAAGTTCATTATTCAGGAGATTAAAGAATGATCAAGTCAAGTTGGACACGGGGTATGTGACTTTGTCTCAATCTCCTTTCATTGAGGCATATTTTTTTTATACACAACTTTCTTTTATATGGTGTATAAAACCCCTTTGACTTTTACGTTTATTAAAAAGTAATCCTTTTATATGAATCATTTTACTAAATGAAAAAAGGGAATTGTTTTTTCATACGTATGCGGCGATAACGACTTCTCCGCCGTCGTGACCATTATTTGAGTTTCGGCTTCCTCTAAAATCTATAACTTTTTTTTAAATGAAAAATAAATACCATGTTTTACTTTTCTTTTATTTTGGTATTTAAAATGGTATTCATAATGTATTTATTATATAAATGTGTTGTATTGATATCTTGTGATTGAAATGTGGAAATATTATGTTTCCTTTACGAATGTTTTATGTGATACAATTATGTTATGGTTCTTGGGAATTGTTATGAAGATGGGTGGTTCCATGATAAACTAAGCATGGGTGAGCCCGATATAGCTCTCCAATGCATTGGGTAATGCGAAGGAGTTAAAGGTTACCGTTTCTCTGAAGAGATTTATGGAATATATTGTGGTGGGTATTCCAAACGTAACCATGAGGGTTACTCCCTATGTAAGAATGTTATGAATGCCTCAAGTTACCTTTATGTATTATGTTTTCTATGATTTCTTCATAAATTTTATGATTTCATGAGGTATGATTAAGTGCTTATGTTTTATGAGTAAAGTATTATTTCATCAATTCTTATGTATACATGGACTAATGTTTTCATTCCGTAATTTAATATCCCTTACTAAGCTTTTTATGCTCATCCCATGTTTTTGAAATGTTTTTCACAGGTCAAGGGAAAAGTACATGATGTGATGATAGTGTCGAGAAAGTGTCAATAAAGAATCCATGTTTTATTTTAAATTTGTTTCCGTTGATGGGGAAAATGAGTACTATCTTTTACCTAACCACTTTGTTTAAATGTGGAATGTAATGCATGATTTATGTTCTAATTATCTAAAATCTAAACCTGAAAATATCCTCAATGTGTATTCTTGAAATAACTCAAGATTGAGTAATGTTTAAGGATGGGGCCTTATAGTTTCTTTCCTTTCACATAGGTTGAAGACTTCTTTTTGGGGATTTCAACTTCTTTCTTTTCATCATCTTGAAAATTCTTTGGGCACCATGCTATGAGATGTCCAACCTTTCCACATCTAAAGCATGAAAGTGGAAGATTCCCTTTAAACTTTACTTTTCCTCTCTGAAGGTTTGAGGAATGGAATGACATCACTTCATATATCTCTTCATCCTCTTGATATTATTCAATGGTGAGATTCTTCATGGCCTTAAATGCCACCTCCTTGGATTTCCCCTTTTCCATAGCATCATTTTCATCATTCCTCATTTCATATGCAACAAGGGTACTATAAAGGTTATCCAATGTCTGCTCTTCTAGGTCATTATATTCCAAGACTGAGACTTTCAGATTAAACCGAGGTGGAAGTTTCCTCAAGATACGCTTCACAATTTTTATATCATCGATGACTTCTCCAAGACCCCACATGTCTTCCACAACAACATTTACCCTCTCGAAAAATGCATCAACAGATTAATTCAGGCTCATTTTCAGATCTTAATACTTGTTCCACAGAACTTCAACTTTTCCTCTCTGACTTCTTTTATCCCCTTCATATATATTCAAAAGCTTTTCCCACATAGCATGTGACATTTTTCATGACATCACCTTCGTATAGATAGCATTGGAAAGGGTTCCACCTAAAGCATTGATACCCTTAGCATCAACATCTAGCTCCATTCTTTTAGCTTCTGATAATGGTCCACTATTGATGTCAGCTGAGATAACATGCATATCTGTTGTAAACACATCCATTCCCAAAGATCGGTTGCATTCAATTATTTCATAACTTAAAATTACTTCCTTCGAAGATCGGAATCCCTTTATGATTGGTGACCTCCATTGAGAGAAAAGTACTGATATCAACATTTTCATATGATACCAATTGTTAAATCCACTAGGATGAATACCCTGAGAGGGAAGTGAATTAGGGTATGACCAATTTGAATTTAAATCACATTCTGATCTTGTTTCACTGTTAAGAAAAACACTCATCTCTCTATTTCCTATTGCACAGTATAAATAGATAGTAAATCACGAACAGGACAAAGCAATTTTACTTGGTTCACCCTCACTGGGCTATATCTAAGGATCATACACCAGCAATGTGCTGATGTACCAAATTCACTATAAGCACACTGTTGTTTACAAGGTTCGGGCTAGATCACTTCTATGCCCATGCTCGCTGCCTTTACAAGGATTCGGGTCAGCTCACTACTTTCCCATGGGTCACTCCCTTAGTCTCTCTCTCTCTGGATCACTGTCGGTGGAGAGGATCAACTTCTTCCACTTACTTTTCTCACTACTCTGGAAGGGAACTACTAACAGTTTATAGACTTGTAGGTATCTTCATTATCACTAATAAATGCATCACCCACTGTATGTAGATGCTCTGTTGAAGTTAAAATTTCATCCACTGATGAATATCTCTTTTCCACAGATGTTTTGGGCAATTTATAACTTTCACACAACCCTAGGGTGACTTATGTTCCCCTTTAACTAGTTCACAACCTCTGCATTCGTTGCGGAAAAACCGACTTGTGTGCCACACTTGCTTGCCACACTAGCGTGCCAAACTTGCGCTCCACACTGCTTGCGCGGTTAACTTCTGTGGTACACTTGCGTGGTACACTTGCATGTCACACTTTCACATCACACATGTGCGCCCCACTTGCATGCACACTGAACTTTCACGTTACATCCACTTGTGCGGTCAAAGATCGGATTTTCTCTAAGTGTTGAGCTTGTTAATAAATGAGGAGAGTAGCCGTCTATTTATAGGCATTTTGATTATTTGCGCACCACACTTGCTTGCCACTTTAGGACTTGCGCGCCTCATAATTTCCTTTGTTTTATTTTGAAATGATGATCTTGAAATATGACTTGCGCTCCACACTTTCTCTCCATACTTGCGCATCATACATTTGCGCTAGTTTAGGACTTGCGCGTCACTTTCCCTTTACAAAATTTTTGATGTTCTGAATTCAAAAAATTCCTGCCATCCAACATTAGAAACCTCCGTAACATAAGATCACAACTCCCATTTCTAAAAAACCCTTTCCCCATTCTCTAGGAAAACCCCCTTTGTCAACAGTTTGAGTCATTGAGACTAGCTTTGTCAATAAACACAACATGGAGTCCTACATTGTCAACAAACACAATCATCTCCAAAATTCTATAATGATACCTTGGAGGATTTTTCCCCAAAAAATAAATTGACCAAGTATAAAATTTTTAGTAAATTTAAGTCATTTAATATAATATTATTTATTATAAAATAACATTAATATTATTTTTGGAATTATTCATTTAATTTCAATTAGTAAACAACATATTAATAATGTAATTCCAATATAATTCATTCAAAGATATATACTATTTTATTTTTCTCTAAAACATTCACTGGTTATAATAATTCACTCAAATTATATTATTTTTAACATTTTAAAATCATTTATTTTATTTTTCTATTAATTGAATAAATTTCAGGTTGGTGTTGCGTAAGAATTTAAGGAAATTATTTCTTCCCTAAAAATTATAAAAAATCACCATGAAAAAAATTTATTTATATTTAAAAGTTATCTTTTATATCCCAAAATGAGTAATTGTTATCATCGTCCCAAAATATTATAGATATTAAAATTAATAAGGTGATATTTTTACTTTAGCTTTTTCTTAAATATTATAATGGTCAAAATCAAAGAAATAAAGGACCAAGTTGTCATAGTTTCAAAACAAGGATGTAAATGGATGAATTAAACACATAAAATATGAAAAAAGTAAGTATTGGTGTCATTTTTAGTCTTTATCGAATTATTTGAAACTTTAATTACTCATTTTACTCTTACCATGTTGACAATTATTTAATTTGGTTACTATTAATAATGATAAAAAATAAAAGGTCTTATTTACCAAATTTTAAACTCCTAATTAAAAATATGGAATCCATGTTTTCCAAATTCAATATATATAACTGTAATAAATTAATTTAATATTAAAATTCAATATAAAATGAAGAACATTTTTTATAAAATATCATTTTTGAGTATAAAATTTTTTCAAAAAATTTAACCATAAAATTTATTTCAATGAATTCAATTGAATTATTAATAATATAATAGAACTTATTTTACTTTAAAAAAATTTTAATACCAAATTAAACCTTTTAAATTATTTGAATAAAAATACTATTTGAAATAAAAATTTGTATTTTCACTATTCACTGGAATATAAATCTTCAAAAAAACCAAAAAACATTCCTCTAAGAAAAATTTTGACAAGAATATTTCCAAAATTGATATAATTTTTATCAAATAAAATTTCTAAATGTTCAATAAAATAATTATAAAATTTTCTCATGAAAATAAATAAAAACCATTTTTGAAGATTTTTTTTTCAATAATAAAATAAATTTAATAAAAAATGTGTTCTTATTTCATAAGAATCACTCACCGAATTTTCATTCATTAGTTTCAATATATATATTTAATAATGTGGTTAATCATATTCATACCCGTTAATTCAATGGTTAAGTTATAACATTTATATTTAAATAATATTTTTATGTGGTTCACTTAAACTCAGTGTTTCATATCTTATAATATCGGGATATTACAAATTTTTTATGAATTTAACATATTGGATAAATATTATCATCATATGCAGTTTATAATTATTCATGCTAGTTTGAAAAAAAATATTAAATCACCGGTTTTTCAAGTGAATATATATATATATATATATATATTTGTGTGTTGAATATTTAGTAAACATTTATTTTCTAAGTAGTTATTTATCTAATGACATGAATTGTTACTATTTAGTTGTTCATGTTTATTCACATGGTGAAAAAATATTTATTTATTTATTTACAATAAAATTCAATAAATATTTACTCAATAATTCAAAAAATATAATAATTATATATTTAATGGTTAATAATGTTGTGGTATTTATTTAATTAAATAAATATTCATTATTAAAGGACCGATAAATATTGAGGAGGATTTGAATACCTAGTTTGATGGCACTGTGAGAAATGTCAGATTAAATATTATTTGAAAACTTATTAATATATTTAATAAAACATAATAATATTTATTTTATCCATGTGTTTAGATCATGTCATGTAAATATTAATAATAATATTATTATTATTTAGACATGGGTTTTGTCAGAGATTAAGACAACAATATGCACATGTATTAAATAATTATTTTCTACCCATAAAATTTTTTAAAACTGATTATAAAATTTTCCAAAGTATGAGAGAAACATTTTCTTTTCACATTTAGTTCTATAGAGTATTATCTCAAGCTCTAAATAGATCTCCTCTAAAACACACTAGTACAACCCTCCTACACCACCAATGAAAATCCTTCTCACCTTGAAGGATTGAGTTTTGATCCATAATGATCACCGAAATCATTATAGTCATCCGTGCTAGCACCCAGAGGATTCTATATCAACAATCAGATGTTTGAAAAACATGTATAGATCATAACTAGAATTAATATATCCTTCATTCCTTTAACTCAATGATATTATGACATGGGGTATTCATCTGATCATCGATATTGAGGAAATAATTCAGTAAATGATAATTCCCAATTAAATAAATTCCTTATAAATTATATGTAAAAATACACCTTATTCTTGGTTTTGGTTTTATATAAATTAATATTCATATTAATTTCATTGGTCATGATGATTCATCATCATCTACATCATGGATTGTTCATCGATTATGATAAAAAAAATATTTGGACATGCCCAATAGGCACTTCTGCTGTGCACAAAACCTTCTAGTTGTATTAAAGAGATCATAAGATAATTTATAATTATTCATTATTTATTGATCTATTGTGTGAAAATATTATTATTATTTATTTATATGATATCCTTTATTTAAATAAAAATTTTAATTAAAAAGGTTTAGACATATTAATTTTCTTTGTTCAAATTTTATATATTCTTAAAAAGATAAAGAATATATAAAGAAAAATCAGTGATTCCATCAATAGGTGCCAAGGATTCTGGACCGTAGACATGATTAAATAGTGTGTGAACAAAATTGAATTTTTTTTTCACTTATGTTCACCATACCTATACATTTTTTGGTATACATGATGTGCCAATAAGTAATGTTATGTGGTGAATTTAATGAACCCCATGTGCTTATCAGGATAGTCTGTTTCAGGATCTGTTGTGTTGCTATCATAAATGAAATTGGGTCTATATAGTTTAATGGAGAAATTAACTATAATTATTTTTTCAAATAAAAACCATACACTGCATGCGACTGATTGATTGTACCATTAATGAGATACATGTCATGCGAGTGGAATACACACATTGTGACTCATTAATCCTCACCTCTAAAGAATATGTTTTGTCCTAATGTTGGTTAAAAAGACACATGAAACATGAAATAATCAACATGTAACTCATTAGTACACATCGTATATCCCAGTTGAGACACACACTTAATCCATAATCATCTATCCCAGATACAAAAAAGATACAAACACGGTGTGTATCTCATTTGTAAACATCATGTAGTCACCCAAAAAATAACAGAAATAAATTACATAAATAATAATTAATAATATTATAAAAACATCATTACAATTTTGGTATCTGATGTGTTAACTATTTGAAAAGTTTATAGAATTTATAAATTATCATTGAATTCAAATGAATTATTTATAAATGTTTTTCAAGCAATTTATTTTCCATATTTAACATAATGGTGGGTATCTCCAATATATATTGAATGGTAATTGAGATATAGGAATTAATTATTTAATTATATAATTAAATTAATTCAATTTTTTTATCTTACTAATAATGATAAAATTGAAGTTAAGGCCAGCTAGTGTAATTTTGTGTATTTTTTTCATTTATGTGGATGACCATGAGCTTAGAACATCCTCAGAATGTGATTTTTTTATTTAATTTATTATTATTATATGATGTTTTTAATTATTTTCCCAATTAAATAATGATTAGTGATTTATTCCTATCCTCTCATTATGTATAGGCCTACAATCCCCTAGATTATTTTATATAACCCTTCGTAACTAATCCATTGGTTCCCCCTCACCTTTATTTGATTAAAATTAAGTAATGGATAGAGATTCATTACAGGTGGAGGTGTTTCTAGTTTGTAACTAAAGTGAAATCAATCTAGGAGGTACAAAATACAATATTTGGAATGTTGAAACATTAATTAAGAAGGGTTCCATGAGTTAGTTCCCTAGGTTAAAGGGTTTGTTTATCATCAACTAGATAAACTAACCATAAGAAAATTTTATGGGGATTTTATATTATATATTTTATTTCAATTAGTTTAATTGTTAGTTATTTATGTATTATTAAATAATAAAATAAATTTACTAACAATCATCAAATATGGAATTAAAATAAATGTTATAGTATTTCTAAACTTTATATAAGCATGGTTAATCAATTATGTAAAATACACTTAATATTAACAAGAATTTAACATGACAAAATGGGTAGTTTATACATAAATAAAAAATCCCCACAGAATAAAATAGTATGTTTTTATAGCCTTCCTATACCTAATATAGAATAAAACCAATAGATTATAGGGTTTGATATATCCCTCACCAAAAAACTAAAATTTAATGAGGAGTTATAAATTATTTTTTAGGTTGAATTGACCAATTTCACATCAATAAGAGTATAAATCATAAGACTTTATGTTAATTCAGAGGAAAAGTGTTGAGGAAATTCAAACATCAGATTTTAGGATTGGGAACTCCAATCAATATATCATGGTGTTGTGAGTCAATGAAGTTGGAAAGTTACACCTAACTAAATACCTTCATGTAACTAACCATACCCAAACATTGGTTATGAGACAAAAAATAATTACTTGTTTCACTAGAATATCCATATAATGAGGTATTAAAAAAACAATAGTGTGTGGTATTGGGTTTTAATAAAATAGTGGGAGATTGATAAATTAAATATTTATAATCTAATTTTATAATCTAGATAAAGTGATAAAATATAATATTATTTATTATAGTAATTGAAACCCAAATTACTTTGACTATATGAATTTCATACGTATTAGATTGGAATAACCTTCTCACTGACTAAAATTTCTAGGAATGATATACACTCTTACACACAATACTACACCAGAAAAAAAATTATATGTATTGTAAAATGTGATTACTAAGGTGTATGGAAAAGTGTCTATTGAGAACGAACTATCTATCTATATAAAACCTTTGAATGGTGCCACATATCTTTAAGGGTTCACGATACCATCCATGTCTAGTAGTATTTTAATGTAACATGTAGATATGGATGTATACAAAATAATGTCACACCTTTGTGATGTTTATCAAGAGAAGGTGTGACAACAGAGGTATAAGATCTCCAATACATTGTTCATGTGAAATATTAGATATTCAATTTCAATTGGGAATCATGTTATCAAGATAATTTGCAACATTGAGAGATTGGACATCTTAAGATTTAAGATCCCTGATGACCTACACATAGATATTATTTTATTCCTATTACCTAATATCTTATCTATTTTAATTGTTAATTATAATATAATAAATATTGATATGTCTCTATTTAAACTCGCTACATTAATTTCCCATGTGGAAAAATAAATTGGGTGTAAAAAACATGTTTTCCTTATGGTGAATAAAAAAAAGGCATAACATGGAAAAGGGGCCCAAAATGCATTCTAATTATAATTATCTTGAGAACCATCCTTCTATGAAAAGGAATATACAATGATATGAAAATGAAAAGTATGAAGTATGTTTTTTATGTGGAAATATTGGAAACATGATGAGAAACTCCACCCAATTAAGAAGGCAAGGGGAAGCTCTAGGTGCATGAATTATCGAGTTTAATATTTTTGTAACTACACATTACGTATTAGATACAGCTTTTGATAATCACATATATATTTAGATATAGAAACCAAATATATTTTGTTTATTTTAGAGTATTATTTGATTTACATGCTACCAATGGTGAATTATGGATACCCTATCTATTTTTTTATAATACCATCTATTTACAACTGGAATTATCTTAGTTTTTAATGATTTTTATTATGTATTATGTGTAAACAAGAAAATAATATATGTATTATATTGTGATACAAATGGTTGTATTTTCATGCTCATAAATAAAATATGTTTCTTTTATAAAAATATAATATATTGTGGTATGTATCCTTTTAATAATGGTATTTATGTAGTAAATTATGACAACCAAGTATTGTAAATTGAATCAAGTTTTCAAGGAACATTTCACACCCATGTGGAATCGCTATCATGGCCATGTAAATGAGAATAATTTGAAAATGATTTATCAAGATAGTTACTTAGGGATTTTTGAGGTAAAACCACTTTATATATTTCATGCTTGTTTATAAGTGGAAATGACCAAGACACCCTTTGTTGTACAGGGTGGATGGGTTAAAGTGCTTCTAGAATTTATACACACTAATGTGTGTAGACCTTTTCCAATAGAATGTAGAGGTGGGTATTCTTACTTAATTACTTTTAATGATGATTTATATAGGTATGTATAAGTATACTTAATGTAGTATAAATTGGAATATTTTGAGAAATTCAAATAATTCAATAATGAAGTAGAGAATCAATATTGTACCAAGATAAAGAATATTCAACTCAACAATTTGGATTATATCTTAACTAATAATTCATTAGTTATCTATGAGAGTATGAGATTATATCCCAATTAATTCCTTCTTATACACTAAAGTGGAATGGTGTAAGTGATAGGATGTGCCACACCTTTCTTAACATGTTGAGGATGATGATGAGTTATGTAAATATTCCAATATCATTTTAGGTATATACATTACACATTACACATTACACACAAAACCAAGTGAAAAATAATGTGTAAAAAAATACCATAGGATATAATGCATGGAAGGAATATTTTTTGAAAAACATACATGTATGGGGATTGGTGGAATTTTTTAAGTCCACCACTATAAATAAACAAGTAACTCAAAGAATGAAGTGTATCATAATAGGGTATTCAAAGTAAACAAGGGATATTATATATATAAATCCTTATAAAAAAAGTTAATTTTCACAAGACCTATTATATTTCACAAGATAGAGGAAATTATCATGAAGTATAATATGAAAAAGACTGACCTCATTGAATTTTATGCCCAAATAACAAAAAATTGGTATAGGAAAACAATCCACTTGTTCTTCTGAAAGTTGTTGTTCCAAGATGAAAGTACTATATAGGAGCACCAGAGAAGTTGGAGAACCAAATATATATATTTTTCGAATCACTCAATACAGTGACTCAATATTAGATGACAATAATGATCCCCTTCTTTAAAATGTATAATTATAGAGATGAGAAGATACAAGATAGAAAAAAGTAAAAAAATTATCAGATAGAATACACATATCAAGACTATTTCTTGGTTTTGGTTGATCTTATAGTTGATGTAAACCCATTTGGGTGAAAATGGGTGTTTAGGAGAAAAAATTCACAAGGATGATAAAGTAAATACATGATATCTATAAATTGCATACATATTGTTTCAGTTTTCATATGAGTTTACATTGGATTTAAATTATTTTTATATTATATTTGGGACTATTTTATTCCTTTTTTATTTTTATGGAAGGATCGAAATTGAAGTGTAATTAGAAAATATTTTGATGGAAATGTGTCAATTTAGTAAGATGCACACACGTTATGCCGCACCATGAAGTGATGCGGTGTGAAACCATCATTTTTAAGTGAAGGTAGATATGGAACCTAGAATGGATATGGGAAGAAGCAAAATGTTATAGAATTAAAAATCTGGGAAGAATCTTATGTTATGGCATTAAAATATTTACATCATCGATCGAGTGAGGTCGAGATGTGTTATGTTTCATTTCTCCTGAATAGGACACACAATTTATGTCATCAATTTTTTTCATGATATATGTTCATAAAAGATTGTATTTGGAGAAACCAAACCACGTTTTCTATATTTTAAAACCATGTTTTAGATCCTATGTTCATCATGGATATATATTTGATGAGATAGAACCAAAACATTCACATCATAATTCAGGAATTTATAGTATAAACATGAAGTCAATAGACAAATTTAAGATATGAAATTTTATATTTGTAAGGAAATAAACATTGTTTTAACAGACATACATATGATTCATTTTGAATACTTATTTATTCAGTGCACTACTGTACATAAGGGGTATTGTTTGGCCACCAAAGGAGAAGCTGCTTCTATGGTTTTGACCTGGGGATCATTCAACATAGTTAGGTTTTTCTTTCGGATTTCCGATTTTATGTTTTTTAAAATTTTGTATTAGTAATAGTTTAATTCAATTTTAGTTTCTCTAATAATTTTATTCTTAGCTATTCTCTAGGGTATTTGGTTTATCCTTTATTAGAGATCACCCGACTATGGTTGGATAAATCCATTTGTAAGAGTGGAATTAGTAAAAATTAGTGTTACCAAATAGTTTTATTTCTTTGTTAACATGCAAAATGATTTTATTCAACTACAATTTTGTTATGATTTATGTTTATCATATATATAATTGAATTACAAACAAATTATGTTTAGTAACAGATGAAACCCAACATGATTGAGGTAATTAATTAATGAACATTGAATTATATTATCCTTATTCAATTGTAATATTATCCTAATGGATCCTAAGAATTTTAATTCTTAATAAACCAATGAATTGATATTATAGGGTATATTGATAGGTATTTACAATTTATATTATGTTTAAAATTTATTGATTATGAAGCCAATAGATTCAATTAATTTGCAAGTTTATTTGGAATTTCTATATATAATAACCACCCATGAAAACTAATTTATCTCCCTTATACCCTTTTATATTTGAATTTATTTATTTCATTTACATCATAAAATTAGTTCAATAAGATCAACTGAAATTTGGCGGACCCAACAGTTTATAATTGTCATTGTATTTCCTTTTCTCTATGGGATTCACCTCGTACTACCACTAGACTACTCACTTGTAGTTAGTGAATTTTTGGAAATTTGTAAATTTATATTTTGGTCATGTCCCTATGGGATTTAGAATGTTTCATGGGATGGTTAATACCTATAAAGAAATGCTAGTGTCTAAAGGGTTTAAATAGAATAATTTCTTGGAATATAATGAACCCTTTTTCAAGCTTCCATGGTTAAATCCATCAAAATTTTACCTTCCATTACATCTATCCATGACTATGAGATATAAAATATGGATATCATAATGGATTTCATTAATATGAACATTAAATAAGATATCTATATGATAAAAAATAAAGGGTTCGTGATAATATCAAATTCCAATAAGATATAATAGTCACATAGATCCATTTATGGTTTAATTTAAGAATATTGGTCAGGGATAATTCATTTTGATGAAACCATAAGAGAATTTAGTTTCATAGAGAATGAATTTGAGCTATGTATTTACAAGAACCTTTGGGGGAGTGTTGTTTTATTCCTAGTAGTATATTTTAATGTCATAATACTTTTTAGAAATGACATGCAAGTATTATAGTTTTGTAAGTAATAGTTAAAAAAGTGTTTCTACATGAATGAATTAAGTGAATCATCGTATATCCTTGGAGAAAATATCATCCATGAGAGATCCAAAAGGTTTCATAGTCTAATTCAAGGTAATATAAATTATCAAAATACTAAAGTGATTTAGTGTAAAAATACAAGTGGGTATTAGTTCCAATGTCACATGGTACATATCTCTACAAAAACTGTCTCCTTTATTGTAGTTGGAGAAAGAGTGAGAGAGAATTAGTACAATAACATTTTCATTTGTGATAGGATCCATCATGTATTCCATGTTATGTACTATGAATTATGTTTCCCACACATTGATCATGGTCCGTTGACATCAGGTTGATCTAAGATAAAACATTAGTATGTTTTTAAGGTATTGCATAGGTATTTGAGGTATACTGTGGATATATTATTAATATATACAGGATAAAAGGAACTTGTAGTAATAGGATATAAAATTTCTAGTTTCCAAACAGATCAGAAAAATCTAATGTCACAATTAGGATATGTATTTATCATCACTAGAGTAATTATAAGCTGTAAGAGACTAAATAAGGTAGTTTCAATAAATTGTAAAATGGTGTATGTGTATATAGTGGCTTCTTATATAGCCAATTAATCATTTTTTATCCCCAATTTTGTCAAATAAATTGATGTGGTTCTCAGCTGTATAAATTCTATAACATTTTTTTTGATAATAATATGGTGGTGTATCTTTAAAAGGATTCAAGGTCACATAAATAAAAATAATAATTTTAAAATATCATCTCTTGAGTGATTTTTATCAAATGTGTGAATTCATTGTGAGTAGAGAATTCATGGAGGAAAACATGGCATATCCCTTGACTAATTCCTTATCTCAAAAGAAGAATGAATATTATGTGAGAGTGACTGAAACCATTTTTTGAAGGTTCTTTTGGTATAAAATACTTTGTTTATGTAAAATTAATAACTACAATTTAAAAAATTTAATTTTTTATGTTTTATATCAAATAAAAAATAAATTCATGTTTTTTGTGACATTATTTCTTTTTGATAATAAAATAAATAATTTCATTGTAATTTTTTTATGTTTTATGGAAGGAATCAGATTTTGTTACAAAATGAGCTTAAAATTGTTGAACATGTGATGTGAAAGATGACCTATGATGTCCCATTGAAAAAATAATGATCTCAGAACTTAAAATTAAATAACCAATAATAAACAAAGTTAAATTTATTACAATGGATAATTTACATCATAAATATAATTTACGATGTAAGAAGTGATAATTCAAGGAAAAAATAAACCTACCAAGGAAAAAATCTCTCTATAGAAATTCAACATGTGTCAAAACATGACACATATCTATCATGTTGTGACAGTCCCTTAAATATCTTACATACATAATTTGAACCCAAAAATAATTCATATGGTTCTTTCTCTATGTTTTTATGCTGAAAATATCCATTTAAGACATAAAAGTGATTAGAAGGGCACATAAAGGTCCAATGTTAATGAATTTAATGTCTGGACCACAATTAAAGATCCTTGGAAAACCCATCATACTTTTAATACATTTATTGGCACATTTATAGTTCCTAAGAATTTTATTTAGACATATAAATATATTACTAGGGGTTCATTGAAATGGATTGATTGGTGGGGGAAAGCCTTGAACGATGGACTACTATTGTGCTTATTTTCATGAAATCTATTACATTTTTTATTTTATTTCAATTCATATGATGCCTTCCCTCTCCCAAATCAACTCCTATATCCTATCTATAGAGGGGTAGTTATTTTGAGTGATTAGGAAAGGGAGTATGGATCTATGTCTCCATGCTAGATTATTTATGGTTAATTGAATAAAAATATTTTTTCTATTATTTTTTCAGGTTTAAATTCATTATAGTATTAAATACCTCATTCAATTTTGTGGAGTTTCATTTCTATTAATATTAATTTCATTGTCCAATGATCAAAATACACCCCCATCTAATTTTGATATATATATGATGGAACATATTAGGGTTGGGTGGTGAGTTCTTGGTTATTGCTATCACATGTGAAGAATTATAGCAGGAACTATTATTTTTTTGGGAATAACAATAATCGATCAATGATTTCACTAATTATTAAACATGGCCCATTAAATCGACAATAAATTAATTATGATATTACACCAATATGAGATTTCATTTAGGGTCTTTATCAAATTCACCATCTGGTAAGGGGAGATAGATAAATTAATATAAGAATATCTCTCTTACTAAAAAGTAGATGAATAATTGGTAATAATAGAAAATCCATGATACCATTTCACTAGGACTAAAAAATTACTTCGATCATTAATTTAATCACTTTTTTAAAACCAATAATATTATTTTATTTTGAAGTTCTCAATTTATCAAATGAAAACAAAATCATTCTTCCTAAAATGAACATAAAAATGTGGAAAAAAATTATGTTGAATCCTCTTCAAAAGACTATCTATGGTTAACCACTAGAATAAATTCTGGTAATAAATTTTTTCCCAGGGCCCATGATAGGCGGTGTCAATATTGGAACCATTTTTTGGGATTAAGGGCCTAAAAATCAAAAACATTTCAATTAACATTGAATAACTCACAGTTAAAATGATAGATTAATTGAATTTCATCCTGAAATTTAATTAATTCTACCCCAGCTGAGGAAAATAAGTATACAATATGAATCTAAGGAAATAAACCTCATAGATTCAAGTGACACTTTCTATTTTCCCTATAAACTAGAAATTATAGATATAAATACTAACAAAATTCCTAAAGACATGAGTGTACGCCAATTTTCTAACAATCAAAATAAAATGGTTATTCTTCATTAGAAAATGATTTTAGATTTGGTATTAACATGATTTATGTGCTTCCTAAGTTACATGGAATTGGAGGAGAAGAATCTAATATATACATCTATAAATTAGCCTATGTCTTCTTATTATTAAAACCCCAAGGAGCTGTGAAAGAACAAGTTAAGTGGATGGAATTCCCCTTTTCACAAGAAGGAGCCACAAAAGAATGGTTATACAACCTATAACTAGAATAAGACAACAACTGGGAAGATATCAAAAAATTATTCATAAACAGTTTGTTTCCCATCCTAGAGTACCATAAACCATAAATAGATCTATTCTATCATGAATATGAATGGTTATACACTTTATGAGTACATGGAGAAGTTTAAGATGATCTACACCAGCTACCCACATAAAAAAATGGAGGAACGCAACTTCCATTAGTTCTTCTACCAAGTCTATATGATAATGATCAAAACCTACTTGATGCCTCATTTAGAGTTGATCTAATTGACAATTCACCAACAGAAGCATTAGGTATAATTGAAAATAATTATTAGATCACACATCAATTCATTAGTAGAGGTACAAGTACAATGTAAATCCATGATGTAAGAACCTCTGATTCAACATCATTATTCAGAACCAAAATTTATGGACTCACCATGTTATTGAGACAAATTTTTATTAACCAAGTGATATAAAAATAAGAAGCACCTCAGATATGTGGTTTATCTTCTTCACCAAACCATTATAATTACTAGTTTCTGATGTGTAATGGATAAAAAGTTGTGCAACTAAATTCTAACAAGGGAAATTCCAACTAAACCTAGCCAGATCCCCTTTTTAAAATCAATACCCACCACATACCCCATTAAAGTAGCCACAATATTAGATCCCACCAATATTAAAACAAGCATATGAACATGCCTAAGAACAATCCATTCAATCTCCACCTTTCTACTAAAAAATATATAAGAAACATCATCTAGTACACCATCAACTGAATAACATTAGATGAGGTTGAATGTTTTAGGACTAAAAGATAAGGTAGATAAGCTAATAGAACAAGGTAAAAATTTTATGGAATTTATGAAAAATAATAAAGGAAATATACTAGCCCAGATTGTTTGAAATCCCATAGAAGGTATAAGTGTGATACAATATGATATGGAAAAGAGATCCATCCACCTGAGAATATAAAGGGTGGATGTTTGTGTTATAATTCTGAAGATATTCCCTGCCATACAATATAATTGGACAAGAATACATAAGATATACAGAAAAGGTTCAGAAATAGAGAACTAAAATGACCCTACAAATAATATAATGGGAGAAATATAACACTCCAGCACTATTCTCCTATTAGATTATTGATTCAAAGAAGGAAGAATAAAATAGTCGTAAAGAAATAGATTCCGAAAACCTTTTAAAAAGATGATATCAACATTATTCTACTATAATAGATTCATAAAATCAAAAAATATGTGAAGTTTTTCAAAGAAATATGCACCAAAATAAGGTTACTAGATGGAAATGAGAACATCATCCTAGGAATAAGTACCTCAGAATTGATCACTCCACCGACAAAAAAAAATAAAGATCTAGGGATATTCTATATTCCCTACATTATAGGATCTTTAAAAATTACTGTTTATTTATATGATCTAGGTTCTTAGATAAATGTATTACCTCATACTATATTTAGATCCTTGTGGATTGGAAAATTGAAGCCTTCCAGAGTGGTGGTCCATCTTGCAAATAGATCCATTGTATTCATAATAGGAGTTTTGGAATACATCATTGTGATATTCAATTATATACTATTCTAAACTAAGTTCTATGTGTTGAACATGGAATAAGATATGAGTTCATCACACTTACCAATCATTTTTGGGATACCATTCTTAAAGATGAAAAAACCCATCATCAACATATATGAAGGAATAATTTCAATATATCTTATAGATAGTCAAGTGCATTTCAACTTATGGGAATCGACAAATCTTTTTCAACCATCAATTCACTAAATTAAATATACCACAAATAATATATATAAATATATGAATAATCATGTATGATTTGGAAATTACATGCCTTATAAGAATATCTTCTCAGGAAAATACCACTAAAAAGGTTACTATCCAATGTTTGAAAAATTATGATATCATGATTGATGAAGAAAAAACTTATGAATTTGTTGATAGTTTATTAAAATAGGGTAGAGAGTTAAAATTAGGATCATATAATGATATTGATGAGCATAAACCTAAATAATATGAAAATAAAATGATTATCATAGATATCCAGAAAGAACTAACTATGAAGGGAGAAGAACTGGATGTGAAAAAATCCATATGTCTCACTATAAAAATAGAATTAGACAATTTTAGATAAAATTTAATAAAATAAATAGAGGCACATGGAGGATTTTATCATACTATCAATAATAAATAATCATAAAAATAAGGTAAATGTATACATAAAAAATTTCAAAATTATCTTATTTTGTTTAAAATTTTAGAGTTAAAATCCCAAAAAAGGTTGTGTGGATCAATAAAATTGAGGGGAAATATTCCACAACACTAGGAAAGGAAGTTTATGCCAAGAATACCACAACCCCTTACGCAAAGTGATTTTTTTCTTACAATAAGATAACAACAGGTATCTGGATAGATCATAAACTAGAGGAACAAAATATCAAGTATTCTGATAGTGTTTTGGTAAGAGTGGGAACACAACCTATTATTTCTCACAAAAAAATTTCATTGCTATTAAGGTATAAAGAATCGTTGGAGTATATTTCACACCATCAACCAGATTATCACTGAAGACCCACCAGGTCAATTTGTTTTTTTATATTTGATTAAATGTAGTAATTATATTTTAATTATACTTACTTTAATAATCAATTTTAATTAATTTTATACACTACCTCAATTAAGTGTGGTGGATGGAATATTTTAGTATAGGAATTATTTTAAAAAATATTTTTTTTGTGTCGATCCAATGAGGTTAAAAAATTCATTTCACAAGGTAACCCATATTTTTTTGCATTATTACACTCTCACCCTAAGTCTGATTTGATAATTATTAAACAATAATGCAATATAATTTGATTTTATTCTAATTTTTAGTTATATTGAACTTTCATAAGGTAACACAAAGAATATTTACAAAAACTTATGTCAGAAAAGGATATCTTATGTCATGAAAGGAAAATTCACACATAAATGATACAAAACAAAATTGAAAGAATATGATATGTGAAACATGACTAGAGCATCATTACTAATGAAATTTTCATTTTTCATTAATTACATTTTTAGCTCCATATATATTTATTTGAAAATGTTTTCTTTGATATTTAGAATGAAATTTCATGCCCACTGTCAGTCTTCGTTCATAACTTGGTTAACATAGGATACATTAATTTGATAGGAATCCAAAAATTCTATGTTTCATATTTTTATGTATAGGGATTGAATAAGTAAAATGGGTAATTGACTAATTATAGGGAAAATTAGGATATTAATTTTTACATTCATGAAAATAAAATTTTCCTACAATTTTTAATACACTGAATTTTAGAAATTTATGTGTATTGATTTGTTATTTTTATTTCATTACATGAGTGAGTGTACAAAATTTTATATCCAAAAACCAAGAGTATTTATAGACCAAACACTTTATATATTATCTTTATTATATTTCTTGAGTGATCATGGGGAATTACACCCACTAAAAATTTCATTGGAACTTGTTAAAGAAATTACTATTCAAAACCACATTTAATATGATTGAGAAATTTTTAGTAATATGAGCTCGTAAGGGGCCTCTCAGCACTAGGGTTCCACTCGTTATCGCCTTCCTCTCCACCATTGTAGATTTTCCTTGGGTTATCCTTCTGCTCGATGCACTCGTGGTTCATGGGATCTTCCAGTGATAGTGGCTTTCCATTTCTGGAGAACATCTTTGCTGCGGTGCAAGGCCCCTATCCATTTATCTGGCTAGGGCATCCCACGGTGCCTTGGTGTTGGTCCAGGGTGGTTTCTGATGCTACAGTCTGGGGTTTTTTGTCACGATTCACGTCGTCTGTGGGTGTGATGGGTAGATCTGGCCTCAGGTGCGGTTTTGAAGGGGGCGGAGGGATTTGCGGCATAGGCTTGTGGAGGTGTCCTCTACCAGTGATATCTAGTCTGATTTGTGTTTGTTTTAATTTTTGTGTGTGTTCTCCTTGGTTTAGTGGTGCGATGGTTTTTTGGTTCACGGTGTGGACTCGACTTCAATTCCAGTGACCGGCGATGCACGCTTGGTGAATGAAACCTTGGTTTTACGTGATGTGTGGCATTATGTGATGGCTTCATGGTGGCGGATCAATATTGCACGGACTATCTGTTGTGGTTTTGCAGCATGTGGATAAATTTGTGATTTTGGTTTGTTTTTTGTGGGCTTTTTTGTGAATTTTTGGAATGGTGAATGACTGTCTGGTTTGTGGTCTGCGGTGGTTGGTGTTCTCGACGATAACATGAAAACAATGGTGGTGAATGTCGATGATGAGATTGAGAGATGGAAGGAATTGGAAACTGATGATGCAGATGGTGTTATGTTTGATTTTTTAAAGGTTCTCACTAACCCAAAAAGTGACTCATTTGAAAATTAAAAAAAAAGAACTTTCAGAAACATGATTGAGCAAATTGTTATTATTAATCCCTTATCATTGAGAAATTTATTTACAAAAACCCTTTTGTATCATGTATAATCCATGAAAAAATATATGGAGAATGATCCGTGTTACAAACCATTTTTGTCCTTTCCTACTATACTCCATCTATATTGCATGATAGGTTAAAGTTTAATTGTTGGAATGTATGAACACTTGCCATAAAAGATGTATTATGTTACATGGAAAATGTGTGAAAGTTTTATTTTGGTTATTTGTAAAGGATCATTTTAAATTCATTATACTCCTAATTTTTACATTTTTTTTGAAAAAAACGATATAAAAAAGAAGAAAATTGAAAAAAAAAATATTATGGACTTGGGGAAATTAAAAATTACCATTATAAAACCTATGGTTTTTAAAAAAAATTAAGAGGTGGATGTGAGGTTTTTTACAAGAATGTATTTCTAAAATGTCGAAAAAGTAGAAAAAATTCAATAAGGGTCAATTTATTCATTATGCTTACATTTTTCATAACCTTTATATTTATTTTTCATATGTTGTTGTTGTTGTTTTAAAGGGGAGAATTCCATTGAGCTTTTACTTTTTATATAATGATCTATACTTTAGAGATAAACCACATATTTGGATCCTTAATTTTTTTCACATAAATATCTACCATACATAAGCCTTATAGTCATTATAACCTTGAATAAAAATTCTAATTGATTTTATGTGACATTTTTCTTTACAAACTGGATAAAGATATTCCTTTGCAAACCTATAGAAAAGGATAATGTACTCATGTTATGAGAATTTTTCTACTTGAATTTTTATCCAATTTGATGAGAGAAAATAAACCGTTGTGAGGTAAATCATGAATTTTTAGGCTTGATAATGATTAGTTAGGATATATGAATGAATTAAAGGATAAGATACAAAATTTTTCAAATGAAAAAACAATAATACTTGGGTTCATTAGTCTCTTTGAGAAGTGTGAAGTTGGTTTTATGTTTTTATGTGGAAATTTAATGTTTTATCCCCCATTTATAATCATTTTATTTAATTACTTTTTAATTTTAATATTGTTTACATTTTGTTCCTATTTAATTTAATTTGAGATTACATGCTTGCGGGAAAGCAGGTTCTAGTTGCGGGGGAATTGATAAAACCAATTTATGCATTTTTATTTTGGTATAAAATAAATTATTTATAGAAAATGATTGATTAAAATTTACAAAATTTATTTTTATTTATGGAAGTAATTAATTTTTTTTTGAAAACCATCATAAAAGTATTAAACTCGTGATGCAGAGGATAACCCATTATATCCCATAGAAAAAGGACTAATCCCGAAGCTTCAAACTGAAATACTAGGATGAAACAGAGTGAAATATATTGTAAATTGATGATATACATCATAAATAGTGATTTATAATGTAATAAGTGAAGAATTCAAGGTGTACAATCTATCCGTAAAGGAAAAAATCAGCTCACTGGGAAAAGTCAACATTTTTCATGGTGTGACACATATTTGTCCCACCGTGACAGTCCCTTGATAATCTTACAAACATAATTTCCGGACATAAATCATTCATATGGTTCTTCTTTGTTTATTTTACACCACAAAACACCCATTTCTAAATCCAAAGTGATTGGATGGGCCCATAAAGATCCTCTAATGATGAATTTAACATAGAGACCACAATTTCAGATCCTTGGATGACCCATGATAATTTTGACACATTTATTGTGTCATTTATAGAATATAGAGATATTATTGAAACCTATAAATACATTTAAATGGGTAAATTGAATGGGATCAACCAGAGAGGGGAAGATTTGGATGATAGAATGTGGTTGCACTAATTTTACTTCTTTATTTTCCTTATTTTATTCACTATTAATTATTGGGATAACTCAGCTCTCATGAATCAAATTGTCTACCCTATCCATGTAGGTCTAGTTTTTGTGAGTGATTAGGAAATAGTGAGGTTGGATCTATGCTGTTATTATTTAGTTTTTTACATATAATTAAATAAAAATCCTTCTTATATTCTTCTTTATTTTTTCAAATCTTAAAAGTATTAATTACAACATGTGATTTTGTAGGGTTTTGATTTTGTTAATGTTAAATTTCCCTAGTCAATTTTCCAAATTCACCACCACCTAACTCTAAACAGTATATGGGGGAAAATATTTGGGTTGGGTGGTGAGTGCCCAGAGATTTCTTGAACATGCACAGAATTGTGGAAAGAACTTTTTTTTATTGGAATAAAAATACCCCATCCTGTATTGAATTAATTAATCAATAAGGCCCTCTACATTGACACACACATATGAAGGAGAGTTAACTAAAATGATATTTAAGTTAGGGTTATTCTCAAATTCACTATATTTCCATGGGAGATAGATGAATCAAGAGAGGAATATATCTCTTATCAGACTGTAGAATAAGAATTGGTAATAATTATTAACCTATGATAGCATTCCACTAAGTCTATCCAATCCTTCTATAGTCATAATTTTAGTCAATTATTTTCAATAAACCATTTAATCTACTTTTGAAATTCTAAATTTCTGAAATCAAACCTAGATTATATTTCCAAAAAATCAACTTTAAAAAGATACAAATAGTTTTTTTCACAATCATCTTTAGGAGACAAAATTTTCTTAACCACTATATTATACTTAAGTAATAAAAAAATATTTTACCACACCCCATAACATACATGAGTCATAGAGATAATGAACTGAAAGTTGTGTACAGTTTTTTTAATACAGGTTGAATTTAGTTGGAGTTGGTTCCCTATAACCAACTTCTAGATACTATAATTTTACTTATGTTCATGTCTTGAATAATTAATAAAGTTATATCACATCATGGTTGTTCTTCTGTATGTAATAGTATATGATAATGTTCTAAGTGTATATACTGAATTGAAATGTCCTTGTAGTTTCCCATTATGATGATAATCTAGAAGTTCCACGAAAGTATTTTTTAAAACATGTTCTATTGAAATAATATATCATTTTATAAGACAAATATTATATAGCATATCATTGATTGAGTCTCATAGTACTTTGAGACACTTTCTCACGGATTTTCCCCATGCTAATTTCTGGTGTAGGAGATTGTGAAAACTCAAATCACCAACAAAATATTCACATTTAAACATGTCATTGGATTTTTATTTCTACACACAAGTGTAATTATACTTATACTTTAATATTATTATTAATTGATGTCATGAATCATGTAATATGATATAATTACCAAAACTAAGATGTTATATGTTCATGAAAAGTAGGGTATGTTGGGTTCATCACGAGTGATATTCTATTAATGAATAATGTGAGAAAGAGTTTTTCTTTTTTATTTAATGGAAGTTAATATCTCATTATCTTTGATTTTAATGGAACTACCAAATAAATCCCACAACCATAGAATTATATTAACAATTTCATTTCTTTAAAATCAAATAAGAAGACATTGAGGATAAAGTTTGATGAAACCTTTATGCAATATAATTGTTTAGAAATATCAATATAAATATATTATATTAATAGATGTATATTTATAGGAGTTTACATGTCATTGCAACATTAACTTCATTATTTATGGGAGATTTCATGGGTTTATAAACACCAACCATGGAATTTAGGCAATGTGTCCTAATTCCACTAAGAAAAAGGCCTAGAGGGTCACACACTAAATGTATTAAAAACCTCATGAAAATTCCATATTAATTTAACATGTTGGATAAATATAATTTTCATACATGTTTTAATAATTATTTTTTACACCCTAACCCAAGTGCAACTTTAACTATTTCCCCGAACCAGATTTCCACAAGACCTCATGCATGCCTCTCTATATGCCAGAGGCTTTCGACTAGTATCATGGGTCTATGGAGTTACAATGGGGATACTATAACGGGTTATCAGAGTAAATAATAGTTTAAATAATATAAACTGATATGAAAACCAGAATAAATGGAAGATGTAATAAAAATGGAAATTTCCATTAATAAACAAATGGAAAACATGATACAATAATGAAACGTTAACTCTACATATCATATAGTCATACCAATAAAATATTCAATACCAAAACAATAAAAATTTCATGAACATGATCCCAAGTCCCAAACCAATCATGGCATTCCTTGTTCAAACCAAACATCCTATGCATACGAAAACCAATAGGTTCCTGTCATGAACCTATTCTTGATAACAAATAGCATCTTCTTGGGTACCCAAGTTCCATGGTTGTCCGAGTGGGGTGTGAGTACAACTCAATAGGCCACCACCAATGGTGTCTAAAAAAATACTTGTATGAACAATAGTGTATGAAAATAGGAAGGGGTGTAATAAATAAATAAGGTAGAAAAATTTACATGGTTCTCAGTTAAACATTTATTAATTATCCATTTAAACCATTGAATTCTAATGTTTCATCTAACCAATCAAACCCATTTCGACCATGCAAAGAGACTAACACCTACACCATAGGGGTGAACTATTTTAATTCACAAGGAGAATCATTTTTCATTTCCATAATTATTTTTACCACGGATAAAGAGTTTAGGTACCCATTTCTTATATCAATGATGTCAGAGGTCAAAAAACTAGTAGCATCAGTCCAAGTATCTTACCAACATTCATATTATCATGTCTCACCATCCCAAAAATGATATGGAATTACATAACCAAACTCATATAGTTAATAGAATTAGTTTATCCTCTAAAAACTACAACATAATGGGGATCTTGGAGCATTATTCTAGATTGCACGAAACTGGGGAGTGGAGCATCAATCTAACATCCCAAAACCATTAGTCACAGTTGTGGAAACATGGAAAGTAATTCCATGAATCCAATTGGGTTTTGGAACTTCATTTATAACCATCTAAAATCATTCTATTATAAATGATTACTACATTTTATTACTTCCAAAAAATATAACCAAGCTTCATAATTAAACCATTTCATTTTTTATCCAAATAACAAATTTGTTAAATGTTCTTCAAATCCTTTTAATACTTAATCATTTCCATTTAACAATTTCTATTTAAATTATATAGAAAACATTTATAATGGTCCCAATGGACCTTTTAATCAACAATTTGATTAACTAAAACCCACCCCCTATTACATGTCATAAAACATCAACCCAAAATCATTGTCAATATTTGAAAGATACCATTAGAAACATGGGTATTCCTATTTAAAAAACCAAAAAAGGTCAATTACCTCATTTTAAATTAAAACCATAAAAATATTATCAATCCACTTTAAGTAAATGGATAACCACACGCCCATTTAAGATTAACATTTTAAACCCATTTGAAACCCCAATTTTCAACCACCGTGAGTCCAAAACATCATTTTAAAACATAAACCACTTTATAGAATAATTTTTTCTCATTGAAAACCATAGTCAATTCAAAACACAAACACTCAATTTAAACCATTTAAATCATACCTTTAACCATGAACATATACCAATTAACAATTACAATCCATTCACTTTCATAATTATCCTATCTCAATATTTTCTGATTCATTTTACCATTTTCAAGGGTTTGGCATACCCCATTGGTAACCTTAGGTCTGGTCTCAAATCATCAACAGATCCAATTAGGCCTATGAAGGGTATTTAACCTCAATTTTAGGACAAAAATACATTCCTCATCCAAATAAATAAAATCTATGCAAGTTAGAAACTCTCCACAACTACATACACATATTAAAACATCAAGACTATACAAGAAATCTTATTAACCACCTACCTCATGCTCAAAGATGATTAATTTTCTAAATGTAACCCTTGATTAAAACTAAACTAGACTCAAACACTAATATTAATAACACCCTATAAAAATAATGGTTTACAGAGTTTAAAGATATGAAACAACACACAAATCCCTTTCTAGAAAAAGGTAGGAAATTGAGCCCAATAATTACCCATAGCATTGATTCACAATCAACGACACTACAATCTCCTAAAGAATAAGTGATAATCACCCATAGAGGATGCGAGATCACTTATTTTTTCATCCTTGATGTACGGGGTCAACTGGGGAAGCAAATTAGGAGACACACCTTAAATCAAAATGGTGGAGGGGTGGTCTTCCCCTCACTTTTTAAAAGGTGAGTGGTTTGGTTTCAGGATTGACCAAACCATGAACTAACAATGCATCTACATTTATTCAAGAGAGGGATAGGATGAATAGTATAGTTGGGATATATAAACAGTTTTTAATAACTACATGGATCTCAGAAACATGTATCTATCCAAGGGAGGAACAACCGTATATTCTCCTAGAGGCACCCATGTGATTTTAGAAACAGGGTGGTGCTAGTGCACCAGCCTCTGTCTAAAGGGGAAATTTATCATGGATGTCTGGGAAGGCCCGCATGGTTTCTAAACCATATGAGGTTCCCTTCCTCGCCTCTATCTAAGACACCCCCTGACCATATGGTTGTGTGGAATGGTTAAATTAACCTTGCACTAACTATGAAACTTGAATAGTTTAGATTTTTTATATAATTTCAAGTCTTGAACCCTTGGAAAACCTCAGAGACCTGTCCTACCCCCTAAAAATACTCCATTAACCATTTAAAATATATATTAACCAAAATTTAATCTAGGAAGTACTATGTCTCAGGTTTAGGATCTTAAAATCTCCGCACATTATAAAAACTTTTCCTTGAGATACATTCCCAAACATCACCAAGCCTCCAAGAAAAAATGTCAGGCCATAGGGCCCACCTACCAACTTCCCTCCCCGATTTCCTTAGGATCACAACCATTCCGTCAAAAAATATGACCAAAGATACATTCCTACTCTGAAAAAAGCTATCGTTTTTTATCCATAACATGAACTTGATTCTCATCAAAGGACACATCAACTTCAAACCCAACACAAACCACAAGAATTCCAAAAATAAATACAAGGTAATACAACCTACGTCATTGTAAAAGAAATCATCATACAAAGCCCAATAATTCCATGGAAGATCCATTCAGTACTCTATCAGCCATATTCTCTCCACAACTCATGATGAAAAATACCTAGCGCTAGCTTACACTACTTCCAAAATTTTAATGGTGACCCAAGTTCAACTTCACCCAAAAGAACACTTGGTCATCCAACCACTTTCCCCAAACTATTTTGTTTTATGATTTAAATATCAGTAACCTCTTAAAAACTAGATTCTTGAAACACGTCCAAGGAACAACCATCAACTCAAGAACTCAACCCCAAAAACCTGAGTGAATGCTCATTGTTGAAACTAAAATATTGATATAGTGCTTGGCCAATACTATAAAAATCAAAATATTGAATCCATTTTCATTAATTTAATTGTCAACATAATGGTTCTCCCCACCTTAAGCTTAATATTACAGCCAAAAATTCCCAAAGTTTGGGACTTATTCCATATGTAATATCCAAAGGATCATTGAACTTGTGATCCCATAACATACTTGGTGTGGTTCCCAACATTTTATTCCCAAACACTCATGAGATCACTGTTTCATAGTTCCTTGAAACATGTGTTCTAGTTTTAAGAATTACAGTATCTGGGAGGTTTGCATTGGATTAATTTATAGAACCGGAAACTTCCAATAGTTCTTTATCTGAAGGGGACCTACTTTCAAAAGCCAGGAATTCATTAAGTTTGAACTTTACAGTACTTAAGAACGTGCATTGGTCGAGAGGATGGGAGGTCGGACTCATCACACCCTTTTGGGGGGAATTATTGTCTACTTTGGGACTCTCTTTGTAAATTGAAGATACTTTCATGATTCCTTATTAATTTACCAATTATATCATAAGTATCCCTTGGAATTTACAACCAATTATTAACATGTTTAAAATTTAGAATCATCAGTATGCATTCAAGGTTCATCATTAATGGAAATATCCATATGTATTAAAGGTTTTCCATCAATGGTATCCTCTTATATACAGCTTATAGATTCTTTTCATCATCGTTGTGGTGATACTGCTTTTTAATCCACTTAGTGGGGCACTTTGGAATTTCTTTTCATCTAGGGAGACAAAGGTTTTATTTGATTTTGGGAACGTATCCATAAAATGGGCTACCTACGTATCCTTGTAAAAAGAATCAGAACCCCCATAGTTTGATGCCACAGAATGGGACACATCATTCCTTTTAAGGTCATGTGATAAGGACCTAGTTTTATAGTTTAATGTCATGTGATATGGAAATCTAAGAGGAATTTTCTTAGTCAAAACATAGTGTGAGACTTATACTGAAGCATCCCAATGAACTTTGGAAAGCATATGGGTTTCCAAGTAGGATCATATCCCATTGGGAATATGTACCATGGCGAACAGGGTTGATTTAGGGTATTGGGTTTGAACCTCAAGGAGTCTTCCTACATATCCTATATAGATGGGAATCAAAGCCCATGTAGTTCGATTAGTCTCATTGGAGAGTATAGTTCTTTGAGAGAAATGAGTTTGGGCTTACTTCCTGAAAAGGATGCCTTGGTGACTTAAGGGTTTAATTTGGGGATTATCTCTAAGTAGGAGGCCCAAATTAAAGGAATTAGGGTTGGATTCATGAAGTGGATGTTCAGTGAGATTAAGCCCTGAAAGGGCTTCCTACGTATCCTGGTTTGAAAAGGAATCAGATTTCTCATAGTTCCTTCGATTTTGAAAATGTTATGACCCTGACAAATCTCTAAGCCCACATGAGTCATGCTCGATGTGAGAATCAAGATAATTTCAAAGATTCAGGAAAGGAATTAACACATTCAAATTTTTTCTCCTCCACTAGTGGAATAAGGTGTGTTGATTGTAGAAGAGGGTGAGGTGACAAGCCTTCCCTATATTCTCTTCACATTGTACAAGGGCCTAATGAAAGGAAGAAGGCAAGGTTAGAGGATTATACCAGGATGACTTCCCATGGTGAGAAAGCCCAACGGGAGAGGGAAAGGGAAATAAAAGTCTATGTGCCCATCTCTCCTTTGGTATTTGATACCGAATAAGAGAGGAGGAGAAATGATGCAAACACCTGCAAGAAAATCTTGTGGCTTATGGCAAAATGGTTTCCCTAAAATTTATCCTGTTAAGGGAGGGAGACTTCTCCTTTATTTTTAAAAGTAAATGTAGGTATGAAATGTATTTTCCCCTACTAGAGACCTGAGGTTCTGGGTTATCTCTTTGAGAAGGGAGAGGTCAGGACCCAACCCTCCTCCAAACTGGGAACTTCCTAACACTGTTTCTGGGAGAAAGGTCCATGTGAATATGGATATACACACTCATAAACACTCCATGAATCCAAACCCATTGTGAAACAAATGTGGTAAACCTGTGACTGTGGAAATACAAACCCAAATAAGAGACACACTGGTGTTCCTTTCCCAATGGTTTGATAAGCTAGGAGGTATTGGTGGAGGTCTCAATATAATCCCTTTCAGACAAGGGATCCAATGAAGAATAATCCTTGCCATGAATGGCTTTGAAGAAGGCATGATGGCTTGTTGACTAAAGAGAGTGATAAGAGTAAGTGAATCAAAGAGGGGAACCCAGGTAGAGAAGGGTGCGCAAGTATGGGCGTGCAAGTAAACTTGGGTGACCTGATGTTCACTTAAGCAATGAACAATATGTATTTTAATACATGGGAGATACCTTTCTCAAGCCTTCAAGAGTATACACTGGTGATATTAGAAGTGGGGTGCTCAAGTTCCTGTGAGAGGAATGGGTGGCGTGCAAGTATTTCTAACTTGGAGAGGTTTTTCACTTTAGGAATAGGTGTTATGGTTTCAAACACTAAAAGTAATTAAGTCCAATAATCCTCCCTGAAATCCTCTGCTCAAGGTTTTTATGAACTACATTGAAAGTTTCAGAAGATTTAAGTGAAGTACTAGGGTGACTAGAGCCGCAATTGGGTTTAGGGAAATTCTTCCGTACAAATGAGGGCCCCAAGGGTCTATTTATAGGAAAATATTTGACCCTGGGTGAAAGGGAAGTGGTAACGCAAGTAGGCTGCATGACATATGTGGGCACTCAAGTAGGCTCCATGACATATGGGGGCGCGCAAGTGGAATGTGTGCCGACAATGTTTGGCTAGACTAGGGAAACCAAAAACTCATGCCCTTGAATGTATAGACTTTTATTTATGTATTTTATCCCTTTTTCTTTCTAATGGATTCCCTTTGTCATAATTTTTAGACTCTTTTACGAAATGGAGTGTCAACAAAATCCCCCCTCAGAATTGGATCCGAAATAAAAAGAGGATCCTATACTGAGGAAAAGTAATGAAGGGGAAATAAAAGAGCACTGGGGGTTGCGCAAGTATTGGCACTCAAGTAGACTTGGGTGCACAAGTTTGAAACACGTAAGATTTATCACGTGCATGTTGACATTCCTCACTTATATATAATGGATTCACTTCCATTAAAAGTCTCATAACTTTTAAATTTTCAGCTCTCGGTGAACAAGTCTTCTTCTGTTCAGACGCTTCTGTTTCTCCACTTTTCTTCTTAGACTGTTTTTAAGGATAATGCCAATGAGGTGAGGACCAACATTTGAGAGATTGAAATTCTAATATATTCCAATTATGAATCAATTCCAACCACAAGGAGGGTAAAAGAAATTATAGATTGTTGTACCACCGAAGATATGAATCCTTCATTAAACGAAGAGTGGCATGACTTTGTAGGTCCTGAGGATGTAAGTCTCCTTTATCTCACATTCTCTTCCATTTTTCAACTTGGAATTTAGTCAAAACATTTTTAATTAGGATAAATATCATCTTAAATTACAGTTGGGGAAAGGAAAAAAAATTGATGTTCCTTCACCACAATATAGCCATGGAGGCACTACTCTTGGAGCTGTTGGGTCACCCCATGAATGAGGAGAAATATCTCCAGGCCAACAGGCCATGGAGGAGGAAATAGAGAGCGTACTAGGATCTCTGATACCTATATTTATAGATGATGATGTAAGCCCACCAAAATATGAAGAAGCAAAAGCACCTAAGAAAGAAGACCATGGTTAAGCACTTTCTTAGCAGTGGTAAGTCTCCCTGATAATCATTAATTTTAGTCTCTATTCATGAAAATGTGTTTAAAAATTTTATGATTGTAGGGGCATTTTATGTTTTTTCTTTGAAAGAAACTACTGATAATATTCGTGGAGCCTTAGAATTTTCTACTTAGCAGACACAAATTTCGACAAATCCAGTGGTTCTTAAAGAGGCATTGAAGTCAAAGGAACCAACATCTTTTCCGAACACTGCTCGGATTCCTACTATCAGAGGAGAGGAAGCTTATAGTAAATCAATAATACTTCATAAGTTATCAAATGAAAAAATATCTAACTTCCATTATGTGATACTTTTAGGTTCATCACATGCACCAGAACATCTATAAACAACTGATATTGACCCCACAGTTGTTTCTGAAGAATCTACTCGGGGTCAAAGGTTTCCAGAGGAAGGTTGTGAAAGAAACATGCCAAGTGCTCCCATAGGTGATTCTAACCTGGGATCTGAGATATATTTGGATTAAATTATGAAACATGGTATGAATTTTGAAGAACTATTAGAACATGTTAATATATCAAATGATTTAGAAGATTTTGCATTTCCTTGTATAAAATCAACTGGACATGAGTTATCATTATTCATCCTGTTAATATTCTTATGATTATCCTGCTAACCATGGTTGATTAAAATATGCAGTTTCATCTAAATAAACTACTTCCACAATGGTACTTGAAGGAAGTTTTGATATTAACATCAACCCCACCATTGCGGATACATTAGCTCAGGTGGATCTTGAGATAACAGGTCTTTTTGAGATTTATTCTAAAAGTCCTGATCATATTAAAGATAGCACTTCACATACAGATACATCAACAAAAATTGATGAAACTGAGAACATTAGGGAGGATTCTTCTCAAGATGTTGACCTACTATTAGTTAAAATACACTGATATTGTGATAGCATTCACTTTTGTTGTCTTCTGAATTTAATCATAACCATAATTCTTGATTTACCATATAGGGATATCAACTTAAATGGATAGGCCTAGAGGTGAAGCCTCTGCATCAGCCTAAACAACATTGGAAGGTGGAGAAACCACTTTTCAGTAAGGAACAAAGCATGGCACTTCTTTAAGTGCATTAGTCCTAGAATATACCCGTCCTTATGACAGTGATTCTGAATCGGACCCAAAAATGAGGAAGGATCTTCATCTTACTCGTCTCAAAGCATGGAAAAATATTTGTAAGATAATATCTGAGATTCCCCTTGAATAACTGCCTTCAAGATTTCCACAACCTTCATCTATGTTTATCATGATAGGATTTAGCGGTTTTGAATACCATGAAATTCGTACTACGGTGAAAGAGATTATCTTGAGGAGGGAGAAAGAGAAAAAGCTTCGACAAGACTTGATAAAAGCCAAACTGTCAATCAATATTGAGGATTTCCAAGTAGCATTGTCCCAAGATGAGGCTAATCAAAATGCAAAGTTAAAGGGATTTAAGTAGACAATTAAAGAAAAGAAAGTTCAATAATTTTTCTTTCAAGAGGAGTTAGATATCATTATATGGGATCTTGACCGGCTTCATAGATCATTAGGATATGTCCAGAAGGATGGGGTAAAAGCCATTGTAGATGCAAAAGAAGAACTTCATCATGTTGAAGAGAGAGAGGCTGGTCAAATAGATAATCTTCACCAAGTAGTTTATGGGGCTCAAGAGGCTGTAAAACAAATGAGGGATTACATAGAAATACTTTTTAAATTTCTAAGAGAGTGAATCTAATTTGTGTATTCTCCTCTATGAAAATTTTTCATAAATGAAAAGTATTTTTCTTTAATCATTTTTGTTTTCAATTTCACTAGCTGATTTCTTTTAGCTAGGCCACTGGGCCCAGTAAGCATAGTTTGATTTTTTTTTCTAGGGTTGTAAGGACAACCCCCACAAACTTTATATCTCTCAACTTTTTATTTCTCAAGGTTACCTAAACCATACAAAAAATGTATATTTAGTGAGCTGGGACTCGAATTTTGTTTAGAGTGCCCTTTACAGTTTCTCAATCTCGTGAGTACCAATTCTTTTGTTTTTTGCCAGTTTAGATTCATGCATGTTGGACTATAATAGGATAATATTTAGGTTCGAATAGCTTTTACCATAAATTTTTAATTAGATCCCAAACAAATATTTGTGGCTAATAATTTAATTTATATTCTTTAAATGTTTCCAAGGGGAATCTTGAGTCATGATTTTTATGGTCACTAAATTTAAACCATATATCAGCATAAGGGGTGTCTTTTCCAGGAACAAAGTTACCATTATTTGGAAAACTAGTTATGGGAGCTGTATTATACAGGTCCAACTAGGGCATATGTTGCATATCCAAATAGTGGCATCTTTTGACTAACAAGCATGTTATGTAGAAAACTTTTTCCAGGCCGCCTAAGGGAACGTGCTGCATATTCAAGAAAAAAATATCCTTAGGAATTTAACATTTTTCTGCTGATAGATAGGGGAAATAAGATTTGGGTGATCCAAGAACATAGTGGGTGGTTTTTTCAAGGAAATTAATTTTAATAATGAAAGGGATATTTTGTACCCACATAAGTCATGAATAGGAAAACCGTTTCTATAAAAATTTGGTGTATGAGTAATGGTTAATGTTTATCAGAAAAGGGAATTTATGATATCAAATTGTGCAGTTTTAAGTCATGCAATAAGGACATTGGTACTGTGCAGTTTTAAGTCATTCAGTGAGGAAATTGTACTGTGCAGTTTTAAGCCATGCAGTTAGGACATTGTTACTATGTAGTTTTAAGTCATGTAGTGAGGACATTGGGTGTCCTTAATTTAAGGTCTTTAGCTCTAACCAAAGGTATGAAACTCTCCTTATTTCTTGATAATTTGTTTGGAAACATACTATCATAATCAGTTATGGAAGGAAAAATTTTAAACTATGATTTGGGAATTTTTGGAACCGAGGAAGGATATGGGAAAAGTGATAAAAGCATTAGAGGAAGTCTTTTCTAAGAATGAAGTTACCATTAATTGAAAACCTCATTATGGGGGTTTTATTATGCAAGGCCAACTGGGGAATATGATACATAGCTAAATAGTGGCATATTTTTACTCAAAGCCCTATTATGTAGGCAACTTATGCAGGTCCACCTAAGGGCTCATGCTATATAATTAGACAAAAGATCTCTCCTAAGTTTGAAGTTCTATTGCTAAAATCTGAATAATGTTTATGGAGATTCAAATTTTATGAGGCATAGAGTTTGGTTTATGGAGAAAGGTACCTGAATATGGAAAGGGTATTTCCACCCAATATGTCCAATGAATTGGAGGAATAGTACTTTAACAAAGGTTAGATCCAAATGTAAGAGGTATGGTGTCTTTAGTTTAAGGTCTTGTAATAAGGACTAGAAATGGAAACAATATATAATATGTGGTCAAGTGATTTTAAGGTTATTTCATATTGTATTGAACACGTGGTGAGGGAAATGTGTAAACCATGGTCTTTAAGACTTTCAGATTGTGAGAAAGTTAATGGGACATGTATACTAGAATGACTATTTTAAAATACAGATTCTTGTATATTGGCATCAAAGATTAATGGGGACAAAGATAAAATAACCAAGAATGATGTTACTATTATTTGAGAAACCCGTTATGGGGGATTTATTATGCAGGTCCAACTAGGGCATATTCTACATAGCCAAATAGTGGAATCTTTTGACTGACCGACCTGTTACGTAGGCAACTTATGTCAGGCCACCTAAGGTAACGAGCTACATAGTTAGGAAAAAGATATATCAGGTATTAGAAACTATTTCACCATAAACCGTAAGAAATATTATGAGGATATGGAAATATTCAATATTAAGAGTGCGAAATATGGAAGGGGATTATGCCCAATGCCTATGAGAAATATTTGAACCAATATTGGCCATGAGTTGAACATTATTTACATAGATCTGACTCATATGTAAAATAGATACTTTCTTTTTTTCCTCTGAATTAATATTATGATGTGCAGTTTTAAGTCATACAATGAGGACGTTATACTATGCAGTTTTAAGTCATGCAGTGAAGACATTATACTATGCAGTTTTAAGTCATGCAATGAGGAAATTATAAAATCTAGTTTCAATTCATGTAGTGAGGACATTGATAGACCCATAAGAAATTGAAACACCTTATTTATATAAATAAGCCCCTTACCTAGTTCCTAATCCAATGTAAGCTATGCTAGGTGTGAGAAACAAGGATTAGTAAGGGTTTCTTTTACAGTGCAAAGCTGACTCAAGTGAAGAATATGGGTGCTATATTTCCATGCAGTTTAACATCATGCGGTAAGGACAAAGATGAATCGATGTGAAAGGAGAGAAATATTGTAACTGGATTAAGGGATAAAACCCAAGTTTCTCTACATGTCTTTATGGGGAATGCATAGAGTCATACATAGTTCTTAAAACATTCCCTAGGCATATTTTATTCTTATACAAGAAATAAAGGTTTTTTATTGCGAGTAGTGCCAATATTAGAGATCTAGGCATCTTTACGTATCTCAAATAGATGAGAATCAAGCCATATGTAGTTAGCAAACTATTATTCTTCACTCTAATTATGTTTGACATGAAGAATGGGGCTTTTGACACATTCTAAGAGAACGATAAATATTAAGACATAAAATGGAATAAGGACAAAATCATATATCTTAAAGAAACACTATGTATAGATATAATTCATATACAGTAAGAGAAAAGAAAATAAGAAGATTTGGTGATTGTTTCCAGGCCCAAAAATAGATATTTAGGCATCTATAAAATGAGAATCAAGTCATACATTGTTCTTGAAATAAGGTCTCTATGAAGATCTGACTCAGACAAAGGAAATAGAGGGACTCATGTGCTACTAAGTAGTAGTGATGATGTCAATGATGTTTTTTTATGGAAGATTCCAACATCAAATAGAGAAAATGTTAGTTGTACAAAATACATCATGAAGTTTACCGTCATGCACCTAGGATGAAGATGCTACGCATTTTAACATCATGAAACATTGACGCTTATGGTTTTTATGAAGTTTAATGTCTTGCCACTAGGACATGGGGGTTGTGCAGTTTTAGGTCTTGTAGAAAGGAGGTAGCACCACTGGGCTTTGCTCTGGACCAAACCCAAGCTGAACTTCATCGTATAAAGCTAGAACGGGATCGCCTTCGCGAGAAGTTCAAACTGATAGAAATTACTACTCGTGTGATGTTAGCCGAGCCTCCCTCGGATTCTCTCACCTTAGCACACCTTACACTTAGGTCCTATGCTGGTGTGATAAGGGGCTATGTAAGGAGACCGTAACTGTCTTGTGTAATCCTTTGTTTTAAATAAAAATTTCTATTTCTTTTATGAATTTTCAAATTACCGGAAAAATATAGTATGCATATTTTTGATGAATTTTCGAAAAAGGATATTTTAAATATGTTTATGCAAACCTTAAATAATTAAAAATGTGTAATGATTTTCAAATAATGGTCTTCTACAATTATGTTCAGTACGAAATTTAGAGTCTAATAAGATCAACATGATTTTTGATGAATAGTAAATTATGAGTAGTGATTTTATGATTAGGATTAGTAATGTGTCCAAATGTATTATTAATCTCAATTAAAGAAAGTACTAAAATAATCTAGGCACTTTGATTAAGTAATGTGATCCAATAAAATAGTTAAATAACGGTTTCATAAATTATTATTCAAGTATTAGTTTTTTCAGATGAATAGTGTTTTTTAATTAAAATTTTAATTAAAAATATTTAGAAAATTATTTTTATAAAATGTATTTCATTTTTCAAATCAGAGTATTGATATTTGGTTAAGGTGAAATTTTGGGATTATTCTGAGAAAGTTGAATTTTTGATGAATAGTGAAAATACAGTTTTTAAGTTACGGGTGTTTAATGACATCATTAAATGATGTATTAAGTATGTAATCAATATGGTAGACTTATGAATAGTAAGATAAGGTATTAGGTGTCCCAAGTGGCCAATACCATGGGCAAATACCATGGGAAAGCCCATGGTTTTTCCAAAACCACTAATGAGGTGTCCCTTGGACATTAATGCCTTGTCCCCTCACTTTCCCTAAAAATACCAAGCCATCCTCTCATACATTCGACTCCCCACTCTCCCCCAACGAAGTTATGGTCTCCTTACCTCCAAAGGAGTCCTCCCAAGGTTCCCCCAAGCCCTCAAGGTCCAAACCTTTGAGTTTTAAGAGTTGCGTTTTAAGGTAAGGGATCTGATCTCTCTCTTTCTTTTTAAGAAATCTCTTTTATGTAATTTCTTTTATGCTCCATGTTATTATATTAAAGGGTGTTATTTTATACTCCTATTACTTCCCTTTTCATGTTCACATAATGATAGATCCCCTCTTACTCTCATTATTTCGTTTTATGCTGTTTTAAGTGGCGCTGTTAGGCTGCCGAAATTTTTTTAACAGATTCTTTCTCCCTTATCATTTTTCAAGATCTATTATCATGTAAAGTATTTCAAGTTACTTTTTATTATATTGGGGTATGATCTCTAAATTTATCATACTGATCTTTTATGATAATATGATGAGATACCCCATTTTATCTCTTTAATTCAGTATTTTGAAGTTTTAAGTGGCGTCGTTAGGCTGCCGAATTTTTAAGTGGTTCTTCACCCTTCTCGTTTTGAAGTTCTAATTTCATGTCAATTCTTTCAAGTTCCTTTTTGTTATGTTGGGGTATGATCTCTATATCTATAATACTGGACTCTTATGTTCATATGATGAGAGACCCCATATGACCTCTTCAAATCAGTATTTTTATGTTTTAAGTAGCGCCGTTAGGCTGCCAAATTTTTAAGGGATTCTTTCACCCTTCTCCTTTTCAAAGTTCTAATTCTATGTCAAGTCTTGCAAGATAATTTTTATTATACTGGGGTATGATATCTATATCTATCATACTGATCTCTTATTATCATATGATGAGAGACCCTATTTGATCTGTTCAATTCATTTTTGTTGAAGTTTAAGTGATGTCGTTAGGCTTCCGAATTTTCATAAGAGAAATCAAATTTTTTGTCTTCCTTCCATGTTTTTTATTTCAAATGGTATTTCCTTGAAATAGCATAACCATGTCCACATATCCTTATTATTCTGTCCCTCTACTGTTTTATGGGTCAATTATGATTGTTTGACCCATGTTCCCTCTCTTTTAAAAGTTTTCTAAAACCTTGTAACATAGCCGTTATGCTGTAGAATTTTCGTCTCAAAATGCCTCTCTTTTTTCAAAATTATTTTATGTTATAAAGTGAATACTCAAAGATCTTATTTCTACAGGGGTATTCACATATATATCAAAATGTTCTATTTTAAATTCTGGGATTTACATACATGATACCCACTTTCCCTTTCCGTGGGTTTAAAGTAACGTAAAGATCATGTCTTTAAAGCAGTTTTTAAAACGTTATGATTATGAAATGAAACCCATTTATTTTATGCTATATGGGTTATTTATGAAATTTTTGATGATGATATATGTGGCTCACATGATAATAAAGGCAAATTTAAGGGAGCGCCATGATAGCGCTCCAATGCATTGGGTAAAGACTTAATCTCTAGAGATGACCATTTTAACGACGCCTTGGTGAATAACCTTGGTAATTTTTAACGACACCTTGGGGATGGACCTTGGTGAAACGAAACGATTGTCAATATTAAATGTTGCAGCCACATCTTCAAGTTATGAAAAAGTTTTATTTTTATTATGATATGCCTCATGATTTCATTTTCATGCCTTAAAGTTCTTTTCATGACTTTATTGATGTATCTCAAGTTCATATGTAAAATGTTTCACTTGTTTCCCTTGTTGGGCCTTCTGCTCATCCTTTCTTTTTATGTATGTCCCCAGGTTATGAGATGCAGTAATGAGCCTAGGGTGAATATGAGGAGAATCCTTTCAAGTGTTTAAGAAGAATGTTTTTTTTGTTTCATGATTTATGTTCCTTGTTTCCAAGACACTAATCCTTAAAGATCCTCAGTTCTGTGTAATGGAATGAAAGTTATGTTATAAAAAGACGGGATGCTATAGTTGGTATCAAAGGATGGTTTAGTTATTTGTGGAAATTAGGATATGAAAACTCTATGAAGAACCCTATAGAAAAGTTTAAATATAAGAAATCTTCCTGGTATTTTGGTGAGTATTGAGTAAGGGGTTGCCAAGCAAATACATCCCTGTCTGGATACGAGGAGGTAGAGGTGGCTCTGGCACAGATGTACATAGGGTTAAAACCCAAAAACACCGCTTTGAGCTAGACTCAAACGGGAACTGGTACATGACAACGGGCCTTGCTGCACTCTTGGTTACGACACTCCCGGGGGATATGCTTTGGTAAATTCATAACCATGGTATGAACAATTGTTAAAGGAACAAAGATAAAATAAAATAAAGATTCACATAAGAATATATGATCATGGATAACCTAGATGGGAACCTAGGGGATCACAAGTTAGGGTATACTTTTCTTCTACAAGTTATCCTTATATGCTTTAAGTTCCTTTTCATGATTATTGTTTAAGTATTTAAGCCTCTAATTATACTTTCTCTTCTTAGTTAATGGTGGGAAATGAAAAAACGTGTCCCAACAACCAATGTGATAGGAAATGTGATGATTTCCGTATTAATATGACAGAGATGATTAGGGGATTAAAAGATGATTATTATTTTGGAAGACATTCACTATTTTGGGGACCCTACATGATCGAGGTAAATATATTACTATAGTATTTTCATTGAGGAGTAAGGTTGAATTATATTTTTAAGAATTTATGAATTTAAGGTGGACTTATAGTAATTTAGGTTACTTATGGGAATGATTAACCTATCTTGGGTAAAATATGTTTAGGTTAGCTACTTTTTTTATAAGATGTTAGGAGTGGTTGATGTTGTCTGGAGATGAACAATGAAGTTGTTTTGGAAGACTATGTTATCAAATCCTTATTGTATTTGGGTTTCAATCTTAGTTTGGTTTATTTTGAGGAATTTTAAGGACCGTTATTTATGGAATGGTCTATGATGAACTTTGGGTAGTACCATGGAACTTTGAAGATTTAAAAGTAGTTTCCATTCCTATGGGATTATTTCTTTTTGAAGAGTTGTTTTACCTTAACCTTTCTGTTTTTGGGAAAATGTTTAACGATAGAAGAAATAGATAGTTAATCTTTTGTAGATTATGTGATTCTCTAGAAGATGATTCTTGTGCTTTTATGAGACCAAGTGTTTTTGAATCCTCATCATTTGGAGAAAAGATTAGTGTTGGTAAGGACTTATTAAAGGATGAAACTCTACTTGAAGGTAGGTATATTTTCTTATGTTTTTATTCTATGTACTAAATGAATTCCTCAAAATTATGAAAAGAAACGTAAAACAAAAATGTTGTTGGTTTATGTTTCCTACTAGGTAATCAAAGACCGTTTACACACATCATAATTTTGGGATTTTCTTATGGTTAAATTTCTCCTAATCATGTTCTCTATCACTCTCCCTCAGAACTTGACCCTTTGTTTTCTCCTCCATGTCCATGTTTTCCTACATGGAATCCTAGTGTGGGTTAACTCGGGTTACCATTGTACTTCCCTTTCTTTCTTTTAAAGTAATAGTTTTACTGACTCCTTTTCCGATGTGGGACTTTCAATGAAATTTCAAAACCCAATTTTAAAAATTGCGAGGATGCAATTTCTTAAGGGGGGAAGATTGTAACGACCCGAAATTTTAAATAAATATTGTTTCCTAATTTTATGTGTTATTTTATTTTTATACTCAACAAAAATGTTTCATTTGATAACATGAGTATAATTAAAATGAGACTGTTGGGTTTTGACTGTTATTTGACCATTGGTCAATATGACCGCTAGAAACTAAACGTTTTGACTATTGTCTCTAAATACAATCAATCTTGGTTAATTAATATAGAAAGAAGATTAGATGGCCTCACCCAGTAGTCTTGGACCGATCGAAGCCCATCTAACAGAACTTGGGAAGGAGGTAGCACCACTGGGCTTTGCTCTGGACCAAACCCAAGCTGAACTTCATCGTATAAAGCTAGAACGGGATCGCCTTCGCGAGAAGTTCAAACTGATAGAAATTACTACTCATGCGATGTTGGTCGAGCCTCCCTCGGATTCTCTCACCTTATCACACCTTACACTTAGGTCTTATGCTGGTGTGATAAGGGGCTATGTAAGGAGACCGTAACTGTCTTGTGTAATACTTTGTTTTAAATAAAAATTTCGATTTCTTTTATGAATTTTCAAATGACCGGATAAATATAGTATGCATATTTTTGATGAATTTTAGAAAAAGGATATTTTAAATATGTTTATGTAAACCTTAAATAATTAAAAATGTGTAATGATTTTCAAAAAATGGTTCTCTACAATTATGTTCAGTACGAAATTTAGAGTCTAATAAGATTAACTTGATTTTTGATGAATAGTAAATTATGAATAGTGATTTTATGATTAGGATTAGTAATGTGTCCAAATGGATTAGTAATCTCAATTAAAGAAAGTACTAAAATAATCTAGGCACTTTGATTAAGTAATGTGATCCAATAAAATAGTTAAATAACGGTTTCATAAATTATTATTCAAGTATTAGTTTTTTCGGATGAATGGTGTTTTTTAATTAAAATTTTAATTAAAAATATTTAGAAAATTATTTTTATAAAATGGATTTCATTTTTGAAATCAGAGTATTGATATTTGTTTAAGGTGAAATTTTGGGATTATTCTGAGAAAGTTGAATTTTCGATGAATAGTGAAAATACAGTTTTTAAGTTACGGGTGTTTAATGACATCATTAAATGATGTATTAAGTATGTAATCAATATGGTCGACTTATGAATAGTAAGATAAGGAATGAGGTGTCCCAAGTGGCCAATACCATGGGCAAATACCATGGGCAAGCCCATGGTTTTGCCAAAACCACTAATGAGGTGTCCTTTGGCCATTAATGCCTTGTCCCCTCACTTTCCCTATAAATACCAAGCCATCCTCTCATCCATTCGACTCCCCACTCTCCCCCAACGAAGTTATGGTCTCCTTACCTCCCAAGGAGTCCTCCAAAGGTTCCCCCAATCCCTCAAGGTCCAAACCTTTTAGTTTTAAGAGTTACGTTTTAAGGTAAGGGATCCGATCTCTCTCTTTCTTTTCAAGAAATCTCTTTTATGTAATTTATTTTATGCTCCATGTTCTTATGTTAAAGGGTGTTCTTTTATACTCCTCTTACTTACCTTTTCATGTTCACATAATGATAGATCCCCTCTTACTCTCATTATTTCGTTTTATGATGTTTTAAGTGGCGCTGTTAGGCTGCCGAAATTTTTGTAACAGATTCTTTCTCCCTTCTCATTTTTCAAGATCTATTATCATGTAAAGTATTTCAAGTTCCTTTTTATTATTTTGGGGTATGATCTCTAAATTTATCATACTGATCTTTTATGATCATATTATGAGAGACCCCATTTTATCTCTTTAATTCAGTATTTTTATGTTTTAAGTAGCGCCGTTAGGCTGCCGAATTTTAAAGTGGTTCTTCACCCTTCTCGTTTTGAAGTTATACTTTCATGTCAATTCTTTCAAGTTCCTTTTTGTTATGTTGGGGTATGATCTCTATATCAATCATACTGGACTCTTATGTTCATATGATGAGAGACCCCATTTGATCTCTTCAAATCAGTATTTTGAAGTTGTAAGTACCGTCGTTAGGCTGCCAAATTTTTAAGGGATTCTTTCACCCTTCTCCTTTTCAAAGTTCTAATTCTATGTCAAGTCTTGCAAGTTCCTTTTTATTATATTGGGGTATGATCTCTATATCTATCATACTGATCTCTTATGATCATATGATGAGAGACCCTATTTTATCTGTTCAATTCATTTTTGTTGAAGTTTAAGTGACTCTGTTAGGCTACTGAATTTTCATAAGAGAAATCAAATTTTGTGTCTTCCGTCCATGTTTTTCATTTCAAATGGTATGTCCCTGAAATTGCATCACCATTTCCATATATCCTTCTTATTCTGTCCATATACTTTTTTATGGGTCAATTATGATTGTTCGACCCATGTTCCCTCTCTTTTCAAAGTTTTCTAAAACCTTGTAACATAGCCGTTATGCTGCAGAATTTTCGTCTCAAAATGCCTCTCTTTTCTCAAAATTATTTTATGTTATAAAGTGAATACTCAAAGCTCTTATTTCTAAAGGGGTATTCACATATATATCAAAATGTTCTATTTTAAATTCTGGGATTTACATACATGATACCCGCTTTCCCTTTCCGTGGGTTTAAAGTAACGTAAAGATCATGTCTTTAAAGCAGTTTTTAAAACGTTATGATTATGAAATGAAACCCATTTATTTTATGCTATATGGGTTATTTATGAAATTTTTAATGATGATATATGTGGCTCACATGATAATAAAGTCAAATTTAATGGTGCGCCATGATAGCGCTCCAATGCATTGGGTAAAGACCTAATCTCTAGAGATGACCATTTTAACGACGCCTTGGTGAATAACCTTGGTAATTTTTAACGACACCTTGGGGATGGACCTTGGTGAAACGAAACGATTGTAAATATTAAATGTTTCAGCCACATCTTCAAGTTATGAAAAAGTTTTATTTTTATTATGATATGCCTCATGATTTCATTTTCAAGCCTTAATGTTCTTTTCATGACTTTATTGATGTATCTCAAGTTCATATGTAAAATGTTTCACTTGTTTCCCTTGCTGGGCCTTCTGCTCATCCTTTCTTTTGATGTATGTCCCCAGGTTATGAGATGCAGTAATGAGCCTAGGGTGAACATGAGGAGAATCCTTTCAAGTGTTTAAGAAGAATGTTTTTTTTTGTTTCATGTTTTATGTTCCTTGTTTCCAGGACACTAAACCTTAAAGATCCTCAGTTCCGTGTAATGGAATAAAAGTTATGTTATAAAAAGATGGGATGCTATAAAGGACAAAGATGAATTGATGTGAAAGGAAAGAAATATTGTAACTGGATTAAGGGATAAAACCCAAGTTTCTCTATATGTCTTGATGGGGAATGAATGAAGTCATACATAGTTCTTAAAACACTCCCTATGCATATTTTATTCTTATACAAGAAATAATGGTTTTTTTATTGCGAGTAGGGCCAATATTAGATATCTAGGAATCTTTACGTATCTCAAATAGATGAGAATCAAGACATATGTAGTTAGGCAAACTATTATTCTTCACGCTAATTATGTTTGACATGAAGAATGGGGCTTTTGACACATTCTAAGAGAACGATAAATATTAAGACATAAAATGGTATAAGGACAAAATCATATATCTTAAAGAAACACTATGTATAGATATAATTCATATAAAGTAAGAAAAAATAAAATAAGAAGATTTGGTGATTGTTTCCAGGCCCAAAAATAGATATTTAGGCATCTATAAAATGAGAATCAAGTCATACATTGTTCTTGAAATAAGGTCTCTATGAAGATCTGACTCAGACAAAAGAAATAGAGGGACTCATGTGCTACTAAGTAGTAGCGATGATGTAAATGATGTTTATTTATGGAAGATTCCAACATCAAATAGAGAAAATGTTAGTTTTACAAAATACTTCATGCAGTTTACCGTCATGCACCAAGGATGAAGATGCTACGCATTTTAACATCATGAAACATGGACGCTTATGGTTATTATGAAGTTTAATGTCTTGCAACTAGGACATGGGGGTTGTGCAGTTTTAGGTCTTGTAGAAAGGACATTGTATTGTCTATTTTAAAGTCTTAAAGTGAGGACGTTGTACTATGTTGTTTAAAGTCTTGAAGTGTGGACGAATTTGCACAAATAAACAAGGTATTTCTTCAAAAATCTCACATTGGTTGGAGTTGTAATAAACTCTACATCCATTCATATTAAGGAAGAAGATCCATTTGAATAGATATTATGTATTGAATAAGGTTTTTCCCACTTTAGCTCATGTTTTGGAGGTTTCTTTCCATGTATCATTAGAGTCCTAAGGACCAATACTAATTCTCCTTGAAGAAATGAATGGTGTCGAATAGTCTTGTTAAAATATCATGATATTCTATTCTGATAGACTTCTAGATGATGCAAAGTATGAAATATTTTCTCATCTAATCATTCCAACTCAATGAACCATTTTTGATACCTCCCATCTGTAGGAAACTGATCACAGATTGAAACTCTGAGTGAAGGAAATTGCATTTAAATTGGAAAAACTACTTCGGTTCCATATATCAATGAATAACGAGTTTCTTGGGTAGTAGTATTTGTAGTTGTCCGATAATCCCATAAAGAATTCAAAATTTTATCAGGAAATGATTTCATATCTTTATCCCCCATCTCTTGGAGTATATTTGATAGGGTCTTATTGAAGGCCTTTATCTGTTCATTGGCTACCACATGATAGTGAGATGAATTGTTGGATTTGATAATATGTTCCGGATATAACTTTTTTACCCCACGAGAAAACAATTGGTACCATTTTCTATCAATATATTATGATGGACACCAAATCTGGTGATGATTTTAGTTTTGACAAAACTAACAATGCTTTTGGATCTGACTTCTTTGAGAGGTATTTCCTCATCCAATTTATAGAAGAAGACAGTAACAGTAAGAATATACTTGAATTGCTTAGTTGTTTTCAGAGTATAAGGCCCTACTACATCCATTCCCCATGTGGAAAATTTCCAGGAGTATTTAGCTGTATGTAGCAAATCCGGGGTTTGATGAATGAAGTTGGCATGCACTTGGAAAGGATGATATTTCTTAGTGAAATATATGAAATCCTCTATCATTGAAGGCCAAAAGTATCTAAGACTTCAGATCTGATTAGACAGTATGTTCCCAGATTGGTGGGCACCACAAACTCTTGAATGTAATTCTTTCATGACAGCTAAATTATCTTATCCATCAATACATCTGAAGAGGATCCCATCAAAGCCTCTCTTGTCGAGGATCTATTGGTGGTATGGAATATAATAAAGAGATAAATTGGTTGCTTATCATCGGATCTATTCTTTTTTAGTCCTATTTGGTGTAAGTACTCCATTCTAAATATATTCCATGATGGATGTTCTCCATCCCATGGTATGACCACATTGTTCATAAATAGGTGTAATTTCATTAATTTCCTCCATTCTGGTTTGAACAAAAGGTGAGACCACAGGATGATGGGCTATGCTAATGACTATCTCATCCCGATTTGGATCTTCCAAGGCTATAGCTGCATTTTCCGATGCATCTTCCTTGATATTATTTGATCGTGGGACATAGGAAAATTTCTTCTCTGAGGGAAATTCAGCCATTAACCCTCTAATGTAATCACACAAAGGGATTAACTCTTCTTTTCTGATAGAATATTTCCCATTAATTTTTTTTATTACCAGTTCTGAATCACCTATCAACTTTAAATGATCCAATTTCACCTGAAGGGTTATTTCAAAACTTCCGTTGAGAGCTTGATATTCTGCCTCATTGTTGGTACCACCTTCTGAAAACAGGAAGGAATAAGGCAATACTGCCTTTTTGGGGGAAATAAGACAATTCCTAACCCAAATTTGTTGAGTTTAGGGTTTTCCATTCTCTTCTATATTGGACTTTTGGAAGCACCATCAAAATACATTTCCCATGTTTGGGAATTATCTTGAATAGATAAGACCTCTTCATCAGGAAGTTTAGTATTGAATGGTGTATCTTTTGCAGATGGATTATCAGCAAGGAATTCAGTTAGAGCTTTTCCTTCTATTTCCTTTTGAGGCACAAACTGGATATCAAAATGTTTCAAAATAACCACCCACTATGCCAGATTCTTTGTAAGCATAGGACAACTGAGGATAAATTTGAGCAGGTTTTTGTGAGATACCAATTGGACCTCATGATGATGCAGGTAGTGCCTCAATTTCGAAACTGTAATGATTAATTCCAAGAAGAAATTTTAAATACTTGAATATCAAGTTTCCGCATCAATCATAGTTTGACTAAGATAGTAAAGGTTTTTTTCATACCCAACATCATTCTTTTGGGCAAGGAAGGAACCTTGTGATCTCTCTAAAGCTATCATATAGAGAATAAGTGGTCTTCCTTCAATAGGTGTCATTAATACTGGTGGACTCAATTGATATTTCTTGAGGGTATCAAATTATTCTTGTTTGTCTTTGGTCCATTGGTAGGTGACTCCCTTCTTCGTTAATCTGGTGAAGGGAAAACACTTGCCCGCCAAATTGGTGATAAAGCACCAAATATAGAACAAGTGTCCTTGGAGTCCCCTTAATTTTTTCAAATTTAGAGGAGGTGACATACCAAGGATTGATTTTGTTTTCTCAAGATCAAATTTTATAACATGATGGTGTACAACTAAGCCAAGAGACTTTCTTGAGGTTACCCCAAAAGCACATTTCAAGGGGTTCATCTTCAAACTGTATTGCCGAAGTTTATTGAATATAGTCTCCAAATTAGGCAAGTGTTTGGAACATTTTCTGGATTTTACCACCAAATATTCCACACAACATTCAACAAATTTCCCTAAGAAGGGTTTGAAGATATGGTGCATGGCACATTGGTATGTTGCACCTGCATTCTTTAATCCAAAGGGCATTAACCGATAGCAAAACACCTCTTGAGGGGATTTCATGGCTGTAGATTCTTCATCCTCTGGGGCCATACAGATTTGATTATACCCATAGTATCCATCCATGAAAAAAATATATTCATAGACAGTCGTTACACCAATTAAAAGCTCTATAATTGGAACTGGAAAATCATCTTTAGGACAATACCAGTTAAGATCTCTGAAATCAATGAAGACTCTAATTTTTTCATTCCTATTTTTCACTGGGACAATGTTGGACATCCATTAGGGATACTGAACTTCCCTTACAATGTTATTCTTTATAAGCTTATCAACTTCATCATCAGTTTTAGAGGCATGATTTGGGCGTGTTCTTCATGCTGCCTGCTTGAATCCATGAAGTTCTTCTGGAAAATCCAAATGATGAGTGGCTATATCAGGATTAAGACTTGGAATTTCTGTATAATTCCAAGCAAATATATCCCTATGTGTCTTTAAAAATATATAATATACCTCTTTCTCTTTATAGGTTATGGCAGCACTAATTATAGTGGTGCATGGATCTTCTTTTGTACCCAGATTTATTTCTTTGACCTCATCTACAGTGGTGGAGACACCTTCCTCAAATGTCGGAAGATCATCCCTGAGAACCTACTCTTCTTCTTCATTAAGAGATACCTCTTCTATTTCCACTTTCATAGTATATGATGAGGCAAAACTTATAGAGTTAGGGTAGGAGTCAATATTTGAACATCCTGAAGAAGACGCCACCATTTTTTACCGTACTTGTGATGAAGGGTTTTCCTATTGTAATAAAGAGTAAATGATGTATAAAGAATCAACATCTTTGTCTTTCTCTAGAATTGCTACAATATTTTCTTCTCTGGTTAATGAAGTAGAGGATTTTTGTAGTTCAGTGGATGAAATGAAAAACATATCCATTGAGACTTTCATCATTTCTTGGTGGATCAATAGTTTCTTCCATGTTGTCAAGATCAATTGTTGTAATTCACATTATGGAAGTTACTGGAAGACTTCCCGGATTTGGGTTTACCTTTTCAATTTGATTAATAGGTAACACATAATCTGTACTCAGATGTAAGAATAGATTTGATGGAATCTTTTACAATCCATTCGGAGCATTAACTATGGTTATTTCTTTTTTTCATGGACTTTGTTCCTTTTGTGTGATAAAACTCTGCCTCAATGTATTTAGATTCACATGTTTTTAATGGATCCTTGGCACCATACAATGTACCGATTTAACCATTGAAATAGTACTTAAGACATTTGTGGTATGACAAAGGTATGAGTACATGTTGATGCAAACAAGGCCTTCCAAGAAGAATATTAAAGGTCATTTCTTGATGAACAACCATGAAATATGAATTAGACATAAAATCTTCATACTTAATTATAAGTTTAATCTCATCCAGAAGTTCTTGTTCATTCTTATCATAATATTTCTACATTAAAGTCAAAGGATATAAGTTAAATTTAGCCAGGCCCAATCGATGAAGTGTATGGATAGGAATGAGGTTGAATCCAGAGCCATTATCAATGAAGGCTCGTCAGATTTATATATCATTGAATTTTCTAGAAAAATACAAGGGTCTGATATTCCCATTCACCACATCATCTTCATTTTCATATAAAAAAGATATGACCGCAGGAAATTCTATAGTATCGTTCTCTATACAGTAAACCTCAGTAGCAGCAACTTCAGTTTCAAACTCTTGAGGACTTGAAAAATCCCAAATGAGTGCTTCTCGAAGATCTTTTGACAGATTCAAAGAATCAAAAATTGATAAACTTTCTGGTACGTGGGCCAACTATTTCAAGACATCATACTTTTGGTCCAATGGTCTATGTTTCCCATCATGGAGATATAGTTTTGTAGGTGCTTTGGAAGTTTATGCTTCTGATGTAGACAAACTCTGTATCGGAGCAGAAGCTGGATATACTCCTGGATTTGGTAAATTAGACTGAATAGGACTATTCATATGATGAGAAGAAGACGGTGTGATTTACAATCAGTCTTTCAAAATAATTATGTCATAACCGAACCTATCATTCACGGAAGAAACTATGTGTTCATGTTGAACCCGCTGAAGGGATCTTCTATGAGTTTCTGCTGCATATATGGTTTGAGCAGGGGTAGAGTTAAAATGGAGGTTTCTAGAATTACAACATATTCCCATGTATCCTCAACCTGTGCCTCTTCCTCTAGTTCCCCAATTAAGTACAATGAATTCTGGAACATTATAATTAGAATCACCATTGTCATAAGGATTCGTTAAATTGATAACATTAACAGAACCAAAGATCAATTATTCATCTAACGAAAATTCATTTTGGTAGGTAAATTCTGTTTGTGCCATTTGGTGGGGCAATACCCATGATTTTAAAACATATGGCATAAAATCTTCCAGATTCAAGGACAACTTTTTCCATGACACAAGCTCATCTTCTTCTGACTCCTCTTTGTCCTTATAATCACTTCACTTATTTGAGGAATGACCTTTTGATGAAGATGGTTTACTATGGAGGGAGTGTAAGAAGACACAATCGGTTGTTTCAACAATGTTTGTAAAATAGCATGAGTCTAGTTGATCGTTTTATTAATTATCCAATCGTCATATTTCTACACATTTTTACTTTTGACCTCTTGTAATTTGCCTTCTTCCTCTATATCAGTAGCAATAACACATGCTACGTGAGTTGATGAACTTTTTAGTTTTACTTACCTAGATTCTACCATCTTTTACAAGAGTTCCTTGAAAACAAAACATTTCTGGATAAGATGTCCTAACATCTGGTGAAAGGGAAAATAATTTTGATGATCTTCATCTCCTTATTTATTTGGTTTCTTCGGCCTTGGAATCTTAACCAAATTGTTTCCTAAGGATGATATGAAGTAACCAGGAACTTTTTCATTCCTGAAAGAATAAACTTTATTCTTTAATTTCTCAAACTATTTCTACCTTTGATCGCTTTGATCATCTTGATGAGGCATTTGTTGTTGATGATGCTCTGGAGGCGGATCCCTTCAGTATGATGAAGGTCTTCAAATAGAATCAGGTATAGTTGCCTGCTTGAGTGTGACTGTAGAAGCTTTTTCCTTTCCTATCATCCTCCCCGGGGCTGATGGAATTACTTGAGTTTTAGCCTTATTTTCTATAATGTATTCTTCTATCTATTGAGCAATTGAAATAAGGTCTTGATACCCTCCTGTGTAGTCCTTAGGGATCAATGGTGTTCATAATTCATCACGTAGATTTTCCACACAAATCGGCAGTAACTCTTCTTGAGGGAGTGATAGAATTAAAGAATATGTTGATCCTTTCCATCGAGTAATGAAATTTTAAACTCTTTCATTATCCCTTTGTTTATAATTTGTAATATAAAAATTTTTTGTTTTTGGTAGTGTTGAGATAAATTCAAGATGAAATTTCTGACGAAGATCTTCCCATACAATAATTGGTCGAGATTGTAAACTTGTATACCAGACAAAAGCTGGTCCTTGTAATGACTGCACAAAGAACCTATGGTTAACTGCTTCTTGTTGTTGAGAAGTTCCCATCATGGGACTAAAAATGTGTTAATTATTGTTCCAGATCACCCATACCATTAAATATTGGGAATGTGGTATTCACAAAATTTGGTAGGGGAGGAATTACATCAACCCATTCATGGTAATATCTCTTTTCCCGGTTAACTGGTGCACGTCGTTCCTGCATAGTTTCAAATCGAGTTGTTAATTCCTCAATTGTGTTCATAAGAATTTGGGGAATATATGGATGAGCTGGATTCTGTGCAGGTATAGCAACTGAAGCTTGAGCTAGTTCAACGACCAGCAAAACCCCTGATTGTGGTGCTGATATCTACCTTGGATAACCCATGGGAACAGTTCTATCAGGATGTGTTTGATTTAGCCTTAATTGTGTACCCAGTGGAGTAATTCATTATCCGCATCTATAGTTACTACAAATCATCTTTTCTGAGGAGCTCCTATAGAATTTTCAAGTTGAAGATCTGTTTGGGGAGTACGTCTAGCATAAATGTTGTTTCGAAGTAACTCTGTATTGAGTCTTTTCAACTCTTTCATTTCCTCTTCTTGCTATGACAATATCTCTTCAAGTGAAAGAGATTGACCTTATCCAGTGGAAAAGTGTGATGGAATCTAACCTTTTTTCTTTACCCTTGTTATATGCCTTTCAGAAAGGGGGGAGTTTTTTATTTTAAGGCATGCCTAGATTCTGGGTAATCCTCTGATTTCAGGTATGCACGCCATTTTAATTTGCCTTTATGTGTACCATATTATGGACAAGAACTTCATCTTATGATTACCCTAAACTGGACTCATTTTCTGGAAGATCTTCTGCAGTGTTGTTAATGACATTTACTGACCCATAATGTATCGATGGTATTTTGTCAGTGTTTTTACAAGATCGTATTCCTTTGTGTCTTCCCTGAGACTTTGTTCTCCTATATGATGAATTCCCTGGAACTTTTTGGAAGATAGTAACCCAAAGGGAATCCTTGGATAGTTCAGTTGTACGCTCCCCTTGTGGTTTCTTTCCTAATCGGGAGAAAAATTACTTTGGTTGAGGAAAGGATTAAAAATGTTTAAAATCCCCCAGCCCTATAGGTTGTGGCTATTCTTGTTCCTCTTCTTAAAATCATTGAATGTTGTTGAATGAATTTTAAGGTTGAATTAAATGAGGCCCCAACCTTGTAAGATAGGGTGATTCATGAACTTCTATGGCTGAAATTTGTGTCTTCTTATTTTTCAGATTTTGGTTCAGACATTAGCTGGGTGCATTATTCGACAACCACTGAAATCACCTATTTTGGAAGATCATTGTGCTATTTCAGAAATTTTCATTCTCTGACACCTAACATCCTCTACACGGGACGCCTTCTCAAGATTCTCAGATGCTTGATGTAAAAGTAACATAATAACTTGTTTTATTTGTGCCTAATTCTGATGAGAACTAGTTGAGGCCTATTCTTGAGTGTACATTTTATTACATATAAAATCTATTGATTGTGGCCGATCATGGGAAATAACATTGAATGAGACCACTTTTGGCAGACTTTGCTGATTTTGGAGTGTATTGAAATAAAATTCTCCATATGCACCTTATAATATGATGCAAACACTAGATGGGGATTCATAAATTAACTAGTGTAGCCTCTTTAGAGCATTGAGACATGCACGCTGAAGGTTTCTCTATTATTTTTCAACCTTTGGATGTTGGGAATCTGATAAAGATGCCAAGCCAATTTGGTGTTGCAGCCCTTATATTACATTTATATTATTTTGATATTCTTCATATGATAATACTTTGGTTTTAAAATGACGAAGAGTTTTCCATAAGTTGAGGAAGATGTCATGAATGAAATATTTTATCATCAATTCTGGAATGTGATACTAAGAAATTTCCAAATTCCAGAACATGACTGGTATTTCTCCTTTAGCCAATTTTTTTCTCATGTTTAACATATATTAATCGTCATTCACTAGAGGTTTCTCCACTTGGTCTGACCAAAATGGATGCTCTGTAATAGAAGAAAAATGACCCAAGGGAGGTTCAAAGAATGACCATTCCCTTAAGATGTATTCTGGTTGAGAAAGTGTTTCACCCGTAAATGACAAGACATCATACATGACTGGCCTTGTGTTTTCAAGTGCATTAAGATAGGAGGGTTTTCTCATCACTACATTTTCAATTATGGAATTGTCTTGACAATGATAAATACTACTGCAGAGAGGACATTCATAGAGAATTCCATCATAGGGAGGATCACCATGATGGATTATAAAAAGGGATAAATCTTCCTACTCCATGGTATTCTGGACAAATGGAGGGTTGTTGTGGCTCTCATCCGGAGATAAGCACTCTGTATTGACCGAATTTTCATGAAGCAAGCATTCATGATGAAGTTTCTGACTAGGAACTTCATAATTACAACTACCACCCGCAAAATTTGGTAATGAGAGGGTAGAATCTTGAGCATCAATAGATAAGTGTATGAGGGCTTCAAGAACTCTAGCATTAGGAGGATTGAAATCGTAGCTTGACTCTTGATTTTCTAATAGTGCTTGGCGAGACTTCTTCTTTGATGTTCTCTTATACTTATTTGGGGCCACATACTAGGAAAAGTGGTTATCATGGGCAAGTGTATGTGCCTGCCTTGAAGTGGTTACCAGAATGGACCGATTAACTCTAATTGGAAAGGGTGTATGTTCCCGATCTTTTTGTCTGTATGATATGGGGGAGTATTCCTTATGACCCTCCTGGACTAGAACAGATGTGCGTATCTACTATGGGATGGCATGCCTATGTGTTATCCCATGTGTGGGGATAGATTTATGTGTATGTTCCCCTGATACTACTAAATTAGTTTTTATAAAATCTTGGAATGCTTCCTGAATATAGTTAGGGATTTGTGTCTACTCTTTCACCATTGATAAGATGTGTTTAGTGACTTCGGTGTCTAGAACAGGAATATATGTCTATTCAGTATCTGGAGTAGGTGTATTTACCTACTCTTCTCCTCCTTTTCTTGTCAATGGGAATTGAAAGTACTCATGCATGGGGGCAGAGAATTGGGTCTGCCCTAAATTTGTCATTGGAGCTTTCCGAATGACTTCTCTGGTTACTACCAAACGGTACTGTTGGCAGGCTTGATGAACATTTGAAGGTGTATGTGTCTGCTGGCTGTTTCCTATCAAGTATAGTTGATGGACTTCCTTCAACACTGGAAAATGAGACTGTTGACAGAATTGGTAAATGTAAACAGGTGTATGTTCCTGTTTACCGGTTTCCACCACATTAGATTGGTGAGATTATTTAAATTCAATCAAACAAGCCTGTTGAGTGGTTGATAACTTGTAAGAAGGTGTATATTCCTATTCATGGTACTCCACTGGATTTATCCAGTTGTATTGGTGGGTTTCTGCTAGACGAGCCTACTGAGTAGTAAAATTAGGACGGACAGGTGTATGTGTCCGCTCGTTGTTTTCCATCAAGTTCAATAGATGTACTTCTCTAGAGGAGGCAGGGGTGAGAACCTGCTACCTGAGATACTTGGGCCGAATGTCCAGAGGCAACACCCCCATCATGTTGGGGGTACACCACCGCGTGATTCTGGTGGCGATTGCTGGTGGGAGTCCTCAGGAAAGACTCTTTCATTCTTGAATTGAGGCCTTGAGTGACCTCTTGACCAACGTCTATATAGTATGGGAGGGAATTATTTTTGCATCCAGGGGATAAGGACCTGAAATGGTTGAAGACGGCCATTGGCACTGTTTGCTTCTTGATCATTGGTCATCGTTGTCCAGATGATCGAGGATTGTTATTTACCTAGAGGGCCTATTGAGCTGCCTCCAAATTCAGGATTGTATCATGGTGGTGATATTTGTTTACTAGCACATTAGAGACCTAGCGTTGAGGACGCTGTCTTGGTGATGATGTCCATCCAATGGATGGAGATCCATCTTGAGCAGTCTTCTGGAAGTTCACAGATGTTGTCTTGGAGAAATCCATTTTTGGAATGAAGGTAATTCTGAGAATAAAAACATGAAAAAAAATAAACTCCATTAAAGAAATATATTTTTGGATGGATACATGTGTGATTGATTCCTTTGTCTGGCCATAATTTATCAAGTGATAGGGGCCTAACAGGTGGGTAACATTATTAACATGGTTAAGGATTCACGTCGGGTTCACCATTTTTGTTTTGTATTCCCTTGAAACGTGTGTTCTAGATTTAATAATCATTGTTTCCAGGTGTTTTACATTGGATTTATTTATGGAATCGAAAATTTCCAATAGTTCATTATCCAAAGGGGACATTCTTTCCAAAGGTAGGAGTTCGTTATGTTTGAACTTTACGATACTTAAGAACATGCATTGGTCGAGAGGATGGGAGGTCAGACTCATCACACCCTTTTGGGGGGAATTATTGTCTACTCCATGAATCTCTTTGTAAATTAAAGATATTTTCATGAATCCTTATTTATTCAATAAGTATATCATAAGTATCCCTTAGAATTTACAATCACCAATTAAAATGTACAAAATTTTGAATCATCAGTATGCATTCAAGGTTCTTCATTAATGGAAATATCTATATGTATTTGAGGTTTTTCATCAATGGTATCCTCTAATATACTGCTTATAAATTATTTTAATCATCATTTTGATGATACTGGTTTTTAAGACACTCAGTGGGACACTCTAGAATTTATATTCATCCATGGAGATGAAGGTTTGATTTGATTTTGGGATCGTTCCCATAAAATGGGCTACCTACGTATCCTTATTAAAGGAATTAGAACCCTCGTAGTTCATTCTATTGAACGGGACACATCATACTATTTAAGGTCATGTGATAAAAAACTATTCATACAGTTTAATGTCATGTGGTATAGACATCTAAGCGGAAGGTGCTTAGTCAAAACATAGTGTGGGACTTATACTGAAGCATCCTGAAGAACTTTGGAAAGAATATGGGTTTCCATGTAGGATCAGGCCCTGTTGGGAATATATACCAAGGAGAACAGGGTTGATTTAGGGTATTGGGTTTGAACATTAAGGATACTTTCTACGTATCCCATATAGATGGGAATCAATGTCCACTTTTTTTGATTTTTATCATAGGAGAGTATAGTCCTTTGAGAGAAATGAGTTTGGGATTACTTCCAAAAAAGGATTCCTTAGTGACTTAAGGGTTTAATTTGGGGATTATCCCTAAGGAGGATACCTAGATTAAAGGAATTAGGGTTGGATTCCTGAATGTTATGTCCATTGATCTCGGGCCCTGAAAGGGCTTCCTACGTATCCTTGTTTGAATAGGAATCAGAGTTCTCATAGTTCCTTCGATTGGGAAAATTTTGTGACCATGAAAAATATCTAAGCCCACATGAGACATACTCACTGTGAGAATCAAGATAATGTTAAATATTCAACAATTTAATTCCCACTTTCAAAATTTTCCTCCTCCGATAGTAGAAGAGGACACATCGACCATGGAAGAGGGAAAGGTGACGAGCCTTCCCTATATTCTCTTCACATTGGAAAAGGGTCCAATGAATGGAATAAGGGAAGGTTAGGGGATTAAAATAGGATTTCTTCCCATGGTGAGAAATACCAATGGGAGAGGGGAAGGGAAATTAAAGTCCCTATTCCCATCTCCCCTTTGGTATTTGGCTCCTAAGAAGAGAGGAGGAGCAACGATTCCACCTCCTATAAGAAATGCTACGGGATTAACCAAAGATGGTTGCCCTAAAATTGATTTTGGTAGGAGAGGGAGACTTATGCTTTATTTTTTAAAGGAAAATTAGGCATGAATTGAATCTTCCTCTACTAGAGACCTGAGGTTTTGGGCCATCTCTTCGAGAAGGGAGAGGCCAGGACCCAACCCTCCTCCAAAATGGGAACTTTACAACACTGTTTTTCAGAGAAAGATCCATTTGACTGTGGATATACAAACCCATAGACGCTCCATGAATCCTAACCCCATTGTGAAACAAATGTGGGAAACCTCTGACTATGGAAATACAAACCCTAATAGGAGACACGTTGATGTGTATCTCCAAAAGGTTTAATAAGCTAGGAGGTTTTGGAGGAGGTCTCAACAGAATCCCTTTCAGACAAGGGAGCCAATAAAGAATAAGTCTTTCCATGAATGGATTTCAAGAAGGCATGATGGCTTGTAGACTGAAGAGAGTGAAGAGATTAAGTGAATTAAAAGGGGCACCCAAGTAGATAAGGGCACACAAGTATGGGTTAACAAGCACACTTGGGTGACCTAATGTTAACTTAAGTGATGAACAACCTATATGTTGATACATGGATGAGACCTTGCTCAAGCCTTCAAGAGTATTCACATGTGATCCCAGAAGTGGGGCGATCAAGTTCTTGTGAGAGGAATGGGTGGCGCACAAGTATTTTTAACTTGGGGAGGTTGGGAGATTTAGGCGCAAAAGTGTTATGTTTTTCAAACAATAAAATTACCTTAAGTATAATTATCCTCCCTTAAATCCTATGGTAAAGGTATTGAAGAACTACCTTGAATGTTTTAGAAGACTGGGGTGAAGTACTAGGGTGACCAGAGGAGCAATTGGGCTTCATGGAAATTCATCTATACAAATTAGGGACCAAGGGTATATTTATAGGAAAATATTGGACCCTAGGTGAAAAGGAAGTGGAAATGCAACTAGGCTGCGTAGCATATGGGGGCACACAAGTGGGTTGCGCACCGACAGAGTTTGGCTAGACTTGGGTGACCAAAAACTTGTACCTTTGAAAATCTTGACTTTTCTTTATGTATTTTCTTCCTTTTTCTTACTAATGGATTCCCTTTGTCATATTTCTTAGACTCTTTGATGGAATGGGGTGTCAAAAATCACCAATGAACATAGTAACCCACCCTTGTTAGTGAAAACCCAGTGGAATTGATGCACACTCACCACCCATGAACAACTAAAACCAATCTATATTTCCCCTTATAAACATGGTATCATTACCAATATGAATCTATATTTTTCATGATGATATGTTGAATGTGGTTTTCAACTCACCACACCCATTCCTCACAATAAACCGAGTCTGAATATCCATGACTGACTCATCTCATAAACGCTTGGCCTCCACCACTGATGCATTTCCAGATTACCTGATCATGATGCCTTCAGGCCCTACAAGTTTACTCACTAACCAAAAACACCCATAGAAGTATATACCCAACTTCATTTGAGATTCCAAATTCAAAACATCCACTATCTCAAACCATTTTTAGGCTCTACCACACCCACCGACACACCTCAAAAATAAACACCTAGAATTTCGTTTAAAACCACCTTGAGCTCAAATCCAATTCTTGGATTATCCAGATACAACACTTAGAATTACCTATGGTTCATGGAATATACGTCATCAATTATTCATTGGAATCTTAGTTCCACCATGGATATCTCATGGCCAACTCCACATTTCTATTATGCATTTAGCATTAGTGGCATACCCTCGTAACCCAAAAATGACTCCTGAGATTTTCAATATCATTATCACCACCTCTATCAAGAAAATACAACCATTACTCCCCATTATCGACCAATACTTAACCAAATATGTGGAAATTTATCCCCCTCTCTAACTTAAGAAACAATACTACACATATAGCATCACCCATTCATGGCCTCTGAGAATGAAACATGTGGCATTCACCAATACCTGATTCATCATGAAGACCATGCTCACAAACTGGTGATGGTACACCTTCAACCATGCAGCTTCCCTCAAAATACTCCACGAATGAAACCTCCAAGAGGTTATCCATTTAACCAAAGATTAAAATTTATGTTTCTTGGAGTATAGACAATGCTCTCTCAATGTACCCATGATTATGTCAAGTTGTTGGGCATGGTTTTCTCGAGTCTGGAAGAACATTGTGATGTTGTTTATGAATACCACCATAGATCATCCACTCTAGAAGTTAATTATCTCTTTAGGGTAATTATAAAATCCTTTAATGAACTCATTCCTCGCTATATTTGGCATCCCATCAACTCTATATCCTTACAGTTCTATTAAAACACTCCAACCAAAACCTTCCACTACCTCAAGGATCTTTTTTGAGGAGTCGTGGGATAATATTATCTATGGTTCTATTGTCACCACACTTCACATGGACCATCACACCAATCCCAAAACCAACCTATCTTGGTCTTATCTAGAGTGAATCACCTAGGTTTCACTGAAAACAAAATGAACATACTTTTGATCCATCTTATCCTTTATTCTTATAGCACCATGGGTCCTAGAATATTCTTTTCATCCTAACCTTACCAGAAACCCTAGGGTCACATTTATTCTTACAACCATTCATAGAGATCATATAAGAACTCCATGAGTCATACATCAACAAAACTATGCTCAAATACCACTCATGTAACCAACCAAGGTTTATGTCTCTACATACTCATCGAAATCTACGCATCCACAATGACTCCACCTAACAATTAACTTCACCTCACACCTCATGTCTAACCACATGACCACCAACCACCTCAGGAATCACACCTATGTCAAAGAATCTACCCACACTCTATATTCCCATTCCTATCCATTCAAGGTGAAAATCAATTCCCAGACCAAGCAACATCATCACAATAGGTTCAAGAACTCATACACTTCTGAATTTTCAAACCAGCCTTATTGACACCCATGAGCAATCAAGTTGATTCTCTTAGAATAGGTAACCAAGGCATGACCATGCCTCTTTAAAAAACCCAAATATGTCTAACATGCATTGATTACACCTCTAAAACAACCACATGTTCTTCAAATTCCAAAACACCAACAAAAGTTCCACCTTTTTCTTACATACCCAATGAAACTAGCAACCTGGTCGACCACTCTCATCGGTCACCCTTGAAGGTCAAACGAAACAAAATTCCTAAACTGGTGTCACCTCATGGAAGGTTACTAATGTATAATATTGATCCAAGCACATTGAACTTATAATTAGTTACTACTCAAGGGAGACACCCCTAACCCCATTCTGAAACACACTACATCTATCACATCAAGGAAAATAGGTACTCTATGTATCACTCCCATAGAGAAACCACCACTGTAGATGGTATCGCAAACCAAGACAACCATTTAAAATTCCATCACACTACCCACTTGGTTAAAACCCACTACCAAGGGTCCGAAACTCAGGCACTCTCATGATTAAACTGAATTGTTTTTTCTGATTTCTTCTTGGAAATGACCACCTGGGTCATCGTGTCGATGTTGGTTAACTGGGACATTATGCCCCGCATTCCTATTTTGTAAAGGCGGGCAGAATTCATCAGTTTTTAAGAGATTTCTTCTCCTTGATCAATATAGGATGATGGGACATTTTTACCTCCTTTCATGGACTCCTCCTCAGAATTCATTGTCAGGTGTGGGTATACCTTGTAGATTAAGACATTGTTTATGAAACCCTTTCCCAGTTCCATCTCTTCGTGGATGCTGGTTAATTACACTACTTCTGTCAGGACATTCCAAAGGGTCAAGTAAGAGAAGCAACCTTCAGTTAGGAGAGTAGCCACAATGGGCATCAGTGGCATGTCTAGAAACTAAAACACTAAAACACTTGTATTATTCTTCTTTAGTGGTATTATCCAGGGAATATAAACCTAATGATTCCCTTGTCGATCATGAGGTATCCTATTCCATAGGCATGTATCTAGGGTTTTCCTCGGTATCCCATGTTTAACATGGGGTATGCTGCATGTTTAACGTCTATCAGAGACATATCAGACTGATTATAACACTTTTGAAGGTGAATAAAATGGGTAAATCCATATGAGGGAGAACCTGGAAGGTTTACCATATTCATGGATCAGAACGCCTAATAAGAGTGGACCTAATAATTGATGTCCCATTAACGTAAGGTGTCTCACCCTAAAGGCTGATCTTCACACCACTAAGGGTGAATCGGGTAGGTGGATCCCAAAGAGGGGGATAGCAAGGCTTACCATTGTCTAGGATTGAAACTCAGGGAGGATTTCTACATACCCTATTTAGGATATTGTGATCAAAACCCACATAGTTTAAGAGGTCATGGTTTGGGTCTTATGAATGGATGGAGGACCATCATAAGAGGATTACTCTTGGTTGAATGTGTTTGGACTGTGTGGGGATTATTCATGGTTATCAACCCATTTTTTTCTAGAATCATCAATGGTGCAGATGGAATGATATCGTTGGAATGTCGCCTCTTGGTTAAGAATCAAGATGAATATCTATGATGTGATGATGAAACAGATGGGGTGTAGAGAGAGATTGGGTTGAACCTTGGGAGGCTTCCTATGTATCCCAATGGTTGGGAATCAAATTCCACATATTTTTTGAAGTGGGGTGGTGAATCACCTAAGTAGGTGACCCATGAGAATGAATGAATGGTTAGGGACCTGAAGGAAAAGGAACCTCAAAGTTAGGGAATGATCCTAATGAGACATAGTGACCTAGGTAAAGACTTGGATGGGAATGGATGATGATATTGAACCTCAAAGAGGCTTCCTACATACCTTGTTTAGAATTTAGGGATCAAAGTCCATGTAGTTTAGTAATTGAGGTAGAGAATTGGGGAGTACTCATAGGAAAATATTTGGAGACGTTCCAAGAGCTTACGCATGGTTAGTGGACCTTCACAAGAGGGTCACTCTTGGTTAGATGGATATGATTTGTGTCGGGATTTCATAGGTTTAAAGACCTGGGAAGATGCTTTAGAACACATATGGGGTGGATCCAAGATATGTGTCCCATAAAAGGAAGATTTCACACTGGGGGGTACTTCCCTAGGAGAGATCACATACCATTGGTTGGGATTGAACCTTCAAGTAGATTCCTATGTACCTAAAAGGGATCAAAACCTGTATAGTTCAGAGGATGAATTTTACCATCATGTGAGACGATTGAACCAACATGAAATATATGGAACTAGTGGATTGCAGGGAGTGATGGTCATGAACCTTCGAGAGGCTTCCTACGTACCATGTTTAGAAGGTAGGGATCAATGTCTATGTAGTTTATGATGGAGGGGGGATAGAATCATAGTGTACACATAGACAAAAACCTAAAAACATGATAGTTTTTGCGCATTTTTAGTATCTTAAAGAGGATTTCAGGGTCACTACTAACCTCTAAGAGGATATGAGTCATGATTAGTGTGAGAAACAAGAGGAATTAGTAGACCAGATAGTTGAATCGTGAATGATGCATTAGTGAGGAACAGAGTGGGGATTACACATGGTTAGCAGCCTATAGAGATAGAGATTAGGATTTAATCTATGAGAGATGCATGTGGTAACAAAGCCCAATGGGAGAGGTATGGGGTATTGATATTCCCCCTTTCCCATTTCCCATATGGTCTTTTCATATGGAGAATGCAAGGAGGACCAAGTGTGTTACCTCATTCAAGAAATGATAGAGGATTACACCACAATGGCGGCCCTTCCCCGCGGGTATACAATGCTCTATAAAAAGAGGATATCATTCCATGTAAGAATGATGTTACTCCTGCAGAGTTGAGTGGGAATAGAAAATGGTCGAGGTGGGGAACCCCATGTGAATTTCATAGGGTGAGGCTACAGTTTAACATCATGTGTTGAGGATGATGGTTCTTGGTAGTTTAACATCTCGTAGCTCAGATGAGGGGAACTTTAGCCTCACCCCTTTGACTTACATGAATGGTTCCCTTTAACATTTGTTGAAGGGAAGGCACTAAAAAAGTCCGTAATCAATGGGACATAAGAGTGGTTGATAGTGGGGTCTACGTTATTATAGCAATTTGATGAAGTAATAGTTGTTAGTGTACCTATATGAAGAATCATTGGGTAGAGAAATGCAACATGAAATACCACACGTGAAACCATAAAGTCACTTCACACAAGCATGAAGGGACATGTAGGAAAGGGGTTCATGAACCCAGGGGGATTGCAGATAGGAGCTTCGTGAAGGAAAGGTTCTTCACAAAGGAAAGGTGCTTTATGAAGGTATAGTTCTTCACAAAGAAAAGGTCCTTATGGAGATTTTCCTCACTTTGGAATAAGGTTCATTATTAGGATAATTCTCCATGAAGGATTAATGATCCATAGAGACTCAAGAAACTTGAAGGGGATACCACCTTTGAGAAGGGTATAGGCCTTCATGAAGGAAATCCCTACTATAAGTAGGGCCATGAAGAACAATGTAATTCATGGATCACAATGCTCAAGTACCTTGGGTGATCTATTTTCCTCTTAGGGCTATGATGGTCAGGTGATTCTTGAAACAGGATCTCAGAAGGAAAAAGGTTAGGGTAACAATAGTTATGAGGGAATTTTGAGCTAGAAATTTATAGGTAAAAAGATTTTATTATGATTCCGGTGATCATAGTAAAGAAAAAAGGATTCCTCAAAGAGGGTAGGCTCTATCGGACTTCGTCGGACTCACGAAGGTACATCCAACTTCCTTTGTAGTCACGGAGTCCCAGTACTCTAGGGGCATTCCATGAAGGAAAAAGGATGCCTCAAAGTGGCAGTTCCCCATAGGTATTCATCCGACTAACAGAGGTACCTTCACGGTGTCTAGGTTCTCATAGGGTATTCCATAAAGGGTAAATGATGCTTCAAATATGGAGGGATACATCAAACACATAGAGGTACAATAAAAATGGTCCTCGCAATCATAGTTATGAGGTATCCCCATGACGAATCTTCAGAAAACATAACCGTTTGATAAATTTTGAGGCTGATTGAGTCTGGATTAGTTTTGAACCGTCCATGAAATTTTCTATATTCTCATTTGAATGATTTTTGTTGCCAAAAAATACCCCCCTCGGAATGGGAGATGAAAGAATATAGGGTCATATTATAAGGGCCTTTCCCCAAAAAAACTCATCTAATCATGAAGCTAGCTCGTGAGGTGTGCGGGGAATGAAGAATCGTGATGCTGGGGTTGGTGAAGGACACCACAAATATTGGTTGGTCATCACCTATAAATAGTGCACGATGGGGAATGTTTTATACTAGATCTTCACAAACGACTGTGTTGGAGCTCTTGCATAGCAAAGCAATCTGCCCAGTAGATGCATCTTTGTGTACCCTGTTTCGTGGTCCATTGGTCTGTGAACAATTTTGAGCAAACCAAGAATCACGATACACTGGACCTTTGTAATGCACGCTATGTACAGAGATGCTCCATGGAATAATACATTATGATCGATCCTCACGAATGGTCTCTGTGATAATTCTAAGAAAATTTATTATGATCAGGATTAATGGTTTCTCAGGAGGTTAGTCAAGATTTTCTTGCTAAAACCTCTAGTAGGGAAGCAAGAGAGAACAATATCTTGGTCATGGAGTATTCTCAAAGTCATTCTGACCCCGAATCATTAATGAAGCTACTATTGGCTTCCCAAAAAGACCACCCATTGTGTAAAATAATACCGTTGTATGGATTTGTCTTGCGATATGATTTCTTCATCCCAAATTCAATAATTAACGGGCCAAACTACTTGTTTAGAAGCACTCATATGTAGCATCAAAGGTATAGGGCTGCTGGTGGCCATATCGAGATAGACCATACCCCTGTCACTGGGGACTGCCTCTACAATCGTCTCAAAAACATTAATGGAAATATGTTGGATAATGAAAATTCTCCACCATGGTACACAAAAATCATCAAGGTATGTCTTTGGAACCTAGAGAATGGGTGGATAGACAGTTGGGATCTATGCCAGGGTAGTAATTTCATGGAGGAATGGGCCTGGGATTACTGGTTGTACACATCTCGATTGTAGTTTGAGACTGTGTTGAGGTGAGTAGGACAATATGAAGAAGCATGTGATTCCAAATTCTATGTCTCTATAATAGTGAATATTATATCATATCAACTGATCCAAAGGTTACCAGATACCAACATGTTCCATCTACATCATGGGGAGGTTGGAAATAGCCTATGGGATCTCCATCATATCATAGGTATCCTGATTCTGGGGAGCATGTATGATGAGTTACTCTCTACTAATAATGCTTAGGGGGATGCAGAACATATGCTACCTCTGGAAAAATCATTGCTAGACCTAGTTTTGGGATCAAACAATGATAATAAGACAACTAAGGACGTCCATTTCAAGCGATAATTTAGTTACTTTTTGAAATTTCTATAAAAGTAGTTGATCGAAGGATAGGCAATGCCCATGAAACTACCAAAATGTCCACAAACCTATAAAATGGGAGATTAGTGAGTAAGGAATGATTTCTACTAGAGAATAATGGAGGATAGCTAATGGAAATTATATGGATACAACATCAAGGATGATCGAAAACTAATAGTTAGGCTGGCCAGATTCATTTTTGTTCTCATCTGTGGATGGATATTGCAAGTGGGGGGTGAACACATGGGAGTGTGGCTGAGTACATTCATCATGGTTGAGTATCTGTCTTGTGTTCATTCCATCAATCTGGGTAACCCAATGCTGGTTAAGTTGTAAAAATTACTTCAGTACATCATTTAGGGGAATAGTTCATTATGTGTGTAGGACATTACACTTCTTATATAGGTGTATTGTATCACACATGGTAGGTTATGAATACCTCAACACAATTTTTCCACTAGGGATAAGCTTTGAACCATAAATCCTGAACATTTTGGGGATTTTCTCACTCAAGATAGGTCTGGTGGCGATGCTAAGTAAGATGGGGCCAACATACAGGTTCATTTTTCACCCATTCCCTCTCCCAACAAGGTCATTCAATGATGACGGAACATAAATCATAGAGAATAGGTCATATATTTTTTCATTTCATGGAGGAGTGTAGGTGGTGTGAGTGCACTATGAACCAATATGTGAACCATATACTCCACACTGATTTGTAAGGCAGTTCAGATGTATCAAGTGGTTGACCCTAAGGATGTACCAAGGATTGTATCACGAGGACCACCTGTGTGTGATGAGGCAGTCATGTATGATGTTCACACAAGAATATGAGAAGATTTTGAATGATCTACCTCGACCCACTACTGCATTCGGGTTGATTCATCAATATGCATAGAGATGGGAAGCTGCTTACCTAGGTGAGATTCTGAAGAAGCTGGCGATATGGGATAGTAAAAGAGTTGTCCTCTCACCTTGAACCAGAAGTTGAGTAGTAGCCAGTGGACATCATGAGGGAGGTGCTGAATCACGTCATGGTTATGAGGTCATGGGAGAAATGGCAGCAAATCATAGACCGTTGTTGATCAGAGGTGAAGAGAGGGAGGAAGCAATGCCAAACCCAATGGATCCATCAAGGAAGACCAGGGAAAAGGTATAATCATCAAGGGGGTTATAGAATCTTTACACTTAGGCTCTTCTGAAGAAATTTCACCATGTGGAACTTCCTTGTAACACTGTCTACCCTAGTTCTTGCAAATCATGGGACACCTGTAGAGAGTTTCTCAACATCGACAACCTGTGGGAGAACCCGAATAGGTATGGGATGGATCTGGATGGGATTAGCTTTTCTAAATGTGGATTCAATTCATCTCAAGTTGAGGGACGGAAATTAATGACATAATTGGTGGAACTAGTGAACTCCCATGGAATGAAACGTCCCATGAAGAATCAAGTGTAGTTGATGCTGGACCGGAATTCCCCAAGTGTTTTTGGAATCTCAACAAGTAAAATGCACCCTTTTGACTAACAATTTAGTTAGATCCTGGGGGAAGAGGTCAAAGATATAATACCTTGGAAGTTTTATAAGGAATAAAATTCAATAGAATCATCTTTGGAAGAAGGAGAGATAGTAGCCTTGAAGAAAAATTCCTTGAGTGGATTTGCAGCAACTCTTGGAGTAATCTCTAACTCACCCCTTGTGGTACTATTTCTATCACTTCTTATTTTTTCATTAAATAACATCTTCTTATGCAGGAGTTTCTACTAAAAATTTCAACTATTGAGAGGTATGGAGGCGTGGAGATGATATTGAAGGACCAATCATCAGGCCCTGCATCTGGAGAAATAGTGGCTATAGAGTCCAGCAGTGCTGCGGAAAAATGGGTGGTTTCCTCATAATCCTCAAAACCCACCATCATATACAGGGGGCATGCCCTAGTATCCCAATAATGAAAATATAGAGAATAATGCATGAAAATCCATCACTTGACCACTATAAGATTCATATCTCTCAGATACATACTAGTTGTCTGCTCACTCAAATTGATTGACATGAATCTTGTCTGAACAGTCCACAGAGCAGCAAGCATTCTTCTAGAGTGGATGGTTGGAGGACCTGAGGCCCCTTTCCTGAGAGGGATACCAATATATATATAACTAAGTATCCAAGTTAACCAGGCCATGGTTTATAAAGAGAAATAAATTGTGATTGTGGGTAACGCCATCAGTGGGGAAGAACTTAGAACTGGTTAAGACAATATCATCGAAATAGAATCAATCAATGAGGACCAACCTCCAAACATAGAGACTGACCCATGAAATATGATTCTATAGGAAGATCCAACTGCTAAATTCATAGATAAATTCCTAGAATATGAACCCGTTGATCCAATAGAACTGGACGAATTTGATTCTGATGCAATCGAGGGTAGTCAGAGTACCACATGCCAAGCATGGAATCTCATTAATATATTCATTAATAAATCTATATAATTAGAGTGGATTATCCGAATTGGATCACTCAACCATTGTCTATGTTATCTATATTTTTTAGGGGAAGAAGCGCATAATTTACACATGTCGATCCTGGACTATCATTTTGAGAAAGTATGGGAAATAAGACAAAACATGGATGCTTCATAGGGTTGGAAAAATTATCAAATTATCCAAAATCTGTTGGAGGCCAAACTGGAAATTCATTTCCTATAAGTAAAAGAAAATGAACATTAATCCTCTATTATCAATCAATCTTAACTCAATGAATGATTGAATGTCCAACTAGAGGAATACCAGGAGTGAATAGAACAGGAAAACTATCAATTGGATGAGCTCTGAACTGAATGGGTTCAGATAAATATCCGGGCCAATGAGAATCACTCTATATCTATTGAAAAGGATAGGGATCATAAGAGATTATAGGAGACCCTAGAAGCCACACGATAGAGGGTGGAAGAGATTAATAATTATATTTAAGGAGTAGATACCTTAGGGTCATGTTTTGGCTATAATTATGAAACATACTCTTCCTATTTTTATACATTGTATTGTGTGCATGGACATATCTCTTGTTTGTTTCTATTAATGCATCTCAATCATAACTTTTAATAAACTAATTATCAATCCCTAAGCTCATGTGTTTCATGCCTGGTGTGAGAAACAAGGGACAATCATATAATTACCCACTTTTTTATGAGAGTGCCAACCACTCATCGAATACTTCAGGTCTGCTATTTTCGACTGACCACCACGATTATTCAAGATGATAGGGACCGTGACTAGATAATAGGGCTCTCATGATATCCAAATTGGGTTTCCAAACATGCTCTTGTACATGAGTGGGATAATGGCAGGGGCGTTGGAATCAATCCGAACAAAAGGGAAGATGAAAGGTGTGAATCATGATGCCAAAAATTCAGAACTCATTGAGGATGACATAAAAATAAAAATAAAAATTAACCATATTCAAAAGACAATATCTTTATCATTATCCAGAAATTGGGGAACAATTAAAGACAACTATTTACCATATTCAATAGACAAGAACAAAATCTATATGTCATCCAATATTTTATGGGGTATTGGCCCAGAGCGGTAGGAGATCCATATGGATGAACACACTACCATTAGGGGTCCCTTCATACATCGAAGAGGATTCGGATCTGAATAATGGTCACACAAAGTGCGGAAGTGGAGTGTTGGAATGTTCAAAAAGATTCCAACACCCTGGAAATCATGCCACTATGTCTTGGAGCGCATTGGTGTAGGTGAATTGTTCTGAAAAAAGATCAAACCTACCTCTTAGGTGAGTGTCGTCTTAGATACCGAGCGATAGACAAGGATCTGAATAACATGATAGATGACCATCATTGTGGTAGGGGCCTCTCAGGTGAGGGCCTGGGATGACATGAAATTTTGTGTCATGAAAGTGAGGATAATGAACAAATATTTTTACATCATATGGTAGGGAAGAAACATGTTATTGTTTAATATCATGTGACTAGGATGTTGCACATATTTTAAGGTTATGTTTCCTGGACACTGTAAAATAGTTTAGAGTTTTGTTACATGGACTATAATTTATATCCTTACAAATTATTTATGGAATAGAGGAGATGAACTTGATGTGGATTTCATAAAGGAGGCTTGAATAATTCACAAATACCAAGGAGAAGATGGAAAGGAGGCATATGTGATGTGGTGAGGGACAAAACCTAACATGCTTGAAGGATATGGAGAATTGTCACCACAATAAATATCCATGTGAGGATTCTAGTATAAGGTTATAGAGTTTTGATCATTGAACCCCATGTGGCCTAACCACATCGGTACCCACCCTACCAAAACTCTTAATCCCACATGAGCCATGATCAGTGTAGGAAACAAGGAATGGTACATGGGGTTTTCATATTATGTGGGGATGCACATTGAAGGTGACACTAAAGATGGAATACCACCATGATACAATATTGGGAGGATGAGGGTAAGTCAAGACCTTCAATGTCTAGATGAAAAGGTGGTTTGTGTGTAAAGGATGGTTGGTGAACATATTCAAAAAACATAGAACAATACCTAGCCAGATAGGAATGGGGATAGAAAATTTGGGATAAACTGTTGACCATGTTCAAAACACATGACTCACTACTTGGTTCCAAAGATCTATTATGGCGCTATACCAATATGGGAGATGAGACAAAGTGGCATGGGACCATCACCATTAGAGGGTCCATCTAGATTTGAACGGTGATGGAGAATCCAGACCAAGAAGGTTTTTAAGTGTGGACCGAATGTATCATTATATAGTGGTATTTTGACCCTATGTGAAACCCTTTAAGGTCATAGTACATGGACCATGGAAATTAGTTTAATTTCATGATTTTTTTACTAAAAATAGGAACTCTCATCCCACAGTTACACAAGAGACACAGAAGAGATAAAACCCTATGTGAATGAGGTCCAAAAGATCTCACATGTCTCAAGGATGTATTAAGATGAATTGCATGCAGTTTAAGGTCATGGATCTTGGACCAAAAATATTATGGATGGGCACAAAGAAAAATCTTCTAGGAATCAATACGTATCTTTATTGGTATGGGAATCAAGACACACATAGTTCTGGAATTATGTGTAGTTTAATGTAATGTGGTACGGACGGGAATGAACCAATGTGAAAGCATGGTAAATAATGTTTTGGATAGACTCATGATAAATTATTCAGGCATCACTACATATCATATAAGGATGGTAATAAAGACACACATAGTTCTCAAAGGGATATTTTTCTTCACAGGTCTGACACATGCACCAAGAGAAGTGACATTAGTTATTTCTTGTTTTCTCTTTTGTTCTTGAATTTTTTAGTGATTGGACATGGATGAAAATTATGGGTTTCACTATGGGAATCAGTTCATGTTCTATTCTTGATAGGTGACATGGTGGAAAACCAATTCCAAGGGTGATGTACTCTCAAGGGAGAACACCAAAATGTTGTGCCATGCTTTCACCATGTTGTTAGGATGATGGTGTTGCGGTTTATGGTCATATGACAGAACATGACCATGAATGTTAACGTTGTGTGGTAAGGATCAAATATTTTAACATCCTATTTTATGGAGTATCTTAGTTTATCATTATATTTATTGGAAGAAATAGATCTTAGTATAATATTTTAGAACTCATACCATAAGTTTTTGCGACTTCTCTATGTGGCTACAACCCTACCAAGAACCCTAATCCCACGTGAGCCATGATCAGTGTGGGAATCAATGAGTGATGTCATGATTTCCTTGTCATATGGTAGAAAAAACAACAGAGAGAAAAATTCGAGTGGGAAAATCCCAACCACGAAAACATTCCCACTCGACGTGTGTGTATGCATGGAGGGACAATACTAGGTTATTGAAAACCCATAATAACAGAAGGGGAGAAAAAATTTGAATCATTGTGCCAAATATTTGGAATATAATGAGGGTGGAAAAATGATGGAGGATAACTACTGACCATATTCAAAACAAATAATCCATATCATGTTACCTAGAATATGAACAAACAAATGGGGGTCATATGCATTCCATTTTCGAAACATAGGACCAATCTCATAATATTTTTCTAAATATTCTGGGGTGTTGGACTAAGACAATAGGTGATACATAAGGTCGAGCATCCTGATATTAGGATTCTCTTTAGACATGAAAGATGATGGAGACCCAAATAAAGGTATGCATGAAATGTGGGAGTTAAGTTTAGAAAATATCCCTATGTAAATCGATGCTCCATATCTCGTACCATTTCTCATTCAAACATACAAGTGTGAAACATCCATAGGCAGTATCAGATCCATCATCAAGGATTAGGATCCTAAGGGGTGTTGTGAATAGTATAAAGGTCATGTTTCACAAACCATAAGCTCTTATTTTAATGTCATAGACTATAGACCACCAGTGACTAATTTAACATCATGTGCGTGGGACGTACCTATATAGTTTAATGTCTTATGGTGAGCATGAAAGTGTTACATAGTTTATCATCATGCAAATAGACATGGAAAATCTTAATTTAAGATCATAGAGTTCTAACTTTAAAGGGTGTATATGTCCATTGTCCCTTCATAAGGCAACCCGACATGAATGAGTATTAGAGAGATCCACACCACACCACACATTCCCGTGGAAGGAACCCAGAGAAAGAGAGGGATAAAAGGTGCATTTATGATTCTATGGCTAGACCCAGGGACAAAACATCCTGGTGTCGCTATGTATCCTATGAGGGTAGAAATCATGTCTTACATAGTTCTTGACTACTAGCATGGTAAGGTACCATTTCCTAAAAGGGGGGAGATATTCTTATAAATGAGAATATCATAGTAGTTACGTTGTTTACTATTGTATGACTAGGACACTAAAAACATAATTTAAGGTCATAGATTTCAGACCGAAAGGGGAGTTTTGTAGTGAAACACCATGAGACAACCGGTCATTAATGAGGGTCAAGGAGAACCAATCCACACTAAACATATACCTAGATGATCCTTAAGCTAAAAAGGTACCGAAGAGGTGATCTTGAAACCTTGTGGTTGGGCCCAGGGGTGAGATGTATGAGGTTCACTGTGTATTCCATAAGGACAAGAATCAAGACACATATAGTTCCTAAAAACGGAATGGTAAGGTGCAAATTCTAGGGGCAATGTCTTCTCAGGTTAATATGTCATGGCATTGGGTAGTTTATCGTCATAAAAATAGGACAAAGAATGCATAATTTAATATTATACAATAAGGAAAAGGTCTATTATGAAGTTTATCATCTTGAAAAAAGGATATTGGGGATCCTATTTTAGATTCATAGAGCTAAGACCATAATATGGTGCTTCCAAAGAGGGTATGTGCAGTGTGGTGCTATGAAGTAACCTGACATGAATGAGGTTCTGGAAACCCACACTACACCACACACTCCTCAAGGAAAACCCACACAAATTTTTAATTCATAAGGATTGGACTTAGATACTCAGTTTAAGTTAATTTTTTTATTAGGTAAACTCTTAGTTTAAGGTCATAGAGTTTGGGACATAGAGTTGGATTCTTGGTCCATGGGAATGCACGCAGGGGAATATAGAATCAAAATCCGAAATGAATGAGGGCCAAGAAGGCATTCCACCTTAAATAAAATTTTGATGAAAACTCGTACATAGTTTAATGTCATAAGTCTTGGACTTGTGATGTAAACAACTATTTTAAGGTCATATATTTTGGACCATAGAGTTGGGTGTGATTATTCCATCTGGGTACAAACTCTACCAAGACCCCTAATCCCACACGATCCATGGTCGGTGTGGGAAAAAATGGGTGGATAGGATATTTACAACACATGGAAGAACACAATAGAGGAATAAAGAAGTTAGGATAAGGGTGTCCTAAAAATTATGACCAATCTGCCCGACATTAAAAGGTGCACATAGGGGGAACATCAAAGGTGTTGAAGTTCCACCTGGACATAGGAATGTAAAAAAGGGATGTGAATCCCAACGTAGGATATTTGGGATGCAATGGGGGTGGTGTAAAGATGGAGGAAAACTACTTACCATATTAGAAACCAAGTATCCATATCGTGTAACCTAGGGTGGGAACAAAAAACTAAGGGCCAGCTACTGAATTTATTCAGAACATGGTACCAAAATCATAATGTCATTTGAAATATTCTGAGGCACTGGCCCAAGATGGTAGGCAACCCATAAGACTGATAATCATGCCATTAGGGGGTCCCATTAGACATGAAAGATGATGGGGACCGAAATAAGGGGATGCATGATGCATGGAGATGAAATGAGAGGATGTCAATGTGGGACCCAACACTCAAGGTGATATGTCACAGTGCATCTGGGCATGATAACGAGGCATATCAGCAGAGGGATCTATTCCCCTTCTCAAGTGAAGAAACTTTGAGAAAGCTCCTAAATATGGAATGGTTGGAAACTAATGCTAGATAAAGAGGAAGAGGGATACAAGAGGGTTGATAAACAAGAGGTTGGACCCAAATTCAAAATGTTTTGGTGTTCCTACATATCCCATAGGTATGAGAATAAATCCATACATAGTTCTTGGATATCATGTAGTTTAATATCATGTGATAATGATGAAGATTTCATGCAGTTTATCATCATGCAACTAGGATGATTAAAATCATAGTTCATGGTCATAGTGCTCAGACCATAAGTTGAGGCCTTTCTAGTTGATATATGTGGCATGGCGAGGTAATGAACCCGGCATGAATAATGACCAAGGAATTTTATCACCACATCTTGCATGCCAGAAAAGGGGTGTTTAACCTAGGTTGGACCCAAAGACAAAATGTCTTCACATTTCTACATATACCATAAGGATGGGAATCAATCCATACGTAGTTCTAGAAACCCATACAATTTAACTTCATGCGGTAAGGATGAAGGAAACCAAGAAGTATATTATCATCTGGTGAGGATAGTTGGGAATATTCCTTTTAATTATATGCATAAAGGACCAAAAATGCTATGAAATTTAATTCCTTATAGGTAGTACACAATAGTTTGATGTTGTTTGGGATGGAGAAGTACAGTTTAACATCAAGTTGCTCGGATGAAGAGTTATTATTTTAAGGCCATAGAGGTCAAACCTTAAACTCCTAGTATAAGTTAATATATTTTATACCATAGTATGATTATATAGTTTAGCATCATATGGGATGAAAACATGCGGTTTAACATTATATAGGATGATAAGGGATATTTTTTTCCTTTAACATCATGTGGTATGTAATCAATTTTTAATGTCACGTAGGATGGGTTAGCATAGTATAACATCATGTTTCTTGGATGAGATCGGTCTTAGTTTAAGGTCATAGATATTTGACCAAAAGGTTTTTGTAGTTTATCATCATGTAGGAAGTGAAAAACTTCCCTCATGTGATGTACTATTTAAGGAAGTTAGCATTGGTGGGAGGAGTAATTTAATCTCTGTCCACAGTAACCAAGGTGTATGCACTGTTGGGGTAAACCATGTGATTGATGTAGGGTCCTTCCCACTTAGGATCCAACTTCAACAGATTGTTTCTAGTTATCATCTGTATCCCAAGATCCAACACAATGTCATCCAATAATAATGGTTAGAGGAGAACATTCTTGTTGAAAGCTGAGGCTATCTTGTTTTCGTGCATCTCTAGATTATATAAGGACTAGAGCCTATTCTCATCAAGGGATTCCAAATCAAATAGAAAAACTTCTTCAAATCTGGCTAACGTCTTCTAATCTTAAAAAGATATACGGAGTGATGGAAACTGAATCTTGATAGGTAGGACTGCCTCTGTTTTGTTCACTGGGGAATATAGGGTCACCTTGGTGGAATTAAAAATTTTCAAATGATAATCCCAAAGAGCATTGGGGGGATTCTCTGGCCAAATTATTTTATTTTGACCCACTATTTTCTAAATAATGTTATAGAGGGTATTTTTGAACTCCTTGATCTATCTATTTTCTGATTTATGGTATTGGGATGTATGGTTGGACCAGATGTTATACTTAGCATATACTTTTTTCATCACAAATTTGTGGAAATTTGTGTTTTTATTGGTGAGAACCAAGTGATGGACTCAAAATTGGTGAATTATATTTGATATCATGAACTCAAAAATAGAATGGGATTTTACTGCCTTTAGTGGGATTGCCTCTGCCCACTTTGAAAATAAATTTTGTGTGGTCAAAATGAACCTATTCTAGAGAACTATCAGTAGTGGATATGGCCCCACAACATCGAGCACCCGGACTGAAAAGGGGTAGGAATACATGGTAGTATGGAGGGGCTTTAGTGGTTGATGCACAATTTTGGCATGAATTTGAAATGCATGGAACCTCTTCGAAAAATTGATGTAGTTATAGATCATGGTGGGCCAAAAGTATCCCAACCTCCATATCTCGTGAGAGAGTTTTGAACCTGCCTGATGGGTACCATAGGAATTGGCATGAACTTCCTGCATAACCTAGTGAATGATGTATACTTGAATTAAATGGTGAAAAATTCCATCAAACCAACATCATTAGGTAATCTTCTCAAGGTTAGGACCGATCTAGAGGGTGAAATTCACCACAGAGAGATGGATTCGCTCATGCTCGACTCTATCTACCAGAATATTTCCATGATGGAGATACTCAACAAAAGGAATTATAAAACAGGAAGATTATTCTACCACTATAGTAGGGGGGTCTAGGGGACCTTCTATGGAAGCAACGGTGATAAGCTGGATTACCTTATAGTTTTCACCATCGTCTACACGGATAGGGATTCATCTTGACCATTCTGCGATCTGAGAACATGAGTCGCCTCTTGATGAGAATGAAACTGGACCATGAACCAGAGAGTATGCTTTAGTAGGGGCATGAGCTTGGTATTTTTGACGATGTAGTCATATTTGATCTTATTCAGGACTAATTCAGAGTCCCCCTTCACATGTATGTGAAGAAAACCAATTTCAAGAGCCTAATTAAGACTAGTAATGAGTGCTTGATACTCTACCTCACTGTTGGTGTATCCTTCTGACAACAAGAATGAATAAGGAAGAACAGATTATGTGGGCGTGATGAAGAAAATACCCAGACCTACTCGGTTGAGTCATGGATCATTGAGTCTCCTACCAGGGGGTATATGGTAGGCACCGTTGAAGTGTATCTACCAACTTGGAATATAAAAATCCACTAATGAAATGGATTGGATGGAAAATATAGATCTAGGGAACGATCTTCGGGGGACTGATAGGAAGCCAGAAATTCAACAAGTTCTTGACCATTGATGGTATTCTACTGGATAAACCTAATTTCAAACTGCTGAAGGATCAATTCCCATTGATCTAGATGTCCTTTCAACATAGGGAGGTTCCAAATAAACTTTATTGAATCTACACTGGATACTATTTCTGTCTCATGATGTTGTAGATAATATCATTGCTTCTACATTAAAAAAAATAGCATGAGGTAATTCTTCTTGACTGAATAATATCTAGTCTTTGTGTTGAGGAGCATGAGAATGATATATTACAAACGGTTCTCCATTCATTTTCTATTCTTTTGGGTGAGAAGGTCACCAAGATATCAATTTAGGGTGGTCACATAAAAAACTAGTAGATTTATGGAAATAGGTGGCATCAAAACCAGAGGTTATAAAAAATATTGCTTGATCTCCTCAAAGGAGATCTGGAACTCCTCATCCCATTGGTAGACAACACCTTTATTCATGATTTAAGAAAAGGTATTACACTTTCTAGCCATATTTTCAATGAATCTGCGTATATAGGCTTAGTGGTCTTAGAATACTCAAAGCTCACAAAGGTTTTATAGAGGAGGAATCTAGATAATAGCTCTAATATTTTATAGGTTGATCTTGATGCCTCTATATTTTAAAATGAAACTAAGAAACTTCCTATAGGTTGCACTGAAAGTGCATTTCAAAGGGTTCATCTTTAAATAGCGGGAGTGGAGAAATCCAATCACTTTCTCAATATCTCTGAGATGGTCCTAACAATGATGGAATTTAACCACTATATCATCCACGAATCATTCTACTAAAATCATAAGGATTTTGTTGAATATGAATTTCATGTAACATTGATAGGTGGCCCTTAAATTCTTCAAACTAAAGGGAATTACTTGATAAAAAAGGTTCCCTGTAGTACCCTAAAAGCGGTAAAATATTTATCTTTAGGATCCATCCAGATGTGATTATACCAAAAGTATCCATCTATGAAGGATATAGCTTGGAATCTAGCAGTGGTATCAATTAAAAACTCTAACACATGAAGGGGAAATACATCCTTTGGACTGTAACTTTTGAGATACTAAAAGTTGATGTAGACTCTGATCTATCTTTTCTTCTTATTTACATGAATGATGTTGTCTAACCACCTGGGGTAATGTACTTTCTTTATGAAGTTGTCTTTGACGATCTTATCAACATTAGCCTCAACCATAATGCCATGAGATGGGTGCATCTTCCTGGGAGTTTGTTTGAACATACAATGACACACCGAGAGAACAAAGCGGTGGATGAAAACCTGAGGTTCTAGTCCCAGAAACTCATCATAACTCCAAGAAAATACATCACGATGTTGATTTAATAAATCCATATACTTCTTTTGGTCTTCATCATACATGGTTGTGCTGATCAGTGTGGGCCTCGGGTCTACCTCAGTGCTGAGATTCACCTGTACCAACACATCGATGGTGGTGGAGATGCACTATTCAAATTTTGGAGGGTCCCATTACAAATATTCCTCATCATCCAAGGAAATATGATCATTGATAATATGAAATCCTTTTTATTTAACCAGCACTATAGAAATTCTAGTGATGACTTGAGCGGTAGTGTAACCTTTATCAGGAGACTCATAAACCATTAAAACCACAAAAATAAAGGTTTTTGATCTAATCCCATTAGTTCTTTGACCTAGGATCCCATGATAGATTATTTCAAAGTAGTGTTGGCACATTGGTATGTGTCTACTTAGCTCGGATTTTTGAAACAAGTAGTTGTGACATACTATTGTGGACATGGGGTGAACATCTCGATACACAATAGGGGTAAGTAGCTCTGTTATCACTCTAGCTTGTCCTATATAGGAATAAAATGAAATATTCTTGAATTCTTTGTGTCTTAGAACACTTATTCCTATAAACTAAGAGACAAAGAAGTAGTGACCCAAGTCTGGGGTTGTGGCCTCCAACTGGTGAATCTATATAATGAAGGCATCATCCAAATCCATCCATGGGTCAGCTACAATAGCAGTGTGCTCAAACTCATTGGTCTAAACCTACTTGTCCTTGATCTTGTAATAATGGGAATCTAAGTAGTGGCATTAACAAGAGGAAAAAGGAGAGGAGTCACCTTTGAGAACTCACACTAGATCATTGAGTGAGTACTTTATTCATTGGTGATATAAGGAAGGAACTAATTCATACAGATAGAGCCAGGGTATAACCATCGGCACATTGCAGGCGGTGTCTTATGAGATGACCATGAAATCAGTGCTAGAAATTAGGATATTGAAATGGGAATTCAAGTGAATATTTCAATAAATCCTCTTCTCAATCCAATCATAACCATGAATATTCAAGTCATAAAGAAGAAAGTATGCTTCAGGCAGTCATAACATGCAGGGTGTTCGAGTCAGGATGAGATTGATCTCAAAACCTATGTTGATGAGACAATGGAGAACTTTCACTCCATTATGTTTTCCTATGATGTATAACAGACATATGTTCTCTTATACATGAGAAACATCATCTTCTCCTGATAATGAGATAATGGGTTAGCATTCTGATTGCTAGAACTCCTTTTCATAGAAGGTCGATGCATCCACAACCTTTGTTTCAAACCAGAGGTGTATTTTCAGGGCCTCTAGAAGGTCTTGTCACATTGATTTTGATAGGTGAAGGGCATAAATAATTGAGATATTTGTAAGAATGTTGGAAATATTCTGAATAAAATCATACTTTCACACTACACACACATTTATAATGACAAGATGTCTCTCCCTGGTAGGAGTTATAATGGGAACTGGTGGTTGAACCTGCAAATTCTAGATGGTGCTGGGGGTGTTCCTCTAATAACTAGCTAAACCATACAAAATTACTACTTGATTAATGTTATATGAATGTCGTATAGTCACAACTAGATACAGCTGATCATGGCTAGTCACGGTGGTTCTGCATGATTTAGTAACACAAATGGTGGTTCCTCTGAATCCCGTGAGGTGGGATGAGAGGACTACGCATGCTAGGCTTTGCACTGAGTATCATGTCTCACCGTTGTAGCATGCACATTGTGGCTTGAAGCACTGGCCTGAGAACTTTGATGATTCTCATGTCCACAGAATCTTTGATAATGGCATAGACCAGGAACATTAGGAAGATCTTCTTAACGTTCCTCATCATCGGGGAGCATGTAGGGTTCTACCTGTTCCACAGTGTTCACCGTGGCATACTCCAAAAAATAATCTGAGGAATTCTTCAGTACCGGTCAGATTCAGTGGGGGGGGGGGTAATCCCCATCTATGGGGTAATGAAATCACTAAGGGTGTGATGTTTTCTTGGTGCTGATGGGGGTATCTCCCTTCCCTTATGTTGTCGACAACATCCCTTTTGAGAAGTAGAATATTGGGACGTTGATGCAGAAGCAGAAACCAGAGAAGATGTGGAAACTTCAAGAGACTCGGGTCGATTCAGATGAACATGGATGATACAATGGGAATTAGAAACTACCTTACGGGATAACCAATCATCATACTTATGAGATATGCATCTGAAGACCGACTACCACTCATTTTAGTTTTTTTGTTAAGCTTCGCAGAAATACACACCACGTGCGCTGAGGTAGAGCCCAACCTGATGATATGATTTTCAATTTGTTCTTGAATACAGTGCTTGAATATATAACATCAATTTTTGGTGTGTAAAAGGAAATCGTGATATGGTAAATAGTTAGAGATATCATTAAGATCATACTCCTTAGGTTTCATGTATTCTGGAATATTTAGGTTTCCTTGTTCTAAGGAACTAAGAAAATAATCCAGACCCTAATCCTTATTAAATGGTTAGGTTTGGTTTCTCCTATCTGTAAAAGTAACTCTGGGAGCCTAGCCCTGATGAGGGGCTGAAAACTGACGGGGGCAGGAGCCTAATTGCCTTTCCTTCACGGCGGTGCTTGACGGGGTGGTGTTGACCGATTATGTGGTGGTATATGCTGAGTCTGAGGCTGGGCCTGAGGCTGTTTCCCTCAGAAAGGATGTGGGGGAGGTCCAACCGGTAGAAATTATTGTGGCTTGGGGGCCTCTACCTGATCCATGATAGAAATATTATCCTTGGTGACTCTCCTTTTAGGATCTGTAGGAGGCAAAAGGAATGCTTGTTTATCTTGTTTCAATGCTTCCTCTAGGTACTGAGGCTTGTCAGAGAAATCACCGAATCCACCTAGGAAATTTTGGGTGTTGATGGAAGGAATAAATTTGGTATTTACATTTACCATATACATCGTTAATTTTTGTTCCTGAGTTAGCGACGTATCAAGGGAATGTGTGAGTCCATTCCACTTGGTGACAAAGATTGTGACTCACACATTTGGTTGTTTCTTGCACTTGAAGAGGTTATCAATACTCATCTTATGAGTGTTGTAACTGAACTTATAATGAAGATATTGGATAAGTTCTTCCCAACCATCCACATAACTGATGGGTAACTAGTTGTACCAGAGAAATGCAGAACCTTATAGTGTCTGCACAAAGCACTAGAGCTTAGTGGCTTCCTACTGTGCTGATGTTCCTAACATGGGCCCACAACATGAAATAATGTGAGGAAAATGTTGATTCAGGTCACCCATCCCATTTAAAAGGGAGAATGTTGGATTCATGAATTCTGGGGGTGTTAGAATAACACCCAACCATGCTAGATATGGTGTTTTATCAAGTGGGATCGCTTCCTGTCATGTCTCTAGGGCCTCAAATCATGTGATAATAGTAGCCATCAGATCCCCCTAATGTTGATTACTTTCTTGTAGAGTATCTCTGACTTCCAATATGTTATCAAGCTCTTTAACATGGTAGTAAGGTTTAATGGCTCATGGAGTGGCTGGTAGAACTACTAGAGGAACAACATGGTAATCTGCTAAAGGAATGGCCTAAGACGGGTCCCAAGGGTGATTCTCATGCAACTCAGGTGGATTCGGCGATGTATACCACAACCAATTTCCATAATCTCTTATCTCTACCCTATCAGGGTGATGGGATTGTAAAGATTAATAGGAATCATCTGGACAAGGAGGGAATGTGGCTTCCCCTTCTACCCTAGTGAAGGAGGGATGGGATTTTATAGAGGATCACCATAGTCTGGACACCACCCTATAAGGCACTCAGGAAGAAGCTCGTCGACGACCCTTTTATATTCAACAATTTGTTGGAGCAAGGAAGATGTAGTAGGATCATCATTCATTTTATTCACTAAACCATATAGTTCATAAGGTTTAGAAGTCATGGTCAGTCCTTTTCCCCTATTGGGATCTCGACCTAATGGTAATGAATCAAAAGGCTCTGTAAGGATAAGAACCTTCTTTTGCTTATGGGTGACAACACATGGGATTCCAAAATATATCATGTTTCACCAAGGGGTGGGTCCACTTCATCAAAACCAAATTTTGTGTCTCTATCATCAAGTGTGTCAATCTTTTCCATTTTCATCATGACTGTGCTCAGTGGAATATCCTTTATGTCACAAGTCATGTCCAACTTCCACAAGATCAGGGTGAAGTAGAGATCCACACAATTCCCCAAACCCTATATCTCCACATATTGAGGTGCTTATTTGATAATTATGAAGATTATAGGAAAGATATAGAAACATATATACTAAAGAGCTTAGTGAAAACTAGGAAACGTAGGGTGATGATCCACAAGAAGCGTGGCTAGGTCAACTATATGACACTACTGGATAATGCCATCAAAGTAATCCTAGATTTTTTGATAGGCCAACAGTTGTGTATGAATCTAGAAAATCATACCCCAAAGAGATCGATGAAATAAAATGACTTTGCATTGGTTGATGGATTATGGAATGTCTATGTTTGGGATCATAGTTGGCCAGAACATCTCATGTAACTAGTCAACCCCAAGATTTTCCCACAATCTCCTTCATTCAAAAGTGGGTTCCGACTCCTAGTTGCCCAATTATTAAACTAGGGATGGTCTAAGAACTTGAAATGACACTAACATAGAACATTGGATCAGTGTAATGGTTGGTGGATAAAACCATACATGAGATGACAACTCATTACTTACAAGGTTTCCCCTTGGGGGAGGTACTGACCACATCATCCTTTACCTATAAGACGGGGTGTTGAACACCACTTCATACGTGAAGGTGGGGGTCATTGGTGGTGGGTCAAGCTGGTGATAATTTTCTACCAAACCCCATAATAACTCTTCATGATCTCAAGTCAATGTAGAAAATGAGTCTGATGATGGTAAAGACGACCGCACAACAAAAACCCAGAAGGGATCCAAATATTCTTCCTCCTACATGTATCTACAAAGAGGTTTAGGGATATGGTAAATCTCACTTTCTTGGAGGACAAAGCATACATGTAGAGTTCCTTTCCTAGACTCTGATGTAGAGTATTGTGGTGAAATATCCATCATCCAATCTTATTATACTTTAGAATCATAAAAGATGATTGGAAAAATAATTATTTGGAAATTCTCAAAGTTCTTCCTTAGGCAGAAATGGTTCACCCTTCTTCCACGGGATGGTTCTTCAGGGCAGGGTAGAAGTTTTAAATGGGGAGGACCTCCATGCATGTTTTAATTAGAGTGGGGAGGGAGTTTGTTTTAATGAGACGGAGTGTGAGGTTCACCTAGTCATATGTATAATGGAACACGAGGAGGACCTCTGTGTATTCCGGTGGATGTTTTGGGAGGGCCTTCATGGTTGGGAGTGCTAGAGCGGGGAGGACCATCATTGGAGTTGATGACAACATGGGGAGGACCTCCATGTCTGATTCTATTGTCACAGGGAGGACCTCCATGCATGTTGTAAGTAGTATCACAAGGATAACCATCTTACTAATCGAACTAGACATAGGGAGGTACTCCATGTTAACCATCGATGAAGTAGAGATAACCTCTGATTGGATGGTTGTTGGAGTGAGGAGGACCTCCTATATAGATGGTGAGAACATGGGGAGGACCTCCATACTGATGGGTGAAGGGGAAAGGAGGACCTTCTCTCTAGTCAATGCTATTGTGGGGAGGACCTCTGATTGAGATGGGAGTGATGTAAGGAGGGATACATGGGGAGGAACTTCTTACCTAGAATAATTGGCATGGGGAAGGCCTCTATGATGGGTGTCAACAAGACAGGGAGGGCCTCCAATCAGACTGGCACTGGTAACATGGGGACGACCTCCATGTTGAGTGAATGAGCAGGGATGACCTACACTCTAGCTAATGAAGGTAGGGAGAGGACCTCCGTACCAGATATCATCAACATGGGTCAGCCCATGACAGCTTCTGATCATATCAGGGACCGAAAGACTCAACCCAGCCTACACGTAGGGTGGATGAGGTCCGGATCCTGATTGGGCATTGAAGTTACCCTAGTCATAAATAGGAGAGATTTGGTATTATGATTCAGTAGTGGCATGGGAAACTAAAGTTGTTGAAGATAATCCCCCGGATCGGCATCTTCGTGAACTTTTTCCCAACATTGGCATCAGGTCACCCGGGCTAGGACCAGTTAAATATGGGCATAGGCTACCTGTTCATTGGCTTGAGGGACCAAAAATTGGGTGCACTGACCTGGACCATTGGGAGACCTCATTACAGTCTCATGGGTGGTATTCCTTGCTGGGATGACATGGATTTCCCTCACCTCATTGGAATACTTAAATAAGTCATTGAAATATTCTAAGTCGAGGCTATTAAAATGGTTGAATGTTAGTGTGGGGAGTATTATCTCCATGTTCTGCCTCTGAGGGAGACATTGATAGTGAGGTGTTGAATACTCCAGGTCCTAACAGTCCATATCCATCTTGGGAATGACCCTCTCCCACTCTACCTATTGATGAATAATTTATATCACCCCCATTGAAAAATTTCCAATGGTGAGATGGGATATGGGCGCCCAATAGCCTTATTTGTGGATGACATCATGGCAAAGGCCGAATCGTGTAGGATTTCCACATTGTCGTTCCTTATTCATCTATGTCTATAAGAGCGGATGACGGGTTTCTTATATATTGGGTCCTATAAAGAAGTAATATTTATCCATCAGTATTAATATCATGAAAACAATTCCCTATTCCCTAGAATTGTTCCGTGTTCCAAGGTTTGAAATTGAGATCCACGATGACAATGCCACTGACCAAAAAAGCCCAAAAATTAATTTCCTTGAATACTGGTGAGTTTCACACAAGGAACAATATATTTGTGATGGGACTTTGCACCAGATAGATGGATATAGTGACATGATCTTCTATCGATGTCTCAAACGTTACTAATCCCCATTTTGGAGGATAACTAGTTCATGTCGGGTTCACTATTTCTATTTCCAACTCTTTCCACTAGGACCTGACCACCTAGGTCATCATTTCAGCACTGGATGAGTAGAACATTGTACCCCACATTTCCTCTTTCCAAATATGGGTTACATTCAACACTTTTTCATAAATGTTTTCTCCTTGATCGAAATGGGTTGATGGGATGTCGGTCTCTCCTTTCGTGGATTCATCCTCAGAATTTATTGCCTAGTCCAGGTATCCCTTATAGATTAAGACATTGTTTGTGAAACCCATTTTCATTGTCATATCTTTATGAATTCTAGTTAATTATGCTTCTTTCATCAGGATATTCTAAAAGGTCAAGTAAGGGAAGAAAACTTAATTCAGGAGAGTAATCAAGCTGGGCATTGATGGAATGTATGGACACGGAAACATTAAAACACCTAATTATTCATCGTCAGAGGGATTCTCAAGGGAGTATAAACCCGATCCTTCCCACATTTATCATGGGGTATCATATGATAATGGCATGTCTCTGAGGTTTTACTTGGCTTCCCATGTTTAACATGGGTATTATGTGAGTTTAACGTCTATTGGAGATGGATTGGACTGATCGAAACACTTGTGAAGGTTGATCATATGGGTACATCCATATTAGGGAGAAACTAAAAGGTTTACTAGATTTATTGTAACACCCCAAGATTTCATAGTACGTTAGTTCTTCAAAGTAATTCAATAACTTACATTGCACACAACATCGAGTTCAAGCGCACCATGACTTGCCAAACTAGCCGTTCAAAAGCGGTTATGAATAGTATTAATAGAATTTTGAACTTTATATAACCCTTATAATTTTAGAATCCATATTATGAGTTTCTTAGACATAATGTAAGGAAAAAATCATTTTTATCAGATAAAAGAAGTATTTTTCAAAAAAATGAAATTATACTGCCTTTTAATGGAGAGCCCTTTTTAAATCCATTATTTGAAACTTTTATATATTCAATTTGACAAAATAAACTTCTTCTTTTGGATCGGTACATAAGAATTTAGTTTCAATAAATTTTTGGTTTTTTCTGATAACTTTCATATTTGGGTGAATAGTAAAAAATAATATATTTTAACTAAAAACAATTTTTTTAATCAAAATAATTTATATTGTTCAACTATAAATATGAATGGTTTGGATGTATAATTAGATTATACTTTTACCATTTAATCCAATTTTGGTCATATAAAGTAATTTTACTTTGAAATTGGTCATAAAAAAATGTCAATCTTTTGGTAGTTATTATTTCATAAAAATACGCTTTTTTGGTTTTGACAATGGGAATTAATTTTAAACAAATAAATTCATTTTCCATGTTTTGAATTTGGTAAAATAGACTTATTTTTTGAATTCATAATATCAAAATTATCTTAGGGTAAATTTTTTGTATTTTTCTAAGAACTTCAAATTTTTGATGAATAGTGAAAAATACTAAACTTTAATTAAAAAAAACTTTTTTAATAAAAATAATTTACAGTGATAAATTATACTATTTAGTGGTTTAAAAGTATAGTTAGAATATATTTTTACCATTTAATCCAATGTTGTTCATTGGACATAATTTCACATTTAAACTAGACATAAACAAGTGTCAATCTTTTGATAGTTATTATTTCTTAAAAAACAAGCTTTTTGTTTTGACAATGGGAATTAATTTTAAAATAAATTTATCCCACTTATGTGTCTGGAATTTGGAAAAATGGATTCCATATTTGGTATCAGGAGGTCCAAATTGTGTAAATAGGTAACTTTTCTTTTAGACATTATGAATAATTACTTCGGTAAATATTGTATTTAACATGGTTAAAGGGTAAATTCGGTAAAGATGGATAAAGAAATAATATTAAAATAATATTAAATTACTCTAACATGTGTCATAACACAATTTTATAATACATGTACGACCATGGTCATATTTGGGTTGATTCTGGAACCACTTGGAGCCACATTAGAGTGATAATGACACTTTATATTAATTAATTTAAAGTAAAGGAAAAAAGGACATAAACATATATCGTTTAGTAAAAAAAATTACAAGGTGTTATATAAGTTATATTTTCTACTATAAATATTAATTATAAAACTAAAATATTTCCTACATAATGGTATTTTATTTATAATTTTTATACATTGAGTAATTAAATTTATTTATGACACAATGATGATGCAGTATTTTCCTTATTAATGAAAGAATCAAATAAATGGTATTATAAATGTTAAAATAAATATATTTATAAAGTTTTTATGAAATACACGGATTTTATAGGTTAATATGATATGTTAGTATTGATTAAATTAATTTATTTCTAATTAATAAAGTTTTTATGACATTAACAAAAATCAATTATTAAATAGTGTCAAAATTGACCTAAAAGAGTTTTTAAAATAAATAATATGTTAATAATTGATATAATATTCCTAAAAATATAAGGTTCTTCAAAAAGACTTATATGATAATAGGTATTTCATTAATGAACAACTCGGGGTTATCTTGGTAGTTTATAGTTAGTTTATTAACCAAATAATATAAAAATAAAAAGAGACATGGTAAATGTAAAACTAATTAACTAAGAGTTAAATCTAAAATATAAGGTTAATATAGTGACCCAAAACTATATAGAACCAATTGGTTGAGTTTATCTCAACCCATACCCACCTTATCCTCGAAATAAATTAGTTTCCAGCCATTAGAAACCGAATATGAATTTATTATAAAATAATATTTTCACCTTTTCCTAAGGTGCCCCTCACCCCTCTTATAAAAGGGCACTACCCCTTCTCTCTAATTCATACATTAAAATCCTTTTGGCTCGGCCAATACCTGCCCAAATACCCTATCAACTATCCTCCCTTCATCCTAGAGGAACTTATTTAGTCATAAATACAACCTAAATATCCCTTTTGATCAAATCAAAAACAAGAACCCGAAGAAGAAGAAAATATTTCATCACCTCTTTCAAGTTTCTTTCTTCTTCAACTTCTTTTTTCTTTTTATTCCATTATAAAATAATAAATATGGTATATTATATAAATTTTTATGTTATTATAAATATTTTACAACCAAATTCATTATTCTATCCATCAATTGAATGACATGTCACCATACGTGCGTACGTACGGCTTACCGTCTCCACGACGTGGTGTAATTTTTATTCAATACATTATTATATGGATGGGTATAATAATGATGTGTAATTGATGTATATAATAAATATAACTTGATAATTATTCTTTATATAAGATATAACATCTTATTATATATTATTTTAATTTCAAAATAATGATATTGTCGCTCGTGCGTACGTACGGATTACCGTCTCCACGAACGTGATGAGATTTATTCCATCATATCCATTCAAGACTAATTTTCATTTTATGATTAAATGTAATATTTAAATACTTGATATAATTCTGGATATTAATAATATGCATCCCGTCCATAACAAATATGACTCAAAAAAACAAATAATATAAAGGAAAATGAATCCATTAACACCACAAATAACGATAATACTAATATATTATTAACGAAGCAATGTTAAAAATCATATACGATATCATATTAATGTATATTATTATTTTATAAATTAATAACAATTATTTCACCATTATACAGAAGTTTAACCTACCCTCGACCAAGGAAAAGTACAATGTAAGTGGTTTTTTATCTCACTTTTAATTACGTGAGATTTCCATTGTTCACCAGTTATTTATTGCATGTGGTGTGTGTACTTCCCATGATTGTATTCATTGTGTAATATACTTTAATTTATGGATATTTACATCATAATTGTATGATCATTCTTTCATTGGTGTATGTTTCGTAAGTTACCAAATCGATAACGGAATTTGAAATTTCAATTTCCACTCATTCTACTTTACACATACTTCATTGATTATTTTACTCCAAGATTATGTGTAGAATCACTATTCATTTGATTATGTCATAATTTTCACTCCCCATTATGTGGATATACTTTTGATACACATAATCAATCCATTGATAAATTCTCAAGTCATCGATATGAACTTCATAAGAGTATTTTTAACTCAATCTCCATTTGTTGAGTTAAATATCCAATTCATTGGTGTTGTTTTTACAAGAATATTTGTGAATGTCCTATAATTGATTTAAACTGAATATCCAATAATATTGAGTTTATTTATATTTGTCACATACAATTATGTCATTGATTTATCCTGAACCTAAGGATACAGTCTTTATAATAGATTTCATCCCAATTTATATTCCATTGAGACTTCTTTGTTGTTATACACCAAATCACTTTTACATGGTGTATATAATGTACTTTGACATAGTATATCATGAATCCCTTTATTCTCATGATATTAAAAAGTTTTTATTACCTCAGTTATTTGTATTCAATTTTCTCTCTTTTGGTTAGGAACTCTATTTAAAATATCATTTTAAAATGTTTTAAAGATGTATTATTCTAAATTGTTCTCATTAATGTCCATGTTTTAAAAAAGGTTTTAAGGATTTATTTATATGGAAATTAATTTTTTATAATTAAAATTAATTTTAAAAGTTTCAAAGTGGTATGTGACACTTTTATTCAAAAATCTATATTAAATAGCTTCTTGATAAATAGTGAGACTCTTAAATGTTTTCAAGAAAAAAGGGGATATTTCTCTTAAATAGTTTTGATGATTATTTTAATCTATGTCAATATCATTCATTATTATCTATTCAGGTTGATCTATTATAATAGAATCTTCTGTATTGTATTTAATGAGTTATGTTTGACTGTTGATGTGCTATTTTTATACCATTCATGGTTTGTGGTTAAAATATTGACATTTTGTATGCTAGTTTTAATATGAATGTTTAGATTATGCTTCAACCTATTCATATGAGGAATTCATTGGACTTAGTAAGTGATGGGTGGAGCCCACTATAGCTCCTCGATGCATCGGTAGGTCTAATGAGACAAACTAGTGTCTTGGCACAAGGCCTTGACAAAATCTTATTTATAGTCTTGGCACAAGGCCTTGACTATGTGGTTATGATAGTCTGACATTATGCATTCCATCATTATGAAAGTAGTTATTGATATTGCATTTGATTATTCAACTAGTAGAATATCCATGTGAATAAGTAAATGGAATTATTTAATTTGATTTTTTCCATATTATGATGAAGTTCATGTTTAAAAGGCTTTTGTTTTAGTTATACATTTCCTTAAATGATTATGCTTATTTATGAAAATTTCCACTATATTGTTATCCTTACTGAGTATCTGAGCTGACCCCTTTCTATGTTTTATTTTTTCCAGGATGTGAAGAATTATTTTATGACTGACCTGTAGGGATAGTCTGAGGGGATATGTGTGTGGACTATGGAGACTATATTGTTGTAGTTTTTCACTTTATGAAGTAATGTAAGACTTATGAATGTATCTAGTGTTTCCAAGGCCACTAAACTAATCGTTCTTTCGAGAATTGATCTTTTGTAATCATTCCAATGTTATGTAATAATGCACCGACTCTGGTGTAACTGGGGTCAGGGCGTTACAGTTGGTATCAGAGGAAGTTTAGAACAAATCTTGGAAGTTAGATTTAGATAAACTCTGATTAGAGCACATAGACCTAATATGGACTTTGAGTATTAGTGTAGAATAACTTCCTAGAATTTTGGTATTGTAGAGATTTTGTGAGTTTTCAGACCAATACATCCTTATCTATATACGAGCAGGTAGAGGCAGCTCTGGAACAGATGTACCTAGGGGTAAGACCCGAAAACACCGCTTTAATCTAGACGTGAATGGGAACTGTTGCACGACAATGGGTCTTTCTGCGCTCTTGGTTACGACACTCCCTGGTGATATTCTTAGGATAATTTACATTTTCTTTACAAACCGATTTTATGTATATTAATATAAGATGAGAATAAATGACCTTGGTTAATCCTAAGGTGTTTCAAATTGAAAATATGGTTCCATGATATTCTCTAAATGATTTTATGACTACTGTTAGTCAAACAATTCTTTCTGGTTTTAGTCAATGGCTTGATTCCAAGGAAGTAATAATGACTTTGAGAATGATTTACAAGGTGGGAATGATGGTGCAAATGAGCAACAAAATGGAATTTTGATAGGCATAAAAGATATCGTGTTTATGTCAAATCTGTTTTCCAAAAATATGATCAACAAAATATATATTAACCAACTCACAGACTCAAAAAAGAAGATTAAGGTGATGAATGATAAGATCTCCAACAGTGGAGACCATGGAGAAAAGAATCCTCAATTTCCATCATGCAGGAAATGTTGAAGGAGACACCCAGGAAAGTGTCTAAATGGAACAAAGAAATGCTTTACATGTGGGAAAGAAGGACATAAAGTGAATAATTTCTAAGGAAAAATGAAGAGTACAATGGAAGAAAATAAAAATGTTCTAAAGAATCCATTTACAGTTATTTACCGTAAATGTAGAGGACCTGGCCATTACCCAAGTGATTGCCCTATTCTATAGGATATTTTCATGATCAAAGAAGAAGCTATGTGGAAATAAATGGTTGGAGAAATGTTTAAAAGTATTAGTGCTCCTTATTGATGGGATTACTTTGGAATATGTTTCTCTTGTATTTTTAACCCAATAATTTGTCATGTGAAAATGATATTTGAGGAAGACTTATCTTTTCTCTTGTGGATATAGTTATAAATAACCATTTGGTTTTATATGATCATTGGGTTTGAGGCAATTATAATTTATTATATTTTGGGATGAAAATTCAAGGAATGAGATAAAATTTTTGGTTAAATTATTTTATGGTTATTTTGAGGAATTTATCTCATTTTGGTAATATTATAAAATATAGTTTTTAAAAAAGGGCAACATGCAGACCGTGTGACAACCCGTCGCATCGGACAAAGCTGTGGGAATCAAACCCACAACTAGAGTGCGATTGGGATTTATCACCTACCACTAGACTACGTGAATTCCTTGGTTAGTGTGACTAATTATTTTTAGTTAAATGATTTTATTGATCAATAATAATTAGATTTGGGATCTTATGTATTATCAAATGAATACCCTCAGTATAGGAAAATGATTTGGTGAATAAGTGATAAATGTTATTTTGGAAGATGTTTGCTTTTTAGGGAAAACTATATGCCCAAGGAAAATAGAATACTATGGGATTTCATTTGAGGAGTAATGGTGTATTTTTATCTATGATTTTATTGTGGATTTATAGTGATTTGGGTTATTTATGGAAATGATTAACCTATACTATAGAATATGTGATTAGGTTAATTACTTTTAAGTATGTGACTTTAAGAGTAGTTGATGTCATTTGGAGATACAATTTAATATGGAAGACTATATAACCAAATTCATCTAATTTGTGGGTTTCAATATTCGTTTGGATTATATTAAAGGATTTTACGGACATTTGTTTATTGAATGGTATTTATTTAACTTTGGGGTATTGTTGGTTTAATTTTAGAAATTAAGATTTGTGTTTCTTTCTCTAAAGGAATATCCTTTTGGGGGATCATCATATCTTTTACTAACTGTTTTGGTTTTGATTAATGTCTAAAGACAAGGTAAATATATAGTTTATCTTTTGTGGATCATGTGATTCTCTAGAAGTTTATTTTATCTCTTCTAGTGTGACCAAGCCTTCTTGAATACTCATCGATTAAGAAAAATCATTTATTGGTAGAAATTTATTAAATAATGAAACTCTACTTAAAAAGGAAGTATATGTCTTTATGTTCTTAGTAAATCTCATAAATAAATTCCTCATCATTTTGAAATGTAACCTAAAACAAAAAAAAGTTTTGTCCGTTTACTTTTCCTGCTGGGAAACTAATGATCGTTTGTCCCATCTCAAATTTTTGGTTTTAATGTTGTTAACTTTCTCCTGATCATGTTTTCTATCCCTCTCCATCAGAACTTGACACTTAGTTTATCTTCCATATCCATTTTTTTCTTACATGGAATCCTAGTATGAGTTATATTAGGTGACCTTTGTACTTCTCTTTCTTTCTTTTAAAGTGATAGTTTTATTGACTCTTTTTCCGATGTGGGTATTTCCATTATATTACCAAGCCTAATTTTAAGAATTGTGAGAATGTAATTTATTGAAGGATGGATGAATGTAACACCGCAAGATTTTATAGTATGTTAGTTCTTTAGTGTAATTCAATAACTTACACTATACACAATATCGAGTTCAAGCACGCCACGACTTACCAAACTAGTCGTTCAAAAGTGGTTATGAATAGTATTAACAAAATTTTGAACTTTATATAACCCTTATAATTTTATAATCCATGTTATGAGTTTATTAGATATAATTTAAGTGCAAATTCATTTTTCTCAAATAAAAGATGTATTTTTCAAAAAATGCAATTATACCACCTTTTAATGGAGAACCCTTTTTAAATACTATATTTGAAATGTTTCTATATTCAATTTGAAAAAATAAACATCTTCTTGGGGATTATGACATAAGAATTTAGTTTCAATAAATTTTTGGTGTTTTTCTGATAACTTTCATATTTGGGTGAATAGTGAAAAATAATATATTTTGACTGAAAAAAACTTTTTTAATCAAAATAATTTATAGTGTTAAAATATAAATATGAATAGTTTGGATTCTTAATTAGATTATATTTTTACTATTTAATCCAATCTTGGTCATTGGAAGTAATTTCACTTTGAAATTGGACATAAACAAATGTTAATCTTTTGGTAGTAATTATTTCATAAAAATACTCTTTTTGGTTTTGACAACAGGAATTAATTTTAAACTAATAAATTCAATTTCTAGGTTTTTAATTTAGTAAAATAGACTTAATTTTTGAATTTAGAATATCAAAATCAGCTTAGGGTCTTTTTTTTGTATTTTTCTGAGAACTTCCAATTTTTGATGAATTGTGAAAAATACTAAACTTTTATCAAAAAAACTTTTTTAATCCAAATAATTTATAGTGATAAATTATAATATTGAGTGGGTTTAAAGTATATTTAGAATATATTTTAACCATTTAATCCAATATTAGTCATTGGACGTAATTTAAAATTTAAAATAGACTTAAAAAAGTGTCAGTCTTTTGATAGTTATTATTTCTTAAAAAACACGCTTTTTGTTTTGACAACGAGAATTAATTTTAAATTAACTTATGCCACTTCTGTGTTTGGAATTTGGAAAAATAGATTCCATATTTGGCATTATGAGGTCCAAATTATGTAAATATGTTACTTTTATTAGTAGACATTATGAATAATTACTTCGGTAAATATTTTATTTACCATGGTTAAAGGGTAAATCCGGTAAATATGGGTAAATAAATAATATTAAAATAATAATAAATTACCCTAACACATGTCCTAACCCTATTGGATGATATATGTCCAACTCTGGGCATCTTCGGGTTGATTTTGGGACCACATAGAGCCACTTGAGAGTGATAATGGCACTTTATATTAATTAATTTAAAGTAAAGGCAAAAATGACATAAACATATATCTTTTAGTAAAAAAAATTAAAAGGTGTTATATAAGTTATATTTTCGAGTATAAATATTAATTATAAATATAAAAATATTTCCTACATAATGGTATTTTATTTAAAAAAATATAGACATTTAATAATTAAATTTATTTATGACACAATGATAATGCAATATTTTCCTTATTAATGAAAGAATCAAATAAATGGTATTATAAATGTTAAAATAAATAAAATTTGAAAGGTTTAATGACATAAAATAATTTTATAGGTTAATATGACATGTAAATATTTATTAAATGGTTTTATTTCTAATCAATAAAGTTCTTAGGACTTTAAAAAAATCAATTATTAAATAGTTTAAAAATTGACATAAAAGAATTTTTAAAACAAATATTATATTATTAATTAATATAATATTCCTAAAAATCTAAGGTTCGGCCAAAAGACTTATATGATGATATTTAGGTCATTAATTAACCACTTGGGGTTCTTTTGGATGTTTATAGTAAGTTTATTGACCAAATAATATAAATGCACAAAGAGACATGGTAAATGTCAAACTAATTAACTAAGAGTTAAATCTAAAAGGAAAGTTTAATATAGTGACCCAAAATATTATAAAACCTATTAGTTGAGTGGATTTAGACCCATACCAACCTTATCCTCGAAATAAATTAGTTTGTAGCCATTAGAAACTGAATATTAATTTATTATAAAATAATATTTTAAGTTTTTATTAAGGTGCCCCTCACCCCTCTTATAAAAGGGCACTCCCCCTTCTCTCTAATTCAGACCTTCAAAGCCCTTTGGCTCGGCCAAAACCAGCCCAGATACCCTCTCAACTATCCTCCCTTAATCCTAGAGTCCCCCCTTTGGTAAAAAATCCAACCTAAGGAGCCCTTTTGATCAAATCAAAACGAAGAACCCGAAGAAGTAGAAAATATTTCATCACCTCTTTCAAGTTTCTTTCTTCTTCCACTTCCTTTTTCTTTGTTGTTTCCATTATAAAATAATAAATCCAGTATATTATATATACTGTGATGTTATTATAAATAAGTCACAACCAAATTCATTATTCTATCCATCATTTGAATGACCTGTCATCGTACGTGCGTACGTACGGCTTACCGTCTCCACGTCATGGTGTAATTGTTATTCAATACATTATTATTTGGATGGGTATAATAATGATGTTTAATTGATTTAAATAATAAATATAACATGATAATTATTCTTTATATATGATATACCATCCAATTATATATTATTTTAATATCAAAATAATGATATTGTCACTCGTGCGTACGTACGGATTACCGTCTCCACGAACACGATGAGATTCATTCCATCGTATACATTCAAGACTAATTTTCATTTGATGATTAAATTTAATATTTAAATACTTGATATAATTCTAGATATTAATAATATACATCCCATACATAACAAAAATTACTCACAAAACAAAGAATATAAAATAAAATGAATCTGTTAACACCCAAAACAACGATAATACAAAGATATTATTAAAGAAGCAATGTTAAAAGATCATATATGATATCATATTAATGTATATTATTCTTGTATAATTTAATAAAAATTATTTCACCATTATACATAAGGTTAAACTACCCTCGACCAAGGAAAAGTACAATGTAAGGGGTTTCTTATCTCACTTTTAATTCTGTGAGATTTCCATTGTTCACCACTTATTTATTGCATGTGGTGTGTGTACTACCCATGATTGTATTAATTGTGTAATATACTTTAATTTATGGATATTTACATCATCACTGTATGATCCTTCTTTCATTGGTGTATGTTTCTTAAGTTACCAAATCGATAAGGGAATATGAAATTTCAATTTCCACTCATTTGGCTTTACGCATACTTCATTGATTAATTTACTCAAAGATTATGTGTGGAATCACTATTCATTTTCTTATCTAATAATTTCCACTCCCCTTTATGTGGATATACTTTTGATACACATAATCACTCCATTGATAAAATCTCAAGTCATCGACATGAACTTGATAAGAGTAATTTTAACTCAATCCCCATTTGTTGAGTTAAATATCCAATCACTGGTTTTGTTTTTACAAGAATATGTGTGAATGTCATCTGATTGATTTACAATTAATATACAATCATATTGAGTGTATTTATATTTTTCACACATAATTATTTCATTGATTTATCCTTCACCTAAGTATACAGTCTTTATAATAGATTTCATCTCAATTTACATTCCATTGAGACTTCTTTGTTGTTATACACCAAATCACTTTTATATGGTGTATATAATGTACTTTTAATTAGTATATCATGCATCCGTTTATTCTCATGATATTACAAGGTTTTTATTACCTCAATTATTTTTATTCAAGTGTCTCTCTTTTTCTTAGGAACTCTAACTAAAATATCATTTTAAATTTTTTTAAAGATTTATTATTCTAAATATTTCTCATTAATGTCCATGTTTTAAAAATGGTTTTAAGTATTTATTTATATGGACATTAAAGTTTTAAAATTAAAATTCCTTTTTAAAGTTTCAAAGTGGTATGAGACACTTTGATTCAAAAATCTATTTTAAATGGATTATTGATAAATAGTGATACTCCTAAATGTTTTCAAGAAAAAGTGAGATATTTCTGTTAAATATTTTTTATGATTATTTTCATCTATGTCAATATCATTCATTATTATTTATTGAGGTTTTTCTATTATAATACAATATTTTATATTGTATTGAATTAGTTGTGTTTGACTGTGGATGTGCTATTTTTATACCATTCATGGTTTGTGGTTAAAATATTGACATTTTGTATGCTAGTTTTAATACGAAGGTTCATATTATGCTTCAACCTGTTCATATGATGAATGAATTGGACTTAGTAAGTGAAAAATGGAGCTCAATATTTCTCCTCGATGCATCGGTAGGTCTCATGAGACAAAGTAGTGTCTTGTCACAAGGCCTTGACAAAATCTTATTTGTAGTCTTGGCACAAGGCCTTGACTATGTGGTTATGATAGTCTAGAATTATGCATTCCATCATTAGGAAAGTGGTTATTGATATTGCATGTGATTATTAGACTTGTAGAATATCCATGTGAAAAAGTAAATGGCATTATTTCCTTTTATTTTTGCCATATTATGATGAAGTTCAAGTTTTAAAGGATTTTGTTTTAGTTATACATTGCCTTAAATGTTTATGCTTATTTATTAATGTTGTCTCTATATTGTTATCCGTACTGAGCATCTGAGCTCACCCCTTTCTATATTTTACTTTTCCCAGGATGTGAAGATGTATTTTTTGACTGACCTACAAGGATAGTCTAAGGGGATATGAGTGTGGACTATTTAGACTATGTTGTTGTAGTTTTTCACTTTATGATTTAATGTAAGACTTATGAATGTATCTAGTGTTTCCAAGGCTACTAAAATAATCAGTCTTTCGAGACTTGATCTTTTGTGATCATGCCAATGTTTTTTAATAATGCACTGAATCTGGGTAACTGGTGTCGAGGAGTTACATTTATGGATTATAATGCCTGATAAGTGCGGATTCGAGAATGTCATGTCCCATAAAGGGGATGTTTAACACCGTGAAGGCTGATCTGGACACCACTAAGGGAGGATCGGGGAGTTGGACCCCCAATAGGGGCACACCAATGATTACTATTAGCTAGTATTGATCCTCAGGGAGGCTTTCTATATGACATTTTTATGATATAAGGATAAAAACCCATGTAGTTAGCGATGATATGGTTTGGAGCTAACGCATAGATAACATCCCATCATAAATTGATTACTCTTGGTTGAATTAGTGTGGACTATGTGGGGATTATGCATGGTCAACTGCCTGAGTGCTACTAGAATTAGTAATGGAGTGAATGTATTGATGTCACCGAAATGTGGTATCCTAGGTATGAATCAAGAATTATATGGATGAAGTGATGATGAAACGGATGGAGTGTAGAGAGCGATGGGCTTGAACCACGGGGAGGCTTCCAACATATACCAATGTTTTGGAATCAAAGTTCATGTAGTCTAGGAAGTGGGGAAGTGAGTCATCTAAAGAGGTAGCTCATGAGAATTAATGCATGGGTAGGGACCTAATGTAAAAGGAACCTCCAGGCTAGGGAATGATCCTCCCGAGACATAGTGACCCAAGGGAAAGACAAGGATGGGAATGGATGATTGGCTTGAACCTTAGAGAGGATTCCTATGTACCCCATTTAGAAGGTAGGGATCAATGTCCACATAGTTCAAGAATGGAGGTAGATAACTGGGATGTATTCATAGACAGGGTCCTGGAGATTTTCCATGTGCTTATGCATGGTTAGCGACCCTTCTCAAGAGGATCACTCTTAGTATTATAGATATGATATGTGTCGGTCTTACATGTGGTTAGAAGCCCGAGAGGATGGATCTGAACACCTCAGGGTCTATATTCGAGAGATGTTTTCTATAAGGGGAAGATGTCACGTCATGGGGTTACATCCTTTGGGGGGATTACTTATGATTGGTTGGGATTGAACATCATAGAGTCTTACCATGTACCGAAAGGGATCAAAACCCACGTAGTCCAGAGCATTCATTTTAATGTCACATGGGATAAGTGAACTGATGTGAAATAGATAGAATAAGTGTATTGTGGGTATTTATGGGATTGAATCTCAGAGATTCTTCCCACATGCCCATTTTCTAAGGAAGGGATCAAAGTCCACATAGCTCAGGATGGGGTGGCATAGAATCAAAGTGTACATGTGGATAAAGACCCAGAAACATGATGGGACTTTCATGTGGTTAGTGGTCTAAAGAGTATTTCATGGTTACTACTAACCTCTAATCTGACACGAGTCATGATCAGTGTGAGAAAAAATAGGAAGTAGTATACTATATAGTCAAATCGTTAATTATGCATCAGTGAGGAATGGAGTGGGGCTTACGCATTGTTAGAAACTTAGGGAGAAGAATATTGGGACTTAACCTTGGAGAGATGCCCATGGTAACAAAAACCAAATGGAGAGGGACGGGGTATTGAGAGTCCCATTTTCCCATCACCCCTCTAGTATTTTCATCTAGAGTATAAAAGAGGAGAAAGTGTGGTACCTACTGCAAGAAAGGCTTGGGACATACACCCGAAAGAGAGCCCTTCCCATAGGAAGACATTGGTCCATGCAAGGAGGATCTCAACCCATATAAGGAAGATCTCACTCCCACAGAGATGACTGGGTGTGAAAAATGCCTGAGGAGGGGAACCCCATGTGCATCACACTAGGTGAGGCTATATTTTAACATCATGTGATGAGGATGATGGGGCTTGGTAGTTTAACGTCCAACATCTTGGACAAGGAGGACCTTCTCCTAACCCATTGGACATACATGACTGGATCCCTTTAACCCTTGGTTAGGGGAAGGAACCAGCATTTATGGAAAAAAATGTGGTGTATGAGTGGTCGGTAGTGGGGTCCAAATTAGCATATCTATGCGAAGAAGCAATTTCTCCAAGAATACCTATGAAAATAAGAATTATGTAGAGTAATACAGCATGAAACACTACACATGGAACCATGAAATCACTTTTCACAATCCTAGAGGGACATATGGGAAAGGGGTTTATGAAGCCAGAGGCCTCACCAATAAGAGTTTCAGGAAGGAAGAGGACTTGAAGAAGTAAATGTGCTTCATGAATGAAAGGCGCTTCATGAAAGAAATTTTATTCTCGAATGAAAGGTCCTCATAGAGCCTAGACTTGACTTGGTATAAGGCTCATTACTAAGAGAGTGTTCTGTAGAGGATTAATGCTTCACATAGTCTCGAGAAACCCCAAGGGGATCCCTCCTTGGAAAATGGTGTAGGTCTTCATAAAGGTCATCCCTATCATAAGTAGCTGACACGAAGAACAAAAGAATGCACAACCCACGATGCTTATGTACCTCAGGCGATCCATTTTTGTCTCTAGGTAGAAAACCTTATGAGCTTCATGAAATGGGAGCTCTGATGGTGAAAGGTCAGGGTAAAAATAGTTATGAGTGGGGGGGGGTTGGGCCTAATATTTATTAGAAAAGGGGGTTTTTGATGATTGCGGTGCTCACCGTGAAGAAAAAAGGACACCACGAAGTGGCTGGGCTCTGTTATACTTGGTCAAATTGGAAAAGGTTCTATCAACTTCCTTCACAATAGTGGTGTCCAGGTACTCCTAGGTCACACCGCCAAGGAAAAAAGGATTCTGTGAAGTACAAGTACTTCATCAGAATTTTTCATACTCAAATAAGTACCATAAAATTTCTTCACAGTCATAGTGGCTAGGTTCTCGTGGGGCATGTTGCAAAGGATAAAGGACTCTGTGAAGTAGCAGGGTTTTGTTGGACTTCATCAGAATAAGAAATGTACCTTTAAAGAGGTGCTCACAGTAGCACTTGTGATGGATCCCCATGAAGAAGCTTCATGAAATAGAATCCTTTGATAAATTTTGAGGTTGTTTGAGTCTATATTAGTTTTGAACTGGCCATAACGTTTTCTGTATCCTCAATATCACGATTTTCAATGCCAAAAAACCCATACATATGGTTAGAAAAAAAGTTCTAGGGATAATCATTTCCAATGTATCAATATTCCATCATTTCCCATTTCTATTTTTAATTTTTTTTCATTTTTAAACCCAAGGACATACACTTTCCAAAACCTTTTTCAAAATGATATTTCAAAATTCATAGCATTATTCAATTTAAAAATTCATTGTTTTGTTTAAACATTATCTCATTCACATGTAAATTACTACCAACAAATGGATAGCCTATCAATCATATGTGGCTAAAAAGATTCATGAACCCACACACCCTCTCTGTTCATTCTAGGACAAGAGATAAAACCTAATAAATCAATAACATCACATATGAGTGCACCAATCAAGGTGGAAATATCATCCAATGGGAAAAGTAAAATACCGAATATCGATTTACACCCTTAGAAACTTGGGTCCCCCCCCCATGAATTAGGTTGCAGGAACCTAATAACGTTCTCATTACCAATCCCCAACAAGATCCTAGTCTCTTATCTACCATGCCTAAATAGTAAGATGAAAGACACCACTATTGATATCACTTTGTAACACCCTAATTTAGGTGTTTCTATAACCAGTTCCATGATCTAAATTTCCACATGATATCAGGCATGTCTTCCCATACGTCAGAAGTTGATGACAAGTATTGATGACCTATGGATGTATAATTGGGAGACTATGTCTACTTATCAGAATAAAAAAAAGTGAAAATAATGTCGACAAATTTGTTTATTGATCCTTAAGCATTAATATTATAATTAATCATTATTATAATTCAAGTAATTTGATGTATTAATGGAAAACATGATGACATATTTTCATGGTTAGGTAGGATACGTTCGGTTAATAATAAGTTATATTTCATAAATAAATAATTTGAGAAAGTATATATCCCTTCTGTTATTTAACATAAGTTTATCCCTTAAGTCCTTTTATAGAAATGATATTGCCTAAATAAATCCATGTCTATGGTATTATATAGGATATTTCGATTTACTAAAAGTCAAAGAAATATATATTGAGCACATAGGTTGATGGAACCAACACGAAAAATTATTTATTAACGATATCATGATAAAAGGATTATATGAAACTTTAAGTGTCTATATGAGTTATTATGTCCTTACATCATTAACTTATTTCTTTATGGGTTCCTTGGCATATTTCTATAAACTAACTTTGGACTTTAGGGTGCTTCACATGATGATAATAAGAAAGAGACCAAGATGATCACATGCTAAGTGTTTCCAGAAACTCAATTAAATAATATATTATTATATATTATATAATAATTTGAATAAATATTATTCTGGTGAGTGGTTTAATAATTATTGATATTCACTTGATCACATATATTCCTTCACCAGTTATTCCAAGAAAATTATGTGAAAAGAATATTTAATAAATATTTATTTTTTATTTAGTTATATAATATTTAATTTTTTACTGAATAATGAGTTGATATTTATTTATTAAATAAATAATCATTATTCAAGGCCTAATAAATATTATGGAGGAATTTGAAACAAAGTTTAATATTCCGGTGGGAAATATTAAATATTATTTGAATAAATAATATTTAATTAAATTTTTTAGTTTAGAACATGTAATGAAATAATAATATTATTATTATTATTAGACACATGGGATTTCATAGGGATTACGGAAATAATAAGACGCATGTGAAATTATTATTTTCTAACCCAAGATTTAAATAAACCCAATTACATTATTTTTCTATAGATATGATTAACTTTTTGTTGTTTAAAACAACATCTTGAGGGAATCCTCTCAGTCCCAAGATATCTCTATCTCCTAGAAGACTCTCAATAACAGAGAGAAATCTTCCTCCACTTCCACACTCATTTATATGGAGAGATCAATGAGAATATTTTGGAAATGATTCTTAGGGAGATCAAAGGTGAATGATGCATGCATTATGATCTTCTATGTTAGCACACAAAGACTCTATAGTGATGTTTAAGGGTTTGTGAATCATATTTGGGTCACTGTTGGAGGGAATCTATTCTTGATTCATACAACATAATGATTATATGATTTAGAGAAGTTTTCAGATCCATTAACAAAGAAAGAATTTATCACAAGGTATTTCATTAATTTTTTAAGTTAATTATAAATAATATGTCAAGATCCTATGGTTTAGTTCTAGAGTTTATCCATTTTCTATATTATGGGATTCAAATTCATTTATTATGGAATTTATCATTATGTAAATCTCGGATTAATCATCAATTGTGAGAAAAAGAAGTGTTGTTCACGATCCATTCAATGATTTTGCTACACCCAAAACCTTCAAGTGGTATCAGAGCATGGCTTAATAATTATTTATAATTATTTAAATATCATTGATTCATTTACACATTTTTCATTTGTTTTCATTTCCAATTTAATTGTTCTGTAATAAAAAATGTGAGATATTATTTCTCCCTCTTCATTTATCATATTTATAATCAAATTGATTAATCTTATGAATGAAATAATTAAAAAGATCTCATTTGGATGTGCCAAGGATTCTTGATAAACAATAAAAGAGTACACATCGTGTAACCCGGAAGTACATGACATGTACTAGTGTTTAATGTCACATTAATTAATTTATAATTAATTAAAGTATTGTGAAATTATTACACAAAGTGAATTTAATTACATTCCATGTGTTTATTGGGCCAACATAAAACAAGGATATCTGGAGTACCCAACATGAAACATTCATACATAGTGTGTATTTTTTTAGTCACAGATGGGTCGCGTATCTTATTACACAACCTACATGACTGGTATTTATGTAACTTGGAGACCACACAATGTGTAGCCTATATACACATTTTGTACTCCAATATTTCCATGGCATAGTATTTGGGTCCCTAGTCATGTTTCATGGGTAGATGTTGGGAATAATACATTTCATGTAAACAGTAATATACACACCATGTACTTTTTACCAAATTACAAAAAAATTAAAAATTAATATATTATACTACACAAACCTTATCATTATGGTTTTTTTGTAGTCACTAAGATGATAATACCAACAATGTAAAGGGTTTTATAAATAAAAATATCTAATTAATTTATGTGTGATCTTTGGATATATATATATATATATATCAACAATTAGTTATATTATAGATATTTATCTATGATCATTGCCGCATAACACACTAGGTAAGTACCATGTGTTCCGTGTGGTCATTAAATTGATAGAACACTCCATGAAATTATGTGACATGACTTTTATGCCACATGTTGTAAGTATAAATAGTATACGAGTATAATACATGTTAGGTAGTTCAAAATGGTACTCACCGTGTTTCCTCTATGGTACGTTTTTTACACAGTTAATTTTAAATAAATTTTTTTAATCTATTTAAAATTATGATGCATAATAATGTCAAGATAATTCTAAGAAAAATTAATATAAATTAATTTATTAATTAAATAAGTTAATTAGATGATTTAATCATGATTTATCTAAAATAATAATTATTGTGGCGGAATACTGATTTTATTAAATGCACAATTCATTGTATGCATGTGGATGATCATAAACCTAGACTAGAACTTTGTTTGTGAATGGATTTTTAAATGTATTATTAAATTAAATTTTTGGCATGTGTGTCATCTGTCTTATCATTGTGTAAGGGCCTACATGACCATGGTTTAATTTTTGTGAACTCATTAAATAATCATTTGGTTCCCCTCATCTATGTGTGACTAAAAGAATATGTAATGGATGGAGCTCCCATGTTAGTGGGGGTGGATTATGTTTGAAGTAGAGGTGAAACAAATCCAAGATAGATACATAGGTGGATAAGAAGACAGCTGAAACAGAAACCATAAATTTTCAAGGTGTTTTACCCTAGTTATATAGTTAGTGTATCGTCTTCTAGATAAAATAAACATTAGTAAAAGATCAGGATCATGCTAATTTATTGTTTTATTTATATCAAGTTTCATGGTTATTTCATTATGGTGGTTTGTTAAGGATCATACTAATGAATTAACAAGCATGTAATATGGAAATAAAATAAAATATCTTATGCATAATCATTATCTAATACATGGTTATTTACTTAAGTAAATCTACTTAATATTAATAAGTATTTAATAAAGATAATAATTATAAATTTATGCAAAAAGATAAAATCCCTAATTTATATGTATTAGTTCTGTATAACCTTCCACTACATTAGTTAAAATCAAACCAAAGTTTAAATTTCTAGAGAAACAAAATTTGGGGTGATTTTAATTTTTAGATAATTATAACATGATATTTAGTGTTTACTAAATTTAGTTCACATCAAGGGTTGACCGCCAAAGTAGGGCTTGGTGTAAATGAGAGTAAAAGGTTGTAAAAATCCAATTAAAGGATTTTATTATTTGGGATTCCACTCAACAAATCATGGATATATGAGTTAATGAAGTTTTAATTTGTAAGGCCTACCTAAAAAACCTTCAAATTGTTTGATCGGATAACGGTAGGGTGATGATAAGTGGAAAATATATCATTTCCACTATAACTTCCAATCAGTAGGATATTCTGAATCCAATGGTGAGGTCTATTGGGTTTCAATAAAATAGTGTGAGATTAATAAATATAATATTTGTATATTTGTATAAATTTTATCATATAAATTACTAAAACTCTGCTCATCTAATTTTTATAAATGATAATAAAAATGACTTCAAACATATCACTATGATCCATACTTGAGAAGGATAACCTTAACACCAAAAAAATTTCCAAAATTGGAAAGGGATATTATGTGTTATTATAAACCATGAAAGTAAATTGTATGTGTTGGAAGAACCAATTATAGGTGTTCCTGGTGATGAGGCTAGTGAGGAAGAGTTGTCTCTCTATGAGAAACATTTGAATGATTATATAGATTTTCAGTGTCTCATCTACCATCCATGAACAATGATCTTCTAACACAACATTAGGGCATGGATGCACAAATCATTTTTTCACACATTTGGGATCTCTATCAAGATAAGGAAAGATAAAAGATATATGATATATCTAATTCTATGTTAACAACTAATATTGGAGGGTTATAACTTTTTGGGCCCCATATAATCAAGATTATTAGCTACATTGAATTCTTAGAAATCATAAGGATTAAATTTCCAGATGAGTTATGAACAGATCTCATACTTTCCTCACCACCCATGAACTTCTCAAGTTTTATTATTAATTATAATATGATAAATAATGAAAATAATGTTTTGGAACATCATAATATGATTCCATAAGTGCATACAAACATGGTGTGTGACATACCCATAGTACTTATGGTGAATAAGAAAAGTAAGAACAATGAAAAAGGTTCAAAGACCCATTACAAGTCCAAATCATCTAAGAACTACCCTTACAGGAAGTGGAAGATAATGGTACATTCACTATCAAGCATAATATTTCTATATCTACACATTGGGTATTATATATATCTTGTGGTTCTCAGATTTTATCAAAATATAGGAACCCAGTATATTTGAAAACATTTCTATAGGATAGGTGGATTTACGAGCTACTAATGGTGTGAGGCTGGCTGCTCTAGCCATCTATGACTACCACATTTCATATCCAAAAAGAATGATATTGGTTTTAAGAGATTTTTATTATTTACTAAATAATACCAAGAGTGTATTTTTCATATAATTCCTAGATACATATGGTTTTATTTTTAAATTTTTAAATAAATTTTTTTATGGTATGGCACATTTAAGTAAGGGTATTTTTGTATTATATTTTGAATAGAAAGTATTGGAAATAGATAATAAATCATGTTCACATGACTCATATAACATCCAACTATGGAATCACTTTCATGATCTTGTAAATGAGAAGAATATGAAAAATCACTATAAATATGGTTATTTAGACTCTTTTGTGCTAAAACCACTTGAAATATGTTATGATTGTTTACAAGAAAAAATGACCAAACTGATATTTTTTGGACATGGGGAAAGGGGTATAGAGCATTTAGGATTGGTACACATTAATGGGTGTGGACCATTTCTAATATAATATAGAGGAGGTTATTATTACTTTATAACTTTTACTAATGACTTGGGTAGATATGGATATTTTTACTTAATGAGGCATAAATTTGAGTCCTTTTATTAAATCAAAGAATTCAAGAATGAAGTATAGAATAAACTGGATAGAAGATAAATAATTTTCTATCATATTGAGGGGGTGGATATCTTAACCAATAGTGTATCGAATTTATATGATAATTTTGGATTCTATATCAAGACACTCAACCTTACACACTACAAAAGAATGGTTTAATTGAAAGGAGGAACCATACATTGTTAGAAATGGTAAGTTTGATGATGAGTCGTGAAGATCTTCCATTGTCCTTTTGGGGATATGATTTAAAACTATGATATAAACACTAAAAAAAGTACTAATTAATTTGAAAAATGAATTTACCTTCAATTTGTGGATAAGAAAGAAACATTTTGTGTCGCATACATTTGTATGAGGTTGTGAAAAGTTTTTAAGGCCTTTTAAAGAAACAAACTAGCACCCCAGGGCACAAATTATGTCTTTATAGGGTATCCTAAGGAAAAAATGTGGTACTACCTATATAAAATCTCATATAAGAATGTAATTGTCTCCATACAAGACAAATTTTGTGAGAGGGAGGACTTCCTAAAAAATGACAGTGGGAGAAAGATTGACTTAGATAATGTTGATGCTAAAGATACACAATTTGTGGTACAGGAAAATATTCAATAGGTCCCCATAGAAGAAGTAGTTATTGAAAAAGAAGTACTATGTAGGAGTACTAGGGAAATAATAGAACCAAATAGATATCATTTCCTAGTCATCGAATGTGGTGAATCATTATTGGTTGATAATGATGAACCTCTATCCTATGAAGAGGAATTAGAGAGATATAAAGTTGAAATATAGAAAGAATCCATAAATTATAAACTGGATCTCATGTATCAAAACCAGGTTTGGGTTCTAGTCAATGTTCTAGTATATGTAAAGTCCATAGGGTAAAAATGGGTAATCATGTAAAAACTGGATATGGAAGGTAAAGTAAATACCTGTAAAGAAATGATAGGGGCTAAAGGGTTTAAACAGCTCAAGGAATTATCTAAGGTGAATCATTTTTAGAAATTTCCATGTTGAAATATATCAAAATTCTAAATTCTATAATAGCATTCCATGACTATGGAATTTGGAAGATGTATGTCAAAACATATTTCCTTAATGGGAACCTTTAAGAATATGTCTACATGACACAACTATAAGAGTTTGTGACTCTAGGTGATTCCAAAAGGATATTCAAGTTACAGAGATCCATTTATGGATTAAAGGAAGAATCTGGGTCATGGAACATTCAATTCCATTAATAGATAAAATAATTTTGTTTCATAAATAATGAATGTGAGACATGTGTTTAAAAGAAGTTTAGTGGGTATGTGATTGTTTTCCTAGTAGTATATATTGATGAAATATTACTTATTATAAACCACATGACAATCTTACAGTCAATTAAAAAATAGTTAAAAAGTATTTCTCCATGAAAGACTTGGTTGAATCACCTTATATTATTGGGATAAAGATTATTAATGATAGATCCAAATGGATAGATGGACCAAGTAAAAGGACATAAATTGACCAGATACAAAATACATTTAGTATGGAGAAATCCCAGAGTGTATTGGTTCTTATGTCACATGATATACATCTTTCTATGAAAATTTACCCACAAACACAACAATAGAAAGACAAAATTCATAGTATCCAAAATTCTTTAGTGATAAGATCAATCATATATGAAATTTTATGTACTAAAATTGATGTTGCATATTCATTGAGCATGGTAGGAATATATCAAGAAGATCTAGGAGAACAGTATTGGAAGGCTATTAAGGATGCTCTCATATATTTGAGAAGAAATAAGGATGTGTTCTTGGTTTATGGAGGAGATGAAGATATATTAATAAAGGGTTATACTAATTCCTTTTTTCAAGCAGATTAGAAAGATCTAAATTCACAATTAGGTTATTTTTTCGGTCTCAATGGAGGAACTGTGAGCTAGAACAGTTAAAAGTATCTAGTTCTCATTGATTCTATAGTAGAGTCTGAATATATCGTGGATTATGATGCATTAATGGAATCCTTTTTAATACAAAACTTTTTTTAGGATCATAAATTTAAAATTATTAGTAAAGAACCTATCACACTTTATTTTTATAACACTAACTTATGGTTCTTGTAAAAAGAGATAAAGTCACACCAATGGACAAATGAAATACTCTAAAATTATCACCTCTTGAGGGATTTATCTTAGAAGAGTGAAGTGGTAGTAAGTAGATTTCCTATAGAATAAAATGTGGTGGACCGCTTGAATAAAGTCCTATCTTAGTAGATGAATGAGTGTCATTTAAGAGCTATATAATTTAAGGTTGTAAGAAATTGGATCTCGTGTAACTATGGTTCTATTGGATTTGGGACCCTAAAAAAACTTTTGTGTACTTTATAATAATATTTTTAAGTACTTTTAATATTAAAAAACTTTTTATAACATCGTGTTTTTTCTTTTTCATAACATAGTAAGTGATAATCTCCTAAGAGTAGTTGTTGTACTGAAAGGTCATAACAGTTCCCCATTATTATGAGAACCCATAAGTTCAATGAAAGTATTCTTAAATATATGTTCAATATTATATGTTCAATAGATGGATGAATTAATTTGATGGGAATTGGTGATATCTCTGATCAGGAGTGGAGACTCATAGGAATTTGAGGCATTTTCTCATGGTGTACACCCTTGATAGTATCTGTTATAGAATATTATGAGAATGAGACTCGCCAATAGGAAATACACATTTATTTGTTTCATTGGATGTTCCTATATATGGATGTGTGTATCGATACTTATACATTATTGTTATTATTAATTAGATTTATAAGTCACATACTTTGATGTATTGAGGAAAACTGTATGACATGTGTTCACGGTGAGGTAGGATACATTGGGTGCATCACGAGTTATTTTTCATTAATGAAAAATTTGAGAAAGGATATATAACTTCTATTTTTTAACTAAGGTTGATATATTAGGTAACTTTATGGAAATGATATAGCCTAAATAAATCAATGGCCATGGTTTTCTATAGGCACGTTTGATTTATGGAATGTCAAAGAATAAGACATTGAGCACATAGGTTGATGACACCAACATGAAACATTCTGGATCAGAGATATCACGATTAAAGTATTATATTACACTACAATCATACTTATGTTTTATTGTGTCATTATAGAATTACGTTCATTCTCTATGGGTGAAGTTTTATGTTTCTAGATACTAAAATTGGAATTTATGCGGCTTTGCCTAATTCCATTGAGAAAGAGGCCTAGAAAATCACACAATAAGTTTATCTAGAATCTCAGTTAAATAATATATTATTATTTATAATTTAAAATTTTATATAAATATCATTTATTCATGTTGTTTAATAATTATTCATGTTCTCTTGATTTCATATATTCCATCAACAACTGTTCGAGAGAATATTATGTGAGTAGAAAATTTAATAAATATTTATTTTATATTTATTGAATATAATATAATTTTTATTTATTAGATTATAATGCAGTGATATTTAATTATTAATTAAATCGTCATTATTCAAGGCCCGATAAATATTATAGAGTATTGAAGGACCGAGTTTAATGGTCTAGTGAGAGATAATATATATTGAATATTATTTGAATAAATAATATTTAATTTAATACATCATTTTTTTCATGTCGAAAATAATAATATTATTATTATTATAGACATGGGGATCCATAGGGGTTATTAAAATAATAAGGTTGCATGTGAAATTATTATTTTCTAACCCCACTTGTATATAAACCCAAATATATTATTCTTCTATAGAGCTAATTCATTTTATGTTGCTCAAAATAACATATGGGGAGAAACCTCTCAAGACCTAGAGGGATCCCTCTCCTAGAATGCTCTCGAGAATGGAGGGTGGTCTTCTTACACCTTTCTATGAGAAATATCATAAGAAATACTTTTTGAATAAATATTAATTAATTTATTCAGGAAATAATATTTATTTTATTCACAATTTTAGCGTGTCAAATAAATAACAATATTATTATTATTTAGCCATGGGGTTCACTATATATTAATAAAATATTAAGGGAATTCATAAAATAATTATTTTTTAACTCTATAATTATTTAAACTCAATTACGATATGTTCCAAAGTGTGAGAGACACATTTTTCATTGTGCACAACAATTTATACTGAGGATTCTCTACGACATTATAGATATATCCTCCAAAATGCTATGAAGAACAAAGAAACAATTTCCTCCTATAATAGATAAAATACTTCTTACCTAGAAGGATTCGATTACAATCAAAATTGATCATCGCAAGCCTGGGATTCATCAACACTATCTACTATAAGATTATACGATGATGATCAGAGCATCTTGAAACATGTGTGGATCACCGCTAAAGGGAATCTCTCATGGATTCATCTGATGTAATGATGGTTTGAAAAAATTCATTCATCTAATCATTGAAAATAAATATATAATTGAACCAAAAGGTAAATCATAATTAAATAAATTATATATACATTATATGTGAAAAAATCCCCTCTTTTTAGTTTCAGGTTCTTTTACTTTATTCATTTTATTTATTCCAATGGTCAAGTTGATTCTTCAACATATACATCTTAGGTTATTTGTTGATTACGACAAAAAAACTATGTTTTCCATGGAAAATAGATGATTTCATAGTGCCTAGAACATTCAAATAATAGTAATGCATAAATAAAAACTAATAATTAAAAATAAAACTAAATCAAATCAAATATCATTAATATAAATAATAAATAACATTATAAATAATAAAAATTAATAATATAATTAATATAATTAATAATTATTATAAAAAATAATAATTAATAATATAGTTCTTTAATAATAATATTAATAGTAATCAATAATAAAATTACTAATAAATAATATTTTTAATACAACTAATTTTATAAATTATAAATAATAATTTACTATATGATTTAATAATTTACTATTAAATATTAATAATTAATAATTTAAATATCTATATTGTGTAACCTCTTGGGCCTGAAAACCCAGTGTACTTTTCATAGGCCACTTCGGTGGTGGTGTGGTGGTGAAGGAGAGTAGCCCAGAAAATTGTTCTTTGGGAGGTTAAGGGTTTGAATCCTGGGAGTCCGCATTCCGGGCAATCCTCTCCCTCGAGATCTACCCACCTTTCCAGGTCACCTAGATTCCTCTGGGTGGGAAAAATGAGGCATGACCCAACTGCTGGAGGACCACTGTGATAGACCATCATTGTCGGGTCGTTACCCTCTGGGACGCTCTGCCATCTCAGCTGGTAATGGCTCCTTCCCTGGATGGGGCGCTACCCCCGGGTAATGACCTCTTCATGGGGGGGGGGGGGTTCCTCTGTGTGGAGGGTTTGAAAAGGCCACACATGGGGATTCCCTTTAAGAAAATAAAATAATAATATAAATATTTATACAAAAAATAATTAATAATATAAATAATATTAGCTCTTGACATAATTAATAATTAATAATATTTATTAATAATAACGAATAATATAATTAACAAAATAAATATAATTAATAAGATGAATAATGAAAAATATAATTAATGATTAATAATTTAAAATATTATTAATATAATTATTAATATAAATAATAATTAATAATATAATAAAATATATAATTAATAATTAATTATATGATTAATAAGGTAATTAACAATTAATAACTTAATTAATAATATAATTATTAATTAACAGTCAATAATTAAAAATAATTAATTAAGAATATAATTAACAATTAATAATTCAAAATATTATTAATATAATTAATAAGATAATTAATAAAGGCATGGGATGAGTGTCGATGGGATCTCTCAAGAAATTTTTTCCTTCGAGTTATTTTTTTATATATTTAAATGGGGTTAGAGATTAAATATTTTCGGAACTGGGTTTATGAAGCGCCATCCTTGTATGTTAATATGATAGATAAAAGATTAAATTAGATGTTTGATTTTGATCATTCTAAGTCGATGTCCTCTATTGTGGTTGTCTCTGGTTCAATGGATGTTACTTCTATCCACTCGCCCAATGTCACTTTTTTTGTATGGAATGCACATTAGGCTTTCACTTCTTTGAAATGGGGAGATAGGTGTGAAAAAAATGATGATTATGACTGTGATAGTGGATATGGTGGATATCATGTTTGATTTATTGAAGATCAATACCTCTCTTGTGGTAATGTGGCCTATTTCAAAAAAGGTTCTCCACTGTAGTATAAGTAGGGTGACATGTCTTTGGACAAGGTGACTACTAAATTGAAAGAACCTATGGGGAAGGTGGATAGTGGAGGTTCATGGATCAAGGAGGAACTAGCCCTGTTTGGGCCCCATGTCGGGAAGTCACTTAGAGGAGTTGATGATCCATTTAATGACTCTGATGTTGGTGCTGATTTGTTGGGGAAACAAAAAAACATATGATGTAATTGTGGTTGTTGAGAAAAATGTTAAGCCTACTTATGATTTCTCTACACACATGGTTTGTATAATATAGGACTCTTGAGTAGGATCATTCCTTGGTTTTAAGGGACTAAATTTGTTTCTGTCATGCTCAAAGCAGATGGAGGATGGATTAGCTCTTAGAGTTAAGGATGGTGATCCAAATTTTCATGTGTCTATCGATGGGATGGAACCTGAGGGGGTGAAGTTTCCCCTTATAGTCATTGAATAGGTGCTAATGTTGCTAAGCTAGATGGTGCAGACATGATGAAAATTAATGGTTCCCCAACTTTCTTTAATATGCTTGATGATATTAGCACACATGATTTTGTTACTTTCTGTGCAGAATGTATCATTAAGATTTATGGTGTTTCTTTTAACGTGGAGGTAGTTGATGTTGCTAGAAATATATCCTCTCATTTTGAGGATCTCCCTAGACAGGGGCTAGAAGGGGCTTCTCAATTGGATATAGTGGTATGTATTAATGTTGTGAATCATTATTTGGATGATTTCAAGGAGTCCTCACATTATCTGGATTCAACTATTGATAAGGTCGGTACTTTTATCATTGTTGAAAAGGTTCTTAATGCTGGAACACAACTCACTATTGAATGTACAAATTAACTGGCGACAATAGAGGCTTGAAAGGTTACTTCTAAGTGCTTCTATGATAGAGGTGTTGCATGCATCACTCCAAAATGGAGGAGAGGGGTTCATACTTTAGGATATGGGAAACCACAAAATATGGGCAATAGTCGTTGATGACTAGCACTGAGGGTATAAAAATATCATGTATGGGATATATATTACCCTCAATAATATAAATAGGATTGGGAGATAAAATGAATCAACCACAATCAACTCCAGGAAATATATATAAGAAATCCAAAAATCATCCCATTATTCATGAGTAAATAATACTAATTCAGATAAAAGTATCAAAATAAATGACCCAAACTAAAAACTAAATTAGAGACACATCAACCATCCAAAGGGTTGAGCTAGTAATTTTCAGCATGATCCATGAATTCCTCCAAGAAACTTATAAATAGTTTTATATACATAGGGTGAGCATATACGTATACTCAGTAGGAAAACAAATGTCTCTCATTCATATGTGAAAAGAGAATACTAATGCACCTATGAGAAAACAATCAAACCAAACTGCACCTATATAAGTTTACTAAAAAATTCCCCAACCACACCATGGCTCTCTCACCAAATAATGCATACACGTATAATATTATAATATAAATCACATCAATTAAGGGTACCCCACACCACTTTTCCACTGATTTTCTACTCTCACGCGACAACTTTGTACGTCCTGGAGCTCACATATCTCTTGAATAACGTCACATAACATCAAACCCAACCCATATACACTTAGACCATCACATAAAAACTCATCAATAGTTTAGAAGATTATCATGAACATGAAGGAGATCTACCTCATACCCTCCTCCTACCATGTATGACAACCAACATAATCCATGTCATCACACCTTTCTTGAATACACTTGGTCCATCACATCAAAACTCATAAGTAGTGTTGTTGGGTATCATGAACATGAAGGACATCTACCCCATACCCACCTCCTACCATGCATGACTACCACTGTAATCCATCTCATCACATGTTTCTTGAAGACACTTGGGCCATCAAATCTGATCACACCACATGTAGACAATGATATTTATGACTTCTATACATCACAACTCATGCATATCACGAATTCATGTATGGGGGAGTAGGGAAGAATGAGTATCCAGCTAGCCATCCTCCAATGAAGATGTTTGGTAAACCACACCACAAATATATATATATATGTGTGGGGGGGGTGTTTGAACATGGTTCTCAACATGGGTGGAGAACATAAAGAAATCATAAAGGAATAAAAGTGTATACAAATATTCACTCACACTCCCAAACTATGGGTTCACAACCCAAAACTAACCAACAAAAAATAATCACTTTTATTTCCACCAAAAAATTCATAAAATCACATAATACACATTCCATATTTCACATTTCCAACCAATTTACATTATTCATACCTTCTATTTCATTATTAAGAACCAACCACATTTAACCACACATCCTATCATTGATTTTCTAATTAACCATTTCCATCCCTTTATCCAAACAAAACCCCTCCATTTCAATAATTATTAAAATATTATTACATAACTAATTTGTCTTCTAGAACAAATAAACCATACATAATAAGAAAACCATAAAGTATATCACAATGTCTATTGGATGAATATTTTTTATGAGATAGTCACTGGGCCCTCAATTTTAAGAGAAATATTGGGGAAGAAAACTTTGGGAACCAGGGAAGTTCATCACCCAGACCTATCAGTAGTTATTCTAATATATGAAAGAATCACTCTGAGGTTTATCATATGGGTAGTAGTATTCCGAGTCCTCATGATGACTATTTCCTTATATGTCACCAGTGAAAAAAACGGGTTCATATGTAACCCTAGTGTATGTGAGATCTAGTGGAATGCAAAGGTTTTGGAAAGATGGCTAAATTATAGTTCTTCTGTAAGAATTTTCCATTAATTCCTAGTGAAATATTATTTACACCTATCCTACATTCTGGAGTGGGGATAGTATTATAACATCATGTTGGAATATGGAATACCATCAACCGCTCAAGTTGAGGTAGTGGTTGAGGTAGAGGTAATCAGACTCAGGACATGCAGTTCCACCAAAGTGGGCCTGCATAGGGAAGTCAGATTGGGACTCAGTGTCACATTACAAGCCAGTTATATTTAATGCATACTATTCCAGAGGTGTAGAGCGCCAAAATGTATACTATTCTAGGTACTATTATTATATCCTCTACTTTAGTGTCTTATTTTTTTGACACATGCACATCACACTATTTTATATATGAATAAATTATGGAGAGTTATGACTTAAAATAGAGTTATAATATTGTTTTATGAAACATGATATACTGTGGGGTATTCAATTAGTGAGTATTTTTCATTGCATAGATTGTCCCCTTGAGATAGGTGGATATCCTTTATATAGAATCTTCTCATCCTCAAAATGATATGGTTTGATGTAATTATTTGGATGAACTAGTTGTTTACCTATCTATCCTATGTTGATTTCTATTGTTGGAGGGTGAAACTTAAATCACCAATAGAAATTATACATAACCATAAGGGATAATGGGATATACTAGAGACATGATTTGGACCTGAGCTTCTAAGAATGGGAAGAGTGAAAACCCATGTTTCAAGTCTCTTCTTAGATGATATAGGGTTACGAGATGATTTTTATCTCTTGTATTTGATTATTTCAGCGATGAATTCCTTGAAAAAATTTATAACATGACTCTGGTGAGAGAGGTACAGTTCACCATTGATCTAGTGCAAAGAGTGGCATAAGTATCCATTTTTACATACAATATGGAACCTATGTTGCTTCTTGAGATCAATAAGTAGTTGGAATACATAGAGGATAAATTTTTTATATTCCCCATCACTTCTTTATGGGGTTTACTGGTCTTTTCTTATAATAAGGAAGATTGTGCCCTTAGGGTCTTCATGGATTAATGATAGTTGAAACAACTTATTGTAAAAAAGTGGCATCCAGTTCCCAGAATAGAAGATCTATTTGATCATCTCTAAGGTTCAACGGTGTTTTAAAATATTGATCTATGGTTAGGCTATCATTAAGTTCAAGTTATGTAATCAGACAAACCTCTCACAACATGACAGAGTATATATAGTCTTTATGAGTACCTAGTAATGATGTTCAGTCTCACGAACGCACCATCTATTTTCATGGCTTTGATGAATCAAATTTTCCACCCATATTTGGATTCAATCATGGTAGTATTTATGGACAACATCTTAGTGGATTATCATTCTCTACATGAGCATGAAAAATTATTTATAATGTTTTAAATACACCGATAGATCATTAGATTTATGTAAATCTTAGAAAATTCCATTTATCAATTGACAAAGTCCACTTCCTGGGTTAAAACATTTTAGATATATGATTATCAATTGACCTATAGAAGGTGAGAAATTTATTTTTCTGGTATCATACCATAAATATAATTGATATACATAGTTTATTAGGGTTATTAGGATACTTTATTTGATTCATCCAAGATTTATTACAACTTGAAGTACCTCTTATAGGCTTGACTAAGAAGCGTGAGAAATATTTGTGGTCAGAACCTTGTGAAGCATCCTTTAAAGTGTTAAAGGGAAGATTGACTTCTGTGCAGATCCTGATTCTAGAAAATTCAGAAAGAAGCTAAACTATTTACTGTGATGCATCAGGTATCAAGATGGGAGATGTTTTGATGTTGGATGATCATTTCATTGAATACATGTATCAACAGTTGAGGACCCATGAGCAGAATTACCCAATGCATGAACTTGATCTAGTTGTTTTAGTGAATGTTTTATGTTGTTAGAGATATTATTTTCTTGGATATTATTTTTTGGTATTCAATGATCACAAAATCCTCAAGTATATCTTTACAATACATGATTTTAATATCAGGTATCACAAATGGTTTGATCATTTACAATCCTTCAATTTTGAGATTGCCCAACTACCTAGAAAAGGTAATGCTATAGCCGGTGCTTTGAGATGGATGACTCAAACATAGGTAGTTCCGAATTACTTTGAAAAATTAAAGCTCATAGAATTGTTTTTAGATATGCACATTGAGGTTCAGAAGTATCATGGGAATAATTTTCTCATATCCTTAAAAGTGACCCCTAACCTACTGGATTGAGTAAGAATGAGTAAACTTTTAGATTCCAAGGGCCTACTCCTGAGGGAAATTATCTCAGATGATGATTCATCTTCTGTTTGGACTATGGATGAGGATGAGACCATAACCTTTCATGGGAAAGTATGGGTCCTAGAGAAATGATATAGGGGATGATTTGGGAATTTCATGCCTCATTTTGGTCATTTTATACGAATATAACCACTTTTTATCAATACATATGTCACATGTATTGGTGGAATCCTATGAAATGAGATATAGATAGTTTTATCACATAGTGTTCCACATTTCAATAGGTGAAGTCTGAACATTAGTGACCAATAGTAATTTTAGAGTTGTTTTCCATTCCTAAGTGGAAATGTTAATATGTATTTGTGGACTTTGGGACTAGTTTTCTTAGATCACCTCAAGGAAATCATACCTTTTGGGCTGTATTTTATCTATTAATGATGGTCATACACATTTTACCTTTAAAAGAGACCTTCTCAATAGACGATATAAGGAGGTTATATGTCATGGATTTCATACATATTTATGGATATTCATGATCTATCATATATGACATGGATTCTTGTTTCACGTCTTGGTTTTGGAATGGGTTTCAAAAGGCCTTGGGTATGTAGGTTCTTTTGAGTATAGTCTATCCCCCTCAGACCAATGGATGATAGAGTACATGATTCATGTGTTAGTGGAAATTCTCAATGCATGTGTCCTTGAATTTGGATGTTCTTGGGAGAAACACATACCTCTGGTTGATTGTTCTTATAATAAAAGCTTTCAGGGTACAATTCAAATGGATCCTTAGGAAGCCTTATATGGTAGGCCTTGTCCACCACCTTTGTATTGGCTAGAGGTAGGGGATACATATTTTCTTGGACCAAGTCTTATCTAGGAGACTACAGTGAAGGTCCAATTCATCAGAATGAACATGTTGACAAGTCATTACAGATGATAATCATATGCCAATTGATGCCTCTGACATCTTGAGTTCAAGGTCGGGGACTTGGTTTTCTTGTGAGTTTTGCCCAATTTGGGCCATACACGAATTTATAAGTAGGGTATTTTTTCTCCCTAATTCATTAGACTCTTTGAGGTGTTGAAACGAATCATACCCGTGGAATATTTGATATCACAACTATATAAATACTGGTCTATGCATGATTTATTTCATGTATCTCAACTCTACCAGTATTATCCATACCCATCGCATTTTTTCCATCTTGATGAGGTTGAGTTAGATGTGGATTCTTCCTTAGAGGAGAAACCAATGTATATCCTGGATCATAGTGTTAAGACACTCCAAGGTAGGTCAGTTTTCTAGTATAGGTGATATAGTAGCATGATCGAGTGTAGGACAAGATCTTAGAATAGGAATATGATTTATGAGCTTAGTGGTCATAATGTTTCTCAGATGATCCCTATTTTCCCTCATAAGGCCAAATCGAGGATGAATTTATTTTAGGAGGGGAGGTTGTAATGGCCTAACATTTCATGAAGGTACGTTTGATTTTTTTGATTTAATTTATTATTTTTCCCACTCTAATGTTACCTAATGGATTCATGGAGGTTAAGAGGGTGTATGAGGCTTTTTCAGATCTTAGAGAACAAGAATATAGAGAAATAAAATGGGCCACACCCTTAGTAGAAACAGTGAAGACCACTCCACAAGGTTTAGGATAACTATGTGGGGCATTTAAAATGGGAGTAGAGGATTCATGGTTTGTATACAATCTTACATGACAAGCTTCATGATCATGTAGAAATTTCAGACATCTTGATAGAGGGATTTTCATAAATTGTGCATGATTAGGTTAACCATGCACCTAGCCCATGTTAGGTATCTTATTAGATAGTGGGTGGTGCACGGTTGGTGCTCTTTTTGGAAAACCATGTGGCCAAACTGTAAGACCCATAAATTCTAGGGTAAAATACCATTTTCCCATAAATAATTTAATACCTCACCCCTCTTCTCTTTCTTTTCCTATAACAGATATGGGATTACATCTTCCTCTCATGGATCTCTCCTTTTCCTAACATAGGGATTTATATTTCTCCTTCATCCAAACTCCAAATGGGTTACCATCATAAGTGTTGGGTCTAAATCAGTGATATCCCTAATCATATTTATTCCTTTTATTATTTATCTTCTCATATCTTGTGTTGTTTTAGTTCAAGATCATATGCCCTATTTCTAATTAGTCAGAATTTTCTTCATTATTCTTTCATTCTACTTGAAATTTGAATCCAATGTTGGACAAAGAGCCATTTACAACCCTAAGTTTGGAGTTCTAGTTGTTTTACCTAAAATTAATGATGTTTTCATAACACTTCCATTGTGCTATATGTTGGAAATTACCACATATTTATCTTAAATGTTTTCTTCCTTTCTAAATAAATTCAGGCATGTTATTATAATCTTGTGAAACCTTGACAAGTGAATAAAGGTTGTTGACCTTGTTCATTGACACCCCTTTTAGTGAGCTAAATTAATTTTACACTCTTGTGTAATTTTTTAAAGGATACAAACACCCTATGAGTGTTCTTATTGACTTTTAAATGGAATTTACCTATTTTATGTAATTTTTTAGTTGACCAAAACACTATCTATGTGTTTAGTATAGCTTCAAGATGGATTTTCCTTACTCTATAAAGTATAAAAATTAACCAAAATGAATGGTGATGGGTTTCATGACCACACCATGTGTTATATAAATATAAATTTGAATTGTATAAATTGTGATATACTTGGTCGTATTGGGCTTGATGGTTATAGTGAATTAGAGGTCATACATAATTTTTATTATTGTTATTATGAGTATTCCATTTTTATTGGAGGGTAAAATATGGATAAGGGATCTTTTGAGAATGAAGTTTCTTTCACCCTTTCATCAGGTGTTTAGCATGGCATTTCACACTAGTATACTTTTATTTGGTTGATGGTAATGACATTACATGTTCCTCCATATCGATCATTGGGCATGAAGACTCACACCACCATCTCGAATGACGGGTACGATTTCTAAAATTCATCATGATATTCCTAGAATATACCCTTACTTGAGCCTGTAGCTTGTTAGACTAGTTATGGACACTTGATTTATGCCCCAGTTTTGGATAGCACTTAGTATCCATGTATATTCCTACTCATGTCCTCACACACATATTCCATATACATATATATAATATATAACTAAATATATATTATTACTTATATATATATATATGGTACTTTGATCAGACATATTCTAACCTTTACCAAAGAAGTTAGAGCTAACCAGGTGTACTATTAGAACTTGAGATGATAGGGATTTATTTCTATAATTGGTTATTTTTAATTTTCCTACAAACTACTATGCTATGTACATTGGATGCATTGCTTCTAGACACCAGTGGTGGTGTCCTATTGTGTTTATCTCACACCTTACATCGATAGAATCTGGTATTCAAGTAGTCTTCATCTCTTCAGGTATAGATAAAGGAAGGCACCCTGTTATAGATACTTGATCTAATTTACTTGTAGCTTGGAGTATGGTAGCATAGAACTAATGTTATTTTCAAGATGCTAGTGTAATAACCTTTTGGACTTTTTATATTTTTTTGTTACATGATGTATATGCATGTCCCTTGTTTCCATTTTGGTATATCAGCATTTAATGAAATCATTTTATATGAATCAGCCTATGGGATTATTATTATTATTATTTCTGTTAGTTATTCATGCTTCCTCAGTTGATTATTGTATTTGGTTCAACCATGACATCTGTTATATTATGCTTCTTCTATTGTATGCTTATTTATTATATTCATTGTTCCACTCTAATATGAGGGTATAGTCTCCCCACTATACCATCATGGACCCTTAATTCTAGTTAGTAGCCTTTATATACATATAGGAATACTTGAGGCCATGTGACCCACAATATTGGGTCCTAGTTATGTGGATTATGGGTCAGGACACCACACACTACACCCTTATCACCCCTTGGTTGTGAGTTAAATCCCAAAAACATTTTTGAAATTGACGGGTTGTCTCCTGTCATTTAGAATTTCATTATTCTAAAACTACATCAATATAATATAGATAGCATTCCAAAAATTATATTTAATACCCTCTGAAATAACTGTAATAACATTAATATAAATAGATGTTTTAACCACAATGGTTTTCTCATACCTTCTAGATTACACCCTCAAAAACGTAATGGAATTATTATAAAATAATACTTTATATAATATAATATATTTACATATGAATCATCCTAATAAAATTTTCTCCCATAATATCATTAATCACTTCAAAATCCCATCACTAAAATCCTAAAAAATGGTCATCTAATACTTTTAACATATAATCAAAATTAAACTTGTAAACCCGTTATGGTATTCATAACACTTAAGTTAACCTCACCTGAGAAAATTATAATCTCAAAAGTTATCTAAAACTTACACTGATACCAACTGTAATATCCATGAACCCATAATCCGGAAATACGATGCCAAAAACACAATATTTACATTTATGAACTGATATCAATAAATGTGACTCATTTTTAGATATCAAAAACTTACAACATCATATAGAAATTTTGGATAACTTAGAAACCCATGGAACTTTTAGGATTATATTTTTATAGAATTATAAAAAATAATTTCAAGTGGACATATCCATATAGTATCTATTTTTTTCCACAATATAAAATTTTTAAAAATAAACACGTTTTCTTTTCTAGTATATCTTCAAAATTTTCATCTTGACATCATAATTTTTCTTACTCATCACTAAAACCATTTGAAATACATTTGAAAATTTTGTATGATCAAAAAAATCTCATTAAGGGATATAAAATAAATAAATAAACCCACGATTCCATGAACACTCATAAATATTCCCTTTTCCAAAATAATTTTATGCTAAAAATAAATATTTTCATACTCAATAAATCAACTTATCTTCAAGTAGGATTCCACTAAACATTTAATTATAAATATTTGAAGAAAATAAAAAAATCATGAAAAAATCATGAAATGTTTTATAAAAAGTTATACTTTTCACCCTTAATAAGTGTCTTGTATTTTTGTTTAAACATAATCTTATTAAATTACATTGTGAAATAATAAGATTATCATTGAACCCATAGAAAGAATAGATAAATCATATAGATAACTTGGGACATCATTCTCATGTCACTCTTATTAATGGAATATCTTACATGGTGAACTTCCATCATGACCAATACTAAATGCATTATATGGATATAATTCACCAACCCATCCTTTTTTTATAACATTACCACTCGTCATTGGTTTGTAATAGAACCACCCATCATTAATTTATAACAGAACCACATTTCCTGGGTTTATAAGATAACCACCCATCATCATAAATAATTCCCAAGAACCATAACATAATTATAACACATAAAAATTTCATTTTTATCATCATACTCATAAAAATATTCTTTTCACCCATAAGAAAACATTTCTAGATATTAAAATAAATGTGTTTAAACCTTTTTTAAAATAATTATAAAAAATTAATGGATTTGTTTTATATGATGAAAACCTGAAATATTATAAATCATTCCAAATATAAATTAACGTTTGTGGTATAGAAATAAACTGTTGGCACTGTATACATTAAAATAGAACATTTATTTATTTTGGTAATAACATCAAAAAATATCGTATAAAATGTGTAAAAAAAACATTTTTAAAAACTTTGAATGGAATTTGAAATTGACACAAAATTTTATTTATAATTAATTTTTTTCTATATAAACACATTAAAAAATAATTTTTAACAATTTTGACCTGGAAGGAAAATATTTAGAAATAAACCTTTAAAATGAGGTTTTTAAAAGGTAAAGTATCCCTTTCCTTGATTTTGATTCATCATGTAAATTATTTATCTTAAAGAATAATAAACTTATGTTAATTATTTAATTTATTACGAAAATTTTCATTTTTATTATTCATTTTATATTATCTATTACCATGTTATATTCAATCACTTAATCATTTAAGTTCACGTCGGGTGTTTTGAAGATATTTAGCACAAATGTCCAAAATGACTTTGATAGGTTGAATATGGTTAAGAAGGTCATTGTTCCACTATATCTAGAAAAATAATAATTTTTTAATTATGGTTTTCATACATAAATTATAATTTTAAAACCAATCATTAAATTTGGTTTTGAAAAATGAACTACATTGCAATCATGAAGGTGATAAGTCATACGTACGCATGAGTAACGTTTCTATTTTCCAAAGACAATGATAGAAAAAAAGTAAAGTATTATTTTAACTTTATATAATTATGATTATATCATAAATATTTTAATATATCAAAATTTTAAAATATGTATTTTTTTATAGAATAAAAAATATGCAACACCATGTTTAAATGAACCACAAAATACTGTTATTTAAATATAGTCATTATAACCAAGATGTTGAATTAGAAGTTATATATAGGAATAAAAATGTATTAAATATATATAAATTTCATAATAAATGAAATTTTATCTACTAATTGTTAGAAAATTAGTACCCAATTTTTATTAAATTCATTTGATTCTTCAAAATTAGGTTTTCTTAAAAATGTATTTTATTTCTTTTTGTGAGGGAATATTATAATCAATTTCTGAAAATTTGAGTAATTTAAGTTGATAAAAATGAAATAATTTTTTAAATAATAATAAGAAAAATATCTTAGAGTTATATTTTGGGATTTTTCAAAAAATATTTATTTTCTAGTAAATATTGAAAATATTGCTTTTTATTGAAAACTGTATTTTTTATTTCTAGAATTTATTAAGTTCTTCTTTATTTTAAAATGGGTTAAAAGTAACATTTGTTATATTATAGTATTAATAATTCAATTCTAATCATTAAATTAAATTTTATTCTTGAAGTTCTTATAAGCATGTGTATACATAAATAAGCATTTTTTATGAAAAACAATTTTTCTTTACATTTTAGTTTTTAATCTTAAATTAATGTTTTCAACTTTTATATATTGAATGATAAAAAATGGATTAAATATTTGTAATTATTATTTCTAAATTTTTCAAATAATTATTTTATATATTTTTTGATTATGAATAGTGACCAAAATAAATTATTATAACCAGGGTAATGATAAATCGGGTAGTTGATGTTAAAAATAATATGTTAAAGTCTAAAAAATTATCTGAATATTTTTTTATCCTATTGGATGAATTTAATTTAGTAATTATAATCCATGTTTCAAAAATATGGTCACATTGTACCATATTTATATAATTTTGACATTTATAATATTTATGTAAAATATAAAGTCACAAATTTCCCTTTCTTTCTTTTAATATCTTTAACTTTTTTTGACCAGGATAAAAAACTTATTTTAGGTCATAAATTTTCATTTAAAATATAAATGATTTTTTACAATGGTAAATTTTTTTAAATATTTATGGATGAAATAATGACATTAAATTCTTACACTACACCGACACATTATTTATTCAATTAATAGAAAAAATAATATAAACGATTTCAGAAATGTTGAAAGTATTATAATTTAAATCAATTATTGTGTAACTTAAAATTATTTAGATAAAATATAATATTTTAGTGGTGTTAATGGATTATATTTTATTTTTTATGTTGTTTTCAAATTCAAATTAAATTAATAGTTCAAAAAATAATATTAATGATATTTTATAATAAATAATATTTTATTAAACTGGTTAAAATTACTAAAAATACTATCTTTGAAACAATAATTGTTATGTGTTTAAATATATCAACTATGGTTCATTTATGAACCAGTTTTCCTTTTATAGTTACAATATTGACCCGTAAATAGTAAAAAATTCTTTATCACGATAATTATAAAAAAGGGTAATGTGGGTTAAAACAAAGAGATTTGGGTAAAAACCTAATATAATCATGTCCAAATATTATTTGATGATAAAATTACAATCCATAATCATTTAATATTTTAATTACATTAGTTTTCATCCTTCTTCCATTAAAATAATATTATATGAATTTAATATTTTAAGTAATTCCAAGAGTGACCCTCCTCTCACATATAAATGGGCAACTCCTCTCCTCTTTTATTTACAGTTTAAATTACTTTTATTTTAGAAAAAAAATCAACCCAAAAATACATGAACATCCATCCCCTCATTCTATAGGTCTGGGTTTGGGGAGAATATCGACCATAGAGGGATTAAGGTGTATAACAAAGGTAGTTTTCTGTATAAGAGGTAGAGTTCTTAACAAACTGTTTTCATTTTATTTATTATTATAAAAACTTAAAATATTCTTTACTAATGATGAAATATTAAAAATGGAATCATAAATAGACTGATATGTTGTTATGTTAATGTAATATCCTATATCTATCTCCTCTTCCATCATATGAGAAACAAAAAATGGCATTCATGTGTACGGTGGACCACCACTTCATGAACTAATATAATTGGTTTTCTATCACTGCGTATCACAGATGGTTATAATAATGTATTTAATGTATAAATATGATATTCACCAAATATTTATAATTTTTTAAATATATTATTTCACCTCATTTTCGATCTTTTCTTCCACTGAAAAATGATAACATCGTTTGTGTGTATGTCTGGATTACCACCACCATGAAGCGATGTGATTAGTTTTCCATCACCACATCACATTAAAGGTGTAGATAAGTGTATAAAAATAAATAATAGGATATATAAGATATAATTATCATTATATAAAATTAAAATAATACTTCCCTTCTTTTTATCAGGATTATTGAAAAATGGAAACGTTATTCATATGTATGTATGGATTACTATCTCCATGATTGTAACATAGTACATTTTTTAAAAAAATATTTCAAGGGTTTTTTAAATTATAATTGATGTAGAATATTTATAATTATTTAATGATTATTATTCCATAAATGGTTTAATAATGACCTCATTTACTAATGTTAATGTACCGAAGTCATTTTGGATATATGAACCAAATATCTTCAAAACAGCTAACATGAACTTAAATGATTAATTAATTCAATATGACATTGCGCTAAAATGTAATAGGGGTCTATAAAAGGATTAAAATTCCTCAAAATTATTCTATGGTAGTTTTAAAAAACCACCACTAAATTTGGTGTCATAACTCAACTAGAATCGATTCAAGGCATTTAGCGGTGGTTTATGGGAATTGTTGCAAAACATTTTTTAGCATCAGTTATTTTTTTCAGTATATTTTTTTCTTCTTGTAAATGATTAGTATTTCATGGTTGTTTAAACCGCCTCTATATATAATAATATATCATAGTGTTTTAAATCACTACAAATTTTTTTTACCATTAATATATGGGTGGTTTAAATATTTTTCCCATTTATAACAGCATTTAAAATGCCACTATATATTTCAGCCATAAAAATAAAAAGATGCAGAGTACACAGCCCCATAAAACAAAATAAAATCATACATATTCAATACATCAAACAAAATATGAATTAAAAATCAAAAACCAATTATAAATGGAATTTAAATTAAAACATAATCAAAATAAGAAACAAACAATTAACTAAACCAATATTATTCACATAAAACAATATCTCATATGGATATATAAACAAAATGCATCATCATTCACCAAAATACACAATAATGAAGGAAAATAAATCATAACAAAAGAATTTGAAAAACTAATGAATCAACCATAATAGTTCAAATAGACCAAAACTAGATCAATCGAGATTGTAATGACCCAAACATTCATTAATGAAAATTCCTCTTAATCTAATTAAATGTCTCATTATGTAAAATGTTTATATAAAAAGTCATGTTCATTGGTTTTATGTTTTTTTATTTGAAAATACAATTAATAATTGTGACTATTGCTAATATGACCATTGAACAGTGATCATATGATTAGCATAAATATAAGTCTTTAAAAAATCCAATTTATTCAAACAACAGAAGCGATGGCCTCATCCAGTAGAATTTCCCCATACAAAGCCCATTTGTCTAAGCTTGGAAAGGAGGTGTAGTATTTGGGATTCACTCTTGACTAATCCCAAACTGAACTTGAATACGTTTAGCTCGAGCGGAACCGCCTACGAGATAAGTGGAAGTTGATAGACATTACCACCCGAGCAACATTATCTGAGCCACCTCAAGAGTCTGTCACCATCGCGCACCTCAACATAAGGTATTATGTGGGTTTTTTAAGGGTTTATGTAACAAGACCCTAGAAATATGATTATGCACATTATTTTTGTATACAAAAATGAATATACATTCATTTTATTATTATTACTTTGTAAATTTTTTTTAAAGCACAAATAGTATTTTTAGTTAATATTCAACTAAGAAATATATTTTGATTAATTAATGGATTTTTGAATTAAATAATATTTTAATAAATTTTTATTATTATTATTAAATAAATTTTTATTAAATATAAATTATAGTATAATTTTATGAATGCAATTGTAATTTTTATTAAGGTTTGAAAGTTGTTTTTGTGAAAATCTATGATTTTTTTATAAATATCGGTTTTTATTTTAAAATTAAAAATTCAAATATTTAGAAAATTATTTAGATAAAATTAATATTTTTTTGGAAAATAGGATGTTGAAATTATCCAATGGTGAATTTTTAATAATTTTCTGAGACAGTCTAATTTTTGGGTAAAAATTAAATACCGTTTAAATATATAATATGTTTTATGACATCATAATGACCCAATAGTGGTGTAATAAAATACTATAAATGATATTATAGGCCAATATATGTTTTATCATTAAAATAATATGATTTTAGATTTGTTTCATTAATTTTGTGATGCCTTAGTGGACCCTCCATGACTTATAAATCATTTTATCATTTTAAATTGTTTTCCTTGAGAGTGTGACTCACCTACAAATAAGAAACCCTATTATTTTAATAAGTTAGTCCATTATCCTTATAAAATATTTTTTTCCACTCCCCTATGGGAAAAATCATGGGCAAAAACCATGGGATGGTTTGTGGTTTTGATTAGTTTAATATGAGGTGTCCCAAACCTAAATAATAAATAATTCCTTCTCCTTTCCTATATAAACCCACCGAAGCTCTCAGTTCCTCTTCACTAAAAGCCTTTGGAGTTCTTCAAAACTATTTCCTCGTCTCTCTATAATCATCTCAAGGCACCCCAAGCTCGTAAAAAGCCTCTCTCAAGCCTCTCCCATGCCATTGGAAGAACACTTCCAAGTAAGGGTTTTTCCTTTTTTCTCATTTTTGTCTCAATTTCATTATGTTTTTATACCCTTTTAATTTCAATTAAAAATGTTGGGGTATGATTTAGAAACTTCCCCATACTTCCATAATTATGTTGGAATTGTTAGAGACCCCTTTCACTCTCTTTTAATGCCTCCCATGTACACCCGTTACCATGCTGAAATTCTGTAATGAATTTCTCTCTCCTCATTTAAATTCAAGCAATTCCTTTGTATTATGAATCTAAATTCCTTTACTTTTGTGGTTAAATGTTTCTATATGAACCCATTACTATCAATTTCATCTAAATATGATTATACACCCATTTCTCTCTCATAAACCATTTTTTATGAATTTTTATGTCACTTCGTTATGCTGCTAAAATTGCACCATGATTTTGCAAGTCAAAATCCTTGTGTAGTGAATACCATACCCATGTATCTATCAATTGTATTCACCATTATTCACATATACATATTGAATGGTAATTTCATGTGTTTATTCCACATTTCTTAATCATGGAATAACTTATGATGTTGAATGATTCCATGTTATATGATCCATGTGGCACACTTATGCATGGAATGAAATGATTATGAAGGGTGCACCCTGAGAGCACTATAATACATTGGGTAAAGTATAGTATCATGATACGTCATGTGAAATGAGTTTTAACTCATTCTAATTCATGTGCAAAGAGGGTTTACTCTTGCTTTATGTGCAATAAGGATTTACTCATGCTTCACATGCAATGAGCCTTGGCTCATGCTAATTCCATGTTAAGTGTTGTTGCCACATTTCCATTATATGATTATCATGCTTTATCATGCCTTTATGTTCATGTTTCTATTGTGCTTCATTGATATTCCTATTGTCTAACATGTTTTGTTTTTCTCATGTTATTACATGTTTATTCCATTACTGGGCTTTATAGCTCACCCTTTTCTTATGCATGTCCTTAGGTTATCCTATGCAATGCTAAGTATGAGGGAATATAGTGGCCATGTAAAGGAAGTTTTCAATAAATATATTGTGGGTTCTATGTTCTAAGTTGTTATTTAATGATCCTAATCCCCAAATACACTAGACCTTTCAATCTTCTTTGTCATATCAAGTAAATTTTATGTAATAAATCATGTTTAAGTGTGTAATAAAAGACCTGGGTTGTCATAGTTGGTATCAGAGGATAGGTTTAGTTATTTTTGGGATTAGTATTACAAAACCCAAGTAAAGACATAGATACAACACTAAGTATAATAAAAACATACCTAAGTTTTGGTGAGTATTGATTAATTGGTTTATCAAGCAAATACATCCCTGTCTGGATATGAGCAGGTTGAGGCAGCTCTTGCATAGATGTATCCTAGGTGTAAAACCCAAAAACACAGCATTGAGATAGACTCGAATGGGTACTGGTGCATGAAAATGGGATTTTTTGCACCATTGTTTAAGACCCTCCTGGGGGATATGATTTGGTAAATTCACAAGCTTAGTATGAACCATTATTAAGGGACTAAAAAATGCCCCTAGAATATATGTTAGAAAGTAGATCATGGATAACATAGACGGAATCCAATAGATTCATATGTTAAGGAAATAAAAGTTATTTATAATTCATCCGTTTATGTCTTAGGATTACCCTTTTATGTTTTACCCCTAACATTCTTTTTATTCTATCCAATGGCCAGTAATAGGAGGACTATGACTATCAACCGGTGTGAAGATCAATGCGATGACTGTACTCATGAGATGCCCATTCCAATGGGAGAGGTAATCCTGAACTTTTTCACACTTCTCTCTCAGCTAACTCAGGATTTGAATAGAAACATGGGTCAAGAGGAACGTTCAGCCCCCCTAAGAAAGAACAAGTCACTATCGAGATCTTTATGAGACAAAGGCCTCCTACTTTTAATGGATCATCTGATCCCTAAATCACTGAACAGTGGATAAAATCCATTGAAAATATCTTCTCCATCCTTCAATGTTATGAACAAGAGATGGTTCTCTTGGCTGCTTATTTTATAGAGGGTGAATCTAATCAGTGGTGGAAGTTGATCAAAAATATGAATCCTAAAAAGGAGATTGAGAAATTTGAATGGAAGGATATCTGGAAGATGTTTCTCGATAAATATTTTCCACGCACCCTCTGGCTTAAGATGGAAACGGACTTCCTTGACCTCAAGCAAAAAAGATAATGAATCTGTCAGAGCGTACGATGAAAACTTCACAAGGCTTGCATGATATGATTCCATCTTTGTCATTACCCACTAATGCAAGGTTTACCACTTCTTTGGTGGGCTGAAACCTAGCCCATGGAAAGCGCTGACAATTCGTGACTTCGATAGCTATGATGAAATTGTCTGATGTGCCCTAAAGGTTAAAATAGAGATCAGAAAATCTCAGGGGTATCATGGGGATAATAAGTGTAAGTTGGACTTCAATGCTGGCAGTCTGATGGATAAATCCAATAGTGCTATGAAGATCCATCACACCACTTTCCAAAGGTGTGGAAAGAAGCAGCCTGGAAATTGACTGAAGGGTATGAGGAAATGATTTAGGTGTGGAAGAGAAGGGCACCTGGCTATTAACTGTTGGCATGAAAAACCCTTAGCTGCAATAGGGGAAAGAAATGCTCTATTCAAACCTCAATGCATGGTTCATTGCTACAACTACAAAGAACCAGGGCATACTGAAAATCAATGCCTTAAGCCAATAGTTTTCGTAGGCAACCAACAACCTCTAAGGCAGCATGGGTGAGATTTTTCCATCACTACTACCAAAGTGAACCACAAAAATGAAGTGGTGATAAGTACTCTATTTATTAATTCAAGAATAATGAATTTACATTTTGATTTTGATTCTACACATTCTTTTATATCCTGAAAGTTTAGTAGAACAATCCCAGCAGCACCAAAAATCATGGAAGTTAAGATGCCAGTGAGTACGGAAAATGGGGAAATCATTGCATCCCATGAATATAACTCATCCCCTATCATAATCTGTACATTGAACTTCTCGAAGAACCTCTTCATACTCCCTTTTGTGGAATTTTATACAATTATTGGCATGGATTGTCTTTCCATATATATATCCAACATAAATTGTCGTGAGAGGGAAATCACTCTCCATGTGGAAAATCGACCCATGATTATTTACAAGTGCAATGAGGAGTATGAATCTTTTTTAGCTCAATCATATCAAGTGTGGATATCACTACGCTATGAGAATACATATCTGGCTCATATGATTGAGTTCAAGGAAGCAACCATCCTTGAAGACATGCCTATTATGAGGGAATTCGCTGAAGTGTTTCCTGAGGAATTTCCTGGTCTTACTCTTAGAAGAGATGTTGAATTTTCAATTTATCTTACACCTGGGGCATTGCCAATATCCAAGACTCTATATAGAATGGCTATTTTTGGGCTTGACGAGCTGAAGAAGCAACTACAGGAGAATCTTGATAAAGGTTTTATACACCCAAGTGTTTCACCAGGGGGTGAACCAGTCCTCTTCATCATGAAGATAGATGGGTCAATGCACCTTTTCATCGATTATCATGACCTTAAAAAACTATGATAACGAAAAATTAACAACTCCCACCAATTGATGACTTGTTCGATCAGTTACATGGATCATAATACTTCTCCAAGGTGGATTTGCGGTTGGGATATTATCAAGTAATGGTGTAGAAGGAAGATATCGCCAAGACTGTTTTTCATTCATGATATGGGCACTATGAATTCATAGTAAGGTCATTCGGACTCTACAATTCTCTAGAAATCTTCATGGACTTGATGAATAGATTCTTTAGAGATTACCTTGAAAATTTTTTGGTAATCTTTTTAGATGATATTCTAATATACTCCAGAACCATGGAGGATCATGAGGAGCATCTAAGAACTGTACTAGAGACCTTGAAGAAGGATAAGCTCTATGAAAGGCATAGTAGTGTGAGTTATAGTTTAAGGAGGTCTCATTATTGGGTCATATCATCACAAGAAATGGGATATCTATGGATCCCTACAAAACAGCTACAATTTAGGGATGACTGAGGCCAATATCGGTAACTGATATCTGTAGCTTCTTGGGGTTAACTGGATATTATCGACGATTTTTGAGAAATTTCTCATCATTTTCCAACCTTCTTACCAAGCTATATCAAAAGGGAGTAAAGTTTTCTTGGAGTGATGAATGTGAAGAATGCTTCAAGGAGTTGAAATGGAGGCTTATCACTGTTCTCGTGCTCACTTTACCAACAAGTGGAGAATATTTTGTGGTATTCAGTGATGCTTCAAGGAAGGGCCTCAGATGTGTGTTGATGCAAAATGAAAAATTCATTGCCTATGCTTCAAGGAAATGGAAAGTTTAGGAGTTGAACTATCCAACACATGACCTTGAGTTTGTTGCAGTTATCTTCGATTTTAAAATTAAGTAGCATTATCTCTTTGTGTAGAAGTGTGAAATATATATAGACCACAAAATCCACAAGTATATATTCACATAGAAAGAGTTGAATTTGCACCAATGAAGATAGTTAGAGCTGATAAAATACAATGACTTCTCAATCCATTGCCACCATGGGAAACTGAACAAGGTGAAAGATTCTCTAAGTCGAAAGGACCCAGTGATTCTATCACTGATGAGAATTGAGAAGGATCTAATCTTTTTAGATTTTATGAAGATGGACATGGGAATCATAAAGAAAGTAACATCATAAATCCTTTCACAAATTATTTCTCAACCATCTCTTTTGAAAAGGTTAAAGGATGGTCAAAAAGATGATGTGGGAATTCAGAAAAAAAATGGAAGCTATCAAAAAAGGGAAATCCTCAGAGTTCAATGTTAATAAAGAAGGAATTGTGAGATTTGGGAAAAGACTATGTGTTCCATCAAGTTTAGAGCTGAAGAAGGAACTTTTGGATGATGCAAATAATTAAAAAATTTCTATTCACCCAAGAAACACAAATATGTATCTAGATTTCCGAGAGAATTATTGGTGGGATAATATGAAGAATGAGATCGCTGAATATACATCAAAGTGTCAGGTGTGTCAGTAAGTGAAGGCAGAGAGGTAGAAGTATAAGGGGATGATGAAACTATTGCCCGTACCAGAATGGAAATGAGAGAACATAACCATGGACTTTTTCACCAGACTTCTGAAGACATCCAAAGGAAACAATGCAGTCTGGGTTGTTGTGGATCGTCTTACAAAGGCTGCACACTTCATTTCTATTCAGGAGGATTTATTATTGGATCAACTAGCATGGATATATATCAGGGAAGTGGTAAGGATTCATGGAGTACCACTATCTATTGTATCTGATTGAGATCCAATTTTCACCTCTATGTTTTGGAAGAGTCTTCAACATGATCTTGATATTGAGATGAACTTCAGTACGGCTTATCATCCTCAAACTGACAGACAATCCGAATGGACTATCCAAACACTTGATGACATGTTGAGAGCATTCTTAATGGACTTCAAAGGAGGGTGGGATCAACATTTTCCTCTAGTTGAGTTCTCTTATGATAATAGTTTCTACTCGAGCATCTGAATGGAACCATATAAAGCCCTATATAAGAAGAGGTGCAGAAAACTGACATGTTGGGATGAAGTCGGCGAGCGTAAGCTGCTAGGACCATAAATGGTTGAAGAAATGGTGGAGAAGGTGAAAACAATTTAGTAAACTATCAAGGCAGCCCAGAGTTGATAGAAGAGTTATGTAGATAACCATTGATGAGACCTTGAGTTTAAAGTTGGAGACATTGTATTTCTATGAATATCTCTGTGGAAGAAGGTCATGAGGTTTGTAAATAAAGGGATGTTAAGTCCAAGGTACATCCTTCCCTTTGAGATTCTTGATCGTGTCGGGTTTGTGGCCAATTGACTAGAACTTCCACCTACCATGGACAAAGTACATGATTTCCTTTATGTATCCCTCTTAAGTAAGTACATATCAGACCCTTCACATGTACTCTCTTCAGAGGTCATACAGTTAGAGGATGATCTTTCTTATGAGGAGAAACTAGTGAAGATCTTAGATCATAGAGAAAAAGTTCTACGAAATAGGAAAATGCCCCTCATCAAGGTGTTGTTGTGAAACCACAAGTTTGAAGAAGTGACATGGGAATCAGAGGAAATGATTAAGCCGAGTTACCCACATTTTTTTAGTGTGGGAAAAGAAAATTTCGAGGGTGATATTTCATTAGGGGAAGATTGTAATGACCCAAACATTCATTAATGAAAATTCTTCTTGATCTAATTAAATGTATCATTATGTAAAATTTTTATATAAAATGTCAACTTCATTGGTTTTATGTTTTTGGATTTTAAAATACCATTAAGAATTTTGATTGTTGCTTATATAGCCATTGAACAGTGATCACATGATTAATATAAATATAGGGCTTTAACAAATCCAATTTACTCAGACAAAGGAAGTGATGTCCTCATTCAGTAGACTTGTCCCATATGAAGCCCATTTTTCAGAGCTTGGAAAGGAGGTGGAATCTTTGTGCTTAGCTCTTGACCAATCCCAAGATTAACTTGAATAAGTTAAGCTCGAGCGGAACCGCCTACAAGAGAAGTGGAAGTTGATTGAGATTACCACCCAAGCAATGTTATCTGAGACACCCTAAGAGTATGTCACCATCGTACACCTTTCCCTAAGGTCTTATGTGGGTGTTTTAAGGGGTTATGTAACAAGACCCTAGAACTGTGATTATGTACATTATTTTTTATATAATAATTAATATACATTCATTTTATTATTATCACTTTGTAAATTCTTTTTAAAACACAAATAGTATTTTTAGTTAATATTCAACTAAAAAATCTATTTCGGATGAATTAATGGATTTTTAAATTAAATAATATTTTATTAAAATATTATTATTATTAAATTACTTTTTCTTAAATATAAATTATCATATAATTTTATTAATGTAATTGTAATTTTTATTAAGGTTTGAAAATTGTTTTTGTCAAAACCCATGATTTTTAGATAAATGACGGTTTTTATTTTAAAAGTGAATATTAAAATATATAGAAAATTATTTAGATAAAATGAATATGATTTTTTGGAATCAGGATGTCAAAATTATTCAACGCTGAATGTTTCATAATTTTCTGAGACAGTCAAAGTTTTGGTTAAAAATTAAATACCGTTTAAATATATAATGTGTTTTATGACATCATAATGACATAATAGTGATATATTAAAATACTATAAATGATATGTTCCTCCAATATATATTTTATCCTTAAAATAATGTGATTTTAGATTTTTTTGATTAATTTTTTGATGCCTTAGTGGACCTTCTATGACTTATAAAAACATTTTATCTTTTCAAATTGTTTTCCTTGAGAGTGTGACTCACCTCCACATAAAAACCCTATTATTTTAACAAGTTAAGAAATTTTACTTATAAAATATTTTTTACACCCCCTTTTGGAAAAATATATGGGAAAAAACCACAGTCTAGTTTCTATTTTTGATTAGTTTAATGTGAGGTGTCCCAAACCTAAATTATAATGAATTCCCTCTCTTTTCCTATATAAACCCACCCAAGCTCACACTTCCTCTTCACTCAAAGCCTTTGGAGATTTTCCAAACTCTATTATCCTCTCTCTAGAATCCTCCCAATGCGCCCCAAGCACAAAATAAGCCTCTCTCAAGCCTCTTCTAAGCCTTTGGAAGTATACTTCTAGGTAAGGGTTTTTCCTATTTTCTCATGTTTTTTCTCAATTTCATTATGTTGTTATACCCTTTTAATTTAAACTAAAAATATTGGGGTATGATTTCAAAACTCTCCCATACTTCCCTAATTATGTTGTAATTATTAGACACCCCTTTCACTCTCTTTTAATACCTCCCATGTACACTTGTTACCATGTTGAAATTCAGTAAAGAATATCTCTCTCCTCATTTACATTCAAGCAATTCCTTTGTATTATGAATCTAAATTGCTTTACTTTTGTTGGGACATGTTTCTATATGAAACCCTTACTATCCATTTCATGTAAATATTATGAGACACCCCCTTATCTCTCATCAACAATTTTTTACGAATTTTTATGTCACGTCGTTATGCTGCTGAAATTGCACTGCGATTTTCCAAGTCAAAATCCTTGTGCAGTGAATACCATACCCATGTATCTATCAATTTCATTCGTCTTTATGCACATACACATATTTAATGGTACTTTTATATGTGTATTACACATTTCTTAATCATGGAAGAACTTATGATGTTTAATGGTTCCATGTTATATGATCCATGTGGCACACTTATGCATGAAATGAAATAATTATGAAGGATGTGCCCTTATAGCGCTCCAATGCATTGGGTAAAGTATAGTATCACGATACATCATGTGAAATGTGTGTTGAATCATGATAATTAAATTCCAAATATGGTTTACTCATGCTTTATATGCAATGAGGATTTACTTATGCTCCATGTGCAATGAGCCTTGGCTCATTCTAATTCCATGTTAAGTGTTGTTGCCACATTTCCATGTTATGATTATAATGATTTATCATGAATTTATATTCATGTTTCTCTTGTGATCTATTTATATTAATATTGTATAACATGTCATGTTTTCCGCATGTTATTCCATTTTTATTCCCTTACTGGGCTTTATAGATCACCCTTTTCTTATGCATGTCCTCAGGTTATCCTATGCAATGCTAAGTACAAGAGAATGTAGTGGTCTTGTAAAATATGTTTTCAATAAAGATGTTGTGTGTTTCATGTTCTAAGTTGTTATGTAATGATCCTAAGCCCCAAAGACACTAGAAATATCAATCTTATACGTTGTATCAAGTGAAGTTTATGTAATAAATATTGTTTAAGTGTGTAATAAAAGATCAGGGTTGTCAAAAAGATTCTTTGGATTTTATTTTGAAAACAAGTCAAATCCATTTTACAAGTAATTTAAAAAAGAAAACATATTTCATCTTACTCTTGTTAAACCATTAGCAAAATCCTATCAAAAATTCCTTTAAGTACCCATTTTCTATTTTCATTTACCATTTCAAAAACAATTTTATAAATAAAAATTTTCCTGTTAAATTCCACATAGAACCAACTATACATTCAAAAACAACATCTTAAAAAATAAAAACCATTTTACTTATAAAATTAAATATAATACTCCAAACAATCCATAAAAAGAGACATTGAAACTCATTCAACCAAAGAATTCCATAAAACGTTTTACCAACTAAGTGGTTCATTTTTTCTATTAAGAAAACATGAGCACATACCATTCTTATGGGTAAACTCACACAAGACAAGGAAAATACAAAAAAAATGATGTCACGTGAATATAAAATCACTATAAAACCAAGAAAAAGTTATATAATTGAATCCTACTGATAAATAGAACATAACATAAGAAATATAAATGGTGTTTCAATAAAAACATGATAAATATCAAAATAAATTATCTAATAACCAATAAAATATCATTAAAGTGATAAATTATTAATCCAATGTTCTAATTAAAACAAAAATGAAGCCCAAAATTTTAAAATTTCAACCAAAATAGATTTTAAAAGTCCTTTTTAATGATTTTTAAACTCATGATTATGATTTTAAAAATAAATTTTTCCAATAGAAAACACCAAAATTAACAAAAAAAATTAAAAAAATATACAATTTGAAAAAAATTATATAATCATTACAAAATCATACTAAAAAATAAAATGAACCATTAACCATCATAAATCATTTAAAGTGTGGAGAAATACAGATATCCTCTAACTCAATCATAAAAAATATTTCTCAATCATCGTATCATTTCTTCAGTCAGTAATTAGTTTGGTTACACATCCCCACCACCAAATGCAAAATCAACCATCATCACTACCCAATAAAGTAACAATGACATTGTATTTTTCTCTGTATCCACCCCTTTTTACTGGAACCTCTATAAAAAGTTTCTTGAAAATTAAACAATGATGTATACTTAAATATAAATTTAAGACAAATAAAATTTTGTGTATTATATTATTATGAAGTTGTATGACTTAACTGCTCATTCAAACAATCCATCGATGCAATATAACTGAGGTCACATCAAGTCATCTTCTGATATAAATCAACAAATACTTTCTACAAAGCGATGAACTTCGCATTCTGCACCTATATAAAGAGATTCAATTTTAAAATATTAGAATTTAATTTACTAATGGAATCAAATTGAGTCATAATGTATTAAAATTAATTTTATATGGGAATAAAATACTTCATTATTCATGGATTGATGCATACGCCTCTAATCAAAATGTGTAATCAAAGGGGTAACTTATTCATCCACCCACACAACTAAAATATGGCCAAATCATTCCACAACATCATCTTTTGGGATCCTGAAATAATAAACTAGGACAACTATCTTCCTTGGTATTCCTTTCATTTTAAAAAATAAAAAATTACTTCAGAAAGTATATTTAAAAAATTCATGTTGAAAATGAAATTGTGAAATGATAACATATGCAGATTAATAAAAATATATATATATACATAGGTATTAAAATGAATTACGAGACATAAAAACAAATATAGAATTTAATTTTTTTGAAATTAAATAACTCATAAATAAAATCAATTCAAATATGATAACATATCCCTAGTACTCGAAATGAATAACATAAAACATAAGTTGTTGATAAGTTAATGGATGATTGAACATACAATCATTTTTCCTTAAATCATGTCATTATCCCGCTCCATAATTACTTAATATACATTATCCACCATTTCAAGACTAATATTGTCACTATCAAAGTGGAAAAAAAGTACGTGTCTTATTGTTGATGGGACTCAATATCAGAGGTCAAATATTCCACTTCATTATCCATATCATACATGTATCTTTATTTTATATGAACAAATAAACTAAACCATTTAACCATTAAAAATTAAACATAATATAAAATTTTTTCTTATGATGTGAAGACATAAATATCATGTAACTCACAATCACTGACATCCATCAAGTAAGATAATGTTACAAAATTAAATTAAACAGAATCACAATTAATACACCCAGTGATATCATCCCACTTGAATTTAAATAAATAAAATGAAAAAATGCCATGATAGGTTAATTTGATAATATTAGTCAACTTTACATAGTATCTAAATTCAAAAACTATAAATATACCATTATTTTTTAACCTCTTCCTGGTCAACTTTCTGAAATTTAAAGGCATTCACATTGTAATCATCGAACTTTCTAACCTATTTTAGAGGACCTCGAGCTAGAAACTTTATATCTTAATACAAATCAGTCCGAGTATCAGTATTCGTGATATAAAAAACATGATACATATTATTATATTTACAAAATATAAGTTTCAAATTGATATATGTATTGAATTCATTTTTTTATGAAATTACACAATTTGAAAATCATTATTCAAGATCTTTATTAACAAGTTTTTTATATCATTACCATTTTGTTTTCTAATTCTCATTAGTCTCTTTGTTTGTATCTTGATTTCTTTAATAAATGGATCTAAAATTTTACTATTTAGCAACACATATTCCTTTGCCTCTAATGATTCCATTTATGTCATTGTAATATTTGAGATTCTCTCAACTGATCGGCCAATAGTAGAAATAATTTTTTTTACCATGTAGTTGGGATTGATTAAATGGGTCATCAACACACCTAAATCGATTGAATATTGTCTCAATCTCCTCTAAGTATCATGAAAAAATGTATGACACTCCTATGCTAGATAGATTTCAAAAATTAAGGCTTTGGGTTGAGAATTATTTTTCATGCATGAATTCAAATGACCAAGGTATCTGTCAAATAAAATAAATAAAACATAATTATGTATTTAATGAAGTTCCTAGAGTAGTTTACTTAAGATGAAAAACATATAAATAATTTACATCTCAATTGGATACATCCATTGATAATGTATGTAACCTCCTTATTTAGTGTTTTCTACCAAATGCACACTTAAATTCTTCTTGATAGTAAATAAACAATGGAAGAAAGATCATATCCATTGAACAAAGTGTTAGTAAAAATTTATCTAGAAGTATGTCAAACTCAGCTAGTTGTATACTTTCCTCACATAGTTTTCTGAAAAATGTGAAAAATTAGAGTACAGGTACAGTAACCTTTTAAGGTAACAAGGTACGTAATGTTAATAATAGTAACTATTGTAACAAAATATGTGAGTGTGAACTTTTTAATCCATATTACCAATGATGATTTAAGTCAGAACACCTTGAGATATTATTTGAATATCTAGCAGATACCCAATCTTTGAATGAAAAAATTGTCAAATCATACTTTCCATTATTATCTGGCCATAGATCATGATTTATATTCATTTTTTGTAAGTCTATCAAAGAATTGATATGTTATATCAATTTTACATGATCATTAATAAATGTGAAGATCAAATTATTACAAAAAATCTTCTTAATATGGATACAATTATCATTATGAAGTAATAAATTAAATTCCTAATATGAATGTTTGAATAATATACTCTTTCTCATTAATTATTACATTCTAATATCAACTGATGATGTAATTAAAACTCATTTTCCACTATCATTCAAATGATGCACCTTTTCAAAAACAAATCAACATTTCTATGTTGTGCCAATATTTTAGAACTTATCAACAACTTTTGAGGTGGTCGACGATCAATGGAACCATTGAATTTTCACTTGTTCGGACAAAATATGTAAGATGTATTAAGAAATCAGTGATGAAACAAGAAGAACCATTTTTTAAATTAATGTAGTCATCCAGAGTCAAAATCAAAATTAAAATTAGGAAAACGATAACCCATGTAATTTTTCCAACCAGATAAGTTCATGTGTCCAGGAAGTCACTAATAGTTTACATTTGAGTAGCATACATTTTGAAAAATGTTCTAAAAGAAGCATTAGATCTCTCCACACCATTTCCCCATAAATAATATAATTATTAAATGAGAGGCTGCAAGTATACATTAATATCATTTGCAGTCATTTTTTTCTATGAATAATCATCGAAATTCTAAAATATGTTTGTTGAATACACATATGCAAAGGTATATTGTAGGGGGTAAAAAACCATCCAAATACTAGAATTGGTACTCAATGTCCCAAATGGGTTGAATCCATCAATAATAAGTCCCAAAAGCAAATTCCCATGATTAGATGAGAAATATAGAAGAAATGAATCAAATTTATTCTAAAATTTTCAATATATTAGATCTCACATTAACCCATATTTATTATTATCAATAGAATGACACTTCATGTGATCAGCTTTTTTTGATGACGTGAATAATATTTTAAATTGAGGTTCTAAAGGGATGTAATGAAAAACCGTTACATGTGTGTTATTTTTCTTATTACTTATAGTATTATGTTGATTAAAATTTATAACATCACCCATTTACTTCCATCAAGAAAACAAACATTTTTTTTCAATCCTATCCACTTGAATCCTATCCCCAATAAATATAAAATCATTCAGAAAAACATATATATTTTATAAGTTAGACCAATATTGTTACAAATTTTTTTATATCACAAAAATAATCAGGTATATTAGATTTAGGAAATGCATCATGCAACAATTCCAATATCTAATACATCTCTTTTTTTAGTTTTGCATAGGCATTTGATATGGAACAACTTTAGTAGAAAAGAAATTTTTTAATATTTAAATCATCCAACATAAAACTCTTGATTTCCATCACTAAATAAATCATGAAACATATTTTTCTTCTTAGTGAAGTCCCCTCATACATTAGTTTGTTCATAATAAATCGGCAGGTCTAATTATATGTTACAATCTTGATTTAGTTGTTTTATAGTCCCAAAAACAACACTTGTCATGTTATTATTTGTAGCACACTCAACTGGTTGTTATGATATTTTTTTATGTTGATTTTATTTTCTTACAATTTCAAAAGCATCATATATATTGTTTTTTATTTCATTTTCCATTATCAATGAAGTTGGGAGATCATTCTGTTGGCTAACATCAGTGATCAAACATTTTGTAATGTTCGATTCTACATGCCAAATACAACATAAATATTGAGTAAATAATTTCTTAAATATCAAGTGTTTATAAAAATCATTTCTCTTAAACCATATTCTAAATTTATATTTATAGAATTTACATATTATTATCCCATCAATGGATCAATTAGATATTTCAAAATCTAGAAAATCCTCAAAACACTTAGCATAATGAGGTGTGTTCCTTAGTAATGTGATCCATATTTTATCCTTATATATCACAATTATCCTACCGTTGATTAAATAAAATTAAAACACATAAGTATTACTAATTAGTAAAAGAGACAAATAGAAGTGAAAAAAATAAGGTAGTTAAAAGAACATTCATATAAGCACAAAAAATGTCAATATAAAAAAAGAAAACCAATCATGGATAGTATGATGTAAAATAGATGTAAGGGAAGACCCATACGATCATTAATCAAAAACACACATCATGGGAGAAACACCCTAGGGTCACTAAGTACAAATTTATGTCAACATCATTTTTTTAACCTTTGTGATTTTTTCATTAAATAGTAAATTGAAAATGAAATTTATATTTAAAATTTATATTGATAATCATAAAGACTTTAATTTTAGCAACATGTGAATTTTTTGATTTTAAATTTTAAAAAATATATAAATATATAATAATATTAACACTTTGAATGTTTTTTACTTTATAAATATATGTATAGAGTGTTTTTAGTGACCCCAATTAAACTATTCCAAATAATTATTTTTAATTCTAGAAAATGATTTGACCTATATCATTTTTAATTTGAGAAAATTATTTTATTTTATAATAACATTATTATTTTTTATTCAATTAAATTAAATATTGTTGAAAATTGTATATATTTACTAGTTTTATGGGATACGTCTTGGTTTCAAGAGGCATGCACCTCACGGAGCTCCTCATACCACATCCCCAAGTGGCCATTTCACCTTATATGTCATGTGCCATAGAAAATACTAATACTTAAAGTCACATAAAACATGTTAAAATAATTTCAAATTAACTCACACCACTATTTAATGGAATTAAAATGGTTTCAATCACCCATTTCTTAAGACCATACTTTCCCCTTTTTAAAACATTTCAGGTCACCAAGAGACTTATGCTCTAAAAACCATTTAAAAAAATATTAAAGGTAAAATACCTTTAATTTATAAAATATTATCTAAAATAACACACACATTTTATAGAAAAACACTAATACAAAAAAGGCCTTTAATAGTGCTAAAATATTCCTTTATCAAGGCTAAAAAAGTGCTGATAATTTGAGCATTGTTAAAATCCTGAAACTTTTACAACCGCTAAAAAGGTTTTGTTGAAGTCGCCCTTTAAGAGTGCTAAAAAACATTGTTCAATAGGGCCTTTAAAAGTGTTTTTTAGAACAGTTAAAGGGCCCTTTTAACAATGCATTTTTTACAGTACTACAAAACAGGTCTTTAAATGTACTAGTATTTAGCAGCACTAGAATAAAACACTCATAAATGGCATATTTATCAATGATAAAGAAAGAACTAATAAATATAACCTTTTATCAGTGCTTTTTTTGACACTGATAAAGGGAACCTTTATCAATTATTTCTTTTTTAGCAGTGATAAAGGGTATCCTTTATCAGCATTTTATTTTTAGTACTGATAAGGGGTATCCATTATCAGTGCTATATTTTTAGCGATGATAGAGGTCACCCTTTATCAACACTCTATTTTTACCACTGATTAATATTTATTTCATTAGTGTATTTTAAGTGTTGATAAAGGTCTGAATAAATAAAATTAAATAAATAAATAAAAAAAATAAAAAAATTTATTTTTTAAAAATATTTAATTAAATAATTATTGATAAAAATGAATAGATTGATTATACATTATTAAATATTAAATATATTGATATATATTAATGTTTATAAATATGATTTATATATTACAAAATATTTATGTTCTTTATAATAAATAGATATATTTTTATTGAATAATGGTTGATAATTAAAAATTAATATGAGTTAAAGATTCTGACTAATTTCATAGTACTCGGCATATAATTGAATGTCGTTTGATTTTTCAATTTAATATAGATAAAATGTATGTTATATTTATTTCACATATACATAATTAACTCCTTTTTATATTTTAAAATGCACATACATAAAACTTATCCATTTTTTCAATATTGGTAATGTGTAATTTTCTTAATTTATTCAATTTCACTCATTTTTAATATATATGTATGCACTCAAAATTAGATATTCATTAATATTGTTAAAAATATATTTGTAAAAAATATTTATAAATAAATATAATTATAAATGTATATTTACCATATTTATACATTTATATATTGATAATTATAAATAAACAAAAAAATAAATGTAATTATATAATTATAAATAAATCATTATATATATATTTAAATATTTACCAAATTTATAATAAAATTACCTATATAATGAATATATTTACTATATTTATATTTATATATATTATATATATATATAATTATAAAAATATATATAAGGATATAAATATTATTTTTTTAAAATAATTTTATAATTATAAATAATTATTTATAAAATTTTAATAATTATATTTAAATTGGAATATATGTATTATATTTATATTTATATATATTAATTAGGTATATAAAAATATTAACAATTTTTTTATTTATAATTATAATTATAAACCACTTATGAGCGCTTCAGTAATAAGTGCTGATAAAATTATCTTTATGTGCACTTTTTTAGCGCTGATAAAGATAGGATTTATTAGTGCTAAATAAAGCATTGATATAATTAATACTTATCAGAATTATAAATTTAGCGCTTATAAAAGTGTCCTAGTCTATTTTAAAAACCCTAACCATTTGTGAACCCATCGTGATATAGATGCTTTCTAAGGAAGCGACCCATTGTCAGTGCTCCTCCTCAGTGAATCGATGGTCAAATCACACAACTCAACTACCTCCAGTTGCTCTATCATCTTGTTTGATAACTATTTTTAGATTACAGTAAGGGTTTCTAAAGAGGGTATCATATTTTGTTCAACCTAGAGAGGTATGCCTTCATATTTTCTTTGTGTATTTGGGTTTTGTTTTTGATTTATTCTTTTATGATTTGTTTATGATCCTTTATTTTTGATTTTTTTGTGATCTATTGTTTAGGGAACGATTTGTGGTCTTTTGTTTGTATTGACTACTGATGTATGATCTATTGTTTATATCTGACACTGAACCTGGGATTTATTCATTTTTTTTAATACTATGTTTTATATATTTTTATTAAATAACTTTTTCATATATATATATATAAATGTGTATAAATTTTTATGTATATTATTTTTTAAAAATTGGGTACAACTACGAAAGCATAAGACAACACAATGGCCTAAGGACTTGACCCCGCGACCATCCCCCAAACCCCTCCCCAACCTTTCCACTAATCCGAGCTTAGGGGGGATTTATCATGTATATTATTTTTTATTGACTACTGATTTGTGGAAAATTGGTGGTTCATTAATGATTATATATATGCTGACACCTTTCATAGACACCTGAGTGGACATTCAGCTTCAGATGCTATTTTTCAAGAACCATGTTCATGGATTGATGGATGTTCCTCTATTATTTATATATATCATACGATCTAGTTCCACTTAGAATCCACTATGGTTCTTAGCTTTCTTATGGAGCATATTCAAAGGGATCATCCCCAGTTAAGAACATGAGGTTTAATCACATCAATCCTTCACGTTTTGAATCATTATGGTGCCTTTATAGTTCATGTTATGTTTGAATATCATGTTTCTATCTATTTGGTATTTCTTATAGAATGTAAATGGTTTTTTTATTGGCATGACATTTATGTGTGTCTATATATCTATTACATAATCTATCTATTTGACATTTATGAGTGTCTATATATCTATTACCCGATATAGGCATGCCAATATCGGGAAATGATGATTTTGGGTCTCCATGTCCATTAAACCCAAGGGTCATTTTAGAATTTGTTTCGACCTCTGGTACGAATTTTTTCTATTTGGGGGGGTACCTCCCATTTATGGTTTTTTTTTCACCCAATCTTTAAACCATCCTTTAGTGACTTTGAGGCATGTTATAGGTAATAAAATAATCTAACCTAGTGATGTTTGGGTAATTTAGGATAGGGTCATTACATCATCTATCTTCCGGTTTACACCTATAATATTTAGTGATAATATCATTTATTATTTTCCTTTATATCCCTCTATTTTTTCAAATTTCAACAACCCTTATTTTTGGATTGGGAATATCTAGGTGCTCAAATATTCTAGTAGAAATGATCCATATTTCCTTTATTATAATTGCTTATAAATTTCACTTTTGATAATGAATATATTATGTGTATTTATCTATATATTGTATAAAATTAATATTTTATGAACCAAATAGGATGGATGTGAACTGAAAATGGAATCACACAAATTGTTTGACAAAAGAATATGAATATGGTGTTAATGAGTTAATCAGGTTTTCAAGAGAGCATGCAGACGACCCTTCTAAAATTCTATATTTGTGTTTACGTTTTCATTAAAGAAAAATTAGTCCAGAAGAGTTGGAAGAACATTTTATTTGTCAAGAAATAGATCAAAGCTATAAATATTGGACTAAACATGAATAAAAACTGAATATTGGCATCGATTGGGATGATACTATGGTTTATGAATCATTTTATATGAATACCTTTGTAAAATATGATAGAGATTGCATGGAATAAATGGCAATGGTAATTGAAGATAACATTTGTGATTTTCTAAAGTTGTTTGAGGAGTTAAATAGTTATTCCAAGAAACAATTGTATACTAGTTGTACTAAATACACAACATTTAAAAATATCAAGAATTTTTTGTAAATGACTAGTATGAAGTTATAAGGACTAAAATCACATTAATTTCATGTTTTTATAAAAGATTTAATGTTGGTTACTTTTCGTTGCATTTTGCCTAAAAATATATGACATAAATTAACTAGACTCTACTTCTTTTTCAAATCCATATGCAGTAAAGTTGTAGACCCGGTGAAGTTTCCCATTATGAATAAGGATATTGTATTTATAATATGTGAATTATATATGTTCTACCCATCAAAATTCTTTGATATAATGTTCCAATTGATGGTTCTCTTGGTTGGAGAAGTTGAACTATGTGGACCTGTCCATTATAGATGGATGTACCCCATTGAACGGTATATGAAGATTATGAAAGGGTATGTCAGGAATTGAAGTCATTCAAGAGTTTTTATTCTATAATGATATACTATTTATGAAGATATTTAATTCTGTAATGATTACCTATTATATTTTGAAAGCATCGGTCTGCCAAATTCTCGTCACAGCGAACGCCTTTTGGGGGAAGGGATTCCCGGAAGAGATGTTGTTACAATTACCTTGACAAAGTTGGAGAAATGAAATATTTACATATGAAATAATATTGATGATGTTTATCCATACATTGAATCCCACAAAAAATCTTAGATATTTTAATCCATCAACGGATGAAGGATGGATACCAAATACTCATAATCAACAGTTTATAGGATGGTTTAGAGATCAAATTTATTAGGAGTTATCAGTAAATCTGAATTCAATTGTCGAATGACTTCACGAATATACATAGGACCAAATGAAAATGTTATATATTACATTTGTGTTATAATAAATGGTTATATGTCCTATATAAATGAATTTTAAGACTTCAGTACGATGCAAAACAGTGGTGTTACGCTTGTGGCTGAAGCGATACAAATGTTTGGTTCCAATGATTGAAATATAATTTATTAAAATATGTCATATTTTGGCATTATTTAATAGATATACAAGTTTGAATATAAAAAATTTTAAGTGTCTCCTTTCCATTTCAAATGGGTTGACAATATCAATGGAGTGAAAGTTTATGAAATGGGATTTGTGGAGGTGAATTGAAGTTTAGAAGTGGAAAAGACAAGTCGTTCATAATTGAATCACAATTAGTGAAAGTATTTTATGTCTCTGATCCAATAAACAATAATTGGTTGATTTTACTACTGGTTATTAAAACAAATGTTGAGTGAGATGAAAATTAAATTGATGATGACCCTTTTATTGGTACATCACATTAGTTCATGTCAGTCCCAATGTAGATAATGTCTTGTATATTTGAGGGGATCATAAAGAGTGTATTTGGATTCTCGAAAGAAGAACCGAATCCTCGAATACTTTTAAAAAAATAAAGATAGTTCAATGAGAAGGTAAAAGTTTTTTAATATATTATGTTTTTTCTCATAATATTATATGTTCTCTACTCAATAAATATAATCTAAATAAAATTTTTTACTACTCATGCAGACAATTTCTTATACACATGATGATGTCACCAATCCCTTGGAAGAACAAACTATAATGGAGGAAATCCTTTCGATAGATGAAAAGATAATGTTATGATATAATTTCTCTATTTTACTAAAATATTATATAATGTAACATTTATTTAATTTTCATTTTTCCTTATAGAGTTCATTTATTTTAGAAGATTTTTGTACATGTGTATTGCCTTTGAAAGAAGATAAATGATGTTGTCCCTACTCAATCAAATAAGTAATATTGATGTTTCCATAGTAAAATATTTTTCCATAGAGTTAATATATTGTTTTGTATTTATTTTTATTTTATTTATTTTTTTATTAATCAGATAATAATTTGTTCATTATACAGGTGTATTTTTTTCATGTTTGGGTACTCTTTCTAACTTTCATGTTTTTCACCCGTAAAACCTTTTCACCCCTATAGTGGTGGATTTTCCAATTTATTTGAAGTTACCTCCACTACCTTTGTATGAAGAGAAATAACACTACCTATTCTCAATTACATAGGTAATATTGATGTTTACAAAGAAAAATAATTGTCCATATATTTAATATATTGTTTCATATGAATGTTTAATTTATTTCTTTTTAGTATTAATAACATAATAATTGGTTTCTTATATAGATGGATTATTGGGTTTTATTTGGGGTTCTCTGTCCATGTTTTGTCCATTTCTGTACCAAAACATTTACAAACTTCTTCTCTCATAAAACCTTTCACTCATGTAGTGTTGAAATTTATCACTTTTCTTAAAGTTCCCTCCACTACTCAATCATAGAGGTAATATTAATATTTTCACTATAAAATCATTGTTCATTGAATTAATGTAGTATTTTATATTTATATGCAATTTTTTTATTTTTTGTATTACTCATAATAATTATTTTCTTATAATGGTGGATTATTTATTCGAGTTGAGATGGTTTGTCTGAAACTACTCATATAGTGTTGGATGTTTGACAGATAAATTTAATGGAATTCATGGTAACATTGAGAGTTATGATTGTTTTTTTATGTATGTAATACATTGTATTTATGTAATTTTATAAACTAATGTTTTAAATGTCTATAATATATTGTTTTTTCTGTAATTTTTGTTTTAAATTTCATTTCCTTTAAATCTATATCAGGTCTTATTTTGGTTGATATGTAGTGTGTTTATGGAGTTGTAGTGTGTTGTAACAGCAGACTGCGGTATGGCCCTTTATCTATGCTTTTAAAAGTGCTGATAAATAGGACCTTCATTAGTTCTTCTAAAATCTCTAATAAAGGACTCATTTATCTGCTATTATAAAAGAACTGATAAAGGTATCCATTAGCGATGATAAATTAAAGTGCTGATAAATGGTTCCTTTATCAGCACTTTTCAACGTGTTGATAAAGGACTGATTTATCAATGTTTTTTTAAAGCTGATAAATGACCACTTTATCAGTTCTTTTTCAGCTCTGAAAAAAAAATTCTGACGCTTTCGCTGGGGTGCGTGCGTCCGTCCGCTTTAGTGCGATAGGCGCGGCTTTGTTACCTCACATTCCTGCTTTCGAAAGGCGGGTGGCATCTCTTCCTTATTCAGGGACATTTTCTCCTTGATCAAAACGGGATTATGGGATGTCGGTTCTTCCTTCTGTGGATTCCTCCTCGGAACTCATCACCTAGTCCAGGTCTCCCTCATATATTTAAGTCGTGGTTCGTGAATCTCATTATTGGTTCCATATTTTCATGGAAACTAGTTAATTACACTACTTCCGCTAAGACATTCCATGGGGTCTTTTCATGGTAGCAACCTTCGGTCGAAGTAGATGACAACATCAGGCATGTCAGGGCATCTCTGGGTGCGTAGAAATTGGGGAACATGTATTCTTCCTCATAAGAGGGCATCTCAAGGGTGTATAACTCAAGGCATCCCATGTCAAATGTGGTGAATCATATGCCATAGGCATGCATCTGAGGTTTTCCTCAGGTTCCCATGTTTAACACAGGGTATGCCGTAAGTTTAACGTCTTACGAAGACGGTCACACCAAAGGCATGTCATCTGAGGTTTTCCTCAGGCATCTCATGTTTATCATGAGGTTGGCCGCGAGTTTAACGTCTTTTAGATATGGAATGAGGGTGATCAGAACGTCCCATAGAGACGAATCAGAGGTGGTGTGTCCCGTATATGGGAGATGTCACACCGTGAAAGCTGATCTGGACACCACTGAGGACGGATCAGGGAGTGTGCACCCCAGAATGGGGGAACACCAAGGTTTACCATTGGTTGGGATTGAACCTCAAGGAGGTTTCCTACGTACCCTTTGTAGACAATAGGGATCAAAACCCACGTAGTTTTAAGGGGTGATGAATCGGGGTGTACACAAAGGACAACGACCCGGAGACATGATGGGTCTTATGCATGAAAAGCGGCCTGGGCACTGCTAGGAGTAGTGAAAAAATGGACGACATGATCCCACCAGGATGTGGCGGCCTGGGTAAGAATCAGGATGGATGATATAGAGTTGAATGAAGTGGAGGGGGAATGAAATTGAACTGATGTAAGGATAACGGTGATGTTGGTCTTGAGCCTCAAAGATACTTCCTAGTTATCCCTGTGGAAGGGAATCAAAGTCCGCGTAGTTCAGATGGGACAATGGGACACCTGAGGAGGCGGACCATGAGAATGGACGCATGGATGGGGCCCGGAGGAAGTGGAACCTCCGGGTTGGGGGATGACCTTCCCGAGACACATAGGCTCGAGGGAGAGATTAGGATGGGACATGAGTGACGGGCTTTAGGCTTAGGGAGGCATCCTATGTATCCCTGTGGTAGAGATTCAAAGTCCACATAGTTCATCTGATGATGGCTCACCGCCGAATGAGGTTGAAAATGGCTTACCGCTAAAGGAGGTCACAATGGCTTACCGCTAGATAAGGATGTCAATGTCTTACTACTGAATAGGGTCACAACAGTTTACCGCTACTCGATGTCACAACAGCTTACCGCTGGATGGGCTTGAACCTCATGGAGGCTTCCTATGTACCCTTCCTTAGCAAGGATCAAAGACCATGTAATTCAGATGGTGTGGGGCTTACACTCTAGGCTTCCCAAGGTGTTGGATAAACGACGTGAAGGTGGTCGGAATAACCGAATGGTGGGCTTGAACCTCATGGAGGCTTCTTATGTACCATGCCTTGACATGAATCAAAGACCACGTAGTTTAGATGGTGTGGGGCTTACACTCTAGGTTGCCCAAGGTGTTGGTGAACCGATGTGAAGGGGATTGGAGCGACCAACAGATGGTGGGCTTGAACCTCGTGAGACTTCCTACATACCATGCCTTGACATGGATCAAAGTCCTCATAGTTCGGGAAGGGTTTTCGGTGAACTGACGTAAAGATGGATCGGGTGTCCCATGGGTGATGTGATTGAACCTCGGGAGGATTTCTACATAACATGCCTTGACATGGATCAAATTCCTCATAGTTCGAGAGGGGGTTTCGGTGAACCAACATGAATAAGGACCTTGGTCCAGGTGGATGGTGGGCTTGAACCTCAGGGAGGCTTCCTACATACCATCCCTTGACAGGGATCAAAGACCACATAGTTCAGGATGGATTGGAATACCGTTTAACTTCATGCGGGATGGGGGAATTTGGGGATTACGCTCTAGGCGTCCCAAGGTGTTTGGTGAACCAACATGGTCGGAACGACCGGGCGGTGGGCTTGAACCTCATGGAGGCTTCCTACGTACCATGCTTTAACATAGATCAAAAACCTTGTAGTTAATTTTGTTGTCACAGTCGGTGCTTACTCTAAGCCCACGTGAGTCTTTATCGGTTTGAGAAACAGGAGGCAACAGAGACATGACAATCATGTCGCGAAAGGTGCGTCTGTGGGATGTGGATTGGGGCTTATGCATGGATTGGCCCAAAGAGGAAACAGAGTCTTACGCATGGTTAGTAGTCCGAATATGTTGGGACTTACTCTAGGAGAGAGGCCCTAGAGGGTCAGGCCTTACTCTAGGGTGGAGGCTTGTGAGGGTCGGGGCTCACTCTAGGATGGAGGCCCGTGTGCCGCTGTGGAATGGTAATGGTGGATGGGGATTATGCAAGGTAGCTTCCCGGGTGTCGCTATGGAGCGGCAATGGTGAATGCAGCTTACGCAAGGAAGTTTCCCGGGTGCCACTATGGAGCAGAAATCGTGGATGGGGATTACGCAAAGAAGCTTCATGGGTGCCGCTATGAATCAAAAATCGTGGATGGGGCTTGTGTAAAAAAGATGCCTGGGTGTCTTCCTCATGTCTGGCCATGAGGGCATCCCAACTCACTGGTGGGCTGAGGCATTTACCTATGTGCTAGTGCACAAGCGGGATAGTGCCAAGGGTGTTGGAATCAGTCTGAATAGAGGGAGATGAAATGTGTAAATCACATGCCCGACATTCGGAACATGGTGAGGGTGGAGTGATAATGGAGGAAGACTGTTGAATGTGTTCAAAACACAACATCCATATCGAGTTAGCCTGAATTTGGGACAAACAAACGTGGGTCAACTACTGACCGTGTTCGAAACAAAGGACCTGACTTGAAGTGTTGTCCAAAGTATTTTGGGGCATTGTCCTAGGATGGTAGGTGAGCCTATGTAGCATGGGACCAGGCCGTTAGGGGGTCTCTCCAAACATAGAAGTGGGTGAGATCCGAATGAAGGACACGCAAAGCTTGAGGAGGTGTGATGGAATGTTTGAAAGGATTCCAACCCTCTTGAAATTATGCCACTATAATCATGGAATTAGGCATCTCATGCTTAGAGGATAAGGCATCTCTTGTTTGGAGCAAGAGGAATCCTATGTCTGGAACATAGGGTGTACTACAGTTTAGACTCATGTAGAAAGGACTGTTGGCATTTCATTCTAGGAGAATAAGGCATCTCTTATTTGGAGAAATAGGCATCCTATATCTAGAACATAGGGTGTACTACTATTTAGAGTCATGTAGAGAGGACTATTAGGCGTCTTATGCTTGGAGTATAAGGTATCTCTTGTTTAGTGCAAGAGGCATCCTATGATTGGAACATAGGGTGTACTAGAGTTTATAGTTGTGTAGAGAGGACTATTGGCGTCTCATGCTTGGAGCATAAGGCATCTATCATATAGGTCAAGAGGCATACTGTCATTTATTAGATAGGGAGTACTAAAATTTATAGTCATGTAGATAGGACTATTGGCATCTCATGCTAGGAGCATAAGTCATCTCTTGTTTGGAGCAAGAGGCATCCTATGATTGGAACATAGGGTGTACTATAGTTTATATTGATGTAGAGAGGACTGTTGGCATCTCATGCTAGGAGAATAAGGCATCTCTTTTTTGGAGAAAGAGGCATCCTATGATTGGAACATAGGGATTACTACAGTTTATAGTCATATAGAAAGGATTGTTGGCATCTCATGCTAGGAGCATAAGGCATCTCTTGTTTGGAGCAAGAGGCATCCTATGATTGGAACATAGGGAGTACTAGAGTTTAGAGTCTTATAGATAGGACTATTAGTCATAAGGCACCTAGCAATGGTTGGTGTTGGGACTTATGCAAGGGTGGACCTTTCTAGTTCAACCTGGCTTAGGAGCCAAGTGATGGGGTTTAGAGGGGTTTTCTGAGGAATGGATCGAATCAGGGTACCTAGGAAGTTGATGATGAGAATCTCAACTCACGACATGTGAAGGGGACTAAGAGGAATATGTTGACTCAAGGTGATTCATGGTGTGCAGAGCAGCATCTAAAATCATGATATTTTATAGGTGGAAGGAGGCTGGGCATAAATGTACAATGGAAAATCCTGATGTCCCGGCTTGAAAAGTTCACAGTGTGACTCTCTATTTTTCGTGGGGGTTCATAGGAGTGTGTGAAATTTAGAAAGGGGTATGGTAATAAGGGAGGAGAAGAAAAGAGGATGAACTTAAGGCTTACCACATGTAACGACTTGAAATATAAGGGAGAAGGGGAAGTTGGGGGTGAAGTGGGAGAAGGGGGTCGGTGGTGATGGATTGGGGGAGAAGGGGGCCAGAAATTATGGATATAGATTGACCCTTGGGGGATCGAGGGAGAAGTGGGTAGGGTGGGGAGAGGGGGTGTCAGCGTTGATGGACTGAGGGAGAAGTGGGGCTGGCAGTGAGGCTGAGGGTGATATATTGGGGGTATTAGGCTTGGGGGATCAGGGGAGATGGGTGGTGAGATGAGGAGAATAGGGAGAAGTTAGATTTTTTAAAATAAAAGAAAAACATTTAGCTATGGGTTTTCAGAAACCTCTACTAAATGATTTCAATTTTTGTGGTGGTTTAAGAAACCATCCCAAAAAACAACCATTAAATGTGTAATTTGGTGTAGTGTGGTAATAAATGATATTAAATTAATTATAAAAATTAAAAGTTTCTTAATAAATTAAATAATTAAAATAATTTTATTATTAATGATGATAAAGAATGTTCATGATGAGTCTGATTCAAGGTAAAGGACTCTTTTCTTTAGAAAAACTTCATTTTAAATGTTTCAAATGTTTATTTATAAATAATTTTATTCCCTATCCATATTCTAAAAGTTATTTTATTGATGTGTTTATATGGACATGAGTGAATTATAAAAGAAAATTATATGTCACTTTGGACATTATTCAAAAGGTTTTACAAAGGGATATTTCTATATATTTTATATGAAATGTTTTTAAATTCATTAAGAAAGACAAAAATAATGTTCTATTTTAACATATACAATGTCAGTGTTTTTCCACCTCCAGAACTTTTCTTCGATTGATGGATAATTTTAAAATATTTAATTTTCTCTTCAAAAAAACCTTTTTTCCATTTTTCAGAGTATGTTCATACTTTTTTTGAAATGGTATAGATATTTAAATATCTGGAAATTTTTTCTTATGAGTGTAAACAATATTTTTATAATTATAAGGATAGAAACATAATATTTCTTGTGTTATAATTATGTTATGATTCTTGGTCATTTTTATGATGATGGGAGGTTCCATTATAAACCAAGGATGGGTGATTCCATTATAAACTAGTATATGTGGTGACGTTATAAAACTATGATAGGTGGGTCTATTACAACCCTGTAATGAATTGGGTAATGATCATGATATAAGTTGGTCATTTAGGATATTCCATTTATAAGAGTGATATAAAAATTATGTCCCAAGTTACCTACATTATTTATTTATCTTTTCTCTGGGTTTTTAAATTAATCATATTATTTCACAATGTAAGATGATAACAGTATTCTTAAAGTATATTATACTCTACTTCTTAAGGGTGAAAAGAATAAATTAGCGAAAAATATTTCATGAGTTTTTTATGATTAGAACAAAAAAAATTTGAAATTTTATTTTACATTTAATATTTATAATCAAATGTTTTGTGAAATTATTTAGGAAAATAATTTGATTCCTTGAGTAAGAAATATTTTATTTTTACCCCAAACTTTATTTTAAAAAAAGTAATTTTTTATGACTTTTCATGGGATAACTAATTTCTATCTTTATTTTTTTTCCCATACTAATACTTTTGTGTAAATGTAGCATTTTAAAATGTTTTTCATTAGTTTCTAATGAGTAGTAGGGATAAATATGATGTAAAGAAGAAAATTGTGAAGATTTTTCATGAAAAGAAATTTTTTCTTTTTAAAAGTTTTATATTATGGGAAAATGGAAATTATGTGGAAATGACCACATGAATGTTTTTATTCTAATTTTGTAAAACTATAAACCTCAAATCTCATTGAGTATGTGAGAGATTCAATATTTTTAATGATGTTTTTTGTTTTTATGGTTAAAATTGGGTCCCATTTATTGGTATTATTTCCAAAAAAATAAATATTATGTTTTTAGAACCGTATTTTGGGAGTGTAGGTTCAGGGATATTACAGTTGATATCATAGCAGGGTTTCGATAAATTTTGAGATAATGATGTTTTCTAGTGAGTTTAATTTAATAGTTATAGATACCATCATGGGTTTTCAAGTTTAATGTTGATCATATGTTTAAAGGATTACAAACCCCTTTTGAGGTTTTAAGTTATGGTATTTTGAGGTCATTAATTACATTTTGGGAGATGTTTTATTAGGTTAAGGTATACGTAACCCATAGGTATAACATAAAATACTATTCAAATATAATCATATTAAATTTTATTATGTAAGCTAAATGTTATGATATGACCTTTGAGGTTAAACAATTTTCTTAATATTGATTTTATTAATGTTGTTTTAGAGGATTTTTATCATACTTTTGCGATTTTTTTGGAATTATATTAATATAGATTTTGAAAAAGGACCCCTCGCAGGATAGAAAACAACAAGTCATATTTGGGAAGGTCGTGGGGTTTGAAACCACAATAGAAGGTTACATGTCTATAGTGCCTACCACTAGCCTATGTGATGTCTTGGTCTGTATTAAATTATTTTTTATTCTTAAAATATTTTTCAGAAAAAGATTTTGTTAATTTTTAAAACATATGTTTTATCATATAGATAATCATGGGATTGAAAAGTTATTTGGGTATTAATTGATTAATTTTATTTCAAAAGAATTTAAATATTTTTAGAACTATTAATGAATAAGGTAAATGGGAATATTTTTGGATAAATCGAGATTTTATTTGAGGAATAAAGATTAAATTATCTTTTAGAAATATATTTTGTTTTTTATGTGGAATTATGGTGATTTAATAAAATTTATTATCATATCTTGGATATTTTATGACATGGGTATATACATTTTCAGTATATAAATTTATAAGTTACTAATTTTAATTATAGATAAATGTTAAATTAATATAAGAATAAGTTTTAAACAAATATTCCTAATTTTAGGGCTTCAAACTTATCTGGGGATATTTAGAATAATTTTAAGGTTATTTATTTATTAAATCATATAAGTTTTACTTTGGATTTTATTTTTGACATTTTAGGGATTAATTTTATATTTAATCATATGAAGACTTATTCATTTTGAGAATTATCCTACCTCATTCTAACCATTTTAGATTTTATTAGTGCTTAAATATTGTAGGAATAGTTTTTTATCCTTTTTTGATTATTTGATACAATATAAGTTGATTTTAGTACTTAGGGCATAAAAATACATCTTTAATACTCATCCTATGGAGAAGAAGATGATATTGTGGTGGAAATTGGTTAACGGATAAAATTATACTTATCAGGTAACTATATTTCCTTATTTTCTTAGTTTATATGTTAAAGAAATTTCTTGTCTCTTTGAAAAGGATCTTGGAAAACATTTTATCCTATCACCTTCACTTCTGAATAATTAATGGTATTTTTCAAACCTCTAGGGTTTATGGTTTTATGAACCTTACCTTTCTCATGATCATTAACTTCATTATAATCAATGATCTATATAACTCACTATCATTATTTGGAAAATAATTTTTCCCTATATATCTATATTTTCACTTCCCACTAATGGTATCATATTTAGAAACTTAGTTATGTGATTACTATCATACTTACCTTTCCCACTTTTCAAGAAGAATTTGTTTTAACCATTTTTATAATGATGGATTTCAAAAAAGGTATTTTCAAACGTCAAAACTCTAATTTTTTATCTCAAGTTCGAATTGTGAGGATAAAATTTATTAAATTAATAGAATTTAATAACTAGATATTTTAAAATAAATACTATGTTTGATAGTGTATAAGATACAAAACAGTAATCTTAAAAAACCATGAAATATTATTTTTTAAATATATATTTTATAAAATAGTTGCTGAATTGGTGGTTATGAATAGTATCAACCAAATCATGAAATATATATAAAGTTACTAATAAATTAATCTTTATTTATTAATTCCTAGGAAATAATCCCTCATTTTTTAAAAATCCGTTTATTCTTCAAAATTATGCTTTCTTCAAAATTGGGTTTTATTTCTTTTTATGAGAGAATATTATAATTAATTTATAGAAGATTTTAAATTTTTATTTTATAAAATTCGTATCACTTTCTAAAAAATCATGTCAAAACTATCTTAGAGTGTTGTTTTTAGATTTTGTTTTGAAAAGATTTATTTTCCAGTTAATAGTGGAAATTATTGATTTTTATTGAAAACTGTATTTTTAGTTCAAGAATTTTAAAATATAAATTTTATTTTAATATTATAACAAATTAAAATTAGTTATATTTTGTTATTAATATTTCAATTATTTTCATATAAATCAATTTTGTTTTTGAATATTGTATAACAAAAATTTTATACTCAAAAAATGTATTTTTTTTGAAAAATAGTTTTTCATTCTATTTTTTATTTTAATCATAAATTAATTTATTCAATAAATATAAATTTAGTAATGAAAAATGAATTATATATTTTTAATTAGTAAGTCCTTATTTTTTGAATAATTCCCTTTTATTTTTTCATTCTAAATAGTAACTATAATAAATAATTATCAACATGATAAAGGTAAATAAGGTAATTAACACTAAAAATAACATGATAAGGTCTAAAATGACCATAATACTTGAATTTATCCTTTGGTATTAGTTTAATTAATCCATTTACATCATGGTTTCTAAAATAGGGAAACATGGTGTCAAATTCCTTTGATTTTGACCTTTATAATATTTAAGGAAAAGATGAAGTAAAAAATGTCACGTTCTTACTTTTAATATCTAAAATATTTTGGTAAAAGGATAAATATGATGAGTAGAAAATTGTTATTTTAAATATAAATTATAATTTTTTTTCATCTTAAATTATTCATAATTTTTGGAGATAAAATAATTACCATAAATCCATATGAAACACCGACAAAACATTTATTCAATTAATTGAAAAATAAAATAAATGATTTTTAAAATGTTTAATGTAAAATAATTTGAATGAATTATTGTCAAAAACAATTAGATAAAAATAAAATTTTATAGACGTTTTAAATTATTTTATTCTATTTTCATTGTTTTCATATTTTTTTCAAAGTAAAATTAAATAAATAATTCCAAAAATGCCATCAATGTTATTTTATAATAAGAAGTATTTTAGTAAATGATTTAAGATTCTTAAAAATACTATATCTATCCAAGGGATTGGTATATGTTTAAAAATATAAAATATGGTTCATTTATGTACCTATTTTCCATTTATATTAACTATATTGACCCCTGAAGAGCAAAAATATTATTATTGTGGTAATTGTCAAAAAGGGATAACATGGGTTAAAACAAAGAAATTAGGGTTAAAACCTAATATATAATTTTCAAATGTTACCATATGATTGTCTTTAATCCCTTAACAATATTATTTTCTAATTATATTAGTTTTTATCCTTTTTACATGCATATTAATTCATATTAATGTAATATTTTAAGTAATTCCAGTAGTGCCCCTCCTCTCACTTATGAAAGGGATGCTCCTGTATAATTATTTTTTACACATCAAAGGCCTTTTAATTAAGTAAATTTCTTCCCAAATACCTTTCTAGCATTCCTACCCCTATTTTATAGGTCTTATTTTGGGGATAATATTAAACTAAGTGTTCTTACAGTGTAAAAAGGGTGGTTATACAAAGAAGAGGTATTGTTCATAACAATTATTTTTCATTATTTCTTATTAAAACTCTCTAAAATAATTTTAAACCGTGATTAAATAATAAAATATTTATCCTATCTATAATGATATTTTTTATGTTAATTTAACACCCTATATTCATCTCCTCTTCAATCAAATGGGAAACAAAACCATCATTCGTGTGTAAAGTGGACTACCGCCTCGCAAACCGAAATCATTCATTTTTCATCGACACATATCATGAGTGGTTGTAATGATTTATTTATTGTATATATATATATTATATTAATGAAATATTTACCATTTTTTAATGTAATTATAGCATCTAATTTATTACTTTTCAATCCATTTAAAAATAGTAACATCGTTCGTGTGTACGTGTGGACTACCACCTCCACGAAGTGATGTGATTCATTTTACATTATCACACCACATAGATGGAATATATAAGTGTGTTTTAATAAATAATTGTATATTTATTATATAATTATAATTATGTAAATAAAAAATTATATTTTCCTTCTTTTTATCATGATCATTGAAAAATGGAAAAGTTACTTCTTAATATATATGACTTACCATCTCCCTGATTCTAACACAGTTCATTTTTCAAAACCATATTTGATGGATGGTTTTAAAATTATAATTGATGTAAAAAATTATAATTATTTCATGATTATTATTTTTTATATGGTTGAATAATGACCTCATTGAACATTATCAACTAAACAAAGTAATTTTTGAGATATTAGTTGAATATCGTCAAAACATAAGACATCAACTAATATATATAAGTAATTTAATATAAAATGGTAATAAATAATATAAAAAGGAATAATAAACATGGAAAGGGTTTTTAATAATGTAAATAACTAACATAATTTTGTTATTTAGGAATATAGAGAATGTACGTGATGAGTCAGACTCATAGTAAGAGACACTTTACATTTAAAAAAACCTTGTTATAAATGTATTAATGGTTTTTTTATAAATGATTTCCCTCCAGGTAGATATTCTTAAAAATATTTTATTGATATCTTTATATGTACATGAATTAATTATAAATTATATTTTATGTCACATATTACATTAATTAAAAGGTTTTAAAAATGAATCATTTTACATATTTTATAATAAATATTTTCACATTCTTTTCATAAGAGAAAAATAATATTATGTTCTAACATATATAAAGTCAATGGTTTTTTGAACACTATAATTATTATTTGATGTTTGGATTTTTATAAAATATTTCTTGTTTATTTTAAAAAAAAATTATTTTTTAAAAGGGATTTAAATCGATTGAATATTTCAATATCAGATAATATTCTCCTATGGGTGCAAAGAATACTTTTATGAGTGTGATGATTTAAATGAAATAATTCATGTGTTAAAAAAATATTATGGTCCATAGTCACTGTTTATAATGAAATATGGTCCATTATAAACCAATTATGGTTTGTTCCATTAGAAACCAGGGATGGGTAGTTCAATTATAAACCAAGAAGGGTGGTTTTGTTATAAACCTAGGATGGGTGGGTCTGTTATAACCCTAAAATTAATTGAGTAATGATAATGATGGAATTCATCCATGTAGTTTATTCCATTTTTAATAGTGATATAAAATTAATGTCCCAATTTACATACATGATTTATCTATTATTTTTATGGGTTTTTATGGTAATCTTATGATTTCACAAGGTAAGCTAATACAATTATTTTTAAACAAAGGTATGTGCTGCTTCTTAAGGGTAACATGTATAACTTTGTAAAAAATCTCTCATGAGTTTTTCATCATTTCAGATAAATATTTTTTTGTTTTTTTGTTTCCTTTAATACATATAATTATATTTTTTATGAAATGTTTTGGATGGAGAAGTTGATTTCTTGATTAATAAATTTTTTATTTTGATTCCGAACTTTATTTTCAAAAAGAAAATTGGTGTGTCCTCATGGAATAATAGTTCTCTTTCATTATTTTATTTACTTCACTAATATTATTGTTATCATCCAAGACTTTAAAAAGTTATCATACTTTTAAGGATGTGTAATGACAAATACGATTTCAATATGAAAATTTTAAAGATGTATCATGAAAGGAAAATGTGTTTCTTTTTAAAAGTTTTATATTGTGGGAAAATGGATAATATGTGTAAAATTATACTTTAAAGAGTTTTTTAAAATTAAATAAAAATCTGAACCCATCATTTCATTTGGTATTGAAGTGATCTGATGTTTTTTTGTGTTGTTGTAAATTTTGGATGGCTAAAAGTAGGTCACATTTATCTGTATAAGTGCCATAAATATAAATATTATGTGTTTAGAACCATATTCTAGTAGTTCGGGTTTAGTGTTGTTAAACATATCCTATATTTCATTTAAATTCAATAATATATACCATCTATGTGATTTGGTGATGGAAAATGAATCACATCACTTTGTAGAGGTGGTAGCCCACATATACGCATGAACAACATTGTTTTTTTAACAAATATAAAGGTAAGAAATTGGATGATATAATATCTTTAAATATGTTAAATGTTTCATGAGTATTGTATATATACACATTAAATCCATCATTTTAATCATCCATGAGAGGAGGTGATGAAAAACAAATTACAACTACTCGTTAGGCAGTAGTCTATCATACCCAAAAAATGATGATTTTATTTCCAATTTGATAGAATATCGTATTAATATATGGTATTCCAATAATATAAGAACATATTAGTATATTTATTATATATTTTTAATTATTTCATCATTGTTCAAAAATATTTAAAGGGTTTATCAAAATAAATAAAATAAATACGCTTTGTTAAGAACTATACCTCTTCTTCGAACAACCACATTTTATTTACACCTAAATCATTCTAAGTTTAGTATTCTTTCCAAACTAAGAGCTATAGAATGTGGGTAAGGATGTTTAGAATGGATTTGAGTATTTATTGGATGAACTAAAAGGATTTTAAATTGTGAATAAAAGAGGAGGGAGGTTAACTTTTATAAGTGAGGGGAGGGGAATTCATTCAATTATATAAATTATTAAATTAATATAAATTAATTTTCATGGGAAAAGGATTTAAACTGATATAATTTTAAAATATGATGATTATGGGTCTCTAATTTTTTGTATTATTGTATTGGTATATACTTCTTAGTAATTATTTAATGCCTCTTGTTTCTTATTAATTATGGGCTCCAAAGGCTAAGGAATTGTTTGGGAGAGTCCAAGGCTCGTTCAAAGATTGAAGTTTTGGAAAATGGAAAGGTAGTGTTAGCCACATAATTATCACACAATTAGTGCTAATCATATAACTCAATCATGTTGGATACCCAGGGTACAGGGTGAGATGTAAAAATTTTATAAAACCGTTCAGAGTGGGGCACATGACCATGTGAGTATTTCAGACATCCTTGGTAGTGGATCTTGCACGGATAGTACACGGTTACCAAACCAAGTGCCTAGCCCATGCGGGGTCCCTCTTTAAATAGAACTGGGCATGTGGTTGGAACACAGTTTTTCCAACCATGCAGACAAACCATGAAACACAATAATTAAAGTTAGAATGAAAATTTTTCCACTAAAATGTTTTATTACCATAATTCTTATTATACTCCCTTGTTTTCTCCTCTAGTAGCCCCGTGAGATCCCTCCTCAGGCCATTCTAGTATTTTTGTTTCTCCCTCATCTATTACCCAAATCCTTATCCATAGATATTATTAGAAATATTTAGGTAATCTATGCACTCCTCATCCATCCTTTCCAAGTATTTATTCCTACATGTTGCATTATTTGGCATGAGATCATTTTCCCCATTTTCAGGGAATTTGTAATTTTCTCTAATAATTCTCATTCTATCTCGATTTAAAGTCCAATGATTGATAAGAAGAGTTCTATGAACTTAAGGTAGGTGTTCTAAATCATCCCCTCATGTTTGTTTCTTTTATATTATGTGTCATTATGCCACGCATTGGACCCTTTATAAAATGCCTTTTAAGTTGTTAAATAAATTCAATTGAGTTATTTCTTGTGCCCGTGATGACCATGGTGAGTGGAGAATAAACACTTTGGTTGGTCCCAATGACTTGAGCCACCAAAATGGTCTTGTTTTAATTTAGATGTCCATTTATCCTTAACATTAAATGTATAAGCACCTCGGCAGGTGTGTTTCTTGGAAATAAATGCATTGAGCTATTGAAGTAGATTATGGGAGGTGGTAAACCATGTGTTAAGACCCTACTCCTTATTCCATAAATAAATTAATTAAAATTTATTAATTGTACAATTTTTCAGTTTTGTTATAAATGATTTCCTTATTTAATTTTATGATTTTGATAGACAGATCATACCATTACTATATATCAAGGGGGTAGAAGGGTCTTCACTTAAAGAAACCCTGTATGGGATCATTATTCCTTAGTTAGAATTTGTTAAAGGTTTTTAAATACACTGAGGAAGACACTCTCTATTCCTGGGATGGGATCACCTAGTTTTTTCCTTTTTACCACTAAAAAAGTGATATCAGTTCCTTGGGGATACCCTGTGGAAGAGATCACTGGATATATGGTTTTACCATGCCATGAGAGAGACTTGAACCCCTATTTGAGATACCAGGGACAGACTCGGAGGTTGTCTTGTTGTTCGCACCACCATGACTAGAGTGATACTTCGTAAATTATCTATGGATATCCTTGGATAGAATACTATGGGATTGGACATATATAAATCCCCTAGAGGTATACTTGGGATTCCCTCAAGTCTACCTTGGACGAGATCAGGGTGTCTCTTAATAATTTACTAAGATTCTAATTGAATACATGTGTAAGAATGTATAATTGAAACACCTAGGATGCACTCACTAATACAAATAACATTCTTAGTGATGCTACATTCCTTTAAACATTAATAATAGAATCTCTTACCATATTTCACACTTGTAAAGGCCACAAAGGACCAGACACATCATATTAGGCCAAAGTAGGTGGAGTTGGATAGGTGTCCCAGGTGGATCCTGATCTAGTGTAACTCATTTATTTATTTCCTTGAATTTATTATTTATTTTCACACTACTCAATTTGTATTTCATGTAGTGGATTGATCTAAACAACATTAGTTGTGTCCAATTGAGTATATATCACGCCCTTTTTGGTCATCCTAGGGTACCCAAGCATAATTCATGACTACAGATATATATAAAGAGAATCATCCAGTATCCAGTGCTTGATTAAACATTCTAGGATAGTGTATGGGGTGTATAAATGAACCTATATTCAATATTATATTAGTATAAATTTTTATAATTTTCTGAATTTTTGTATAGAATGTGATATATGATTTTATCCACTATTTTAAAAAATTATATTTTTTCATAGCTACATGATCATAACCACTATTTTGTATCAGGTATTTATTTAGCTTCCAATTTTTTATCTCTCTTGGATGTTTATTTGTATTTCCATTATTTCATGAACTTATCTATTTCATATGTTCATCGATATTGGTTATAGTAAAACGACACTCTGATCAATGAAGGAATAACCTCCCCACGGACACACCTTAGTCCCATGCTACTAGTCATAAGACTTTGGTTTTTAGAGAGGTGTACTTGAGGTCTTGGGGAAACACTAAGTGGATTCTAAGACAGGATGATACATAGTGGTACATTATCATCTTATCTTCATGTTTGGTAATTATAGAAGAGAATAAGATTTATTAAAATTTGGTAATGAGATTATTACAAGGAGTATCCAACCAATATACATGGGAACCCCAAATTACCTATAATGTGTTCATGCAATTATCATCTATGCTTTTACAGTTTTACATATTTCACTTTTGGGTGATGCACTTGTTTTGTGTTTTTATTATTTTTAATAACATTATGAGAGGATTACTTCTAACCTAGTCGGAGGAAATGAGGGTGTAAAAATTAATGCATCATACTAGGAACCATAGGACTTAACGCCAGGGATCATTCCATACCATATATACTTTCCCTATAAGAATTTTCTATATTTTATGTTTATGTTGTGTATTACTTGTTTTTTATATATTTTAGTGTGCTAGTGTTTTTCATGGATTACATAATGAACCTAATTAAACTTCCAAAATCAATCTAAATGGTTCTTACCACATAGATTGATTATGATTGTTTAATTTTACAATTATTCCATATAAGTTAATTTTATTGATGATTTCTAAGGGAAATTTATGAAGAAAGTACTTTTATAAATTGTAAATGGTAGTTAACTCAAAACAATCAATATAAATTTAATGTTACATCCTAATACCAGATGTAGAGGATAGGTCATAGTTACTTGGTGTTCTAAATTCAATTTATAAATAGTATGGTACATTATAAATTAGAATTCGTGACGTAATTAACTAGACCAAGATATCTTTATTCGTATAAATAAAAAGAAAATAAAATAAATTGGAGTTTTCAAATGAAAAAATTACCACTAGATGAAGATTACAATGAAAAGTAAAGAGTGTTTCCTCTATACCTTTCATTTGACACTCCATCTACGAAAACCTTGATTTTATTGTACAAGACTGTGACATTGGCCTTGTGCATGTTCCCTCCTTTATCACATTACCTATATATTTTAAATCATATTTTAGGAGTGAAATTGGAAATTGCAGAGGTATTATATTTTGAATTACTCGTGTCATACACCAAGAGTGTGGTGATGAACACACTCCAGAGGTGGTAGGATTTGAGCCACTGGAGATACCTCCTATAGTTCCACAGAGGCGCCTATTTTAAACGTTATAAGGTGTTTCTTTTCTTAGTTCCATGAAAAAAAAATTACAGTTTATAAATTCCATACGGGGTGCTCCCCGACCTTCCCCTACTATGGTAGAGTTGACACGAGAGTTCCAAAATCTTCATCATTCCACCTTCTCATGGGATGGAAGAGCTCAAGTTATTGAGTCAGGGATAGAGGCCATGTTGTCTATCTTTGAGCATATTGAGACACCTCCATAGTATAGGTTCTATCTCTCTACCTATATTCTATGTGACTTCAAAAGGAATTGGTGGGATGTTCTCACTTGGGCTGGTTGACATAAGGGTATGGTCTCAGCATACTTCCATAAATCCTTCTTCGACTAAATATTTCTATAGACCTTGAGAGTAGACCATGATTTGGAGTTCATGTACCTTCATCTAGGAGTCATTATAGTGATGGAAAATTCATTTGTCTTCAATAAATTATAGTGTTTTTCTTCAACCTTGTATTTTGAATTTTAGATGACTGAAAAGTGGTTTTAGGATGGGCTTGCAGACGGAATCTTCTCATAGGTGAAAATTTTTCAACTGACCACCATTTCAAATATAGTGAATCCAGACCGCATCACTAAGAGGAACCTAGGTGAATCATGAAATGTGAGCCATGTTGGTTCATATTTTAGGTTGGAAAGTGGCTTATCCAAAAATAGGAAATGATTTTTTGAGGGTGCACATGGGGGCACTACCTCCCAGGTGGAACACACTTATTCTTATATGGTGTGTCACCAGTGTGGAAGGTCATGCTATAAAAATTTCCAGTGCACACAGAACCTAATAGATTTTTGATCTTACAGTAGGATGGTCCACCTCCAGCATTTATACGGATCTTTTCTTCCAGTTCCTAGTCAAATGGGATCTATGATGACATTATTCTTAAGTAAAGGATTATTGACTCCATGCTACGCTTGGATTTGGTTTTCTACTGGATGATTGGGCCAAGGAAGTGGTTGTGGTAGAGGTGCTCAGGCTTCAGAGGTTCATTTACATTAGTATAAACATGTTCATACTAGTTATGTGGAATCTTAAAGTATGGATCAGACCATATCTATGCAGTGCAACCTACACAATAGGAGTTGATTCCAGGGCCTTATACAGTACTAGGTACTATTCTAGAAGCCCCCACTTTAGTTTTTCCCTTTTGATATAGCTTCATTACACTCTTTAATATATTTTGAAACTATGGGAAGTCTAGGCCTAGTGATAGAATACTGTATAGGCATGATGACTCTTGAAACACCGCTAGGGGTAATATTAGATATTATATTCTAGTGAAGGGAAGGCCCCCTTGAGATAGATGGGTATCGTTTCATGTGTAATTTCTTCAACCTTGAGATGACAAACTTAGACATAATTATCGGTATGGATTGGATTGTGCCTTATCATGACCATATTGATCATTACCTTCCACTATTGTCATTCCCATCACCTAAGGGAAGCACGTATCATCATCATGGAAAAGGGGATGTCCATGCTAGTTGAGTTGGATCCAAGCATACTGGGTTGGGCTGATTAAAAATGTATATGTGGAGTATATTTATGAGTGATTATGGAAAATAGATTTTTGGAATTCACTCATGTTTTGGATTGTTTTAGGTATGTATTTCCTGATTATTTATCTAGCTTACCTCATACGAGAGAGGGGGAGTTCACTATAGATCCAGTATCAGGTGCGACATTGGTGCCCATTTCTTTCTATAGGATAGAACCTATAAATATCTAGGAACTCAAAAAGAAGTTGTAATATATAGAGGATGATGGTTTTATAAGACTCAAAGAATCTCCTTGGGGTTCATTGTTCCTTTTATCTAAAAAGGATGATGGTACCCTCTAGTTATGTCTGGATTACCATCAATTGAACCAACTAATATTAAAAAAAATGTTATCCATTTCCTCATATAGATGACCAATTAGACCAAATATGAAGATTGATATTTTTATCTAAGATGGTTTTGAGGTCTAGATACCATCAGGTGCATGTGAGACCATTAGAAATACCATGTACAACATTATAGAGTAGGTACGACTTGTATGTGTATCTGATTATGCCTTTCGGCCTTACAAACACACTGACAATATTTATGGATCTGATGAATCTGGTTTTTTACACATAATTGGATTCATTTGTGATTGTATTCGATGAAGAAATATTAGTGTCTTGTCTCACCAGACAGGAAAATGTTGACCATCTTGGGATCATGCTGAAAACACTACGAGAGTACTATCTTTATGTGATGATCAAAAAAAAATCCACTTATGGATTAGTAAGGTTTAGTTCATGGGTTATATCATTTTAGAGGAAATAATATTTGTTTAACTAGAGTATTTTATTGGAAAAATTTACTAGGAGAAACTAAAAAATGTGTTTTACATATGTAGTTTCTTGGGGCTAGCTGGCAATTACAGACGATTCGTTGCAGATGTCTCCCTCTTAGCAGAGCCTGTTATAGGGATTGACTACGAAAGGGGAGAAATTCATATAGTCTGAAGATTTTGAGACATATTTTCATGAGTTAATGGGAATGAATAATTCTATGTCAATATTGATCTGTTCTAAGCTAATAAAAAATCAATATTGTTTACTGTAATGCTTTAGGAATCAGTCTAGGAGTAGTTATGATGCTGGGTGATCAGGTTGTAGCATATGATTCCTTCTAGTTGAGACCTCATGAGTGGAATTTCCCTATGAACTACCTCAATATATTATCCATGTTTCATCCTCTATACTATTATATTCATAATATATTGGGTGAGTGGTCCGTTATTTATATATACCATAAAAGTCTCAAATATATCATCGGCAGTGAGACTCAAATCTGAGGTTGTGCAAGGGGGTGGAATAACCGTCAGACTCCTAGATAGCATGTTTTAGAGTATTCTGGATCAAGTAATCATCCATGAAATTACCCTTATCAAGTGTTTAAGAAAACTATCATATCCCTAGGGACTCATCTAGAGGGAGAGTGTTTATGGTGAGAAACCACATCTTGATTTTTTTTATGATAATGAGATCCTAAATTTCAATGGGTGTGTATGGGTGCCTTCTGATATACTATAATAGTTGATGTGGTAATATCATGCCCCTATTTATGAAGTTCATCGGGTCCTTACCAATATTTACTGATATGTACACTATTAGTATTGGTGTTTAGGTATAAAGAGGAAAACAATAGGTTTTATCACTCAGTGCTCCACCTATTAGTAGGTGAAGGCTGAGCACCAATGACCAACTAAAATTCTACAACCACTCTCTATCCCTGGGTGGAAATGGAATGACATCACCATGGAATTTATGATGGGATTACTGAGGTATCCTCGATGCAGTGATGTGGTATGATTGATCATCAATATGTAATACAATGTCACACAATTCCTACTAATTCGATAGACCTTGTCATTTGATGAGCTCAGGAGGCTTTATATCAAGAGATTTTATGCCTTCATGGTGTTCCATATTCTATCCTATCAGACCAAGATGCTAACTTTACATCATAATTTTGGTAGGGGATACAGAAATTATTGGGTTTAAATGAGCTCTTTAGTACATCTAATCATCATATGACTGACAGGAAGTATGAGCATACGATATAGGTGATAGAGGACATCCTCTAGGAAAGTTTTCTTGATTTTATAGTTTCTTGGGAAAAATATATACCTCTCATTAAGTTTTCCTACAAAAAAAAGATTTCAGGAAATGATTATAATATCTCTATAAGGTTCCCTTTATGTCCAGCCCTGTCATTCACCTATATACTGGTTAGAGGAACATGAGGAAGATCTACTGGGTCCTCGTCTTGTTTAGAAGACTTTAGGGAAATTTTATCCAATTTATAAGGACATGGATACAACTCATTTTCAGAAGAAATATTATACAAATCATCACTGCCAACCTCTAAAGTATGAGGTGGGACATTAGGTATTCCGGCGTGTATCACCTAGATTAGATCATAGGTAAATTTTGAGGTAGGTTAATTTATCACCTTGATATATCAGGCCATTAGAGATAGTGGAGAGAGTTATTTTGGTAGCCTATCAGTTGCAGTTACCTCATAGGTATTGTTCCATGCATGACGTCTTCCACATTTCATAGATTTTATAGTATCATGCTAACCCAACTCATTCATTTGACCCTAATAATATCAATATGGAGGTGTATGCATCTTTTGAGAAGCATCTGATACATATCATTAATCATAGCATGAAGTCTCTTTATGGCATGTCAGTTCCACTAGTCCAAGTGCCTTAGTAGAATGGAAGTGTACATGAATACACTTGGGAGTAGGAAGTTGATGTATGTGCACAGTGGTCAAAACTTTTCTTAGATAACGTTTTTCCTCCCTCGGAAGGGAAACTTGAGGATGATGTGTCTTAAGGATGGAAAGTTTTAACATCCCATATTTTTGGTGAGGTGAATAATTTTTAGTTTCCAATAAAACCTCTCATTTTTTGATAATTTTTAACTCTATTGGATAAAGAATGGTTCGGGAGTGTCTGGGTATTTTTCGGTGCCCGAAGTTCAAGAAAATAGGATAATATGGTGAGTCTCATGATTATCGCACGGTAAGTGGAAATCGTGTCACTCAACCATGCAAGATAACCAATGCCCAAGGTGGGCCACATGTTTTTTATGAAACCATGTGGTGTGGGGCACACAAATATGTGAGGATTTCATACATCCTTAGAAGTTGTTCCCTTATGGATAGCACACAGTTATCCAAATCGTGTTCCTAGCCCATGCGGGGTCCCTCTTTAAAAAGAACTGTGAGGTCTAGTAATTAAAGGGGAAATAAAAAATTACTTTAAATGTTTTATTACCCTAATTCTTCTTCTCCTCACTGTTTTTCTTCTCCATCGGCCACATGAGCTTCATCCTTAATCCATCTTAGTTTTTTTTTTCTATCTCCCTTATCTGTCATCCAAATCCTTCACCAGAAAAGGTATTGGAAATCTTGAGGTAATATCTACACTCCTCTTCCATCCTTTCCCAGTTTCTCTTCCCATTTGTTATGTTATTTTTGTGTGATCTCATTTACACCATTTTTAGTTCATTTGATGCTTTCTATAATAACTACCATTATAGATCAATCCAAATGTTGATGTTGGATGAGGAGAGAACTACGCACCAAATATAGGTGGTGTAGCTTCTTTCCCTCAAGTTTTTCTCTTTTATAGTATGTTCTATGGTATCACACACCATACCCTTATGAAGATGCCTCTATGGTGTTAAATAAATTCAATTGAGTTTTTTATCACACCTTTTATGACCTAGTGAGTGGGGAATTAACCGTTTAGTTGGTTGCCTCGAATAGAGCCACCCAAAAGCATGTGTTTTACTTTAGGCATCTATTTCCTCTTAACATGAAATGTATAATCACCCATTGAGGTGTGTTTCTTTGAAATAAATTCCTTGTGATAATTAATTGGATCAAGGGAGGTGTTAGACTATGTGTTAAGCCCCTGATCCTTATTCAATAATTAAATTAGTTGAAATAGATGAGTTGGAAAAATTGTTAGTAATGTCATAAATTATTTCCATGATAAATGGAATGGTTTTGATAGAAAAATAATACCCTTACTATATTTTGAGGGTGATAAAAGGGTTCAAGATTAAGGACACCTTGGATGGGACCATTGTTAATTATTTAGAGCTTGTTAATGGTTTGTAAATACACTGAGGGTGACACTAGCTATGCCTGGGATGGGCTCACCATGAATTTTCCTTTTTTACCTTCATAAAAGTGATATCAGATCAATATGGGGACCCCATGTATGGTATCAATGTTGAAATTTTTTTACCATTCCATGAGAGAAAATTGGACCCCTATGTGAGATACCAGGGATAGAGACAGTGGTTTTCTTGTTGTTCTCACAACCATTCATGGAGTGATACTTGGGATCTTATCCATGGGTCACATTAGACAGAATCCTATGGAACTAGACATATACATATCTCTTAGAGAGATACTTGGAATTCCTTTAGAGTAACCTTGTATGGTCTCAGGGTGTCTCATAATAATTTACTAAGATGCTAATTGAATTAAATAATAATAATGTATAACTGAAACTCCTAGGACATTCCCTATAAGCCAAATCACATTCTTGGAGATGTTACATTCATTGAAACCTTGATTATAGCAGATCTTACCATATTTCACACTTGTGAAGGTTACCATTGATCAGAGATATCTAGCTTCAGCCGAAGCAGGAAGAGATAGATGGGTGTCCTAAGTGGTTCTCGATTCAGTGTAACACATTTATTTATCACCATGAATTTAATCATTATTGCAACTCTACCCATTTTAGATTGGATATAATGGATTGATCTACACACCATTGGTGTTGGCCTATTGATTATATCTCACACTCTTATTCGTACACCGTGGGTATCTATGTAGAATTTAAGACTGTATGTATGAATTATGGGAAGCAGATAGCTTCTGATGCTCGATTGACTATTTTAGGATAGAGTACAGGGGAAGAGGACTGAGTTTATGATCGAGATTATATTAGTAGTATTTTTGGGCCTTTTTGTATTTTTTACACCATTTGTTATATACATGTATCACCCATTTCCCCACTTAATCATTTTTATAACTGTGTGATCATCACCATTATTTTGTATGAGTTATTTATTTAGCTTCCACTTGTTTATTTTCTACTGAAATTTTATTTATATTTCCACTACTGTATGATCTTATCTGTCTACATTTTTTATCTATATTGGTTATTATTGTGATGCACTCTAATTAATGAGGGTATAATATTACCATAGACAAACCCTAGGCCTTCACTGCTAGCTGACATCCTATGGAATTCAGGGAGGCGCACTTGAGGTCTTGTGGCCCACTATCTCGGGGAACCACTAAGTGGATTCTTGGGCAGAACACTACAGAGTAAAAATAATATCTTCAAATAAATTCTTCACGTTTTTAGATTAGGTTTTTATCCTTCTCTCTTTTTTATAACCCGCGTAAATCCTTTTTTAAAATTATTATGATAAATATGTTTTTACTCTTTAAGGGTCATTATAGTTACTATATAAGGAAAATTGGTCCATAAATTGTTGATATTTTTAAACATGTACCAATTAATTGACCAAATATATGATGTTTTTTTAATTTTAAGTCATTTAATATAATATTATTTATTATAAAATAACATTAATGTAAATTTTGGAATTATTAATTTAATTTCACTTAAAAAATGACATATCAATAATGGAATTCCAATATAGTTCATTAAAAACTCTATAATATTTATTTTTCTCTAAAAAATCATGGGACATAATAATTCATTCAAATTATATTATTTTTAACATTTCTAAAATCATTTTTTTAATTTTTCTATTAATGGAATAAATTTCATATGGCTGTTGTGTAATAATTTAATGTAATTATTTCATCCCTAAAAATTAAAAATGAATTAACATGATAAAAAATTATTTATAATTCACATTACCTTTTATAACAAAAAATTAGTTTTTTATCCTTTTCCCAAATTATTATAGATATTAAAATAAATAAAGTGACATTTTTTACATTATGTTTTACATAAATATTATAAAGGTAAAAATCAATAAATATGGAACCAAGTTGACATATTTTCAAAACTTTGACGAAAATAGATGACATAAACTCCTAAAACAGGATAAAGATCAGTTTTCATGTCATTTTTTCTTCGTTATCATATTATTTGTAACCTTAATTACCTATTTTACTCTTACATAGGTGACAATTATTTACTATGGTTACTATCCATAATGATAAAAAATAAAAGGGTCTTATTTACCAAAATTTGGAAATCATAATTGAAAATATGGAATCCATTTTTCATGATTCAATATCTATAAATGGTATAAATTATATTAATATTAAAATTCAAAATTAAATAAGAACATTTTTTTTATAAAAATGACATTTTAAGTATAGAA